>JAFIRS010000080.1:0-1348151 GCA_018342105.1 Gonioctena quinquepunctata | reverse complement strand
AACTATCCGTCTGATTTTTATTATTATTATTTTTAATTTTGTTTCATTCAATTGTAAACTATATACAGGGTGTTTCATAATTGAATGCTGATCCTAAGGGGCGATAATCCTTGGATGATTTTAAGAAAAATTCTTTATATGAACCGCAACCGCTTTATTTCTGAGATATAGGAGGTTGAAATTTAAAAAAAAAATTAGTTCTTTCCCAATATCTCTGAAACCACTTTGGATTTTCTCTTCAATTTTGGTACATGCAAAGTACGCATGAAAATAAATTTTTTCTATGGATAATGTTCATCAGTAGCGTCCCTGTTAACATGCCCTGTCATATTTTTTATCAAAATAATGATACGCCACTGTCTTTTTCTCAAATAAATTATTTTTGTGATTGTCCTCTATCTTCTCATAAAAATGGTGTCCTGCCTTTTTTTCGTCCGGCAAACGGTTTTTGAGTTAGAAAATAAAATGCCTTCATTTGCTTGTCCCTATGCGAAATCAGCCGTTGAAGAGTAGTAGGATTATCTTGTGGGCTAGAAACATCTAGTATGCTTAGAACACATTTCGTTGTTTCCAACATAAACTATTTTGATACTTCTATAGCTAGATACGTTATAAAAACTTGTTTATTAAAAAAAAAACATTTTACAAATATCGAATTAGCAGACATGCATTACTTGTATGGGCTTGCTGACGACCTATATGAAGTTAGCGAGACAACTCCGAAAAAATTGATAACAGATTATTCCATAATTTGCCGCCTTCTTGCCGCTAATTAGTTGCAGAGAAAAAAAAATTGTCGCTCTATTTATAAAAAAAAATAATGCGATGTTTCGCTAACTTCATATTAAGTTAGCGAAACAACTTCTGTAATATCTATCTTTTCTCAGTTCTGAAGTATCCAGAATCTGCCGGTTTTTTGTCGCTAATTAGTTGCGGAGAGAAAAAATTATTTTCTCAAAAAGTATACGATGTTTCAACAACTCCGTTATTTTTATCTTTTCTCACTTTTTTGCACAAATTGCTGCTTTTTTTTCGATAATTAGTTGTAGAAAGAAAATATTCGTCTATCCTTTCTTTAAAAAATTTGCAATGTTTTGATAACCTTATATGAAGTTAGCGGGACAACTTCCGTCTTTTTTTATTATTTTAAACGGTCTTATTCAGCTTACAGTTTTGTTTATTTGTGTGGGTTGAATCTAGTAATTGAAATTGTATACCTTTCCTGTTGAGCTATTATTCTGAAATTTGGTACACAGCTTTAGTTCTGATGACAATACAATTATGTATATTCAGTATCATTGTAAATCCAAGATGGCCGTCGCCACAAAATGGCGGATGACATATTTTGTTCAACTCCCTCAATATGGGTATCAAATGAAAGGACTGAACCAGTACAAAGATAGTACTCCGTGAAAAATTTTTAAATCGAAGATGGTCGCCACCACAAAATGGCAGATTTCTTTGTTTTTCAATCCCCTCAATATGGGTATCAAATGAAAAAAAAAATGTCTCGAAACCATACTTAAACAGGGAGAAGAATTATTGTGTGGGGTATATGAAGTATTCGAAATGGGAAAAGTGGTTCCTAGAAATTGATTATGTAGCAATTTTTTTTTTTAATTTATTCAATAGTTTATGTTTTGTCGAGGTTTACCCATTATAGATATGAGCATAACTTTTTCATACTTTTCAGTCACGATAGATATAAATATAAACATAGCATTGATGCCCGTTTTTGATTTCTCACAGTGTCGACAATTGGTCCTCATATGTCGGCGTTTGGTTATTCATATTTTCAGGTGTCGAAAATTGGGGCATCTGATATGCGTTTCATTTATTCATTTGAATTATTTCACCATGTTATGATAAGTTTTTCTTTGTCTGTTTATTGACATGGAAGTTACAAAGATTCAGAAACTGAATATCGCAACCACGTAAAAATTCCCCTTGAGTTCGAAAAGTATTCGTCATTTTCACGAATACCCTATTGTATGGATATTTATGACCAACCTGATAATTAGTGGGAAATTTGAAACTTTGATTATGTTGAGTTTTGTTCATATTGTGGGAATTTTGGGGAAAAAGTTTTAGTTTCAAAATGTTATTGTAAATATTGCTCAAATTATCCAGGTCTGTATTTTTGTTTATACTGTTGGTATCATTCTTATGGAAAACATTTCTTTAAATAACCTTTTATGTAAGTTATTCTCTGTGCAAAGTATTTCAAAATGGTTGTAATCCAACATATGCTCACTGGAGATGACATTCTCAGCCAGTGCCCAAGTTAATTTCTTTGTATTGCAATCACTTTTATGGGACGTTAGGCGTCCAGACAAAGTTTTTGATGTTTGTACAATATATGCTTTGTCACAAGTCTGACAGGGAATTTTGTAAACGACATTTGATTTTTCCATCCTTTTCCAAGGTTTCAATTGGTAAGTTTCAGAGGGGAGACTATTAGTAGTACTGACGATGCGTTGGGCAATTTTTATATTCTCATTTTTGAAGACATTTATAAGCTTTAACGATTGAAAATATGATAACAAACAGAAAAAATAAGTGATTGAAACACTTTTGATTGGGAGGACGAAAAGTAAAATGAAAATCACAAAGGGGGCAAATTAGGATACCCAGAACTGAGGCAGAAGAAATTACGGAAGTTGTTTTGCTAACCTCATATAAAGTTAGCCAAACATCGCATATTTTTATTTAAAAAAAGAGCGACATTTTTTTTTCTCCGCAACTAATTAACGACAAATAGGCGGCAAATTATGGATACTTCGGAACTGTGAAAAATACAGAAATTACGGAAGTTGTTTCGCTAACTCCATATGAAGTTAGCAAAACATCGCATATTTAAAAAAAAAGAGCAACAATTTTTTTTCTCCGCAACTAATTAGCGACAAGAAGGCGGCAAATTATGGATACTTCGGAACTGTGAAAAAATTGAAATTACGGAAGTTGTTTCGCTAACTTCATATGAAGTTAGCGAAACATCACATATTTAAAAAAAAAAGAGCGACACATTTTTTTTCTTCGCAACTAATTAGCGACAAAAAGGCGGCAAATTATGGAATAATCTGTTATCAACTTTTTTGGAATTGTCTCGCCAACTTCATATAGGTTTGCTGACGGGAACGCACATGAAGCCAGGCGACTGTATCAAGAGCGCTTCCCAAATAGAATGGTTCCTGATGCTCGAACGATTTCAAGCACCCACAGAAGGTTATGTGAAACAGGAAGTTTTGAGCCAAATCATCACTTAAAAGGAGCACATCCGACTGCAAGAACTCCAGCAATTGAGGTAGCTGTTTTAAATTCAGTTGACAAAAATCCTGAAATAAGTACGAGGCAAGTTGCCAATAATTTGAATATCGCCCATATTCTAGTATGGAGGATTCTTCATGATTATTTATTATATCCCTATCACATTCAACGGGTTCAGGCTCTACTTCCTCGAGACATTCCATTACGAGTGAAATTCTGCCAATGGTTTCTCCAAAAAGTTACCAAAAATATTTTATTTGACAGGGAAATTTTATTCACCGACGAAGCTAGTTTTACTAAAAACAGTATCAGAAATTTTCATAATAATCATTTCTGGGCCGAGAAAAATCCGCATGCAATCGTGGAATCTCATCACCAGGAGCAGTTCTCATTAAATGTCTGAGCTGGAATTATTGGAGATTACCTAAACGGACGCAGATTAAATGAACATAATTATCGCCGATTTCTTGAAGATAATTTGCCAATTCTGTTGGAAGATGTTCCTATTTTAATGCGAGATCGCATGTGGCTTATGCACGATGGTGCACCCGCTCATTTTAGTGCCCTGGTACGCGAATATTTAAACCCATTCTTTCATAATCGCTGGATAGGTCGTGGGGCAAAAGAGTCATGGCCAACTAGTTCCCCAGACTTAAACAATCTTGATTATTTTCTTTGGGGACATCTTAAGACTTTGGTGAACAGTCAACCAATTCTAACTGAGGAAGAATTGCGAAAAATAGTTTCCGGTGAAGCAATAAGGAATACTCCAGGAATTTTCCAAAGAGTACGCGAGTCAATGACAAGGAGGACTGAAGTGTGCTTACTTGCAGGAGGCGGAAAGTTTGAGCAGTGAATTTGATTTTGGTATTTTTTGTTCATAATAGTTATGTTTTTTAAAATAAAAAATGTATTTTTATGCTTACTTATTACAAAAACCAAATAATAGTTTGGAAAAAAGACAGTGGCGTATCATTATTTTGATGAAAAATATGACAGGGCATGTTAACAGGGACGCTACTGATGAAAATTAAGAAATCCTTCATCATGGAACAAATGCGAAATGGAATATTTCGTGTTAGGTCTAGGTTCACTCTAAAATCACGACGACTACGGCTTGTCAAATCATGACACCCAGCGACAAATTGATGAAATGTCAGCAGATCGTTTCTGTCAAAGTTTTAGTAGGTAACGAGTAATTGCATAGTTGTTTTCTATAAAAACTATTAATGAAAATGGAAACTGATAGTGATATTGATTTAGATTTGATACCTCCGAACATAATACAAGCAGCGAAGGTAACAACACTGAATTTATTACCGGAAACGTCGAAGAGTATGTATCAACGCGCTTATAACCTTTTTTTGGAATGGAAGGTAGATCAAAAGACAAAATCGTTTTCCGAGAACGTTTTAATGGCTTATTTTGGCGACTTAGCCAAAAAATTTAAAAGTTCCACTTTGTGGTCACTCTTCTCAATGCTGAGAACGACTCTTAGTATCTATAATGATATAGATATTGCCAAATATTTGAAACTGTAAGCATTCCTCAAGCGGCAGTCTAACGGCTACAATCCCAAAAAGTCAAAGATCTTTACAGCAAATGACATCGATAATTTCATTGAACAGGCTCCAGATGAAATATATTTGGCAACAAAAGTAAGTTTTATATTTCCATTTGATGAAAAATATGTTTAAGTAAACTAATTTACATTGTAGGTTGCATTAGTTATGGGAGTAATGGGTGCATGTAGAAGACATGAATTACATCAAATGAAAATTACTCATGTCAATGATCTTGGTTCAGCTGTTTTAGTAACAATACCAGACAGTAAAACCAAAATAGTACGAAATTTAACTGTAACTGGCAAATTCTACGAAATTTATAAAAAATACGCAAATCTTCGCCCTCAAAATGCTAATGGTCTATGGTTTTTCATTAATTATCAAAAAGGAAAGTGTACCATTCAAAGAATAGGTCTGAATAAGTTTGGAGCTATGGGAAAAGACATTGCCAAGTATTTAAAATTTCCAAATTACGAATTATATACTGGGCACTGCTTTCGCCGATCCTCCGCAACAATTCTTGTTGATGCTGGAGGTGACATAACCACGTTAAAACGCCACGGTGGCTGGAAATCTACTACAGTCGCTGAGGGATATATTGATGAATCGAAGAAAAGTAAGCTTGACATAGCAAATAAAATTGCAAATGCAATACAGAACATACCATCAGGCATACCAACGAATTTAGAAATGGAAAATCGCGAGAAGCCGTCTACTTCAATGTCGACAAATTCTCAATTTCGAAAGGAATTAAGTATTCAGCAATCAAGTTCTCCAAATATGATATTCAATAATTGCACATTCAACTTCAATTAGATACATACATACATTTATAGGCTTCTATTTCTGTGTACCTATTAGAAATAGCAATAAAGAAAATATTTACATATTTCTTCAATTTATATTTTAATTCTGATAGAAAGCCCATTAGCGGCGAATTCGGAGTAATGAAATATTATCAGTTTATTTCTTTCAAAGTTTTTGCAATGTATGCATGTATTAAACGTGAGCGATATGTTGTCATAGAAAAAGTATAGTATGCAACTCGCAACAGAATGGCCATTTTGCACTCGTATGAACTGCAGCACTTGCCTTCGGCTTGTGCTGCAAATTTCATACTCGTGTAAAATGGGCATCATTTTGTGCTCATAGCATAATATACTATTTTATGCGTATTTTGCATGTACCAAAATTGAAAAAAAAGCCAAATTGGTTTCAGAGATATTGGGGAAGAACTGATTTTTTTGTTAAACATCCTGTATCTCAGAAATAAAGCGGCTGCGGACCTTCATATGAAGAATTTTTCTTAAAATAATCCAAGGATATTCGCATTCAATTATGAAACACCCTGTATATTTGTTTTGGTTCAAATGGTCTCAAATGGACGACCTTTCAATCACTGTATGGGTTCATTTATGGCCGTGTTTCCGATCAGAAATGCAGAATGCCGGAATTATTGCATTCGAACCTTATGGGTTAAGTTGGTTAGTCTAGTAAAACAGGTGATACTCAATAGGAAATATGGAGAATAAATTATTTATTTGCAAGGAATGCCATATAAGGTATTCAAATTGAGACTTATAAAAGATCCTCCTGAGAGAATAGTTAAGTAACTGAAAGATATTGTTATTACTCAAGAAAATTAGACGGGAGTGAATTCATATCTCTAGATGCGTTTTGTTTTGGGTAAGTAGGGACAGACCTTGCCAACCTGATTTTTTCTGGTTCATTTAAATACATTATCAGTCAATTAGGTTATAGTTTAATTTCGGATTATGTTCATTTTTTTTAAGGCAGCACAATCAAATGTTATGGTATTTTTTTACGCATACAGGGTGTTTGAAAGTTAGTCATTGATAATAATAATTTGTTCCAAAAACGTTTTTCAACAAGGTTGGGATCCAGAAATTAGGAGAATGAGAAATAGTTGATGATTTTATGGATTAAAGCTGGAAAAGTACCATTTGGGGAAACAAAAAATAATTTTGTGCCGCCTCATTATCGAAACATCTAGATTTGACTCAAGTATGCGGAACACCAAATACATTTAGTGTTACTTATTTTTTTCTGCTCTTTCCAAATTTTTTTAATATGCCAATCGACACCACTGTAGCCAAAGAACATACGAACCAAATATTACAAAAATGTATAGGGTGGTTCATAAGTTATGATTAATTGAAAAAATGGGGAAAATTAATAAATTACCCTGTATCTTGGTTATAAAGAACGATAAACCCTTACTGTATGCGCATTTCCCAATGAATAACCCTGTATAATTTATATTTTTCATTATTAATTTTGAAGATCGCCTTAAGAAAGACAATACACATTTTCGAAAGCTCGACTTGAAAACGGAACTTTGAATTGGTCATACGGAAAACACGGAAAACCCAACAAAATCACTCAGTCATTCATCATCATTCGGCTGGCAAACAAAGCATTATATTTAGGTACATACTCCATACGTCCATCAATTAGGTAATCTGTGTGTGCATAACCCATTTGGATTTATGATGTATGGATCCCGGACACGTAATTAGGTATTCAGGTGTTGTTTTCCAGGCACTAGAAGAAACACCTGCGAAAGAAGTTGCCGACTCTCACACTGGCTTTATCTTATCAAGCTTATCGGAGTGTTGTTGCAACAAGTGTCTTCAAAGGTTTGTAGCGCTGTGGATATGATAATCCACAAAGCGGTCTACCATGAAAAAAATCAGTTATGGGTTGTTGGATGCTGATTGGGGTTCAAGAATTGAAATAAAAAAAATTCTAAAGAACTGCGTAGTTTAAAAATGGCGCCGATTCAAACAAAAAACTCCAATTTATACATAAATACCAATATTGGCAACTCTTATATAGTTTGATAAAGCATTTTGGGCCTCACAACTCTTACTTGAAGAAACAGGTTACAGCTGATTTTCTTCAATGAATGTAATATTTTTGTTTGCCCTGACTTTTTCCCTTTTACATCGTTCATATAATAATAATCTACGTTTATTTTGGTAAAATTTACAATTGGGAATTGAAAATATCAGATATATTATAAACGAGAGAAAGACGGCAAGACCATCAGCTCTCCGTGATCTGGTTGGATAGTACATAAGATAGATAAATATTACAAAGGTGAAGAGGTATGTGAAATAATTATATTATAAAAAATAATTAATAAAAAAAACCTTTTTTAAAACAAGCTTTCATTCAAATACCCTAAAAAGTACAAAATATTGCTTTGGATGTGTGACGTAGGTTATTCCGTGAGTTATAGATTCAAGAGCTTGTCGCGGAAAGTTTTCATTTCGAATACAGATGCGACAAGCTTTTGAATCTATAACTCACGGAATAACCTACGTCACACATCCAAAGCAATTATTTTGTACTTTTTAGGGTATTTGAATGAAAGCTTGTTTTTAAAAAGGATTTTTTTATTAATTATTTCATTTTGTGCTTTTTAGTAAGTACCCCTAACACCCACATACCAATTTTGAATCGAATCGGACCATAATTACAAAACTCGTTCGCCATCTTGGAGCCACCATCCTGAATTTGTGAATTTTGACAAAAATTCATAATCTCCGACCCCGAAAACCCCCACATACCAATTTTGAATAGAATCGGACCATAATCACAGACATCGTCGGACATCTTGAAGCCGCCATTTTGATTTTACGAATTTTGTCAGAAAATTCATAATTTTCGACCCTGAAAACCTCCACATACCAATTTTGAATCGAATCGGACCATTAACACAAATCTCGTCCGCCATCTTGGATCCGCCATTTAGTTTTTCCTTCTCTAACAAATGCATAATGCATTGTTACGGGAACTATGAACAGCTGCCAAATTTCACGTTAATCGAACAACTAGAAGTGGGTCAAATTTAACTTGCAAGTATTGATGACAAACATCGGGACAGGTGAAACTAAATAAAAGCTTGTAAATGAATGATAGTTTAAAAACTAAAGAACACGCTTCAATAGAAAACCAAACTAAAACGTAGAAAATAATTTTAAATGAGTTTGAAATAAGAATACAGTGATTAACAACAAAATTATTTCATCGTAAAAAAGCGTGGGGAGCTTGATGTTAATTGTTGTTAATATTTCATGGACAGATATTGATAAAAGTAGAATCATTATGAAAATATCTTAAAAAGCACCCCAAGCTTTTTTACGATGAAATATATTTGTTGTTAATCACTGTATTCTTATTTCAAACTCATTTAAAATTATTTTCTACTTTTTAGTTTAGTTTTCTATTAAAGCGTGTTCTTTAGTTTTTAAACTATTATTTATTTTCAACTTTTCAGTTTTATTTTCTATTAAAGCGTGTTTTCAGTTTTTCAAACAATTATTATTATTATTTATTTTTTTTAACTATTATTCTCCAATTTTGAATAGAATCAAACCATAATCACAAAACTCGTCCGCCATTTTCGAGCCGCCATCGTGAATCCTTCAATTTTGACAAAATAATCATGATCTCCGACCCCAAAAACCCCCACTTACCAATTTTGAATAGAATTGGTCAATTGGACCATAATCACAAAACTCGTCCGCCATTTTGGAGCCGCTATCTAAAATTCTTTAATTTTTACAAAGAATCATAATATTGGACCCCAAAAACCCCCACATACCAATTTTGAATAAAATCGGACCATAATCACAAAACTCGTCTACCATTTTGGATCCGCCATTTTGAATTTTCCAGTTTTGACGAAAGAATCATAATCTCTGACCAGGAAAATCCTCAGATACCAATTTTAAAGCGAATCGGACCATAATTACAAAACTCGTACGCCATATTGGAGCCGCCATTTTTTTTTTTTTTCTCAAACAAAAATCTCTTAATGCATTGTCACCGGAATTATGTACACCTGCCAAATTTCAAATCATTCGTACGTCTGGAAGTGGGTCAAAATCGCGCCCAAAGGAGTCGGCTACAAACATACAAGTGAAGCTAATATAAAGCGTGTAAAAATACAATGCTGATTGCTGACACTAGACATAACATGTTTTTTTGTAATGTCTTATGTCAGCAATCAGCATTGTATTTTTATAATATAATTATTTCACATACCTAAGATAACTATAAAATAATATTAGAATTATAAAATAAGATCAAAACTATAAAATAACATATGCACAGTTTATTATTCGGTATATTTGCATTCTCATTCAGACTACAATTATTTTTTTTGTTTTTGATCTGAAAATGTGGTTGGGAATTATATTTTTCGTGGTTTGAGGTGAGTAATTGAAGACTCTGAAAGTTAGAAACGTATGACTTCTCTGGCCAACTGTCTTGTTGTTGGATGTAGTTGGTAAGTTGTTATTTATTTTATTTCAAGTTTCATGAGTGTGAGATTGAACCAAATTTATTTCTATTTGATGACAATAGCAGACTATTTTGTACATCTGACGGATATCCAGTATCACGGTCTCTTTATATAAGTGATCACTGAAGTATCTTCGATTATTTTGTGTATTATATTGAGGAATAACTTGTGTGAAATATTCAGTTTTGCCAAATGTGAAGAAGCTATCCCTTCCCAATATTCCATAATGTAGTCCTAATTCTACAAGTGGAAAATAAATTGTTTCAAGTTGAGGTAAGTCCATAAGTTGAGTGAGAATTTTAATTTTATATAGCATGGTTCGCAGAGTTTTAATTATTTGCGCTAGGTATATGAAAGTCCTATCGGTCAATGGTAACTTTCTGTTGCGTTTATATTGAAAGTATGATCATCATTGGGTAAGCGTAATCGGGCAGCTTATTTTTGTAATTAGATATTGGGAGGAACATGGTTGTTTAAAAATTAATTGTGAGTAGTTTATCATTGAACCCATTTATTTTATTTTGAAATTATTTTTCGACTATATTTTTCAGTTCATCCCAAGAGTGTGCACTATAAAACTGAAGTGTCCCGCACTACCGATTCTAAGTAGATTATAAACGTAAATTAAGAAAAGCATTGGTCCTAGGACTGTTCCTTGGGATACACCACAACTTAATGTTCTCCCATTACTTTTCCGATTACCGTTTCTAACGATTTGTTTGCGATTTGTGAGACAGCTTGCAAAAAGGTTTTAGACATTTCCTCTACTACCCATATCTTGCTAGGCGAGGATCCACAGTATCGAAAGCCTTTGCAAAATCCAAGATACACACGCGCCTTACACATTTTGGAAGTTGAGCTCAAAATAGTTGACTTATTATTCTGGAAACAAAATTGATTATTTGAGGGAATTTATATTTTATTATAAATTCTTCTATTCTGTCTTTTAGCACTTTTTCAAAGATGTTGGTGAAATTGTTATCCAAAGATATAAGTCTATCGTTAGAAGCAACCTGCTCATCATCGGCTTTGTGAATCGGTTGAATTGTTGCAATTTTATATTACGGGGGACAGGATCCTCTTCCTATGATTTTATCAATTAAAAATGATAATAGGGCTGCTATCTCATAGCAAAGTACTCAAGTGTTTCTGCAGTAAGCCAATCGATCCCGGAAACTTTATTGCTTTTCAGGGAATTGATAACGTCTAAGATTCCTATTTTGTTTTTATAACGGAGGGACAAAGAGTTAAGGACTTGTTTTGTGACTGGTGGCCGTGTAGAGGGTTTGACAATCCTTTTATGGTATATTTCAAGAATAAATTCTCAGAAAACGAACTAATTTGGAATGCATATTTTATTACCTGTGCTTATCGTACAACGGCAATATTTCAGCCTAATTCCCATTGTTTTCGTCTATTTAGATATACAATTTTTGCATATCCCCAGATTATCATAAAATGTATTTACCTGCTATTGTTAGAATAATAGGCTACCGAGTATTCAGCAGGTCCAGGAATTACATTGTTTGTTTGGGTTCCTTCATCATTAACAGAATAGTTTTATCCTGTCGATTAAAGGCGAGTGGAGAGATCAGATGTAATTGTGATTTTTGCGATAGGTGATAGTGATTTCATCGAGTATGGAATTAACTTGTGAATATAGACCAGTGAAAAAATTAAGGATAGACCATTTATCACTTAACGAAAAGATTGTTATACTGAATGTCTACAATTATTTTAAGCAACAGAATCCTTCTAATACTGTTGAAAGTATAGTTGAAATGTCGTCTTATGGCTTGCCCCGTCAGCTGTGTTCTCTACTTGCTAGTTTTCTCTCAAACAGGTCTCTCCATGTAGTGGTCGATGGAGTTTCATCTGATACTCTACTCATAAATGCTGGTGTTCCGCAAGGATCTATTCTCGCACCAACACTATTTCTACTTCACATCAACGACCTGTTGAAAGCAACTTCATGTCCAGTACACAGCTTTGCCGATGATAGTACCCTCCATACCGCTTTCTCTTCCAGGGCCCCTATATCAGCCCGTGAAACCAGAAATGAACGAGGAAGAAATGTTAATAATATAAATATGGACTTAGCAACAATTCTCGAGTGGGGATCTAATAACTTGGTAGAATTCAATGCAAACAAAACACAAGCATGTCTTTTCTCTAGAAAAGCCGATCTCACTGTGCCTAACATAACTTTGTCAGGAGTAACCATACCACTGAAGTCATCCATATCGATGCTTGGTATTACTATCAGCAATAACCTTTCCTGGGAAAATCACGTGAGGTCCATTGCCAAAAGTGCATCCCAAAACTTGGTTTTGTTTCGTGCCAAGAGCTATTTCACCCCCACTCAGCTGCTTATGATCTATAAGGCACAGATCCGACCTGTCCTGGAATACTGTTCCCATATTTGGAGCGCGGCACCTAAACATATCCTGAGGCTATTGGATTCTGTCCAAAAAAGGGCAATTCGTCTCGTCGGTGATGCCTCGCTTACAAAATCGCTCACTTGTCTGGAACACCGTAGAAAAGTTGGCGATTTGTCTCTATTTTATAGATATTTTCATGGGCGATGCTCTTCTGAAATATCAACAATCGTTCCTGCTTTGGCAGTCTCTTCGAGATTAACCCGTCAAGTTCAGTCATCACACCCCTTCGTGGTCACTTTGGAGACCTGCAGAACATCACTTTCCAAAGACTCGTTCATCCAACGAACAGCGAGGCTTTGGAACTCGTTGCCTAGGGAGGTGTTCCCCGGGCATACAACCTCCAGAAATTTAAGAAGAACACCAACTCCTACCTTCTTTCCCTTGGTTCCCACGATGTTCTCTGAACATTACAGGATATCCCTCTTCGTGGGAACCAGAACATAAAAAAAAAAAAAAAGCAATGGGATATGGAAAATCTACTATATTGTCGTGACTTTTTCCAAGCCCACAACACATTTTCTAATATCGAGAATAGCCATGATCATTATTGGCTACTCGAACCCCATTTAACTTTAACAACCCTGAATTGTTCCCCTTGCAGTGTGGCTGCAAGAATAGAGGTGAAGTCAATTAGGTAAGAGTCACATTTATAAAAATATAGATTTATTAAAATGAATGAGCAATAGGGAAAACAAGGTACTTACATTATAATATCCCTTTTGGGTGCCATTGGGAGAAGTGTCATCTGCCGATTATTTTCGTTGTTTACTCGATTAAAACTCGCGATCAACTGCCTGTTCTATTCTTCTCAATTATTAGCAAAACTCGACAATAAATGCCCCTCTCCACAGGTCATTCCTTCCGAAAATCTTTGATCAGCATTATTTACTGATCGAGTTCAATTAATGTAATTCAACACCTCAGTTCCTGCTATTTCTCCCTGCAATGTTCTATACAGGGTATTGATTTAATTATGGGATACAAACGAGTGCAGAACAGGAACTGAAATGCCCTTGTGGCCTTTAGGAGAGGAAACATTTAAATTTTGGATTTATTAAACTTATGCTTCATGACACTATATACAATTTTAAAAGAAGAAAAATCGGCTGGTATAACCTCACCCAAACCGAGACCAGGGAGACCAAAATTATCAAAAGTGAAGTTGGATAATTTAAAAAAAAATGCAGTTCGTAGGATAGTCCATTCATTTTTTCTAACAAGCAATTACCAACTTTATATGTAGTTTTACAAGTTATTACCGATGATCCTGATTTGCCCACAATAAGTAGAACTGAACTTTGGAAAGTTTTACATTCTGTAGGAAGAGTTTGGAAAGACAAAAACAGCTCGAGAAGCATTTCTGCAAGGATGTTCAACTGGTCTCAAGGAACCAACAGGTAAGGGTCGACGACTAATTGTTACCCATATTGGTGGTGTAAATGGATTTCTCGAGGAGGGTCTACTTTTGTTTGAATAAAAAAAAACCTGTGATTATCACGAAGAGATGAAAGGAGACGTGTTTGAAAAATATTTCGAACAAATCATTGAATTCCTATCTAAAAATTCAGTTATTGTGATGGACAATGCAAGTTACCACTCCAGATTAGTTAAACGTTTACAACTACTCAATGGAAAAAAAAAATTGCAACGTGGTTAATTTCTAAGTAATTAATCTTCAATTATACAATAACAAAAGCAGAATTATTAGCCAATATTCATAAAAAAAGTTATAAAAAATATGTCGTTGAGGAAAAAACGAGAAATTGAAATACTTCGCCTACTACCTGCTATCATTGTGAGCCTAATCCGATTGTATTAATATGGGCTCAAGTCAAAAGTAACGTTGCTCGAAATAACACAAATTATAAATTATCAGATCTGACTAATCTTTTCCTTAAATCAATATCTGAAGTAACGACAGAAAATTGGTTAAAATGTATTAATCACATTATGGAAATTCGGAAAAATATGTGGGAGCTAGATCATATTATTGGCAGCAGAATAGAGCCTATAATAATTGATCTTGCTGCGGATGACAATTCGTCTGAAACACTATATATTAAACTTACGTATATAATAAATTCAAGGTAGGTAGTTTAAGAAATATCAAAACGTAAATAACAGTAGAAACCTATAATTCTATATTTTCAAATACTAACAAATTACAAAAACATTCATCATACACTTTGTGAAATATATTCTTTCAACGTTTATCCATATTAAATAAAACGTAGCATTTGTAAATTATGCATGCCTATATATTTCGAGGTTTCGGAAATTAGTGTTTTGAGAATTTACTCTTGAAATATACCACATTTGTGAAGTAATCTGCGAATACTTCTACATATTTGAAATCGTTCCTTGTTTGAATTTTATTCATGACATATTTAATTGATGTTGATTTTTCGAGTAATTTTTTGTTTTCTCTATTTCAGTTATGTAGAAATTTTCTGAAATGTTCATTCAATTGTTTAGTTTATTCCTGTAGCTGGTGAATTTCTATCTTATATCATGATTTCGTTTATTTCCTAGAAATTCTTTATAGAAACGTTATAGACTTTATGATATCTCAGGTTATCCATTTCTTCTTTTTTCTCTTATTTTCGTATGTGTCAGTGCACTTTATTATTGTATTGGTTACCGTTAGGTAAAAAAGTGTTTGAATTACTTTGTATACTCGTGTTAACATTGATTGTGCATATGAAATTGAATTCACTAAGGACATATGTGTTATCTTTCTTCACTTCACGTAAGTTTCTTCCTCAGAATCTAATGTGAGTATCAGCTGAATCTATGAAAAATGAGGAGTTCTTATATGTGACATTAATTCGTAATAAAACAAAGTAGAAGCGTGATCCATTTGTCAGTAAATGGATTGTGAAATCTACTCGAGTGTCTCATTTTTTTTCAATGAATAATCCCAAGCAATTCAATTTATACTAAAATCATTAGGCTTTACCAGAGTACCTATTTCGTATGACCATAGAATCATAGAACGATATAAGATGGTACCGTTAATAATAATAATAAATGTCTATTACCAATTAAAAAAGAATAGAATAGTGTTTATTTGCGGGTGTTTACATATGAATTACAGGTTACAGTAATTGACTACAAGTAGCAAATAAGCACATGAATGTCCCACTGAAGTTGACACTTGTTTGTGGGATGGTTCACATATGTGTACCAAAAGAAATGAGATTAATATGATGATAGTAGTTACTTAATTCTAAGGAAATGTTTTTGTCATTATAGTATAAATATAAATATTTTGGAAGAATTTGAATATTATAAATAACACTTAAGAGGTAGTATCTATACATATAGCAAGACATACTCACATTTTTCCACGAACATACATATATACTGACATGGAATCATACAATGGTTCCATTATCAATGCAGAATAAAATCTAGAATTCTTACTAACGTGTTTTCAATTCTATTTCGAAAGTATTATAAGAGGTCTTTCAATTTTTTCTTCCAATTAATAAAAGATAAAATTACATTTTATTTATATAGTTAGGGCGAGATTCAGTTTGTATATAATAATAAATACAGTACAATATGAAATATATTCTTTCATCTATCCCCAAAAAGAAGTCAAAGACAGCAAATAGAATAATAAATAAATAAATTAAATTAATAGAGAAATAATATTGGTTTAGCGATTAATTAGCCATTAATTGTTGATTTTCTTGAAGATATATCTGAATGTGTAATATTTTGAAACACATTTTTATAAAAAATTAAATAGAAACACATCACATTTAATACAAACACGTATCACAAATTTTTTTATTAACCGGAAAATAAACGGATTTCTGAAAAATTAAAAATGATCCATGAAACAATACCACTGGATGTTCCATAGATAGTATAGAACTGCAATGAAAATAAAAAAATGTTCGAGAGCATCATAAAAAAGTCATTATCCCACTCAAAATTAAACGAAAACTACCGACAACAAACTTTTATACTCCACCGCCATTGTTAACACTTGCGCCATTGTAACTAAAAACATTTAATCGAAATAGTCGACACGATAGGGCAGCATGGCGCAAAAATACGGTTTTTGGCAACCGCCAAATTTGTCCGAGAGCTGTTCTATTGTTTTTCGAATTACAGACTACACCAATAAAATTCCGCTTCGTCGAGTTATGAGTGTTTTTATTGCGGATTCGGGTTTAGGTTGATTCTATCGACGTTCCAAGTTCCAAACAGCGTAATATCAGTTTGCTGTATTTACTTTTATTTGCTACGAGGTTCTATGAAACCACAGAGTGTTCTGAAGATACGTAAAAAATCTTATTCTCTAGGTACAAATTTGGTATCCAATAGATGAGATTTCCATGAATCTACCTTCATCCGAAGAAGTAAAAATCTGGGGAAAAGTCGAGATGGCTCCGGTTTCTACAGGTAGATTTTCACGGGACCGATATGTCTCCCGCTACGGTTTGAGGTGGCTCCCATAAATAATTTCATATATATATATATACAGTGTCACACATAAAGTTCGCAACATATGGAAGCTTTTTTATTAATAGATATAATGAAAATTTGACTTCGCAGTTAGTTTGTGCTTGAAAAATGACTAAAAAACAGTCCCTTTCCTTTTGTCATGTGCTACTCTAAACCTGTCAAATTTGACATTTTTTTTTAAAAATCCTCAAAAAATCAGTTTTTTTTTGGAAATTTCGAACAATGCCAAAGAAAAAAGTTGCTCAATTTCCAATTTTATACCTTTGCTCCAAATTTGGACTCTCTACTGTCACTTCGACCTTTTTACAATTTTTTTAAATTTTCGAATTTTTCGCTCTACCGATTCGAACGAAACATGATTAAAATTTCATAATTCCGATGAATACGAGACTTCAATGTCATATCTTGCCCAGAAAATACCCACATTGGCCTGTTACCAGAAAAATAAAATAAATGCACCTCCAGAAATTCGTCTTTGTTGTTGCAAAGTTCATCTAGTTTTTTCATTTCATTGTGAAACTGATTCGGATTTTCAATGTATGGACGTTAATATGTCAGTAATCGAATAAACAAATTTCTCTTCATTCTTATTACACTCGTATTTCTTTTTATAATAGATTTTTATCGAGTTTGATTATTATTCTGACCAATAATTCACTTACAAACAAACCCGAAATATCATTCTTTTCTGTAAACTGAACAATGTCCTACAGTTTCATAACTATTCAAAAGACTTTCGTTCTAGCGATTTGTACTGAACATGATATAAAATTTCGTGATTTTAAACAATACAAGACTAATGCTACATCTCGGGAAGAAAATAGTACAATTGATGGAATCGAAATAAAATTTTCCCTTAGTAGGCTTTTGAAACAAATTTTTAGTTTTGGTTAATGTCAAATTATTGCGTTTAATAAATCGAGTTGTTTTGAGTACAGCAAGAAATATTCACTTTAGTACCGTGGGAAGGATATTGAAAACATTCAAAGAAACTGGCTCTGTGGACAATCGTTTCAAGAAATCACATAATCCAATAAGCTATAATGAAAAAGAACAACTCAATGTTTGTTTGAGCGTTGTTGAAAACGGAAAAACTAATAGTAGGAGTATTAGTGAAAATACAGGGGTTGGCAGAGAAACTGTGAGAAGAATTTTGTACAAAAATAATTTTCATCCCTATAAGCCAAAGATCATACACACTCTGGAAGAAAGAGATTTCGATATTCGAGAAGGATTTTCATTTTGGTTCCAAGGTGAGAGACAAAATGATATCACATTTCCCTACAGTATTTTAAGGACACATGAGGCAACTTTTACGTTGAACGGAACAGTTAGTTCCCGAAATTGTCGCTGGTGGTCCAACGATAATCCAAATTTAGTAATAGAATGCCTTTACGAATATTCACTCAAGACAAATGTGTGGTGTGGTTTATTACATAACCAAATGATTGGACCATATTTTTTTAGAGAAAATTTGAACGCAGACATGAACAGAAATTTCATTATGAATAAGTTGTCTGAAGTTTTGGGTAATCTGCCTCTAAGTTTTAGGCGAAATTGGTGGTATCAGCTTGACGGGGCACCGATCCACCAAACGGTAGAAGTGAAACAGTGTCTCAGTCAGATGTTTAGGGGCAAAGTGACAAGATTGGGAAGATTATTGGCCATGAAGATCACCGGACTTATCTCCAATCGACTTTTTTCTATGGGGTTATCTGAAACAAGAAAGTGTATAAGCACAGACCATTTGCAAACAAAGAACATTTAGAGAATAAAAATATTTCGAACTCATCTGCAGCTAACGGGATAAAAATCTATTAAAAATAGAAATACGAGTGTAATAAGAATGAAGAGAAATTCGTTTATTCGATTACTGACATATTGACATCCATACATTGGAAATTCGAATCAGTTTCACAATGAAATGAAAAAACTAGATGAACTTTGCAACAACAAAGACGGATTTCTGGAGGTGCATTTTTTTTTCTGGTAACAGGCCAATGTGGGTATTTTGTGGGCAAGATATGACATTGAAGTCTCGTATTCATCAAAATTATGAAATTTGAATCATGTTTCGTTCGAATCGGTAGAGCGAAAGATTCAAAAAATGAGTGACAGTAGAGAGCCCAAATTTGGAAAAAAAGTATAAAATTGGGAACTGAGCAACTTTTTTCTTTGGAATTTTTCGAAATTTCCAAAAAAACCTGATTTTTTGAAGATTTTTGAAAAAATGTCATATTTGACAGGTTTAGAGTAGCACATGACAAAAGGAAAGAATCTGTTTTCCACACATTTTTCAAGCACAAACTAACTGCGAAGTCAAATTTTCATTATATCTAGTAATAAAAAAAACTTCCATATGTTGCAAACTTTATGTGTGACACTGTATATATAATAAGTTTTCACATAATTTTCAAGTGAAAAAAAACATTTTGCCTAATGTCTATTGTTATTCACATAATCCTTGAGAGAAAAATAACATTTTGTTGAATTTTTATCGTTTTCTATTTGAATTTTATTTGTATTCATTCATTCAAAAAACGAATCATTGTGGTTGAATTTTATTTCTTAATCCATTACCACACTAGTGCGGTTATAGATTCAAGAAAGGCAGTAGTGCGGTAATAAACATCATTATAACATTAAGAAAAGTGTAAATTCACAGTCAATATTTGACAGTTGTATGAATATTATTTTTTAACCGACGAAACCAAAAAGGAGGAGGTTCTCTAGATGATTCCACATCTGATTTTATGAACGTCCTGTTTATATTTTCATCAAATCAATACTGAAGATGCTTCAATATACAAAAAATTTATACGAAATATAGAACTTTAATTTTCGATTATTTTTTATACTTCTAGGAATTTCATTGTTAACGGAATCGCATTGTGTCTTTTCAAGTGTTTAATTTGATCACAACTGTACGACAAAAATTTTGCCTTTTTTCTCAAAATTTTGAATTTTTTTTCAAAATTTTGACTTTTATTCTCAAAATTTTGACATTTTTTCTCAAAATTTTGACTTTCATTCTCAAAATGTTGAGATTTTTTCTCAAAATTTTTACTTTTTTTCTCAAAATTTTGAGATTTTTTCTCAAAATTTTGACTTTTATTCTCAAAATTTTGAGATTTTTTCTCAAAATTTTTACTTCTTTTCTCAAAATTTTGACTTTTATTCTCAAAATTGTTATTTTTTTCTAAAATTTTGAGATTTTTTCTCAAAATTTTAACTTTTTTTCTCAAAATTTTGTGTTTTTTCTCAAAATCAACTTTTTTCTCAAAATTTTTTTTTTCTCAAAATTTTAGATTTTCTTCAAAATTTTAGTTTTTTTCTCAAAATAATGAGCATGTTGTTTTTTTTTTTTTTTTATATGTTCTGGTTCCCACGAAAAGGGATATCCTGTAATGTTCAGAGAACATCGTGGGAACCAAGGGAAAGAAGGTAGGAGTTGGTGTTCTTCTTAAATTTCTGGAGGTTGTATGCCTCGGGGAACACCTCCTAGGCAATGAGTTCCAAAGCCTCGCAGTTCGTTGGATGAATGAGTCTTTGGAAAGTGATGTTCTGCAGGTCTCCAAAGTGACCACGAATGGGTGTGAAGACTGAACTTGACGGGTTAATCTCGAAGAGACTGCCAAAGGAGGAACGATTGTTGATATTTCAGAAGAGCATCGCCCATGAAAATATCTATAAAATAGAGACAAATCGCCAACTTTTCTACGGTGTTCCAGACAAGTGAGCGAGTTTGTAAGCGAGGCATCACCGACGAGACGAATTGCCCTTTTTTGGACAGAATCCAATAGCTTCAGGATATGTTTAGGTGCCGCACTCCAAATATGGGAACAGTATTCCAGGACAGGTCGGATCTGTGCCTTATAGATCATAAGCAGCTGACTGGAGGTGAAATAGCTCTTGGCACGAAACAAAACCAAGTTTTGGGATGCACTTTTGGCAATGGACCTCACGTGATTTTCCCAGGAAAGGTTATTGCTGATAGTAATACCAAGCATCGATATGGATGACTTCAGTGGTATGGTTACTCCTGACAAAGTTATGTTAGGCACAGTGAGATCGGCTTTTCTAGAGAAAAGACATGCTTGTGTTTTGTTTGCATTGAATTCTACCAAGTTATTGGATCCCCATTCGAGAATTGTTGCTAAGTCCATATTTATATTGTTAACATTTCTTCCTCGTTCATTTCTGGTTTCACGGGCTGATATAGGGGCCCTGGAAGAGAAAGCGGTATGGAGGGTACTATCATCGGCAAAGCTGTGTACAGGACATGAAGTTGCTTTCAACAGGTCGTTGATGTGAAGTAAAAATAGTGTTGGTGCTAGAATGGATCCTTGCGGAACACCAGCATTTATGAGTAGAGTGTCAGATGAAACTCCATCGACCACTACATGGAGAGACCTGTTTGAGAGAAAACTAGCAAGCAGAGAACACAGCTGAGGGGGCAAGCCATAAGATGGAAGCTTGGCGAGGAGTCCCTGGTGCCAAACTCGATCGAACGCCTTGGAGATATCTAATGCCACAGCTAAAGTTTCTCCATACTTTTCAATAGATAGCTGCCATATATGTGAGACGTATGCGAGCAGGTCACCAGTTGATCTCTGATGGCGGAAGCCATATTGCCTATCATTGATAATTCCTGAGTCTTCCAGATATTTCATGAGCTCGATGTTGATGGCTTTTCCATGACCTTTGAAATAATAGATAGCAGTGCGATAGGTCTGTAGTTGCTAGGTAGGGTCTTTTTTCCTTTTTAGGGACTGGCTGTACTCTTGCAATTTTCCAATTGGACGGAAATACTCCCAAATTGTAAGAGTGGTTGAACAACTTGCAAAGAACAGGTGTTAGTTCGGGGGCACATTTCTTGAGAACAATCGGCGGGATTCCGTCAGATCCACAGGCTTTGTTGGTGTTGAGACCCAGCAAAATCTTTCTGATAGTACGTTGGCGAAAGGTGATCTCGGGCATGTGACTGTCAATAGGTGTAATGTTCGGGGGTTGTTTTCCCGAAGAATCCAGAGTGGAATTTCCAGCAAATAGGTGCGCAAAGATAGTGGCTTTTTCCTGGGCAGTCGTTGCTAGTGTTCCATCTTCTTTGGTTAGGGGAGGAAAAGAGCTGGAAGTGAAGTTTCTTCCCCAAGCTTTGGCGAAAGACCAAAATGAACGGGATCCGTTGGGACATTCAACAAGTTTTGATCTTATTTTGGCATTATGAGCATCTTTTGAACATTCTATTGTCTCTTTGCATATGCCTCTAGCCTCAACATATGCTGCTCTGGTCTCAGGTCCCGGATTTTTTTGCCATCGATGGTATGCTGCCTGTTTGGAAGCCACAGCTCTAGAGCAGTTTCTGTTAAACCAGGTCTTATCGGATGATGTTCTTTCGGTATTCGGTATGTTTGCATCCCCAACATGATGATTTCAGAAATTGTCTCAGCACATCGTGTTGGATCTACTGAAGAGAAACAAACTCTCTTCCATGGAAACGCTGAGAAAAACATCGAGACCTTCCCAGTCGGCCGAATTGTAATGCCACATGAGACGGGTGGTATTGTGCTGCTCGATGGTAAATGGAAAGAGCATATTGTGGAGATGAGGGTGTGATCAGAGTTTCCAAGTGGGGCACAAACTTCTATTCTATACGGGTCAGGATTGGTGGTGAGGAAAAGATCTAGTGTATTGGCAGACTGGTTGTTGACATCAGGGATGCGGGTTGGTAGTTCGACCAGTTGTTCTAGACCATGAGTGATGGCGAAGGCCTCAGCTTGACGACCTGCATCATCTGTTTTGTTAGAGAATTTGAGCCAGGCAGCATTATGTACATTATAAACCAACCAATAAAATTGAATGATGTTACTGAAATTTTGAATTTTTTTTTCTCAAAATTTTGACTTTCATTCTCAAAATGTTGAGATTTTTTCTCAAAATTTTTACTTTTTTTCTCAAAATTTTGAGATTTTTTCTCAAAATTTTGACTTTTATCTCAAAATTTTGAGATTTTTTCTCAAAATTGTTACTTCTTTTCTCTCAAAATTTTTACTTTTTTATTCTCAAAATCCTTACTTTTTTTCTCAAAATTTTGAGATTTTTTCTCAAAATGTCAACTTTAATTCTCAAAAATCTCAAAATTTTTTGAAAAAAAGTCAAAATTTTCAGAATTTAATATAAAGATATACTGGTATGATGGTGGCAATACGCCGTCGTACAACTGAGCATGTTGTGATAAACCAACCAATAAAATTGAATGATGTTACTGAAATTTTGAATTTTTTCTCAAAATTTTGACTTTTTTTCTCAAAATTTTGAGATTTTTTCTCAAAATTTTTACTTTTTTTCTCAAAATTTTGAGATTTTTTCTCAAAATTTTGACTTTTATTCTCAAAATTTTGTGTATAAAAATCAACATTTTAGAATAAATTAAAGATTTTTTGAAATCGCGTGGCAATACGCCGTCGTACAACTGAGCATGTTGTGATAAACCAACCAATAAAATTGAATGATGTTACTGAACTTTGTAGATTGTTCATTTTGACTTTATTCAAATGGATCTCATTTTCTCGAACAATTTGATTCTTCTCAAAATGTTGAGATTTTTTCTCAAAATTTTTACTTTTTTTCTCAAAATTTTGAGATTTTTTCTCAAAATTTTGACTTTTATTCTCAAAATTTTGAGATTTTTTCTCAAAATGGTTACTTCTTTTCTCTCAAAATTTTTACTTTTATTTCTCAAAATGTCAACTTTAATTCTCAAAATTTTGTGTATAAAAATCAACATTTTGAGAAAAAATCTCAAATTTTTTTGAAAAAATACGCCGTCGGCAATACGCCGTCGTACAACTGAGCATGTTGTGATAAACCAACCAATAAAATTGAATGATGTTACTGAAATTTTGAATTTTTTTTCAAAATTTTGACTTTTATTCTCAAAATTTTGACATTTTTTCTCAAAATTTTGACTTTCGATAAACCAATATTAGCATCGATATTGGCCGGCGGCGACCTCCAGTAAGGCCAAGACATGGACATCCCAACAGCGCTGTTTTCCTGTAATGTAGCACTAGGGACTAAACTGCCGGGCCCCGACTTACCAAACAATGCCTAATGATTGTGTTACACACCATGAGGTCATGTCGGTATTAGGTAATGTTCGGTTATTGAGGAGGGTGGAAGGGCTGTAGGAGCATTACTGTCAAACATTATTAAAGCTCAAACACTGAAGTGAATTTACTGTCCGGGCGAAATTACCTGACAATGAATGTGTTTATGGGATTAATGGAGGATATTGCAGTGTATTAAAGACGGCTGGATGTAAGGAGTTGTTTTTATGATGGAGTTGCTATATATTGGCGGTGAAGAATTAATATCGCGGTTTACGGCTGGATATTTCTGTAATTAAATTTTTACGATTCGTCTCCGAATTATACACGGAAAAAATACGATAGTCGCGATGAAAACAGGGTGAATTGGAATAAGACCGACAAACTCTGAGTGACGATTCTTTGGGAAAAGTCGAGATGGCTCCGGTTTGTTCAGGTAGGTTTTCAAAGGACCGATATGGCTCCCGCAAGGGTTCGAGGAGGCTCCCATAAATAATCCCTACATATACAGTGTGACCCATTTAAAATGAAACCACCCCTGTAGAATACGCATTTTTCAGTCATTCTCTAAAAAACAAATTCTGATATAAAGCATCAAAAACTGTATTTGGACATAAATTTTCATAACTTTAGTTTCATTTCCAAGGCTCTTTATGGTTTTTTTTCTTCGTCAACAACAGCAAAAGTTTATTAGGCAATTTTGTTTTAAAATTTGACAACACCACGGGATTTGTTGTCGTTATAAATGGAAACCATGGAAATTTCATAAAAAAATATTGGTTAACAACGAAAAAAGATGAAATCCACCCCTAAGGGTAGCGAAATGAAGGATATTGATCACTCACTCTCTGAATTCTGGTCCGTTAACCGATTCTATCAGGCATAACTTTGTACTGGGTTCTTCGATTTGGATGATTATTTTTTTAATAGATAGGGTATACATTATATTTGGATTTCGAAAGAAATCAGCCACCCTTACGGGTAGAAAAATAGGGGATAATTGATTTTTCACTAGTGAACATTGGCATACACATACTTAGTTGACAATGACCGCTACTGACATTATTCTTGTTTCACATCCGTCAAAATCAGTATATTTTATGAGAGGATGGAATGATATACAAAGTAATGAAATAAACTAACCAGAACAACGAAAATAATTTATATTACAACAAATAGTAAAAGTAGATAATCATATTATTTAACTGGTAATAGTTGAAGTAAGGTGGGTAAGTAAGTATTTTGGAAGTAATCAAAAAACAAGTAGGTAGTAATTGGTAGATTTTAGCCACAAAAAATTGAAAAATAAAAACTTTTTAACAAAAAATTAAACCGACGAAATACGGAACTGAAAAGCGAAAAATTAAACTTTTTAACAAAAAATTAAACCGACGAAAAAATCAACTGAAAAGCACAAAATAAAATAAACCTTCTTAGTCTAAATGATAATTAAGCTCCTAAACTAATGTAAGTAACTGATTTTGAGTCGGCGCCAAACAAACTAGCAATTGAATTAGGTGAAGCGTAAAATGATGGCAGCGAGATGCACGGCTGCCTTTTGATGATTTCTTTCATAGATAATGATCTTCGATAATTGTTTGTTTGGCGCCGACTCAAAATCAGTTACTCACATAAGTTTAGGAGCTCAATTATCATTTAGACTAAGAAGGTTTATTTTATTTTTTGCTTTTCAGTCGATTTTTTCGTCGGTTTAATTTATTGTTAAAAAGTTTTTATTTTTTACTTTTCAGTTCCGTATTTCGTCGGTTTAATTTTTTGTTAATGTAATGAAAATCTCATTACACCACTGGATTTGTAAATTATATTCCCTTAAAATCATTTATTCAAGTTTAGGTTATAAGTTTATTCGAAAATTACAGAAAATTAAAAATTCATTTTTAAGGTTATGCAGTCTTCCATAGCCGATAAAAACGAAATGAACCCAATCAAGTTTTAAAGTATCAAAATTATTTATTCAATAATAAAACAGAAAGCAGGACAAAAAATGTTCCTTTTAAATTCTGCAAAACTCAACTGAAACAAACTTTCAGAGAAGGTATCAATAATTTGAGGAAAGCTGAACTAATACATTAGGCATAGGTATTGTACTAAATCAATAGTAGCCTGTGATTTAGTACACCACAAATCGCTCACATTACCATATTATCAGGAGTTTATAACTGTAGAACGGAATGTGCTATTGCCTTGGAATTCTCGCTGTACAAATTCACCGGTGTTCTACTTTGTATCGGCAGTGTTGCCAGATTTTAAATATGTCTATAATCTAAATAAAAATTATAATCAAATACTTTGTTTCCAAAATTAAAGTTGTTGTAACTTCGTTGTTAACCTATATTTTTCCATTAAATTCTCATAGTTTTCATTTATAACAACTACGAATCCAGGGGTTCAGTCAAATTTCGAAACAAAAATTGCCTAATGAACTTTTGCCATTTTAAACGAAGAAAAAAAACCATAGAGTGCCTTGGAAATGAAACTAAAGTTATGAAAATTCATGTCAAGATACAGTTTTTGATGCTAAATTAAAAAAAAAATGAGATTGACTGAAAAATGCGTATTCTACAGGGGTGGTTCCATTTTAAATGGGTCACACTGTATAATAATCAATTGCTGTTCGTTAGTCTCGCTAAACTCGAAAATGGCTTGACCGACTTGCATAATTTTTTTTTGTTTAGTTTGATCTAATACAGGTAAGGTTCAAAATCAAAGAAAAATGGGAAAACCCAGAAAAACAGTTGAAAAATCGAAACCGGACCTATCGTCTAACTGACGTGCTATACAAAACTGTCATTCCTTCCGTGCGGTTGTGTAAAATTTATTACATTTCGAATCGTTTTTGAACGTTGTGGATTTTAGAAAAGTCTTGGTTCAAGTGGAGTTGGGTACACTTTGCGAAGGTTTGTTATTTATTTTGATCTGCCATTCTGTCCACCTATATTGACTTTGTAGGTTTAGAACCATACATTTTTAGTGAGTGGCATATATGTATGTATATTGGGGTGTTTTTTTACGACAATTTCTTTGTTTTTTGCTCCCAACCGAAAATTTTGTTGGGAAATATCCAAAAAAACTTCCCTGGAAATTTGAGCTTTCAATATTAACATTAAGTACTTTCCCAGAGCGTGGAAAGATTTCCCATTTAAAATACACGTATTTTTTTTATTCAAATCTATAACTCAGCGGCATTTCATGCTATCCTATCGTACCAAAGCGCGATTTACTCAGGATTACATGCTCTACAAAAGTGCCTATTGCGACGTAGCTGTTATCTGCACCTGTTAGATTATAAGGGTCACTGAATCTGATTTTTGTAGAAAATTCTAATTTTTTTGACGTTACTCCATAAATGACTGGATTTATGGAAAAAATTTGTAGGAAATTTAATTTTCTACAAACCGAATCGCTACGATTGATATTTTTCGAGATATAAAGCGTTAACTTTGTCGTAATATGAAATTTTTTAGAATTATCGAATAAAACTTTTCATATTACGACAAAGTTAACGCAATATCTCGATAAATATAAATCCTAATGATTCGGTATATAAAACTTTTTTTGTAGGAAATTAAATTGCCTACATTTTCTCCATAAATACTATCATTTATGAAGTAACGTCAAAAAAATCAGAATTTTCTACAAAAATCAGATTAAGTGACCCGTACAATCTATATGTTCGCAGACGATACATCTATAATAGTATCTAGCCCAGATATGAATGAGCTACTTATAAAAACTAATAACGTTCTCCGCCAATTCGACTACTGGTGTAAAAAGAACCGTTTAATCGTAAACTACTCCAAAACTACCGCTGTACAATTCCAGAGACCTCAGTCGGGAACACTTGTTACCGAAAAATTGAATATCAATAACCACACAATACTGTTCCAAGAAAACTGTAAATTTCTAGGTACAATTATTGACAGCAACCTCAGATGGGAAGAATGTATCAATACGATCTGCTCCAAATTGAATAAACACTATTTCGCGATAAAAAATCTGACGAGTTGTCTTGGAGATGAAATAATTTCTGTTTACTATGCATTGGTTTATTCAACTATCAGCTATAACATTGTAGCTTACGGCTTGGCGACCGATAGTGCTCGAGTCTTCCTCGCCCAGAAAAGGATAATTCGCCTGATCTTCCACTTGGATTATCAACAATCCTGCAGAAATATCTTTAAGGAAAAAAAACTCCTAACTTTCACTTGTATTTATCTATATAAACTTTTAACTCACACCTACATTCATACAAACAGTCTCACAAAAAATTCAAATGTTCATAGCTACCAAACTCGCAAAAAAAACGAATTTAGATTGGAACTCGCCACCTACACAAACTACAAAAAATCCCCAAAATATGCAGGCGCAAATTTCTTCAATTTATTGCCCAATGAACTGAAAAACCAATCGAATTTGTTCAGATTCAAATCAAAACTGAAGTCTTTTCTACTCCAAAATGCATTTTATGATATAAAAGAATTCACGATGTGTTGTCAGCATCCTACAGATTGTTTTAATTCTGCTGGATAGTTTTATATATTTATATTTTTTATGAGGACATTAATAAATAGATTTTATCTCAGCACTAAGTATAATTTAAGTGTGTAATTTGACTTGTCAATCCAATGTAAATTGGTGTCTGATTAATAAACTTCTATTCTATTCTATTCTATTCTATAGGTGGAGATTACAGCTACATCGCAATGGTCACTTTTGTAGAGCATGTAATCCTGAGTAAATCACGCTTTGGTACGATAACATAGCATGAAATGCCGCCGAGTTATAGATATTAAAAAAAAAACATAGTTTACGTGTATTTTGAATGGGAAATCTTTCCATGCTCTGGGAAAGTACTTAATGTTAATATTAAGAGCTCAAATTTTCAACAAAGTTTTTTTTGGACATTTATAAAAAAAAAATCCGGTTGGGAGCAAAAAACAAAAAAAAAATAGTTGTAAAAAAAAACCCTTATATATATATATATATATATAAAATAGAAATGTCAAAACCTTTGCTCATGCGCAATAACGTAACTAGTAAATAAAATTCAGAGTACGAATAGGAAATAATGTTCAAATGAGTGGATAAAAGTCATCAAAGGTACCCGAAATAAATGTCTGACACGAATACGCTCACTTTGTTTAGTTTTGGGTTGAAAAGTACCTGTTATTCGTCCTCTTGAGTATTCTCGTGAATCCTGGAAGTGTTCTTTGGCTATTGGAGTTTTGCAGCTTCACTGTGGCAGAGTCCCCTTGTTGTTGGCAACGTCACAGGTAGGAATTTTGCTGTATTCTGAAGGTAAGTGGTTTTTCTTGGTAGTTTCTACGCCTATTGGTCTCTGGACATGTTTTAGATTGTCAAATGTTCTTGGCGTATTTTCGTAGTTATTGATTGGTTGAATTTGTTACGGCTTTCTTTCAAACATAATTTTTATCTCCCCTCAGAAACCTCGTTATTTTTCTTCCTGGCAACCATCACTTTTTGTTTTATCTCACAAATTTTAGGTTTTTACTCACTTTCTGGGACACTTCTCCTCATTCTGAACTATTCTATGGATTTTATATACAATTTACATTTCTATAGCTTACATAATATATACAGAGTTTGTTAAAATTCATATCTGTTCATGTTTCCTTCTGATTTGATTTTACCATACAGGATGTTTCAACTTGAGTATTATTTTGTCTACTTGGAGACTAAAGTTTATTCATGTAAGTATTTTGATTTCTATTTTTTTTTTGGGGGTTGTGCAAATTAAATGTATTGTTGGCAACATACTTATGACAATAAAAAAAATTCCAATGCTGAACTCTTGTGACACGTGCGTCGACTAAAAAAATGGTACAAGGTTTCAGAAAAGCAAAATGTACAGAAAAATTGCAAAACAAACATACCAGGTATTTATATATAAGTATTACTTTTTATTCTTTTCACATTGAAAAAATATTTCATATCATAACAATATATATATATATTTATATACATAATATTATCTATTACTTTCACTTTTTCCACAATGTGCTGAATGGTGAAAGATATTTACAGTTTATCCGCGAACAGCTTCCCAGAATGTTAGTGGATTTGAATACCAGGATTGCGAAGAGTACGTCTATATCCTTGTGTGCTGGTTATTCTTCTTTCTTTTGATTTGAGTCAGATTACATATAATATTAAGAAGAATTTAAGGAGATTTGGATCCTTCACCAACTATTGATTGAAAAGTTATAGGTTTATACCAAAATAGAATTTTTATTTTTTGATTTGAGCCAGATTACCTACATAAAAATATTCCAATCGTTCAGAGAGATTTGAATCTTTTTAGTGATAGCCAACACGGCTTCAGAACAGGTCTCTCAACAGAAACAGGGACTATACAGTGCGTTCAACATATCACAGACAGAATGGACGTCGGGGAAAACGTAGTATCAATTATGTTTGATCTCACACGGGCTTTCGACACCGTTGAGAGCTCCTTCGTATCAATGAAGCTATATCAACTAGGAATTCGGGGCTCCATAAATAATTGGTTTACCTCACATTTAGAGCGCAGAAAATTCATGGTAAAAATCGATGAAGTCACCTCGGACGAATTTGAAAACGCTGTCGGAACTCCCCAAGGAAGCGTCCTTGGGCCCTTAATTTTCTTGATTTTCATTAACGATCTTCCACATCACATAACTGAGGGAAAAGTTTTGATGTATGCGATGACACCTGCATAATTGTCTCGGAAGCATCGCAAACAACACTAAAATAAAAAATCGACACTAGAAATCGACACAGAATTCAAATACTGGTGCTCCAAAAATAGGCTCATCATAAACCACAACAAAACAGTGTGCATTGAATTCTACAATAAATACAGAACACCAACAATCTCACATATCTCATTTGAGGGGCGTTCATTTGAACTATCGAAAAACACTAAATTTCTAGGCAAACAGATAGATTGCAATCTTTTTTGGGAAAAACAATTAGATAGCATATGTAGTAAGCTTAACAAACGCTACTATGTAATATTGACTATGGAAAATATGTTAGATTTCGAATCTCTATTGAATGTGTACTATGCTCTTGCTTATTCATCCATATCATACAGTATCGTATCTGAAACGAAACGAGTATTTATTAGACAAAAACGAATCATTCGGCGTATTTTTGGAGTGTCATACAAAACCTCTTGCAGAGATACTTTTATAAATTATGGTATTCTCACAGTACCATCTATATATATAATGAAACTATTGACATTCATTTATAACAACAACAACAATTTTGATAAACACAGCGATAGACACGGATATAATACGAGAAATAAAAACAATATATTAGTAAATATGGCAAAACACTCTTTCCAAAAAAACATCGCCGATTACACGGGGCTTGTGGCTCAGTGGAACGAGCGTCGGTCTTGTGTCAACTGTTTCCACCTGGCGCGGGTTCGATTCCCGCAGCTGGTGAAAAATTTTTTCAAGGTCCCAAGAGTTGTTTCGGATCCCACTATAAAAGGTAAGGTCCCCGTGATCTTAACTCGTACAAGTTTTCATTAACTTCTGAGGGTTGGTCAAACAACTAAGAAAGCGGTTAAAAACAATTTTACAATTTTACTGCGGGTAGTCGCTTCTTCAATAAACTACCTTCTTCCTTGAAGAGCTCGAAATGCGTAGAGGTTTTCAAATGCCGTCTAAAAAAACTCCTAATAAAGGAATGCTTTTACATTGTAGAACAGTTCGAAAACTACATTAATGGTAATTAAATCATCTGTTTTTACTTTTCTGTTCATGAATGTTCTGTATTGTCATTTTTAATTTTTTTATCGATTCGTTACTTCATCTTCATTCAAAGATGTTCTTTTTGTGACTCGTCCAATCTGTTTTTTGTAAATAAGAAACGAACTCAATAATATTTTATTTGTTTTATAGAAAAATAGAAATGCTGTTGGTGTTGAATGTCCTATTTTTTCTATTACATGATTCGTTGCCTGATTAATGGCTTTTTCAGAATCAATGACTAAATTCTGAAATCTACTTTTCCGACTGGCCGCGCCATTGGGTTTTCATCAATGTGTTGACGAAAGCTAAATCACATGATGATGAAATAAATCCAATAAATAATTTGTGACTTGTGTTTTTGATAACGGAAAGTATCTGCCTAGGGTTCTTCGATGAAAATTCTTCAGTAGGCATACTGAAAGTCGAGTAACGAATGGAAATGAAGAATATCTAGAATCTAGAAATGCCCATCCATCCGATCCCCGAATGACCCATAACGACGTTTATGATTCCCATAAAAAGTGAGTGATCAAAGAATGTCTGCCGCCCATGGCCCCGGCATTTACCGGGAGCTATTAAAATTCTCCGGGTGAGCAGGAGTCGCAGTAACAGTGGCACAACTGGCGTCATGATTCACATGTAAATGGCGGCACACGCTGCGCCGATCATAATCCCGCGACATAATCCCTGGGCTTTGGAGATGCACTATTAAGAAAGGTTGGCAAAGGCCTCCTGCCGGCCAAAATGGGGAAGTGACGAGAAAAGTTCGTCGGCGCCAAGGGAAACGGAAAATATTTCCGTCATAAGATCCTAACTGGGATGCTATTCTCGTAATATCACGTATGCGCAAAGGTACAATTGTTAATTTGCGAACATTTTCTGGAAATGCTGGTGACCAACCTTGATATCTAAGGCAAATGAGTGGAAACTATCAAATAAAACTCCGACATCAAAAGTTATAAAAACTTTTTAACAAAAAATTAAAGCGACGAAAAAATCAACTGAAAAGCAAAAAATAAAATAAACCTACTTAGTCTTAATGATAATTGAGCTCCTAAACTAATGTGAGTAAATAATTTTGAGTCGGCGCCAAACATACAATTATCGAAGATCATTATATTAATGTTGAAAAGGGAAACATTTTCAATTGAATATTGAATGGAAAAATATTTCTATTCAATTGAGAATGTTTCTCTTTTCAACATGAATACCCCAAAAGAGGTTATCTTGAACGATGGAAGATAGTGACTAAAGTTTATCTTTCAGTCGCAGATGATTCCACATCTGATTTTATGAACATCCTGTTCATATTTTCAAACAAATCAATCATTATATTACTTTGAAGAAGTAATCAAAACGCTGTGCATCTGATGCCATCATTTTACGCTTTACCTAATTCAATTGCTAGTTTGTTTGGCGCCGACTCAAAATTAGTTACATTAGTTAGGAGCTCTATTATCATTAAGACTAAGAAGGTTGATTTTTTTGCTTTTCAGTTGATTTTTTCGTCGGTTAAATTTTTTGTTAAAAAGTTTTTATTTTCAGTTTTTTGTGTGTGAAATCTACTAATTACTACCTACTTAATTTTTGTTTACTTCCAAAATACTTACTTACCTACCTTACTTCAACTATTAACTGTTAAATAATATGATTATCTAATTTAACTATTTATTGTTATACAGTGTCCGGCATAAAGTTCGCAGCATATGGAAAACTTTTTTATTATAGGTTTCTCAAAAAAAATCATTCGTGATGAAAACCTCTGCTTTATCCTAAACCTGAATTGCGAACACCAAAATTGAATTTCATACGACGCTATACGAGGGAAATAGAAAAGTATGTAAATTCATGGGGAAATCGAATGTTGATCCAGAAATTCGAATCATACCCAGCAAACATTAATGAGCGGTAAATTGACGGGCCATAGCTGTTAACGGCGGTCAGATGTCGGCAAATAATTGGCATGATATCAGTTTTGCCGCTTTGGCTGATCATACGCATATTTATTATGGATGTTTTAAGTTTAGCCAGAAATTGCCCGTTAAAGATTTGCGATAATCGCCCCGATGTCGTTTTGACACAGTTGTGCTGTGCTGTAATGAAAATGCAACATTGGCATTACTGAATATCACGTTGGCAGTTGGCCCTACTGCTGGTTTCGTGTCGGATGTCGAAATCGGGTATTTTGTTTTTTATCTGGTGACTGGGGACTGTGGTTTGGTTATTTTTGTGAAAAATAGGAGAATTTTTTTTCAGATTTGTGTGTGGTCATTTAATCTATTCGGTGAACAAGGGACTCTTCAACTTTAGAGCAAGCAGATATGTCCGAAAACACAGAAAAGTAAGTATACCTACATCATTTGCTATATATTTATATATCATCATACCATCACAATGTTTCCTCTAGAAAACTCGTGCATATCACAAAGAGCACTCGTCACAAACAGCGCCTTGCGAAAAATGCTGTTGAGGATATAGTCTCCACTGTAGAGGTTGTGGTTATGAAAGACGACATTTCTCCTAGAAATCTTGATGTTGATAGTCAGCCCGGACCCAGTAAAGCAAAACATATGAATATTGATATTGCTGATAACTTCATGGACACTAATTCTGTTGTTGAAGATCCAGAGGATTGAATGATGATTTATCAGACAAAACCAAATTTGCTGAAATGGTAAGTCAACTTTTCCATTTCATATTGTTGAAAAAAATGTGATGAAATACCTATACACACAGTGAAGTAACATTTCAACTGCATTAAAATTGTGCTAAACTAAGACATTCAAACATGTGTATATCTTCATTTGAAATTATGGGCAGTATAATAATTCGAATCCAGCAGCTGCTTTGAATCTTCTACTTCATTGCCTTTGACTATTATTGCTTTTATTTTAATTTTAGTGTTCTATGCTTCAATACATTGGAGGCAAGTTTGATAATGAGACATGCAGAAAAATTGTCTGTAATTTAATCACTAATGAATTGGCAATCCACACAAATTGGACAGGGCGAAATGAGAAAAATGGTTTCAAAGATCTCAAAAACTTGATCCAATTGATACATGGTAAGTTCTTTTGGCTCTTCTTTTATATTTGAAACATGAATTTCCTTTAAACGAAAATTCATATACTCATTCCAAATTTCTATTTGTAGTGTCAGTCAGGAAGAATCCTATGTCAAAGGATTGTACAATTAATAATGTTGAGACAACCATCAAGGCATGGCTAAGAACTGCTGGTGACTGTGAAGGAGGTCGAGCAAAGAGAACTGCTCAAAAATGATAAAATAGTGGACTTTTAAATTGAACAGTACCTGCCACCCAAAGAATACTTTTTTTTTATATTTTTATATATATTTTGTAAATGGGATATTTTTTATTTTTCATTATATTTATTCGTTTTACTCATCATGTTTCATTGTTATACCTAAATATATAGCTTATAAAACCACCAACAATATTGGGATCAAACTGTCGGGCAAATACACAGCAAAGTCATGGTAGGGCATCCAAACCGGACCCTGACGGCTGACCTTCTGAACCTGAACAGAACGAAGGCTCGTATAATAATAGGTCTGTTGACTGGACACTGCGGCCTAAGAAAACACCTAAACACCATGGGAGTACGCAGGGAAACCGTGGAGTGTAGGCTGTGTGATGAAGAGGAGGAAACAGCCTCTCATATCATCTTCGACTGTGACGCCCTAAGTAGTAGGCGACACAGAACCTTTGGAGAGATCAGCCCGGAAACAGGCATGAATCCGAAGAACCTTATCAACAGGCTTCTTAACCTAATTAAAGGCACAAACCTGTTTGAATGAGGAACCACTGACGACAGAGTGATACAATAGACCCCAGCTGGTCGCAGTGTCAAGGGAAGCTAAGTGCCAACCCTGTCTCTGGCTCGTCAGCCTCAAACCAACCAACCAACCAACCAGCTTATAAAACAGTGTTATCGGTAAATTATCTCAAAATGGAATGGAAAAATGTCATTCATGTTTTTGATATATTAAGTAATAAACTTCTGTTTTGAAGGCAGTGCCGGTTTTAGCACTTCCGGTGCCCTGGGCGAGATTTTTTATCTCTGGTCTCTCAACTCACACAAGTGAAAAAAAAATTAGGAAAAAAAGATCAAAAATTAAATAAACATTTATTGTCGTTCCACTTTTCCGCTTCGTGCAACAAGTCACAATATGCACCTTGCAGGAGCAGACATACATGAAGGAAGCGCATTCGGCGGGCGCACCTTCATGCCTGGCGCCCTGGACGGTAGGCCAACCACACCCTACCATAACACTGACCTTGTAGGTATATATTCAATACTAATGCGTACACAAATCCTTAGAAACCTCTGTTGTGCAAGCAAGTGATAAAAATGTGTTGAAATAAAAAAAAATCGAACTAGTTATAAATATTTTTGCAGGCCAGTTTAAAATGCAATATCTGGGAAATATGGATGAGTATCTTGGAAACTATTTGAGATACAATAAAAATGATTGAAATGGAGAAAAAGTTGCCGGTTTAGGTAACTATATAGGAACAATCTGGCTCAACAGTTTTCTAAATCCTCTACAATTAGTGGCTTCAGAGAGTGAAAACCATGAATTGTTTATATCTAGTCCATGAATCAGTCGATTCTGAATGTTTGGTGAATTTATTGTGCATAATAATGACCTCTCGTCATTGAAATTCCACTGTTTCCGATTGTTCTTAGGCGCTTATATGGACCATTTTGTTTTCATTGAAACCGTATTTACGCTCATTGCTTTCCAAGATATGCCCTATACTTCCATGTACAGCATTTTGAATTGGATGCCCCTGTATATTTGCATAGATCATTGATGAAACCCCAACAGTGGAATGACGCGGTTGATAAGTAGGATACCCGCCATCGCACCATAATCTGTACCATGCAATATCAGTTCATCTTAACTCTGTCTAGCCGCTGAAGGCCCGCTCTGTAATAGAGCGGGTGGTAGTCTGGAGGCCTACTGGTGGCCATCGCGGCACGGGCTAGCCGGGCCGACGATGTATCATGATTATGGCCCGCTTCTATTGTCTGTCGGCTGTTTTTAAAGTGTCTCTAGAGGCCCACACATAACATGTTTGCTGGGTAGCCACCTATGACCAATTTAATTTTTCAACTTTTTTTCCCATTTTTTCCTCATCGCTCTGTACAACATGAGGGATATTATGCTAGACGAATTGTATATTATTAGATATGATGATATCACTCTCTGAATGTTTTCTCTTTTCTCCCTCCCATCGGAAAATCACATTAATTGAATTATGTGACGGAATTTCACAAAGTCTTGCTGCAAATAGTAAATAAAACTGAATTGTCTCCAAGGTATGATGCCAGAATGCCAATTAATTTATTTTCACAAAACAAATATGTCCTATGCTTTATTCTACGTGGAGTCCTCCATTCTCAATACACTGCATAGTACGGCGGTGCATTGCATCATGAACATTTCTTAGTATCTGGGGAGCTATTCCCCGAATACAATCCCTGATAGTATTCTCCAAATGACGTATATTTTGAAATGGTCTTCTTGAATATAGCTTCTGTTTGAGATATCCCCATAAGAAAAAATCCAAAGGAGTGAGGTTCGGTGTCCGGGCGGGCCAAGCGTTATTGGAATATCTGCCAATTTATCGATTTGGAAATGTTCCGTTCAACCACCTTCTCACTTCTAGCGTAGAATGAACGGATGCACCGTCTTGTTGAAAATACATTCCAGCTCTCATGTCCAGAGGAATATCAGCTGAATAATCGGAGAGAAACGTCTGCAGCATTCTTAAGTATCTGGCAGAATTCAGTGGTTGTCTGAAAAATACTGGTCCAACAATAATGTCATTGAGAATTCCGCACCAGACGTTAACTTTGAAGTGGTCTCTACATTGTATCCTGAAATGGGGATTATTATCTGCCCACCACCTGCGATTCTGGGAGCTGACTACCTCATTTGATGTGAAGGTGGACTCGTCACTATAAATAATTTTTTTCGAAATCTGTCTATTATCTTCCATCATAGACTGAAACCAGAAACAGAAATCCAAGCGATTATTCGGATCTCTCGGTTTCAAAGTGTGAATTTTGGTTTATACAGTTTGAATTTATGATACCAAGATTTTCCCCTCTTTGCGATAATGACATTCTTGGATTTTCAATCGTACACAGCATAATATTCATAACAGTTTCTTCATTTTCAGTTATCGGTCGTTTATGTGTCACTTTGTATTTTTTTAAAACCGATCCAGATTCCTTGAATGTTTTCAAAATTCTTGTAATTGTCGAATTATGAACGTTTTTACCTAGATGTCTTTCATTACAAATATTGGTAGTGTCTCTACAAGTATGGTAATTGTCACCATGTATCATTACAATCTCTACTCTCTCCTGTATACTTAGTCGAGCAGCCTTGATTGAATTGAAAAACTACTGAAATTACTCTACAGATTTGTGAGTTATTCTTGATGCGTCAAAAATGGTTTGTTTACAATTAGAAATGAATTTGTTTTCAAAGCCAACTGTGATCGGCAGATGTTCTGTATCTCAATCATTTACACTAAAATTCAAAGAACAAAACTATGGAAGCTGGGTATTGCTAACGAAGTCGAATGTAACAACTAACAATATTTCGAAATTCATAAATGATACGTGAATAAATTTTTCGAGTGGATCAAAACCTTAATTTTTTACGTTGAATGCCGCAAAAAAATCAATAAAATATTGTAGATGCTTTCCGATGTCTTGTTGAAAAAAAAAACTATAAAAAAATTGTCATATTTTACAATTCCTGATTGTCTTAAAAGATGTTATTCGTAGTGTGAAAATAAATTCATTTTCATTCTGGCATCATACCTTGGAGACAATTCAGTTTTATTTACTATTTGCAGCAAGATTTTGTGAAATTCCGTCACATAATTCAATTAATGTGATTTCCGATGGGAGGGAGAAATGAGAAAACATTCAGAGAGTGATATCATCATATCTAATAATATACCATTCGTCTAGCATAATATTCCTTATGTTGTACAGGGCGCTGAGGAAAAAATGGGAAAAAAAGTTGAAATATGAAATTGGTATGACTCGAATTTATGGATCAACATTCGATTTTGAACAATATTTCCCCATGAATTTGAATTCTACCGTGAGAAATAAAGTGATGGGATCATATTATTTTGAATGCATGCTTTTCTATCTCCCTCGTATAGGGTCGTATACCATTCAATTTTGGTGTTTGCATTTCAGGTTTGGGATGATGCAGAGGTTTTTATCACGAATGTTTTTTTTTTGAGAAATCAATAATAAAAAAGTTTTCCATATGCTGCGAACTTTATGCTGGACACTGTATAATATAAATCATTTTTGAAAGTTCTGGTTAGTTGATTTCATCACTTTGTATATAATTCCATCCTTTCATAGAATGTAATTATTGTGACGGATATAGGAGGATCTGTCAATGTCAACTAACCTCCTCCTTTTTGATTTCGTCGGTTAAAAATGGTGTAAACATAAATGTCTACGCCAAGAACAGAACGCATTATCCATTTTGAAAGCAATTCAAAAATATAATGAGAATAAACAGAACGAAAAAAGCCGAAGGTCAGAGGTGTTTCACTTATGTAGCAGACAAAGCTTTCATTTTATTAATACGAATTACAGAATGTATAAACAAATCCTGATGCGGATTTTTTCAACTAACATACTAATTTTTGCGGATGTTGTGTATGTACCACGTAGATAATTATTGGGTTTGAATCAGGACAACAGCGGCAATTGTGACGACTTACGGTCCCGTTGAGGAAAAAGTTTTATTAATCGGAGAAACAGATACTTAAATGGAACTGTGAACAGCGGTCGAAATTATCTATATTATACGAAGGCGTAGAAGGGCCGACAATAAAATATTTTTCAAAACATTTGGAATTTCCACTTTGAATTGATAATTGTCACTTTGAAGTGATAATTGTCACTTCAAAATTAATTACTCACATTAGTTTTTTTTTTTTTAATTTCTCAGTGAAAAATTCATGAAAAACCCTAATTTGAAATTGAAAAACCAGTTGAGTAATTGATATATTATAAAACAGCCGTTATTTTATTTCAAATGATGGTAATAGTACATTGTATATCTACTAGGAGAGCTGAACATTCTCGGACGACGTAAATATTGCCAGACGGAGCTGATGACGTGCAGGGCTGATGTCTGTCAGTTGGTGGTTACCGTACTTTGACTATGACTCATCACTAGCTTTACCCAGAGGGTTCACGAGCTCTCAGTCTATAAAAACTTTTTAACAAAAAATTAAACCGACGAAATACGGAACTGAAAAGTAAAAAATAAAATAAACCTTCTTAGTCTCAGTAACTAAGCTCCTAAACTAATGTAAGTAACTAATTTTGAGTCGGCGCCAAACAAACAAGCAAATGAATTAGGTAAGGCGTAAAATGATGGCATCGAGTTGCGCGGTGACATTCTGATAATTTTTTTGAAGTAATTTAATGATGTTCGTTGATTGTTTGTTTGGCGCCGACTCAAAATTAGTTACTTACATTAGTTTAGGAGCTTAGTTACTGAGACTAAGAAGGTTTATTTTATTTTTTACTTTTCAGTTCCGTATTTTTAATTTTTTGTTAAAAAGTTTTTATCTTTCAATTTTTTATGCCTAAAATATACTAATTACTACCTACTTGTTTTTTGATTACTTCCAAAATACTTACTTACTTCCACCTTACTTCAACTATTACCAGTTAAACAATATGATTATCTACTTTTACTATTTGTTGTAATATAAATTATTTTTGTTGTTCTGGTTAGTTTATTCCATTACTTTGTATATCATTCCATCCTCTCATAGAATATGATGGTTTTGACGGATGTGGAACAGAAATAATGTCAGTAGCGATCTGTCATTGTCAACTACGTATGTGTGTGCCAATGTTCATAAGTGAAAAATCAATTATCCCCTATTTTTCTACCCGTAAGGGTATATAATTCCATTCGAAATCTAAATATAAGGTATACCCTATCTATTAAAAAAAGAATCATCCAATTCGAAGAACCCAGTACAAAGTTATGCCTGATAGAATCGGTTAACGGACCAGAATTCAGAGGGTGAGTGATCAATATCCTTCTTGTTGCTACCCTTAGGGGTGGATTTCATCTTTTAAATTCGAATGGTACCACCTTCGAAGTAGGTACACCCTATCCACTGAAAAAAGAATTATCGGAATCGGACGCCTCAGTAAAAAGTTATGCGTGATCATACATAAAAAAAAATGATGGAAAAAAATATACGGGTCTACTAGAGAACCTCCTCCTTTTTGGTTTCGTCGGTAAATAAAATGATGAGTGAAGATGACTGTTCCCTTTCTGGAACCTCCCAGAACTCACGGAGGCAGTAAGTACTGTAATTTTTTTAGTTTACAAATAACTACAAGGAAATAATATTGACTTTTCCTTTTTCAAAAATCTTATAAAAATTGTTAATTTTTCTGATCGATTTCCGGAAAATAATATTATTGTTGATCTTATTGATTATTTATATTATAATTCTGATAAATAATCACTTCAGAATTTGACTGATTTGGGATCAGTAACAGGTAGGTCATGACCCTGAAAATAGTTTTTCTGATAGTATCGAGTTTTTTTTCTAATCGAATCACTGCTAAATTCACTTGCGATTCCACTGTATTTCATTTTCACAGGATTCAATTTAGTCCTCGAAAATGAAACACAGTCCTCTTTAATTTCAAATAAAGCAAAATACTAAATTTGAACATTCATTTTTCTCTTTGTGACAAGCGACTTCAGAGATGTTGATACCTCCATCACGACCTCTCTGAATTTTCTAAAGGGTACCGACTTTCTGCCGGATACTCAACCAATCCACCCGGATTCAAATTATTCCGAAACTCCCCCATTACCTAAGACCCCATCCCATCAATTCCCTGAAATCGCACCAAGGTATGCCCATATCAATAAATATCCCGAGATTAAGGAACACTTTGGGACTCAATAGACACACATTGCCTAAAGGCGAGCAAATAGAATCCAATAAACGATTTACGATCTCGAATCGATTCGAAGGCTCACGCATAAATTTTGCGATATCCGGGACAAGTGCGTTAGAGGATCTTCATATACAGGGTGTTCTCGGAGGTGAGGCATATTTTTCAACTGGATGTTGAATTCTTCGATATTATGATTGATTTTGTCAGGCGGTAAAATTCAATTGGGTCATAATCAAGATGAAATATTGAATAATTCGAGTGTATTGACTGGTTTATTGGAAAACACATTTACATTTATCAGTGAGCTCATCAGATAATATGAAAATCCAACACAATTTTTATGCGATAAAATAAACATCTGGAAACAAGATAAATTTGAATTGATGCATGTATTTTCCGGCCTAAATTATATAGAATAATGACCCCAACACTGACCCTTGTGGTGCACCCTGTTTAATAAGTTTGATGTACAGTTGCAAATCGGGGTCAGTTTGGGTGAGGATACCGAAAAGGTCCTGCTGAAAATAAAATATTCCCAGGAACCTCACATATTCATGAAACGATAGCGACTTGAGAACTAACCGAATCCAGCAGGGAAACGATGATTTTTCCGTAAAAACTTTTGTGATCTCGTGTGTTCAATCCATCCCCTTCCAACTGGTCATTGACGTACTTGCCCTGACTTTTAATAAAACTCTTGTCTGTTTTGGCCTGATAGATGACTGCACCCCAGTCAGATATTAAACGGAAAAGAAGAGACAAGAGACGTGAGTCCGACAGGGGTGAGTTGTTCGATATCGGTATTTAGCAAGGGGTGAGGGGCGCTGTTTTCGGAGTATAGGGGAAACTTTGATTACATGTTTTTTGTATGTTTTTTAACACGTGTTTTTCGAGAATATCCTTCTTTTGGATGTTGAAGTTATGTAATCCATTCTCGAATAACTTCAAGATTTTTCCGGAAATTTAATATTTTTTATAAATCAATATTTTATTCTGGATATCAGATTTGTTGATAAACTTTCATTTCATTTTTATTTTACCGGAAAAATACAAACAGGATCATAATATACTAATGACATGATTTTTGTTTCCTGTGTGTGACGAAGAAATTCACGCTGGCCGCCATTCGCTACAAAAAAATACGACAGTGTTTCAAAAACAAACGGTTCCGAACAACTTTGGAAACAAAATCAATAAGAACTTTTGAATAGAAATGCCATTGTCATTCCTAATTTTTTGTGGAAAACCACTCGATAATGGATTGCTAAACTTTCACAGAGATAATTATTTAAAGAATATTGAGAAAACAACTTTTTAACAAAAAATTGAACCGACAAAATACCGAACTGGAAAGTAAAAAATAAAATAAACCTTCTCAGTCTCAATAACTGAGCTCCTAAACTAATGTAAATAACTAATTTTGAGTCGGCGCCAAACAAACAAGCAAATGAATTAGGTAAGGCGTAAAGTGATGGCATCGAGTTGGGCGGTGATATTCTGATAATTTTTTTGGTAGTAATTTAATGATCTTCGTTGATTGTTCGTTTGGCGCCGACTCAAAATTAGTTACTTACATTAGTTTAGGAGCTTAGTAATTGAGACTAAGAAGGTTTATTTTATTTTTTACTTTTCAGTTCCGTATTTCGTCGGTTTAATTTTTCGTTGAAAAGTTTTTATTTTTCTATTTTTTGTGGCTGAAATCTACTAATTACCACCTACTTGTTTTTTGATTATTGCAAAATACTTACTTACCCACCTTACTTCAACTATTACCAGTTAAATAATATGATTATCTACTTTTACTTTTTGTTGTAATATAAATTATTTTTGTTGTTCTGGTTAGTTTATTTCATTACTTTGTATATAATCCCATCCTCTCATAGAATATAATGATTGCGACGGATGTAGGAGAACAAAAGTAATGACAGTGGCGATCTGTCATTGTCAACTACGTATGTGTGCCAATGTTCACGAGGGAAAAATCAATTATCCCCCATTTTTCTATCCGTAAGAGTGGATGATTACATTCGAAATGCAAATATGATCAACTATGAGGTATACCCTATCTAATAAAGAAAGAATCATCCAAATCGAAGAACCCAGTACAAAGTTATGCCTGATAGAATCGGTTAACGAACCAGAATTCAGAGGGTGAGTGATCAATATCCTTCATTTTGCTACCCTAAGGGGTGGATTTAATCTTTTATATTCAAATGGGACCAACTTCGAAGTACACCCTATCCACTGAAAAAAGAATAATCGGAATAGGACGTCTCAGAAAAAGGTTATGCGTGGTCATACATAAAAAAAAATATATACGCGAATAGATAACCTCCTCCTTTTTGGTTTCGTCGGTTAAAAAACGAAATTACCATAAGTGAATAAAATTTTGAATGATATTGATTATATCGGGCTGAGTTTCACAACTCAGCCTATCAGAGCAACAGTAGTGAGGAAAACGGAGGAGGTCCAATTGAATATTCAAGATCCAACTTTGGCAAATATTTTCAAGTCATCGGCTCAAACCAGAATTTGAGAAAATTCAAAATATTTTCTTACATCTTTAATGAATATTAAAAATAATAAAGGCCCCAGGTGGGAACCTTGTGATACACCTGATATTACAACATACATAAGAAGCGAACCATCGTAGCAGATCCCCATGTACACCGACGTAAGCAAGTTTGGAAATGTGAATATTAGGATCAATTTTATCAAAAGCCTTGCTGCAGTCCATGTGAATGGAGTCAACCTGAATTCGATCGTCCGTAGAGTCAGAAATATATTGAGAATATATCATAAAGTTGGTTTCGATACAGGGAAACTCATTCACAAACACCCCAGAAATTTAATGTTTGGGCTGGGATTTTGTAGGTCCATCTTTTGACGATGGTAACTTAAACGGAAAAAAGTATCTTGAATTTTTTCATACAACTGTAAACCTGGCAATCACTCAGCCACTCGAAGTCGATGATAATCTACTTGAAGGTCAGCTCACCTTTCAACAAGATGGAGCTCCTCCATATTTTGTTGCATCTGTACGTAAATTATTGAATGACAATTTCACAGGGAGATGGATTGGAAGGCCAGGACCAATTGAATGGCCAGCTAGATCTCCTGATTTATCATCATTAGACTTTTTTATGGGGACATTTGAAATCCAATTAGGTTGGGACATGATGTGGAGAATCAGTATAAAACCACTTTCATCACAGTGATTGATCACTAAAAACAATAATATCGTTGAAAAAAAAATATTTCCGCCATCAATTTTTCGTTAAAAATGACTTCAAAAATCGGCAAATTCTCCGCCCGCTCGGAGTAGCATTTCGGTAGCGTGACGTCACGATACTGTTGGAACTGGGAACGGCCACATGCATCGTGTGGAAAGAAGAAGATCTATGTCATTCATAACGTTTCTTGTTTGGATTGTGCAGCTGTGAAAAGTAAACATATAAGTCAAATCGATAGTATTGGGAATAATATTATTAAAATCAAGAGAATCAGGATATTTTTTAGATTTTTTCATTGGGAAAATCCCTGTTTGTTTGTGATGGAACTATGCAAAAATACATACATACATCATACATACATCATGAAAAGAAAATGAGTACAGTGGAATGTTTTTTTTTAATTTGCAAATAAACAAAGTTTAGTCATATATGTGTATAATAGTTAAAACCGTTACACTACTTGTGCGTATGAAATTTGAGTTATAATGAATGATAATGAAAAATCAAAAGAGCATATATCAACAAGATCAATGGTTAAAATATCACTAAATCTACAAAAAATACCAAAAATATTTACATACTATGGTAGGTTAAAACATAATGCAATGTAATATGATATAAACACCATTAAAATGAATTAACAGTAAACGTGCAATTCTGTTATAACAAAAATTTCTATAATATAATATAAAATAGTTGAAGCCTAGCGAAACTAATAAATAATGGATACTGAAGCTATTATACAATGCCGAACAATACAAATGAGCATACAATGCGAAACAATATAGTAAAATCAATAAATATATAGAAGCATAATCACCATCAGGTGTCACTTGAGAAATAATTGACATATATTTACAACATAAATCGAAGTTGGAAAAATAAAAATGATTATCTTCATCAAAAACAATGATGATATGGGTAGTTTTCATCTAAGATCCAAAACTTATCTATTGCTTTATAAGGTTGTGAAATTTTAATCTTTCAGTTTTCATAATCCATATTTTGACTTTTTTTTTCAAACTAATTTCTAATTATATTTTTTATGGAGTCCGAAACCATGTTATATAACCGAGGATAATACAGCTACAGCTACAGCAAGGTGATGTAACACTATTATTTCTTTTCCTTGTGTTGTGGTGATGTGAAGGGGACTGTAGACCGATACTTTCTTTTTTTATATTTTTCAAGATATTCAAACAAAAAAGTTGTCTTATGTCTAGGAAATTAGATTCTCTATATAAGTCTTCACTTGGATAGGTAAGGGGTTTATGGTATATTATTTTCATGACTTATTTCTGTATAACATTCAATTTTTCCACCCCATCCTACAATACCGTACTGTAATTGGGACTCAATTAGTGCATAATATAAGTATCTTGAACTTTTGATATCTAGAAAGTCCCTAAGGTACTTTAATCTATATAACAATCCTCTCAACTTTCAATACATCAATACTTCAAAAATTGAGTTATTTTCAATATTCGTAGTGTGTAGTACATTTATATTTATTTATTCCCGTAATTTGGGGAACTTACAACTGGACATTTATTGCATTACTTTTTTTTACGCTGTCAGAAACCACCTGAAAATTCACAGAATTTGTAGTAAGATTTTTCGAGCAGCAGCCCTTTTTTTTTTTCATGGGGTTGTGAACGTGCGATAGCTTTTTTAGTGTGGTTATATCGCCTGAACGAAGAGCCTGCTGTTACCGAAGTACTGTGCTATTGGAAAAAAATCGTTTTACCTACAGTAGGAACAACTGAAAAATTCAAAAAAGTTCTATTTGAATTCGATAATTCTACTGTTGTTTCTGCGCCATACACAAAGGATGCGGAAAAATACTTTTTACGTGAATTTTTAGTGACAGCTCAGGAAAAACAAATTGTCATGCAGTTTACTCGATATTATTATAATATCAAAGAGCGTGAAATCATGTGTTTGCCTAATCATCAAATCGTTAAAGAATTTAAAAAAAATGCATCAAACTTCTGCTGATGAATTTATTATTTTCGCGAGCACTGTTTTGACACAAAAATTGTGTGAATTAGCAGAACTTTGGAGTAGGTCTCAAGACGACTCTTCATTGTGGCATGAGTTGCGATATGGTCGAGTTACAGCCTAAAATATGCATCGAACTGTTCATTGTATACTACTACCAGACATCTAAGAGACTCATTATAATTGGTAATCGATACCATAATCATGGCCTATTGTTCGGGGTTGGAATTGGGGCTGGGGATTCCATATAAATGCTTATTGAAAATGTGGGGCAGAACATTTTTTTTACACGCTTTATATTAGCTTCACTTGTATGTTTGTAACCTTTTTTAACCGACTCCTTTGGACGCGATTTTGACCCACTTCCAGACGTCCGAATGATTTGAAATTTGGCAGGTGTACATAATTCCGGTGACAATGCATTAAGAAATTTTTGTGTGGAGAAAAAACAAAATGGCGGCTCCAATATGGCGTACGAGTTTTGTAATTATGGTCCGATTCGCCTCAAAACTGGTATCTGAGGGTTTTCGTGGTCAGAGATTATGATTCTTTTGTCAAAACTGGAAAATTCAAGATGGCAGATCCAAAATGGTAGACGAGTTTTGTGATTATGGTCCGATTCTATTCAAAATTGGTATGTGGGGGTTTTTGGGGTCCAATATTATGAATCTTTTGTGAAAATTGAAATATTCCAGATGGCTGCTCCAAAATGGCGGACGAGTTTTGTGATTATGGTCCAATTCTATTCAAAATTGGTATGTGGGGATTTTTGGGGTCGGAGATTTTGATTATTTTGTCAAAATTGGAGGACTCAAGATGGCGGCTCTAAAATGGCGGACGAGTTTCGTGATTATGGTTCGATTCTATTAAAAATTGGAGAATGATAGTTAAAAAAATTAAATAATAATAATAATAGTTTGAAAAACTGAAAAACACGCTTTAATAGAAAACAAAACTAAAAAGTTGAAAATAAATGATAGTTCAAAAACTTAAAGAACACGCTTTAATAGAAAACTAAACTAAAAAGTAGAAAATAATTGCAAATGAGTTTGAAATAAGAATACAGTGATTAACAACAAATTTATTCCATCGTAAAAAAGCGTGGGGAGCTTTTTAAGATATTTTCATAATGATTCTATTTTTACCAATATCTGTCCATGAAATATTAACAACAATTGATATCAAGCACCCCACACTTTTTTACGATGAAATAAATTTGTTGTTAATCACTGTATTCTCATTTCAAACTCATTTAAAATTATTTTCTACTTTTTGGTTTAGTTTTCTATTAAAGCGTGTTCTTTAGTTTTTAAACTATCATTTATTACTGTATGTAGTTTTCCATATCATCCTTCAAAGTGAAATGATCCTCGCAGCAAAACAATTGTGTTTTGTTGGCACGCAAAAAAATAATATTTGTGGTGTTTTTCTTGTTGAATTTTCAGAACCAGGCATATAACACAAACGATAACTCTTTTTAGAGTAGGAATTTTGAAAATTACAGTATGCCTAGTGATAACGACGCGAACAATTAACACTTCACAATATTAGCTGTAGCATTCTCAAAAATTGTTTTAGAAACGTAGGATTTTTTAATGATAAAGTCGTATGTAGATTCCAAATATAAAAAAAAAATTTCATGACCCAACCTAATTCCCTTGATGATCTATGCAGAATAATTGTTGATGAGTGTCGTGCAGTGACTGAAATGGTAATAAATTCAATTGAATTTATTCATTCATTCATCAATAATATTTACATAGTAAAGATCTTTATAATACATATTTCAGTTAATAGTTGAAGTCAATTTAGGTTGAGCCAGTTAGGCGGGTCCGCCTAAGCCTGAAATGCTTGTGTTGCGGTTACACCAACTAGCCCAAGGTATGAGTATCAAAAGATCACTCTTTACAAAAGAGATTGTGGCAAATAGAGAATATAAGCCTCTTAAACATGGATGGTTTTGGAAAAAAAAAGACTGAATGAAGAAGACTGGATGGAGAAGGGCTACAAATATATATAAGTATAATTTTTTGTTGTTTTCTGGTTTAGTCGAGATTATCTTTGTAGGAAAAATCTAGTTTCTAGGGGATTTTGTCGGATGTGTAACTTCATGAGTTTCTTGAAGATTCTCAAATTATTGCACTCTTTTAATTCGGTCGGTAAGCTATTGAATATTTTAGGGCCAAAGTAAAATATGCTTCTTTGCATAGGAGTTTAATTAAATCTTGGGATGTCTTCTGTTTCTGGATTGACTAAGAATTCTATTTTTTTTGTTAAATATCTAGATTTGGCTCTGCAAAATGTACTTTTTTCTGATATTTAGGATTTGTGATTCTTGGTATAGCTGTAATCTACCTTTTTTTAATATAATTTTTAGAATTGTATTTTGTGTTGTTTGGTGACTGTGCATGACATTGTTGCATGCTGTTATGCAGTAGCTGAAAACGGACTCAATTAATGAGTTATACAGTATAAGTATAACTTTTTTGGTTAGGATGTCCTTAAGTGTATAAAGTTTGTGAATGAGTTCTCTTGCTCTATTGATAACATAGTTTACATGTTCGTCCCACTTCATATGTTGATCTATCATTACCCCTAAATATTTGATTGTGCTGGTTTTCTCTATTATGTGACATGTGCATTCACCATAGCCTTGGCAGTCATTTTTATGTATATTCAATTGTTTCCCTGGTGGTTGATCTCTTTAGTCGATAGAGAATGTTATAAATTTCGTTTTGGAAATATTTAAGCTCAGAAGGTTTCGATTTAGCCATTTATGAAGCTTGGCAGTATTATGTTCAGTGATTTGGTATAGTTCTGACCAGCAGCTATGGGAGAATGATATTATCAAGTCTATATCGTCTAAGAACTCTAGCGGCATAGATGAATTGCCTGGTAGAGTCTTGTTGACTGTTGCTGAACTAATCATCGAACCACTTACATACTTACTTAATTTGTCATTCCTTGAGGGTTCATTTCCCTCGTGTCTCGAACACGCTATTGTGCTTCCTGTTCACAAGAAAAATGATAAGCACTTAATCTCCAACTATAGAGGTATTGCACTGTTGTCTTCATTATCAAAAATTTTCGAAAAATCCTATCTTAACAGACTTGTATCCTTCTGTAAAAAGTATAACCTACTCTCTAAGAGCCAATATGGATTCCAAGCTGGTTTATCAACCCAAGATGCTACTCTTTCTCTGGCCAATCAGGTTTTATCCAAATTTGAAAATGGCGAAAAAACGATCAGTATTCTTTTTGGTTTGTCACGTGCATTTGACATTATCAGTCATCAACTTCTCCTCGATAAACTTTATGACATTGGAGTTCGCGACCAAAGTCCCAAATGGATTGAGACTTATCTGACTGGCAGATCACAATCTGTAAAGGTTAGGCTCAAATAGGGAATATATCATTCTGAAAATCGTAACACCGTAACAGGTGTTCCCCAAGGTAGTGTCCTGGGTCCTACTCTCTTTCTCTTATTCGTTAACGACATCTCCAATATTAATCAACAACATTGTACTATACAATTTGCTGATGTCACGTCCTTCATATTGAGTTCTGCTTTATGAGAAGGGTTATCTGACCAGGCAGGTATTGCAGTTGCAAATATGCTTAATTACTGTTCCAGAAACGGCCTCGTACTAAATAGCAACAAAACAAATACCATTGTTTTCTTGCTTAGAGAAATGAGTTGCAGTATATTGGTTAGAGCAAATACTAAATCTATTGTACAGAAACAATCAGTCAAATTCTTAGGGTTGAACATTGACTCCCAATTATCCTGGAATGATCATATTGACTCTATTTCTAATAAATTATCCAAACATTGTTTCGTTATTTGGAATCATAGAAATGTTGTCCCCATTGATATTTTATTAAGCTACTACTATGCCTATGTCCATTCAAGTCTAAATTATCGCTTAGTCTGCTACGGTAACTGCAGTAGATTGATCTGTTGATTTCTCAAAAAAAGATATTAAGGACCATGTGTTTTAAAAAATATGGTGATTCTTGTAAGCAGTTATTCACTGAATTACAAATTTTAACTCTGATATCCATGTATATTTTGAATTGTGCCACTTACATTAAGAATCATTAAAACAAGTTTCAGCAAAGGGATACTATCCGCATAGCCGCTGGTTATGCTCTTAGACAAAATTAGAATCTGATAATTCCTGTTCACAAATTAACATCTGTGTCAAACGGACCTCATATTATGTCTATAAAAATATTTAATAAACTTCCAATATTCATTAAGAAAATTTCAAATCCCATCAATTTCGAAAATAGCGTTAAAAGTATTCTCTACAAAAATGCCTTTTATCCACTAGATGAATATTTTCAAACTGATCTGGCTGCTTGACATCATGATTGTTTGCTTGTTTACTATTTTACTGTTTATACTATATTTTTTAATTGTTTTATATGCTTTCTCCTACCACTACTATTGAATTATTTTTTATGTACATTAATATATATATATATATATATATATATATATATATATATATAAATATTTTTTTTTTTTTTATCACTTTATTTTTTTCATATATTTTTACTTGTGTATTTGACGATTTCCATGCTTGTAAAAAAGTCTCGGGAAAATAAAGTATTGTATTGAGAAAACGATGACAGTAGCGTCTGCGTAAGAAATTATACGACCGTGGAAGTGTTTAATCATGTCATTTATGTAAATTAAAAATAGGAGTGGGCCCAGAATTGTACCTTGCGGTACGCCCATGGTGACCACCGCAGACTCGCTTAGGGCATCCTGGATTTTGCCTCTTTGTGTGCTATTTTCAATGTAGTTACGGAGTACCTCGAGTGTTGGGCCTCTTATACTATTGTCATATAATTTGTCAATTATAATTTTATGTGATAATGTATCAAATGCCTTTGCTGAGTCAAGAAAAACAGCCAGGCCTTTTTTGAGTTATCTAAATTTTGAACAATCTGCTCCGACAGGTTTAATACAGCATTTTCCGTACTTAAGTTTTTTTGGAAACCGAACTGGTTTTCTGTTGACTTTGTTTATGTTGAAATATTTATATATTTTTTTTTTCAAACAGTATTCAAAAATTTCAGCGAGATTATTTATTATAGATATCGGTCGGTAGTTTGAGAGTAAATTTTGTTTCCCTGATTTATAGATTGGGGTGATTATGGATTCCTTCCATTGTTTAGGGAGTTTTCCCTTTGTAAATACTAGATTTATGTGATGTTAAAATGGGGTTAAGTGTTCAGTGTGCAATGTTTTTATTAATTTGGATGTGCGAAGATATTTCCGATATCGCTTATACGGAATGGTTCACATTTCGACCCTTTAATATGATAACATTTCAGGTAACGAAAAAAAAAGGTTATCTTGATGACACACTGTATATGCTGCTCGAATATTATATACCATTAAACCATGATATCAGCATTCAAAACCATTTGATTTCCTATTAGCGAAATAGTAATGAATACACAAAGTCTGTATAACTATCATTCATGACATCGAAGTGGGCGTGAAGAAATCCACGTGAGCGTCGGCGTCGGCGTCGCTATCGACAATTCGGTCGCGTGGCCGCGCCATTAGTTGGCTATTATTCAAAAGCGGCCGACGTTTTGGCCACCTCGGTTAATAGTTATGAGTCTTAACTTTATCACTGTGGGCGCGTGGTTAACCAAAAGGGATGGGCAGGGCTTACCGTTTGAAATATTCTTCGCACGGTGTCTGGAATATAATGAATTATACATTTTAATTGAGTTATGGGCGCCCGCGAAGTTTTGGCTCGGTCGGAGTTTGTAGCGCTGCAAGTTCATCGGAGTTGATACTAGAGGGAGCTTCATCAATCTGAAAATGAAAAAGAATCAAGAAAATAGACAGGTCAACAACGATTTGATGCCGCAAAACTGTATATTTTTTTCCTAATCTTAACTCTACAATGATGATATTTCACCAATTAATATTAATATTCTACGTAAATATCTTTTTTTTAAATAATTTTTTAAACAATATAGGATTTATTACATTGTTCAACATTAAGCAAGCTTTTTTTCCGTGAATTCATGGAGTGATACTTGTCAGGGCACTCACGCATTGAACTATACAGTAGTCAGCCATCATTAGTTACTTACTTGGAGAATCAGCTGCATACACAACCTATTTCGCACTGTTTCACTCTGTTCTTACATATGGAGCCCAAATATGGGGAAATGCATCAAACTGTTATCTACAAAAAATCTTAATCATTCAAAAATCTGCCTTACGCAGTATAAAAAAAGTAAATTGGGATGCCAGCTGCAGACCAATATTTGAACAACTGAAAATTATGTCCATATTCTCGACTATTCTGTACCAAAACCTACTGTTATAAACTAGATTACGCAGACACACAAACAAAGATATTGAATGGTTCAATTCATTACCAAGCAATGTTCGTGATCTGCCACTTTCCAAATTTTCAATAAAATTGAAAAAAATCTTGGCTGAAAACTGTATATACTCATTTGATGAATATTTCAAGCTAACCAAAGACAGAGACATCTTCACAACAACTTGAAGATACAATTTCAACTTATGTATATAATATTTTATATTTTGATCTACAAATATTTTTATTCCTATTTGGACTATTGTCCTAATTTTACGTGACGTGTTTCAACATATTGTAAATATTTCTGAACTAAATAAAACTATACTATATTATTACCTGAGAAATGAACAAAAAAGTTAAAAATGGGATGAAATTTTCCATTCAAACGAGGTTAACTATTCCACTGAATTAGTTGTAGAAAAACTATCAAAATATATTCGGAATAACACAGGAACCAACCAAACGAACAAAGCAGGAAACATTGGGTAACAAAAGGGCTTCTGAGATCAATCAACAAACAAATTATATGTACATCGAATGGCCTAAGCACCCCAAAATATTAATTCAGAAAAAACCTATAAAGCGTATGAATAAAGTTTGAAAAAAATATTACTAAAAACTGAAAAGGATTTTTATAAATCTATAATATAAAAATACTGTAACTCTTTGAAAAGCATGTGTTGAATGGTCAATTAACTCTGGGGAAAAAATACAATTCGGAAATTATGAACGAAAAACTTTTTAACAAAAAATTAAACCGACGAAATACGAAACTGAAAAGTAAGAAATAAAATAAACCTTAGTCTCAATAACTGAGCTCCTAAACTAACGTAAGTAACTATTTTGAGTCGGCGCCAAATGAACAATTTGTTTTTTTATTACTTCCAAAATACTTACCCACCTTACTTCAACTATTACCAGTTATATAATATGATTATCTACTTTTACTATTTGTTGTAATATAAATTATTTTTGTTGTTCTGGTTAGTTTATTTCATTACTTTGTATATAATTCCATCCTCTCATAGAATATAATGATTGTGACGGATGTAGGAGAACAAAAATAATGACAGTAGCGATCTGTCATTGTCTACTACATATGTGTGCCAATGTTCACAAGTGAAAAATCAATTATCCCCTACTTTTCCATCCATAAGGGTGGATAATTCCATTCGAAATCCAAATATGATCAATTACCCTATCTAATAAAAAAAGAATCATATAAATCGAAGAACCCAGTACAAAGTTATGCCTGATCAGTTAACGGACCAGAATTCAGAGGGTGAGTGATCAATACTCTTCATTTTGCTACCCTTAGGGGTGGATTTCATCTCTTAAATCCAAATGGGACCAACTTCGAAGTACACTCAATCCGTTGAAAAAAGAATTATCGGAATCGGACGTCTCAGTAGAAAGTTATGGTGGTCATACATAAAAAAAAATAAACGCGTCGACTAGAGAACCTCCACGGTCGGTTAAAAATGCAAATGGAAAATGCAATTATAAATGATGAACAAATTGCAGATTCATCATTCAATAATTATTATAGTGATATAGGTGAACAGCTGGCAAAAAATATCGAACTACTTGTAAACTTCACCCATTTTCCCAAAAAGTATGTTAAAAATTCATTATATTCGTATCCCACAAATGAAAATGAAATAGGATAATACACAACTTGAAACCCAACAAGGCACCAGGTATTGATGAAATTAGATCAGAAACCATGAAAGAAATAGCGCATGAAATTGCTACACCAATTACCCATCTAATAAACTTGAGCTTCGCAAATGGTGACTTCCCAAATGTATTGAAAATAGGTATAATCAAGTGGAAAAAATTATCTCAAATTACAGACCTTTGTCGTTACTATCAAACAGTACCAAGGTTTTCGAGAAAGTAATCAAGAGTAGACTCCTCAAATTTGTCAATGAACATTTTCTCAGACAATCAATATGGTTTTTTACAAGGAAAATCCACGGAAGACGCTATCGCTAATCTGACGAGGAAAATATATAGTTCATTGGATAGAAGCAAACCCATAAAGAATTATGGAATCAGAGGAAATGCCTGCAATCTGGTTAAAAGTTACCTATCATATCGGGAACAATTAACAAAAATAGGAGATACCACCAGTACCACAAGAACAATCAAATATGGGGTTCCACAGGGTACGGTATAAAACTAAACAGTGGTTTGATTATAACTTGTTAACAGTCAACTTCACAATAACCTCTTATCTTCCATTCATCTCCTATAGTAATCATTTGCCAAATTTTGGCCCATTGAAAATGGGAGCAGTAAAAATCCCTGAAGCAAGATCTGTAATACTTAGGCCCGGTTGTTCAATCGAGGATGACCAAGTGATTTGGCTTAAACCAGGATTACCAATTTTGTTTCGGTTGTTCAATACGGGTTTATGAGATAAACCTAGTTTAACAATGGTTTAAGTTAATCTCATGAATCCTGGGGTTTAAGGAGATAATTTGCTGATTCTAACCTATTTGATTGTTTGGCATTTCAATAGACATTGACTATTCTGAAAATTATTATTGTGTTGAATATTTTTGTTTTATACCCGACTGCAAAGATGTTCGAAGATATAACAGGCAGAAGATGTTTTTGAAGTTTTTGGTGTTATTGCCCCAAGAAGAAAGAGACCCGTATTTAGACAACGTACCGTAATTTCGGGTGACTTTAACCTAGCTGGGTGCCTTTGGCTCATTTTCATAAATAGACATTATTAATTATAAAATTTGTAAGCTTGTTTTTTTATCGGATTGATTTTTCGTGATTCTATTGTATATGCGGGTATATATACCTATATAATATGTAATATATACGTGCAACACTGTATTCCATTCAGGAGACTTTTGCAACCAAATTCAACTTGCATAAAATTTGTCAGCAACTAGCAATATGTTTTTTTAATCATTTATGATGATTAAAAATGAAATAAATTTTTTATGGGCAAATTTCGTTTGCTTATTTTATTCGTCGGGTTACTTTGACCTATGTACATGCTATAAAGAGAAAATCACGCAAAATATAAGCCATGGGTCAAAGCCAGCCCTCAATATGCGGGTGACTTTGCACCACACCATGTTTTTTTTATATATCCACATACAGTCTCAATCACAATTTGACATGGCTATGAAAGAGTGGTCAAAGATCAATATTTTGGTATATAATAATACCAATTTATTTTCACAAATTCATCGTAGACATTCTTTGAATTTAAGTAAGCCAAAGCCACCTGAAATTACAGAAAAAGAATTTTTGAATAGATTTCGCTTGCCGAAAGAAATCGTCCGCAACTAACAGGAATACAAAGAATCACCCCTCACTACACAGGCAAAACAGAAAATAAATTTCCAAATCTTGATTTTTCATACCAAAAACCTTTGACATAAAAAACTAAAATTAAATCATCACAAATGCAAAATGAAAAATTACATGATCTGTTCTCAGGAATCTCAAGCAAAGTTGATTTATTGTTGGTTGATGAGTTATGTTTCAAAGATAATGTTTGTTTATATATCTCAATCATATGGGTATTCTCTAGATTCAACTCCTTCCTTTTTAGTTCCAAGAAAAGTTGGTGTTTTTCTTTCATGTGTATTAATTTCAACTTGTGTTCTTCGAATGATCGTTTTTGTAAATCTATAAGATCTGCTTTGGACATAGCCCAAGTAGAAATATTGATTTTATTGTTAAGATGCTATTCCTTTATTTTGGGACCTCCGCATATGTTTTGTATTTATTACTTATTATAGCCCATGCCTTCAATTTTTGCGAATTAGTAACTGCGTCCTTTTACATCTACAATATCTTGGTATTTTTTTACCAGTAAATGGAATGTTTTCCTCACTTCATTGAAATTATGAGTCATTTTTTTCTTAAGAGACGCCAACAATTTATACAATACAATTGGCTCTTTTCGATCAATTTTTCTGTATACTTTTGACAAAACTAAGAATTCGTAGGTTAAGTTTGATTCAATGTCAAACTTAACTTAACTTAATACAAAAAAAACAAAATACGTAGCATTTTCAATCACAAATTATAATAGACCTAATTACAATAATCTCAAAATTGAGAACTCTACTGATCTCATAACAGAATGTGACAATATCAAGTATTTAGGTGTTACCATCGATAAACATCTTAAATGGGATCTACATATCGTTGAATTAGTGAAAAAAGTCCGTAGACTCATATACAAAATGTACCATATCCGTAAAATCCTGAATAAAGAACAACTGATTATTGTATACAGTGCTAGTCAAAAGTCCCCTCCCCCCCTTGTATCTTTTGAACGGGTATACTTATAATAATGAAATTTGGAGGGTGGAAATAAACGGATGTAGGCTTCTCAACTGGTCATAACAGGTGACGCAATAGTCATAAATGACGTCACAAGGCCACTGTGACCAATAATTTTAAATGGGACCCTATGGCAAGTGACAGCTCGTTTGAAAGGTATTGAAAATACCTATTCAGTCATACCAATTTTGTTTGGGTTTCGGCTGATTTTGATTGATAAATTGAAGAAATACGAAAATTATAGTTTCGCGTTTAATTAATAAAGATTTAAGTACCAGTTCTTATAATAAGTGTTCAAAATGTGCTCCATCTACTTCCTGGCAGTAATGCATCCTATTGCTAAACTCTTGTCGTACTCTACCCAGTGTGTCAGCGGAAATTGCCCTACATTCTTCAACAATTCGTTGTTTCAGAATGGCAATACTGTCAGGTGCTGTAGCGTAAACCTCAGATTTCAAGTACCCCCATAGAAAAAAATCTAATGGTGTAAGGTCCGGTGACCGATCTGGCCATTCGATCGAACCTCGTCGTCCAATCCATCTACCACGATATTCTTCATCTAGGTAACGTCTTACTGCACCGTAATAGTGTGCAGGAGCACCATCTTGTTGAAACGTTATTTCCAAGTTGTCGAATTCATCTGGATTATCTTCTAGAATTTCAAGAATTAATGCCTCAATATCATTTTGTAACATCTCCAGATACAATTCACCGGTTAAGTTAGCATTGAGAAAAAGAGGCCCAACTATGTGGTTTCCCAAAATACCTGCCCAAACATTTACTTTTTCTGGAAATTGAGTATGTTTTTCACGAAAGATGTGAGGATTTGTGTCACTCCAATACCTCACATTTTGAGTGTTAACATTTCCATTGAGAAAGAAAGTACTTTCGTCACTAAAACAAATTGTCTGTATGTAGCCTGGTTGTTGGTTCATTTTATTGGACATAGTTTCACAGAATTCTAGTCTTCGGTCGGGTCATCATCTGAAGTTGGTACCATTTTTAATTTGTATGGATGAAATTTGTTTTGAGCCAACACCCTATGTACTGTCCTTTGACTGACTTCACAGATAGACGCAACTTGGGCTGTGGAAGAAGTAGGGTTTACTACCATTTCTCCAATTATGTCAATTTTTTTGTCATCACTAATTGTTGGTCGACCAGATCGTTTGGCATCTTGAACACTACCTGATGCTTCAAACTTCCGAAGAAGCTCCCTCAAATAAACCCTCGATATAGGGCGATCGGGGTACCTCTCATTAAACAGTCGTTCCGCTGCATGGAAATTGTTTCTACATTCACCAATTATTAAGATAGCTGCTACTTTGTCGGCTACAGTACGTACCATTTTGCCTATGTGAACACTTAAACGTCTCGTTAAACAATAGCTTAGGTAAATTTTCAAGGTATAAACACTTTTGACAAGTAGAGAATTCAAAAACGTCAACCTTTTTGACAATTAACCAGAGGCGTACTTTAAAATCTTTATTAATTAAATGCGAAACTATAATTTTCGTATTTCTTCAATTTATCAATCAAAATCAGCCGAAACCCAAACAAAATTGGTATGACTGAATAGGTATTTTCAATACCTTTCAAACGAGCTGTCACTTGCCATAGGGTCCCATTTAAAATTATTGGTCACAGTGGCCTTGTGACGTCATTTATGACTATTGCGTCACCTGTTATGACCAGTTGAGAAGCCTACATCCGTTTATTTCCACCCTCCGAATTTCATTATTATAAGTATACCCGTTCAAAAGATACGAGGGGGGGAGCGGACTTTTGACTAGCACTGTACATATAGATCACTAGTAGAATCCCTCATAAGATATGCCATATTAGTATGGGGCGGATCATATGAGAATACCCTTCATCCACTAAATGTAGTCCAAAATTACATACTAAAAGTTATGTTCAAAAGAGGTAAGCTCTTTTCAACCAGTTTATTATATAATGAAAACATTTTAAATGTCAGATATCTTTATTTCATAACTATTTCAACGTTCTACTACAAAAATAGTCAATATCTACAACAAATATCTCATTCTTATAACACACGAGCAAAACATAATGAACAAATAGCAATTCCAATGTTCAAAAAAGATTCGTCGCAAAGATTTGTGAATTATTTGGCACCAAAAGTTTTTAATATACTCCCTCTAGAAATAAGAACATCTAGCACTGTGAGACTATTCAATAAGAATTGTAAAAAATATATTTGTACAAACTACAATAAGTTTGAAGCTTTGTTATGAAAGCAATTTGTGTTAATTTTAAAAAAAAAATTAACCTTAAATTAATTTTTGTTTTTGTTAAGAAAGCAATTTTTAAGCTTGAGGAAAAAATAAAATAAATGCAACTTATTATTTCCATAGTTTTTAAACATATGTTGTAACTGTATATTATGTGAGCAATAAATACTTTATAAAATACTTTATAAATGTTGGTACAAGCGAACGATAGTACAAGCGAAAAAATGTGTTTCCAACATATGACAACAATGAGTTAAGGAATCCAGGATTAGTTTTTCATTGAAAAATGCATAACGTTCTAATCCATAGTTAAGTTTAGATAATCAACGGTTTAAACTCGCATTGAACAACCGGGACTTAGGGACTATGATTAACAGACAGTTCAGGTTGGATGTACATATCAAACAACTCAGTGATAAAATTGGGGGACTGCAACCACGTTTCAAACATATAAAAAATATTTAGAAGGAAAACAATTAATTACTATACAGTGCTTCTCAAAAGTCCCCTCCCCCCTCTTATTTTTGCAACGATTATACATAAACAAGTGAAATTTGGAAACTGAATATTAAAGGCTGTAAACCCTACTAGTGATGATAGATGACGGAATCGTCAAAGATGACGTCACAAGGCCATTGTGACCAATAACTCTGAATGGAACCCTACGGCAAGCGACACCTCTTTTAAAAGGTATCGAAAAAACCTATTCAATGATACTAATTTTGTTTGTGTTTATGGCAGTTTTGGCAACTCGCTTTTGAAAAACGCAAAGCTGTGATGGATTGAATCAGTTAATACTAAAATTCCAAATTCAAGCTCCGCCTCTGGATAGTTGTCAAATAAGCTGACGTTTTTGTTAGTCTCCCTAATTCGACGTTTTTGTAATTGTCCAAGTTTTTGTACATTTAATAATTTGTGTATTGTTGATAGAACGTTCAACTATTTGAGCAGCTTTTGGTATTTGTTAAACTGTTGTGAGCCGAACGTTTAAGTGCTCCAAGAAGCGAAATGGTACGTGCTTTAGGTGATAAAGTAGCAGCGATCCTAATTCTTGGTGAAACTGGACAAAATATTCATGCAGCAGAACGCATTTTTAATGAGAGGTTTCCTGATCGCCCCGTTTCGAGGACTTGTTTAAGGGAGCTTCTTCGTAAGTTTGAAACAACGGGTAGTATTAATGATGCGAAACGATCTGGCAGACCACAAATTTCTGATGAGAAAAAAATTGATATACTGGCAGAAGTAATAGTTAATCCTACTTCTTCAACAACTCACATTGCATCTACCTGTGAAGTCAGTCGAAGTACAATACATAGAGTGTTGAAAAAAACCAAATTTCATCCATACAAATTAAAAATGGTCTATCAACTCTCAGACGACGACCCAGACCGAAGACTAGAATTTTGTGAAAATATGGAAACTAAAATTAACCAACAGCCAGACTATGTCAAAACAATTTGTTTTAGTGACGAAAGTACTTTCTATCTAAATGGAAATGTAAATACACAGAATGTGAGGTATTGGAGTGACGCAAATCCTCATCTGTTTCGTGAAACACATACCCAATTTTCCCAGAAGGTGAATGTTTGGGCAGGTATCCTGGGAAACCACATCGTTGGGCCTCTTTTTTAAATACTAATTTAACTGGTGAGGTTCATCTGGAGCTGTTGCAAAACGAAATAGAACCGTTAATCCTTGAAATTTTGGAAGATAATCCAGATGAATTCGGCAATTTGGAAATTACATTCCAACAGGATGGTGCTCCTCCACACTATTACGGTGCAGTGAGACGGTATTTGGATGAGGAGTATCGTGGTAGATGGATTGGACGACGAGGTTCAACGGAATGGCCAGCTCGATCACCGGACCTTACACCTTTGGATTTTTTTCTGTGGGGGTACCTTAAATCTAAGGTTTACGCCACTGAACCTGACGATATTGACGTTTGAAAACAACGTATTGTTGCAGAATGTGAGGCTGTTTCCGCAGACACATTTGCAAAAGTACGAGAAGAGTTCAAAAATAGGATATTTCACTGTCAGGAAGTGAATGAATGTCACTTCGAGCAATTTCTTTGAGTAGATACTGATTCTTAAATCTGTAATTAATATCATACTGAATGGAATTTAAATTTCAATGTTTACTAATGAGCCATTGAAACTGCCATAAACACAAACAAAATTAGTATAATTGAATAGGTTTTTTCAATACCTTTCAAAAGAGGTGTCGCTTGCCGTAGGGTTCCATTTAAAATGATTGGTCACAATGGCCTTGTGACGTCATCTTTGACGATTTCGTCATCTATCATCACTGGTAGGGAAGTTTACAACCTTCAATATTCAGTTTCCAAATTTCACTTGTTTATGTATAATCGTTCCAAAAATGAGAGGAGGGGGGGAGGGGACCTTTGAGAAGCACTGTATAGTACGCATTGGTACATATTCAACTGAGCTATGGAATTATAGGATGGGGAGGTACAAATGATGTTCTCCTGAAATATCTTAATTCACTCCAAAAATGGCTTCTCATAAGAAAAACTATCGCTTTCTCGCCAACGTTTCGAACTTTAATGAATCTTTGAGCCCTGATGATGAATTTATTAAAGTTGGAACTTTGACGAGAAAGTAATAGTGTTTCTTCAATAACATTGATCATAATCCCAACCAAACCGTTTGAAGTTATTATTATTAATATAAAGCTGAAGTTTTTGGATACGAACATTTGTCGCCAATGTGCATAAAGGGCATAAAGGAACAGTTTCGGAAATTTTTGTATTTTCATCGGAATTTCAATTAATCGAAACTGAGTCGATGAAAACGAAGTTAACTTCGAGACGAGCTAACACCCCAAATAAAAAGTCAAGACCTCTGTCCGTCCGGCGGCAAATATATCAGAGAACGACGACGACGACGAAAACTAAAGGGCGAACAAGAAGGAAGGGTCCCGCTATGTGCGGGAAATCTAATATCGGCTGATCCGAGCATTCTTCTCGAGCCATTCGGAGCTGTTGTCCGCGGGATTGCAGGGACAGGAATTTACCCCCCTTTCCGCCCCCCCCAACCGACTACTTGGGAGATCTAGTGTCTTTTCTTTGTGCCGTCCTCGCCATGTGTCTTCAGAATTGTTTATTTATTGGGTGAAGCGTTATAGGATCGATTGAAGAAAATCGATTGGGGATGATCATTTCACTAGAAAAAAGAGTATGTTAAATTGGAGAAAAGATTTTGGTTTTACGTCATTTTCTGTGAGAAATCAATTAATCTTCATTTCCATTTTTCGACGTGCTTTACATATTTTGGGATCTTCAGGAAATATATAAAATGGATCGATAACAAATGTGAATTGAACAAATGCAAATATATTACACAAAATCGCAAAATTTCTGTGAAATTATTTGCACCATAAAATCGTTTATTCAGTACGAAACCTTCAGTTTGTCTGGAAGATTATTAAAGTTCAAAACCAATATGATCAGGAACACTGAAGATATTTTTTTTGTAAAAATGAACATTAAAGTGGTGACTGGTTTATGTTCGATTTCCATAGTTATCAGAACTTTTTATAAAATATTCTTTATTTTTTAAAACATAAACAAACATTCGAAACAATGAACCCCGTCGTTAAAATATTTGAACATTGTTTCTCTATGAGATATACCAAACATATATTTCAGGATCCATTTTTGACCTATTAAATTATTTTTTGAAAACCCAGAGAAGGGGATTGATTGAATTACCAGCCAGATCGCCAGATTTGACAACCCCAGATTACTTCTTGTGGGGATCCTGTGAAAGGAAGAGATACCTCACTGGGATAATTTAAAAAATTTAAAATCAATAATTTGTCACAAGATACGGCAGCTAACGGCGCACAATTTGAATATTTGATTTAGTTTATTTTTAAAATAATCATTGTCATACAATTTTGTATTTTGAAATTGCAAAATCGTTTTCTACTGTTTTTATAATGAAAACTTTTTTTGAACGAGCTGAATTACTCCAGATGCAAGTGCCATACCTGAGTCTCATTAAACTTCAGCGTGATAGACATTACATCTGATCAATTAACGAAAAAAAAATCAGAGAATTGAGTTTAGAAGATGTTCTTGACAATGAAACTTCCAACATAGGTGTTCGTCCAATATATTTCTACAAATCTAACCTCACTATATGTACCAATTGAAATTTCAAGGTCTGCGTTCAGTGACTTTTAAGTCCCTTAAATATTGAAAAAAAAAGTTCCTATAATTGAAATCTTTGAGTTGTATAGATACATATTGTTTGTTAACATTCAGTATCAGTGGCTGATATAATCGAAAATTCGTCTGCATAGGGTATGATCTCTTGCCAATAAACGAATCCAAGTGGTTTGCATATAAGATAAACAGAATAGGATCCAAGATCGATCATGTTCCAACGATTTGTTTTCTGTTCGACAGAAAAGATGAAAACCAGTTCAAAGGTATGCCCTTGATACCAAAACTCTAATATACTCATTAATTTCTTGTGTTTCACACAATCAAAAGGCATACTTGAGTCGCAAAATATCGTAGCAGTGCATTCATCTGCATCAATATACTGGGCAATCCGTGTTTTTCCAAAAATGATTTCAATCTATTCAAGATAGAAAATACTCAAACACTTCGCGAGGGTGTAAGCGATAGTCACCTATCTTTTTTTCTTGGAAAAGATGATTTTTTTATCAAATGTGCGTGGAAAGATTTAGCGTGACTTATAGCTTGTTCGTTTTTCACAGATTTGCTGTTTTATAATATTCAATTCTAAAAAGAGAAAGACTGATCTCATTAGCCAAGTGGAAGATTAAGTTTAGTTGAAGATGTTTTTGCAAAGATCGGAAATATTTTTTATTCATGTCTTCTTCATGAAATGGCATGAGTTTCTTCACGTAACTCCAGGTATGATTAATACCCGTTTGGCATATCTCGCTTTTTAGACAAATCATTACTAGATTATGAATAATGCTCTTTTTCTTTCTTTTCTCTCCCTTCTTGCTTTTTTCTTCCTATTCTTTTGTTCTCTTTTATTTTCATCACTCCTTGGAATTCACTATAAACCTTGAGATCAAATGAGTCATTACGATGTTGAATCATATTTCTCTATCTCTTTTGGCCGTGATGGAAGAACAGGAACAGTATCAGCTGTTATCTGAATCAATGTGCCTTTTACTCACTGTATCTCTTGCTCCAATATATGTGTGTCGGCAATTGATGTTTTTTGTGTTAATTATTATTATTTATATGTACACATTTTACTGTACTACATGGTGGGTAATAAAACTATTACTATTATTATTTATAATCTGTGTTCCTGTGAGTCGTAGTACTGATAGATATTATTATTGTGAACTATGGAAACATATAAAAAAAATGTTGGAGTGTATTCGCGAGTGTTTAGTACTTACAAGGGAGAAGCACTTAACACTGTGTGCGAAAAGATATACCTATCTTTCGATTTCATGAAAATTATAAAATATATGGTACAGGGATATAAAATACAGGTTGAAAAGGTTCGAATGTGAGTTAACAATATACAGGGCTTTTCATGATGAGCGATAATTAGACGTTTCTGGCAAACCAGACAACGGATCAACCTGAAAATTTCACAGTATGCATATCAATATGATCTACACGCCTAAAAATATTTGGGACGATGCGGCGTTGCCGCTTCTACTATAAAGTAGCGGCTACTTTGATTTTTCAAATTTAACACTCTGTATATAATATCATATTATGATTTCTTATCACTTTGTCAAAAACTTCATGTACTATTTCCCTATACCTATCTGTTACCGTTTAGAAAATATAAATTAATTTCGATTTTTTTTACCAAACGTGTACTTTTATAAACACTGATAATCTTGAACTCTCTGGTACTAAGACGATCAAATTCGGAATGGAGTGGAGTGATACCACGAGGATCTTTACTTCGAGTCATATTTTCAGTTTCCTCATACAGGGTCTTTAAAAAATGCAGATACTTTGTTCACATGGAGAAATGAGTGGAAGTCAAATGGAACACCCTGTATATTTCCACATTTTTGAGCTCTACATCCAATTATAGATTGACTTTGTTCAGATAATTCTATTTCGATTTCGAACCGTTTTCGAGATAAACTGTTTCAAACAGAAAATGACGTGGTTTCCTTGTATTCATCACTTATTTTTGAAATTTAACAGATTCCGTTCGATGTTCCTTCATCAGTCACAGATAATACAATGAATAAATAATTATTAAAATACTCTTCAACCATCAAATGAAACTTCTCTTCAAACAATAGTTTAATTAACGCTGGCACACGAACTGAAAATAATTTCATGAATTAGTATGTTAATTCAATTGTCAGTATATTCCAGAATATGTTCGAACACATCTCCACCTTTACTTAAACAAACATGTAATCTCTTCAAAAGATTTTCATGTGTAGCGCTTCTGATTGAGTCTGGAGTTGAACTAATGAAAGCAGTTCTAACTCTCGATTTCATATCTTCCATTGTTGTTGTTTTTTTTTTTTTTTTTACTGGGTTGGAGTAAACCATATTTTTAATGTAACCCCACGCAAAATAATCTAATGGATTGCCATCTGGTGTTCTAGGAGGCCAACGAAAAGGTCCATTATTACCAATCCATCTGTCTTCGAAGATTTCAGTTGAAGCTTCGCTTACTGAACGAGAATTATGGGGTGGAGCACCATTCATTTGGTACCATACACGTTCTCTTCCTGGCCTATTATTTTAAATCATTTGAATTCCATTTCTCAGTGAATCTGCATATTTTGTTGCATTCAAATTATCATCATGAAACTCGATATAAAAAATTGACCCATTCTTCATGGCACAAAATACATTAAATTGCCATCTTCCTTGAAAACCCCTTTGGCGAACGACATGGGGATTTTCTGGCGCCCAATAATCACTGTTGTGTCTATTGGAAACTCCATTTTTTGTAAAATTGGCCTCATCTGTCCATATGATATTGTCAAGGAAATGTTCATCCTCTTGAGTCTTGACAAGTAACCATTCAAATAATTCCACTCTACGAGGCAAATCAGTCTCTTTCAGATGTTGGACACAGTAGAATTTATAGGGATGCCATTTGTGCTTATTAAGAATGCGATAAATTGTCACGTAGGGTATACCTATTTCCCTTTCAGCCTCGTGTAGTGTAGCATTTGGAAATGCATGAAAAAATCCCAAAAATGTTATGCCATTGTCATCATCATCCACTTCAGGCTTTCTACGAATGATTTTTGGACGAAAGGTTCCATTCAACCTACAGTTTTTTAGTAGTCGATTTATCACATTATTATTCGGCTTCGGAAGTTGTGGATATCTTTCATGAAATACTCGGCATGTTCTACTTGCAATTCTATTGCACTCACCATAAATTATTAATAAATTCAAGAAATCTTCATTACTGTAACCTAATCAGTCAAAACGTTTCAAAATTGTATCATGCATTTTTCCAATATTAAAAAATATTAATTTGCAATGTTGTACGGTAGAGACACTCAATACCTCAATGCATACAAATTGTAACTTTTTCTAAGGTACATATCAATTTCGAATTGACTGATTTGATACTGTTGAAAAACTAAATCGAAAAAAAATATTACGTAGTATAAAATAGATGTTAAATTAATGTAATACAGGGAAACCACGTCATTTTCTATTTGAAACAGTTTATCTCGAAAACGGTTCGAAATCGAAATAGGATTATCTGAACAAAGTCAATCTAAAATTGGGTGTAGAGCTCAAAAATGTGGAAATATACAGGGTGTTCTATTAAAAAAAAATGACTTCCACTCATTTTTTCATGTGAACAAATTATCTGCATTTCTTAAAGACCCTGTATGAGGCAAATAAAAATATGACACGAAGTGAAGATCCCCATGGTATCACTTCACTCCATTTTGAATTTGATCGTCTTAGTACTAGAGAGTTCAAGATTATCAGCGTTTATAAAAGTATGTTTGGTAAAAAAAAAATCGATATTAATTTATATCGTCTAAACGGTAACAGATAGGTATAGGGAAATAGTAGATGAAGTTTTCGACAAAGTGATAAGAAATCATAATATGATATAATATACAGGGTGTTCTATTTGAAAAATCAAAGTAGCCGCTACTTTATAGTAGAAGCGGCAACGCCGCATCGTCTAAAATATTTTAGGCGTGTATATCAAATTAATTTATGCATACTTTGGAATTTTCAGGTTGATCTGTTGTCTGTACAATATAGAATTAGAAGTGTTTTGAATTTCTTTGCGGGATGTATATTTATTATTTCTAATTAAAGCGAGTTCATAATTTTGGGGCCTAAGTTACTTAAACTTCTTTGTCAAACGGTTTTTTTCATGTGTGAGTTTTTAATCTGGTGTCATATCTCGAATTGTGAGCGGTCTCAAGGGTGTGTTTGTTTTTGTAAATGTAGAAATATATTTGTCTTGGATTGAAGAGCTTGAATTCATGAAGTAATTTTTAAGAGTAAGTATAGAGTTTCATTGAAATAATTTTGTAGAAACGCTTGAGTAAATTTTCTAGTAAATGTAGATGAGTTTTTAGTATTCCTCCCCATGCAACTACTCCATAGGTGACGTGTGGTTCTACCAATGCGTTACACAGGGTTATTTGATCATTTTCAATTTCTGGATTTGTAAAATAAATAGATTAAGGATCGTAGTTTTTTTTATGATGGATTCATCATGGGTATCCCATTTCAGGTTACTGTCGATATGTATACCTAAGTATCTTACGCTCGCGGCAGAATTTATCGTGATATATTGTATAGGGTTGAAATTTGTTAGATTTTACGAGTACGAGGTGGAAGGTATAAAAAAGGGTTTTTCATCATTTAAGGTAGGTAATCTACTTTTGAACCATTTTTCAATTTAAATTAAATATTTTTGAACTTTAATTTTGATTCGTTCCCGGACTGTATCGTAATATATAACCGTATCGCCAGCAAACGTGGTAATTTCCCCAACTGTATCCAAAAGATATAAGTTATACGTATAAGATGAACAGCACGGGACCTAAAACTGTTCCCTGAGGTACACCGTATTTTAGAGTTCCAGGTATGCTGAAATTTCCTTTTATGTTCACAATTTGAGTTCGGTTTTCAAGATAGTTCCGAAATAGATCTAGTTGTAGGCCCCGTACTCCAATATCCCCTTAGGATTTGATTGAGAGCGAAAAGCTCACTATATTAAAAGCTTCCGCTAGGTCTAAAAATATAGCTAGCGAAAGTTTCTGGTTATCTAGATCCCAATAATTTTTTTTTTGGAATCCATGTTGCTTTTCGGATGTGATTTTATATTTTTTTAGATAACACCAGACTCTTTGTTTAATTATTTATCCATATTAACTACCAGTACTTTAGGTGACAGTTTACTAAAACCTGATTTTATGGAAACACTCTGTTTCAAAAAAAATGTGGAATATAAAACGAATGTAAAATAATCAGTGTCAAATGAAAATATAGTTCTGAAGGACAACCGTATTCCATGGATCGGCCCTGTGTTAATTCGAATTCTCCAGCGGCTTATAGACATATGACGCACGTCAGTACGATCCGTTGCAGATTATCTTTTGTTTGGAATTAGAGGACTCCCATTGAGTGAAGAGTAAAGAGAGAATGCAATAAATGGAATCACCCCGGCAATGCGTCACTTTCGATGAAATGGAATACAGTGCGTCTCGCTTTCAATTAACCTTCTATCTATCTAATCTTAATAAAAAAAATCGACACACTTGAACTCTGCTGCCAAAGACAAAATTATGGAGCCTACAGAGGTAAACCTACTACTACTCTACTATGTTTATGTGATTCATTCCGTCTTAATCGAATGAAGAGTTTTTGGAACTCCAGAATTGTCTAAACATGTTTTGCACCCATCCACTCATGAATAAATATTTTTATGGTATTGATATTTTATTTGTTTGCCAACGAGACGCACTACTGCAAAAGTCTATAGAAAATATGATAAAACCCTCTACAACAAAATGTATATCGAAATTGTTGTTTTCTAACTCATCCCAACATACTTCTCTAAAATTTTGTATAATTTCAAGTTTTTGTTTTTTTTAATTAAATTCACAGTTGAATTTCTTATTTGATTGGAGATTTTAACTCTAAAAAATACTTTCAAGTTAAAATATTATGATGAATTTTCTTTCACAAGTGGCATATTACATTTTGCCAAGTATATCAAACAATTATTGATAACATCAAGATATCTATTTAGTCAGTTTGACACTGCAAGAAAAATACCATTTGAATCTAGTATTTTATTATCTAAATTATTAAACATATTCTTAAAGGTTTCTGAATTCATACGGACTTGTACATACGAAGCATAAATGATAATATTGTTACCCAAAAAAAGGAATTTTCACCCACTAATATCATTACAGGAAAGGAGTTATGGATGAAATTCATAATCCATATAACATACACCGCAGTGTTTTGACAGGTCAGTATGACATAACAAAACAATATGAAATTTAAATTGAATTAAATTTAAGTATATAATTTAAAAACCTAGTACATATATAGTAATACAGCGTAATTAAATGTCAAAATTGAATTCTGGTATGTCGTAGTAAGCATTGGCTAGTAGATATTTTCTAAGGTCAGTTAAAATTTGATCAAATTCTTATCTTTCAGTTGTGTTGGCAATGAGTTGTGAAAATTCATTCCCAAATTTGTTTTCCTAGTTGATTCAAGTCTTTGTTTCGGTATTTCTATATCGTTTTTATAGCGAGTGTTATAGGAGTGATTTTCTTCGTTTGTTGGATGATTGGAGTCATTTTTCTTTGTTTAGAAGATTACAGAATACGTTTGCAGATGGCAGTGTCATTATGTTAAGTTTTATGAACCATGGTTTACATGAGTCGTTGCTCTGTATGCCCACGATTTCTCTAATTGCTCTTTTTGCATGGTAAACCCATTTTGTATGTGTGTGGACTTTCCGCAGATTATCAGTCCATATGTCATTGTACTATGGAAAATTGCATGACAGGCAGCTATAGCGGCATTTTTGCCGAGGTCGTTTTTCAATTTTCTGATAGCATATATTTTCCTTGATAAATTGGTTGTCAGATTATCAATATGAGTTTGCCATGTTAATTTTGTATCAAGCCATATTCCCAGTGATTTTACGGCTTCTGTTTGGTTTCGTTTGATTTCAAAGCTTAACGTTTTTGTTTTATTTTTATTTAGACAAAGCTTATTAGCATTGAACCAATGATGCGTCTTTCACAATGTCATTTACAAGAGATGTCACATCAGTAGGTACATGTATTAAAGCGTTCAGCGAAAGTTGTATCATCCGCGAATAAGCAGGTGAAAAGTGGTGATCTATTTGGAAGGTCGTTTATATATATGAGAATTAATAGGGGACCTAAGACACTTCCTTGTGGTACACCATTGATAACTGGGAGCGTCTTGATCAGAATACACTCTGTGTTCTGTCCAATAGATATGATGATAGTAGTGTTTGTGTTTTGCCTCTTAGTCCATAGTGTTCCAGTTTATTCAATAGAATATCATTGGACAGTCGAAGGCTTTACTGAGATATAAGAAGATTCCTATTGTGGACGGTTTGTTTTCAAAACCCTCTTGGATATAGAAAACTAGTTTGAGCAATGCTTTCGGAGTGCTTTTGTTTTTCCTAAATCCAAATTGTGCTTCTGTGAAAAGTTCGTGTGATTCTAGAAAATTTGCTATTCTGATGTCAATAACTTTTTCTGCGATTTTTGCTAAGATAGGAATTAGGGCAATTGGTCGATAATTAGATATCATTTCTGAATCTCCTGATTTGTAAATAGGTATAATTTTAGCTATTTTCAGTTTACTGGGAAATTTGCCATGCCAAAGAATTAAATTTACCATATATTATTACCATTATGCGTATGTATATTTAATTTTTCCACTAATATTTTCCACCAACTTTTTCAATATTCGCTCGCTGTAAGTTGTAAGTAAATCCCTCTTTTTGTTTATTCAACTTGCTTCATTCGTATGTCATTCTGCCATTCATGTAATCCTTTTTTGGAGCACTTGCCGAAATTTGGCAGGTGTTAATAATTCCGGTAACAATCCATTATAAATTTCTTCTAGAGAAAAAAACAAAATGGCGGCTTTAAGATGGCGGACAAGTTTTGTGATTATGGTCCGATTAGATTCAAAATTGGTATGTGGGAGGTTTTCTAGTTCGAAGATCATGAACTTTTTGTCAAAATCTATAAATTCAAGATGGCGGCTCTAAAATGGCGTAGGAGTTTTGTAATTATGGTCCAATTCTATTAAAAGTTTGTATGTGGGGGTTCGCAGAGTCGTAGATTATGAATTTTTTGTCAAAATTCATGAAATTAAAATGGATGCTCATGGAATTTTTATTACAGAAAAAAACAAAATGGCGCTCCAAGATGGCGGACGTGATTCAGGGATATGGTCCTATTCGATTGAAAATTGATATGTGGAAGTTTTCAGGGTCGAAGATTATGAATATTTATTCAAAATTATTCAAATCAAAATGGCGGCTCCAAGATGGCCAACGATTTCTGTGTTTATGGTCCGATTCTATTCAAAATTGCATAGATTAAGAAAGTTTGTCGCTTTTTTATTCGAACACATCCAAAGCAATTATTCTTTACTTTTTAGTGCATTTGAATGTAAGCATGTCTTTCAAAAGGTTTTTTATTGATTATTTTATTATATTTTGGTCTTCCGCACCTTTCTGACCACCACTGTATTCGATTTCCTTTTATTGATATTGACTAGAATCGATGCTTATTGAAGTTCTCTTACTATTCAATTTTTCATTCCATTCTTTTTTGTTTCATCATTGCATTATTATTATTCAATTCTTCATTCAATACCTTGGTCCTCTCTAAGACAATTGCACTTTTTTCAAATTCTGTATCTGAATAAAGAACCGAAATTTACTTTTTCTCTCAATAAAAGTGCCAGAGAGAAATTTCAAGATTTGTTGATGATTCGTCAAGATTCTTGATTGTTGACATAGTACTTCTTATCTGGTCTGAATCTTGTCCTGATGTTGAGTCAAGATAAAGACACATTTTTGAAATCAAGACAAGAGCCTGCATCCGTTGATCAAACAATGAGCCCAGAAACGCGCGATGTGGAAGATTTTGTCAATTTCAGTGAAATATAATATCAATTCTTAGTTAAGAAATTCGCTGTCATGTAATGAAAAAATCTATTATTACAATTACGTGCCAATTTTACCTACTATTTCAACAATTTTAGGTGAATACATTTCGAGCACATTATTTAGTACGAAGGTCGATAGGTTTGTGAGAGGCCAGAAAAACAAACTTGTTCCAGGAAATTAATAAATTATTATCTGTACTTATACCCATTTATCAGTAAGTCCTTATAATATTTATTAGTGGTTGTTGGTATTCAATAATATTAATATCTATTATTTACTCATTGTGGAAGATATACACCTGGGGAATTAATAAAGCTAAACAAATTTACCCAACTTCGTCCGCTATCAGATAATTCTGTTAAATAATGTCATATAAGGTTTAATTAAAATGACGGATCAAGGGTTGTCAACAAACACGAAAGTGTTGATATAGTCATTCTTGTTTTAATTGAAATGTGACCTTCCAGTTAGATTAACAGTAAAGTAATTTATGTCCTATTATTTTACAGAGTTGAAAAATTACAGAGGAAGAAAAGTATCAAGTAAACATGATTCATATTCAATACATTTATGTTCCTTTCTTCGTAGGTGAATATAAGATGTGATGCAGTTTATATCAGCGGAAGAAAATCAAAAACTAAGTAAAACTCTTATTTTTGGAACGATTATACATAAACAAGTGAAATTTGGAAACTGAATATTAAAGGTTGTAAACTTCCCTACCAGTGATGATAGATGACGAAATCGTCAAAGATGACGTCACAAGGCCATTGTGACCAATAATTTTGAATGGAACCCTACGGCAAGCGACACCTCTTTTGAAAGGTATCGAAAAAACCTATTCAATGATACTAATTTTGTTTGTGTTTATGGCAGTTTTGGCAATTGGCTTTTAAAAAACGCAAAGCTGTGATGAATTAAATCAGTTAATACTAAAATTCCAAATTCAAGCTCCGCCTCTGGATAGTTGTCAAATAAGCTGACGTTTTTGTTAGTCTCCCTAATTCGACGTTTTTGTAATTGTCCAAGTTTTTGTACATTTAATAATTTGTGTATTGTTGATCGAACGTTCAACTGTTTTAGCAGCTTTCGGTACTTTTAATATTTTTGTACATTTTAATAATTTGTTAAACTGTTGTGAGCCGAACGTTTAAATGCTTCAAGAAGCAAAATGGTACGTGCTTTAGGTGATAAAGTAGCAGCGATCCTAATTCTTGGTGAAACTGGACAAAATATTCATGCAGCAGAACGCATTTTCAATGAGAGGTTTCCCGATCGCCCCGTTTCGAGGACTTATTTGAGGGAGCTTCTTCGTAAGTTTGAAACAACGGGTGGTATTAATGATGCGAAACGATCTGACAGACCACAAATTTCTGATGAGAAAAAAATTGATATACTGGCAGAAGTAATAGTTAATCCTACTTCTTCAACAACTCACGTTGCATCTACCTGTGAAGTCAGTCGAAGTACAGTACACAGGGTGTTGAAAAAAAAACAAATTTCATCCATACAAATTAAAAATGGTTTATCAACTCTCAGACAACGACCCAGACCGAAGACTAGAATTTTGTGAAAATATGGAAACTAAAATCAACCAACAGCCAGACTATGTCATAACAATTTGTTTTAGTGACGAAAGTACTTTCTATCTAAATGGAAATGTAAATACACAGAATGTGAGGTATTGGAGTGACGCAAATCCTAACCTGTTTCGTGAAACACATACCCAATTTCCCCAGAAGGTGAATGTTTGGGCAGGTATCCTGGGAAACCACATCGTTGGGCTTCTTTTTTTAAATACTTATTTAACTGGTGAGGTTTATCTGGAGCTGTTGCAAAACGCAATAGAACCGTTAATCCTTGAAATTTTGGAAGATAATCCAGATGAATTCGGCAATTTGGAAATAACATTCCAACAGGATGGTGCTCCTCCACACTATTACGGTGCAGTAAGACGGTATTTGGATGAGGATTATCGTGGTAGATGGATTGGACGACGAGGTTCAACGGAATGGCCAGCTCGATCACCGGACCTCACACCTTTGGATTTTTTCTGTGGGGGTACCTCAAATCGAAGGTTTATGCCACTGAACCTGACAATATTGACGTTTTAAAACAACGTATTGTTGCAGAATGTGAGGCTGTTTCCGCAGACACATTTGCAAAAGTACGAGAAGAGTTTAAAAATAGGATATTTCACTGTCAAGAAGTAAATGCAGGTCACTCCGAGCAATTTCTTCGAGTAGATACTGATTCTCAAATCTGTAATTAATATCATACTGAATGGAATTTGAATTTTAATGTTTACTAATGAGCCATTAAAACTGCCATAAACACAAACAAAATTAGTATCATTGAATAGGTTTTTTCGATACCTTTTAAAAGAGGTGTCGCTTGCCGTAGGGTTCCATTTAAAATTATTGGTCACAATGGCCTTGTGACGTCATCTTTGACGATTTCGTCATCTATCATCACTAGTAGGGAAGTTTACAACCTTTTATATCCAGTTCCCAGATTTCACTTGTTTATGTATAATCGTTCCAAAAATAAGAGGGGGGTAGGGGACTCTTGAGAAGCACTGTATAGAGACCAAACAGAAAATCTGCCAAAGTGTCACACATCCAAAATTCATCTCCGTCATTGAAATGAAAGCACGAAAATAGAAGGATAAAACAAGGAATATTGGATGTTGTAGTTGATAATACTGAACACTATCAGTGGAAACACACTCAGTTACAGACAAACAAATGACAATTGGGAATAGATGCGGAATTCTAGACGTCTGGCTTGCTCGAAAAACGGACAAAAGTAGTGTTTTCCTCAATATAGACATTTTTAAAGGAACTGTTTTTTTATTTCGATAACTATTGCCTCCATGATCCATTGCATTTTAAAGAAGGAAATTAGTTGACGTGGAGGGTCTTGAGGGGGTGTCAGATGTGCAAAGCAAATATTGAAACTGGCTCGATGATTCTTTTCAGAGGCAACGGGGCCTTGTATCGCATATCAATATTGAATTCTCTAGTGCCACACTTTGCTCTTGTATGGAGTTAATTAAAATAGGGGTAGCATTGTTGGAACATTTGAATCGAAAGAAAAAAGTGTGGGTTATTTGGTTCACTGCTTACAAGTATGACCATGCTTAATATGTTTACTGCAATTTATAACACAAAATGAACTTCCTTAAATTGATTCTTTGAAATAAACGTCTTTCCTCCACTTCTACAGTATCCAGCAAAAAGTTCAAGACAGAAACTGCAATATAATTTACAGAAAATGTATTCTGTATTGTTTCATCTACAAAATGCACTCATCATAATTGTTTCCACTGAAAAAGGAAAACTTTTTGTTTTTTTTCTATATTTATTTATAATCCAGTAAATAGAGGAGGGGTTACCTTACAAACGGTCCGGTAGTTCAAAATTTTTTATATGTTGTCTAGGATGGTTTTTATGTGTTTAAAATGCAAAATGCAGGATTGACTTACTGTCCACCAAATCGAAGAACACAAATAAATACCACGAGGGGAAAAAAGAAAGCTACATCATTTCTAGCTAATTCCCTTTTTTTTTCAGGCTATTACGAACATTAAAAAAAAAGTCGGTCCAGCCGTTCTCACGTATGGCGCTTACAAAGACATTTATATTATATAGATTAGGAAAAAGGATGAGGGAATGTCGTTCTAAGTCGGCATCTTGCAACACCCCTTACTTTTGAACCCCAGATTTTAAATTATATGATTCAAATTTAACAAGGTGAAATCACTTTGCCGATAGGCTGCTCAGATGGATACGGTTAGGCCGTGAGTAAGGTTCAATTAATGACTTTTCCTAGTTAATCAAATTTGGCCACTAAAAAAATTATACATTAATTAACTTGACTAGTTCAATAGTTGGGCGCCAGACTTGCTAAAGACAAAAGTCAAAGATAAATAAAATTAAATAAATGTTACCTAGCTTGTATGGGAAGGCAAATAAATATGCAATAAATCAACAAATTTATTCCAGTTGGAATTCTGGACAAGATAAAAAAATTTACAAATACTAGAAAAGTATTTAACTTCTCTTAAAAAAATTGAAAAATTTCATAAAAAAGGAACCAGTAATTTTGACTCTGATCAAAATTCGAACATTTACACCTATGATTCCTCCAGTTGTTGGTCACGAATATACCTTCGGAGATTTTGAGCGAGATAGAGGAAGGCTAGTTTCTTGTAGCTGGTCCCAGCGGTTCTAGGAGGAACTTGGTTTCAGCGGTTACGATTAAGATGGTCGTGGGTGGTTCTATAGTTGGTTTTAGACCCCCTTATCGGCGTGAATTGAGTTGATCTTCACGGACCAGTGCTGATATTGATGTGCTGTAAGACCTCCCAGGCTACTAGTCCTTCCGTCTCCGTAGATGGGTTCCCTCCGTGGTATATATCATGCGAAGAAAATGATAGGAATCAAAATATGTACAAAAAGGGGAGAACGAAGGATATCCTTTGAACCTCAAGTTTTATGTTTCAAATTTTAATCGAGAGTCAAAAGATAGATGCAAATGATAGCATACAATAAAAATCTCAATCTATATAAAAGACTGGAAAGTTACAGTGAAAGAACAAAGATAATAAATAGCAATCCAATCTGCTATTCTGGAGTTAAATTTATAAGTTAATTTTAATAATTAAAAAAAAATTAAAAATGAACAAAATTTAAAACCAAACAAAACAAACCTCACCCAAAACGTGATGTTCAAATTCAGTTAAATTTTGAAACAGGTAAGTTTTGATAAGGTGATTCTATGTACCAGAAGGGTAAAAAATTAATGAAAGGTATTCCAAAAGAAATATAAAAATTTCCTTGAAATTTTACCAGAGAAAAAAATATAGTATTTTAAAGCAAAATACTATAAAATTGCCAGAGAAAAAATCTATTATTTTAAAGCAAAATATTTAAAGGTTGCCAGTACAAAGATATATTATTTTAAAGCAAGTGCCAAAGGAAAATATAGCGTTATAACCAAAATACTCTAGTAGGCTACATAAAAAAATAGGGTTTCTGAACAACGATAGTAGTCAGAGTAAAAGTATACTCTTCAGCCAAGATAAGAAGAGAGAGACACACGTCTTTCAGTGAGCACGACTCTCTTAGATAAAGATAAAGTGAAATAATTCTTTTATAGAAGAATTTCCAGAGATAAACCGAAGAGGGAGACCACACGTCTTTCAGTGGGCACGACTCTCTTAGATAAAGATAATGTTAAATAATTCTTTTAATTGAAGAATTTTTAAAGATAACTGAAGAGGGAGACCTCACGTCTTTCAGTGGGCACAACTCTCTTAGATAAAGATAATTTTGAAATAGGGCGGCAATTCCCTTTTCAAATCGATAAACAGGTAATTCTCAAAAATTAGAATGAATCTCCCTGCTCTTGGCGATAAGGTAGTAACTGAAGTGAATTGACTCTGCAACGATCAAAAATCAAATAAGCTACACTGGGAATTGAATGGAGTAATAGATATAAGAAATTTATTAAACGGAAATCAACTTTACGCTTGAGGCATATATTGAATCGAGTGTTCTGAGACCGTTAGGCCAGAGGTACAACTCTCTCGATAAGCAATTCTTTCTCAAGAGAAAAGAAAATTACTCTCATAAACATATAGTTATGAAATAAAGAAAATTGCTTACCAGAGAGCCGTCCTATTAGTCACTCCAAACAATCAAATACGCCCTTCCTTTCAATTAGAATCCTTGGAACAATCCACTGGTAGTATGAGGGGAGTAAGCTCTAGTCCATTCGAGATTACCAAATGGTACCTAAAAAATGCAATAGCGTAGAACTGATTTCCAATGAAAAAAAAATCAGTTCCCAATATTCGGAACAGATGTTACGTTAGCCACAATATGTACTATGAATGCTTTGTCAAAATGGCCGAAATATCTATATTTAACCTTCAAAAATTACCATGCGGTATATCCAAGAATTCTAATATTACAAGCATAAGGAAAAAGAAGAAAATACTAATCAGCTACAACATTAATTGAAAGATAAAGAGAATAATACTACTCAACTAAACTCCAGCAGTGAAACTTATTTAATTTATAGATCTTACCAAAATCAATTCTCTCAGTCGACCTGCCTATCTCGACGTTCCAATCAAGAAAGAGAACGATTATCCTTTCGGTTCGACGAAATCACAGTTCACCTGTTTTTTCATTCTCGGTTTCTTTCCTATTTAAAAAAACTTGGAAAAAACCAAACGCTCGATAAACGCGATCGACACGAAAATGAAATGTCACGGTCACACTGTCAAAATACCATTTACTAGGGACAATAATGAACGCACATTCTTCACGACCTGAGCGCAGTGACTACTGACCCGTACTACCGTAAAGATAACCGGAAAAGTTATGAGAAATTGGTTATGTGTAAGGACGTAACGAAAAATTCGTTACAATCTTAAACTAACAGATTTTTCAAATATCATTTTTTTACGCATGTAAGAATGAAACATTATTTTGAATAGGAAACACCTTCTTTCTGATGAACATATTAGAAGACGGCACTGTTTAGAATGTCCATAAACTATCAAATTTGTTTGAAAATCATCCCCTTTCCTCCAAGTATTGATTCAAAATTTTATAACCCATTACGTTGATGTTGGTATCAAACGGCATGAAAACAAAGCAGTCATATAATTTACGAATAATCGTTCATCAAAGCCGTTTTTATTTATCGTTGTACATGAAATTCATTACGATGAGATATTTGCGGCTCGTTTCAAACATTTATGTGATCAAATCATACAGTTCAGTGAGTGCAGTGAATGTGACTGGCTCGTTGGGCCATGATCATTGCTGTTTTAACATCTTTATACGTCCCTGTGAGGTTACCCTAACAGTTTTTGATTTATTGGTATAGAAGAGGAGGATACGGGCAGGTGCGGTGAAACAAGGGTCCATCTACGCATGAAAGAGGACTGGGCATGTTTCCTCAGTTGATCGTAAAACATTTTTAAGTAGTATATCCATTCTCAGTTGAATAATTAATCTTCGACTCAAAATGTGGGCTTCGTTCAAAATCGTACATATTATAATGTTGAACTATGAAAGAAACCGGAAAAATTAATAAATATCATTCCCCGTATAGTAGACCAAATTGAGTGAAAACTATTCCCGCGTGAAAACCAGTCGATAACTCCGCTGACCGCTTATAGCATAAATTACCGTAAACCACTGCAGATTATACTTTATCGGATTGGGGGTATAGATAATAGAATTTATTAGTAGAACAGTGGTGTCAGTCTGGGCAGAGGCAGTAATGTATGGTGAATAACTGCAAGAAAAATTTTGAGCAGTGGTCGAAAGTAGCATCAACATAAAATTTCTGGCTCAAGCAAATCTGCTTTAAATTTGTACAACAACCAATAAAAGTGTTCAATACTAATAATTAAATAGCAGGTAGACGTTCTTAACGAGTTTATATATATATATATATATACAGTATGTCTCACTAAGTTGGAACCATATGGAAAACTTTTTTATTATTGATTTTAGGAGAAAAAGTTATTCTTCATAAAAAATTCTGCATATTCTTAAATCTGAAATACAATCATCAGATATGAATTTTTTTCAGTCGTATACGCGGTATGTCAAAATATATGAATTTTACTCAAGAGTAAAGTACCTTTATATTTGAAAATATCGAAAATTGTTTATGAAAAAAGTTGTTCAATACTAAAAACTACGTTCAAATATGCAATTACATCCATTTACATGGAAAATTATTTTTTTCTTATTTTGTCTACAATAACAATGCAAATTTAAGTGTAGTTACGTGTAATCTAGGATGCACTGACGAAGAAATGATTTGTTGATTTGTTAATAGCAAGATATGTTTGACAGTGAATGTCAAAACGCGTTAGAATTAATAAGATACATAAAAATGGTAACTTGTGAAGAGAAAATAGAAATTGTTTTGATTGTGGGAGGAAACTATAAAACGCATAGATAAGCAGCAACTATTTTTAATAACAAACATCGCAATAAAAATATCAATTATTCAACTGTTACGAAAATAGTAAATAAATTCAAGAATACTGGAAGTATTAACAATCATTTTGATGGAAAACGCCGAAAACTGGTTGCCGATGAGAATACGCAGTTTGAAGTAATGCTGTCAGTTGTAGAAAATCCAAAAATGTAATTTCGCAAAAGGAAGTCGTCGATGCAACAAAATGTGAGTAAAGATACAGTGACAAGAATTTTAAAACTGAATAAATTCAGACCATTCAAACCAAAAATCGTTCACACATTGAAAAAAAGGGATTATGATAGGCCCTTTGATTTTTGCCATCTCATCCAAGGAAAATTAGAAGAGGCCCCTTATTTTACGAGGTGTATAATTTTTTCCGATGAGTCAACATTTTCATCAACTGGAACTGTCTCGTCACAACATTGTCGCTGGTGGTCTGATGAAAATCCCAATTTTGTAATAAAGTCTCATGACCAATATTCATTTAAGACGAACGTGAGGTGTGGCATTTATAAGAACAGATTAATAGGACCTTTTTTTTGCCAATCTATAAATGCCGAACGTTTTCTACAGTTTTTACAAACTCACATCAATGACTTCTTGAAGGAACTACCCTTACAAGAACGTCAATGTATTTGGTTCCAATAAGATGGTGCCGCATGCCACAGTATATCAAATGTTAGGGCATATCAAACATACATTCCATGGAAAAGTTATTCACAGATATTCTGATCTTTTTTGGCCTGCTAGATCCCCTGACTCAACCCCCCTTGATTACTTCTTATGGGGTCGCTTGAAACAAAAAGTTTATCAGAAAGGACCGTTTCAAGATGTTGACCATTTGGAGAGAATAATTTTAGAAACATGCCAGGAAATTTCTCCAGAAATGATAAGGAATGTATTACGTGAATTTGCCAAAAGAACGATTATATGCATTGAACGAGAAGGTGGATATGTCGAGGCATCAGTGGAATGAGGGAACATTGAATTTCTTTTCATTTCCAGAATTAATATGATGTTAGTTACACAACTTAGTATTTGTATGTATTTTCTTATTTGCACAATATATGCATATGCATTCATTATGTTTTAATTGCGAAATTGATAGAAAACATTAAGCAACGAAAAGATGATCATGTGTTTCATAATCAAAAGAGATAAATGTTCATTCAAAATAGAAAAAACAGTAAAAAGTAACCTAACCTAATTTTTCAATGTCTATGAATTTAATTGCATATTTGAACGTAGTTTTCAGTTCTGAACAACTTTTTTCATTAAGAATTTTTGATATTGTCGAATATAAAGGTACTTTACTCTTGAGTACAATTCATATTTTTTGACAAACCGCGTATACGACTGAAAAAATTTGATATCCGATGATTGTATTCAAGATTTTAGAACATGCAAAACTTTTTAGGAATAACTTTTTTTCCTAAAATGAATAATAAAAAAGTTTTCCATATGGTTCCAACTTAGTGAGACATACTATATATATATATATGAAAAAGAAATCTTGTAAACTCGACCTTCTAGAAAGTTTAGAGATCAATATTTAACGAAAAGACAGAATACTTGCTAAGATTAATTTAAATTATTATATTTGTTGAATTTGTTTCACCGAAGATTAAACAGTGGAAGTGAATGTCTTTTGCTCGCTATTTCGAAATGATTTTCGAATGATATCTCGTACATTTTCAAAGATGTAACAAAAGTTCGGAAAACTCTTTTTTAAAGTCCAAAAATGACAATTGTTACGAGAAGAAAAAATTGAACATTGACGAAGTGGAAAAACCCAGTTTTCTTTACGCAAAAAAGTGACTACGGAGTGTTTATCAGAGCCATTTTTTGATAAATCCGAACTTGTTCCAAATCAGTGATTCACATGAACATGAGTAACAATTAGTGTGAAAAGAAAAATATAATATTCTCATATTAGATAATGAGAAAACGGAATTCAATCCATTCTCATTGATTTGAGGAAAATCTTTCTATAATTCGATTTTCTGTGGCAAATAAAATTATAATTCAGAAAATGGTTCTTCAGATCTGGAAATCGCAAATGCGTTGGATTGCAATAGGATCACATTTTGTTTTTCAACTCAAGCAAATGTTTCACTTACATTGGGAAGTTTACACAATTCATAGAAAATGGGTTCCCACTAAACCGAAAGATCTTCTATATATGAAGCCATTTCAGCCGACTCCAGTAGCAATCAGCAACTGTTTCATGATTTATTCTTGATTGTGAAACTGCGGTCTGGCTTTGGATTTGAAAGAAATGTACGTTGGAATTGTGGAAAATTCCCAAAGTAAGACATTTGCTTCGGTAGATAACTTCAAAAAGAAACAAAATAAATTATTTCCACATCTAGAAGAGTTTCCTCCAATTCCAAATTTTATTTTTTATACAAAATGGAGAAGCAAAAATCCTAAATTTTTCTTCAAATCCAACACAGTCTTCATAAAAAAAAACAATTATACAAATGTTCGAACAGATTTAGGCAGACGAAATCTTATTGTTCATCAACACAAAAGGAATCTTGAGAAAACAAGGATATGTTGTAGATAATTCTCTGGAAAGAAAACGAAAAGATCGCAAATTTAAAAAAGTCGATGGGGCCAGTAGAATAGTGCCCACCTTGGACTCAATTTTCAAGAAATTATCCGACTATCCTGAATATACCTTCCAAGCCCAGGAAAAACCGTTACAATATTTTTGGTTAGTTATAAAAAAAAAAAAAAATATTAACTTTGGGATCGCTCCTAATTATAACCCAATAGACCTACCAATGTTATCACTTGAAATCCCTACTGAATCCTTTAATAATCTCCTTTTCCAGATAGTTTACTGAAATTTGATATTAAACAAAAATAGGCACAGTAACATTCGAAGTAAAATAATAAATCTCCGCCTATGGTCGGAATTTTCGATCAAAGCGCAAATCCTATTAGGTTTTATCAAAGATGGACGATAAACCTCATCATAATCCAACTAAGAATGGAGATACTATAATATCGCACCACATAATGCAATAGATTCTTGGTGAACTATCAATTTCAAACAGATTCTATGTTTGAGTTCAACCTGACTACAAGTGTTGGAACATTCCACGTGATTATCCCCAAGTACGTGTTTCTATAGGCCGAAAATTCGTTTCATACGTGTTTTTATTGGCCAAAATCTGTAGAAAAAGATCATTGTTTTATAAGTTGAAAAGAACTGGCCCCAAAACAAGGCCTTGAGGTACGCCATATTGTTTGATAACTTCTCCTCGTTCCAATGATATTCACGCATTGTTTTCGGTTACATTAATAACTTTGGAACAATTGATGAGTAGTTTGACGTTTTATCTATCTATAAAATGCTTGACTGCTTAGAGGAATTTATTGCAAATTTGACTAATGCATGTTGATTTACTATATTTGCATTGACCAAATAATTTCCTTTGTTGTAAAAAAACATAGGGTGATCTTTACTTACTTTTCATAATGATACTAAGATAACTGATATCAAGTACCTCACGCATTTTTTACAGAAGAGGAAACTTTTTGGTCAATGGACATTGTTCTTATTATTTTAAACTTTTTTTTCCTTATTGCTATATAAGCGAGTTTTTTTAAAAAAATTCATCTGATTCCGTTCGATAATACTCTCCATTGTTGTATGAATGAGCTACACCTCTGACTGCATTATCTGTTCTTCGGACAGAACGTAGTAATATTAACACAGCGGGATTCACTACACCCCATGATAGTACTTATTTCCTCGGACACACAGCGCTTTCAGCTTTCAGGCATAATCCATCCGTCAACAGGAAACGCGTAGGCCGAGGATAATCTCTCTGGGATATGCGAGTTTATATCGAGTTGACTGGGTTGATACATTGGTTCATTTCATTCGTTCCTATGAGAACATTCCCTCTGGGACTTTTTAAACATACATTATTTCTTTTCAAAATTCGCCAAAAATCACAGTTTACAATTGGGGGACCTTTCTGGGAAATAATAGAATTGGGAATTCATCACTATTTTCCGATTAGACTCAGCAAATGGGAATATCGCTCCAGAAAGTGGACAGAGATATAGTCAGGGATCAAAGAAGAAAATATGTACTGAATATATTCGAAAATTTATGTGAATTAAATACGATTATTACGAAGGCTTTTCTGCATCGACGAATCTAGTATATGAGAACAATGTTAAATAAGTTAAGATAGTTGAAAGGAAATGGTATGACATGGTTTATCCTGAGTTTTTCGGCCATCGTCCACCCAAATGGGCCGCTGAAAATCAGAATGCACACAGATGGATAATAATCCCTATATGATGTCATATAAACTTGAAACTCTTATATGCCAGCTCCCCATCAACTCTTCCATAGTATTAACAGGAGACCTCAATATCAATTTCGAAAATAAAAATGCATCAGAAATGCAAAGGTTAACCAATATTCTGATATCTTTCAATTCTGCAATGCATGTAAACTCACCCACACGTATATCCAGCAGTATAATTGACTACGTCAACTGTGACAATGTTGACTGCGAAGTAGTACCAGCTGGGTTACTGATCATGAAGCAGTTATGTTTAATATCTCAATCGATGAAGTCTCCCACGGTACACAGTATGAAATAGGTCGGCTGTTCAAGTTGGAAAGTTTCAAGAAAATTGTACACTTACGAACTGGGAAGAAGTGCTGACCTCAAAAATTCATTTTGAAATATTGTATAATCATTTAACAAACAACTTCAATTCAGCATTTGCACTTCTAATAATAAAACATTCTAAGAAGCCCTGGATTAGCAAGGGTATAAAAAATTCGTCCAAAAATTTGAGATTCCTACACTACATTAGAAAATATACTACTAACAGTATATACTCTCAACTGATCAAACATGTGAAGGAAGAATACTATAGGATCAGAATTAAGCTTTCCTGTAATCAATCAGAAGAGAATTGGGCTATAGCAAATGAACTGAGAGGAAAAAGCAAAAAATACAAAGATTTTACATTGGCCCAGATATTCTCAATAATTACTTCTACAGTATTGCTGAAAAACTTAAAAAAAACATCCACCCACAAACTGAACCAATGTCATATTTAGACAGGATTACATATAATGAACACTGCTATATATATGACACAAGTATTCTAGAAGTCGGAGAAGTTGTCAGAAGTATAAAAACAAACGCACAGCTGGGATATAACTATATTTCAGGTAGAGTGAATTCTCAGAAAACAAACTAATTTGGTATGCATATTTTAGTACCTGTGCTTATCGTACAAGGGCAATATTTCAGCTTAATTTACATTGTTTTCTTCTATTTAGATATACAATTGTGCACATCCCCCAGATTATCATAAAATGTATTTACCTGCTTTTGTTAGAATAATAGGCTACCGAGTATTCAGCCGGTCATAGGAATTACATTATTTGTTTGGGTTCCTTCATTATTATCAGAATAGCTTTGTCCAGTCGATTAAAGGCGAGTGAAGAGATTAGACGTAATTGTGATTTTTGCGATAGTTGATAGTGATTTTATCGAGTATGGAGTTAACTTGTGATTATAGACCAGCGAAAAAAATATAGATGGACCATTTGTCACTTAACGAAAGGAGTGTTATACTGAATATCTACAATTATTTTAAGCAACAGAATCCTTCTAATAATGTTGAAAGTACAGTTGAAATGTCGTCTACAGCGATGGGATGTGGAAAATCAACTATATATAAAATTTTAAAAGAAGAAAAATCGGCTGGTATAACTTTACTCAAACCGAGACCAGGGAGACCAAAATTATCAAAAGTAAAGCTGGATGATTTAAAAAAAAATGCAGTTCGTAGAATAGTCCATTAGTTTTTTTTAACAAGCAAATACCATCTTTAGATAAAGTTTTATAAGTTATTACCGATGATCTTGATTTGCCCACAATAAGTAGAACTAAACTTTGGAAAGTTTTACATGGATTAAACTTCAAATACGAAAAATTTGGCAGACAGTCAATGCTTATCGATTCCGAAGATATTGTGTGTTGGAGACGAGAATACCTAAGAAAAAAAAATAGGACAGAAAACAAGAACATTTCTTATTTATACGAAACGTGGGTTAATGAAGGGCATTCTGTAGGAAGAGTTTGGAAAGACAAAAAAAGCTCGAGAAGCATTTCTGCAAGGATGTTCAACTTGTCTCAAGCAACCAACAGGTAAGGGTCGACGACTAATTGTTACCCATATTGGTAGTGTAAATGGATTTCTCGAGGAGGGTCTACTTTTGTTTGAATCAAAAAAAACCTGTGATTATCATGGAGAGATGAACGGAGACGTGTTTGAAGAATATTTCGAACAAATGATTGAATTCATACCTAAGAATTCAGTTATTGTGATGGACAATGCAAGTTACCACTCCAGATTAGTTGAACGTTTACCAACTACTCAATGGAAGAAAAATGAAATTGCAACGTGGTTAATTTCTAAGAAATTAGTCTTTAACGATACAATGACAAAAGCAGAATTATTAGTCATTGCCAACATTAATAAACAAAATTATGAAAAATATGTGGTTGAGGAGATAGCCAAAAAACGAGGAATTGAAATACTTCGCCTACCACCCTATCATTGTGAGCTTAATCCGATTGAATTCATTTGGGCTCAAGTCGTAGGTAAAATTATAAATTATCAGCTCTGACTTTTCCTTACATCAATATCTGAAGTAACGACAGAAAATTGGAAAACATGTATTAATTAATCACGTTATGGAAATTGAGAAAAATATGTGGGAGCTTGATCATATTATTGACAGCAGAATAGAGCCTATAATAATTGATCTTGCAGCGGATGACAATTCGTCTGAAACAGAATATGAGGAAGCATAACCCTGTAAACTGTAGCTCAGAAGTTTATTTTACATTTTCTCCAATTAATATTGTGTATGGTTTTAATTAAATAAATCGTAATATTTAACATATTTTTCGTTTTATTTTTGTTTTAGTATAGTTGTTCAAATTTTTTTACAGACTATATTGAACTTACGTATACAGTGCTTCTCAGAAGTCCCCTCCCCCCCTCTTATTTTCGGAACGATTATACATAAACAAGTGAAATTTGGAAACTGAATATTAGAGGTTGTAAACTTCCCTACTAGTGATGATAGATGACGAAATCGTCAAAGATGACGTCACAAGGTCATTGTGACCAATAATTTTAAATGGAACCCTACGGCAAGCGGCACCTCTTTTAAGAGGTATCGAAAAAACCTATTCAATGATACTAATTTTGTTTGTGTTTAGGCAGTTTTGGCAACTCGCTTTTAAAAAACGCCAAGCTGTGATGAATTGAATCAGTTAATACCAAAATTCAAGTTCCGCCTCTGGTAGTTGTCAAATAAGCTGACGTTTTTGTTAGTCTCCCTAATTCAACGTTTTCGTAATTGTCCAAGTTTTTGTAATTTAATAATTTGTGTATTGTTGATCAAACGTTTAACTGTTTTAGCAGCTTTTGGTACTTTTAATATTTTTGTACATTTCAATAATTTGTTAAACTGTTGTGAGCCGAACGTTTAAGTGCTTCAAGAAGCGAAATGGTACGTGCTTTAGGTGATAAAGTAGCAGCGATCCTAATTCTTGGTGAAACTTGACAAAATATTCATGCAGCAGAACGCATTTTTAATGAGAGGTTTCCCGATCGCCCCGTTTCGAAGACTTATTTAAGTGAGCTTCTTCGTAAGTTTGAAACAACGGGTAGTATTAATGATGCGAAACGATCTGGCAGACCACAAATTTCTGATGAGAAAAAAATTGATATACTGGCACAAATAATAGTTTATCCTACTTTTTCGACAACTCACGTTGCATCTACCTGTGAAGTCAGTCGGAGTACACTACACAGGGTGTTGAAAAAAACAAATTTCATCCATACAAATTAAAAATGGTTCATCAACTCTCAGACGACGACCCAGACCGAAGACTAGAATTTTGTGAAAATATGGAAACTAAAATTAACCAACAGCCAGACTATGTCAAAACAATTTGTTTCAGTGACGAAAGTACTTTCTATCTAAATGGAAATGTAAATACACAGAATGTGAGGTATTGGAGTGACGCAAATCCTCACCTGTTTCGTGAAACCCAATTTCCCCAAAGGGTGAATGTTTGGGCAGGTATCCTGGGAAACCACATCGTTGGGCCTCTCTTTATAAATACTAAGTTAAATGGTGAGGTTTATCTGGAGCTGTTGCAAAACGCAATAGAAAAGTTAATCCTTGAAATTTTGGAAGATAATCCAGATAAATTCGGCAATTTGGAGATAACATTCCAACAGGATGGTGCTCCTCCACACTATTACTGTGCAGTAAGACGGTATTTGGATGAGGAGTATCGTGGTAGATGGATTGGGCGACGAGGTTCAACGGAATGGCCAGCTCGATCACCGGACCTCACACCTTTGGATTTTTTGCTGTGGGGGTACCTTAAATCGAAGGTTTACGCCACTGAACCTGACAATATTGACGTTTTGAAACAACGTATTGTTGCAGAATGTGAGGCTGTTTCCGCAGACACATTTGCAAAAGTACGAAAAGAGTTTAAAAATAGGATATTTCACTGTCAGGAAGTAAATGGAGGTCACTTCGAGCAATTTCTTTAAGTAGATACTGATTCTTAAATCTGTAATTAATATCATACTGGATGGAATTTAAATTTTAATGTTTACTAATGAGCCATCAAAACTGCCATAAACACAAACAAAATTAGTATCATTGAATAGGTTTTTTCGATACCTTTTAAAAGAGGTATCGCTTGCCGTGGGGTTCCATTTGAAATTATTGGTCACAATGGCCTTGTGACGTCACATTTGACGATTTCGTCATCTATCATCACTAGTAGGGAAGTCTACAACCTTTTATATTCAGTTTCCAAATTTCACTTGTTTATGTATAATTGTTCCAAAAATAAGAGGGGGGAGGGGACTTTTGAGAAGCACTGTATATTAAATTTAAAGTAGGTAGTTTAAGAAATATATTCTTTCAACTTTTATCATATTTAATAAAACGTAGCATTTGTAAATTATTCACGCCTATGTATTCCGAGGTCTCGGAAATTAGTGTTCTGATAATTTACTCTACGTTATTCTTGAAATATTCTATAGATGGTATATCTGTGAAGATATTTGAAAACCTCCCTGATACCGCGCTTGAGTTGCTGGTCCTTCTCATAAATGACTCCTTCCGATCGGGATATTCTCCACCATTCCTCAAAACATCTCTCATTACACCGATTCATAAAGGAGGCGAACTAAACAATCCAACTAATTTTCGCCCAATCTCGCTCATACCAACTCTATTTATTCCTCCATCTTCAAAAGTTACCCCATAGTTGCAGAACGTGGTTGAATGAACTATTTTATTTGAAACTAATGGTTTCTACAAAAAATACCAAGAAAAGAATCGCCCGAATTGGCGAAAACTGTATTAAATCCGGATGATCTCCGAAATGTTTCCCCGGGGACCATATCAAACCCCTGTATCGGTAGACCTTTGAACATTCATATGCCTCAGGGGGCGTAGCGGTCCAACTCCCATCTCGCCCGCCGCCGGCGGCAATTTGTAAATAGCCCGTGCACGTGCCGAAAATACCGGTATTGAATGTTTTCTCGCCGATGACACGTGACCCACCGACTCTGTGCGCTGCCCCACGCATCGCTTCCTGATCCGAAGACATACACTGCTCCACACAAAAAGTTACCATATCAAATGAGAAATTGGTCGTTTCCTAGTTTTCTCAGAACGTAACACTTTCCATCTCATCCCGGTGTCTATATACAGGGTGGCCCACCACATTCGCCTCGGTATTTCTACGAGAAATGAAGAGAGTTAGGGAAAAACATTTAGCACAGTCATATGTGGGTCCATGAGGAGCATATTCCAAAATTATTTTGAAATATATAGGGTGATCCCCAAAAAAATACATACCAAAGTTATATTTTTTCTTATGGAACATCCTATATTTTTTTATATTTTTAGATACTATCGACAAAATAAAGGTGAGTTACAATTATATTTCCCATACTTAAAACTGACCGTTCCTGAGAAATTTTGAGAAATTTAAAAATACAGACCATAATTTGAAAATTGTTTTTACTCTGTAACGTGTAACGAGCTGCTCGTGATCAAATGTACTGCTTAGCTCAAAGGTTAAAGTTAACTACTACATGAAATTTTTAATGCAATATTATACAGAGTGGCGAAAAAAATTGCCTCAAAATTTGGACACACATTTAATTAAATAACTTCTTAAAGTTGAATGGAACACCCCGTATTTAGTAGCGTAATTTGACGCAGAATTAGATTCCCTTCAAAACTATATCAGGGTTCCCTATACCTATCTCTTCTGCTCTTTACACAAAAGGCGTTTTTATATTTTACTTATGAGTAATTTTTTTATCTTAAAAATGAAACACACTGTATTGTAATGAAAAGCCTAAAAAGCATTTTTGAAGTCATTTTATCGAAAAATTAAGAATCTTAAATAGTTTATTATTTTAATAAATGCTCAAAATGGTGTCCATTATTCTCGATGCATAGAACTCTTTCTTGAAATGAGTGCTGAACTCTGGATAACATATTTTGCGGTATGGAACGAAACGCATTTCTTATTCGTACTTCCATATCTTGAGGTGTCGTTGGCGGTGTATCGTGAACAATACTTTTGATATATCCCCATAAAAAATAGTCGGGACTTGTAAGGTCCGGAGACCTGGCTGGCCAGTTCTGTGGACCTCCTCGTCCTATCCATCTATTTGGAAATTGTCGGTCTAACTCGTTTCTAACACGTCTATCAAAGTGTGCAGGAGCACCATCTAGCTGCATCCACATCCGTTGACGAATATTAATAGGTATACTTTCTAACAGCACAGGCAAATTATCCCTAATAAATCCGAGAAACATGACGCCGTTTAAGTGACCATCAAAAAAGTAAGGACCTACTACTTGCGTTCCAATTATTCCACCCCACACATTAACAGACCATCTGTGCTGGTGATCAAGGGTTCTAAAAATATTAGGGTTTTCGTCACTGTAATAGTGAAAGTTATGTCTGATAACTAATCCGTTGTTATGAAAAGTTGACTCATCGGAAAAAAAGCACATAATCAAAAAAAATTCTTCATCACCAAACTTTTCTAAAGCCCATAAACAAAAATTCAGTCGTCGATCATAATCTTCTTCAGAAAGCTGTTGATGTAGTTGAATGCGATACGGGTGGAATTTGTACTTTTTAATTATTCTTTGGATACTCTGTCTGCTTATTCCAGTTGTTTCACATATTTTTCGCTGACTTGTGTGAGGGTGTTCAACTAGAGATAACATCACTAAATATTCATTTTCCCTCATTTCCAGTAACCGGTTTTTGCCGTTCTTGCTTATTATAAGATACACTGCCTGTTCTTCGGAAAAGCTGCAACAACTTTTCCAATGAACGCTTGTTAGGATGACTCCTGTTAGGATACCTTTGGGCATATACTCTTGACGCTAATAAACAGTTTTCTTCACACTCACCGATTATCAAAATCATATCAATTCGTTCTTCCTGAGGATAAGTTCTCATTTTACAATATTTCAAAAAGACAATAATTTTAAACTAGTTAAAACAATGATAATGGTTTGATTAACAAGTTGTGTCACTGTCAAATACTTTTTGTTTCATAATAATAATTAACGTCATCTAGGCCAGAGCCCACTATTATTAAAAAAATAGTATACTAGGTTTTATAGGAAATCGTAAATGTATGTTTTTATTGACCCCATATTGTAATTTTGGTATTTATTTCAATATGAAGTCTAATTTGCTAAGAAACAAGCGAATTTAACATATTTCGCCTCAATAATTAAGACACGTGCATCTTCTTATTTTGAAGAATGCTTTAATATTTCAGAAATGGCAATAAATTTGAGTTTTTACATTTGCCTGCATTCTACTTTAGATACACCGTATTTTCGAAAATGTAAACTTCTGCTTCTAGTGAATCTACGTATTCCTTAATAAAAAGGTTTTTAAACGCTTTTTAAGCTTTTCATTACAATACAGTGTGTTTCATTTTTAAGATAAAAAAATTACTCATAAGTAAAATATAAAAACGCCTTTTGTGTAAAAATCAGAAGAGATAGGTATAGGGAACCCTAATATAGTTTTGAAGGGAATCTAATTCAACTTTAAGAAGTTATTTAATTAAATGTGTGTCCAAATTTTGAGGCAATTTTTTTCGCCACTCTGTATAATATTGCATTAAAAATTTCATGTAGTAGTTAACTTTAACCTTTGAGCTAAGCAGTACCTTTAATCACGAGCAGCTCGTTACACGTTACAGGGTAAAAACAATTTTCAAATTATGGTCTGTATTTTTAAATTTCTCAAAATTTCTCAGAAACGGTCAGTTTTAAGTATGGGAAATATGATAGTAACTCACCTTTATTTTGTCTATAGTATCTAAAAATATAAAAAATATAGGGTGTTCCATAAGAAAAAATATAACTTTGGTATGTAATTTTTTTGGGGATCACCCTATATATTTCAAAATAATTTTGGAATATACTCCTCATGGACCCACATATAACTGTGCTAAAAGTTTTTCCCTAACTCTCTTCATTTCTCGTAGAAATACCGAGGCGAATGCGGTGGGCCACCCTGTATATATAGAAATGTTTATCAATATAAATAGAATTGAAAAAAAAGCCAGATAATGAAACTGATACATCACATGAATAGCAGGTATTTATGTTATCGTGGTTTTATGCTATATTTACTTTGCAGTTTTCTGTACATTTTACTTTTCTTTTCACATTTTCACAATGTATGAAATGATTATAGTATTTGCATATTTTTTCACCTATCAATATTATACAGAGGCTTCATAAAGCAAATTGAATCTCAAAAAAATGTAAAACAATTTCTCATGAACTACTAACTATTAAGTAATTATTATTTTTGTGTTTTTTTTTATTATTTCTTTTTCAACTTTAAAATATATTACTAGTCCTTCCTAACATAACAATATATGTATATATATATATATATATATTCATATTATATATATATATATATATATATATATCCCTCCTAAATAATCAACCTGCAGGCTGCAGCCGTAGGTTAACCTCAACTTTCCCAAACATTTTCCGCCATATATCAATGAAAAAAAAACATAATATGGGTGACGAGAACTGGTAGGATTTATATTTATCAGAGGGGCCGCTCAAGTATTACGTAAGCAGAATTTTAGTAATTGTTAATAATTCCCCCTCCCCTTGCCAGCGAAAGTAAACAAAATCGTGAGCATCCTTATAACCTGTAAGGATCACATTAAAAATTTTGAAATCGAAGTCATGACTTAAAAACACCAGAAAATAGGATAACATATCTGCTCAAGCACTGTAGCATTTTTGAAATTAAAATTATACAGTATTATTTCAAATTTTATTTACGAACAATCAAAGTATCTTTTTGGAAAGAATATTTGTGTGGTATTTGGCTAAATGGATGAAATACGATATTAAAAAGGATTCCGTTTTTTGAAATTTCGTAACGATACCCTAAAAAAGCGCGGGCACAACAACAAACAGAAGGCTAACTTACTTTGAAAAAAAATTATTGAAAAAAAATGTTCAAGACAAGCTTTTTTACAACTGCGCTAAAAAGGAGAACAATATTTCTTCAATTGTTTGACCTAGGTTATTGTGTAGCAGACTCAAAATCTTGCCGCACAAGAATAGCTATTTTATATTAGCGGTGAGATTTTTTAAAAACTTTCGAATAATTCTTTAAAAATTGAAGTTTTTTTAATATTGTGAAATCTTATGAAAATGGTATGTACCTGGAATCTGTCTTAATTCTGCGTGAGATTACTGATTATTTGTTGTTGACAGCTTTTGTGGAGCAGTGTATATATACGTTAGCCACCGTATCAATCGTACAGATTTAGAATCGTTCAGAAGATTCAATAAATGGGCTTCGGGTATTTTCACAGAGCCCTTTCACGTGTCATCATGTCTTAATAACTGTTTAAAAGGGCACTGTTCACGTGTTGGCTTTTATTTTTGGTTACCCTCATCCTTTGAACTCTGAAAAATTTATCGACATTCGAATGATTCGTCAGTCATGAAATGGCTTCGGAGGAAAATGTATTCACACGTGAAATTCTATATTTAACCCCAATTCATTTGAGAGATATATAAGTTTTGGGTTGCACATATTTTTTTATCTACTTTTTCAGAACCCAAGACAACGAGAAAATTGGAAAAAAAATTGTTGAATGACAAAATAGAACAATGGCTCTTACAAAAGATGAACACAAAATAATTTTGTGAATATCATAGTACCCATAGTAATACTACTTTAATCCAAAAACCTCTTACCAAAAAAGAGAGAAAGAAATTAAAATTCGAATATTCAGAAATTATCCCACTTCATCAACACCGATAAGAAGAAAACAAATATTTATTGTTAATTACCTCTCAAATTGAGTAGTCGTCACAATGATAATAAATGCGAACAAAGTGAATGGCAATTAGCGCCTGAAAACAACGATTCATGTTCAAGGAAGTGGCTGTGAGTGAAACAAAGCAAAATATTCGGAAAGTTAAGCTCAACAAAGTGGAAACTAATCTTATTCATAACCGCAATTATGGAAAGGTATTATGCTGAAAACACTTGTTGATTATGTTTCGCCTGTTGGGTTTGTATGGATCGAATAAAAAGTTCGGCTGTAAATCGGTGAATTCAGCAAAAAGGGTTTCAATGAATAAACTTTAGGATATTTTTTTTTTATATTTCTCCATCGATATTGGAACGGGTTCATTGATTTTCAGGTAAATGCCATGGCATAGTGGCCAATTTTGCATTGGTAACTTTCAAACCATGAGTTCAGTATTTTGAGGTACTTTTCAGGGGTCAAATCCTGTGAGGAATATCAGGGCCAGAACTTGTGATATCGGGCAAAAATCCCAAAACACGATTTAGATTTTTGTTTATATTTGGTTATACCAAATATCGTAAGATAAGATAGCCAAGAAAGGTGTTGAAAATGAAATACGCCAGAAAAATAAATCATTTCATACCAATCACCCCCAAACCAAGTGGATCATCAAGAAACAGCCACCCAAACCATTCAATCAGAACATTGAGAAAGTGAAAACCAGATCAAATAATGAGAGAAGAAAGTAATTTGTTTCCTAAGGTTAGTCGTAATCACCATTAAAAAAAAAAAATCCATTAATTAATTTAATCATGGATCAATATATACGAAATTTCTCAAATGAAACCATAAAAACGACCATAGTAGATAATTCAACAGAACTAATGAACAACTATCAAAAAAGGGTATAAATAAATCAGAAGATCAGTTCTCTATTTACCATAATAACAAATGTAGCATACACAAGCAATTCCAAGCGTTCATGACTGAATTTGAAGAAACATTCACTTGCATAATACTCACTGAGACATGGGAAATAAAAGACTGTAGCTCAATAAATTTACAAAACTATGAAAAAATTCACAACAATGAATTCAGAAACAATCAAAATGACGGAGTCGTAATCTACTTGCTACCTATCTCATTAAAAACTATTAACTCCAAAACCCTATATAAAAAAAGGTGAAAGCTTGGATTTTGTCATTGAGCAGATACGTTTTCCACAACCTCATCGATCCCGGACTTCTGGTTTATTTATTTGTTCATTTATAATGTGCTACTTTCAATGTATCTATTCTGCACAATATATTCACTATTTTTGCAATAGTATTATATTTTTTGCGGTTTTAAAAAAACTTAAAAAAAAACTTTTATATTGTAACCTCATACTTTTATCTACATTATATTATACCTCAGTAAATTATCCTAATACACTTTTGTATTGTCATGTAATCCTTAGCACCATTTGTAATTGTTATTTATAGAGTAGGAAATTCCCTTAGACAAGCTCCTCGAGAGCTTTTTTGGGATTACCACCTTTATTTTACCTTACAACTAATTTATCCATTATTTATGTATATTGTATACACCTTTGGTAAAATAAAAATCAATCATTATCAATTCTGTTTCGATGGTAGATTTTAGGTTGTTCCAATCGTTGCCACGAAATAGAAGTGCAGTGTCGTCGGCAAAGCTAATCATATTCACTTTTACATCAATATTGAAGAGATCGTTAAATAAATTCGGTCCGAGAACTGTTCCTTGTGGCACTCCGTACTCAATGACTTGATCTGAACTATATGAATTATTGATTTTAACTCTCTGTTTTATGTTCGATAAGTAGTTCGTAAGAAGTTTCAATCGTCCACTACTAAAACCTATATTTTCCAATACTCGCAATAATTTATGATGACACAGGGTGTCGAAGGCTTTTGCTAGGTCAATAAGGAAAAATAATGACATTTCTCCTTTGTCCATTGTCTCATAAATATCTCTTGTCAAGTGGACCATTGCATCTTGTGTTGACTTGGCATGCCAAATCCGTATTGATTGTCTGAGAGTATATGAAATTTTTGTAGGTATATCTCTATTCTTATTTTGAGAATAAAAAAAAAATCCGGCATTGCTTGATATAGAGATTGGTCTGTAATTAGTTTTATCTCCAGATTTGTATAATGGTTTTATAACCGTGTGTTTGAGGGCATCTGGGAATATTCCTTTATGAATATAGATGTTTATGATGAATAAGATTTTTTGTTGTTTAAATTGGTTTTGTTAATAATTATTATTTTTTTATTAAAAAAATTATTAAATTTTGTTGTAATATTTGGTTTATTATAAAATTAATAATTTTATTGGGGTATTTTTAATTATTTTATATTTTAATGGGGTTTTATTTTTCATTTCGAATTTGGGTTTAATTTAGTGGATAAATTGAATTATGTAAATTATAAGTAATTATAGTTTTGAGATTATTTTATATTTTAATGGGGTTTTATTTTTTATTTTAAATTTGGGAAAATTTTAATGAGAAATTATATTATGTATTTAATTTAGTGGGATAAATTAAATTATGTAAATTATAAGTAATTATAGTTTTGAGATTATTTTATATTTTAATGGGGTTTTATTTTTCATTTTAAATTTGGGGAAATTTTAATGAGAAATTATATTATGTATTTAATTTAGTGGGATAAATTAAATTATGTAAATTATAAGTAATTATAGTTTTGAGATTATTTTATATTTTAATGGGGTTTTATTTTTTATTTTAAATTTGGGGAAAATTTTTAATGAGAAATTATATTATGTATTTAATTTAGTGGGATAAATTAAATTATGTAAATTATAAGTAATTATAGTTTTGAGATTATTTAATATTTTAATGGGGTTTTATTTTCCATTTTAAATTTGGGGAAATTTTAATGAGAAATGTCTACGAATTTGATTAGGGTTTCGGATTTGATATTGTCTATTCCGGTGTTTTTTTTTGGTTTAAGTTTCAGAATTACTTCTCTGACTTCGTTTGCACTGCACTCTTCGAGGTAGAATGAATTTAATACGGATTTTTCGGCAAATGCAATGTGCCTTTCTGCATTTTTGGCATTTGCTAGGTTTTTTCCTATTTTCGTAAAATAATTGACAAAAAGTGCCGCTATTTCTTGGTCATTTGTAATAATATTACCATTTATTGATTTTAAGTGCTTGATTTTATTTTCGAAATTTTTGTTTTCAATAGTTTTCAATGAGTTCTTATTCTTATAAAATAATATTTTTGCTTTCTCGATCATTTCGTTGAGTTTGTTTCGGTATATTTTAAATTGAATTTTTGTGTTTTCATTGTTGGGTTCATCACGCAAACATGAAGTTTATTTTTGGTGTCTATTGACTTGATTAGTCCATCAGTGATCCAATCCTTTCGCTTTATCTGTTTTCTATTGATGTTGGTTTTATCAGTGGATTTTTCTCAATATGGTGTAAACTACGATAGAGCCTTCAATTGTGAACCAGCTGGAAAATAATAATAAATCGTCTTTAATCATCTCATGGAAAATATAACAAGTGTTAAATTAACAACAATTTATCAATAGTAGGAGATAACAAGGCGCAGTGTCACCTAGTGCTGTTATGCAACTGAAGAATGGGAAAGAAAAGGGAAAGAAAAAAAAGAAAAACTATGGGTATATGGTAGCAGTCAGTATTGAAACTGTCGATTTTCAATCAATCAGTGTATCAATGAGATTCCAAATACAACGTCAAGAGACATTATAGTACAGCCAATTTCCAGTTAATCCCTCTAACTCCGAAATAATAAATCTTTCAGTTTTCAGTTTTTGAAATTTATTATATTATAGTTCTGGAAGTGGGATGGTAAGGAGCTTCTTTTGAATAAACTGGTTTTAAATTTTGGGATTACCAAGATGTTTGTATTTCGCGTACGAGCATTATTGAAGTTTCTGAAGAAGATGAGTTAAGAGGCTGAGTATCTAGGGGTGCAAGATGTTATGACTTGGTGCGTGAGGGATAGTAAATGTAGTTCGCGTAATTTTTCCAGTCCCAGCCAACCGTATTCTTTGAATTTTATACTGATGTGATCATATTTTGGAATACCATAGACGAAACGAATACAGGAATGCGTTGTAGCCTGCACGCATCGCTCTACAAAAGAGCGGGACCATAGACGGCGTCGCAATATGGAAGCTTCGAGATGAATAGGGATTGGCAGAGGCTCAGTTTGAGCCTAGAAGTAGTTAGAATGTCCCTACTGGGATATAATTGTCTTGAGATATTGAAAGAACTTTGACATAAGTAACTAAGTTGTCTTGTGAATCGACATTGTGGAATCAAATCGATCCAGACGATACCCAGTCTTGAATAAAAATCTGTTTTGTAACCAACAAAACGGCGCTCCACTGCACTACTACGGCCTTGTGAGACAATGGTTGAATGATCATTATAACAACCGTTGGATTGGAAGGAGATGACCTATAGAGTGGCCCCCAAGATCTCCAGACTTTACCCCCCTAGATTTTTTCCTATGGTTAATTCAATATTCACCCTCAGTCCCAATGTAGAATCGGAAATATATCCACACATGACGGCCCCCGGGAAAATTCACGTAGTCGTTCATTTTCGTGATCGTGGGAATCACTGCAAAAACAGGAGATCTCACAGGTGAGTGAGTGGAGTCGCGTGTCTGGCGTAGCCAGCACGTGTTGACCTGCATGAATCGATCATATCTCTTCCAAATAATAAAACAGCGCAACGTCGCTAATCCTCAAAGTGTGCATGTCCCTGCTAACTACGCTGTTCACCTGCAACGTTTATTAAAATCAGAAGCAGCGGGATGGAAAGCGTTACAGCCGAGAAGCGAAAGGACGGACAACGTTATGTCAAATGCTGTTCGAGCTCATCTATTTGACATTATTTCTTCAAAACGTTCCATTGAAGATAAAAATTGTAAAAAGCTTAACATCAATCATATAAACTTTTTTTTGCAATCTCTGAGGGATTTCAAGAAACTGCAATGGTTCCTAGGCTCACATTGTTATTTTTTAATTCTATTAAAGTTTCTATTCCATCTAATGTTTTAGAATTTTTACTGTAGAATGAAGTTTTTTGCATTTTTTTGGCACAGCATCTTCCCAAACTGCCAAAATTATTGTATTGCAGTATCCATATGGCTTGGTATTACGTGACGATTTCTACCAGTCAACACCTAGCTCAAGCCGCGTAAAGGAACTTCGTTCCTGACGTGGGCCTCCCGACAGCACACTTTTTTTTAGAGGTTATGGAACTAACGGTTATTGATTGTTCTCAAAGCATGCAGTGATTAACAACAAATTTATTTCATCATAAAAAAGCGCGGGGTGCTTGATGTCAATTGTTGTTAATATTTTATGGACAGATATTGGTAAAAGTAGAATCATTATGAAAATATCTTAAAAAGCACCCCACGCTTTTTTACGATGAAATAAATTTGTTGTTAATCACTGTATTCTTATTTCAAACTCATTTGAAATTATTTTCCAATTTTTTAGTTTAGTTTTCTATTAAAGCGTGTTCTTTAGTTTTTAAACTATTATTTATTTTCAACTTGTTAGTTTTGTTTTCTATTAAAGCGTGTTTTTAGTTTTTCAAACTATTATTATTATTATTTAATTTTTTGAACTATTATTCTCCGATTTTGAATAGAATCACAAAAGTAGTCCACCATTTTGGAGCCGCCATTTTGAATCCTTCAATTTTGACAAAATAACCATAATCTCCGACCCAAAAACCCCCACATACCCATTTTGAATAGAATTGGACCATAATCACAAAACTCGTACGCCATTTTGGAGCTGCCATCTGGAATTTTTTAATTTTCACAAAAGAATCATAATATTGGACACCAAAAACCCCCACATACCAATTTTGAATAGAATCGGACCATAATCACAAAACTCGTCTTCCATTTTGGATCCGCCATCTTGAATTTTTCAGTTTTGACAGAAGAATCATAATCTCTGACCACGAAAACCCTCAGATACCAATTTTGAAGCCAATGGGACCATAATCACAAAACTCGTACGCGATATTGGAGCCGCCATTTTGTTTTGTTTTTCAAACAAAAATTTATTGATGCATTGTCACCGGAATTATGTACACCTGCCAAATTTCAAATCATTCGTACATCTGGAAGGGGGTCAAAATCGCGCCCAAAGGAGTCGGTTACAAACATACGGTTACAAACATTCAAGTGAAGCTAATATGAAGCGGTTAAAAAAAAATTACCTGATTGTAATGAAAACAAGCGTGACGACAATGTATTTGGACATTATTTTTCAACTGATGCCCTATGTGATCACTATAATGTTCAGTTGTTGATTGCCTGATGAAGAGGTGTTTATATTATGTTCACTATAAGGACATTGCCTAAGGACCACCTTCATTGATACAATTCTCTTGAACATCAACTGTCGATCTTGGCACCAATGTATTTTGTACATTAACCAATCAATTCTATTTCTTATACTGATTATCAAAACATGTATTCTATCACCGAATGTTTTTTGTTTAATTCCCAGTTGGCATTGGTACAATGAATAATAGAATTATTTCAACGATTAGGAACATTCTTTCATGGCCTACAATGATTATTCTATCTCCTAGAGTTCATCATTCAATCAAAAGAGTGTGTTAACATTAATGTTTTTTGTGCATTAACCAACCAACTTCATTCCTCATTACGATGATTTAAAGACATACTATCAATGAGAGTACATCTTTTGATCACCAGTAAACATCCATTCAATATTCAAGAGCATTATCATGATGCTCAAGGACATTCATTATTGGCTGCATAACATTATTCTAGGCGCCTTAAAATACAGGGTGTTTCATAACTAGGGTGCAAAACAAGCTGAGGATTCCTCTTGGAAAATTAATAGGTTTTACCCAATCAGATAGGGGGATTGTGGTTGAAAGATGAAAAGATTGTTTTATTTTGTAACTCCCTCTGAGTTTCTATTAATATGCAATAGAGAACAATGTTATTATATTCAGAGAGCACCATTTTAATAATGAAGTAACATGTCAGTCGCATAGTGGCATTCAAGGGTACTTATTCTTCAGGATACTGGAAAAATCATCAAAATTCCATTTCAAAATCATTCACTAAACTTTCAGAAAGAATAGCGATTTTGTGAACAAAAACACAGAAAAAATCTAACCCTTTTCAGTTGACGCAGACTCATTCTCATTCTAATTTCAACCGGAAAATGTGATTAATATCAGATTAGAGCACCCACTATACAAAAATATTGTACCGAGTTTCACATAAAAATATCGGGGGCAACACTTATTCATTTTCAAATAGGAATCCCCTGTTTCCAGTTTGGCATCCCAGCTATAAATTATATTTTTAGTCAAGAAAGTTTTTGTTTCTAGAATTCTGTAATAAGAAATGAATTCATATTTCATATCAACAGGATAATCTGCTTATTTCAACTAGATCAAAGATACCTTTGCCTTTTGCTGATTTGCCTACTATGACTAGGTCTCAGAAGTTAATAAAATGTTCCGCACTTTCGACATTTTGCGCATCAACATCCTCTTTATATCCTGATACATTATTTATTTGTAGTACGTGTTATTTTACATATTTCAAAAAAAATTGTTAGGCTAGTTTTACTCTCGCTACCAAAGCTTGCCTTGATGAGAAGTATGTATTTATTTACCATATTGTACTTTTTATTCCATTCTTGTAATGAATTTTTCTTGTTTTTTTTTGGGGTGAATAAATGAATTATAATTATTATAGATCAAAAGGCTCAAGTGTCATCGAAAGTCACGACCAGACAAGTCATCGTGGTGGAGTTTTAGTGGGTACATCTGAGGTGCAGAAGATTCATAGACTCCAGGACTCCCACACTACCAGAAAGTCTCCAAAAAGCTGTTTCCCATCTTCTCAAAAAAAATCTTCAGATAATAATTCCACAAAATGTTAATTTTTTTATTAAAAGCTATTCCAAATCTGATGTTATCAAATATCTCTGTCGGAATGAAAGAATCCAGATCAGGAAATAACTTTATTTCCAATTTGTCTAAAATACAGAATGGTTGAAAAAAAAAATCAATGTAAATCTTTTTAACCGACGAAACCAAAAAGGAGGAGGTTCTCTAGTCAACGCGTATATTTAATTTTTTTTTTCATTTTTTTTATGTATGATCACGCATAACTTTTTACTGGGACGTCCGATTCCGATAATTCTTTTCTCAGTGGATAAGGTGTACTTTGAAGTTGGTCCCATTTGAATTTCAGAAATGAAATCCAGCCCTAAGGGTAGCAAAAGGAAGGATATTGACCACTCACTCTGAATTCTGGTCCGTTAACCGATTCTATCAGGCATAACTTTGTACTGGGTTCTTCGATTTGGATGATTCTTTTTTTATCAGATAGGGTATACCTCAGTGTTGATCATATTCCAATTTGAAATGAAATGGTCCACCCCTATGGGTAGAAAAATAGAGGATCATTGATTTCTCACTTGTGAACAGTGGCACACATATGTAGTTGACATTGACAGATCCTCCTACATCCGTCACAATAATAATTACATTCTATGAAAGGATGGAATTATATACAAAGTGATGAAATCAACTAACCAGAACTTTCAAAAATAATTTATATTATACAGAGTGGTCACTTTTTTAATGGGATTGTATTGGTAACTTTTAAACCATAAGAGTTAGAAGGTCGGTCAAATGGAGAAAAAGTTGCATTCATAGAAGCATTGTCAAGCAGTCCAAACAAATCGAGATTATCAGGGCCGGTTATTGAGATATCATAAGAAAAGTAAATTCTGTCATTTTGATTTTTCTTTTTTTCCCACTTTATTTCGAATATTATCAAAAAATGTCAAAATAGTTTTTCATTCGACAGTAAATTATCCTCATTTTGACATAATCAGATTTTGTATCCAACGTTTCGTACGCTCTGGGTCACCCTCAACCTCATTTTTTTCAATACGGACCTGCATATTTTATGACACTTTTCGAAATAACTTTTAACGCTGAATTCAACGATATATCATACAATAGAAAAATCGAATTTAAACGGTTTTCTTCACATAAAGGATTCAATATAAAATTGAACCAGAGAAAGGTAGATCTCAGGTGAAAAACAACTACTTTCCTGGCAAATATCACGCAGAACGTTGAATGATATTCACCTGAAAATCCATGCATACTTCCATATAATATCAATGGACATTGAATGCAAATGTTTCTTTCTGATAAGCTCGATTATGTTTAATTTATGTCGTGTTCACCTAACAATCCGCATACCGGTTTCAGGCTTCTTGGCCCTCATCAGTACGGAGTAGTCAACCAGCCAAAGGTCCAAAGAACTCTGGCTGAAGTGAGACACAACGTAAACAAACCATCATCGATCTTGTAACACCTATAGGTACGCCGGAAAAGATAAACTTTAACTGGCGGTACCTAGTGACAGAAAGAAACACTCCGAAAATCTCCCACCTCGATAGGTTTCTAAATAAAAGATTCCTTCTCAGTAGGAGTGGCAAGCCCGTCTAGCATATAGTGAGAGATAAGTGCCATGTGAAGTGGAATGAATAGAAAAATCGAATTCAAACGGTTTTCTTCACATAAAGGATTCAATATAAAATTGAACCAGAGAAAGGTAGATCTCAGGTGAAAAACAACTACTTTTCTGGCAAATACCACGCAGAACGTTGAATGATATTCACCTGAAAATCCATGCATCTCTCAATATCATACAATGTCATTCAAAGTTGATTTTCAGGTGATTTTGACCCTAATCCAAATTTCTTTGGGTCGGATCTGTATTACATTTAGGTACCTTTAGTTTAATTAACAACATGCAATACATTTCGATAAGAAAATCAACTTACTCATCTTCAACTGAATGGAACGTAACAGAATCAAAGCAAGAAACAAGTAATAATTATTTACAAATTTCAAGAGGTGAAAAATCTAATTCATAATAATTAAACGAAACTATCATTTGATGAAAGAAAAATCAAATGATTATTCGAAAGTGAATGATGAACATTAAGGAAGTAAGTGTTCGAAATGTCCACCATTTTGTAAAATGCACTTTGCGGTTCTGGAACCCATACTTTTTATACATTTGCCTATTTCGTCTCCTTGAATGCCTTCCAATACATTCTCAATCTTCTCGCGAAGAATCTCTATTGTCGGGTTCGTAGTATCATAAATTTTATTTTCGAGATATCCCCACAAATAAAAATCCAGCGGATTCAAATCCGGAGATCTGGCAGGCCATGCTACTGGACCTCTTGTTCCAATCCATGAATCGGGAAAAGTTCGATTTAGATAGTCTGTGACTATTCTTGAGTTGTGTGGACCACATCCGTCTTGTTGGAACCATGGACGATTACGCCGATCATCCAACATTTCTTCTATAATTTCTACATATTTTGCTCCGGTTAGGTTGCCGTCAATAAAATAGGGTCCCAGTAATTTATTTTTCAACAAACCGCACCATATGTCCAAAGAAACTTCATGAATTAAGTGAGGATTTTCTGTGGCATAAAAATGTTTGTTCCTTCGATTGAACATGCCAGAATTTGTGGATGTCGTTTCGTCTCCCCAAATGATATTGTGCGCAAAATTGTTGTTATTCCGCACCTTCCATTGAAACCAATTACAGAATTGCAACCTTCTCTCAGGATCATTGCGATATAGTTTTTGCACGGCTTGGTATTTATTGTCATGGTATCCGTGTCTCTTGAGTATTTTATTAACAGCCCTTTTTGATAAATTGCATTCACGTGCCATAGTTCTCGATCCTATTCCTGGATTCATTCGAATTTGGGCCAGAACATTGATGTCATTGATAGGCTCGATTCGTAGTACATAAGGACCTCTAGGTTTGATGAATGAATTATGTGCAAGTAACGTTGTAGATAAACGTCGAAACATTTTATTATTTGGTGTTGTTCATTCAGGATATAATTCACCATACCTTTGTTGTGCTTTGAACGAATTTCTATCTAGTTTTATGTACACTTCGTACATATCTCTCTTCTCTTCATTTGTGTATCTTACCATATCGAATAAATTAAATTGAAATTACTCAGAAAAGTATTTAATGACAAGTTCTTGTGACACAATGATAAACGAAGTGACAAATAATATGACATTTCTTGTTATGTTCTTTTCTATCCACGGCCTACTACTTGAAAATAATACATTCAATAAACCTAGAGTTGTGTTTATGTAAGAAAAAACAAGTCTATCAACGATATCAATGTTCTGACCCAAATTCAATTGAACCCAGAAAAAATATCGAGAACTGTGGCTAGTGAATGCAATTTATCAAAAGCTGCTGTTAATAAAATAGTCAAGAGACGCGAATACAATGATTTTAAATTTGAATACCAAGCCTTGCAAAAATGATATCGTAATGATCTCAAAATAAAGTTCGATTCTGTAATTTGTTTCAACGGAACAAATGACAAATCCAACAATAATGATTCCTCGCGAGAAGATTGAGAATGTATTGGAAGGTATTCAAGGAGACGAAATAAGCAAATGTATAAGAAGTATGGGTTCCAGAACCGCAAAGTGCATTTTACAAAATGGTGGACATTTCGAACACTTACTTCATTAATGTTCATCATTTACTTTCGAATAATCATTTGATTTTTCTTTCATTAAATGATAGTTTCGTTTAATTATTATGAATTAGGTTTTTCACCTCTTGAAATTTGTAAATAATTATTACTTGTTTCTTGCTTTGATTCTGTTACGTTCCATTCAGTTGAAGATGAGTAAGTTGATTTTCTTATCGAAATGTATTACATGTTGTTGAATAAACTAAAGGTACCTAAATGTAATACAGATCCGACCCAAAGAAATTTGGATAAGGGTCAAAATCACCTGAAAATCAACTTTGAATGACATTGTATGATATATCGTTGAATTTAGCGTTAAAAGTTATTTCGAAAAGTGTCATAAAATATGCAGGTCCGTATTGAAAAAAATGAGGTTGAGGGTGGCCCAGAGCGTACGAAACGTTGGATACGAAATCTGATTAGGTCAAAATGAGGATAATTTACTCTTGAATAAAAAACTCCCGTGACATTTTTTGATAATATTCGAAATAATCTCTTGACATGATTTTTGGGTAACCTTCCACAGTCTGAAAATGAAAATATAATCAGGAAAATCTATACAAGTGTAGAAAGGGCAAACTGATTAGTTCACCCCGATAAGTTATTGCGTTCACCAAATTATATTTCCTATGGAAAAATGATTCAATTTGTCAATAACTTGCCGTTTTCTGAATTTGCCTATCAAAAAATTTTTTTTAAAAATTCAAAAGATACTTCTCTATATAGTTTTTGCTTGACGTTTCGGGGACTATATCTGCCCCCGTTCTCAAAATCTTCTAAATCTCCTTTAATTGTTTTATAATTTGGATTTTTGCTCGCAGAGTCTTTTTTGCTTTTCAACTGACGGATGTCAATTGAGATCTGCCAAAAAGTTTGAGATTGACGTATTGCTCATTTGATATATGGGTGTTGTTCGGATCAGTTTATTAGCATTCTACCATATCTCACTTCCTCTCTGAGTAGAGGTAACCATGTATGATCCATTTCAACAGAATTTGTTGAAAAGCAGTTGTTATTGGAAAGAAGAATACAGGCCGTTTCTTTCAATTTTCTCCTCTCTTGATGTGGTTCTTTCATCAAGATTTTTGTCCTATTCCATTCAATCGTGTGATCGCCATTGGATGTGAGGATATGTTCTGCAATTTTTGATCCAGTTACTTGTCGATTTCTGATGTAACTCTGATGTTCACTTTGGCGCACTTCCAATGGTCTTGATGTTTCACCTATATAACTATCACCACAAGAACAAGGTATGTGCGTTTTTTGGTTTTTTGTTTAGTATAGATCTCAGTGTGTTTGTTGTTCTAAATGATGTTCTCACATCATACCTATGTCCAATTCGTTTGATTTTTTCAGATAATCCGGGGACATAAGGTATTATGTTGGTTGTGAAATGTGTAGGTGGTGGGAGTACTCCTGTTGGTTGTGTTAATTGGTTGTTTGATGGGTTTTTGTTTTCAATGTCAGTGATTGTTTTTTCCACAAACTGATCTGGATATGCATTTTCCTTGAGAACAGATTTTATGAGGTTTATTTCTTCCTGTAGATTCTGGTTGGAATTGCAAACCGTTTGGGCTCGATTATAGAGACATTTAACTATGCCTTTTTGTTGGAATAGTGTAGATATCGATTGGTATGCGTCTTCTTTCGGTGTACAGATGTTTCAATTCGGGATGATGATTTTTGGATCATGACATCTAAAACGGAAGTTGGTTGTTTTGTTCTGATTCTAATGTGAATTTGATCGTCGGTTCTTGACCGTTTATATGATCAAGAAAATGTTTAATTCTTCTTCACTCCGATTCCAGATAGCGAAAACATCATCCACGTATCTCCACCATATTTTTGGACCATTGTGGAATGTTCCAACGAAAGATTCTTCAAAATATTCCATGAATATGTTACTTAAAATCGGTGACAAAGGAGAACCCATCGCCATACCAAACTCTTGTTGATAAAATTCGTTCTTGAATTGGAAATATGTTTTTTCTGTGCATAGTTTGAGTAATTCTATGATGGCACTGACATCCAGTTTTGTTCTTGTCCTCAGTGATGTGTCATTTTCTAATCTTTCTTTCACTATTTCTAGAGTTTTATCAATAGGGACATTAGTAAACAAACTTTCGACATCAAAACTAACTAGAAGATCTCCATTTGAATTTGTAATTCATTCAGTTTCTCAAGAAAGTGAGGGGTATTCTTTATAAAACTATTTCCATTTCAGATAGTGGTTTCAGAATGTTGAGTAGGTATCTAGCGAGTTTTTGTGAAGGAGACCCAATGGAACTAACAATAGGGCGTAGAGGATGAGATGGTTTGTGTATTTTGGTAACCCATAAAAATGTGGGGGTTTGCTGTGGTGTGATATTAGGACTCTGCGTTCTGCTTTCGTGAGTATGTTTTTGTGTTTAGCTAAAGTTCGGTATATTTTGCTTTCTATTGATGGGGTTGGATTTTTGTTTAGTTTTTTGTATACTTTGTTTACTGATATGGTAGTGTCTTGATTGAGTGTGTGATATGTGGTATTTGAGATCATTTGTGTTAGTTTGTTCTCATAATCAGTAGTGTTCATGATGACTGTTGCGTTACCTTTATCAGCTGGAAGTATTTTGATCTGATTGTCTGATCGAAGAGATCTCAATGCATCTCTTTCGTATTTGTTCAAATTACTTCTAGGATAATAAGGTTGTGTTAGTGCGTTTTTGCAGTCAGATCTGTAATCACCTGCTACTTCAGGTGGTAAACGTTGGGCTGTTGCCTCGATGGCAGTGATCATTTCTACGGTTGGAACCATTTTGGGTGCAACTGCGAAGTTCAGTCCCTTTGCCAACACAAGTTTTTCGTGTATGTCTAAGTTTTTTGATGACAAATTGATTACAGTTTTTTCAGAAATTTTGTTGTTGTTTGATATGTGTTGTGGGTGTATTTGTTTCTCTTCCAATAATTTGTGAAATTTGTTTATATGTATTGTGTTTCTCTTTCGATTGTATGAGTTGTAGGAATTGTGAATACAGTGGTGTAAGTATTCACAAACAAAACCAAAAAACGCAGAAGAAAGTACCAAAAATTGTGTTTACAACATACCTTGTTCTTGTGGTGATAGTTATATAGGTGAAACATCAAGACCATTGGAAGTGCGCCAAAGTGAACATCAGAGTTACATCAGAAATCGACAAGTAACTGGATCAAAAATTGCAGAACATATCCTCACATCCAATGGCGATCACACGATTGAATGGAATAGGACAAAAATCTTGATGAAAGAACCACATCAAGAGAGGAGAAAATTGAAAGAAACGGCCTGTATTCTTCTTTCCAATAACAACTGCTTTTCAACAAATTCTGTTGAAATGGATCATACATGGTTACCTCTACTCAGAGAGGAAGTGAGATATGGTAGAATGCTAATAAACTGATCCGAACAACACCCCATATATCAAATGAGCAATACGTCAATCTCAAACTTTTTTGGCAGATCTCAATTGACATCCGTCAGTTGAAAAAGCAAAAAGACTCTGCGAGCAAAAATCCAAATTATAAAACAATTAAAGGAGATTTAGAAGATTTTGAGAACGGGGGCAGATATAGTCCCCGAAACGTCAAGCAAAAAACTATATAGAGAAGTATCTTTTGAATTTTTTAAAAAATTTTTTTGATAGGCAAATTCAGAAAACGGCAAGTTATTGACAAATTGAATCATTTTTCCATAGGAAATATAATTTGGTGAACGCAATAACTTATCGGGGTGAACTAATCAGTTTGCCCTTTCTACACTTGTATAGATTTTCCTGATTATATTTTCATTTTCAGACTGTGGAAGGTTACCCAAAAATCATGTCAAGAAACGTTGTTCCTCCACAAAAAACCACATTCATTCAATATTCGAAATAAAGTGGGAAAAAAAGAAAAATCAAAATGACAGAATTTACTTTTCTTATGATATCTCAATAACCGGCCCTGATAATCTCGATTTGTTTGAACTGCTTGACAATGCTTCAATGAATGCATTTTTTTCTCCATTTGACCGACCTTCTAACTCTTATGGTTTAAAAGTTACCAATACAATCCCATTAAAAAAGTGGCCACTCTGTATAACAATAAATAGTTAAAGTAGATAATCATATCATTTAACTGGTAATAGTTGGAGTAAGTATTTTGGAAGTGATAAAAAATAAGTAGGTAGTAATTAGTAGATTTCAGCCAACATACACCACGCATATCTTTCCATAGAGTAGTCCGATTTCGATGATTATTTTTTTTCAATGGATAGGGTGTACTTCAAAGTTGCTCCCATCTCAAATTGAAAAAAAAAATGCCACCCCTAAGGGTAGCAAAATGGAGGATATTGATCGTTCACCCTCTGAATTTTGGCCCATTAACGATTGTTCACCCTCTGAATTTTGATCCATTAACCGTTTCTATCAGGCATAACTTTGTACTGGGTTATCCGATTTGGATGATTCTTTTTTAGCCACATAAAATTGAAAAATAATAACTTTTTAACAAAAAATTGAACCGACGAAATACGGAACTGAAAAGTAAAAAATAAAATGAACCTTCTTAGTCTCAATAACTAAGCTCCTAAACTAATGTAAGTAACTAATTTTGAGTCGGCGCCAAACAAACAAGCAAAAGATTTAGGTAAGGCGTAAAATGATGGCATCGAGTTGCGCGGTGACATTCTGATAATTTTTTTGGAGTAATTTAATGATCTTTGTTGATTGTTCGTTTGGCGCCGACTCAAAATTCGTTATTTACATTGGTTTAGGGGCTTAGTTATTGAGTCTAAGAAGGTTTATTTTATTTTTTACTTTTCAGTTCCGTATTTCGTCGGTTCAATTTTTTGTTAAAAAGTTATTATTCATGTCTAAAGTGTGCGTCACATTCTGCTGGATAGCCAGAAAAATCATGTTCACTGTGAAGCTGACAAGTGATTTCTACCCCCTGGAATGCTCATATTATCAGAATAAGTGTTTCCCTAAAGCACATGAGCTAATCCAGAAATTCGGTCGTAACATGCTCCTCTAATATTAGCAAATATGTGTTTCACACGGTTCATCAACAATCAAAATCTCACACAATAATACATTCATCAATCAGTGATATCAGATTCACATCGAAAATTAGATCTACAGGAAGTCAAACACAACGGGGGCTGATTCAAGCGAAAGATACCGATATTCACACACGATAGCCCCAATCTGATGGGGCTCGAACAAATCGGCAGGTAGTTGGAACCGAAAAAGTCATCAGATATTGTTTGAGTTTCCGCTGAGGAAAAAAGGGGAAAAAGCACCCCACGCAGCGACACACGCGTGCCGATGTAAGTGTTTTATCGGAAATAGATGACATAATGATATCGATGCCAATTGATTTTTGAGTGTATGGTGCAATTTCCTGGGAACTATTTTGCAATTTAAACAGTGTGGCGGGTGAAGAATGGGGAATCGAAGAGGGAATGTTGCTTTTCAATGGAGAAATAAAAGTTCCTACAACTATTGACATTGACGATGCATCAATACAAGGCAGGGGAATATTTTGGAAAAATGCCATAAAATTATAGTAAATAATAATCCTCACTGCTGACTGTGAAGTTAGAGTAATAAAAATAAGACCACACCCCACGCATTTTTTATTATTAGGTATCTACATTAAAAAGATTTCTCCCTTTTTGAAATTAAAGCATGTTTTTAAATTATTTTAAACTATAATATTTTTTTCCGCTCATTAGGGAAAATATGTACACTTGTTAGAAATATCTTCATCATCTTGTTTTTTTTTTGTAAATACCTCCTGAACGCTACAGTCAAAATATGGGAAATTTCCACATGCTCCTTTCAAAATATTTCATCCATACAAAGGTTTTTTTAATTCCACAAATCATTTTGCGAAGGAATGAATGTTTGCGATAAAAGTATCATTTGATGCCGCTCCCTAAATATGAACTATACATTAACATAAAATTGCTGAACAAAATGAATGTATGTCATATTTTTTCGTTTTCGTAATATTTGAATCTTGGAATTTTCGATTTTTTTTCTGAATACTTGTCATTGTCACTTTTAAAGACCTACAAAATGACTTATCCAACTTTTCAGAATAAACGTTTCGTCTTCTTGAAGCCATCTTCAGATCCATTTTTTCCAATGCATTACAATTTTCAGTTGTCCCTTCATTCATGTATAGACACAAATTGCAATTTCAGTTTTTCCGACGCTTTTCTCGATATGATATACCATTATGTTTGAACCAATGAAATATTACCTTGTTCTCTTCAGAATATTTCAAGATTGGTTTCACTTAGGTAGATGCAGTAATAAAAATGCTTGTAAAAGTTGTGAAAAAAAACATATTTGGAAGAAAGAAGTTGATGATTGCCCAAGAAAACGAAACGTCGATTTTTTAATTTGGAAATTTTTTGTAAGTCTTCGAAAGGGATAATAACGAAGTACTTTTCGTTTCTGCAATCTCCAATAATAGGCTTGGAAAAAAACGAAAATTTGGAAAACAGTAAAAATAGTTATTTATGTATCAAGGGCGTAAAATAGGCTTTTATGGACCGCAGCGTGTAAGTAATAGCCCGAGCGATAGCGAGGGCTATTAACACGCCTAGGTCCATAAAAGCAAATACGCCCGAAATACATACAAAATTTTATGCACGACCGGTATATTTGATGTCATGTAGATAGATACCTCTTTATATCTAGAACATGATAAAAATACATCAAGGCTGCCGTGAGGATGTATATTCATATCATATCGGAAACAGAATAAATCAAGAAGTGATGGAATGAATGTTACCATCGTAACACAGTCAATTTTTCGAAATAAGATTATATAGGCTAGTAGCCATATTTGCTGTCAATTTTTGTGATCACAGATAATTTATTACTGATTTTGAAATGGATTCAAGCGACGAAGAAAGTGTGAATTGTACTCCACCAGAAATAAGTAAAGCAGCTGAGGTGTATGAAGAATTCGTGAGGTGGTGCAACGGGAAAAATGTAAAAAATAAGAAATACACAGAGACTGTACTTCTTGCCTATTTTCTGGAGAAATCTAAATATTGTAAGCCCTCTACCATGTGGTCATATTATTCCATGCTGAAAGCTACTTTAAATGTACATGATAATATAGATATCAGTAGATACGCAAGATTGATAGCTTTTTTGAAACGAAAATTTGATGGTTATAAACCAAAGAAATCGAAGATTCTAAGCAGAGAAGAAATCGAGTTATTTTTGAGGGAAGCACCAGACGATTTGTATCTTATGGTGAAAGTAAGTTCTAATTTCATGTTTTCTCAATGTTCAGTATGTGAATCTGAGAATTTATTGTAGCTAGCACTGATTTTTGGTATTTGTGGAGCATGTCGCCGCGAAGAATTGGACGACATTCAAGATTTCGAGACATTCTTACTCATAACTATACGAGAAACCAAAACGAAGATAGATCGAGTATTTACTGTAATCTATAAAGAACAGAAATCGCCAAGTTATTTGATATTTACTGAAAATATTCTTCCTTGCGAGATCAGAATGATCAAAAGCAGTTTTTTTATATTATAAAAATGGCAAGTGTACGAGACAGGTTATCGGAAAAAATACATTCGGTCAAATACCATTCAGAATAGCCACTTATTTCTAATGCAGAAGAATATACTGGTCACTGCTTCAGACGTTCCTCAGCAACTATGTTAGCAGATGCAGGCGAGGATATAATCAACATTAAAATACATGCTGGGTGGAAGACGACGACTGTTGCGGAAGGTTATATTGAAAATTCAGTTGCAAATAATCTGAAGATTGCTAAGAAAATTGTAGAAAATGATGAGCCTTCTACTAGCCATTGCAGAAAATCTGAAAATATTGCTCACTACTCTGAAACACCAGATAATAACATGCATTCTCTTCAGACTTCTAGTAATGAGGAATCAGTTGAAATCAGTAACTATCTGCAACAACAGAAAACAACAAATCCAAATATTTCCATAAATAACTGTTCTAATTGTATTGTCAATATTAAGTTATAATTAATTTTTTTAATCAATTTATGTTCATTGTTTTCGTTATATTATTGTTAATAATGTTTTGGGTTTGATTATATGATCCATCGGAATATAGATTTCTATCGATATGAGATTGAAATTCACTTTAGCGCCTGTTCAATAATTTTATCGCCCACCGGGCGATAAAGTGGTCCGCGGGCGCTAAAGTGCTACTTTACGCCCGCAAATCCGGGCGCTAAAGTGCTACTTCACGCCCGGTGGCGCATGAAACTATTTTTTGACAATTTGATTCGGTTTATTCAGCAAGGATTTCCGGAACTTGGCTATACCATTTTACTGATGGCTGGATGTCTCTAACCATTTCTGAGATACGAATTTGCAACAGCCTGTAATAGTCTGAAAAACTTCTATCCAAATGAAAGTGACAAATATTTTGCACCGATATTTTTTTCCAATTTTGGGAATGTATGGTCGAAATATTTTTTCTGTAGCTAAGTGAAACGTCATCTTCGAAAACGGAGGACCCAACATTACATGAGTTGACAACCACTGATAGTTTGATAGTTTCCGTTTTTCAGATTCATATCATTCATGATCATTTGGCCTAATTGAAATAACATATTTTCTATGAATTTGATCCAATTTTCGGTGTATTCTGGAAACTTTATACGGGTTCTCACAGGTAGAAGTAGGTACATCTATTTCAACTATACTTATAATAGAACATGTAAAGAACAAAGACATTTTTCAAATACATTCTGGTTATGATAGTATAATGATGATATCAACTGAAATTAATTACAAACATTTGGTACGATTTTCGTTTTTCGTCTCATGCAAACTCGCTTGATCTCAACGAAAATTAGTGTAAAGTGGTTTCTAGGGTCGCTGTATACAAATTCGTGATTTTTCTTTCAGATGCAAAATGACTGACTCAGTATGGCGAACAGCTTAAAAAAAATTAGCTCGATTTCAATAATTGGTATAAAGGGGTTTTTAGGTCGCTGATTACGAATTTCTTAGCATTTGAAAAAAAAGATGACTGATCTAATATGATGGTCAGCTAAAAACAAATCTTTTGATCTTAACGAAAACTAGTGACTAGGGGATTCTCAGGTCGTTGATTACAAATTTATGATTCTTGAATCCAAATCAAAGTCGCATCATCCGTACCGTTCGGTATCCAACTCTTTGATATTTTGATACAATAATGTTTCCCCACTATACAAATGTTAACAATAACTCCCATTATCTCGCCCAATTGATAACACTCACAGTTGAACATTGACGAATTCAAGCAATAATAATTATTCAAGGCCTTAACAAATAATAAAAAAGACGAGTTTGTAAGGTTATGTTGATTTCACTAATTTCCCACTGCCATATTTATATGGAAATATTGTACCTATTCTAGTTTTATCCAGAAGGTTCAGTAGGTAGATTTCAATAGAAATACTACCTATTGGTCCCGTCAAAAATACCATCAGTTATTTTTTTTCCAAGTCTCGCATGGAAGTATGTTAGTTTTTCGTGAATGAGGAGCCCTCTTGAAATTTCAGATAAATCGAATATTTTCAAGGGATCGCTCAAATTTTCTTAAAATTTCGAAAATGGTACAAATTCGATTTTTCTTATTTATTTTTTTTTTCTCATGATGGCAATTATTTGTATCTACATATAAAAAAAAAATACACCCTGAAAATTTTAGCTCAAAGTATACCTAAGTTTTTATAGGTCGCTCAAAAATTTTGAATCTTGGGGAGTACTATAGATTAGACATTTTCGAGCAACCATTAAATATTAATTTTAAAGAGCTATTTTTTTCTACAATCCATTAACATAATTATGAACCAATATAAACCACAAGATTTATTAAAATATGTAGTTACTAGCATACTCAATTAATATGGATAATAAAAAAAATTGTTTACTCATTGATCAGCTTGAATATCTTCTCTGATTAGTAATTTAATATGTAACTGAAATAAAATAAATTGGAAGTTTTTGTTATGTATTTCAGATTGTGTAAACACAATTGTAGATAATATAATGAAGTATTCATAACAAATGTTGTAAAGCAAGTTTTTTTTTCCAATGAAAATATGTTTGTTTGGTTAAATTATTGTTACGAAAATGAGTACAGTATGTCCCTGCGTTGTTTATCTCGCACACGCTAGACGATGTGACGGTTTTTTATTCAGGCGAAATTCCAGAAATATGGTGACCGGCTGGTCGACATCACGCTGGGCTTTCCCCATCGAATGATCTCGATGTTACCACGAACCGCTCGAAGATTCTGGATGCCAAGTACAAGGATATATGAGATGTAATGTACCGCCGAAGGAGTAGTCATTTATTAAAAGGGGTAGTAATTCATATTAGCGAATTCAAGATGAATTCTTAGGGCGTGCGGTACGCGGTACATTTTAATGGTAAACTGTGATTGAGTATTTTATTGTCAGAATGCATTATTGTGTTGTGTTTTAGAAGTGTAATAAACGGACATTGAATTTATCGAGTATATTTTAATAAAATCGGATTTAGTTTTATTACATTATACATATTAATTAAGTATGCCAGAGATAATATGAGAGTTGGTATTTTTATGTATCTCGTGTATTGGTTCATAATTATGTAAATGGATTTAAAAAAAATGAGCTTTTAAATTAATATTTAAAAGTCGCTCGAAAACGTCTAATCTATAGTACTCCCCAAGATTCAAAATTCTTGGGCGACCTTTAAAAATGTACTTATACTTTGAGCTAAAATTATCAGGATGTCATTTTTTATATGTACAAACAATTGCCGCCATGAGAACGAAAAGATGAAATAAAAACAAATTCAAATTTTGACCATTTTCTAAATTTCAAAAATTCTTGAGCGAGCCCTTAAAATTCTGATCTATCTGAAATTTCAAGAGGGCTCCTCAATTACAAAAAACTAACATATTTCCATGCGAGACTTGGAAAAACAATTGTCGGTCAAAATAAGTCAATATATATATATATATATATATATATATATATATATATATATATATATATATATATATATATATATATTATATTATTATGATTTTTTTATTGTCATTATTTTATTTTATCAATAACTAGTCATCATAATAAAATATTTTCCATTTGTTAAGATTGATTGATTAAATAATTTATTTTTATTCGGAAATTTTGGAAAAATACCTATTAAATGCAGTGATAAAATATCCGGCTATGTTGTTTACTCTTTTTCAAATACTCACTTACCTGTATTATTTTACCTTATCCCAGCTCAGTCGGTACGCCTATGGAAATATGATATTTCCCCTTCTCTGGTAGAATTCAGTGGTGCCCTCTTGTTGCTCTGCTTGAAGTCAATGTTCAATGTACAGTTTTATGAAAGTATTTGTGGTTATGTGATCAGCAGATAAATAATGAATCCAGAAAATATTCAAATAATCTTCGTTTTGTTCAAAATGAATCCTTAAATATTCCTAGCCTGCGAAATCTATCTCAATTTCAATAATTTTATCAACCAGTGATATAGAAAAGTCAAAACCTTTGCTCATGCACAATAACGTAACAAGTAAATATAAAGGCTTGTGGATTATACTCAGTTTATGAGCATGAATAAGAAATAACGTTCAAATGAGTGGATAAAAGTCATCAAAAGTACCCGAAAGAAGTGTCTGACATGACTACGCTCACTTTGTTTTAGTTTGCAGCTTCACTGTGGCAGGGCCCCCTTGTTGTTGGCAACGTCACATATAGGAATTTGGCTGTATTCTGTTTTGGTAGTTTCTACGCCTATTGGTCTCTGGACATATTTTAGATTGTCAAATGGTAGATTTGCTTCCGTTCTTGGTGTATTTCCTTATTTCTTGATTGGCAAAATTTGTTACGGCTTTCTTTCAAACACAATGTTTATCTCCCCTCCAAAAACCTCAATGTTTTTTTTTTCCTGGCAACCATCACTTTTTTTTCTTACAAATTTAAGGTTTTTACTCACTTTCTGGGACACTTTTCCTTATTCTAAACTATTCTATGGATTTTATATACAATTCACATTTCTAAAGCTTACATAATATATACAGAGTTTGTTAAAATTCATATTTGACAATTTTCTGTTCTGAAATTTTTATATTTTATAATTTTCCATCGAAATGTTTCGACATGTCGCTATCATGTTTCCTTCTGATTTGATTTTATCAGACAGGATGTTCCAACATGAATATTATTTTTTTCCACTTGAGATCTAAAGTTTTATTCATGAATTTTGATTTCTATATTTTTTATAGGTTGTGCAAATTAAATGAAATGTTAGCAACATACTTATGACAATAGAAAAGCTCCACTGCTGAACTCTTGAGACATCTGGGTCGACTAGAAAATGGTACAAGGCTTCAGAAAATCAGAATGTACAGAAAAATAGCAAAACAAACATAGCAGGTATTTATGTGATATATAAGCATCATTATTTCACTTTTTATTCTATTTACATTGAACAAATATTTCTTATCATAACAATATGTATATATATATATATATATATATATATATATATATATATTAGGATTATAATCCCAGAAAAATGTCAAGAAAGTGATAGTTGATTCCAATCCAATAGTAGACTGTTAGAGTTCTAAGACCTCCTTGGCTCTGAGGATCCTCTGATTTCTTCCCTCCTGAGGACACTCAGCTCAGCCAGTCTATCTTGTTTATCAACGCTTTCAGACGTTACTTTCACTGATCAGATTCTAGTGAATCTCGTGAAATATAGCTAAACGAGCCTGATTTTACAGTCTCGTGATATTGAAAAATCGTAAAACGAAAAAAATTCCACAACTCGTAAAACAAAAAATCTGGTAGAACAACAGGAAAAACATCTTTATAGAACATGTCTGACGAAGATACTTTTGAATTTGAGAAATTATTATTTTCGGTTCAAAATTTACCAAAATATAATGTTCATGTATTCTTTAATATAGTTTGAATTTATATTCACAGATGGTATAGGAAAATAATGTATCACAACTCACGGGCAAGTCAGGAACAGAAATGGACCAATTCCAAATTTCTTCCTCCCAATAAAATATCAATATTTCACACTTCAAATTTTTTATTATTTCCTGTTAATATTTAACGCTGCCAAAATTTCACAGATATATGCGAAGAACAACACATATCTTTGTTTGCAAGGGTCTCTTCGGTTTCCCTAGTCTCTAGTGTGACTAGATTAGAGAAGTGACATCCCTAAATTATAATTACTTGGTTCTAATTATTTTCGTCAGACAATTATTTTACCCTACATGTCGAAATATAGACAAATAATATCCTGAGGTGGAGAATCAGAGAATCGGTGGAGCTGTAGAAATAAAAAGGATTACTAATGCCAGTGTCATAACCTCACCAGTGTACATCTTACCTGATTTAAATGCAATCTGTTATGTAATCTATTGCTGTTATATTTCATATTGCTGTGTGCAGACTAGTACAATTGAACGTTTTGAGAAAAGCAAACGTTACAGTTTGTTGCTTCTGGGGAGATGTACATCGCCAAATCGCCAGAAAAAAACCATATCATTATTTCATTCAGGAAAAGATGTCAAGAGTAAATATGTCGCATTGGGGGTGGTAAAATTTCGACCATGATGGAAAAAGTAAATTTCCCCTGTAGGAGAGTAATTTTTTTACGAACGACGATCAAAATCATTTGTCTAACCAAACTACATAAACCCAAAATGTTAACTGCCCAATTTATACCATTCACCGTCCAAATTCTCCGAAATTACCACCATATCAGTTATAATGAACGCCGCGCAGCCAGTCTAAAAACTCGTGACAATTAACAAAAAGCTCAACATTTTTCAAAGGCCAGTTGGTTGGAATTCGACGTCTTGCTACCCCAACCCCACGGAAAGAGTAGTGAACGTAGCTTGGCAGTCAGGGCTCAAGTTCCCTGCTCTGTAACCGTGTATACCCCTGATTAATGACAGAACTTAATTAAAAGTAAAATTAGACATACATTTCTCACAAGAGTTCGCGGCGAAGGAGCGCCTTCTGCGTTTATAGGGGAGGGATTTATGCTTATATTCCAGACACGTCTAACGAAAGATCGAGGTGTTGAAAAGGGAAACATTCTCAATTGAATGTTGAATAGAAAGATTTTATGATCACCCTGTTCATTGATTTGTTGAAAATATAAACAGGATGTTCATAAAATCAGATGTGGTTAAATGTCCAGCGTGGCTTTAGCCGGGGAAGTAGTTGTTTTCCGTTAGACATTCACAAAAAATAACTTCATTTTAATCGTGGATTTTTCAATTCACAGAAAAATCTACCTATCAATATTCAATTGAGAATGTTTCCGTTTTCAACCCTGTTCATATTCTCGTACATATCAATAATGGTGCTGTTGAATTACAATTTTACTAAAAATATTAATGTGATGAATTTGAACAAAAAAATCCATCCCTAAGGCTAGCAAAATGGAGGATATTGATCGTTCAACCTCTGAATTTTGGTCCGTTAACCGATTCTATCAGGCATAACTTTGTAGTGGGTTCTCCGATTTAGATGATTCTTCTTTCATTAGATCAATCAATCAATCAATTCCTGGCGCCTTGCCATTTTTCAATCGCATTATTGTGTTATATACCTCTATTTCATTTATTTTTTCTAGGAACATAGTATTTTGTAACCTAAAGTTGTCTTTCAGTTGCATTTTTTTTGGCCAGGTTTTTTCCAATAGCTCTGAAGTGTTCAACGAATTTGACTGCTAATTCTTTCGGATTAGTTGATATTTTACCTTTATCTATTTCTATGTCTTTTATGTCAATTTGTGTCGTTTTATTGGTACAAGCCTCTTTAACCGTTTCCCAGAGTTGTTTTGTGTTACCTCTATTGGACTCAATTTTTTCACTTATAATTGCACGAGAGGTTTGTATCTTATCTGGTGAATTCGGGTTGTCTAATCAGAAACTGTTGGCTAGTAATTAGTAGAGCAAAACTGTCAACTATTAGAAACGCGACACCGAAGGGGGAGCGTTTTTAGGTTGGCAGTTTGTCGAGTCAAATTGCTAAAGCAAACAGTTTAGAATTTGAACAACACAAATTTACCCGATATCAATACAAACATCGAGTGTGATTCGGCAGCACAATTCAATGAATAAGAAATTAAGAAACATATCAATGCAACCATTATTAATTGACACCGCGATAATTGATAAACAAATGAATAAGTGAAAAAACCACTAGTGCATTTGTCGCTGTAAAAGTTGCAGCTAACTTTTGCCACTGTCAAACTGACAATTGCACTGTGGCATATGCGATTTTTTATACATGAATTGAATTGTCTTTGTTATAATCATGTTTGGCAACTTTTATGATGTTGTTGAGCTTATTTCTGTAATTTTTTAATTTAACAGCATGTCTAAGTTATCTTTCTGACTGAGCCAGTTTTTGTACATGTGATTACGTCTGTTTATTGTTCTCAAGAAATGTGCCCCCGAACTAACACCTGTTCTTTGCAAGTTGTTCAACCACTCTTACAATTTGGGGGTATTTCCGTCCAATTGGAAAATTGCAAGAGTACAACCAGTCCCTAAAAAAGGCAAAAAGGCCCTACCTAGCAACTATAGACCTATCGCACTGCTATCTATTATTTCGAAAGTCATGGAAAAAGCCATCAACATCGAGCTCATGAAATATCTGGAAGACTCAGGAATTGTCAACGATAGGCAATATGGCTTCAGCCATCAGAGATCAACTGGTGACCTGCTCGCTTACGTCTCACATATATGGCAGCTATCTATTGAAAAGTATGGAGAAACTTCAGCTGTGGCATTAGATATCTCCAAGGCGTTCGATCGAGTTTGGCACCAGGGACTCCTCGCCAAGCTTCCGTCTTATGGCTTGCCCCCTCAGCTGTGTTCTCTGATTGCTAGTTTTCTCTCAAACAGGTCTCTCCATGTAGTGGTCGATGGAGTTTCATCTGACACTCTACTCATAAATGCTGGTGTTCCGCAAGGATCCATTCTCGCACCAACACTATTTCTACTTCACATCAACGACCTGTTGAAAGCAACTTCATGTCTAGTACACAGCTTTGCCGATGATAGTACCCTCCATACCGCTTTCTCTTCCAGGGCCCCTATATCAGCCCGTGAAACCAGAAATGAACGAGGAAGAAATGTTAATAATATAAATATGGACTTAGCAACAATTCTCGAATGGGGATCTAATAACTTGGTAGAATTCAATGCAAACAAAACACAAGCATGTCTCTTCTCTAGAAAAGCCGATCTCACTGTGCCTAACATAACTTTGTCAGGAGTAACCATACCACTGAAGCCATCCATATCGATGCTTGGTATTACTATCAGCAATAACCTTTCCTGGGAAAATCACGTGAGGTCCATTGCCAAAAGTGCATCCCGAAAACTTGGTTTTCTGTTTCGTGCCAAGAGCTATTTCACCCCCAGTCAGCTGCTTATGATCTATAAGGCACAGATCCGACCTTCCTGGAATACTGTTCCCATATTTGGAGTGCGGCACCTAAACATATCCTGAGGCTATTGGATTCTGTCCAAAAGAAGGCAATTCGTCTCGTCGGTGATGCCTCGCTTACAAACTCGCTCACTTGTCTGGAACACCGTAGAAAAGTTGGCGATTTGTCTCTATTTTATAGATATTTTCATGGGCGATGCTCTTCTGAAATATCAACAATCGTTCCTGCTTTGGCAGTCTCTTCGAGATTAACCCGTCAAGTTCAGTCATCACACCCCTTCGTGGTCACTTTGGAGACCTGCAGAACATCACTTTCCAAAGACTCGTTCATCCAACGAACAGCGAGGCTTTGGAACTCATTGCCTAGGGAGGTGTTCCCCGAGGCATACAACCTTCAGAAATTGAAGAAGAACACCAACTCCTACCTTCTTTCCCTAGGTTCCCACGATGTTCTCTGAACATTACAGGATATCCCTTTTCGTGGGAGCCAGAACATAAAAAAAAAAAAATTATAATCGTTAGGTTATCCATTTTTTTCCATTCCAATGATTTTAATTTCTTTTGTGTTATTTTTTAGAGCTATTTGTATTTTTTCGAGATTTACATCATGGAGTATAGTGTTGAGACCTCTCGTGAGATTTGGATGGAAAGGGATTCTCATAAATCTTTTGCTTTCTGTCGTTTTTCTCAGAGTCGCGTTACATTCAGTAAACGTGTGAAACGTTTCTTTCTCAAGAGATTCAATAATGTCCGGTGTATTATATATCCATTGATTATTGCTATTTCGTTGATCTTTTTTATTTCATTTTGAAAACGATCAGCATTTAATGGAAAGTTTACGGCTCTTTTTGTCAGAAAATCAAAACTAACTATTTTGTGTTGAATGTGGTGTTTTGAATCGACTGAGATGAACCTTTTCGTGTTGGTGGGCTTTCTGATGATGAGTGTCAAGGAAAGGTAATCGTCCATCAACTTCCATACCTACCGTGAAGTTAATTTGTTCGAACACTGAGTATATGGAGGTTAGGAAGACATGTATGTTTTGTCTTTTCGTGTTGAATATACAAAACACGTCATCCACATACCGGAGCCAATTTTTTTTAACGTCGTTTGTATCGTGCCCCTTTTCACATTTACGTTTTTTATTTATCTAAATAAATACATGACCCCAATATTTTTTCTTGCGTTTACGCTGCACTGTTTTCTTTTCATCATCAATTTCTATATTTTTATTACGGCGTAAATGTTACAGCGCAAAGCCCTATTTTTCTGAAGGTGAATATGCTTTTTCTCCCAAAATAAACTAACTAAAAATAAAACTGTTTTAAAACGCTTCCTCAGTTATTTTACCAACCCTCAATTTCATAAAAACTTGAACGAGTTAAATTCACAGATGTCTTACCTATTATAGTAGGATTATTTTTTCTATATTTTTTCGAGGGATATTTCCCCGCCTATCGAAAGAGATCTGCTGTTTTGTGTGAGTGCTAACTTTTACTTGTGCCAAATACCGCTGTTTTTTTGGTGAAATATGGCTAATTGATATCAGCCCGTGATTATTTCTTGTCAAAGCTACTACGGCTTGATTTAGATTACCATTTGTAATCCTGTCCGATAACTACATTTTTCTCTGCGTTTTCAAAAGGAGCTCTAGAAACGTGGTCGAAATCCCAATATGGACCATATAAATTGAAAGAATAATCAAAACATTGGAAAGCACATGTAGATCGTTTTGAATATAGACAAAAAAAATACAATCTTAGAAAAATGATAAAAAAGCTAGGCTGAACGAAACATACAAAACTAAAAGAAAAAAATACTCTCATTCTACAAATAAAATAAACACAAAAAACGGAAAATTGAAAAAACAATATAAACTACACAGCACCAAAAAACAGACAGAAAATTACACAAAGAGTCAGAGAAACATATGGACATAAAGTGCTTCTCAAAAGTCCGCTCCCCCCCTCTTATTTTTGGAACGATTATACATAAACAAGTGAAATTTGGAAACTGAATATAAAAGGTTGTAAAATTCCCTACTAGTGATGATATATGACGAAATTGTCAAAGATGACGTCACAAGACCTTTGTGACCAATAATTTTAAATGGAACCCTACCGCAAGCGACACCTTTTTTAAAAGGTATCGAAAAAACCCATTCAATGATACTAATTTTGTTTGTGTTTATGGCAGTTTTAATGGCTCATTAGTAAACATTAAAATTTAAATTCCATTCAATATGATATTAATTACAGATTTAAGAATCAGTATCTACTTAAAGAAATTGCTCGAAGTGACCTCCATTTACTTCCTGACAGTGAAATATCCTATTTTTAAACTCTTCTCGTACTTTTGCAAATGTGTTTGCGGAAACAGCCTCACATTCTGCAACAATACGTTGTTTTAAAACGTCAATATTGTCAGGTTCAGTGGCGTAAAACTTCGATTTAAGGTACCCCCACCGAAAAAAATCCAAAGATGTGAGGTCCGGTGATCGAGCTGGCCATTCCGTTGAACCTCGTTGTCTAATCCATCTATCACGATACTCCTCATCCAAATACCATCTTACTGCACCGTAATAGTGTGGAGGAGCACCATCCTGTTGGAATGTTATTTCCAAATTGCCGAATTCATCTGGATTATCTTCCAAAATTTCAAGGATTAACGGTTCTATTGCGTTTTGCAACAGCTCCAGATAAACCTCACCAGTTAAATTGGTATTTTAAAAAAGAGGCCCAACGATGTGGTTTCCCAGGATACCTGCCCAAACATTCACCTTCTGGGGAAATTGGGTATGTGTTTCACGAAACAGGTGAAGATTTGCGTCACTCCAATACCTCACATTATGTGTATTTACATTTCTATTTAGATAGAAAGTAGTTTCGTCACTAAAACAAATTGTTTTGACATAGTCTGGCTGTTGGTTAATTTTAGTTTCCATATTTTCACAAAATTCTAGTCTTCGGTCTGGGTCGTCGTCTGAGAGTTGATGAACCATTTTTAATTTGTATGGATGAAATTCGTTTTTTTTCAATACCCTGTGTACTATACTTCGACTGACTTCACAGGTAGATGCAACGTGAGTTGTTGAAGAAGTAGGATTAACTATTACTTCTGCCAGTATATCAAATTTTTTTTCTCATCATAAATTTGTGGTCTTGTCTGGCAGATCGTTTTGCATCATTAATACTACCCGTTGTTTCAAACTTACGAAGGAGCTCCCTTAAATAAGTCCTCGAAACGGGGCGATCGGGAAACCTCTCATTAAAAATGCGTTCTGCTGCATGAATATTTTGTCCAGTTTCACCAAGAATTAGGATCGCTGCTACTTTATCAACTAAAGCACGTACCATTTCGCTTCTTGAAGCACTTAAACGTTCGGCTCACAACAGTTTAACAAATTATTAAAATGTACAAAAATATTAAAAGTACCAAAAGCTGCTAAAACAGATAAACGTTCGATCAACAATACACAAATTATTAAATGTACAAAAACTTGGACAATTACAAAAACGTCGAATTAGGGAGACTAACAAAAACGTCAGCTTATTTGACAACTATCCAGAGGCGGAGCTTGAATTTGGAATTTTAGTATTAACTGATTCAATTCATCACAGCTTTGCGTTTTTTAAAAGCGAGTTGCCAAAACTGCCATGAACACAAACAAAATTAGTATCATTGAATTGGTTTTTTTCGATACCTCCTGAAAGAGGTGTCGCTTGCCGTAGGGTTCCATTTAAAATTATTGGTCACAATGGCCTTGTGACGTCATCTTTGACGATTTCGTCATCTATCATCACTAGTAGGGAAGCTTACAACCTTTAATATTCAGTTTCCAAATTTCACTTGTTTATGTATAATCGTTCCAAAAATAAGAGGGGGGGAGCGGACTTTTGAGAAGCACTGTATAGCCAAAACCGGACAGAAAAATAAAACAAAAAACTAACATATAACACAAAGAAAATAAAATTACAAAACCAAATAAAAACATAGAGAAAGACAGGCAGACACAAAGTTCAACTACCTCAAAAATTAACCAAAATCAATACAGATTTTTTTTGAACGCCAGATGATAAGGTTTCATAGGACATAAAAGCTTTCCCAACCAAACAAACAAAAAAAATCAAAATTTCGAAATTACTTGACCCCGCCAGTGGTCAAGTGCGGAAAAAAAATCGACGGAAATATTAGATGAAGTCTCCCGAGTCGATTGAGATCATTTCCATGGTGAAGCCTGTCTATCTGTCTGTAATCTTCCACGATAACTGCCAAACCGTTCGACCTATCGAGCTGAAAATTGGCTGTCATCTGTCAAACGGAAGTGTTACTGATAAAAAATGACAGAAACTCTAGCACACGGAACTTGACCTGCAATAGGTCATGTGAAAGCCCTTGAAAAACTGAACAGACTAGTCAAAATTATTTCTTCATCTGACATCTGTCAGAAATTTAAAAATGTCAAAGTTCAAAACTTTGCCATTGATTTATTCAAAATCTATGTGATGGATTAGAACTAAATTCGGCAGGGAGCAAATCAATCAAGCAGTTGGAGATTATTTTTAGGAAAATAAAATGAAAGTATATTCGTATACTGGATTTCGGGACAAAGTTTTGTTTCCTTTTTCAGACCCCTTGAAACACATTGAATTGATTTCCATAATTCCCAGAGTTAGTTCACAACCCTTAGTCCATGAGTTCTACTCGCACATTACATATTTTTTGTAAATATACCACCACAAGAACTCTTGAAATGAAACCTATTACGGTCGCAATTATTCCTACAGAAAATAATATCAGAACAATCTGGATTTAATAAAGCGTATTTGGATAATAATATTCAAATTGATTCAAATCCGAGTCAATATTGAAAGTATTAAGGATTTTGTTCGAACATATGCCGATTTTAATTTTGATCGGATCGCTTCCATAAATCACAGCGACAAATAATAAAATGGATGCCTTGGCATTTTTAGATGGATTTCGTAACGTGAGCAGAATTATGTAGAAGGCCATCAGCATACGCACTGTAAAAGAAATAGCCCCACTGACCCATTTAATGGATGACTACAATTCTGAAACCTGACTAATCAAAACACTATATAAAAATGGAGATAAATATGAAATGGTTGATTATCCCTTATCTCCAACATATCTAAAATCGCAGAAACCATATTGAAAAAAACAATATTGTCTTTTCTGAATAAACATCAAGATATTTCGGAAAAACATTTTGGATTTAGAGAAGGAAAACCGAAGATGCAATACTCTCTTTATCATCAAATATTTATGGTGTATTGGACAAAAAATGGTTACCTTATGCATATTCGTCAATCTTTCGAAAAGCATTCGACAATGTCTGCCACAAAAAACTATTAAAAAAATATTCTCAAGAGGAAATATTTATAGAATTACTAGCTGTCCCGACAGACGTTGTCCTGTCATCCCGTTATCCCGTTTTACCGTTTTTTCGTTATCCCGTTTTCCTATCATTCCGTTTTTTCGTTGTCCCGTTATCCCCTGATCCTGTCATCCCTTCCCGTTATTCCCGTTATTCCCGTTATTCCCGTTATCCCGTTTTTTTTTTCCTGTTATCCCGTTTTCCCTTATCTTGTCTCCCGTTATCCCATTTTCCCGTTTTTTCGTTTCCCGTTATTCCCTTATCCCGTTTTCTTTTTTCCCATTTTTTCATTATCCCGTTATCCCGTTTTCCCCTTATCCCCTTATCCTTTCATCCCGTTTTCCCGTTCTCCTGTTTTTTCGTTATCCCGTTATTCCTGTTATCCCGTTTTCCTGTTATCCCGTTTTTTTGTATCCCGTTTTTCCCGGTTATTCCGTTTTCCCCTTATCCTTATCCTGTTATCCGTTTTCCCGTTTTTTTCGTTATCCCGTTATTCCCGTTATCCCGTTTCCTGTTATCCCGTTTTTTCTTCATCCCGTTATCCCGTTTTCAATTATTATATTCGATTCCATCTTGCAACCCTATAAATAAAATAAAATAAAAATTGCGATGGAAAAATAGGGGTTGATCGTAGAAGGGTGAAAATATAGGGTTGTATGTATTTTTGAATGATGTATCATAAAAAAAATAAAAAAAAAATTTTATCTGAAAAAATAAAATAATAAGGGGTGGACCACCCTTAACATTTAGGGGGATGAAAAATAGATGTCCGATTCGCAGTCCTAACCGATATGCACACAAAATTTCATGAGAATCGGTCGAGCCATTTCGGAGGAGTTTATTTACAAACACCGTTTCACGAGAATTTTATATATTAGAAGATTTATCGAGTTATTTGATTGATAGAAAACAAAGGGTGAGCATCAATGGTTGAACCAGCCAATACGAGACTACTCGAAATGAAAGCATAAGGAAAGCATAATGAAACATTTTTTGTAGACGATAGAGCCACACTATATGAATATTCATAATACATGGCCATAACTGAAGGATCTTCTACAAACTAATTTTCTGAGAATAGAAATACGGTTCAGAGGTAATAAATTAACAAAAATTTTACCAAAACTAGATAATCACCTTTCTGTTCTTACACAAATGGACTACAAAATATGGGACTTCTAAAAATGGAGAGAGTTATGAAATACCAGAAGAGAAGTCAAGGAAATATCTCCGCATCATAATAGATCGGCATTTAAGATGGTACCTACGAATTGAAAATGTAGTTAACAAATTGAGGGGGGAATATACAAATTCAAGTATATGAGAGATTTTCTGGATACCCAAAATTTGTGCAGTAGTTCAATCACAATTACAATACGGTATAGTGGGATGGTTGGAGAAATCGATAATTATTTGAAAAACTTATTACTATTAAATCACAAAAGTATATTATAATAATTATTCATCATATGACATTATGACATTTTAGAGTTAAATCAAACCGAAAAATAGAACAGTTTGGTAATTTTTTTTTCTCTTGATTTGAGTCAGATTATATATAAATATTATAGAGAATTTAGGGATATTTGAAAACTTCTACAACTTGATCGTAATGTTTAGGGTTTATACAAAAATAAAAATGCTGGTTGTGTTTTGCAATGACATTTTTTTTTCTGGTTTCTTCATTGATTGCAATTGGAGAATCAATAGATAAATTTTGAATTATACCTTGCTGGCTGGCGGCGACATCGGTTTTCATTTATATGGTAACCAAGGGACAATTATAACGCGTTTTTCTAGGGTGGGGAATAATAACTATTATCCCTGGAATCGTTACGTTATTTATGATGCGAAGACACTTATCCAAACTATTTACAGATTTTATAGTGGTTTACTACACTTTCCAGGGGTAACAACATATGGAGATACGGATGTCCAGAAGTCTGGTCCTTTGACTTAATTGAAATCTTCTTGAGGTCTAATGCCCCGAATATCAACTCATGTCAAAGCTTTATTAGTATGGTATACGAGGTGTTGCCTATGACTGGACCCTATCATTTTTGATGAATAGACAACAGTTTGTTAGCTTAAAGCATCGTTGTGAGTCTACCACTACTACCTTTGTCTCTGAACGCTTGGATGTCACGATGGGCGTTCCACAAGGATCAGTGCTAGGTCCAATATTATTACTACTTTATATAAATGAAATCGACAACTTCATCACAGATTCATTCATAACGATGTATGCTGATGACACATCCTTGGTGGTGTCTTGTAATGTGGATCATCTTGTTTGATATGTGCGAAAGTACTCTGAAGTCAGTTGTGAATTGGTGCGGATCCAATTCGTTGTACCTCAATGCTGACAAAACTCAGTTGGTGAAATTCCATAATCGCCAGAAACAGTGCGAAAATGCACAAATTCAAATAAATGATCAAACACTCAACAGCTCAGATGACTCAACATTTCTAGGGATAATCATGGATGCATATCTGAACTGGAAAAAACACTCCATCCTCGTAATGAACAAACTGAATTAATTGTGCTACCTTTTCAGAAATCTCAGAAGCATTTTAACAGAACCACAATTATTATCATTATATCATCATATCAAGATTGAGATATGGCATATGTATATGGGGTAACTCTACACTAGTTTCTGATATGTTTATTGTACAGAAAAGAAATATTCGTATAGTAGTAGGAGTTCCCAGAACATTTTCTTATAGGGATTTATTTCTAAAATTCAGAATTTTAACCCTATCCTATATGTATATTTTTGAACTGTCAATCTATGTTTTACACAAGGTTAGGTTAGGTTACGTCAAAGTTACTGCAAACTTTCGGTTAGCCGTTCTTAGTAAAGGAGCTTAGAAAAAATTATTCGATACACAATAGCGATCTGAGAAACGAGGTTCAGTTAAGTCAGTATTAAAAGTTTCATTGCGTAGGTTCGTAAGAATGTCGTCGATATCAGTTCAATAACCGCCCTGTATACACAGCCCTTCGGCCTCACCTCTTCCACTGTCAACCTTGGCTATCATCCCGAAGGTCATCGTTCCGGGCGTGCGGTCCCCTGTAGGGCGATCTCTTTGGGGTGCGATGCGTGATTTTCCGCTTCCAATCGCTTGTTTGTCAACGAGAACCGATCCCTGATGGACATTCACGAGGAGGGAGGGAGCAGAGCCACGGAAAGGATGATTGATTTTCGTCGATTTCAAATGGGCTGTTGAAGGAATTTATCGGTAACATATTGTCTTTAAGTTGCTTTGGAGGTTCGCCAGTGGAGCGGGAGAGACTCAATTGACTTGTTATGTGTTCATTGCACAAAACGCAGGAATATTCTTTATATCACATATATCATAAAAACTCATGATATGCACTAGATAAAAAGCTCTTTCGACTTTCGAAACTAGTGAATTATTAACAAAACTTGAACTTGTATTAGTGATATCCGTATTGGCGATTTCATTTAAAATTCTGGTATGTTCCGATATACGTTCGGAAAAATTTCTCCCAGTTCTGCCTATATACGTTACAGGGCATTGGCGGCATAATAATTCATTACATAGATGTTATCAGTTCAAGGACTTGGGTGTGATCTTCGATGATAAGCTGAACTTTGTTGATCACATAACTGAAACGGTCGCTAAAGCTTAAAAAACGCTGGGTTTCATCATCAAAAATTCAAAATTAATGGAACGAAATGAGTCCCTGAAGTTAATTTTCAATGCTTTCGTTAGGTCCAAACTGGAGTATGCATCGGTTGTCTGGAGTCCTGGATATGATATTCATGCAAATAACATTGAAAATATTCAGCGAAAATGTTTCAAACACCTTTGGTATAAGGCCGATGGTGTTTATCCAGATAGAGGATTACCTCAACTAACACTATCAAGCAGACTTGAAATCTCCTTATTGGTTTCTCGCCGTACTTTCAGTGGTGTAGTTTTTCTATACAAATTACTCAATAACAAACTTGATTGTCCTCATTTACTATCTCTCATTGTTATACATGTTCCTCGATTGCCAGTGAGAGACAAATATTTATTTTATCTTCACACACCTCATTCTAACTTACTTCGATTCTCATCCATGTATAGAATTTGTTCAGATTATATGTCTTTCCAAGATTACTTTGATATTCTCCATTGTAAAGTTGCTGATAAAAAAGAGCATTGCTGTAGAATTTCTTACTGTTATACTGACTGGTAGCAGGCAAATCAGTATATAAAGTTTTTTCTTCAATCACAAGAATTTTTTTTCAGTGTATGTACTGATTTGCATATATCTCTCCACTTGAAAGTGTAAATTGTTTTGATTTTTATTCTATAGATTAATTTATACTATATCTGATGTATTTTCTGAACTGTAGATTTTTCCCATCCTGTAATTGGCTTCAGCTGTTGGATAGGGTATGAATAAAATAAAAATGAAATAAAAATGTTGAACGATATATTCTTGATTTTGTCTTTGACATTCACAAGATTGCATCCAGCAGTGCTGTTGGAAGAACTAATTGATTATTGGATGTAAATCGAATACTTCCTGATGTGAAGCCCGGGTCTTGCCAAAAACACTGGCTGCTCTTCTCAATGTAATCGATGACATCATGAGCCAAAGACAAATCAGCGGTTTCTTTTATGGAAAGGCTCGATCAAAGTAAAGCATTAGATCTAGTTGATATCCAACTACTCATTGAAGTGTATCGTCAGTTATTTCACAGGCCGTTCTCAAAGAGCTAAACTTGATGATCTCAATTGTTATATTCGATTATTCATCCTTCCTTTCATTTTTAACCGGCGAAACCAAAAAGGAGGAGGTTCTCTATTCGACCCGTATATTTTATGTTTTTCCATCATATTTTTTTATGTAAGATCACGCATAACTTTTTACTGAGGCGTCCGATTCCGCTAATTCTTTTTTCAGTGGATAGGGTGTACTTCGACTTTGGTCCCATCTGGATTTGAAAGATGAAATCCACCCCTAAGGGTAGCGAAATGAAGGATATTGATCACTCACCCTCTGAATTCTGGTCCGTCAACCGATTCTATCAGGCATAACTTTGTACTGGGTTCTTCGATTTGGATGATTCTTTTTTTAATAGATAGGGTATACCTTATATTTGGATTTCGAAAGAACTTAGCCACCCTTACGGGTGGAAAAATAGGGGATAATTGATTTTTCACTAGTGAACATTAGCACACATATACGTAATTGACAATGACAGATCGCTACTGACATTATTCTTGTTCCGTCAAAATGAATGATATACAAAGTAATGAAATGAACTAACCAGAACAACGAGAATAATTTATATTACAACAAATAGTAAAAGTAGATAATCATATTATTTAACTGGTAATAGTTGAAGTAAGGTAGAAAGTATTTTGGAAGTAATCAAAAAACAAGTAGGTAATTGGTTTTCCAAAAAGTTAAAAATAAAAACTTTTCAACAAAAAATTAAACCGACGAAAAAATCAACTGAAAAGCAAAAAATAAAATAAACCTTCTTAGTCTAAATGATAATTGAGCTCCTAAACTAATGTAACTGATTTTCAGTCGGCGCCAAACAAACTAGCAATTGAATTTGGTGAAGCGTAAAATGATGGCAGCGAGATGCACGGCTGCGTTTTGATGACTTCTTTCATAGATAATGATCTTCGATAATTGTTTGTTCGGCGCCGACTCAAAATCAGTTACTTACATTAGTTTAGGAGCTCAATTATCATTTAGACTAAGAATGTTTATTTTATTTTTTGCTTTTCAGTTGATTTTTTCGTCGGTTTAATTTTTTGTTAAAAAGTTTTTATTTTTTACTTTTCAGTTCCGTATTTCGTCGATTTAATTTTTTGTTAAAAAGTTTTTTGTCAAGAACATCTCCATATAGATGACTTTCAGACTTTTCTTGCACACAATATGTATTTATCAACTACTAATATGGGGTATAAACAATCCAGAAACTCATGGCCCATTGGATTGAATATGAATATTTTTCCTGGAAAAGACGGACAAGTTATGGTAGTTGATGTAGAAAACAAATCTTCAATTTATAGAAGACCCACAATAAAAATTTGTAAACTCTATATGGAAACCAAAATATTAACTGAAGATTTTGAAGGAGATGCCAGAGAGTAAGTAGAAGAGAAAAATTCGTTAAAAGTATTACACGGGGGGGTGGGGAAATATTTCCGTTTTATCTCTTGTCTCTATATTTATATATATATATATATATATGTATATATATATATAATATATATATATATATATATATATATATATATATATATATATATATATATATATATATATATATAGTATATATATATATATATATATGTATATATATATATATTTGATGTTTTTTAATGTCAGTTTTGACGAAATACATGAATTGTTTGGCGTTCATTCCATATTATCATTTTCAATTGGGCCGATAACACATAAGCTCCTTCAAACATTTTCCTAGGGATTATTTGCCAATCTCGCCTAACAAATATAAATATTTTCCCAATATTTAAATATTTTGAAGTTTTTTTTTTTAACTTAATTTGTTGAATTTTTCCTAATTTTCTTCATTCATACTATTCGAGATTTGTTGATAGTACCAATTTTTTCTGATTTTAACATTTGTTGATTAGTTTGTATAACATACAATTTCTGAATGAGCAAATCGAAGTGAATGCCAGAGACTGTTCTACCCAAAAATAACTTTGATCCAATAGGATGAATAATCACAAATTATTCTTATCAAGAGCGTCACAATAATCCAGAAGTGGATAATATCCTATCTTTCGGAGAGTAATATCATGCAAAATGCCCTCAAATTAAAAATTTAATTGAAATTTAAACCGCGTTATTTGCAATTTCGCGGCTGATGAAAAGGTTTTAAATTTGATTCTCAAATCCGATATTGAAAACTGAAGTTTCCAATTATTATTAAACTCGCAATTGGGTCATCAGCAATTGAGATTGGGAAGATGAAATTTCGTGAATTGACATTCGTTATGGCGTAATGAAATGGGGCGAAAATCAATATCAATACTCGAGGAGAGTTTCATGTGTGAAAATGATTGAGTTTCTAATCATTTTTGCATTGCCACTACAAAATAATTCTTGCATACCAAAACTTCTGATTAGGTTGCCTAGTAGAATTATTATAAAAATAAATGGATTACTTTTAGATTTCATACCAGAGCCCTATAAAACTCAATGCATTTGGTAATTTATATCTAATTAATTGTTATTGCATATCAAATAGTGAAATTCCATACACATAACAGCTCTACTAGCCCATGATATATTCCGTATTCTATACTTTTCTTGAAGAAGACAAGGAGCCTCCCGTCGAAACGTCTGAAAAATAAAAAAAATTCAAGATAAATCGCACCAAAATCGTCATTTATTCCTCACTGAACCTCAATCCCAAGGAGCCAACAAAACATATATATATATATATATATATATATATATATATATATATATATATATATATATATCATCAAGTCGGGAGGAAGACAACAATGGAACTGAAATAAAACTTGACAAGTTGACAACCATAGTCGACTTGGGAAAAACTATAATACCAACTTAATTTTGAAAACTGAAAATGTTTGTAAATAATTTAGAAAAAGGTTGAGATTCGTTTTTTTTTGGATAATCTACCGGGTGTCCACGGAAGGTGGCTCGCCCCTATAGTTTATAATGATTTTGTTTCAGTTGTGTTGGTAACAGTCTACTCGATGATTTTAAATCTTATTTTAATCTCAATAAGATTCTTCATTTAACGAAAGTTCTAACGTTATATTTTCAGTTTTTATTAAAAGTTTTCTCACAACCTAATAGAGTGCGGTATCAAATGAATCATAATAAAATGCTCTTTTTTTCTAACCAACGAGCCACCATGTTGCCATTTGAAATAAATAGTAATACATTTTTCAAAACCAAACGTCACATAGCTGAAACATTTTGATTGAAAACAGTAAAGTTTTATTTTTACAAACATTTTAGGACTAAAATTAGTTATTTGAACGTATCCATAGCCCTCTCAAATAAAAATGTATTTCGAAAAATAAAATAAAAAAACGGTTACAAACAATACATGGTTGTATTCTAAATGTCATATGGAGACAAAAAAATGGAAATATTCCAGGAGTCCCATTTGAAAATCGAAAGTTTATGTCACTTCCGGTGAATCCGGAATTTGCATGAAGTTGAGATACTTGTAAAAAATGCAGTTTTATGCATTGAACAGATCCTCCAAATTTCATTCCATTATCTCCAGTGGACACCCGGTATATCCTGTATAATGTTAGATCCAGAACGATAATGTTCTTGTTTCGAGATGTAATTGTAGATAATGGTGAGGTTATTTACATCAGTTCTGTTGGTCATACTATTGGTATCATTTTCAATACAAACCATTTATTTGAATAGTCTCCTATGATAATTATTTTCTGTTCATAAAATTTTGACTTTTCTATAATTCATATTATGTTTATTCTTGATAACATGTTCAGAAACTGCAGAGAATGACTTTATTTGCGTTACAATCACTTTTGTGAGTCGCAATGCGTGCAGATAGATTCCTCGAAGTTTGTCCGATAAAAGTTTTATTACAATTCTGACAAGGAATATTATATACCACATTCGATTTTTCTAAGTTTTTCAATTTTGTTTTGGTTTTGTAAAAATACTGTTTTTGATTAACAAAATACGTTGAGCAATGTTGTCATTTTTGAAAATATTAACGAGTTCTGGGGTTACATTTTCAATATATGAACAGAAAAAAGGAGGAGAACTGTTCAAGGGAGGGTTTCCAATGTTGTTGTACTGGTCTAAATTTTTTGAATTAATTAAATTACTGTTCTTGGAGTACTTGTTTGAATTTTGGTTCCTGTTTTCAATGTTGTCCGTTCTCTTGTCTGATAGTAACTGAGAAGTAATTTATTCACTAGTTTTCTGGGACATGGATATATATATATATATATATATATATATATATATATATATATATATATATATACGGTGACCCAGAATTGAACTACAAATCGTTTAGAATCAGTTTTTAAGTAAAAATAAGTTGTTTTTTTTCTATAAACATGTGCTTTAACTTGCTTTGTTTTCGAGATACAGGGGTCAAAGTTTTGAGAAAAAATCAGGTTTGTATTGATTATTCAAAAACTTTTTGGCTGATATTGATCAAACTTGGCATGCTTATTTGCGGTAATAAGGGGCTTCTTTCAATGTAATTATGATAAAATTATTAACTCCAGTGGCTTTCCAGAGCATAATCTAATTGATATTGTTTGCCACTGTTTAGTTTCCAAGTTGTTCATGAATCTTTTTCATGTACTGTAGGGTGAAAAGTTCTGTATTTGAAGTTGGAAATACATTTAAAATTGCCCACTAACACATTAAAATGTATTGCAATAGTTGATACTTCAAAATATAAAGTATAGGAACATGTATGTCTCAAAGTGTGGGAAAATTAGTTCTACTTATCTGAGAGGTTTTAGTAATTTTTATTGTTGGTACCAACTGAAGGTTGGGTCAATTTAATGATTTATTAATAACTTGTATTGAGATCAATTGGGTTTGAAGAAAATTCTGTATTCTCAAGTGCTAGTAAAAAATAATAAATTTCACTAAACTGTTTGACATCCGTTTTTTTATTCATATGATTTTTTTTCCTGTGATATGAAAGCCATTGCTAGAAAAGTTCTTTTATCAGTGTGGGGTTCATTAGTTAGTATTTTTACGTCATCATAGTTCATATGACGGTCAAATTTGTTGACATGATATCTTTCTGGCTGGTGCCTGCAATCACTGTTGTGGGATATTAATCTCTGTTTTAATAATGTTGAGTTTGGCAATGTTAAATTTTGTATTACCTTAAGGTCCTAAGGACACAATTATCGTAAATTTTCTTCATTGTAGTATCCCTGAAGATGGAAATAAAACATTCCGGAAGCTTGTACAAACTTTAAAGAGTACACTTTTTCTTTTGCTGCACACCCCAATATTTGAGCTTTACACCTAACTAGTCAGCAACGACTACCCTGCTGATCTTCTTTTTTCCCCCATGTATATAAACTTTCATAGATATTTTTATCCAAACTATTTTTCGCCGCCTTGTCCAATAGCTATGAATCATATATGGATCGATAAACATATTTCTGTCAATCTTTATTGAAGTGTTAGGAGTATTGAAAATAGTTCATATTGTATGAAATAGAAAAATTGTGAGCCGTACACTAATATTTAGAGACAAATATAGATAACATATTTCCAAATAAATTCCATGAATTCGTTTAGTTTTTCGATATTTTCAGTATAGTGATATTTCTTATAAGTAAATCCAATTTCGATGACTCGTGATTTAATAATAACACTCTGAAACTTATCTCCGTTCCCAATTTCTTTCTATATCTCTCTATGATCAGCAAATGCATGCAACACATAAAAATTAACATGCCAAAAAAGAGGAAAGTATTACGTTATATGTGAGTTGCCAATCCATATAATTCTTTTTGAAATATATTTATACTTAATATAGTACTAAAAAACTCAATTTGATTCAAATAATCAGAGTTATGGGAAATGCACCTTGACATCCTCAGAGCATTGCGTTGCCTGAAACGTCAAATTCATCACGACGTCATCATCAAAGCGGTCTTGCTTCAAAAAGAGCGATGAAAAAGTTTCTGGAATTGGTCGGATATAATCAAGAGACCCCTGAAGATTTCTCATTATACACAAATGTATAATGGGTGAGTGAAGAACATTTCATATGCATACCTGGTTAATGTTTAATTTCGTCGCCTCTGACGAGTCTGATGAAATTCTATGTCGACTACAAAGGAACAAGCCATTTTCTGAAATTAAAAACTCAATATTTCCATGTGGACGAACACGAACTCATTTTCTATTTCTCGTAGTCGCAGTACCAATAAGAGACAATTGCCCATTCAATTTTCCATTCCGAAAAGAACTTTTTAATATTCATATGGAGGTTGTTTAAAATTTAATTCAAACTGAACTGCGACCAACAAGCGAAAAAAAACCCGAGCATGGGTGGTGCAGATAAAAGTTTGAGGGGGGACAACGATATGGTTCAACTATCAATCAAACTTCCACAAGTTCCAGTTGTTCGGGCTATCAAAAGTGAGAACTCCAAAGAAAGAGTATTTGGTTCACCTCATCAATATAGTCCGTTTACGTTAAGAAGAGAATGACGTCATTTCTGGTAATTTTGTATACCCAACATAACAAAGTTGAAATTCCCAATGAAATGCGTTAAATATCCGTGAAACTAGTAAAATTTCATTTTAAAAGTTGTCAACATGTCAATTTTAGACGTTGCCTAACCGAACGCTCAAGAAAACATTCGTCTGACAGCTGTGACATTTATGGTTCAGTTTGTGTATTATTCCGTTTGATTTTTTGTGTTTGATATTAAAAAGAGTTGTTTTCAGAACTAATTAATTATTTCGCCAAGTCATGCGAAAATTGGGGGACGGTAAGCTTTATTCATTCCAAGAAGAATAACAGGATTCTTATTCTTATACTCTTGAACAAAAAAAAAGAAAAAAAAAGAAAATACAAAACAAAATAACTCAACAGTATCGAGTACATATATAATGTGTCCCCAATCCTAATAAGATTAGTAAAGTAATATCGAGTACATTCAATGTTCCTCAATCTTGATAAATATAGTTAAAAAGCGAGAAACAACAAAAACTAGATTACCCTATTTCACTGTGATGAAAAAAGATATTGGGCAGTGTGAATAAAATTGTAGTATGAACTTTTACTTACCATTTTATAGCAAAGGCTATGGTTTAGGTGAATAATAATTGGCTTCAGCTTGAACCGATGAGTTTAAGCTATTTTATTTCTATTTTTTCAGGTGAAACTTAAGCGGGTGTGGATAAAATATAGCAATTACTGCAACTTCCAAGCAATAACTAACCATGTTTCAAGCTCACAAATTGTGAAGCTTGGTAAAATCGTTTGAGACTTCAATCGAGTAGTACACTACTAAACTAGTTTGTGACGTGCACAGTATACAGTAAAATGGCTCAGTTTAAGAATATTAGAAAAATAAAATATTATTCACAACGAAGTGAGTGTCCCGAGAATGAGTATCACAAGCTGTACAGATTTTCTAGAGTTAATGTTGAGTGGTTAGCAGAGGAGGAGCATTAAACACAAGGCAACAAATTGAAATATTTCTTCGCTTCTTAAGCGATTCTGGGTTTCAAATTGAAGTTGGAAAGGATGCAGGTGTACATAGAGCAACAGTCAGCAAGACAGTAAAACATGTACTGACTAAAATCATGGAAAAGTCCCATCTTTGGATACGATTTCCTGCGAATAGTAATATACATGAAGCACAGCAGCAATGGAATTCTGAATACCAATTTCCGTGTGCAGTTGGCGTTATTGATTGCACCCACATTATAATTACAAAATCAACCGACGCTCGGTGGCCGGGGTCTGTCCATGATAACCGAATACTTGAGAGATCTAGTATCTATGCCCAAATGGATACTATGCGGCAAAACTTCGTATAATTAGCTGATTGGGGTTACGGAATAACACCGTGGTTAATGACACCGTATATAAATCCCCAAACGCGTGAAGAAATAGCATTCAACTCACTTTTTACAAGAGAATGGGTCATTATTGAAAGATATTTCGGTCAGCTAAAGGTTTCCTGTACAGTTAGAATACAACTAGATAGAGTTTCTGCCGTCATTATTAGTTGTGCTGTCCTTCACAATATAACCAAACATTTAAATGATGACATTCCTGACGAAGAAGTGGATCAACACATCAATGCTGATCAACAAGAGGTTGTATGAAGAGGAAAACGATCTAGAAAATGCAGACTCAGCTTTGCGTAGACGGGGACTACAGATGAGAGAAGAAATAGCAAATGTTATTAACCAACTGCAACTTCAATAATTATCATGTTCTTATTGTCAATGAATATTTAACTACATGATAGCGAATACCTTGCCAGAATTTACATCTACAACATAATTGGACCTTTCCATTGGAGTTCCACGCAACCTGTTTAACATAATTTGTTCTCGTTCTATCTGCATCCGCGTAAGCTGCAACTTTTCAAGAAGAACCAATCTTTGTAGCTCTGCAGTACTTAATTTCGCAGTGTCCTCTGTTTATTTCTCGTTGAGTTTGTCTTTTTTTGGTGGGGGTGCTGGCATTGGTGGCAGAGGTGGAACGCCAGTTGAATATTCGGAACTGGAAATTAACTTTTAAAAAAACACAAGTTTTGGAAAACTGAGCTAACATACAGCTTGGTGTCTCTATGTGAACTGATTTATTTTCATCATTCGAATACATTGGAAAGAAGCACACCTGCTTATCTTAAAAGTAACATTCAGCAGTTTATACATTCTGCGCTACAAATTAACAAATATGATTCATCTTAAATAGCATTATTGTTCCTATAACTCGCCTGTGTTGTTGTCATCAGGTAGATGTTGCTTACCTGCAATGCCCATACTCACAGCTCCAGGCATTTTGTGAAATACTGGATTTTGCACGTCACCATCTGTAATCTCCAACAATGTCTCTTCCCAGTCTTTAAGTATAATTTTTTTATTCCCTGTTGCTTTCTTATCCGTATTCATCTTCAATTCATGTTTTGAATTTTATTCTTCAATTGTTTTAAAGTAATACTTTTTCCAAATAGTACCTGGTATGATTCTTGCATGATTATTAATGCAGTTTCTTTCGCTTTCCTAATTGCTGGCATTGAATAAGACTTTATGATTCGCTAAAGCCTCCTCAAACCGGAGATTGGTACTTTGTTAATCAACTTCAATTGACTATTGACTTGTTCCGACAGTCGTCTCGTTACGAGACTCTCGTAAGTGCAATCAAATTTGTAATTCGGATTAAACCGTAGATCATCGTTTCGCTACGGTCACTGCCTTGCATACATCCCGTATCCGGTACATCATAATAGGCCTATCGGACGTTGGATGACCGATGATGACCAGTCAGTCAGCATGCGTTCATCCATTGGCAACGATCCTCCCCCTCCCTGGGTGTGCTACTGGATAATCCCCAAGAGATCACTGAAGAATTTTTTTTTTCAAATATTTTATCTCCGATAAATCTAAATACTGATAATACGCTTACTAGTATGGAATTCTTGAAAACTATCAATCTAAATTTTTCAAATTCATTTTCCTATACACCAGTAACGGAGGTTGATGTGAGACATTCTATTCTTTCGCATAAACCAAAAAAATCTACTGGCACCGACGATATTCCAATGACTCCCATTAAAAATAACATCGACTACTTGATCAAGCTTTAGCCTTTTTATTCAATATGTCATTTTCTACGGGTACATTTCCAGAATCATACAAAACCACAATTGTCATTACCGTTTTGAAAAAAGGGAGTAAATCAGACCAAAACAAATACAGTGGCAATTTCAAAGCTCTTAGAGTGGCACGTTAACTAACAACTCTGTCTTATTTCAGTGAACAGAATATTTTGACCAATTCTCAATTTGGTTTCCGACCAAATATGGATACAGCTGATGCAACCTTTGCTTTACTTGAACGCGTAAATGAAACAATCGAAAATAACCAACACCCATTGGGTATTTTCTGCGGCCTATCCAAAGCCTTCGATTGTATCGACCACGACATTCTCTTCGATAAGTATCATGGCGTCCGTGGTATTGCCAAGAAATAGTTCGAAACGTACCTCTGTCATAGAGAAATGCTAGTGAAAGTAGAAGCCAATAGAAATAGCAACCTCACCAACTTCCACTCAGAAACGGCAGATATAAAAAAAGGTGTTTTCCAAGGCCCATACTCGGACCCACATTATTCCTTGACTATGTCAATGCCATTGTCTGTAACTTCCCACACGTAACATTTTCACTATTTGCTGATGATACGAGCATAATCGTTCATCTCTCGGAAATCCAATCGCTGTCAGCCCTAACACAAGAAACTGTTAATGGTTTCATGAACTGCTTCACTGCTAACAAGCTATCTTTGAACGTAAAGAAAACCCGGAGTATCTCATTACCCATACAAAACCTGCAGAACCTGGAGGTTGATGTACAAGATGGCTTGAAAAATACTTCCGACACTTCGAAATTCTTAGGCCTCACCATAGATTGTAATCTGGACTGATCTGAACACATAAAAAAACTGAATGTGAAACTAAGTAGAGCCATATTCGCCATAAGAACAGTCAGAACAAACACCAATATAAAAGTAGCCAAAACAGTCTTCCACAGTCTACAACAATATTGTGTTGCATTTTTGGTCACCATGTACATTTGTATTACAAAAAACAGCAATCAGAACGGTTTTTGGCTTGAGCTACAGAGAATCATGTATTTTCATCGTCTCCCATCATTGTTACCTGGAAACGAGTGTAACCCTTAGGCTCTTACTCTTTCGACGAAAATAAGTGGGCAACAGCCATTTACGAATTTTGACTGAACATGGACTAGAAACCGGTCTCCAGCCCTTGCCATGATGATAGTTCTCAAAAATGACCGAAAAGGGAATTTTGGATCAGAATTTGGAAAAAAGTTAATTTCTAGAGAGGATGCAGCTTTCACTACCCAGTATGGATTGGTAAGTAGCCTATCACTCCAGGGAGTGCCTGGGACGTTTGAAGCACTACATTCGCTATCAGAACTCATTTCCAAAATCTTAATCGCCCGCACTTCCTTCGAGCCTATTAGTAAATATGCGATGGAATAAATGAAATAACTCAAGAATCAACAAGTCTGCGCGTGACACATCCGGTGCAGGGTACGAAATACGTGAGTCTTCCATTTCAGGTTAGGATCGAGATGGATTCCTAAAAACCTGACGGATGCCGTTGATGAGATTATTAGTATGTATTCATTATATTGGATATCAATCGATGTGTATTCAGCTAGGTTCGAGTTTTAACTTGTGTAGGGAAGGTTTACTGTTTTTTGGGATCGATTATGAGTTTACTGTTGAAGAAATCTAATATCACGAGAAATAATCTTGTAATTTTTTTTTTCAGGTTACCCCAAGAAACGTCTTCGAAAAGGATGACAGTATCGCCAGCAAAACTACTTATTTCTCGTTCGACAGATTAGTCAAATATAGCCTTCAAATAGATCAAAAAAAGAATCTAACCTAACTTATTATGCATGAAGCGGAAAATTTTGAAAAATCCTTCCTTATTCAACGTTCAAGAGGATAGTAACGGAGACTAGAGAAATATGGTTTTCGATATAGTTCTACTGATTTCAATACTCACTGTTCCATATCAACGACCTGTCAACATACATTCAATATGGCGGCAATGGTCAAATAACTCTAAAGTCACTGTTTGTTTACCCTAGATTCATTGATCTTTTTTAGATTTTTTGCTGTAAATTGCGGGTTCTGAATAGTAGTAAGTGTTTGTCTTTTTTCAAATACCTGCCATATGTATTGAAGTTGGTTGTGGAAGCCGTTCTAATCTCATTTTATGCTTTTCCTGCAGAGTTTTTAACGGAGAAAAACGATTTGTCTAAACTTCGCAGGGCTTCCTGGATTGCAGCAATAAAGGAAAACGATCTGACAGAATGTATTTTGAAACACCAAAAAGTTTGCAGTAAACACTTTATAACTGGTAGGCGTTTTGTTAAATAATTCTACTCGTAACTCTATCATTAGGGTAATAGGGCGTTTATACTCAAGGTAGTAACTTTTTCCAAGCAAACCTGCTGCTCTCGAAGATAAACACCATGCTGACTGGGTACCGTCTCAACATATGGGATATGTGTCTCAAAAATGTGAGTAAACGAGCAGCAGATGTTGACAGAAAGGATACACTAGATAAAAGGAGAAAACTGACCGAAACCGAGGTAAAAAATAGTTAATAGTAGTCCTATTTTATGTAAATTACTTTAAAAGCTGAACAACTATTCATTGGGGTATGTATAGTTAATGTCCTAGAAGATCCCAGGTCGAAAAAGCTCATTTCATTATTTGACCATCGCCGCCATATTGAAATGTCACGTGGTTTGGATTGCCTACTTGTACAATCTGAGAAAATTCAAAATATTGCACATATTGGCAACGCTGTAATCTGTCATCTTGTGACGTCATTCTCTCCTTAACGTGAATAGACTATATTTCACTCGTTTTTCTGGAATCAGTATTTTGAGGACTGCCTTTCACCCTACCATCTCTGTTACGCCGATGATTTCGCGAAAAGCAATGTAACCTTTGATTAGAAACATAGGCTGATATTGGCGCTTGAAGTTCTCCAGAGCTCAAAGCTTCGAAATGAATCAATTGTCATGACGACTTGGAGGAGTGTGGAGTATGAAAAGAGAGCAGGCAGGTGAGATTTAAATCGACGGCGGCCGTCGACGTTGACGCGACGCCCGTCCGATTTTGTTGATCCTCTTAGTTCTTTTTTTTGACAGGATCATCTTATTGTTATGGACACGTGATGGCGCGTGCCACCTGCGGGGGGTGGATTCGGATATATTGTGTGCAAAGGGAGAGTTGTGCTGTTTATATTCGACCTAAAAAATTTACAATTTTTTTATGAATATCTGAACCGAGCCCGAAGAAATGTGTTCCATATCATGAAGTATTTTCGGAAAGCTGAATAATATTTGAAATCAGAAAGCTCCCATCAACATTTTTTTCGTATCGCAGAGGCAATTTCTTGTTCATACGCTGACTAATCTACACTTAATGATAAATCTCTATGATGTTCAACTCAAGGAAACTTTCAATAACTACGAAAGGAAATAGAACAAATTTACAGAAAAAGCTGAAAAAAATTACCCAAGCGAAATAATTAAAAACAAAAATAACTCAAGGGTCTTTGGGACAGTATCGATGATATTTGCAGTAATTCGTGTCCTAATACACAAATTAGCATAATCAAATTAGATACCAATGATATAATGAAAAAACACTACATATCTGATAAATTCAACATATAGAGATAGGGCAGACGCCTGCTAATAGAATCGAAACACCCAATTCATTCGAAGATGATACAACCACAAATAATAATGTCTAAAAACCCTAGTGAATGTACTGATTCGGTTGTTTATATTCAGGTAGTGCAGTGTGTAAGGATACTTTTTGTAGAATGGGCCACATTTGTATTTTGTGTGGACAGTATAAAGCCGCAAATTCGAATATTCACCTGTATTCAGTACCAAAAGCAAGTACAAATCTTGACGATTGACTAATAATGATATTTTCATAATTCATCATATTGTATTCATTAAATTTTATATTTTCTGCAATTTAATGACAATTTAATTTCCAATTCTCCGTCTGTCGAAATGCAGTTAACCTCAAATTCAAATGGTGCTTTCTTTGTGCAATGTTCGGGAGCTTCTAATTCTAACTTTGCTATTGGTGAAGTTTGACAGATGTCTCTTTTCAACCAATAGCAAAGCTAGAATCAGAACCCGCGAACAGTTCGCCTCAAAAAGAGAGCTGAGGAAATAAATATACCCTGTTACTGAATTGGAACTAAAACGGAATTGGCGCCATCTGACACGCTAGTAATCTCTATTATCGAGTAGGCCAAGTGTCGCCATGTCGATCCCAAACTTCTACAGGTGTAAGTGAAAGCACCAGGGTTTCTAGACATCTTATAATAGTATATTAAAGTATAAGTGGATAAAAAGGGCTTTAAAACACGCGCGATTTTTCGAGCACGACGGCGCAGCCGGAGTGCTCGAAATAGAGCAAGTGTTTTTAAGACCAGTTATCCACGAATACTTTACGTTATTTTTTTTTATTGATGCACTTTGAAATCATATATACTGGTATTATTACTACAAAAAATAGAAATAAGAACTAATAATGCAAGAAGGTTGAATTCGTGATGTGACATCAGTATACCTTTCGTTGTCATGGAAATGAGAAAAACATTCATTTGCAATTTGTTACCAAAGATCAATATTTGTTGTCACCAGAGCTCAAAAATGAATTATTCTAATATCGATTTTTTGAATAGTGAGGCAGAATCGCGGTTAAAACCGCGAAAATCCAGTGATATATATAAAAAAGAATATGAAAAGTTCATCAAATGGATGGAGAAGCACATATAAATGAACGAATTGTGAGTAATATATTATTTGACGTTACAAGGTACTCCTGTCAGATCAATAATCAAAAATTTGTCATTTAGACTTCACGTTTCTCGATTTGTTGATGTTGTCATGGTTACCTTTAAAAAACGCGCGTTTTTTAAAGTTCGATTTAAACACGCTGAGGCGTGCTTTAAATGGGTAAAAAGGGGCACCAATAAAAAAAAGAGTATGACTCTACTTGCCACTAATACAGAGGAAGTTCTACAGGGTTGCCATGCCTCGTATGAATATCATGAAAAGTTTGATTGGCAAATGTTATCAGATTCGAGTCTTGAGGAATATTGTGAATAAGCAAACATTATCGTTATTTTATTATGGTTAAATTCAGACCAGATTTCTCATATTTTGTTAATTTATAATTAACAAAATAATCAATTTTTAAACAATTTCACAGCGTGATATTATTGAGTAAAGATGTAAAAAGTGCACCAGGAAGCAAACAAATTATGGAGTCATTCGGGTTTAAATAAAATCGGCGCTTCCAACAAAAATTACTTGATTAACAATAGCCTCACATTATCAAAATTCAATGAAAACATTACTTCCCAACGAAATTACATTCTTTCAAGTGTTCAGCTGATACTAGCATTTTTTGGAATTTTTAAATTATTTTTCTTTTTAAATCTTGTGACGCTAACATATTGATAAAAAATAATAGTTTAAAAAAACTAAAAAACACGCTTTTATAGAAAACCAAACTAAAAAAATTGAAAATAAGAAAAAAAATTATTTTATTTAAAAAAAGCGTGGGGTGCATGGTATAGCCTCGGCCAACAATTACCTGTGATGTGAGACATTTCTCACTTTACTGCCCTAGGTGTGTAATGTACTATATAATTATTGATACTGTAACGAACCTAGGCCGGACCTGTCGCCTCGCGCGTTGCCGTCGACAGCGATGAGGTCATCCCCGGAGATGTTCGAGAACAGTCCAGTCGCTCTGCCGTGGAGAGCAACGGTCGATATTGGAAACAATTGGAACATGCCGGTCGCCAACTACCCGAATTCGAAACATCGAGAATGCTGTATCGGAGATAAATAGGCAACCCTCAAGTGGAGTCCACAGTCTGAACGAGCCCATACCATCGAGCTATACAGTGGCGTAGTAATATAAATTAAGTTGTAGATTAAGTGTTAAATAAATTAGTTAAACCAAGTTAAGTTTATTTACGTTACAATTGGTGTCGGAAGTGAGATTTTGAAAATAAACAAGTGATCGTGGAGTGGATAGTCAGAAAAATAAATTGATAGACCTTTTTGTACGCCCAAAATAGACAGTGGCCCGGTTTTCGCGAAGTGGACAATTGTGCGTGGGAATATAAACTGATACACTGTTCGCGTGAAACAGAAAAATAGACTGGTGGCCCGTGGAAAAGAATTCGCGAAGTGAATTTTTAACAAACTGATAAACTTTTCGTGTGAAACAGACTGATACCTCGTCAAAGACAAAATGTGTTCAAGAAAAGTGCGCCTTGCGGATTTGAAGGTAGCGGAATTGAAACAGGAATTGGAGGAAAGGGAACTGGAAACAACAGGTAAAAAGCAAGTACTCCAGGAAAGACTTGCAGAAGGACTTATACAAGAAGGTGAGGACCCCGAAACATTTTTATTCGAAGTTCCCGGAGGTGATTTAAGTTTGGTAATGAATAAACTCGAAGAAAATTCAAGAAGCCTGGAAGAAAATTCTAGAAATCTGGAAGAGAAGCTTCAAGAAAATTCTGGAAGAGAAGCTTCTAGAAAATTCAAGAAGCCTGGAAGAGAATGCTAGAAATCTGGAAGAGAAGCTTCAAGAAAATTCTAGAAATCTGGAAGAAAAGCTTCTAGAAAATTCAAGAAGCCTGGAAGAAAATTCTAGAAATCTGAAGAGAAGCTTCTAGAAAATTCAAGAAGCCTGGAAGAGAAGTTCCTGGAAAACACAGAAGGCCTAAAAAGAATTGTGTGGTGTGGCTAATTTCCTAGAAGAAAGAATGGGAACCGTTGAGACAGAGATAGATAAAATTAGGGAGCAAATGAACACGGAGGTAGATAAAATCAAAGATGGGGTCGAGGCAGAGATGGACAAGATGAAGGAAATAATCAGCGATGGAATCAAAGACGGAATCGAGGCAGAAATGGACAAAATAAAGGAAACGATCAGTAAGCTGGAAAAACAAATTAATAGTGCGTCCTCCACAGAGATGGTTAACGAAAATGCAATGCTGGACTTGAGTTTGAACGTGGATAAAGTTCAAGAGGGTATAAAAGATGTCAAGGTCATTTCAGAAATAGGAAGCTTTCCATGAAGCCGCCTCAATTTGACGGAAAACTCCATGGGAAAATTACCGCCGACAGTTTGAAGCAGTGGCCAAAGCAAATGGATGGAATGCAGGGGAAAGAGCTGTAGCACTAACACTTGCATTACGTGGTGAAGCGACGAATATTCTACAAACTCTTACCGCCCAAGAACAGGAGGACTATGATCAGCTGATTAAACATCTAGAATTACGATATGGCCACGCCCATTTGGAACACGTATACCACTCCCAGCTGAAAAATCGCTGCCAAAAATCGGGCGAATCCTTACAAGAATTCGAAACTGACATTGCACGCTTGGTTCGTCTCGCATATCCAGCCATACCGGAAAATGTAATGGAGCGATTAGCGGTTCAGGCATTCTTGGATGGACTCCGTGACCAAGAAACCAGACAAGCGTTGATATTAGCTCGTCCAACACATCTCGTAGACGCACTGGCACGAGCTTTGAATTTGAGGCAGCAAAACAATGCTGCAAAGCCAAAGTAAAGTTCAAACGATTGAGGAAGACTCACAGGAGCCTGCTAACTTGGAAGCTGACATAAGAAAAGTGATGAAGGAAGTGTTGCCTGAGAAAAGACATATAAGATGCCGGAATTGTCGCAAAATTGGACATGTGCGTAGCAAATGTCCAACATTCATCGACTCCGATGCAGGAAAACTAAGAAAGGTCGATGAGAAGGGGCAATCGTCGGCATGTGTCCGGCAAGCCCCGGTTACCAACCTATGTGCATGTTAACGAGACGGTACAATAAGACCTTGCATGCCTAGATCAGCCAACGACCACACTGCGACTAGGACAATTCTCGGGCCTTCCTTTGCCAGAACACCGGAACGGATTGCACCGACAACTTGAAGCTACGCACAGCAACAGGGGAGCCAGCTACTGTATATGGCGAGCTACCGATTGAAATAATTTTGGGCAACACTAAAGTGAAACATCAGGCACTTGTAGCGGACATCGAAGACGATGCAATCATCGGAATGGACATCATGAATTCCAGAGGGTTTGAATTGGATTTCAAAGACGGCGTCCTACGTGTCAACGGAGAAGAGCTGGTACTTCATGGGAGAAGTGAAGAGTTGATCCGTGTGCTGTTGGCTGAAGATGTAAGCGTACCTGAGAGGGCTGAAACCATTCTGGAGGCTCGCCTGGACGGGAGTGCGAGCAGTGGAGACGTGGTGATGTTCGAGCCCAAACTTCATGATGAGAAAATTGGACGAGGGATTGCACTAGGGAAGACCTTGTTGCGTGCTGACAAATTTGTGCCGGTAAGGGTCATGAATGTCAATTATTTCCCAGTGACCTTGAAGAAAGGAACAATTTTGGGGCACTGCTCGTCAGTTTCATCCGTGATCCGGGGCGTACGAGGTACGATTAGCCAACCCAACAACTTGCCCACAGAACTAGAAATTAGTTGCCATCTCTTCCAAAGACATAAAACCAGCTCAACAGCCCAAACTAAGAGATTTAGTCAAAAGTACCAAGACATCTTCGATACCGGACAGGGAAAAGGGGTCGAACTAATGTGGTCCAGCACAAGATTGATACTGGGGTGCCCGACCGATCCGGCAATCAGCAAGAAGACTTCCTCTTGCCAAGAAGGCAGAGGCTGACAAAATAGTCGGCGAGATGGGAAAAGAAGGAGTTATCGAACCGTCTGACAGTCCCTGGTCCTTCCAGTCGTACTGGTGAAGAAAAGGATGGATCGACACGCTTTTGTGTAGACTATCGCCAACTTAATAATGTCACGAAGAAGGACAGTTACCCTCTCCCGAGAATAGATGACACCCTAGACACGTTGGCTGGTTCCACCCGATTTTCTCGACCCTTGATCTGAAGAGTGGATACTGGCAAGTAGAACTCGCTCAGGAAGATCGAGAAAAGACTGCTTTTACCATCGGCTCAGGATTGTGGCAGTTCACCGTTATGCCATTCGGGCTCTGTAATGCTCCCGCCACATTCGAAAGATTGATGGAGACAGTGCTGAAGGGACTCTCATGGAACACGTGTCTAGTGTATCTCGACGACATAATTGTGGTCGGCAGATCGTTCGAGGACCACGTGAAAAACTTGGAGGAAGTATTCCTGCGACTGAGGAACTCCGGATTGAAGCTGAGCCCTAAGAAATGCCATCTGTTCCAAAAAGAAGTACGATACCTCGGCCACGTTGTCTCTGGGGAAGGAGTAGCAGTGGATGACCAGAAGATCAAAGCTGTTAAGGATTGGCCCATCCCAAAAGACATTCACCAACTTCGAAGTTTCCTTGGTTTATGCACATACTATCGCCGATATGTGCTGGGATTCGCCAACATCGCTAAACCACTGACCAGGCTCACGGAAGGCCAAACAAAGTTCCAGTGGTCCGAAGAATGTCAAGATTCATTCAGGAAGCTGAAAGGAGCTTTGATCAACGCACCTATACTGAGCTATCCCCTACCCAAAGGGAAATTCATTTTGGATACGGACGCCAGCAACGTGGGACTTGGAGCTGTCCTATCTCAGATCCAGGAGGGACAGGAGAAGGTCATTGGTTATTTCAGCAAGACGCTTAGCAAACCAGAGCGCAATTACTGTGTCACCAGGCGAGAGCTGTTAGCTGTTGTAAAGGGAGTGGAACACTTCTACAAGTACGTGTATGGAAGAAGATTCCTGTTGAGAACTGACCATGCAGCTCTCAAATGGCTCTTACAGTTCAAAAATCCTGAGGGTCAAGTAGCACGTTGGATCGAGAGACTCCAAGAATTCGATTTCGAGATCGAACATCGAGCCGGAACTAGCCATAAGAATGCAGATGCCTTGTCGCGAAGACCATGTCCAGATGATTGTGCACATTGCCGACGAGCAGAAGAGAAAGAAGCAACACTTTGTAGAACCGCGGCAATGGATGACAACTGGAATGACAGCAAGATCCAGAAAGACCAAGAGAGAGACCCCGACCTTGGCTTAGTTGTCAGCTGGAAGAAGGGCAATCGAAGACCATCATGGCAGAAAGTTCTACATGGGGTTACTAGAGAGGAGTCACGAGACCTTTTCGAGGTGCCTGCTGACTACGCACTAGCGCACTGTGTGGCAGAAGATCTTCGAATGTCCAGGGGCATCGCCGTAGTGTTCTCCAAGAAATTTGGTCCACTCCAAACACTGCGGGAGCAGAATCCAGAAGTTGGTGGGATGCTACAGTTGAAGAAAGGCCAGAGAAACATCTACTACCTAGTTACCAAGAGGCATTCCGAAGATAAACCGTCCTATGAAGATGTCTGGAAGAGTCTCACCAAACTAAGAGATACTATGGTGGACCAGAATCTGGTGGATCTAGCAATTCCAAAATTGTCCTGTGGTATTGATGGGTTGGACTGGAGAGTCATAAGAAGTATGCTGGAGGCGATATTCAGATCCAGCGGCGTCAAGATTTTGGTTTGCTGTAACCCTCTTCCACGACCGATCATGAAGACCGTGGAGTGTTACTTCCATCGAACTTCACGGTGCAGATATGGGGAGTCATGCAGATATCGTCACACTCCGAAGATGAAATTTCGGGACGAAATGTCTTTAAGAAGGGGGCAATGTAACGAACCTAGGCCGGACCTGTCGCCTCGCGCGTTGCCGTCGACAGCGATGAGGTCATCCCCGGAGATGTTCGAGAACAGTCCAGTCGCTCTGCCGTGGAGAGCAACGGTCGATATTGGAAACAATTGGAACATGCCGGTCGCCAACTACCCGAATTCGAAACATCGAGAATGCTGTATCGGAGATAAATAGGCAACCCTCAAGTGGAGTCCACAGTCTGAACGAGCCCATACCATCGAGCTATACAGTGGCGTAGTAATATAAATTAAGTTGTAGATTAAGTGTTAAATAAATTAGTTAAACCAAGTTAAGTTTATTTACGTTACAATACCATGCACCCCACACTTTTTTTTAAATAAAATAATTTTTTTTCTTATTTTCCATTTTTTCAGTTTTGCTTTTCTATAAAAGCGTGTTTTTTAGTTTTCTCAAACTATTATTTATTTTCTACTTTTTAGTTTGGTTTATTTATAAAAGCGTGTTTTTTTAGTTTTTTTTAAACTATTATTTTTTTGCAAATTTAAAAATGGAATAATCTTATCAAATTAGTGTATTGTCATCGGTCCTCGATAAATCTACAAAGTTTGAATGAAATCTGACCGTTTAAAGTGGGTCAAAATCGCGCCCAAAAGAGTCGGTTACAAACAAACAAACATACAAGTGAAGCTAATATAAAGCGTGTAAAAAGTGTCTTCATATTTTGAATACATTGCTAGTGTGGCATCCGCTGAACGAATTTTTTTTTCGTTTGAAAACTTGGCTGCGATCAACGATGCAACAGGAGCGGTTAGTTGGATTAGGTTTACTTCATGTTCATAGAGACGTGCAAATATATGTTCCAAATGTTTGCAAATAAGAAACACAGGATACTGGATTTCATTTTGTGATTTTTATTTTAACGAAAGAAATCTTTGTTTTTGTACCTACTTGTAAATTTATGTTTTTTGTACCTACAAGTAGACGTATATAACTTTTCTATGTCATTATCCCCCAAGCAGAATTCCTAGATACGCCATTGTTGGAGACAGTGTTCTGAATCACTACAAAGGTCTCGTAATTATTTTTAAAACAATATTCCATTGAGAATGTTTTTCTCTTTTCAATACAAACAAACATGTTTTCATTTTTTTTAACAGATTTTTGACCACTGTAATTCGTTATTAAATGGCAATATACACTCGTTATTCGCGGGTATGCAAGAGGTTAAATTACACCCTGTATATTTTCGAGCTCTCAGCGTATATACACAAAAATCGTGATCGGTTTACGAAAAATGAATCGATTCATCTTAGGGACCGTTAAAAAGGGTTCTAGTTCACTCGAGAATCTCTGGACAAAAAAATATAATTCCTCAAACGGAATCTGAATATTTAGGTATGTTAAAGGTTATGACTTTTTTGTTCAGCATGGATAGAGCTATCAAATATCGAAACCGCGCTGGTACAGCAGCTATCGTAAAAAATATGCTATTGGATCGAAAATTTCTGAGAAACAAAACCAATTTTACTGCCATTATTCAACTGGTAACATGTGTGAAATTAAATATTTTTCCATCTACACACAAAAAAAATATTTTCAAATGGAGAAAACTAATTTCTTCGAAAATTCAAGTTAATTTTTCCTTTGAATTGAGCATATTTTTTTCACTCGAAAGATTTGTTATTTTCAATGGAAGAGAATCATTTTATTGAAATATATGCTTAAACCAAGCATGTCATCATAAAAATACAAATATGAATTCCTCAACTTGATATTAACGATTTTTTTTAAATGAAATATTGCATATATATATATATATATATATATATATATATATATATATATATATATATATGCTTCAAATGAAAAAACATAATTTCTTCAGGTTGATATTAAATTTTTTTTCGAAATAATAAACCTAATATTTTCATTGAATGCTTTCTTTCCTTGATCCTTTAATTCCATTTATTACCAAAATATAATTTCTTCCAATTGATATTACGATTTCTTCTAATTAGAAAAATGTTATATTTTGATTCAATACTTTTTTCCTCTTTACAAGAATATAAATATGCATTGGTTTAAATTAAAAAAAATAGTTTCTTCAGGTTAATATTAACAATTTTTTCGAACTGAAAAGACTACAAGAAGTTAAATATGAATTTATTTAATTAAACAAGAAATGTAATATTTTCAAATCGATTTTCGAAAAAAAAACTAATTTCTCAAAATTGAAATTCAATAAAAGTAAAACGGACATTTTATCATGCATAATTAATTTAATATAGTTGGATTAAACGGAAATTAGGACCAGTGTCGTTTCGGAATTAATTTATTCCTTTTTCAAAGCTGAATTGACAATATTCACGTCTAGATTGAAACAAAGAACATATCTATGACCCACCTTTAAAACTAAGTTTTTCCTGCTCATGGATTCAACTAAGAAACTGTTGAGTAGTCGATACAAACTCTGGTCGATAAAAACATATTGTCACAAATTACACATTATGAACTTTAAAATTGTATATAAAAAAATAAAACATTATAAAAACTTTTTAACAAAAAATTAAACCGACGAAATACGAAACTGAAAAGTAAAAAATAAAATGAACCTTCTTAGTCCCAATAACTAAGCTCCTAAACTAATGTAAGTAACTAATTTTGAGTCGGCGCCAAACAAACAAGCAAATGAATTAGGTAAGGTGTAAAATGATGGCATCAAGTTGCGCGGTGACATTCTGATAATTTTTTAAAGTAATTTAATGATCTTCGTTGATTGTTCGTTTGGCGCCGACTCAAAATTAGTTACTTACATTAGTTTAGGAGCTTAGTTATTGAGACTAAGAAGGTTTATTTTATTTTTACTTTCAGTTTCGTATTTTGTCGGTTTAATTTTTTGTCAAAAAGTTTTTATTTTTCAATTTTTTGTGGCTGAAATCTACTAATTACTACCTACTTGTTTTTTGATTACTTCCAAAATACTTACCTACCCACCTCACTCCAACTATTACCAGTTAAATAATATGATTATCTACTTTTACTATTTGTTGTAATATAAATTATTTTTGTTGTTCTGGTAAGTTTATTTCATTACTCTGTATATCATTCCATCCTCTCATAGAAAATAATTATTATGACGGATGTAGGAGAACAAAAATAATGACAATAGCGATCTGTCATTGTCAACTATATATGTGTGCCAATGTTCACAAGTGAAAAATCAACTATCCCCTATTTTTCTACCCGTAAGGGTGAATAATTCCATTCGAAATCCAAATATGATCAAGTATGAGGTATACCCTATCTGATAAAAAAAGGATAATCCAAATCGAAGAACCACAAAGTTATGCCTGATAGAATCGGTTAACGGACCATAATTCAGAGGGTGAGGGATCAATATCCTTCACCCTTAGGGGTGGATTTCATCTTTCAAATTCAAATGGGACCAACTTTGAAGTACACCATCTCCACTGAAGGAAGAATTATCAGAATCGGATCGGACGTCTCAGTAAAAAGTTATGCGTGGTCATACATAGAAAAAAAAAATACGCGACTAATAGAAACCTCCTCCTTTTTGGTTTCGTCGGTTAAAAATGAAACAACACACAACCGTGTATGGTCAATATGCAACTGATCAGCCCACCTGAAATATTCCAGCGCTACATAGATAAAGAAACAAAAAAAAACTTTTGTGTATCATTATTCAGAAATCTGTTTTTCTTTTGTTCCTTTCTAGAATATGGGTGTATATTTTTGACAGGTTTTGTTTATTACTTTTTTGGTTAACGCAATTATCATGGAGATTGATTTGAATCGTTTCTCCCAACAATCTCTTTGAATAAGTCAGGTGTTTTTCCAAAATTTTTACTGTATCGAAATCAAAATTGCACGACGATTCAAAATGATGTGCAGCAAGTGCTGTTTTTTCTTTTTTATTTCTATTCTTTTCATAGCGATCATATTTGTGTTGATATATTCTGGTTTTTAGGTATTGTTTAGTTTGCCCTATATAACATTTCCCACAGGGAATACTTACTATATATATATTACACATGAATCTGATTTTGCTGGTATCTCATCTTTGAACTGCGTGAATAATTTTCCTGTAGTTTTCAAATTGTTAAAAGCAAACTTGTGAGAATCAGTTGATACACATTTTTTAATTTTATATGAGAGTCCATGTAGATATGGAAATTAGTAACACATTCCTTTCGGGAACATATCCTGCCTATCTGTTCTTTGACGTTTATTAATGATACCATTAATTGATTTCGTGGGGTAGTTGTTGTATTTCAACAAGTTCTTCGCCTTAACTAAATTTTCCGAATGGAAACAATTATCGCTAAGAGTAAGTACCCTTGAAAGAGGCTGTATTAACCTTTTGGCTGAACGAGTGTTCTGATAAATAATTCAAAATTCTCCCCGAATTGGTAGGTTTCATGAACCAATTGCTGAGTAATTTCCCATTGTTATCTCTTACGATCTGGAGATCCAGAAACGGCAGTTTGTTTTCTTTTCTATTTCTAAAAAAATCGTTTTACTCCCTGGTCCTAATCCCCGTTAAATCCAACTATATTCAATTCTTGGGACGATGAATCATTCATCAATAATTAACTTTTCATATCAGAATATAATTTTCTCTGATCCAGTTAATCAATATTTTTACTCAAACAAATGGTTTTGATGAAGAGAATGGACAAAAGTTTCATTATGAATAATTCATAGATTTAGATCATTAAACTTTTTCCATTCGAAGTAATCAATATTTAACAAAAAGTGTTTTTCTTGGATGAATGGATTGGGAGTATTTCATAGTTTTATATTGTGTTTTTCATAAATGGATTTCTAACTCGAAGCAATGCTTATATTGAAGTAAATAAATTATTTTCTCAAATTGAGTAAATTTCATTATCAATTCAACATGAATAACATTTTAATTTATGCATATCTTCGTATTCGTATTAATGCCTTTTTTGAAACAAAAAAAAATTCTCTTTCGTTATCCACAAACAAATTATTTTCTTGAGTCAATGCAGTCATGCTTGATCCAAGATTAAAAAAAAGTGTGTGCAGAGATTTTCCAGAGAAATAGAATTTGATCATAAAACCCTGAGACCACTAAATTGAAGAATTCGAGAAATTTTCAAATCCTGAAATATATTGTTAAACTTTCGCCTACTTTTTATAGAAGCAGGCAAGAGTTATCCTCGTAGTAGGTTGATTTTTGATGAAATCGTATATATGTAATTCGAGCGAGACCAGTGACTGACATTTTTCTATTCACAAGAGAATGATAATGGCTAAAAATATGATTCGGAAACCACACAAATCTGTTTCCAATCAGGTCAATCAATCAAACCGAACAATACCGATTTTGGGTGGAATATGGAAAAGTAGGCATAAAACCATGCGTGAAATTAAAATGGACATTTTCGAAAACGGGGGAACACGTGACAATCACAATAAAGGGCAAGCTTGCACAAACAGGTGATTATCCTTTGTTCCAGGACGAATTACGAATTTGACGCGCGTCAGACTTCATACGCAACTCCAGCACCGTGACTAAACTGTCGCAGCAGCTGTGTTAGATGGGATCACCCCAGTGGCAGCGGGGTCGCAAATTTTTTTTTAACAGGAGTGAATTTAAAGATTCTAAAATAAATCAGTCTAATATTTCCTGTCGAAATTATTGAGATGTATTATACAAATCAATAGGCGATTATTTTATCGCGCGGCATACTGTTTCCAACAAGTGTTTTGATAATTTTTAACCCCTTTCCAACACTAAGAATTACATTCTTTGGATAGCTTTCCGCTTCCTTATACAGTGCGCCCGTAAAGTATGGAAACATGAAGATATCTTTGACACCCCGTAGGATACAATAACAAAATTTTGGTTATGTATATTAGATGGACCAGCGATTTTAAATTTTATATTTTCGACGTTGCCAAATGTACAGTTTTTGAGATATACGAACAATATTCACAGTTTCTTATTGCCGATGAAGCATACAAACTGTTAATGGCCAATATTGACCATCAATATTAAGAAATTAGGAAACACATTTTTATTTTGTAATTAATATTGCAATATAAACAGAAAACAATACCTAAAGAAAAAATTAAAGGATATATTCAATATGACCTCCTTGTCTTTGGAAACAGAAATCCATTCTCAATGAGAATTCATCCAAGACTTTTCTAATCGTTGCCGGAGAAATAAGTGCTATCTCCTCTATAATTCTGTCTTTCAGTCCTTGGATAGTCGGTGGCCTATTCACATACACTTTGCTTCTTGAATAACCCCACAAAAAATAATCTAGAGGTGTCAAATCCGGTGATATTGCTGGCCATTCGATATCTCCTCTTCCTCCAATCCAACAATTTGGAAATGTAATGTCGAGAAGCTCACGAAAGCCTCGAAGATAATGAGGAGGCGCTCCATCTTGCTGAATCCAAATTGATCTATTCACTATATGAGGATTTATATCATCAGGAAAGAGTCTAGCTAATTCTGGAATTATCTCTAATTCAAAAAATGCCCATTATTATTCACCAGTCATGGTTCTATTCCTAAAATAAGTTCCAATAATGGTATTATCAATAATTCCTGCCCACACATTGATCTTTTGTGGATACTGCGTATGTGCCTCCACCATCCAATGAGGATTTTCATCTGACCAGTAGCTGCAGTTTTGTTTATTGACCGTGCCATTCAACTGGAAAGTAACCGTACCAATTGTACTTTATAGGGATGCCACTTTTTTTTTAATATTTACGAGCAGTTGTTTGACTGATGCGATTTTAGGTTGCAACAACTCTAGTAGACTTATGAGGGTCTTCAACTATCGACAAAAAAATGTCAGTTTTTGTATGCTCTGGAATAGCAGGGTGGCCACTTTTTGGGATTTCTCGTACATGTCCACTTTCCTCAAATGAATGATTTTAGATACAGTACCACGTGCTATAGGAGTTCTGTCTTCATACTTGTTATTAAATATTTCACATACCTCTTGTGTTCGTGTCCTACAAATAATGTCGCAAATAAAACATACTCAAATTTCATAATATTAAGGTATTACCTGTCACCACATCCTTTCAGTATTAAAATTTCAATTCTTTGACGCTCTGTTAAATGTATTTTACTCTGATTTTTATTGCTGGTAAGCCTTTTTTCAAAAAACTGTCACGACGTACCTACTGACAGTAAAACCTACTTGATTTAACGATATGAAACCGATATTCATATCATGTGTATCAGTACAAAAACAGCAAAACTTTTTTAAACTTTAACAAATACCAAGTGGCCCATTTTATTTTATCTTTATGTTAATATCAACGGTTGCAATAAAAATAGCTTTCCTAATTTCTTAAAATTAGTGGTCAATATTGGCCATTGCCAGTTTGTATGCTGCATAGGCAATAAAAAACTGTAACAGAAAATTGTAAAATATACGGATTGTCCCATTTAAAAATAAACATATTGTTCGTGTATCTCGAAAACTATACATTTGGCAACGTCGAAAATATAAAAAATACGATTAACTTTCTGTTAACCCTAAAACAAGTGTTTTGTTAATTTCAACCAAATTTAATGTGGCTATCCCCTTTCCGACACTGTGAAGAGTTACATTCTTTGGAAAGCTTTCCACTTCCTTACACATTATCACACACTTTTTATTTGTATTGTTTTCCCAAGATATCCCATCCTAGTCGCCAATATTTAGTTAGTTATTAATATGAATAACACTGATTAAAATTGTTTATAAAAAATTACGATTAACTTTCTGTTAACCCTATAACAAGTATTTAACAAGTATTTTGATAATTTCAACCAAATTTATTTAATATGGCTATCCCCTTTCCAACTCTGTGAAGAATTACATTCTTCGGATAGCTTTCCACTTCCTTATACATTATCAAACACTTTTTTATTTGTATTGTTTTACCAAGATATCCATCCATCCATCGTCGCCAATGTTTAGTTTGTTATTAATATGAATAACACTGATTAAAATTGTTCGTCAGAAAATAACATTTTTCAAAGTAAACTGTTGGTGACAAGTTCATTTCGCTCTTAAAAATGGACCAGTGCACCTGAAGACATGACCAAAAAAAGAAAATTTGGGAAAAGAACGGTTCGTAACAAACATTGGTATTTTGAAAGAATTTGGCTTTGAAATCATTAGACAGAGTGTTTCAAAATCAGGGTTCTACAACAACCTTTTAATGAACCCTGTACGATGACTAATACGGCAGACAAAAGACTGGATAAGCAAGCTGAAATCAGCCATTTTATCTATAGTTTGCTAAAAAATTTATGGAATTGGAACTAAAAATAAATAAAAATAAGTGACCTCAAATTTTATCAAATATTAACGTGTTGCGTTTTTTTTTCATGTGATTGTTGTAACCAAAAGAGAGATTCATACATAACAAAGGAGGAAACATTTTTTGGTAATACACATCGGAACACTAATAAAATAGGAGATCCAATCCGATGGGTGAAACTAGAGAAATATTACTTTTCACTATTTCTCATATATTTAAGATTGTTTCCCTTTTTGTTTCGGAGTCAATTGATTCTTATAATTCCATCTTTCACCAGGTACATGCATAATTCTCAGAGCACACCAAAAAATCAGGAGTGAGTTGATAAGGAACAAAAGAATAATATTCGGCGAAATGGTATGACAGTCCTCCCATAAATGATTTTTTGTTTATCTTAATTGAAAAGTGGAAGTTGGAGAAATATTTTCCAGCGCAAATGAATCTACATCTGATTTTATCATGATCTTGTTTATATATCCAAAGAATATTTCATAATCGTATCCATTCGGTATTAGTCTAAGCTCAATTTGATACGCCACTGAAAGGAAAATCCTGGGTTGACTATGTAATATACACCACCCTAACATATTAAACGATATTAAAATCAAGTCTTTTCACGTCATCCTGTTCTTTTGTTGTTTATTCTTTTTACTGATCCAATAACTTCACTACAAAGATATGTGAATTATACGAAAAACAGGTAGTCAAATGAAATAATAAGTCATTTACAGTAAATCTAAGTGTAGAAAAAGTTTGATTATTGTGTAATAATAATGTTTATGCAAGAAAAAGCAACACTTTGTTATCTTTTAAATATCTATATTATGTGGACAGACCGTTAATTGGTTGTTATAATGAAACCTTACCGTTGTAAATCTTCGTTTACATCAAGAGGTAGAAAGTAACTGAAAATATGAGAAGTAGGAGCATCACAAAAACTAGTCGTGCAGTTGTACATATGATGTGGATGTTTATTGCCTGAAACTCCCTCGAAACAAATTATTCTGCTCGACAAAAAATTCAAGATCACATATGTCCGCATCAAACTCTAAATATCCTCTCACCCAAGAGTAATGTAAACGATGTGCAGGGTCGGACTAGAAAGAACCCCAAATGAAATGAATGCGTATTAGAAATATATATTTCAATTTTCCTTGTCATCAATTCGTATTATACGCAGATTAATTTTCTCATTCAATTTTTCCTTGTACATGAACCAGGCAAAAAGAGATCAAACTCTGCAGTAGATTAAATAGATGATTCTATTTTAATAACTGGCGCTCTCATTCGACTCAATAATGTATCACTGTAGATTGCTATAATAAATTTGTCTCTGCACCTTGAATATCATCTGGAGTACCACTCTTGTCTTTATAAACGATCCTATTTCTTTCTTGCGTAAAATTTACGAGAAAGTTATAAAAAACGATTATTGTCCTACCTAGAAAAAATTAAATAATGTCTCCAAATCAAATCTTCTGTTTTTCCCTGAGAGTTCTGAAACAATTCTCCAGGATGACCTCCCCATATTGTCCGATGTTATAATTTATTTCTGATAAAAAAGTTTTTTCGTATCCCTTACTAATTTGATATGGCATTTCTTTGCATCTTTATAAGTATCCTCAAGTTCAGGAAAGTTATGCACGCAAATCCATAAAATTTTGAGTTGCTCACTACTTGATTTGACCTCTTTTGTAACCCACGATTTGTCCTTAGAATAATTATGTATTTTTCTTTTGGAAAAATACTCATTGAAATGCCACATGAATATATTATAGAAATATTCGAAGGCAGTGTCTATATCTGGGAGAGAATAGAAATTATCCCAAGTTTCGTTAAAAAGACTACATTCAAATTGATGAATTGTAATGTCAGTAAAAGTTCTTTTATAGGCTGTCTCATTATTTGTTTCAGTCAGCTCCGCACTGAATTCATAAAATATTGACCTCTGATCCGAAATATTATTATCCAGTACACAACAGGTGCTTTTACTGGGAAAATTAGTGAATATTTGATCTAGGCATTTGGGTTTATGATTTTGTACTCTGGTGGGCCACTCAATCTCCAGTTTCAAGTTAAAATCAGATAAGACGACGCAATTTTTTTTAAATTTTGGAAAACTTCAGAGTAACAATTAAAATTAATATCTCCACACAGCACAATGTTCCTTTGTGGCTTATACAGGTCGCTAAGTACTTCATGAAGCTTATTAAAAAACATCGAAATGACTTCTTTACCATTTGAACACGAAGAACAATAACAAGTTAAAATTATAGTCTCACGTTTAGATTTCTTTAAATGGAAATATATTCCACCTATTTCAAAAAAATTCGATACAATATTTCTCTGGGGCTATTTTTTTTAAATCATTATCATTTCTTATCCAAATAGCTACACCCCCATGAATACTTTTGGTTCGGCTAAAATGACCCCCTAACATAAAATTAGTAAAATGAAAATTATCAATCGAAATATTAGTTGCCCATGTTTCGGTTATACACACAATTTCTAGGCTCCTAAAATCATTAATCTCGACTAATATGTCATCAATTTTACCAAAATTCAGACATTGCACATTCAACAAAAATAAGTTAGGCTCGAAAAAGATATTTTCAGAACAGTCTAATTCCGTTTCCGTTTCTCATCTCTTCCGTTTCCGTTTCACATGAGTTCCAAAGTTTTTTTTGCAATATATGTCAGTTGTTCCTCTTGCTCACCTATCCTCACGTGCTGTGAATATATTCTGTCGAATTGACGGTTGCTTATTCAACTCCGTTCACCCTTTCGACGAGCTCTCAGAGCAAAAGCGGTCAGCGAGGCATGAACGAGTGTCCTAATATTCGTACCTATGTGGTCTCTTCAACGACCTCCGTCACAAAACACCCTCCATACCTAACTAGCCTGATGCGTTCGAATGCATTGTTCCGAGCGTGCTCGATATTGCTCTCCCGGTGATCTGAACAACTATTGACGATGTCTCTGATGCGGTTTGTTCGGTATAATAAGCTCGGCATGGATCGGACTAGGGAATTTGGGCATTGGCAGGAGTTTTTTTGATGTGCCGCTATTATTAACCCTATTGTTGGCAAACATTTATCTGACGTACAAAAATATATTTTTTCGGCAACCGTCCGGGATGTACCCACTTCCCGGACGCTTTTTCTTTGAGAAAGTGGCATTTTCCGGCCTAGTCCGGGAAGTACGTACTTCCCGGACTAGGCCGGGAAGAATCACGTCGTTGTTGTCATTGTAAATATGAAAATCGTGGTAGGTATGTTGTTCTGGCTTCAACAAAAGGAATTTAAATATACCAAGCATTTCAAACAAATTGAATCCCTTCAATATTAGCAATTGCTCGAATTTTAATATAAATATTAATATAAATAAGAATTAGAATGTTTCTGTTAATATGTAGTATTTTCTGTTCTGTTTAATTCAAATAAGAATTAAAATGTATATTAAGAAATAAAGAAATATGTCGTCTCATTGATTTGTTATTCTACACGGTTGCCGAAAAAATATTGTACGCAACACGCCCGAAAATAGTTTTTTTGGACAGACTTCCAGGACTCGCCTACGGCTCGTCCTAGAAGTTTGTCTATTCGTCCAAAAAAACCCTATTTTCCGAACTTGTTACGTAAATTACTATTTTTGTCATTTGTCACTGAATACCCAACGAATAACTGATTTGTGGAGCAAAAAATTTTATTCGTGTCAATTTTACTCTGCCGGCTACAGGGTTGATGTTATAAGAATCCTGTAAGCTACATTGCCTGACAAGCAGAAAATCAGCCATGTACCTCATGAAAAACTGCAATGTATAAAAAACAAAGTAACATCTTGATCTTAGGTTCGTCAAAATAGTTCCTATCTCTTCATGTTCTATCTCCTGTTCATTTTGTTGATAACTTTTCTTTTCGAAATTTCGAATTTGTCTGTGGACTCCCTTGCAGAGTTGTTTGAATTTTCATGCAAAATGTTTTCAAAGTCTACTGAATGAAGATTTTGATAATCTATGTTCTTCAGAGGTTCGAAACTATCTTCATCCTCTGATTCCGATTCCACATCGGAGCCAGCATTTATTTGCGGTATCAGAACATTAACTTCCTGATTTCGCTGCTCTAGTTTTTTGAAAATGAGTTTTGTTCGGTTGGAAACTGTAAACTGCAAAAAAGAAATTTTTGAACAAGTGTCTGGTAGCTGACAGAGTATCTCTGAGGATGCCTTGCTAGAGTACTATATACCAAGCAAAGTATCCTTCAAGACACAGCATCTTATTTACTAGCTAGCGGGCATCGTATCTTCTTGTACACAATTCGATTCCCTTTTCATCTGGCAATGTATATTATAAGATACACATCTTTGAAATGCGTGTCAAATTTTTGTGAAACAATAATCCGTATAATGAATATATGCTACGAGTTGCCTATACATACATACATTTTTACGCACATCATAGATCAGAATGAAATCTATTCAGTACCAAAATAAACGAATAACTTACCATAGGATCGAACGATCGTTTATTTTCCTGCGCCATCTTGAACACAATGAATTTCAAATGACAGTATCAGAATTTTATTTGACTGCGGTGCCATCTACACGGGAAATGTGGTAGCCCACAAACATGTTTCTATTAAACAGTAACGAAAATTTCAGAAATCTGGACTTTTTTTTCAAAGATATATTTGAAAGATGTATATCACCAGATACGTCGCTAGGAAAAGGGTTAACAAGAGTGTCGATCAAATATGAGATGTAACGAAATTTCCAGATGTATTTTCGAACCGAATGGAACAAACTTCGGTTCATATAGTATATTGTATATCTAGTAGTCAAAGTTAAGCCGAGGCCAACAAGCATTAAAGTCTGGGAATGTGCTTTAACTACGGGGTACACATACTATTGTTTCTGAAATCGCAATCAACATTATCATAAATCAAAGAATTCTTATAAATGCATAACATTTTTTATTACCATCTTATTGCCTATGAAATCGTTTCCTTGACAATCATGGTTTGTTTATTGTTGTGTCAAAAGTCAGAGATGCACTACTTATTTTGGTTTAATACATACTTATCGCTAAAAAATATTTAAAAATATTTAAAATCGACAGTGATGATGATGTCCAGGGACACCAATAGAGTTAGTTAATCCTGCTGAAAATGTCATCTCAAATTTATTGTCAAATAAATCCAAGGCAAAATATGAATACGCTTACAAACGTTTCATGGATTACCTATTGCCAAGAGAAAAAGACGACGAAAATGTCATGATTGCATACTTTTCCGATTTATCTACAAAGTTGAAGGCATCTACGTTATTGTCAAATTACTCCATGTTGAGAGCTACACTAAGTACAAAAGAAGATATTGATATTACAAAAAACTTTTTAACAAAAAATTAAACCGACGAAATACGGAACTGAAAAGTAAAAAATAAAATAAACCTTCTTATTCTCAATAACTAAACTCCTAAACTAATGTAAGTAACTAATTTTGAGTCGGCGCCAAACAAACAAGCAAATGAATTAGATAAGGCGTAAAATTATGGCATCGAGTTGCGCGGTGACATTCTGATAATTTTTTTGAAATAATTTAATGATCTTCGTTGATTGTTCGTTTGGCACCGACTCAAAATCAGTTACTTACATTAGTTTAGGAGCTCAGTTATTGAGACTAAGAAGGTTTATTTTGTTTTTTACTTTTCAGTTCCATATTTCGTCGGTTTGATTTTTGTTAAAAAGTTTTTATTTTTCAATTTTTTTTTGCTGAAATCTACTAATTACTACCTACTTGTTTTTTCATTACTTCCAAAATACTTACTTACCCACCTTACTTCAACTATTACCAGTTGAATAATATTATCTACTTTTACTATTTGTTGTAATATAAATTATTTTTGTTGTTCTGGTTAGTTTATTTCATTACTTTGTTTATAATTCCATCCTCTCATAGAATATAATGATTGTGACGGATGTATGAGAACAAAAATAATGACAGTAGCGATCTGTCATTGTCAACTACATACAATGTGTGCCAATGTTCACAAGTGAAAAATCAATTATCCCCTATTTTTCTACCCGTAAGGGTGGATAATTCCATTCGAAATCCAAATATGATGAACTATGCCGTATACCCTATCTAATAAAAAAAGAATCATCCAAATCGAAGAACCCAGTACAAAGTTACGCCTGATAGAATCGGTTAACGGACCAGAAATCAGAGGGTGAGTGATCAATATCATTTTGCTACCCTTAGGGGTGGATTTCATCTCTCAAATTCGAATGGGACCAACCCTATCCACTGAAAAAAGAATAATCGGAATCGGACGTCTCAGTAAAAAGTTATGCGTGATCATACATAAAAAAAAAATACGCGTCGACTAGAGAACCTTCCCCTTTTTGGTTTTGTCGGTTGGAAATATTCGAAATTACGTGCTTCCCTGAAACGTCAAAGTGACAACTATAAACCAAACAAGTCAAAAGTTTCGTCGGATGAACAAATTTAAACGTTTATTACTCAAGCACCAGATTATATATACTCAATGAATAAGGTACGTTTAGAATGTAAGAATTTTAAAATTACCTAGATATTTATGTAGTGTTTACTTTTTAGGTTGCTATAATAATTGGTGGTGCTGGTGCATGTCGCCGTGATGAACTATATCAATTAAATTTGAATGACAGAAGATTTTGGATAAGATGTCTAAAAACCCTGGTGAATGAACTGATTCGATATTGTTTAGATTTTCGAGAAGACACCACCTGTTACTTCAACAGGGTTTCTCTCTCTGTGCGTGAGGAATTGTTTATTTTCGGGTAGTGTAGTGTGTAAGGATACTTTTTGTAGAATGGTCCACATTTGTATTTTGTGTGGACAGTATAAAGCCGCAGATTCGAATTTTCGCCGGTATTCAGTAGAAATCTTGACGAATTGACTAATAATGATATTTCCATAGTTCATCATATTGTATGCATTTAATTTTATATTTTCTGCAATTTAATGACAATTTCATTTTCGAAATACGAAAAACAACACGACAGTGCCTGCACAAAGCAGAAGAAAGAAATGTTTGGGGGCTTCTAATGCTAGCTTTGCTATTGCGGTGAAGTTTGACAGATGTCTCTTTCCAACAAATAGTAAAGCTAGAATTAGAACCGCGAACAGTTCGTCTAAAAAAGGAAGCTGAGGAAATGAATTTACCCTGTTACTGAATTGAAACTAAAACGAAAAAAGGGGCCATCTCACACGCTAGTAACCTCTATTATCAAGTAGGCCAAGTATCGCCAAGTCGATCCCAAACTTCTACAGGTATAAGTGCAAGCACCAGGGTTTTTAGACATCTTAATTTTAAATCTAAGCTTTTACTCAAAATACCCGATAATAAAACAAACAAACCAAGATCATTTATGATAAACGAGACTTATATGTCATTAGATAGAAAATATGTTGCATGCCGTCCAGAAAATTTTGAAAGTTGCCGCTTTTTCTTCAAATATTCGAATGGGAAAGGTTGCAGGCAAGTAGTGGGAATACATCAGTTTGGCAAATTGCCTCAAATTGTCGCAATATTTTTAAATTTGACATATGCACATGAATACACAGAACAACTTTTCCGTCGGTCCTCTGAGACACTTTCGCTTAATGCTGGGGCAGATTTAATTGCTTTAAAGAGGCATGCGGGATGGAAAACCTCAACCGTTGCCGAAGGATATATAGGAGAATCTTTTACAAATAAAGTAGACATTAAAAAAAGTTAAAATATACAAGGTATTCTATTTGAAATTAAATTATAGATCTTGACCCAATGCCTGGACTACTTGCCTGTCCATTCCATTTAAACCGATCGCTGGAGCCAAGTCCAAAGTTTCTTCATTCATCAGTCGATAATCCGAAGGCTTCTCGTAGTTTTGCCAACTATAAGCCTCATCAACGCCAGTCGATGACAACGCAATAGAAACAAAACTACAGAAACACCTCATCGGCTGCTATCCATAGCGAGTCCGCCGAATGGTGAAGGTGGACGAGATACAAGTGTTTGCGGTTATCGGGCACGTTCAACACCTGCGTCTACATTCCGAGCGATTCAAGTCCATAGTTCTCGCTGGCCGAGAGATTCTGTGCGGTCTTGGAGTTCCGCAACAACTTACGAGGTAGGATCGATAGTGAACTCGAGGGAATTAGAGGTGGATTCGCCGGTAGTTTGATCTTGGGGTGTTATTTCTGCTTGGCACATATTTGGGATAATGTTTTGCTGGGCATTGGGAATTAGGGAACATTTTGGATGACCTGAGAACTACTTGGGTTTCTTGACATATAATTTCAGACGAACATCTTGCGATTCATAGCCGTATTCACGAGCTCTTCGTTCGATATACACTGGGACCCATTAAGATTGGAAACACCCCTGTAAAATTTGAAGTTATCAACCGATTCCAACCATTTTTTTTACATATTAAGAAACAAAATTTCAAATATTTATTCCAATTTTCAGGGCATATATACAGGGTGTCCCTGGACTTCCTCTTTTCCTCTCGGGAATGTATAGATGGGGCCAAAATATCACCAGTACTTCATATAACTTTTGTTCCTAAAAGCCTTCGTTACCAAGTTACGGCCCACAAAGTTACAAAATGAAAAATGTTTTTCTTTGATAACTTTCAAAGTGAATATTCAAAATCATCTAAATTTTGGTGATTGACTGAACAAATGAATTGCTTCGATGAGCTTTCATGCAGGAGTCAGTTGTTTTGCTACAAAGTCAGGAACGGACTACCCCCGATGGTCCACACACCAAAACTTTGAAATAACTGGGATTTGTCGATATGTTTTAACAAAACGAGGTTACCTGGACAATTTCCTGAATAAAAGTACTCGTGTGGAAAATCGATCGGAGCAACGATTTTTATTCGACGACATCCAACCTGAGATGTCTACCATTATTCGAAAAGATTGATTTGCAATGGAAATAGAAATGATAGGTACAATGTTCAAAACGAATTTTTATCATGCAAACACGTTTACCTTACAAAACTCATGGTGTAAATAATTAATCTCAAGCCTCAAGAGCAAACAGAAATGCAAAATTCGCTACAAAAACTGCTCGATATGACCCCCGTCTCTGTCAATACATTTTCTTAGACGGCGCAAACACCCTCTCTGCAATTGAAATAGCATGCCAGGGTCGTTTCGTATGGCTTCACAATGTAATGTAATTCTATTCAACAAAGCATCTCTGGTGTGAATAGGTGTAGCGTAAACGAGGTTTTCTCGATGCCCCCACAGTAAGAAATCCAATGGATTTAAATCCGGAGACCGCGGTGGCCATGAATATGGCCCACCTCTAACAATCCATCTATTGGGGAAAATCTGGTTCGGATGGTCCCACACAATCAAACTAAAATAAGGAGGAGCGCCATCATGCATAAACCACATATCTCTTCGGGTTTGCAATGGAACATGTTCCAAAAGTCCATTCAAATCGTTCTGAATGAACTCCAAATAACGTTCTCCATTCAATCGATCATGTAGAACGAATGGTCCTAGAAGATGGTTTCCTATGATACCAGCCCAAACATTCACGTTGAATTTCCGTTGGTGTTTGGTTTGCAATATCCCATCGGGATTTTCTTCGGCCCATATGTGGAGATTATGAGAGTTGATTACTCCATCTCTACTGAAACCTGATTCATCAGTGAATAAAACTCGAGTAATAAAAGTCATATCCTCTCTTTACTTATCCAGAAACCAATTGGAATATTCCAGTCGTGCTGGAAAATCTTCAGGTGTCATGGCATGTACCTTCTGGATGTGATATGAGTGGAGCAGTTGTTCCCTAATTATTCTATGAATAGTGGACTTGGATGTATGGAACTGTTCTGATAGGTTTCTGATGCTCATTGAAGGATCATCAGCGACAGCTTCCAAAATATTTTCCTCCAATACAACGGTACGCACAGCCCTAGGAGCGCCCTCACCACCTCGTTTTGGCAAAACTGAACCTACAATAATATCGAAATAAAACAACAGGCTTCAATTAATTATCCATTAGACATACCTGTCTCCCTCAAGCTGCGGTCGACACACTCGAACGTTTCTCTTGCCGGTAACGTTCGATTGGGAAAATGCTCGGCATACAGACGACGGGCTTCTGCAGCATTACCAAATGCTCGTCCATACAATTCATGCATATCTGCATATTCGTTGAATGTAAACTGTTCGGCCATATCAAAACACTTCAAACTGTCCTATCAGAATATTGACAATACAATGACAACGCACCACTCAACAAAACAAAATCGCATTCCAGTTGTAATTTCTTATCCACACTAATTTTATTTCTTTCTACAAGGCGTTTTTGTCAACATCTGTGGAAGAAATGGAACATAAATTTATTCACCGGATATTTTTCACCTATTCATGTGCAGCCGTTTTTGTATTTTATTCGTTTGCTTTCTATTAGTTATGTCTTCCGATGTGCGTTTTTTCAGCTAAATTCATCTACGGGGTAGAGATTTTCTCCCATGAAATTATACTTATCAGTGAAACTCCTCAACATTTAAGCTGTGAATACGAATTTGCATCATCCAAATGTTGAGTTTCATGAGATCCAGCTAACACAACACGAAACGTGCTTATTCCACGCGAACATACAAAATATGGACTAAATTCGATATTTCATAGTGGAGTGCTTGTTAGTTCAAAAACACCACGAATCTACATAACTTGATATTTCATTTGAAAAAATATCTACATTGTGAATGAAACTTTCAACTAGGTACTGTACTTTTTATTTACGACCTTATTTCAGCATATTTTGTATTATCCCTGTTATAAATGTTGTTAAATCAACGTTAGCATTAGTATTTCTCCTGTAAAAAATTTTCATTTCAAATAATGGTGGACGATCGGGTTTGATGTCGTCGAGTAAAACTGCATTTTTATTAAGAATCGTTGCTCCGATCGACTTTCCACACGAGTACTTTTATTCAGAAAATTGTCTACGTAACCTTATCATGTTGAAAACTATTGAAAAATGATCTGTCATTTCAAAGTTTTGGGGTGTGGACCATCGGGGGTAGTCCGTTCCTGACTTTGTAGCAAAACAACTGACTCCTGCATGAAAGCTCATCGAAGAAATTCATTTGTTCAGTCAATCACCAAAATTTAGATGATTTTGAATATTCACTTTGAAAGTTATCAAAGAAAAACATTTTTCATTTTGTAACTTTGAGGGCCCGTAACTTGGTAACGAATGCTTTTAGGAACAAAAGTTATATGAAGTACTGGTGATATTTTGACCCCATCTATACATTCCCGAGAGGAAAAGAGGAAGTCCAGGGACACCCTGTATATTCTTAGTCGAAAATGGAAACTTTTTATTAGTGATTTTTTTATTCAAAAACTAACTACGTCACTGGATTCAGAATGCCTTTAAATAGCTGGAACCGAAATTTCATGAAAATATATTTATCAATAACAAAGTAATGAAAGTTAAAATTCTAAAACGCACGAAGCTAACAGTCATAATATGACATGTATAAATAGGTAGCCATGGAAATTATAATATATATTATAATAATAATAATTTATTGAATCCTTTAAGATCAAATATATGATATAGGATACGTCAAGAACACAAAAAGGTAGACAAATAATCAAAATACCAAAATACAAATTATAAATGTCACATATACCCATATAGAACTAACATTTTATCTCGAATTTAAAACTAATCAAATGTAAAATATAAATGTCATATATACACAGACAGAACTAACATTTTATCTCGAGTTTTAAAATCCAGAAATGCTGTAGATACAGTTTTCTTGCAGATATTTCTTCAATTTTGATTTGAACACATTTTTGTTTTGAATTTCCCTTAGATCAGTTGAAAGATGGTTGAAAAATATAATTCCTGTATATGACGGTCTGTTCTTAAAGAATGATGTGTTATGAATCGGGATCCTGATGAGATCTCCTTTTCTAGTGGAATAGTTATGATGTTGGGAGACAGTGTCGTACATATTTTTGTGTTTCAGAAATTATATATATATATATATATATATATATATATATATATATATATATATATATATATATATATATATATATACATGGATATGTTAAGATATTGAATCTTTCAAAAAATTCTCTACAGGAATCTCTAATCTTTAGATTGAAAATGAGTCTGATGACACTTTTCTGTAGAATAAATATTCTGTTGGAGTTGCTGGAGCTGCCCCAGATGTTGATATTACAGGAGATGTGGGAGTAGATTATGGTATAATAAATATTATTCAGTTGAGTTGTATCAAAATATTTTTCAGTTGTAGAATGGCATAATAACCACTATTAAACTTTTTACGAACAGCATTTATATTTGCTTCCCATCTCATATCACTATCTACGAAAGTTCCGAGAAATTCAGTATTTTCAGATAGATTAATTACATCATCCATCACTCTGACTTGAAAATTAGTTACAATTTTTGATCTGCGATAGAACTGCATACAAACCGTTGTGTCTGAGTTCACAATTAAAGAATTTTTTTCACACCAGGTTGTGAATTCCTTGACAATATATTCAATTTAACTTGAAGTTCCTCGACACTGTCAGCATCAGCAGCCAGAGTTGAATCATCAGCATAGAGAACTATACATTATGTGATATGAAGTGGTAGATCGTTTATAAATAATAAAAAATCAGTGGACCTAAGATGGAACCCTGAGAAACTTCCAGGTCCATAGAATAGAAATCAGACCTATGCTCTCCAATTTTGACAGATATTTTTCTAAGACGCATGTATGAGACTAACCACGACTGAAAGTTACCACGAAATTCTAAGGAGTAGAGTTTGCTTTCGATAATGGTATCGAATGCTTTTGATAGATCGAAAAAGAGTGCTCCAACATATTTTCCTTCATCTATAGAATCGTAAATATATTCAAAAAAGTTGTTGGAAGCACTCTCAATCGACTTTTTCAGACAAAAACCATGTTGGTACTTTGATAGAATTTCAAATCGTTAAGAATGACTACATTTTGTTATAGACACATCTTTCAATAACTTTACCTATCACAGTCGGTACTGTTATTGGTCAGAAATTACTCATGATAGATGTATCACTCTTTTTGAAAATAGGGGTCACTGAACCTGTTTTTAGGTCATTTGGAAATTCTCCTGACTCTATTGATCGATTTATAATGTAAGATAAAGGTTCAGCGATGTACCCAGCTATACTTTCAATAATTTTGGTGGATATACAGTCTATTCCAACTGAGTTAGAATTTTTCAGTGAACCTATTGCATCTAGGACATCACAGCTCAAAACAGGGGAAAAATTGAATGTGTTCGTTTCATACATTGAAGTATAATCGTTGAATACTTTCGGGCCGAAGTGTTGCTCTATGGAATGTTTGGCATTGTTTGAGAAAAAGGCACCGAAAGCATTTGCATTTTCTACTTTTATTTGAATATTTGATGTAGATCTTGAATTTTCTATTTTATCTCTGACTATATTCCATATTTGTTTTTGTTTCTGGTAATGACCTGTTTCTTCAATTTTATTTTTTATTTTGAATTGTTTGTAGAAAGACCTTTTTTGATTCCTTGTAGATTTCAGTTATATGGCTATCATTTGAGTTCCCCATCACCCAGAATAATTCTTTCAATTCTTTGCTCATAGAAATGATATCTTTGTTCACCCACTGGTGTGTATTTGAGTTTCTGTTACATTTTCTTACAACTGTAGGACATGATGAGTCAATGAAATACTGAAGAGTACTTAGGAAAGTCTCAGAGCATTCAAAAACTGACCAAAAGGATTCTTTCTCCAGAAAGGATTGTAAAATGCCAAGATTCTCATCACTTCCAAATAAAAACTCTTTAACAAAAAATTAAACCGACGAAATACGGAACTGAAAAGTAAAAAATAAAATAAACCTTCTTAGTCTCAATAACTAAGCTCCTAAACTAATGCAAGTAACTAATTTTGAGTCGGCGCCAAACAAACAAGCAAATGAATAAGGTAAGGCGTAAAATGATGGCATCGAGTTGCGCGGTGACATTCTGATAATTTTTTTGAAGTAATTTAATGATCTTCGTTGATTGTTCGTTTGGCGCCGACTTAAAATTAGTTACTCACATTAGTTTAGGAGCTTAGTTATTGAGACTAAAAAGGTTTATTTTATTTTTTACATTTCAGTTCCGTATTTCGTCGGTATAATTTTTTGTTAAAAAGTTTTTATTTTTCAATTTTTTGTGGCTGAAATCTACTGATTACTACCTACTTGTTTTTTGATTACTTCCAAAATACTTACTTACCCACCTTACTTCAACTATTTCTAGTTAAATAATATGATTATCCACTTTTACAATTTGTTCTAATATGAATTATTTTTGTTGATCTGGTTAGTTTATTTCATTACTTTGTATATAATTCCATCCTCTCATAGAATATAATGATTGTGACAGATGAAGGAGAACAAAAATAATGACAATAGCGATCTGTCATTGTCAACTACATATGTGTGCCAATGTTCACAAGTGAAAAATCAATTATCTCCTAATTTTCTAGCCATCCTACCCACTCGACATGCAAATATGATCAACTATGAGGTATACCCTATCTAATAAAAAAAGAATCATCCAAATCGAAGAACCCAGTACAAAGTTATGTCTGATAGAATCGGTTAACGGACCAGAATTCAGAGGGTGAGTGATCAATATCCTTCATTTTGCAACCCTTAGTGGTAGATTTCATCTTTCAAATTCAAATGGGATCAACTTCGAAGTACACCCTATCCACTGAAAGAAGAATTATCAGAATCGGACATCTCAGTAAAAAGTTAGGCGTGGTCATACATAAAAAAAAATATATTCGTCGACTAGAGAACCTCCTCCTTTTTGGTTTCGTCGGTTAAAAATGAAAGTAATCAGCTAATGAACCTGAATTATGTATCAACTACTGTAACTGTTCAATGTCCAGCGAGATTTTAGCCGGGGAAGTAGTTGTTTTCTGTTAGATATTCACAAAAAATAACTTCATTTTTATCGTGGATTTTTCAATTCACAGAAAATTATTTCTATTCAATATTCAATTGAGAATGTTTCCCTGTCCAACATGAATACCCCACAAGAGGTTATTTTGAACGATGTAAGATAGTGACTAAAGTTTATCTTTCAGTCGCAGATGATTCCACATCTGATTTTATGAACATCCTGTTCATATTTCAAAACAAATCAATTAATAGAATATTTTGAGAATCCTTGTTGCCTCAACTAATCTACCATCCAGTTCCATACAATAGCGTTTACGAATGTTTCTAACAACATTTCTTAGTTGTTGAGTGGCAATTTCTGCACATGCCTGTCTTCTTGCACAAAGTTCGTTTCTGTTTCTCGACCGGGTTTTGTAAACATTTTGTGTGAGAAGTCCCCGGAGGAAAAAGTCTAAACTTGTGAGATCTGGAGAATTGAAAAAAATCACACATGGAATTCCTGACACAAAATGACTATTATAGGTAGGTTCATAGACAATTAAAAATAAATATAGATAGGTATGGTGTGAAAAGGAAAATGTAGTTGAATGGGATTGTATTTGAGGTTGAACGTGAATCCAATCGTCTTATGAAAACAAAATATTAAAGTTTAGTCGAACCTCGAACAATGAAAGTTCGTGCTCTCATAACTGTACCTTAATTTCTCAGAAATGCCGAACCCAATGATGTTATTTGTCACATGTCTTCAATATTGCGGTCATAATACCATTTTTTTCATTGTTTTTTTTTCTATGTCAGAATTCCGAGTGACAAGTGGAAATTCCGAGTTACAAGTCGGAATTCCGAGTTAAAAGTCGAAATTCCGAGTTACAAGTCGGAATTCCGTGTTAGAAGTCAGAATTCTTAGTTAGAACAACAACATGGCGATTATCAGCTGATCGGGGGACAACAAAGCGTTTGAGTGTGTGTGGAGATTATTATTTTTTGTGTTTGTTAACGATTCGTTCTAATTTTCATAAACTTTGTAGACATTTAGTAAACATAGTATCTGTTAATATATTGTAAGATTCCTTTTTCCATTGAAAAATCCAATAATTTTTCTGATTATTTCGCTTTTAGTTTTATGGTCTTTGACCCTAGATTGCAAGTTTTTTCTTATTTATATGATATTATATATTATGGATCCAATAAAAAATTCTATTGTATAATCGTGAATTGTGTCCCTATGAAGAGCTGCTATCCATCTAGCATGTCTTTGTTCTCTAGCAGCTTATATATGCATCTGTCTACTTTGTATTGAAGAAAATCGCAAAAATCTTACGTGCTCGTCCTGATTGGATCGGTTACTAGAACCCATAACAGCACAAAATTTCTTGATGCACCTTATCAAATGAAAAAAAACTATTTTGGTGTGTTTTTATGATGACAACGTATTTTTGAACTGGAAAATCCATGTTTATAACACCTCTATAGATGAAAAGGGAAACATTCTCAATTGAATATTGAATAGAAAGATTTTTTTGTGAATTGGGTCCTTTCAGAATATCTATCAGATGTAGTTCAATGTCCAGCGTGGCTTTAGCCGGGGAAGTAGTTGTTTTCTGTTAGACATTAACAAAAAATAACTTCATTTTTATCGTGGATTTTTCAATTCACAAAAAAATCTTTCTATTCAATATTCAATTGAGAATGTTTCCCTTTTCAACATGAATACCCCACAAGAGGTATCTTGAACGATGGAAGATAGTGACTGAAGTTTATCTTCCAGTCGCAGATGATTCCACATCTGATTTTATGAACATCCTGTTCATATATTCAAACAAATCAATCTATCATACCCCATGACAGGTTTTAATGTCAGAAAAACACTAATTTCAAAGTGTCTCTCCAAAAGAAAAGTTTCTAACATTTTCCCATCTTTGCAAAGTGAGATTGCTTCTAGAAAATGTGTTTCCCATTTCTTCCGGTCTTCCTGATGATCGTGGAAGCGTGAAATAGATTTTCGTCGACAAAAATGTATTGAAGACCTAGTGAATGCGATGCCTCTCTTGCGTCAATATTACAAATGATTTCTGGTGAGTACTCTTTTTTGGAAAACATTCTTCTTTGCCTCATTCATCTATATGAGTTCTTAATTAGGACTGGAATAGAAAATCAAATAACTATCTGAATAAAAATGCAAATTTTCAATTTTAGATTTTTTCTTTTGAGTTAGGTCCTTTCAGAATATCTATCAGATGTAGTTCAATGTCCAGCGTGGCTTTAGCCGGGGAAGTAGTTGTTTTCTGTTAGACATTCACAAAAAATAACTTCATTTTTATCGTGGATTTTTCAATTCCCAAAAAAATCTTTCTATTCAATATTCAATTGAGAATGTTTCCCTTTTCAACATGAATACACCACAAGACGTAATCTTGAACGATGGAAGATAGTGACTGAGGTTTATCTTCCAGTCGCAGATGATTCCACATCTGATTTTATGAACATCCTGTTCATATATTCAAACAAATCAACCTCTATAGACTTTTGCACTTACTTTACAATGTTCACTATGAACTAAGAATCACAACAATGTCAAGAATATTTTTAGGATATCGTTTGTTGGAGCTTTGCTTGTCCACTCATCAGCTGTTTCACAACTGTCAGATTACGTCACCGACAGTGCCCAATTCCGAGTTACAAGTCGGAATTCGGAGTTACAAGTCGGAATTCCGAGTTACAAGTCGGAATTTGTAAACTAAAAAAAGCGTGGCACTTCTATACCTTCGTACGAAACACCCCACTGAACTCATATTGATGTCTTTATTCATAAATCTTCGTCGAGTCAATACCCCCCCAAACAATTATGTCAGTAAGACCACAATCTTTTAATCCACCGATGAATATAAAAAATACACCCAGACCAAAACACCGGCTCGGGGATAATCCTAATCCAAACACCGACAGAGAGAGGGCGCGCATGTCTCCCTCGGCTTTGGAGGGGAGACTCCTAGGCTCCGCCCATAGCCATCACGCTGCTAGGGGGCGTGGCCTCGATGGGTCTTACGTTATTACCGTTCCCCGTAGGTGGTGCTCGTCAACCCCATGGCATATCCTGTCAGTGACAAGGGACAGTAGTGAGCTCTAGATCACTGGTGGCAGAATACGCAGTGGAAAAATACACCCCATGTGGCATGTGCGTATAGTTGTATTGAGTGTTGTGGCGAATACTTTGTGATAGTTGGGAAACTAGTTGTTTGTGAAGATGTTGGAGTTTTACCCGAATTTGAACTTGAATCCGGCTATGCTGCCCGAGAGAAGTAGCATGTCGGGACCCGATTGTGCTGGACGAACAGGTTGGTATTAGGTCAGATCAGATGTGAACCTCATATGTCAATAATATAGGTACCTATGAGATACCCCAGTAAACACATAATGTGTATGAAACGTTTAAGGAACCCAAAGAATCATTTGAAACTTTTTGAACCAGTTTCAGAAATATATCATAAACATCTAACATTTCATATTCACAAGGAAATGTTTCTAAAATGTTTCAAATGTACAGAATGAAATGTTTCAAATATATGAAACGTTTCAACGAGACCATAAATCGAATCATTTGAAACATTCTGAACGCACATTTCAGAAATATATCATAAACATCTAACATTTCACATTCACAACATTGTTTCATAGGAAATACTAAATTCAATGGAAAACAGACAAATCATAGGAACTGCAACGATGACATTTCAAATAATTTTTTATGTATTCATTAAAACATTGCTTCTCAGTTTTATGTATGTACTGGTTATTATTACAATAAAAATGGATAGGGAAATAATTTTCAAAACAAAGAGAAATTTGAAGAAAATTATAAGACTGTATTTTCTCCAGTGACCTGATCAGAAGAGGCCTAATGAGAATGTTTTCCAACAAACTGTCCTGAAAGTGTTCGTGGTATGAAAAAATGAATAATTTGATAGTTAGGTATATCAGCTCTGAAAGGTGCATGGATTTTCAAAGAATACAAAATATGGAGGCTTCCGAATAATCAGATGGAAGTATTCATTTTAATGTTGCCTTTTTTCGATGTCAAGAGATATAGCTTTTTTGCAAAAATCCTATTTAGATTAATTAATTCGAAATGGTGTCCACTTTAAATATTTTTTCAGATGCTGCACGAAAGCGATTTTCTAGTATGTCTGACTCGGAATTCGAAAAACACACTGCTACCTGGTTTCGATTGGAAACTCTAAGGTTCAAAAGGAAAACTGCAGATAACAATCTATCTCCAGCCCTATAGTGTTGAGTACATTTTCTATAAGTATACTCTATATATATATATATATATATATATATATATATATATATATATAATATATATATATATATATATATATATATATATATATATATATTTAGTGGCTAGAATAAAAATAATTTGTTCAGACCTTGTTTCATCCATTTTCAGGAACAATGTCAATTAACATAATTATCACTAATGCAAAAACGGATTCTGAAAACATTAAAACCCCCAAATATTATAGTTATCAGTAAGCGTTATTGTAACAAACAGGAAAAGCCAATATCTATTTCAAAGACCAACTATTGCATTGGAATCATTCATGTAAATCCTGGCTTAACCTACCTACTTTTCATGAGTTTTGTGAAATGTTTCATGAATGTTTAATAACATATACAGTTATATAATATGTTCCTTATATGTTTTTTTGGAACATTGCACGTAAAATATTCCAAAATGAATTCTTGAGCAGTTATTTTATGTTTTATATGTGTTCCTTCTGGAACATTGCCTGTGAAATATATCTGAATGTATTCAAACACAGTTAAAATATGTTCCAGGAACATTTTTATTGAAATGTTTCACTGAAACGTTTCATACGTAGGTCATTTCTGGTGTGTGGTATGTTTCACAAATGTATCTGAGTCAAAAGAAGAAACATTTCAAATGGAAAAATAGTTGTTTTAGAAATGTTTCGGACACATATTTTGGTTTACTGGGACATTTTCGGTGCTCTTCTCCATTTTTGTGCAATTTGGAACAACCCTTTGGGATGTGGGAAATGGGTAGATAAGGATTTTTCACTAGCATTTCCACTTTCATTGAAGTTCTTGTACAAAAACAAATATAAACTCTGTACATAGTGAACAAATAAAGAAGTCTACAGCCGAGTAAACCAAAATATGTGTCTGAAACATTCCTGAAACAACTCATTTTCCATTTGAAACGTTTCTTCTTTTGACTCTGATATATTTGTGAAACATACCAGACACCAGAAATGACCTATGTATGAAACGTTTCACGTGAAATGTTTCAATAAAAATGTTCCTGGAACATATTTTAACTGTGTTTGAATACATTCAGATATATTTCACGGGTAATGTTTCAGAAGAAACACATATACATAAATAAAATACCTAACTGTTCAGGAATTCATTTTGAAATATTTAACGTGCAATGTTCCAATAAGGAACATATTTATATAACTGTATAATGATATGCTATCAAACATTCATGGAAATTAGGTATAGGTTAGGTACTATAATGCAGGATTTACATAAATGATTCTAAGAAATGGTCTTTGAAATAGATATTGGCTTTTCCTCATTCCAACAACTTTTAAAACCCTTAAACCATATATTTCATTTTGTAGAATTTAATTTTCAATTAGTATGTTGCTCTGAGATATTGAAATATTAATACAGTACTTTCAACAAATTTTCAAATTTTAGTTGGCAAATGCATTGAAAATTGTTACAATAACCTGATGATAACTATATTATTGGGGGTTTCAATGCTTTCTGCATCCGTTTTTGCATCAGCGATAATTATGTTGGCATTGTTCCCAAAAATGAATAAAACAAAGTCTGAACAAATTATTTTTATTCTATATAAGTATATACTTTTAGAGTATATACAAAATGTACTTAACATTATAGGGCTGGAGGTGGATTGTTATATATAGTTTCCCTTTTGAACTTGTCGAAACCAGGTAGCAGTGTGTTTTTCGAATTCCGTGTCAGCCATACCTACTAGGATATCGCTTTCGTGCAGCATCTGAAAAAATATTTCAAGTGAAAACCATTTCAAATTCGTTGATCGAAATATTATTTTAGCAAAAAAACTATATCTCTTGTCATCGAAAGGCTACATCAAAATGAGTATTTCCATCTGATTATTCAGAAGCCTCCATATTTTGTATTCATTGAAATTGAAAAACCATGCACCTTTCAGAGTTGATATACTCACCTAACTATCAAATTATCAAGGGGGTAGTTATGTTTTTAACCGACGTCTAGTAGACGCGTATATTTTTTTTTTTTTTTATTTATGATCACGCATAACTTTTTACTGAGACGTCCGATTTCGACAATTCTTTCTTCAATGGATAGAGTGTACTTCGAAGTTGGTCCCATTTGAATTTAAAAGATGGAATTCACCCCTAGGTAGCAAAATGAAGGATATTGATCACTCACCCTCTGAATTCTGGTCCGTTAACCGATTCTATCAGGCATAACTTTGTACTGGGTTCTTTGATTTGGATGATTATTTTTTTACTAGATAGGTTATACCTCATATTTGGATTTCGAATGAAATTAACCACCCTTACGGGTGGAAAAATAGGGGATAATTGATTTTTCACTTGTGAACATTGACACACACATATGTAGTTATTTTTGTTCCACATCCGTCACAATCATTATATTCTATAAGACGATGGAATGATATACAAAGTAAAGAAATAAACTAACCAGAACAACAAAAATAATTTATATTACAATAAATAGTAAAAGTAGATGATCATATTATTCAACTGGTAATAGTTGAAGTAAGGTGGGTAAGTTAGTATTTTGGAAGTAATCAAAAAACAAGTAGGTAGTAATTAGTAGATTTCAGCCACGAAAAATCGAAAAATAAAAACTTTTTAACAAAAAATTAAAGCGACGAAATACAGAACTGAAAAGTTAAAAATAAAATAAACCTTTTTAGTCTCAATAAACTAAACTAATGTAAGTAACAAATTTTGAGTCGGCGCCAAAAGAACGATCAACGAAGATCATTAAATTACTTCAAAAATATTATCAGAATGTCACCGCGCAACTCGATGCCATCATTTTACGCCTTATCTAATTTATTTGCTTGTTTGTTAGGCGCCGACTGAAAATTAGTTACTTACGTTAGTTTAGGAGCTCAGTTATTGAGACTAAGAAGGTTTCTTTTATTTTTAACTTTTCAGTTCCGTATTTCGTCGGTTTAATTTTTTGTGAAAAAGTTTTTTCATACCACGAAAACTTTCTGGCCAGTTTGTTGGAAAACATTATCGCCAGTTTGTTGGAAAACATTCTCATTAGGCCTATTCAGGTCATTGGAGAAAATACAATCTTATAATTTTCCTCAAATGACTCTTTGTTTTGAAAATCATTTGCCTATCCATATTTATTGTAATATTAACCAGTACATACATAAAGCTGAAAAGCAATGTTTTAATACTAAAAAAAGGTTAATATGTCAGCGTTGCTTTAAAACAATATCAAATATAGATTATATAGGTTCTTATGATTTGTCTGTGTTATATTTCTAATAAAGATATGTATGAATAACAAAGATAAAATTAATATACCTATACTAGGAATTTTGAAAATTGAATAGTAGGATTTTTCTGAAAATTGTAAAATCCACGATAATAATGATGGAAGATAGTGAGTAAAGATTATCTTTCAGTCGCTGATGATACTGTTCATAATTTCGAACAAATCATACTAGGACTATTCTTAATAATGATGAACAAGGAATGTTTTTTTTATACATCATCAGTTAATAAAAATATACTCGATATATAAACACAGTATGCATAGCGAACAAATAAAGAAGTCTACAATAGACTATATTTGTAATTACGATATGTATGAATAACAATGATAAAATTAATATTCTATAAAAGGAATATCATAATTAATGATAAATAAGAAATGTTGTCTTTCTATCCATCATCAACAGTTTTAACACAAAATATACTCAATATATAAACCCAGTGCGTAGACTAAATTTGTAATAAAGATATATAACTATGAATAACGATAAAATAAGGATTGTTTTTCCTCCTTGTTTTTTCGAATCTGTTTCAATGACCACATTTTCATTTTAGATTTAGAATGGGAGAATCTTAGAAGAAGGTAAATTTTTTTTAGCTTGGATTAGTTAAAGTCTATGAATCTCAGATCGTGACTTCGAGAGTATCCATTTGTTCAAGAGTGTTTATTTTAAGAGATTTATATTTTTCATTTCAATTGGAATGGAATATACCAAGTATTATATTTTTTCTGCTCTAGGTACAGAAACTCAAGTTTTCCTGAACCTGGTGTTGTATGTATGATTATATTGAAAAGTTCATATTTGTGTTCGTGTTGCATATGAAAAATATTTTTCACAATAACTGTCGAATATCCATCATTTGGGTTCCAGTGAAGAGGTGATTCTACGAGAGAAGGGTACATGGTTTCCATTTGATCGATTTCTAGTTGTGAGAAAGCTGCCTGAATGTATATAATATCTTCTGAGTTTCTTGGTTTCATATCATTATATGTTTATCCTAATTTCAAGTGATTGTCAACGAAGATTCCTAGATATTTAATGCTATTTACACTGGAAATTTCCACCATTTCTTGTTGAATTGAAAAAATATTTGGATATGCTTTTCTCAATACTTAGTGAGAAACAAAACTAGTTCCGCAATGAGTATAAATTCAGTCAGCTTCAGTGTTAATCATTTGACAGTATCTATATTCGAATTAATATATATTTCATTCCAAATCAATCAAACATACGGTGAGTAGGACACGCAATTAAATTGAATGATTCAATTATGTCTCTGATTATTTTCCATCAAGTGGGTATCTCATTTGGGTGAACGAAGTATTTCATTTATTTCAGTCGAGTAGGTATTTCATTTGGTTGGACCAAGCTATTGATTTGTAATAGACATTTTTTCAGAAACATATATTTTTTCGATTTTAATGGAACACTCATGGAGGAGTCTTCTATTATTCTGCTCCCATTAATTAACAATGATCTTAACGAAGCAATGCCCTTCTATTAAAATTGAGAAGGATATGTTGGCGAAAAAACTAAAAATATCAAATTCTTCTGCATTTATTACTTATTTAAAGAAAGGCAAAACGCAATTGAAGGAAATGGTTTACTAAAACATATAAATCTTAGTCACATACAAACTGCATCTGAACTTACGGAATTTTCGGTTAATATATAAATTATCTTCATTATATTTTATCATAAAACAAGAGCTCCATTACTAATTATGGTATAAAAAACAACGTCATTATCATCGATTAAACATTGTACTAACAAGTTTTCGCCATTATTACCCTCCAAAAATCAAACCGTCTAAAATAAAGTCAGATAAAAATACTCACAAAGTCAGCCAAGCGACTCAATCAGATGTGGGTGGAAACAGTGATGTATCCATGAAGGGTTGGAACGACAAGCCCCAAACAATATTCGAAAAAAAAAATAAAGATGTAGTGTTTGATATTTCTATTTTTTGTGTTTTTTTGGTTACGTGGAATTCCTTCCGTAGTCTGATTTGCACTTTGAAGAAATATCGAACATTTTTTGGAGTCCTGGCTAAATTCACACATTTTTGTCAAATAATGACATATTGAAACTGAAGTTAATTTCTAGATGTCCACCCATGAGAACTCCTCAGTTTATCAATGAACAACAGAAATAGAGGAGGTGGATTACGTAAGTCCTGGCATAAACTACACATCAATCATATGTATAGTTTATTATATATATATATATATATATATATATATATATATGTATATATATATATATATAGAAAATAATAGTTCATAAATATATTTTTCAATCTGATGGAAAATAAGAAAATATTTCAGGCTTTTCTATAGAATTTCACGCCAAACTTTGTAGTTCTACAGTATTCTAACAGACAAAAGTTACAATGGAATCCTTATGTGCATATATAATCAGATTGTCCCATCAGGAGTTGTTTATCGGCACCATTTTTCACGGTTTCAGACTTACAAGTCCGGACAGCGGAATAGTACCCATGCCCAGATTCATTCGTAAGAACGGCATCCCGTGTAAAAAAAAATTGAGTAACTGACTTAGTTGTCTTCATTGAATGCTAATGTTTGAAACGAAAAGAACCCTGGAGAATAAAACACAGCTTCAGAGAGTTCCGGCTTTTCTAACTCGCATTTAATCATGCTACAAGCTCAGTGAGTTAAATTTTGATAGATTGGCCATGCACTATTATTTTGGTTTACCTGAATATTGAAAATGAGCCGTCCCTGAGGGATATTTTATTTGATCTGACTCCAGGACATATTTCTAAACATATTGTGATTGACTATAGTGGTCAAGATCTATCTCTAGAATAATCCGATGAGATCTATCCAAATTTGCCCATTGCGCATTTAAATTGAGTATTTTGGATCATAAATGGGGTGCTTGAAATATCTTTCTAAATCAATTTATCTTGATATTAGCAACCATTTATCAAAGTGTACGCCTTCTTGTGAAAGATATAACGTTGAAATAATAATAACACTCGATCGACTATAAGTATAGGAATATATAACATAGAAACACCTAAGTGAGTAGATACATATATTGAATTTAGATACTTCTGATCGGGATATAATTAAAACGATTGGAAGTTTACTCTGAAATATGGGTGCTGTAGTTCAATTGTGAGCACGCGCTCCGAATACTCATTATTTAAGGAAAACATAATAATTTCTGAAATAACTCGTCTCTGAAATTATGTACTCAAACATTTTTTATCAATATTGGTTACTTGAAACCAATACTTATAAAATAAGCTACGTTTGATGCAGTACTGACGACAAATACATCTTTATTGAATGTTTCGCTCATTTATCTAATAATGGCGACCCAGCATATTCCTGTAAATATGGCGGCCTTTGGAGAATATAACCACTCTAAAGTTCCTCTCATCATAAAGTGGCCAGTGAAACTAAATTATTAACGTTGACTCACCACTTCATAGTTATAACAAAAAATTCTGGTATTTTTTCTGTGAATTACTTCACAGTACCGAAAATGCTCGAAAGCATTTTGATCAGAATATTTTTAGCTGTATCGACGTGATAAAAACTGAAAATAAATAAGTCCATTTGTACTGCGTGTGATAGTTGATGAACAAATAACTAATTTTCTACACTCCGAAACTCCTGACGACAAAATAAATAATCATGCACCCCATGATACCGTCCCATTCAAAATTGTAATCCCTAATCCAGCACGCGACGTCATATTTCCTTGCAAACTCGATTTAATCACATTTTATTACCTAAACCATACAATAACCATAAAGTATATTGGTGCCATCTTATTCCTGACCATATGAAGATTATGAGTCTGGGGTGAAGAAAGTCCTTATAAATACCCCTCTCTATATTCGTTGAATAACAGTTCACTGAAGTTTTTTCAGGTGTCTTCTTATTCTTCTAGAAGTTTACGTGATTCTTATCCTTGCTTCTGCAATGTCTTCGCTTTCCGATTTCACTTCTGAAAATAGTGATCCGGGATTCGTCAGTGATAGTGGAATGGTGTACCTAAATCATGAAATGGTGAGTCTATATAATTTTTAGCAAACATAAATTATATCTTTCAAAAAATTGTTATTGTAGTATTGTTGAGTTTAGAATCGTTTTTATTTACGAAAAATCTAGTGAAGGAATCGGTTGCAAAAATATAAAGAGATATATCATTCATCAACTTGCTAGTGAAACATATTTTGAAAATATTTCATGTAGACATTGAATTTTAAACTAATAGTCTGATTAACAAGTTAAAAAACGGTTAATTTTTGTTCCCGGTGCTAAAAATATGTGCGATAGCTCATTCGATTTGGATTGACGTCTAGAAAAATGTATTCCGAGCATTTATTAGCAGATAAAAAATTGCATTGTTATTAACAAAATGAGATGAAGAAAAAAAGATATTAATTTTTTTGATAATAACTCAAAAACTATTGATATTTAAGATTTTTTCAAGAAATAGTCCCAAAGAAGAGAAAATTTCCAATAAAATAGCAGCTTTTGGTACTTTTAATATTTTTGTACATTTTAATAATTTGTAAAACTGTTGTGAGCCGAACGTTTAAGTGCTTCAAGAAGCGAAATGGTACGTGCTTTAGGTGATAAAGTAGCAGCGATCCTAATTCTTGGTGAAACTGGACAAAATATTCATGCAGCAGAACGGATTTTTAATGAGAGGTTTCCCGATCGCCCCGTTTTGGGCACTTATTTAAGGGAGCTTCTTCGTAAGTTTGAAACAACGGGTAGTATTAATGATGCGAAACGATCTGGCAGACCACAAATTTCTGATGAGAAAAAAATTGATATACTGGCAGAAGTAATAGTTAATCCTATTTCTTCTTCTAAGTCAGTCGAAGTACAGTACACAGGGTGTTGAAAAAAAAACAAATTTCATCCATACAAATTAAAAATGGTTCATCAACTCTTAGACGACGACCCAGACCGAAGACTAGAATTTTGTGAAAATATGGAAACTAAAATTAACCAACAGCCAGACTATATCAAAACAATTTGTTTTAGTGACGAAAGTACTTTCTATCTAAATGGAAATGTAAATACACAGAATGTGAGGTATTGAAGTGACGCAAATCCTCACCTGTTTCGTAAAACACATACCCAATTTCCCCAGAAGGTGAATGTTTGGGCAGGTACCCTGGGAAACCACATCGTTGGGCCTCTTTTTTTAAATACTAATTTAATTGGTGAGGTTTATCTGGAGCTGTTGCAAAACGCAATAGAACAGTTAATCCTTGAAATTTTGGAAGTTAGTCCAGATGAATTCGGCAATTTGGAAATAACATTCCAACAGGATGGTGCTCCTCCACACTATTACGGTGCAGTAAGACGGTATTTGGATGAGGAGTATCGTGGTAGATGGATTGGACGACGAGGTTCAACGGAATGGTCAGGACCTCACACCTTTGGATTTTTTTCTGTGGGGGTACCTTAAATCGAAGGTTTACGCCACTGAACCTGACAATATTGACGTTTTAAAACAACGTTTTGTTGCAGAATGTGAGGCTGTTTCCGCAGACACATTTGCAAAAGTACGAGAAGAGTTTAAAATAGGATATTTCACTGTCAGGAAGTAAACGGAGGTCACTTCGAGCAATTTCTTCTTAAATCTGTAATTAATATCATACTGAATGGAATTTAAATTTTAATGTTTACAAATGACTGCCATAAACACAAACAAAATTAGTATCATTGAATAGATTTTTTCGATACCTTTTGAAAGAGGTGTCGCTTGCCGTAGGGTTCCATTCAAAATTATTGGTCACAATGGCCTTGTGACGTCATCTTTGACGATTAATATTCAGTTTCCAAATTTCAGTTGTTTATGTATAATCGTCACAAAAATAAGAGGGGGGGGAGGGGACTTTTGAGAAACACTGTAAATGAACGTAGCCTGAGAATATTCCAGATCAATTCTGAGATTCCTTTGGCTACAGGAATAGTTATATTCTCTAAAGCATGGATTTCAATGTGAACTTAATTTTAAAATGATTGGCCATGTGTAACTGTGCAAGAGTGCGGGTAACTTGTATAGGCAACTTCAACAGTAGATATGAGCTTGGTTCCTTTGCCATAGAGACATCTTTGTTGTATACATGTCTGTAATAATTATTCACTATATTTCTCCTATTTGAATTCAAAGTGTGAGCAGTCATACTATTCCAAATTTCCGGTGATCCACTATCAATAAAAAATTATGCAACATAGTTATTATGATTCTTCTTCTAGGCATGACAGGTGAATAAAAAATAAGCAATTCTGCTGTAAAAGTCACCCGCAATGTCTATTAGCGTATCAGTATATTTTTCTAGAAGACCAGCTAAAAGAATTTGGAAGCAATCAAGAGTTTGTCCTATCTCTAAGATGGTTTGAAATACACATTACAAACAATACATTTATGATCGCTCATACTGAACAAGCAAATGAGCAGGTATGACGATTTATATAGTACAGTCACTCCAAAAATATTTTCAAAAAAAAATGCACATACCACCGCTAGGCCTACCCAATGATTTTTCTTTTGTAGCATTGGATGTTATATAATCGAAATCTGCCAAGTTATCAGGAACAATCGAAATACCATAGGCCAGGTTTCAGTCAGGCACAAAATATCAAAGTCAGTCCCATCCAAATTAAACACATTCTTATATCCATGACAATTCCAATATTTTAGTAATAGTTTTTTGAAGAATTAGCTTTTCCCTTGTTAATTTTAGCAGCATTCTTATTTGGAGATTCTTCTTCATCGCGAGGTCTTTTTGGGGTGGCGGAGACTATTGTCGGCTGACCGGAAACAAATTTTACACGAAGATTTTCTCCATGGGCCCTTCTTTGTTCAATTTCTTCATACATAGACGTAAGTTCTTCACGAAATCTCGGTGTGTAGTCATTTTTGAAGTTCACATTGGGAAACTCTTTCAGAGGCAACTTTGGTCTTTTGGCTGAAATTGAGAGGGCTTCCTGTCGAGACGAAAATTCTACCTTCAGCGGGCGTATTTTGGGCAGATTTTGTTTACCAAGTCTGTGCATCCTGATAGGGTTGGGTGGTTTGGGTAAATTGAGCTCAAGTAAAATATCAGACACCGCCTTAGTTCATCTTCATTGATTCATCGATGCCGTATATTATCACATTCTTTTCTCGATCCAATCTGACTGAAGTAGCATCCAATTTTGTTTCTAGGTCTGTTACTCTAACTTTCAACGACTCATTTTCTCCTCTCAGATTAATAATGTGCGCCATACTTTCATCGATTTTTTCGTTTTGTTCTGCCAATAAGGCTCTTAATCAATAATCGAGTAACAATTATCAATTAACAAGTTATGAAAATGATGGCATTTATGCAAACTGAATCAACAATTAAGGTATGAATATCAAACAGTTGCACAAGTCAGAGATCAGATAGATTTAAATTGACCTTTTTATAATAAATCCAGAAAAAAAATCCGTTGAAAACGCATAACCAATCTCGTACGATGTTGTTGCAGCTCAATTAGATTTCCCTTTCTTGTTAGGTAATTGTGACACATTGAATTAGTTTCGAAAACAGACTCCCATTTTTTATAAAGAGCAAACAATTTTTAATGTATATAGATGGTAATGTTAAAATTTCATTTCATCTAAAGATGGGTCTACAGGAATCTGTGTCACGAGGGCCATACAAGATACGTATAACCTTTTTTTGAGAGATGAAAGATCTATTAATGTTCAATCCTTCTCCCCGCAAAAGCACATTGTAAGAAAGTACTGAATGAACCATCGCATAGTAAATGTTTAGCAAATGTTCTTCATTCATAACCTTTTTGAGTTGTACCAATGCATAAAGTAACAGTAGGTGAACATGCTAAACTTTTAGGATTAACTATTGACGATAGTTTATGCTGGGAACCACACATCGAAAATACCTGTTCCAAATTGAGTACTCACATTTTTCTTCTGAGAAAACTGAAATCGTTTGTTGATAAAAATACCCTTCTTTCTGCGTACTTTGCTCTTATCCAATCATATATCAGCTATGGATTGACCCTTTGGGGAAATTCCTCTCACTTTGAAAAAGTGTTTAAAATTCAAAAGCAATCCATTAGAATAATCTGTGGTGCGGGTTATAGGGATTCTTGTCGGCTATTATTCTGCCAACTCAGTATTATGCCTCTACAAACTCTGTTCATTTATCAGACTTTGCTCGAGATTCATGAAAATAAAGAAAAACTCCTGACTAACTCAAATTACCATGATTATAATACACGCAACGCGAATCTGATCAGGTCTAAAAGATTTAAATATAATAAATCTCTCAAAAACTCAATAAATGTTGATCTTTACAATATAATTCCTACCACACTAATGAACAAAAACCAAGCTACGTTCAAGAACTCTATCAAAGTGATACAGCAGAAAAAGTGTTACTACACTATAGCTGAGTACATGGCTGACCCACCCGGGATGTGATTTGATCCAACTATCTTAACACCATACTATGTGTATGGTTTATCGTAATGTCTACATATGTGTACACGCAATATTTTATTTTTATTGTTATTTTATTTTTATTGTTATTTTATTTTTATTGTTATTGTATTTTAATTGTGAATTATTATTTTCTGTATTTATTCAATTGCTACCTGACTTGCTACAAATGTTTTTTAACATAACGTAGTTAAATAATGATCTATCTAATAAAGATCTATCTATCATATAAACTGGTGTTCAATTTCTTGCAAACGTAACTTGTGTGAATTTGCCAACTCAATCCAGAATTTGTATGAACACCTACAAATTTTGTGGTTTCCGACGGATATACAGTCACATCATTGATATCAACATGTATAGGCTGTTCTAAGTATCTTATATTAAAGAATTGAACTGACACCATTTTATCGGCTTTAACTATAAGTTTATTTGTGCGACACCATGTTGTAAATTTGCGACCTATTGTGTTCTGATCCGACTGGAGTTTCGCCGGACTATCAGCTTCTGAAATGGAAGTCTCGTCAGCAAAAAGTGATATAGACTCAGTACCTATATGTTGTGGTAAATCATTGATATAAATTAGAAAAATAAGCGGTCCCAAAACTGAGCCCTGTGGAACTCCAATGTCTACGTTGAATATATCAGAGTTTGTATCATCCCATTTCACATATACTTTCCTCGACTTCATATACGATATTACCCATTCAAGAAATTTCCCCCGAACACCTTTGTCATATAATTTGTTAGCGAGTGTATCAAAATAGAGGGTGATTCAAAAGTACTCTTACAAACTTCAGGAGGTGATTCCTCACAATATTCTAATATGAATTGTCCGAATAAATATATGTACGCAAACGCTTCGTTTCCAAGATACAGGTTGTTGAAGTTTTATTTTTATTTTCGTTTTTTTTAAATAACTTTCGAAATACTGACCTTAATTAAACGAAAATTGGTATTGTGAGGTTTTTTGAGGTGTCGAATTCGAACCTGATGTTATTATTGCTCTTACTCGTAAGGGGCGCCACCTACACGTCTTTTTCTTTTTTGAAGATCAATAACTTTTTTGAGCGTACTTCTAGCACATTTTTTAGTAAAAAATCAAATCCTCTATCATATCTACGTAAAAAAGCTACTCCTGTTACAAGTCGGTATAAGCAACCGTTTTCTAGATATTTGGACTTGAAAATTTCAAGTCGATTATTTCATAATCGATGCGTGTTGAAGTTATTACCATTATTTTGCATTTTTCACAAGAATGCTTAGGAATTGAATTCGACGTTTGAGTAAGTAGTTTTGGTTTTTTGTATTCTATTTATTTTTACTTATTTGCAATAGTTATTTTTGTATCAAGGGTGCAAAATCTGTATTTGTTTTAATAAAATTTGCAAGAAATATCAACTTTTTATTTCAAGAAATTTTGAATATGTAGAGTAAAATAAAATAAAGGAAACTAAATTGTATTCAACTAAATTGTTGAAAGTGTCCACCTTCAGCGAAGATACAGGCATTCAGTCTTCTAGTCATTGAATCTCGTACCCGCTCAAAAGTTATTGGTGTGTTTCTTATTGTTTCACAGGCGTCTACTATTCGGTTCCTTAGATCTTCCTCGTTCGCTACTGGAATTTTGTAAACTAGTGACTTCAAATGTCCCCAAAAATAAAAATCTAGCGGGTTTAGATCTGGGGACCTTGGTGCCCACGCTTGATTAGGATCTTCTACACCACTACCGATCCATCGATTTGGATAGACAGTGTTAAGGAATTACCTGGCTACAACGCTAAAATGGGCCGGAGCCCCATCATGCATGAATTACATGCGGATACGAATTTCTAATAGTACATTCTGAAGTAGTCCCAGCAATTCATTTTCTAAAAAGTCTCTGTAAGTTGCGCCATTCAGTCGGAACGGAAGAAAGAAAGGACCCATCAAGTAAATCAATTATTGCCACCCATGCATTTACAGAAAATTGATACTGATAATGTCTTTCACTAACTGCGTGCGGATTTTCCAGAGTCCAAACATGGTTGTTATGAAAGTTTGTGATAGCATTTCAGGAGAAGTTTGCCTCGTCCGTGAAGAGTACATATCTTTAAAATTGAGGATTTCCAGCCAATTTTCTCAAAAACCACTGACACATAGTAATGCGTTGGGGGAAGTCTCGTGGCAAAAGAGCTTGTACCCTTTGAATATGGTATGGATAAAATTGTTGATCGTGAATAATTCTCCAAACTGTGAACTGAGTAGAATTGAGAACTTTAGCAATTATTCTTGTTCTGGATTCTCCTCGAGAGCGTTCAAAACAGCTTCTTCCAATTCTGGGGTTCGGACTGTTCGTGGTCTTCTAATAATATCAGCTGCTCTCTTAAAGCTACCTGTTTCTGCCAAACGACGGTGGAGACTGGTAAATGTTGGAGCTGAAGGCAGTACTCGATTGGGAAATCGCTCCTGGTAAATACGTCTTGCTTCGCGCGCATTGGCAACCGCAAGGCCATAAACGAAATGCATATCGACTAAATGAGCATTATTGTTTAAATAATCCATTTTTTTTTTAATTAGTGTTTAAAAACTTACAGAAACTTCAACAAAACAACAAAACTTCTAACTGTCACATAATATGTAATCACCAAAACTACTTACTTAAACGTCAAATTCATTCTTGTGAAAAATGCAAAATAATGGTAATAACAACACGCATCGATTATGAAATAATCGACTTGAAATTTTCAAGTCCATATATCTAGAAAACGGTTGCTTATACCGACTTGTAACAGGGGTAGCTTTCTTACGTTGATATGATAGAGGAATTGATTTTTTACTGAAAAATGTGCTAGAAGTACGCTCAAAAAAGTTATTGATCTTCAAACAAGAGAAAGACGTGTAGGTGGCGCCCCTTACGAGTAAGAGCAATAATAACATCAGGTTCGAATTCGACACCTCAAAAAACCCAACAATACCAATTTTCGTTTAATTAAGGTCAGTGTTTCGAAAGTTATTTAAAAAAAAAACGAAAATAAAAATAAAACTTTAACACCATGTATCTTGGAAACGAAACGTTTCCGGACATATATTCATTTGGACAATTCATATTAGAATGTGAAGTAGATAGCGTCTGTAATTAAATATCAATGAAAATAGTTTGTGGCATTCAGACGATAAAATGAAAACTAGAACTGAAAAATAAAAATGTGGATCAGCCAGGGATCGAACCTGGGACCTTTCGATTTCTAGTCGAACGCTCTTCCATTTTTCAGTTCTAGTTTTCATTTTCTCGTCTGAATGCCATTCATATTAGAATATTGTGAGGAACCACCTCCTGAAGTTTGTCAAAGTACTTTTGAATCACCCTGTATACGGAGTCAAATGCCCTGGATAAATCGTCTCGGAGTACCTCAAAACGGATATTTCCGTCAATATCTCGAGTTTTTTTCGCAAGATTACATCAGGTACTTGTCTACTCGAGGGGGCCGGTCAAGTAAAATCATATTGAAAAACTGCTCAACGTGTTGAATATTTATAAAGCATAGAGTAGAAGTCTGCGCACGCCACTGGCGAAAAGAGACCCTCCTCCCACGACGAGAGCGTCCATGTAACGTTTAAGTAACGTCTAAGTAACGGAGTTACGGCTGAGCGAGCGCTCAATCGTTCGTGTAGCGGTGGTTGCCTAATGTAATCTTCACCGCGCCGCTAATCACCTCCTGACTACTCATTATACGAGACCAGAAAACGTTTTCGATGTTGCAAGGCTGACGAGATCAGATTCAGTCATTAGGAGGCTTCCGGGTTGCCTAACCTTAGCTTTACAAGCTTTTAGAGACGAAATGTTCTGAGATCCCTTTCGCTGATAGCTGATGCTGCAACAAATTGTCGGAGCTGGCTTGGATGGGAGGTATCGATCTAACGTGTTATCGAGGATTTGAACACTATGAATAATATTATTTCGCATCTGGTATTGGTTTGTTGGGGAAAAATGTATGAATTCTCAACATCCTAAAAGTTACGGAAGTTCTTGAATTCTGCGATTTAGTGAAGGACAGTGCCTTGAAACCATCTTTTTTACGTGAAAAGTCAAATCAATATCATAGTTACAGGCATTCTACGATTCAGTTCCATTTCAGCTTGAACTCATAGAAATAGTACCTTTTGACGACGTCACCACTTAAACCCGAAAATACCTTTAGTTCGAATGTTATATATCACAATACGCGAAGAAAAAACCAGAAAGCATTACACTTACATATATATATATATATATATATATATATATATATATATATATATATATATATATATATATATATATATATATATATATAATATATATATATATATATATATATATATAATTTTAAAAGTCCCCTCCCCCCCTCTTATTTTTGGAACGATTATACATAAACAAGTGAAATTTGGGAACTGAATATTAAAGGTTGTAAACTTCCCTACTAGTGATGATAGATGACGAAATCGTCAAAGATAACGTCGCAAGGCCATTGTGACCAATAATTTTAAATGGAACCCTACGGCAAGCGACACCTCTTTTAAACGGTATCGAAAAAACCTATTCAATGATACTAATTTTGTTTGTGTTTATAGCAGTTTTAATGGCTCATTAGTAAACATTAAAATTTAAATTCCATTCAGTATGATATTAATTACAGATTTAAGAATGAGTATCTACTCAAAGAAATTGCTCGAAGTGACCTCCATTTACTTCCTAACAGTGAAATATCCTATTTTTAAACTCTTCTCGTACTTTTGCAAATGTGTCTGCGGAAACAACCTCACATTCTGCAACAATACGTTGTTTTGAAACGTCAATATTGTCAGGTTTAGTGGCGTAAACCTTCGATTTGAGGTACTCCCACAGAAAAAAAATCCAAAGGTGTGAGGTCCGGTGATCGAGCTGGCCATTCCGTTGAACCTCGTTGTCCAATCCATCTACCACGATACTCCTCATCCAAATACCGTCTTACTGCACCGTAATAGTGTGGAGGAGCACCATCCTGTTGGAATGTTATTTCCAAATTGCCGAATTCATCGATTATCTTCCAAAATTTCAAAGACTGACGGTTCTATTGCGTTTTGCAACAGCTCCAGATAAACCTCACCAGTTAAATTAGTATTTAAAAAAGAGGCCCAACGATGTGGTTTCCCAGGATACCTGCCCAAACATTCACCTTCTGGGGAAATTGGGTATGTGTTTTACGAAACAGGTGAGGATTTGCGTCACTCCAATACCTCACATTCTGTGTATTTACATTTCCATTTAGTACTTTCGTCACTAAAACAAATCTTGACATAGTCTGGCTGTTGGTTAATTTTAGTTTCCATATTTTCATAAAATTCTAGTCTTCGGTCTGGGTCGTCGTCTGAGAGTTGATGAACCATTTTTAATTTGTATGGATGAAATTTGTTTTTTTCTCAACACCCTGTGTACTGTACTTCGGCTGACTTCACAGGTAGATGCAACGTGAGTTTTTGGAGAAGTAGGATTAACTATTACTTCTGCCAGTATATCAATTTTTTTCTCATCAGAAATTTGTGGTCTGCCAGATCGTTTCGCATCATTAATACTACCCGTTGTTTCAAACTTACGAAGAAGCTCCCTTAAATGAGTCCTCGAAACGGGGCGATCGGGAAACCTCTTATTAAAAATGCGTTCTGCTGCATGAATATTTTGTCCAGTTCCACCAAGAATTAGGATCGCTGCTACTTTATCACCTGAAGCACGTACCATTACGCTTCTTGAAGTACTTCAACGTTCGGCTCACAACAGTTTAACAAATTATTAAAATGTACAAAAATATTGAAAGTACCAAAAGCTGCTAAAACAGTTAAACGTTCGATCAACAATACACAAATTATTAAATGTACAAAAACTTGGGCAATTACAAAAACGTCGAATTAGGGAGACTAACAAAAACGTCAGCTTATTTGACAACTATCCAGAGGCGGAGCTTGAATTTGGAATTTTACTATTAACTGATTTAATTCATCATAGCTTTGCGTTCTTTAAAAGCGAGTTGCCAAAACTGCCATAAACACAAACAAAATTAGTATCATTGAATAGGTTTTTTTCGATACCTTTCAAAAGAGGTGTCGCTTGCCGCAGGGTTCCATTTAAAATTACTGGTCACAATGGCCTTGTGACGTCATCTTTGACGATTTCGTCATCTATCATCACTAGTAGTTTACAACCTTTAATATTCAGTTTCCAAATTTCACTTATTTATGTATAATCGTTCCAAAAATAAGAGGGGTATATATATATATATATATATATATATATATATATATATATATATATATATATATATATATACAGTGTGACACACTTAAGATGAAGACACCCCTGCATTTTAGTCATTTTTGAAAGCAGAGATTTGATTATTGGTACAGACGTAGACCTTCATGGGCCGCACTTTTCGCAATACCCAGCCCGAGTGACAGCCTTAAACCCAGCCTACTGCGATCCCGCGAAAAGGCAAATTCTCGATATTTTGCTTCGCGTTGGAGATACCGAAAAAAGGTATTTGAAAAATTAATGATTGATATGGCGTTCTGGTATATTGGTGACCAAATGACCGTTGCAAATTCCAATTTACTTCTTTTGAATGTGCGTGTACAATGTGTCTAGACTTTCTTTCAAAGCAAGACCAATTTGTAACACAGTAACCAAGTAATTTTATTGACGCCATTAAAATTTTATTGATATGCTCGGTGGACGCCAGTTTACTGTCGAATATGATACCTAAATCTTTGAAACTCAAACATCTTTCAAGAGCTATGACATTGATTCTGTCAGTATAGAAAACTGAGGATTGCTTGCAGGAGAGGGTTAATATTTTACATTTGAAAATGTTGAGTTTCAAGCAGTTCCTGGAGCACCAAGTCTCTGAAATCATTAGATTCTGCTCGAGTAGAATGTTTTCAAGTCATCGGCGAACAAAAGGTGGTTGGGACTCAGTTCAAGTCATAAATCATTCATGAAAATAAAAAACAGGAGTGGGCCTAGGTTGGATCCTTGAGGGACCCCTGAACTAGCTACATAGGTATTGGATGTGTGTCCCCTGTATTCTATAAACTGGGTTATTTCGATTAAATATGACTCCATAAGTTTGAGAAGTGATTCAGAAAAACCAGCTCTTCTTAATTTGGTTGGTAACAAATAGTGATCAATAGTGTCGAATGCTTTTTGGATGTCAGTGTATATGACATCTACTTGTCCTTGAGAGCCTCAGCTATGCAAGCCAGATTAGAAACAGTTGATCTGGGTATAAAGCCATGTGATTCAGTGATATACGGTTTCTCACTGAGTGTTAGATGATTTCATATAAGACAATTTCAAACCATTTTCCAAAGTTACAAAGAATGGCAATAGGTCTGTAGTTAGATATGTCTGATACAGGACCCGATTTCAAAACAGGGCAGATTTTAGTTGTTTTCCAAAGCTAGCTATCAGTAGTTAGAATGATGTTGAAGATACCACTGAGTGGTTTTGCTTGGATATTTATACAGTCTTTAACAATGAAGCTATTTACTAATAGTCTTTCAATTATAATATTAATATTAGATTTTTTCTTTCAGATAATGGACTGATAAAATGTGAGAAGGCTTGGTGTGAAAATAATAATCTACACAACCCAATAGGTAAATATATTTGTTTTTTCAATCAAACATTTTGTTATTTCTATTATTCACTAGCGTTCAAATTTTATAAAGTATAATCGCTTATTTCCACTAACTCTCTCCTGCCAGGGCTCTTTGTTTATGGATAAAGGTCCGATTCAGACAATTTGACTAATTCCACTTAACAAAGTTTCAACATAGTTTTCGTCATCTTCAGGTTAAAAACACTAAAATAATTTAAAACATGGAATTTGAAACATAGCACGTTACGTTACAAAATATTAACATATTTTTCATATATTTTCCATATGTATGAGTATGAGTTGTCACTTACAAAATATTCTATTTACATTTTTGATTTTGCATTGTACGGATGATGTTGAAGGTATGTGATTTCGTGTTATCGGGAATGGTTTATCTTTCATGTTTTTCCCCCTCAATAAATACACTGGATTGTGTAGAAGATTAAATTTAAAAGTAATTTAGAAAAAATCATGAATATTTTAAAATAAAATAATTACCATGGCCACGTTGCAGAGAAAACAATAAAAAACGAATACATGCGATCTACAATGAGAATAGTAATAAAGAAAAGAAAGCATAGACAAACTATCAAATAAAATCAATAAAACAATGGAAAAACACAAAATTACTATATCACATCGACTACAGATGTAGTTCAATGTCCAGCGTGGCTTCAGCCGGAGAAGTAGTTGTTTTCTGTTAGATTTCATAAAACATAACTTCATTATAGTCGTAGATTTTTCAATTTTCAGAAAAATCTTTCTATTCAATTTTCAATTGAGAATGTTACCCTTTTCAACAAATAAAAACATTTATTCAAAATTAAAACCAAAGAACAAAAAACCAATACGTTATATAGAATACCTTGTAAAGACTGTCGAAGTACCTATATTGGTACTTCGACAAAAACAATATTTGTAAAAGCGAATACAAACCCATAAATATTCAAAAACTGGCATATCCGAACACGAAAAAGAAAATAAACATAAGTTCGACAACGTTGAAATTTTGACTAAAGAAATAAATCTAAAAGTAAGAACATTCCCCAACAGTATTAACTGAAATGATATCAAAAACCTGAGCCAGACCTTTAATCAATCTTCTAAACCTACCACTATATTTATGAAGGGAAAAAAACATGGAAGGTGAACCATTCCCCCCAACAACGAAATCACACACCTTCAACAACACAAGTGTAAATTGAATATTTTGTAAGTGACAACTCATACATATCATAGATATTTTAATATTGTGTTGAGTAACGTGTTTTGTTTCAAACTCCATGTTAGTAATTATTTTAGTGTTTTTAACTTGAAGATGACAAAAACTGTGTCGAGGAATGTTAAGAGGAATTATAAAATATATTTATATTTATTTGTTTTGAGGATCTCGAACCTTTTGTATTTTCTTTTCTGTGGGGTATTGTGATTGTTGTTCAATGAAGACATCTAGGCAATGCCTAGTACATGTTTATTTTAATATAAGAAAAAACATCAACGTTTCGATGATGGGCCCATCGTCTTCAGGATACATTAAATGGGGTAACTTATGAGCTAATGAGCGTATCTAGAATGTACAAAAAAATATAGTGGTTAGTAGTGCTTAGATCATGTCTACTTACAAATGAAACACAATACCACACTATGGGTTACAAACCCTGCCGAAAGCATGAATGACGGTAAGTTTTCATTCATCCAACTACTGTACAAACACAAGCTCCACCATATATTATTGTACATTCTAGATACGCTAATTAGTTCATAAGTTACCCCATTTTATGTATCCTGTAGAAGACGTCAAAAAGTTGATGTTTTTTTGTATTAAAATAAACATGTACTAGGCATTGCCTAGATGTCTTCATTGAACCACAATCCCAAGATCCCACAGGAAAGTGTATATATAGTTATTTTGAATCATTGATTTGGTATTGTTGCATTGTAATAATTAACTAATGACCTCATGTTCATTGTTTAAACACACTATTTCCTCATTTGAAGATCGAACGAATATCCTTGTATACAGGACAATAATTTTTTCAAAGCATATCTCAAACTGCTAGGATATCCTTCTTCTCTCACAGGCATATTCAGGACCACAAAACCAGACCCTCTTATACTTTTATTCGAATGCCGGAATTCCTGACTCAAGCATTTTGCTGCAGATGGCGAACTAATAAAATTCGAAGAAATGTACGGAATATGCGAGGGTTACGGCCTGGATTTTCAGGGCGGTATACCCATTCTGAAGAATTTCAGATGATAGTAGCAAGGTCCCAGAAAATCCCTTCCATTTCATTTTCATGCATTCTCCAACAAATAGCGTATATTTTTTATTTTCAAATTCGAATTTCAACTTCGAATTGACTTCATTGCTCATGTCGAAAATCGAGAGAATTTATGGATATTGTTTCGGTTTGGAAGAAATGTAACTCCCTGGATATTCATATTGTTTTCGAATTTCATCAGGTTTTCATTACCATAACAGTATTGGATATTTTAAAGCCCGAGAAGTACATACAATCGAGTTTCCATATGATTTTTGCTTTTTTTGCACTAGTAGTGAGTTATAAAACTTTTTCAGGTGAAAAAACTCAAAGGATAGTGGGTTCAAATGCAACAAATGTTTATTCTTACATCAAATAGGGTTTTTAGATTTCAAAATTATATTTCTCATAATGAATGGTGAAGTAGAAACTCTGTAAATTCACTGCATCCATTCATACTGATGGAAATTCAAAATACAGAAGTGATCTTTCTTGACATGATTTTTGGCACAGTTTCTCTATATAGTTTTTGATTAACGTTTCGGGGACTATATCTGCCCCCGTTCTCGAAATCTTCTAAATCTCCTTTAATTGGTTTAATAATTTGGATTTTTTTTTCAACTGAAAAAGCGAAAAAGACTCTGCAATCCAAATTATTAAAACAATTAAAGGAAATATAGAAGATTTTGAGAACGGGGGCAGATACAGTCCCCGAAACGTCAATCAAAAACTATATAGAGAAACTGTGGAAAGTTACCCAAAAAACATGTCAAGAAACGTTGATCCTCCACAAAAAACTACATTCATTCAATACAGAAGTGATCTTTGGAAGAATTTAAAATTTCCAAGAAAATTATTTTCTTTTTTCTTTTGAAAATATAAATTGATATAAATTGTAATAAAAGATTATCGCCCTTTAGGATCAGCATTCAATCATGAAACACCCTGTATTAGTCACATGCATCAATTTTGAACCTTTTATATTTTTTCACATATTGACTAGTTAAACATGAACCATATATGGAATCCACGTAATTGAAGAGAGATAAAACCCATGTGTCACAAATAATATATTTTAATTTGATGGAAAGAAGGTACCTATTGCCATAGATCATTTTTAATGTTGAGTGTGCACATTGAACTGATTTATTGACATGTTTTTCAAACCGTACATTGTCATCCAGTGGTACACCTGGCTTCATGAACCAATTCAAGTGGTTCATGTTTTATGCGAACATCAATTGAGATACTCACTTTATCACGATCATTCTTGGATCCGAATAACATGACATTAGATTTTCTGGCATTAATATTGAGACAATGGTCCGTGCATAGGTTTACAAATGATTGGAGATCACTATTTTTCTGTATACAAGCAATTTCAGTTGATTGAGTAGGAAAAATGTAGTAAATCTGAGTGTCGTCTGCATATAGATGAACACTACATTCATTAATGCTTCTCAATATATTCGAAGAGTACATGCAGAACAATGAAGGTCCCAAAATTGAACCTTGCGGTACTCCAGAATTAAGTGGTAGATACCGTGACTCAAGCTTATCCATGAGAACTTTTTGTTGTCTTTTCTTGTTATATTTGTCCAGCAGTAAGATGGCAGTTTCAGATAGACCCATATAGTGTGAAATTGCGAACAGTAAGTCGTAGTTGATGGTGTCGAATGCTCGTTTGAGAATTGTCCATCACATGCAGGGGTGACATTCTTCAATAATCTTCCTGGAGATATAAGAGATGAGACAATAGAAAAACGTTTCATAACCAAAATAAAGGAATGTTTATTTCAGAACTACTTTTACAGTGTTGGTGAATATCTTGGTAGGTGAGGGCACTCAAATTCTAATTTCTCAACTGATTGTCATACACTGTTAGATGTTAAATATATTTTATTTTTTAATCTATTTCATTATGTTTCTAACAATGTTTCATGAAATGTGATCGTTCTCTGTTAGTGTGGATAAAATGTTCATACATATTCATTTCTCATTATTGAATAACTTATTTTCGTTATTTAGTAATTCTAATCTTTTTTTTTTGTTGACGTATCCTATATCATTATGTGATCTGAAAGGATTTATTGAAGATTTCATTATTATTATTTATAATAAGAGTAGAACGGTACATTTTCCCCAATCTGTAGATCTGATTATATCATTCACAATATGCAGGAGAGCAGTTGTACAGCTGTAACCTTTCCTAAAGAGAACTCATTTTGATGATTTTTCAGTTGGACTTCCATAGCTCGTTCTAATATTTTGGAAAGGGTCGGCAATATTCTGATGGCGCGTAAGTCTTTGAATTCCAAGGGCTTATTTTTTTTGGGATTACCTTTACAATTGCTATACTCCATGTCATTGGAAAAACATTATCCGTTAAGCAGTGATTCACTATATGGGTCATGTGGACAGCACAATTTAATCATTTAATTTTTTATTATAAGTTTCAGCCATATTTTTATTCAAAAAATTAGTAGCATTGAGTATCTGACAATGAGTAACATTCAATCATTTTATGAAAAAAAAACTGTAACACTTTATTGAAACCTCAACAATTTTCCCCAACTCATAGCTATCCAAGGGGGCAACATGAGGAAATGAAATCATAGCCTACTGTGAATTCAGAAATACTATCTGAAAATGTTTTTTTTGCATTGGCAGCACTCAATTGCCTGCGGCAACTAAAATACTTTCATTCTCAACTATGCCAGTTCCGTAGCCCCCTCTCACGCACCCCTTTCTCCATTCTGTTGCAGATGGCGGGCTCATAAAATGCGAAAAAACGTACGAAATGTGCGAGGGCTGCGGCCAGAAAATCCACGATCGGTACCTGATGCGGGTGGCGGATTCGAGTTGGCACGAACACTGTCTCTGCTGCTCGATATGCGGCGTCCTGCTCACCCACTCCTGCTATACGAGGAACACCAAGTTGTATTGCAAGCCTGACTATGATAGGTGAGTTATCAGGAGCGATATCGCCAGGTATTTAGCGACTATCGATTTTTTATACTCTTAGTGAACTCAATAAATCGAAAAAATCATAGAGGATGTAATCTAACCTCTTGCATACCCGTGAATGACTGGTATACAGGGTGATTCAAAAGTACTTTGACAAAATTCAGGAGGTGATTCCTCACAATATTCTAATATGAATTGTCCAAATGAATATATGTCCGGAAACGCTTCGTTTCCAAGATACAGGGTGTTAAAGTTTTGTTTTAATTTTCATTTTTTTTTAATAACTTTCGAAATACTGTCCTTATTCAAACGAAAATTGGTATTGAGAGGTTTTTTGAGTTGTCGAATTCGAACCTGATGTTATTATTGCTCTTACTCGTAGGGGGCGCCACCTAGACGTCTTTCTCTTTTTTGAAGATTCATAACTTTTTTGAGCGTATTTCTAGCACATTTTTCAGTAAAAAAATCAATTCCTCTATCATATCTACGTAAAAAAACTACCATTTTTACAAGTCGCTATAAGCAACCGTTTTCTAGATATTTGGACTTGAAACTTTCAAGTCGATTATTTGATAATCGATGCGTATTGAAGTTATTATCATTATTTTGCATTTTTCACAAGAATGCTTAGGAAATGAATTTGACGTTTATGTAAGTAGTTTTGGTAATTACATATTATGTGACAGTTAAACGTTTTGTTGTTTTGTTGAAATTTATGTAAGTTTCAAAACACCAATTTTGAAAAAATGGATTATTTAAACAATAAATCTCATTTAGCCGATATGCATTTCGTTTATGGCCTTGCGGATGGCAATGCGCGCGAAGCAAGACGTATTTATAGTCCATCCAATATCAATGCAGAAGCTGTTTCTATGGGGAGCAAATGAAAACTCACTTCGCTAACACGAGCGTATATGCGAAGAAACGGAACGAAAAATAATCTGTACTACTCGTAAACATTTTCCGTCCGCAAACGATAGATCAAAAGAGCCGATAGTCAACGTGGACTCGAGTGAGGGCTGTCAGTTGTACAACCGATTCGTCTGGACCAATCAAGTCGGATATAATGCTGGCAGATGTGTCTCTACGATAGGAGGTCATAAATCACGCGTTATATTTGTGTTTTAATAGCTATGAAAGATTAAAAACCAGTAGCGTCTATGGTCTTGGTGTGTGCCGATCGAAATACGTTTTAGGATATAATAATAACCTACATCAAACAATGAAAGAAATTATTTTTCTTTCTTAATGTATTTGTATAAATAAAAGCTTGTCTTAATTTTTTTTTCATTTTTCATTATTTATGAAGTATTTTTGAAATCTTAAAATATCTAAATAAAATTAGTTATTTCCGCCACTGCTGCTCACACGATTTCGCCGCAAGACTTTTTTATGCTTCTGCAATTGATATTGGGAAAACTATACCAGGAGCGATTTCCTAATCGAGTACTGCCTTCAGCTCCAACATTTACCAGTCTCCACCGTCGTTTGGCAGAAACAGGTAGCTTCAAGAGGGCAGCTGATATTATCGGAAGACCACGAGCAGTCCAAACTCCAGAATTGGAAGAAGCTGTAATGAACGCTCTCGAGGAGAATCCAGGAACAATTACAAGAATTATTGCTGAAGCTCTCAATTCTACTCAGTCCACAGTTTGGAGAATTAGGAACGATCAACAATTTTATCCATACCATATTTAGAGGGTACGAGCCCTTTCGCCACGAGACTTTCCCCAACGCATTACTATGTGTCAGTGGTTTTTGAGAAAATTAGCTGGAAATCCTCAATTTCCATGATATGTACTCTTCACGGACGAGGCAAACTTCTCATGAAATGCTATCACGAACATTAATAACAACCATGTTTGGGCTCTGTAAAATCCGCACGCAGTTAGTGAAAGACATTATCAGTATCAATTTTCTGTAAATGTATGGGCGGCAATAATTGATAATTACTTGATAGGTCCTTTCTTTCTTCCGTTCCGACTGAATGGAGCAACTTACGGAGACTTTTTATAAAATGAATTGATGGGACTACTTCAGAATGTACCATTAGAAATTCGTGTGGTTTATGCATGATGGGGCTCCAGCCCATTTTAGCGTTGTATCCAGAGAATTCCTCAACACTGTCTATCCAAATCGATGGAACGGTAGGGGTGTAGAAGAACCTTGGGTGTAGAAGGACATTTGAAGTCACTAGTTCATAAAACTCCAGTAGCGAACGAGGAAGATCTGAGAAACCGAATAGTAGACGCCTGTGAAACAATAAGAAACACACCAATAATTTTTTAGCGGGTTTGAGATTCAATGACTAGAAGACTGAATGCCTGTATCTTCTTGAAATAAAATGTTGATATTTCTTGCAAATTTTCCTCATTACAGATTTTGCACCCTTGATACAAAAATAACTATTTCAAACGAGTAAAAATAAATAGAATAGAAGGCGCCCCCTACAAAAAACCGAAACTACTCACTTAAACGTCAAATTCATTTCCTAAGCATTCTTGTGAAAAATACAAAATGATGGTAATAACTTCAACACGCATCGATTATCAAATAATCGACATGTCCAAATATCTAGAAAACGGTTGCTTATAGCGACTTGTAACAATGATAGCTTTTTTACGTAGATATGATAGAGCAATTGATTTTTTCACTGAAAAATGTGCTAGAAGTACGCTCAAAAAAGTTATGAATCTTCAAAAGAGAAAAAGACGTGTAGGTGGCGCCCCCTACGAGTAAGAGCAATAAGAACATCAGGTTCGAATTCGACACCTCAAAAAACCTCCCAATACCAATGTCCGTTTAATTAAGATCATTATTTAGAAAATTATTTGAAAAAACGAAAATAAAAATAAAACTTCAACACCCTATATCTGGGAAACGAAGCGTTTTCGGACATATATTTATCTGGACAATTCATATTAGAATATTGTGAGAAATCACCTCCTGAAGTTTGTCAGAGTACTTTTGAATCACCCTGTATAATGCCATTTTATGACGAATCACAGTGGTAAGGTAATCTAACAAGACCCAGGGTCACACAGTCTCAACGTGTACCACAAACCGAATGAAAAGGAAAGAATAAAAACAAAACCCAAAAATATTTAAAAAACCTTTTCCCTAATGGCCAATTCTCAAGTTATCCTTATTAGTGTACTTACGCAGGGTATTGAAGGTAGTTGTTTGATGATATAAAATATCATGAAAATAATATGAAAACTCATTGTGAAGAAAACTCAGATGAATGAGGACGGTATCTCACTCTCTTTCCAAACCCTATTCACTTATAGGAAGTGTAACAGCAATTCGCAAAGTGACTGTCTCGATTATATAATCATTTATATTATTTTTCATCACATTTTGTACATTTAATTTGATCGTTGTTTGAAGCTATCATTGCCATTACATTTAGTATTTTCATATTTCAAAATAGTTTTTCTTATTTTATTTTCGTTTCACCCATACTCATAATCACCTTTTCACATTCCGTAATGAAAAGTGGAGTTGCCATTAAAAAAATACCGATGGCGTCATTTCTCCTACACTAATAATTCTGTATGTATTAATTAAATTTGAAAGAATGCCCAAATGAAAATATAATTCGACGGCTTCGAGCGTTCTTTCCAAAAATTATTCCTTTAATTTTTTACGAATTTGTCCACTACATTAGTCAAACGTGGATCAACCTGTATATTTAATTTTCCCTTATAAATCTGGCAAATTGAGATTAAAAATCGACCTGTTTCAGGAGATTCCTCAGAAATGGATAGTTTGGCTGAAAATGAATTTATTCATTACTTTACGAAAGCACTGTGTAATGAATATAAAGGAATCAGCTTCTCATGTGCAACTCAAAAAGGTTTTGAATACACTTTATTTCTGAGAAATGCCACCATGAAGAATATATTCAATATTTTCATTCATAATGTACTGAAGTTTAAAAAAAAACAGTTTCCACCACCGTTAGAAAAAGTATTTGGGTTTATATCTTTATTTTCCGTTGAATATGATGCAAAGAAAATTGAGATCTACAAAAAAGAAAGTACTCTCGTATTTTCTTGTCGTTAGCGACGACTTAGGTTAAAATAATATGCCACTTGTTCTAATATGAAAGAAAATGGTGGATTCACCTCATAAACCTGGAACCTTCACCATAATCTGTTAGCTATGAAATATCTGCGCATTGTACCGATCCTGGTGCCTTCGCCAGAAAACGTAATGCATGAAAAGCATTTTTGCGCAGGAAAGACATTTTTTTCGGCAGGTCTACTTTGTTGGTTCTCCATAGAAACACGTAAAAACAAGTGAGGAACTTTTAAATTAAAAAAAAAACAGGTAAAGTAACTTTTATGCAATGTTTATTCCACATTCATTTTTGTATAAAAATATTCGAATGAAGCAAAATGAGTGACAATAGTTTTAAATATCGGTTTTGCAGAATATGTTAAATTCTTAATAACATTCCATCACTACTTTAAAAGACTGGAAAACATCATATTGCGCTTCAAAGAAATCAAGAAATATATTTTCAATGTCGTGTTGATAATTTAGTAGTTCAGAGGATTTTGGTGGGAAATTTCACGCTTTATAAAAAAGTTTTTAGCTATCTAGTTGTTGTCCAATTTTTTTGTGGATTTCCCCCAAACGACATTCTACAAATATTAGAAAACTTCGTATCGTATTTGTTGCAATACAATAAATGAATCAGTCCAGTTGTGAATATTCAGTATAGAACTCCAGCTCTGATAAAATAGTTTTTGATATTCTGCCCTTAAAACTGCACTAGCAATTCTGATTGAGGAACTGTTTGTTGTTTAAAGGAGCAACTTCGAATTTGGATTTGACGAAGGATATTTGTACTATCCCCTCCATCTCAAGCCTCAAAAAGGCAACCACTGTTTGCACGTTTAGGCACTGGAAAATAATACCTGGGAATGGCAATCGGTACTTACTTTTATAGATCTCCAACCCAAATATTACAGATTCAAATTGATTTTAGGTCATTTCTATGTTTATGTTAATCCTCCAAATTTCTTGGTTTTATCATTATAGGAACAAGAAAGCCTAGGGGTTCGAAAATAGACATCGTTACTAGCAGTATTTCTCTCGTTGAAGGCATCTTTTATCATTTTCATATTTTCTTCAGATTAAGTGTAAAAATAAAACTATCAATCACAGGATTCCAGAAAAGTCCTAGTACTCGTTCTATCATTTCACTATCTATTTTAAAATATCCAAGATATAACAGCTTTTGATTTACTCGTCCATTTTTTCATTTCGAAACCTCCTTCTGAATGAACATAGATAACATTTTTAACTTTTTCATAGCTTCCTTCTTAGAATTGAAAGAGTCTAGATAGTCATTCACGTAATATTACTTTTTCATGATCCTTTCTATTCTAGGAAATTGACTTTTTCTGCGTTTTTATTCTTAAAATAACTTGTTTGCAAATGAACGAACAAATATATCGACATATAAATGCAAGAATAGCAACTTCTGAAGGTTAATGCATTGTTCCTCACATAATTGGTAGCATATAGCGGAGGTAAGACTACAATAAAAGAAACAAAGGACAGCCGGCTCGTAGAAATCATAGCACACTCCAATAACCGTGCGATATTATCTCTCATCTCCGAATTCAAACGCCGGAACGTACAAACGCACCCCCCGGATTTTTGCACAAAGACGCCGTGAATGGCTTTATTGGATCCGCTCCGACGCTTTCCGGAGAAACTCATATCGCGCGCGTATGAAAGCGCACGCGAATATTTAAGAAAGCACAGTCGATTCTAATAAAGAATACGCTTTCTGACTCGCAAGGCTTTTTTCCCGAATCTAGAAGCGGAAAGTTGATTGTTATTTCCAACATGCTTCAGATATCCGGATGAAAGGTTTTTTTTTCAGGATGAGGGGGAATTTTTTGAGAGCAGGATTCGCTAAAATGTCTTGCGTTGTCGTGTTCATCCTATACTCAACTTTGTTGACAGAGATCCCATCCCTGCGACATTATTTCCTAACAATTATCAAAAAGTTTAATAATATTTTTTCTACTAAATAACGTCTGAATTAATTTGTTTGAAAATATGAACAAGATGTTCATAAAATCAGATGTGGAATCATCAGCGACTGAAAGATAAACTTTAGTCACTATTTTCCATCGTCAAAATAACCTCTTGTGGAGTATTCATGTTGAAAAGGGAAACATTCTCAATTGTATATTGAATAGGAATATTTTTCTGTGAATTGAAAAATAAACGATAAAAATCATGTAATTTTTGGTGAATATCCAACAGAAAACAACTACTTTCCCGGCTAAATCCACTCTGGAAATTGAACCACATCTGATAGATATTGGGAAAGGACCCTAACTCAAAAGAAATAATTAAAGTGAAAATTTGCATTTTCATTCAGATAGTTATTTAATTTTCTAATCCAGTCTTAATTGAGAACTAATATAGATTAATGAGGCAAAGAAGAATGTTTACCAAAAGAGAGTACTCACCAGAAATCATTTCTAACATTGATGCAAGAGAGGCGTCGCATTCACTAGGTCTTCAATACATTTTTGTCGACGAAAATCTATTTCACGTTTCACGATCATCAGGAAGACCGGAATAAATGGGAAACACACTTTCTAGAAGCAGTCTCACTTTGCAAAAATGAAAAAAATGTTAGAAACATTGCTTTTGGAGAGACACTTTGAAAATAGTGTTTTTTGACATTAAAACCTGTCATGGAGTATGATAGATTGATGTTCATAAAATCATAAAATCAGATGTGGAATCATTTGCGACTGAAAAATTAACTTTAGTCACTATCTTCCATCGTTCAATATAACCTTTCGTGGGGTATTCATGTTGAAAAGGGAAACATTCTCAATTGAATATTGAATATTGAATAGAAATATTTTTTCTGTGAATTGAAAATACATGATAAAAATTAAGATATTTTTTGTAAATATCTAACAGAAAACAACTACTTTCCCTTCTAAAGCCACGCTCAATTCATAGACAAACATTCCTATTCAATATCCAATTGAGAATGTTTCCCTTTTCAACGTCTGAATGATGTTTTTTGGGAGGAAACGGAATTCTGTTTTTCATATTTTCGGTTTTTAGGTAAAAATTATTAGTTACCTGTTTTAAGAAAGGTAAATCACTAAATTTGTATAGATGGGTTACTGCGTTTTTTATAATCCGGATTGTGAAATTTAAATTTGTCAGTAAGGTGATTTTTGAAAATCATTTGCTTTAAATAATTTACAACAAAAGTAAATTGGAAAATTCTAAATACAAAATATACTTCCTTTGATGACGTTTCGAGAATCACCTCTGATCCCGTTATCAAATCCTGGTTTTTGGAAAATAATCACAATTTTAAATCGCACTTGAAGTATTTCGAATTATCTTGACCATTGCTTGTCCAAATCTCTCAGAACAGATAACTAATAATTTTTGTAAGTATTGTTTGAAGCTTTTTTTTGTGGAGGAATACTCATTATATATAAGAATATAATATAAGAATTATATTTTTTACTTCCAGAGGGAGAGAAAACCCAAAACAGAATATTTTTTCATATTATCATCCAATAGACCTACCAAAAAAAATTATTAGTGAAAATTCCTTCTGAATCCTTTAATAATCTCCTTTTTCGGCATATTCGTTAAAAGCGCAAATTCTATTATGTTTTATCAGGAGTCGATGATAAACCCCATCCTCATCGAACTAATAAAAACTTTTTAACAAAAAAATTAAACCGACGAAATACGGAACTGAAAAGTAAAAAATAAAATAAACCTTCTTAGTCTCAATAACTAAGCTCCTAAACTAATGTAAGTAACCAATTGTGAGTCGGCGCCAAACAAACAAGCAAATGAATTAGGTAAGGCGTAAAATAATGGCATCGAGTTGCGCGGTGACATTCTGATAATTTAATGATCTTCGTTGTTTGTTTGGCGCCGACTCAAGGTTAGTTACTTTAGGAGCTAAGTTATTGAGACTAAGAAGGTTTATTTTATTTTTCACTTTTCAGTTCCGTAATTCATCGGTTTAATTTTTTGTTAAAACATTTTTATTTTTGAATTTTTTGTGGCTGAAATCTACTAATTACTACCTACTTATTTTTTTATTACTTCCAAAATACTTACTTACCCACTTTACTTCAACTATGACCAGTTAAATAATATGATTATCTATATTGAGAAGGGAAACATTCTCAATTGAATATTAATACAAAGATTTTTCTGTGAATTGAAAAATCCACGATTAAAATGAAGTTATTTTTTGTGAATGTCTAACAGAAAACAACTACTTTCTTTTTTTAATAGTTAAGTCCAGCTGGCTTTATGGGGAAGTAGTTGTTTTCTGTTGACTTCACAAAAAATACCTTCATTTTAATCGTGGATTTTTCAATTCACAGAAAAATATTTCTATCAATATTCAATTGAGAATGTTTCCTTTCTCAACATGAATACCCCACAATAGGTTAACTTGACGATGGATGATAGTGACTAAAGTTTATTTTTCAGTCGCAGATGATTGCACATCTGATTTTATGAACATCCTGTTTATATTTTCAACAAATCAATGATTATCTACTTTTACTATTTGTTGTAATATAAATTATTTTTGTTGTTCTGGTTAGTTTATTCCATTACTTTGTATATCATTCCATCCTCTCATAGAATATAATGATTGTGACGGATGTAGGAGAACAAAAATAATGACATTAGCGATCTGTCATTGTCAACTATATATATGTGCCAATGTTCACAAGTGAAAAATCAATTATTCCCTATTTTTCTATCCGTAAGGGTGGATAATTCCATTCGAAATCCAAATATGATCAACTATGAGGTATACCCTATCTAATAAAAAAAAGAGTTATCCAAATCGAAGAACCCAGTACAAAGTTATGCCTGATAGAATCGGTTAACGCATCAGAGAGAGGGTGAGTGATCAATATCCTTCATTTTGCTACCCTTAGGGGTGGATTTCATCTTTCAAATTCAAATGGGACCAACTTCGAAGTACACCCTATCTACTGAAAAAAGAATTATCCCAATTGGACGTCTCAGTAAAAAGTTATGCGTGATCATACACAAAAAAAAATATACGCGTCGACTAAGGGGAGCGAAATGAAGGATATTGATCACTCACCCTCTGAATTCTGGTCCGTTAACCGATTCTATCAGGCATAACTTTGTAGTGGGTTCTTCGATTTGGATGATTCTTTTTTTAATAGATAGGGTATACCTTATATTTGGATTTCGAATGGAATTAGCCACCCTTACGGGTAGAAAAATAGGGGATAATTGATTTTTCACTAGTGAACATTGGCACACACATACGTAGTTGACAATGACAGATTGCTACTGACATTATTGTTGTTCCGTCAAAATCAGTATATTTTTTGAGAGGATGGAATGATATACAAAGTAATGAAATAAACTAACCAGAACAACGAAAATAATTTATATTACAACAAATAGTAAAAGTAGATAATCATATTATTTAACTGGTAATAGTTGAAGAAGGTGGGTAAGTAAGTATTTTGGAAGTAATCAAAAAACAAGTAGGTAGTAATTGGTAGATTTTAGCCACAAAAAATTGAAAAATAAAAACTTTTTAACAAAAAATTAAACCGACGAAATACGGAACTGAAAAGTAAAGAATAAAAACTTTTCAACAAAAAATTAAACCGACGAAAAAATCAACTGAAAAGCAAAAAATAAAATAAACCTCTTTAGTCTAAATGATAATTGAGCTCCTAAACTAATGTAAGTAACTGATTTTGAGTCGGCGCCAAACAAACTAGCAATTGAATTAGGTGAAGCGTAAAATGATGGCAGCGAGATGCACGGCTGCGTTTTGATGACTTCTTTCATAGATAATGATCTTCGATAATTGTTTGTTTGGCGCCGACTCAAAATCAGTTACTTAATAGTTAGGACTCATATCATTCAGACTAGAAGGTTTATTTTATTTTCTTTCATGATTTCTCGTCGGTATTTGTTAAAAAGTTTTTATTGGTTTCGTCGGTTGAAAATGGATATACTATACATTTAATAAACGTTCAGAGAGCTCTAACGATACATATTTATATTTTTGTGAAATGAGAACGTGTTTATTTGTTTCAGGATATTCGGGGTGAAATGTTCCCGTTGCGGGGACCGACTGCTACCTCACGAAATGGTGATGCGAGCCCAACAGCACGTCTTCCACCTACCCTGTTTCGTATGCGTGGTGTGTTGCCAGCCCCTGCAGAAGGGGGAACAATTCGTGTTGCGCGCTGGTCAACTTTTTTGCCGAGGAGACTTCGAAAAGGAGATGTATCTCATGCAACAAGCCAGTTCGGGGGATGACGACATGTTGGATGAGAATAGGTTCGTAAAAAATAACAAGGACGGGAGAATATTTGCTATTAGCAGTGAAGGGTGGCTTGTTGAGTTTGGGGATGTTGTGAATTCTGTACGAAGCTGGAAAAATGCTACATACGAAAATCATTAAGAACGATTTCAATATTCTGTTGATTCTAGGAAAATGTATGGCCTTTTACTTTTTTACGTGGAATAAAAATCTCATCTGAAAATCGAAAATAAAACTCCTTTTTGTTCAACTGTCATCTTTAATTCTGGAAAACATTTTTCTATGTGAACTTTTTCTCAAAATAATTTCCTCTAGCTATTCACTTCAACAGCCCAATTTATTTGTGGCTGAAGGAAAATCATCAACACTGCGTACCTACTTTGTGAAACACAAATCAGTTTCCAAAACATTTTTTCCCTCTGAAAAGTTATTCCGCCGATCCCGTAATTTTTTCTCTGAACGTTATCCCAATGATCCCACTCTTTTCCTTCGAAAGTTATTCAAATATCCCAACGCTCAGTCAACCAATTGTAACGGGGAACAAGAGTCTTTGTGACCAAGTAAAAATAAATTAAAAAAAAAACTATTTCGCCGATGTCAAAATTTGTACAAAGAGAAATTGGCTTTGATAGCCATCTCTTTGTTATATATATTTTTTACGCTAGAAATATCGAAAAAATGGACGAACTTAACATCAATTGGTAAGCCCGATAAGATAACATAGTGAAATTTCCCATACTTACCTATATTATCTCAACTCCTCGTGTAAAGTATAGTCACACTCTCTTTTTCTAAAATGTTTCTCCATATAATATTTACATATTATAAGGGCAGCTGCTGTCACCAGGGTGTATGTAGAAAAAATGGATTTTTCTACACACAACACCAATTTTGATAGTGTTTCTATACTATAATGTAAGGCACTGATATTTTGGTTTCAAACTAGTCCGTCAGACTTAGATTCGTGCGTTCGGCTTAATATGCGAGGTCTTTTTTTGAATAACTTTTCTTTTCATTATATAAAATTGTACTTTTTGTCTTTGTTTCGAGGGACTTTCATTCAAGTGAAAATGGAATATAATATATGACTCTTGCCTCTCAATTAAAATGATTTGATTGAACTCAATTTCCCTTTCCTCAACTTCGGTTAAAAAAATGATATACAAAAATAACTTCAATACATCTATTAACGAAAAAAAATATCAAAAATATGTTACGGCTCAACGTTTATATTCGCGGCAGACTTTTGAATCTTCTACTCACAGAATAACCTAGGTTGAACAATTAAAAACGAAGTTTTTCCTTTTTAGTGCATTTGTATAAAAGCTTGCCTTAACTTTTTTTAAATCATTTTTATTCCATTCTTTTTATTCATTCATCAAATCAAATTGAAAATCTCCGACCACAAAAAAACCCACATACCAATTTTGAATGGATTCGGGCTATAATAACAAAACACGTCGCCATCTCGAACTCATGAATTTTAACAAAAACATCATAATGTACGACCCCAAAAATCCCCATACACCAATTTTGAATGGAACCTGGCTATAATCACAAAACTCGTCGCCATCTTGGAGTGGCCACCTTAAAGTCTTGGATTTTGATAAAAAAAATCATGATCTCCTACCCCAAAAACCGCAACATACCAATTTTTATTGGTATGTATGGTATCGTGATCTCTGTCCCATACCAATTTTGAATAGAATCGAACCATAATCACAAAACTCGTCCGCCATATTGTTTTTTCTCTAGAAAAATTCCATAATGCATTGTCACCGGAATTATGAACACCAGCCAAATTTCACGTTAATCGGACAACTAGAAATTCACTTGCAAGATTTGAACTAAATATACATACAAATGTGAAGTTAAATAAAAGCTTGTAATAAAAAATTTACATTTTTTGCATCTCTAAACGTTTTTTTTACTGCAAAAATGATTCACAGAAGAAAAAAAACAAATTAAATTTTCAAGACTTTATTATCAACCATTTTAATTTATTAAGATTATGAACAATTTCATTTATTAGAATAGTAATTAAAGCTGAATGTTGAACATTTATTTCCAATATAAATACCCGAAGATGTTTCAACTTGCTGCTTAAAAAGTTTATTCCACAATTTTATCCGATATTTTAATTTGATTGGAAGCAGACGGACAATTCAAAATTGTATTAGATATCTCTATTTTGTTATTCAAACTGTATTCTATATATGTTTCTTCTACGGTGGCAGATTTCCAGATCAGAAACAATTGGGAATGTTGAACATTAAGGAACAAACTTCAAGAGTTAAGAATAATGAAAAAGCTGTGGTGTAACATGATTTTGGAATCATATATGACAATCATACGTATGATAGACCAATCCATTATTATAAATTTGTAAAACAACCCTAGATGGAAATTTTTGTTTCAACCAATTTTTTTGTTTACAGACCGCGAGATGGTAGACGAGGACCCAAACGGCCACGAACCATCCTCACCTCAGCGCAACGCCGCCAATTCAAAGCATCCTTCGAAGTGAGCCCCAAACCCTGCCGCAAAGTCAGAGAAGCCCTGGCCAAAGAAACGGGCCTCAGCGTGAGAGTGGTCCAAGTGTGGTTCCAGAACCAACGCGCGAAAATGAAGAAAATCCAAAGGAAAGCGAAACAAGACGACGGGAAGTCGTCCAGCGACAAGGAAAAAGGTGATAAGGATGATAAAATTATTAAGCAAGAATCTCCGAGTAGCGATCATGGGCATTATATGGGAAGTTTGGGCGATTCGCACTTCCCAAGTTCTAGTCAACCGATAAATCCTAATGTTCCATATTCGCCTGACGGTAAATACTGCATGTTTTGAAACTTCATATTCTGTTTTATGTTCTGATATTGCTGTTGATTTTATGTTCCCACTTTATAGTTGTCAATATAGCCCAAAGTCGGTAAAAACACTTTTATAAAAGGTGGTGGGGCTAATATAAACCAGTTGAGGGTGAACAGAAATATATTTTTTCTACGAGAACATCGAAATATGCATCATAAATAGCTACATTTTACAGAGAATGTATTGCATAGCGGACCTGATACGTTATGGTTTATACTATCGTTTCCACTCTTGTTACAGCAATGCCGGATTAGACTATACAAGACGTTAAATTTTCCTCGAAAAATTCTACTTAAAAAATTAATTCGAGGGGCCAAATTAACTGTATTTGGATTTTTATTGCTGGGTTTGTTCAATCTACGATACTATTCCTAGCCCTCAACTACACCAGAAACAAAATGCATTTTTTCTTCACTTATAATTCCATTAATAAAAATCATAATAATTCAGTAACATGTAACCTTCTAATAGGAATGCGAATTGTCTTTGTAAAACATCTGTCACAGATTACGGTTAGCAATAAAACTATTTTTCATCAATAAACGTAATACAATATCCTTACTTGATTTACAATTTGATGCCATACTGAAGTCTGTCTGTCGCCAAGGGCTTCTGAACTCTGGAACTGGTAATTTAACTGGGGGTTCGAGTTGGATTTAAACTCGTGATTTATTTGTCGAATTCGCACGTCTATGTTTCAAGTTTTCTACTTCACTTTGGATTCTGGGTTCAATTGCGGTAGCTTTTGATAAGGTTTTATAATTACTAGTATTATGTTAGGAGTTTAGTTTGATCGAACCGCACTAACTTCATATCGTTTGATAGGAAAATCTAATATCTAAAACATCGATGCTTCGTGATTTACTAATGGTTTGGTTATATTAACCGAAAATTGCTTCATACATAATAACTCGTTCGATTTCGCTCTTCTACTTTTAGACTGACAGACTACTTTCAACTATTCTTATTCAACTCGTCTTTGATTGATTCTTAATACCAGTTTGTACATATTGTACCAGTGACTTATACCGATTTGTACATACTGTTTGACTTCGATTAACTTTGAGACTGAGTGACTGCGAAACTGCTTCAGAGTGTTTTTATTTACCCCTTTTTATATTCGTGGATAACGCCTGTTTTCGTTAACCAATTAATTTTTATCGTGCCGACGTATGCGTCGCTTGGAAAATGAATGGCGGCATTGTTATATAGATATTGTTTAACTTTTATTACTGTCTAAGTACCATAAATTTCCAAATTTATGGACTATGAACGTCCGATTATCAGTTATAAATTTTCATCATGTTATTCAATCTTAAAAAATCACATCATTCCTGGCAATTTATCAGTTTATTCACTGAGCTCTTGGTATATCCTAATTTATCAAAGTCGTCTTTTCATTTCCCGTATCCCATTATTCCTTATCTTCTTAAGAGTAACGGGATGTATGACCTTAGTAGCCCTGACTAGGTCGTACGTGTGCTGGCTATTCATAAAAATGTTCAAACACCACTTTGATTACCAAATATATCTGCTTTCTAGATTCCTTGGAGACAGACTTACAATTATTCACATTATTTTCTGTAACTAAAAACAAGATGGAATTGATACGGCCGGTACTTGATTAAAATCCATATTAAAGTAAACAAAAGACATTCACTTCACTAGAGTGATTTTTCGTGATGTATCATGTTAAACAGTCAAGGCAGGTAGTAGCAGGTATATTAATCGAATTAAGAATATTGAGATTAAGGATTATCCATTAGGTATTGATTAGGGATGAGACCAAGTAGACCATTACCAATCTTCAGTAAAACAAATTCAACAAAGGAAAATTATTTAAGTTGATCTGGTCATTAAGCAAATATTGCGAGTTTTTGCATTTAATTTCTGAACTTTCTAGAAGATCGATCGAGTATATAACCTTTCTTTTCTGTATGTAATGTTTCGAAATCGTTAACAAAACAATGTTTTTCAGTCAAAAGGTGAGTAGCAAAAGTTGAATTTGTTTTTCTATTGACGAAACAGTTCCTATGTTCTGATAATCATTTTTTAAATGTTCTGCCTGTTTGGCTTATGTAAATCTTGCACAAGAGCCACACGTTAATTCATATACTCCAGATTTATCGGATTTCTCAGTTTTATCATTATTGTTCTCAATAAATTTACTTAAATTATTATCTGTTTTATATGCGATATTTATGTTATTTTTACGCAAAAAATATGTTTTATCAGTAGGATGGCCTAAATAATGGATAACTTTGAAATTATGTATTTCGTTTTGAGTAGAAAACACTAATATAGCTTTTTTATAAAGTTTTCTTGAAATAATAGTTTTGACTATAACCGTTATTAACAGCAATTTGTTTAATTCTATTTAATTCTTCATTGAAATTTTCTTCTGAATGCGGAATATTAATTAATATATGTATCATACTGTTATATGCGGCTAATTTATGTTGGTTTGATACATAGATTAATTAATATTCTGCTTTCAGAAGAAAATTTCAATAAAGAGTTAAATATACCCAAGTAATTAAAAAAATTGTCCAAACCTCATGGATAATATTCTTTCAAGAAAAGCTATAATAGAAGTGTTTCCTACTCAAAACGAAAAAAATAAAATGTATTACCTACACCTTTAGACCATCCTACCGAAAGAAATTTTACTTTAATAACATCGATATCGCATATAAAACACATAATAATTTAAGTAAATTTATTAAAACCAATAAAGATGAAACTGAGAAATCCGATGAATCTGGGGTATATAAATTAACTTGTGGCTCTTGTGCAAGTTTTTACATAGGCCAAACAGGCCAAAAAAGATCATCAGAACATAGGAACTGTTTCGTCAATGGAACAACAAATTCAACTTCTGCTACTCACCTCTTTACTAAAAAACACTGTTTTGTTAACGATTTCAAAATATTAGCCACAGAAAAGTAAGGTTATAAACTAGACCTTCTAGAAAGTTAAGAAATGAATAAATGCCTAATCACCAGATCAACTCATAATTCTCCTTTATTGAATTTGTTTTACTGAAGATTAAACAAGTAATTGATATATTATTCGTTCTACTTGGTCTCATTCCTAATAAATATCTAATGGATAATTCTTAATATCCTCAATATTCTTAATTAGATTCATATATCTGCTACTACCTACCTTGAATATTTAAAATGATATATCGTGATTGTTGAGTTAGTAGTATCTCCATTTGAAAAAGTTATTGTATTATTGTATAGCGAAACACGAGTCGTGGTTTTGTAAACCCAGTATTGTGAAAATAATTTAGTGACTTTAAACTGCATTTTGTTGCGTAGTACATTATGACCATTATCTGTTAGGGGGCGGTCCGCTATGGCTAAAGCGACGGCTAGAGTGGAGGAGGTTTTGAGAATATGACACTAGCGACAGGATACTTGTACAACCATGTATCGCCTTGGGAGAATATTTAGATAAACCGTTTTGCCCAGATAAGTTATTGTATTTATTCTAGTATGACAATTTGGATAACTTGTATTCTCGATTCGCATCCAAGTGATGTGATATATAATAAATTTGATATGAAACTGTGAGCTCCTCGAAAACTACTCTAATGAGAGATTGAAATATTTTGATCCATCAGCTGGGGGACTTCAAAGCACGTACATAAATTTACCCTATGATATTTTCTTGGCCGTCGTATATAATGAGCGAGGAAACTAAATTTTCGAAATATTTTTAATTGATTTTACAGCTTGTGAAAACTCTGTTGGTAATTTCCTTTTTTTTATGTTTTTTCTAAACCTTAAAAAAAATATTTAAAGTCGGAAAAATTCAAAAGGCTTTTTTCTAGCGCCATTACAAAATGCTGTGACGTAATACACCCGATCAACCAATCCCATCAATCAATTTTGCAGCGTTGCCATATTTTCAAATCCATAAAACAATTATTGGCTTTCTCTTTATCAGAAATCGTTTTAATGGACCACAATGATTAATAATATCAAAAATAACAAGGTTTATATGCACTTTAAAATCAACAATATATTGTTTTATGACAGATCGAATGTTTTTACACCCTTCAATCCGCCATCGTCGCTTGACATTGGGAATATAGTGTTCTAGTTCCGACATTTATAGTTTATGAAACGTTGCCAAGTTGCAGTTTAACGCCGCAATCAAGCAACTATTGGCTGCTCGATTTACTTAAAAATTTGCCGGTTTTCAAAAACGATTGGAAACTGCTGTAATTGAAATTTGATTCAATTATTTTTTTTCTGGGTTCATTTATATATGCGTTATATATTTTAGAGCATCTAATGATTTTTCGTATCTTCGCCTATTGTTAATATTCATCATAAAAAAAATATCAAAACCTAGGTTTAATATAAAATATTTTTTGTTTCAGACAACTATCCAGCGCATTCCGGAGAAAGTTTCTGCAGTTCCGACATATCTCTCGACGACAGTACAAACTTTGATCAATTGGACGAAGCCACATCAGATACCTTATCGCTGCAAAACCTGGAGCTTCAACCTCATTCCCACCATAACGATGGGGTTTCGACATCCGGTTCGATAGCAAACCCCATAGATAAGCTCTACCTCATGCAGAATTCTTATTTTAGTACAGACCAATAAGGATACTAGGGTTCGAGTATTGAATAAGTTAGATTTCTTACTCTCCCGCCAGGTCGGTCTCACAGCTACCCAATTAAGTTAATTGAATCCAATTGAATCAGTGTTACATTTAATTTTAGATTTTTTCAACATGCATATATTTGGAAAACTACTCTTTCAGTATGAGTAGTTCTTGAGATACAGAACTTTCTGAATTTCAGAAGAAAATTCGCGATTTTCTTTAGATACTAAAGTTTAAACATTAGTCCATGCATGATCATCAGAATCAAATCTATTTTGTTTCCGGTATATTCTTTGGCATACCAAGAACATTCGTCAATACCCCGGATCCTGTATTTTTGATTTAGGTACTCCACAGGGAAGTGTGCTTGGCCCACTGTCCTTTCTGCTCTACGTGAATACTGCCAAGGTACGAAGCAATCGGTTATATTTTTTTTTTGTAAGCATTTATAATAATAAAACATCCTGATGACATAGCTCACTTTTCAGAATATGCAAAAAGAAAACAAAAGTCTGAAGAAGTCCCCGGCCAGGGATGAAACATTGCAATATAAATTTCAATCACATGCCTTATAAAAAACTTGATGCTTTTAAAATCCCAAATGGAATAGAAAAATACTGTAAAAAGGCATTTTCACTTAGATAATTTGAGGGATTTATTTTTTTAATGTATATTGCTAAACATGTTATAAAATCTATCGATCCCTATTTTTTCACATTTGCCATCTTCAGATGATGTCTCGTTCATTTGATTGCTTCGAACTCAACTGTTCAGTTGAGTTCGAAACATTCAAATGAACGAGACATCACCTGAAGATGGCAACTGTGAATTTGCCGAAATGTCGTGAAATCGGATCTATCGGAATTTACACGAACTTGGTCGATTATCTATACTCATCTATTGGATAAAGATAGATCACAGTTGAAAAACTAGAACCTATATTGGTTATGCACACAGCTCCCCTTCCACTTTGACAGGCTACAGTATGGTAGAAACAGCTGGAAAATACAAGAAGCTTGTCATAAAAAAGGGTCTCATTCACGTTGATAACTGGTTCGTGAACTTTTTATAACTTGCACGAAATACACAAATATTTTTATTGGTTATGCCACGTGCACACAGCTCCACTTCCACTTTGAAAAACTAGAAAGCTTGTGAATTTCAAAGCACATCTTAGCAGATGAAATTAACGAAAAAGATCAGCCAATTTTTGAGACTGACTAAATTGAATAGTAAATAGAAAGATTTTCCTGTGAATTGAAAAATCCACAATAAAAATGAATAACCAACAGAAAATAACTACTTCCCCGGCTGAAGCCACGTTGAACATTGAACTACATCTGATAAAAAATTATATAAAACATCTATCAGATGTATATAGTTCAATGTCCAGCGTGGCTTTAGCCGGGAAAGTAGTTGTTTTCTGTTAGATATCCACAATAGTAACTTTATTTTCATCGTGGATTTGTCAATTCATAGAAAAATATTTCTGTTCACTATTCAATTGAGAATGTTTCCCTTTTCAAAATGAATACCCCCAAGAGGTTATCTCAAACAATGGAATCTGAACATCTGATTTTATTTTAAAATAAATAAATATAATATTTTTCAAAATAACACCAAAAAAATTTTCACTAGGCATTAATCGTTAATGAAAACATTTGAAATAACTATATATTTGAAATCCTGTATATCAAGAACTACTCATTCGATTTCTACAAAAAAAATTAAGATGAATTGTGAAAACGTTTGACAATTTGTTCATATTTTGTTTTGATGTTGAAATATGACTGAAAAATACATGAAATATTGGTTAATTTTTTTTTATGAAAATATCCAATGACTGACCTGGAAATGTTGTATACAATGAAATGTAGGGTTTCATCAGGAGGAATTTAGTAAATTTTTCAGGTTTCTTTCGAAAATATAATCAATATCATTTTTTGACATGTTATTCTTTGTTTGTTTGCTGTTTGCATTAATGCCAAAAAATCAGTTTTCAAAGAGGTAAGGACAATTTGTAATTTGTTCTAGTCAATTTTTGTTTTTGTTATTGTAATTTATTAATATTTATTCAAAACCCTATTTATTTTTGTATGTAATATTCCCATAATTTTGTTTAGGAAAAAATCAATTACACACTTAGAAAAATTCTATGTACAGTAAATTTCATTTATATGTAAATGAAAGAGCTGTTATAATGAATGTAATTGTAAATATGTATGTTAAGAATTGAACTAGATCTATCGAGTCGAATTATTGATTGTGATGAAAATATTTATGCCAAATATAGGATTTACTATTGCCTAGATTTTATTATGTATATTTTAAATAAAATATATCGATATCAGATGCCATCCTCATTTTATTAATCACCATATATATATAAAGAAACCCACAATAATTTCTCTCCACAATCTCCGCAGGAGATAATTTTAATATATTAAGATTTACTAACTAACAAGCAACAGCAACAATCGAATCCAGATTATTCATTGCCAGATGTTTCTGAAGAGCTGCCGCTGCTCCTTGAGCTTATCTTTTTCCAAAGGTTCTTTGATGAAGGCTTCCTTCCCGAAGTATGGAAAAAATCGATAGTATCCCCAATTTTTAACCGACGAAACCAAAAAGGAGGAGGTTCTCTAGTCGACGCGTATATTTTTTTTTTATGTATGATCACGCATAATTTTCACTGAGGCGTCCGATTCCGATAATTCCTTCTTCAGTGGATAGGGTGTACTTCGAAGTTGGTCCCATTTGAATTTAATAGATGAAATCCACCCCTAAGGGTAGCAAAATGAAGGATATTGAACACTCACCCTCTGAATTCTGGTCCGTTAACCGATTCTATCAGGCATAACTTTGTAATGGGATCTTCGATTTTGATTATTCTTCTTTTATCAGATAGGGTATACCTCATAGTTGATCATATTTGGATTTCGAATGGAATTATTCACCCTTACGGGTAGAAAAATAAGGGATAATTGATTTTTCACTTGTGAACATTGGCACATATATGTAGTTGACAATGACAGATCGCTAGTGTCATTATCACAATAATTATTAACCGAAACAAAAAAAAGAGGAGATTCTCTATTCGACGGGTATATTTTTTGTTTATGTATGATCACGCACAACTTTTCGCAGAGCGGTTCGTTTCGGATGATTCTTTTTTCATTGGATAGGGTGTACTTCAAAGTTGGTCCCATTTCAATTTGAACAACAAAATCCATCCCTAAGGGTAGCAAAATGAAGGATATTAATCGTTCACCCTCTGAATATTGGTCCGTTAACCGATTCTATCAGGCATAACTGTGTAGTGGGTTTTCCGATTTGGATGATTCTTTTTTTTATTAGAAAGGGTATACTACATAGTTGATCATATTCCAATTTGGAATGAAATGATCCATCCCTATGGGTAGAAAAATAGGGGATGATTGATTTTTCACTTGTGAACTTTGGCACACATATGTAGGTTGACATTGACAGATCCTCCTACATCCGTCAAAATGATTACATTCTATGAAAGGATGGAATTATATACAAAGTGATGAAATCAACTAACCAGAACTTTCAAAATTAATTTATATTATATAACAATAAATAGTTAAAATAGAAAATCATATTATTTAATAGTTGAAGTAAGCTAGGTAAGTAAGAATTTTGGAAGTAATCAAAAATTAAGTAGGTAGTAATTAGTAGATTTCAGCAACAAAAAATTGAAAAATAAAAATTTTTAACAAAAAATTAAACATAAGAAAAAATCAACTGAAAAGCAAAAAATTAAATAAACCTTCTTAGTCTAAATGATAATTGAGCTCCTAAACTAATGTGAGTAACTGATTTTGAGTCGGCGCCAAACAAACTAGCAATTGAATTAGGTGAAGCGTAAAATGATGGCAGCGAGATGCACGGGTGCCTTTTGATTACATCTTTCAAAGTAATATAATGATCTTCGATAACTGTTTGTTTGGCGCCGACTCAAAATCAGTTACTCACATTAGTTTAGGAGCTCAATTATCATTTAGACTAAGAAGGTTTATTTTATTTTTTGCTTTTCAGTTGATTTTTTCGTCGGTTTAATTTTTTGTTAAATTTTTTTATTAAATCAGGTGACAAAACTGCATCTGCAATTCCAAAAATTAATCCTAACCGACATGATCTTCATTCAAGCATTATATTAGGAAACATGGTTTTTTCAAGGGGCAATCAACCTTCAGCAACCTTGGTGTGTATCACGATTACCTCATAAGAACTACTGAATTTGATTTTCAAGTACATGTCATATATACAGTTTTGGCAAAAGCCTTTGACAGTGTCTGCCACTCTCTGTCTTGGAAGAAGCTTATGGTGTTGGGAGCCCTTCTTGGATTGGATTACTTCCTACTTGACAAATCGTTGTCAGTACGTTAATGTGAGTGGAGAGGAGTCTATCGAAATAGTCGTGGCCTCGGGAGTGCCCCAAGGTTCTCACATTGGCCCAGTTCTGATCATGCTCATTTAATAATGATGTAACCACTTGCTTCAGAGACTCCACCTGTTTAATGTATACTGACGATTTGAAACTCTAAAATGTCAACCCAAAGAACTTGCAAGAGGATTTGGACAGCTTAGTGTACTGGTGCAAAAGCTCAATACTGACAAGTGTAACATCACTTTCCATAAGACTTTTACAATCCAGTTGAATACCTATTATATTAAGCATACAGCACGAGTCTGTAAACTGTATAAACAACCTAGGAGTACTTTTTGACAAAGACTTAACTTTTAATCAATATATAATCTAAATTGTTACAAAAGGTTTCCGTTTATTGGGTTTTATCAAGCGAAACACCAAATATATAAACGATACTAGAGCTATTCAAACCCTTTTCCATAGTCTTGTAAGGAGTGTGCTGAGTACTGTAACATTGTTTGGTCTCCCATCTACGATTGTCACATGAATAGAATCGAGAGAATCCAGTCAAAGTTTACCAGTTACTTATTATTCAAACACAGATTTCCAAATGAAAATATTTCTAATAGCACTAGATTGCTAATGTGTGGCAAGTAACCTTTGGAAGTCCGGAGGCTCAATATGTTACTTATATTTTTATATAACTTTTTAAACAGCACACTTCGGAGCACCTCAAATACGAACCAGAACACATAAATTACTCCAAAAAGAAATACATAAGACAAATTATGGTTTTGAGGCATTAGTCCAAAGACTGGTTTCGAATTATAATGCATTTTATTCTGACTGATATTTTTCAAATGAAACTTTCAGCTGTCAAGCATTTTATGTCTGTCCAGAGGTATACTAGAGATCATTAGCTAAGAAACCTTGTATGTTAAAATTTTATAATTTTCCTGTCCAATTTTTTTTTCTTTAAATCTTTGTTTCTATGTCTTTAGTTAGGTCTGTGTCATTTGGAGTTTCTACTCCGTAGCTGTACTAAATACAAATCATAATAGGTTCAATGTGACTACTTACCTCAACAATATATCAATTAAAAGAAGGTATCTAGTAGACGAAGGGAAGCAAATAAGTATTTTATTACTATGTATATACGAAAGGTAAAAATGCAATTTGGAGAGAATTCGTTCATCACCAAAATATTTGGTTTAAGTGATAGTTCATTTCTCTGAAAGCTTGTTCGTTTGTCTGCAGTTTGCACGTGTCTTGGGGTGTAGACTACAGATCGGGGTACAGCTATGGTAGCATTTGAATTTTGACCGTCGAGTTAAGGCAACCAACATAAAAATGGAGAATTGTATTATGGATTTACATTCTGAAAAAAGTGGATATTTCAGGAAACAGCAGTTTTTGTGTGAGTGGTGTTATGACTGACTGCTGAACTTTTGTATTTTTTATTTTTGAATTAGGGAGGCTTGTTTATTTGTTAAAAAAAGAATCGTATATTTGAAAATTGTCTTGTTCATACAACTAAATAAATAATTCTTAGAAAGATCAGTAAATATGTACATCACTGGAAGTGTAATGAATGAATCGCCTTATAGTATTGATAAACAAAAACTCTTTGTCGAGTATTTTTACACTTATCTAGTTGGAACTGATGATTCTTTTCTTGCTGCATCTTGTAGAAGTTGGGTATCCACTTCATCTGCAGGAAGTTGAACATACCGTACAACTGAGCCCCTGATGAAACAGTTTTTCACTGAGAGCTGAAAAATCATATTATTTTAGAAAAAAAAAAACTTTGTTTCCCATACATTCTTACCATGTGTGGATATTTATCTGTATCCGTTACACTGATGTCAGTTAACTTTATATTCAGGTATTGATCAACGGAATGTAGTGTTCCACAGATACTGAAAAAAAGGAGGTTGAAATTTCATATATACTTCATGAGGGAGCATCTTTTACCTCAGATCATTTTTGAGCTCAACAACAACGTCTTTTCCCACGAGCGACTTGAAGAAAGAATAGAATAACTGAAAACAATAATTGGATTAGTGCTGTGGGAGATCAAATATTAAAGTATTTACCATTTTCAATTCTTCTGAAGAAAATATATACCGACAAAATATAAATTTTAAGGTTATGCCCACAAATAACAAACACTGCGTTCTTTTGACCTAAGCCGCCAAGCCCGGAGCCGGTAGTATTAAGAACTGACGTAAAATTTGAGAGATTGCACTCTTCGGTCAATCAGAAACATGAGAACCTTCTGGAAAGCTGAATTTATTGAAACATAGTCAGAACAAAACCAAATATCCTAAAAATTATTCAAAATTTCAAGTTTTGAATTTTTCTAATGAAAGAAAGCGCTATAACGCTGTGTTCTCTCGATACTGGGGTATTTTTTGCTAGAGCTACCTATCAGAGAGTAGAAAGAGTTCGGAAGTCTACCAGCGCTTCCAGTGTTTGTACCCAGAAACAGTGCAATGTTGGTTGCCTCAATATAGGTATGTTTTATTTTCCGAGTCTAAAAAAAATCCTAACCTCAAAGTATATTTATTTAATAACAAAAAACTATAAACACGAAACGATTTGTTTGAACGATCGATATGCCGTAACCTTAAACTGAAATTAAATTTTGCAGTAATCTATTTGGAAAAATATCTCTAACATGACTTCAACGAAGGAAACTCCGACAAACAATAAAAAATCTTCAGCAGAAATGATAACTCCACATAAACTCACGCTGACAATTCTCATACGGAATTTTTGCCTCTACAGAGAAGACGGTAAATATTTCCTTTCATCTATACCACGAAATGTACCAACCTTGCCAAAATATTTCCTCAAGTTGCTAGGCCATAAGAGCCGTTTCCAATACTCTGGACCTTCAGTCAGCAAGAAATGCATACTTTGCCCTTTGCAAGTCTCACTTGCGTTATGGAATATGTTTCTGTGGTGTAATTTTCGAGTATTCAACTAATGCTGTATTTAAAATATGTATCCCAAGCAGATTTATAGCGAGATTTATATAGACCTCTTTTTATATCTCGAGGAATTTTACCACTGTTTCCTTTTAGTCCCTGAGTCAGGTTTACTCACTAAAACCACACCGCAGGCTTGTCGGGCCGTGGTCTCCGATAACTGACATAGCTTTAAGTTGCTCTGTCGACTGAACAATAAAGCATTTCTGATTTCAGGAACGGAAGTTAAGGTTCTACGCTGTAAACACCGCAGAGACTTCTGTGTACTGATGTTACGGCTCTTACAAAGCCCCGATTTACCGCATCTCGAACTGAGGAACTTATTCACTTCGAAAAAGTATAGCATACCGCAAGTACTGATCGAAACGTTCAATCAAGATTTGGCGAATCTCAATTCCCAGGGCGTTGGGAACTTACTGGATATCGTGGACAGTTTGGAGAAAATCATGAATAGGGCCGATGATCCTACCAACAGCAGTGTGATTGCCAAATCGAGTATCGTAGGTAAAGAACAATAAGATATTCATACATTATCCAGTTAATGAATGATTATAGAGTGTATGGAGAGGGACATAATTTTTCACTTCAGAGAGGGGTTGGGGGTCATTAGGACCCTAGCAGGTGAGTCAAGTGCAGGGAGGCTCCCAAAAACCCGTAAATTTTGTTTTTTTTTCTGTTTCTCACTTATATCTCGAAAACTATTGTTCCTACAGAAAAAAAAACTTTTAACCTTTATGAAAGCTGACAAAATCTCCCATATTTTTTTACTTTCATAAAAAGTTTCTCCAGTTATCCGCTTCTGAAAATTTATTTTTTAGGAAAACCTGGATCACATTTTTCATCAAACTGTGCTCTTGAAAGTCCTTTTCACTCTTGATAGTGACTGAAAATAATCAATTTAAATAAAAATTATTATTATTATTACACAAAATAATTTTCCAGTCAGTGGTAAAAATCTTTTTATCGCCCATGTTAAAACAAAGCGCTTCAATTATTATCTGTAAATCAGTCAAACTACAGAAAATGTTTCTGGTTGTGTTCCCCTGCCCTTGGACATTTTGCGTGAAGTACTTCCTTAATTTTCTATCTCAGTACTTCGAAGCCTACATTCATTATTGAGCAATTTACACTTAACTACTTTTACTTTATTTACTCCAAAAGCGTAACCCACCCTTTCAAAAGCAAACTAGGAGGCCAGGTGGCTGGCAATGTCAAGATTTGGCGAGTGAGAACCCTTCTTTTTTTAGCAGTTTATGGGTTTTTGTTGTCCCCAAGGGTCTCCCCCATTGTGCACATCCAGCCAAACCTCCCAACCCCACATTATCCCGCCAACACCAGAATTTTTTGTTGGAATGATAACATTTTACTGCTCTCTCCATGATATTTGTTGAGGTTTATTTTATAATGAAACAATAATAAATAGATGAAAATATGCCAAATGAATGCAATAAAACGTAGGTACTGATTTCAAGCAATGAACCTATCACATTACAGCAAAAATCTTGAATTCCATCAATTCAACTATGCATGTCAATCCTCTCCACTTGATTTGGCTATAGTTTGTTTCATAAAGAAGGTTTGAAATGCTAAGAGCACAGTTTGATTTTCCGGAAATAGGCGATTTCCAGAAGCGGATAACTTGAGAACGGTCGAAGATAGAGAACGGTTGAGCTAGTAGGAAATTTTATCACCTTTCAAAAAGGTGCAAGTAATCTTTTCTTTAGAACCACTAGTTTTCGAGTTATACGAGGAAAACCAAAAGAACTCAAAATGTAAGACCCCCCCCCCTGTACTTGGCTCACTTCCTAGGGTCAGAGACTTTTAGTATGTTTGCCTCCTAACGACCCCAAACCCATCCCTAAAGTCCAAAATTATGCCTCTCTCCAAGCACTCTGCACCCTGTTTTGAGCATTTGTTGACTGGACTAATAGTGTGAATGAGTTCTTTTTTTATAAAAATTAAGAGTAATTTAGGTCAAGATGGAAAAAATATTGCAGTTTGTGTGATTTTTTTTCAAATCCATACATGGCCTGCACCCATGAAGAAACGAGTTATATGCATATAATGCGATTACCTTCTAGGCTACTATCTGAGAAGATTCATTGTCTATTTTGATAAATTGACATTTTCCGAAGTGACTGGTGTGTATGAGGATTTCCAAAGATACTATCAAGAGTGGCACAGAACCTCAAAATTCTTGAACACCCAAGAAGAGACTATAGACACTTGGTAAAGACACTCTCATTGATTCTCTATTTTTTCTCGATTAATATATATTATATTCATTGACAATTTATTATTGAAGATTGGGATAGCGGGAATAAGAACAAAAAAGGGGTCTGAATTTAAGAAAATTGTCGACGTTTCGACGTTTTTTTGACATCTTCAGGGTTGAAATATATAAAATAGGTTTACAGTATATGTGAGGTTGCAAAAAAAATCCAATGGAAATATTTTTTCAGTCATTTCGATATAAATCATTCATAATATTTGTATTTTTTTTTACCAATTTCACTGTTAATGAATTTGTTTTATGATATCCGTCATGTTTTTTTCTGTGTTGAAAAATTATTAATTCTCACATGTACATTAATTCTATTATGTATTTCAAACCATAAAATTCAGACCATAATTTTTTTGAAGGATGTGAATTCTACAAAGTATTATTATGATTATCATTATTATTATTCGGTAGGAACAACAATAGAGAACAGTGGTCAAGGAGGCAAGCTGAGCTCTTCATAGCCACTCAAGCAGCTCTGTTAGCAAATAACGAGGGAAAAGCGTTACAGCCACCAGAATTATTGAGGAGAATCAACAGTATTTTGAAATCTAACCCCGATTTGTCAGGAGCTGTAAGTTGATTCAGAAACTACTGAAATCCTCACAAGTAGTTCCTTTATGTTTTTATTCTGTTTGTGTTCATAAAAATCGTTGTTCTCCTTCTGTTTTAGAAAATATATCAACGTATTATGCATCAAGCTCACCCTTATAATATTAGCAGAGCTACTTGGTCAAAAGTCAATAAAACCTATGCCAATATTTGTCGAATAACTGTCGTGAATTTGTCGTTAATACAACAAAATTGTCGTGCTTTTTTTTAGGGGTTGATATCAAGTTAGCACTACCAGTACAGTGACTCATTTAAGTGGCAAGAAATACGTGTTTAAACTTTTAGTTGAGATAATAATCGTTTGACTTCTTGTCTTTACAATTGTGCCTAATGATTAATAACATGGTTCTTACAAGTAAACAATAAATAAATCAAACCAAATGCTGATGAATTCAATGAACACTACTCATTGAAAAAAACGTCTTTAATAGCACAACACTGGCCCTGCTTTTCCAGTCAAGGTTCAAGATGAGCTGAAATATGTTCTGGGATACTGAGAGTGATATTGCAGTACCAAAAATGAAAGAAATTATTTTTTTATCATTTATTATCAACTTTTCTAATTTTTTTCACAGGATTTTTTCTTTTTTGATGGACTAGCCACTGTTAGTGATTGTGCAACAGAGGCTCTGAATATTGATATTCAACTAGTCGAAATATGAGTCAAAAAAAGAATTATACTTATTTATCTCATAGATCGATTAAAATTAATTTAATACTACTATACTATAATTTTCAGCATTTTCTCTCGTATTTGAATTACCTAAGAGTTGATGAATATTGTGGAGCTTTGGACAGCCTCCTGCACTGCTTCGACAGAAACGTAGATCCAGATCTGAAATGCTTCACTGATGAGAAAAGCAAGCAGCATAGGTTTGCTGCATTGAATCTGGCTATTTTGCACTACCATTTCGGACACATGTAAGAATATCAGTTCATTCAGAGAAAAACAAAACAAAAAGGAGTCAATGGATTTAACTTCACCAATTTTAATCCATTCTTTCAATTTGTATTTAGGTTTTCAACTATTTTAATTCAGATTATTTCATTAAAATATGTTTATATATTTATAAACTTGTCTCAAACAGTTGTTTCTTAAGCTCGTAATGGAAATTTATTGATTTCGTTTTTGTTGTAATATTTTTCTAGTGAAGAAGCACTTGCAGCCCTGAAAGAATCCATCAAGATCTCGCAAGAAGCCAATGACAATGTATGTCTACAGCATGCCCTTTCATGGCTGTACCGTCTCACCACAGTGAATGAGGATAAGCTCATAATACACTGTATACTAAAAAGTTCAGAACTCAGTTTGAGTTATACTGCTTCCCTGGGTTTGCAGACTTTTGGGCAATATGGATGTCTGCATACTGGGAAAACTTATGCAATTTTCGAGGTAGGTGAAGCAAGTCCTATTTTTCCCATTTTCGTTCTAGTACCGAAAATTACCAATTTCATTTGCAACTGTTTTAAATCTTCTCTTGATTGGAATAATACTACAAACATACTTGAGAGATATTTGTCGCTAATACTAATATGATCGTAAAAGTAGGTATTCAAATCTTTATTCATATGAAAAAATCGTAAAAAATACTTTTTTTTGTGTAAAAAATCTGAGTCCACAATCTTAAAGCTGTTACACAATAACAACCTACCTCATGGAAAAATACACCAGTTCACAATCACCTAAATACATTTCTCAACTGCTCCCAATGGTTTTTCATGGGCTGTATTATGAAGATTTATTTGAAATAAGAAGAAACGGTTGATCGTTCTTTATATTTTTATGCTCTACTTTGTGATTATGTTCAGGTATTCGACAAAAACTGCAACAGCCAAAATATATTCTCTGCATCCTTGTAAATGACAGTATATTGCAAAGGATATCCTCCTAGGTCAGTAATATTCTTACTTTTTATATTGCCTTCCACCAAAACACACTTCGAATTCACCATCCCCAATCATTCCATTTTTCCAGACATTAGCAAAGAGTGACATGATAAACTGCCAGCACAACTACAAAGACTTAATTTCCAACAACTACTCCATGAAATCCTCCCTGTGGCAGCTCTATGGCAAAACGGAAATGTCCTCTCTCTGGAGCCAACTCCTCCTCTACCAAAACATGGACTCCACCACTCCGAGCAAAGCGTATTACGGAGAAGGATTCTGCCTAGCCGTTTGCAACATTGCGAATCACTTGCTCTTACAGGGAGAGTACTCGTTAGTGAACTGCGTTCTCAATTTCGCCAAGCAGAGATTTCCCAACGAACCGCACTCTCGCACGTGGATGCTGTGCGAGAATTTGTTCGTTTTCACGAGGTCATTGTATCACGAGAAATGGATCGAAGCGGAGTCTGCCGCTCAGAAAATCATGGTCGTGGATAAGTGGGAGGGGTATCTCAGGCTGGCGGAGGTTTACTTCTACAGGCAGGATTATGTGGAGGCTGACAATTGCGTGGAGATGCTGCTGAATCAGTATGAGAATGATAATTCTTATAAGTTCAGTGACAGGTAGGTTTTTTCTAAGGTTCATTTTCTCAGATTTATCAGAGTTATCAATGTTATAACTATGATCCTTAGAGGCGGATGTTACTTATGACGCCAAGGCACTATAACAGGAATACATTCCAACCTCAACCTTGAACCTCGGGCGCCAAATTTTATTGTGGTTTACTACACGTAGCAGGGTAACAACAAATGGAGATACGGATGTCCAGGGGTCTGGTATTTAAAAAAATGAAAATCTTTATTTAAATAGGAAGGAAATCCTAATATACAAATACGTTACATAATATAATAATAATATATAATTACGTTACATTTTTTACAAAATATATCTTATATATATATATATATATATATATATATATATATATATACAATCAGCTTACTGATAGATTCATTCTTTATCTTTAATTAATCTTATTTCTAATATATTCAAGTAGCATTGATTTGAAAGAATTAAGTGTTGAACATTCTTTTATGTGGTTTGGAAGCTTGTTATATATCAAAAGTCCTTGGTGGAATAAAGAATTCATGGTTTTAGCATAATTAGTTCTCATAACATAAAAATCTCTATTGTTCCTAGTATCATGGTTGTGTATTTGATGACAAAATGTTATATATTCCCCAAAGTAAGCGGGGCATAAATTATGCAATATTTTAAAAATAAATGCCATTGAAAAATAGAACAGACTATCCTTAACAGATAACCAATTCAACACATTCAGCATCAATTGAGTAGGTGTATACCTGTTACATCTAAGCACAATACGCATACCTCTATTCTGAAGTTTTTGGAGAGCAGCAATCTTATTATTACTCATTAAGTCGAGCAGACTAGCACAGTATTCAAAATGCGGTTGTATGATTGTTCTATAAACTGTTATTGAAGTTTGAACACTTAAATTTGATGTGACTCTAGACAGGAAGAAAAGCTTTTTACAAATTTTTTTTGATGTATAATTAAAATGATTATTTAATGACAAAGTATTATCAATCATGAATCCTAGGTATTTAATCTCTGTCACGATTTCTATATTGATCTGGTCTATGTCAATTTGACTATATTTATATTTAGATGTCATTATCATTGCCTTAGTCTTTTGCACATTCAGCTTTAGTTTATTAATATCAAAAAATTCTGATATGTTCTTCAAAGAGTTATTAATCTTTTCAATTGCCGTATTTAGACTTTGGTCACTTGTAACTATTATAGTATCATCTGCAAAAATTTTTTAAGTAAAGAATAAAAATGTGGTCCCAAACGCTACCCTGAGGTACTCCAGAGATGACAGGTTTTTTTTGTGATATCACTTCATTTACCTTTGTTGATTGAAAGCGATTAGTAAGATAGTCTGTAAACCATTTTAGAACGTAACCTTCAAAGCCATAATATTGCAGTTTATTTATTAAAATTGAAATATCAATAGTTTCGAAGGCCCTCTTAAAATCCAAAAAAACTATTACAATATACTTATCTTCGTCCATCAATAATTTCCATTTTGAAATTGTTGCTTGTAAGGCTGTTTCGCAAGAATGGTTTGCTCTAAATCCTGACTGATAATCCATTAGTAAGTGGTTATTCTTTATATAGTTGTTAATTTGTGAGTAAACCGTCATTTCTAGTAGTTTTTCCATACAGGGTAAAGTGTTGACTGGTCTGAAATTAGCTGCCTCAGTAGTGTTAATAATTTTTGGAATTGGTACCGTACTAGTTTTAAGTTGTTCTGGAAATTTGCCAGTTTCAAGTGAAGTATTGAGGAAATTCAAAATGACATGACCAATTACTTGAAATATAGTTTTCAAAACCCTACCATTGATAACATCAGAATCACATTTATCATCTATTTCACATACTATACTTTTCAGTTTGTTGAGAGTTAGTTTTTCAAAGCGTGATATTCTACTTTCTATCTGAGGAAGTTCTACTGCTGACCATAGTGCTGTTTGAATAATAGTAGATTTTATTTCTGTAATGCTATCAAGGAAATAGATGTTGAAGTTCTCAGCCTTATTTGCATCATCTTTTATTGAGCTAATGCAACCATTTTGTTACTTGTTGAAATCTCCAACTGACTGTAAGCTATAATTACAGCATTTGGTACTGGACCTCCGTTGCTATTATTAGCTGATACTAGCAGACAGACAGAGCTGTATTCACCCTACCAGACAGACCTTGTGTCTGGACTTTCTGACTTACACTTTTTATGCCTGAAACGGGAAAGATACTCTCCACAGAAAATTCAGAGTGCAAAACAAATTTAACAGTTTTAATCAGATTTCATCTTTTGCAATGTCTCATTCGATGTTTTCACAGGAAAAGAATAGCGGTCTGGCAACCTGGTGAACTTATCCAACTAAAATATATACGCGACAGACAAATCTAGCTTACCCCTCACACTAGAAAAGTTCATCGAACAACTGATTATTGCAAAAAATGCAAATGTGCTCAGTCCCTTGAAACAAAATATAAATTCGGTTCTCTTGGAGGGTTCACTGTATCTTTCGGATTATCAAACGGAGGTTTACCTCAGTATTATTACGAGTGGATTTCAGAAAGCGACTTTTTTCCTCTGTGTGAATTGAAGTAACCCTGTAACTTCCAAAAGTGTACGGTCCACGTTCCCCAACTTTGATATGTCGCACCGTCCCTTTGTCTAGGCCAAAACTGTAGCGATTCAACAATCCCGACCCTCTTTAGCGCATAAACTTAGCTGGAAGTAGGTATGAATATATGGCTAGGATTCGGAATGCGAGACATCAAAGTTATTCACATAAAATAAATCCGAACTTCATTAACCCACGGTGAAGCCCTAAAATCCGTATATCAGGCCTGCTTTACCTTCAGAAGAACATTTTGCTCTGCAAGTGTTTTGAGAACAAATCATAAACTACTTTCCTATCGCGACAGTTGCTCTCGATCGCTGAACTTGAGCATCTGTGAAACTGATACACTGTTACCCTCAATCTCAACCCGGAGCCCAACACAGGGAGTTGGTGGACAATGCGGTTCGTCAATCTCTTGTTAACGGGTCTTGAACTAGGAGAACAGAGAAATGGATGCAATATGTCAGTATAAATATTGCCATAAACCATCCCTATAGTCAGGTAATATGTGCTTCCACACACGCACAAATATTGCATCCATAGAGCAACGTCCTGATGAGTAATGTCAACCTGTTTGAACCCATTAAGATTAAGCGACTACGCAAGAATCCTCTAATTGAAGTAATTGCGCGATTGGCGGGCCGTTTCGTCTCAAAAGCCCCGCCAACAAAACAGGATGAATCAGAGAAAGATTATGAATAGTTTTTCGAAAAGCAAATACACAAATGGCGCAATCAATGGCCTATAACCTCGCGGCAAATAACAAAAGACCGCGTTTTACTATAAGTACGGGAGAATAAACACATTGAAATCAATCCAGTTTCCACTCGCGATCAAGACATGTAGTCTTGATAATCAATGCAGTTTTTAACGTCAGTTAGACAAGCAGTTTTGATATTAATTCATTTCCAGTCAGTCATGTGTTAGACAAGTTTTAGTGCTTCGAACAAATATGGTGTTTTTAAGTAGCACCTTTTAGCCAGCCTCGGTAACCAGTACCTCGAATAAGTGAAAAGTCTCGAGAATATAAGTAAACAAGTGCTCCTACATCCAAACTCCACGGACAGACAAGATAGCAAGGACCAGACACGATAGCAAAGATCCCTTATTTTACCCAATGTACTGAATCACCACAGAAACTCCGATAAGCTTCTATGAAAGTGGGTCAGGAATAACGCGTTGAAAGGTATTATGCGATGCTGGTCTTCAATTTCCTAGGTATGAATCAACTGTATATTTATCTGCACGTTGACAATGAATGTTTTATACGGGTAGGACTCGGCTAGTTTTTCAATGTTGTGGTATTTTTTAAGGGTTTGATTTCGAGTTATTGCGTGCCTCTTGTGTTTTATTTTATTGGCTATAACTTGAAAAATGAGTATGTCTAATGAATTAAGAACAGCCTGTGCCTACCATATCTGTTATGAAAGAATAATGTTGTGGCCGACTCTTAAGTACTTCTGGTATTTGTAATCATACAGAGTCAATCATAAGTACCCTGGAGGAAAATTGTTAATTTATGGTCCAGTGTTTGAATGTATAGAGATTGGACTCTCCATATAGTGAAGTGCACGTGCAGAAACTGAGGAGACCTCACGTACCCCCGTTCTATTCTCACCTAGTTGTATAACAATTAGCGATCCTAGCCGCTCAGGGTTGCTGAACGTTTACAAACCCATTCCATCCAAGCAGGTGAAAGATGTTGGTAGCTCCTTCGAACGACGTCTTAGCGATCTCTTGGCGAAACTGTGAAGGTTGTTAGAACGAAAAGAAAGGGGTTCCGACAATAATATACAACGATACTATGAATTATTCTAAACACCTTCAAGAGCCGAAAATGTAACAAAAGCCTATGGCCATACTCTCAGTATTATGATCAAATCATACTAGATAATCGGATTTATGTGACAGCACTCTACTGCATCGGTATGAATCAAAATGGTACGGAAAGTTTAACTTACATATACCTCACAACTACTGGAAACACTTTTCACAACTTTGAAACAATTTTCAGTACTAACAGTTACTATCGGTTCACGGAAACAAAACAGGAACAATCCCTAGTTCTCATACTAGAACTATTTTCACGAAAACAATAGTAACGAGCCTCTTTTGGATTTATACAAAAACCTCAGGTTAGAACTTCAACAAAAAGGCGTTTTTTTGTCTGATTGCCTTAAGAACTGGACAAAAAGCTTGCTTTGACTTTTCGTCTCCTGGTTAAAAAGAGTACTCCGCGTTTACTATCACGATTGTAACTTCTTTTGACCTTCCAATAAAAATAGGCCAAAAAGTCTTCCATCCTTTTTGTACTGTGCAAAAGAAATAAGCCCTTTCTTTGCTTGGTTTTCTGATCTTTCGAGTAGCGGTGGGCATTCACAACTATTTTCTAACCTAGAAATTATTTTCCAAACAGTTCATGGTTGTCCAGATCGTGCGTAATTATCTTAAAGTTAAACCCAAATAGTCAGAGGCATTACTTTGACATAGCTTAAACTGTATTTTACACAAATAACACCCTGACAGGGTAGTTTCAACTAGTGTTTCATCATTTAGCCGGTTTTAATAACGGAGGAAATGTATCGTTACAGTGCTAGTAGATCTACCCCTAACATTAATATCTAGGAATGATGATTATAATCAATAATATTGCGTTCTTTATGGGTACAATCGAATGTAACTTGAAAACCCAAACTTTGAATGATACTTTTGGTATTGGCATTCTGAAAATGCATTTCCGTTTCAGATATTACTATGTGAGAGCCAAAATCCTGAAATCCGAAATCCAATTCGCAAGCTGTCACCCGGACTCGGTCCCGTCCGGGATCATAATAATCCTCAACAACTGCCTCATAGAATCTCAAACTTCTCAACTGGACTACCAGTCGGCTCTCATACACCTCCATATCGCGAACTGTATGCTCCTGATCGGTCTGACCGGTCAAGCTCTGAGCGTGCTCGAGAAATGTCTGATCCAGATTTTGGGACACGGGGGGTGTTACGATAGGGCGAGGGCGACACTGTTGTATGCCAAGTGCTTGGTGGCGGATTCGCATAAGATGGAGGAGAGCGAGAGGAAGGGGGTCGTTTTGAATTGTGCCAGGATGCTGGAGAAGGTCAAGAAGGATTTCGAGAAGGTGGAGGCTTATTCTAGGATGAAGGATGTTTTGTATTTACAGGTATGTTGAATGTAGCTTTAGGAGTTTTGAAAAACTCATGTCACACAACTGACAAGAAATATTTTTATATTTTCAGTGCACTCAAATGAAAGCTTAATTTCTTGAAGGTTTTTTAATCATTTTTTACTTTTCAGAATTCAGGTAGGTTTCTCAAAATCCGAGAAGCAATTGAATCCAGTTCACCTGCTTCCTTTCCAAAATCTCCGATAGAAAATCGGACCATAAATCTCAAAACTTATTCTCTATCTTCAAGCCACAATTTCAAATCTTTGCATTTTTTTACGAAACAAAAATGTATCCGCCATTTGAAATTGTTCAATTTTTCCTATAGATTCCCAAACGTCGACCTAGAGAGATAATTTTGAATAGTTGCTGACTATACGTCATAAAAATCGTTCGCGATCTTGAAGACTCTATTTTAAATTGTTGAATTTTTACCAAAAAATCCGTGTGTATTGCCTACCCTGTATAAAATCCACCGCTAGGAAGAATTTTAGTGGATAGAAACAACAATTTTATAAGATCAATTTGTAAGTGAATCTGTCGGAGGGCAAATTATAATGATAGCTTTCAAAGAATCACAGCCGGGAAAAATTAAGGATAACCATCGCGAGGAAGACTAATGAAAATAATCATAAATTTGATAAAGTTTTGACACCTTCTACTAAATCAGAATCAATGTGGAAAGCCTGACCAAGTATTGAGTCAATCATTAACAGAGTAATATCTCATTAAAAATCTAGACTTGAGTGAATCTTTGCGGGGGTTGCCAAAAAATTGGTAATTCACCCTTCGTTTTTTCTCGATTTCACTAAGTTCTTTTACACTATTGGATCAATTGATTGGCTGCTCCGCGAAAAATGTCTTGGAGACGCGTCATCAGTTGATGGTTAACATTTTCTTAGGCTCCTACCACTGAGCGCCTGCGACTGCTATAAAAGAAAGGCAGCGCTTAGAACTTGGAATCGAAAACCCGAACTCCAAGAAGAGAAATCACTCGGATTTGCAGATCTCTGAGATGAGTGTAGATGTTGGGGATGTGGAGCGTTGACAATCACTCAAGAAATGTACTGGGAGAACCCTTAATGCATCCTCACTCCCTCAGAGAAGGACTGCACCCCTGACTCGACTTGTCACATATCCAAGCCATACGGGTAGAAGGAGATTGAGATATGCTCAATCAGCGCGCTAGGGGATCGTAGCTACCAAATCATAGAGGCTTGGTAAGGCCATCTGATAGAACAGATTACTGGCTCTGGGATGCGGGTTAATGCGCCGCTCCCCGCTGAATCAGGCAGGGAATACAATCATCTTCGCCCGTAGATGAAGGCCTCCCCCATCTCTACCGTCTGTTTTCTATTGGTCCACTATATAGCAACCTGCCCCCCCCAGAGTCCAACGCCATGTGACGAGTCACCGCCGCATACGTTTTCGCGAGAGCTACTAGGTATGGTACCATGTTAACTGAGAGAGGACCTGGAGGAGCTTTCGTGCTAGTTGCTGCAGATACTGCTGCTGCGTTGATGGATCTGGCTACTGAGGCCATAAAGTATCACTTTGTTAAAAAAAAAACTGATTTCGGGATGTCCGCTATGTATATTGAAAACCGGTGTGGGTATAAAACTGTGCCTTGCGGTATTCCTGCTGTGAATTCTCTTGTTGAGGCTTCGCTGCCAACTTTGCTTTAACATCGTCGTTCCGGCTCCTCTATCAGCTTCACTGGTGGGGTACGCGATGTCCATCTTACTAGACCGTCATGCTAGAACCTGCCAAAGGCCTTGGAGATATCGAAAAATACGGTGTAGTGACCCTTGCCCAGGTTAAACCCTGTTGTTGCAAAGTCCAGCACCCTGAGGACCTGCAACTCAGTGAAGTGTCCTTGTCGGAATTCAAATTGTTCGTTAGTTTTTCTTACCTTATCTGAATTATTCGTTCTGCCAATTTGGGTGGTTCTTGTTGAGCTCGGGAATTATGATAACTGACACTTCCTATTTGGAATTTGGTCGGACTTTGGTACCTTGCGAGTGTCCGGATAATGCGTCTCACTTCTTCTGATGTTGAGTGTTGATTTTCATGTGAACCTCTAACTGACCAATCCACTTAAGACACATTTCCCATTTGTCACTAGAGCTTTTTAACTGACGAAACCAAAAAGGAGGAGGTTCTCTATTCGACGCGTATATTTTTTTTATGTATGATCACGCATAACTTTTTACTGAGACATCCGATTTTGATCATTCTTTTTTCAGTAAATTGGGTGTACTTCGAAGTTGGTCCCATTTGAATTCAAAAGTTGAAATCTACCCTTAAGGGTAGCAAAACCCTTAACCTTAGGCATAACTTTGTACTGGGTTCTTCGATTTGGATGATTCTTTTTTTATTAGATAGGGTATACCTCATAGTTGATCATATTTGGATTTCGAATGGAATTATCCACCCTTACGGGTAGAAAAATGGGCATAATTGATTTTTACTTGTGAACATTGGCACACATATGTAGTTGACAATGACAGATCGCTAATGTCATTATTTTTGTTCTCCTACACCCGTGACAATCATTATATTCTATGAGAGGATGGAATGATACACAAAGTAGTGAAATAAACTAACCAGTACAACAAAAATAATTTATATTACAACAAATAGTAAGAGTAGATAATCATATTATTTAAATGGTAATAGTTAAAGTAAGGTGGGTAAGTAGGTATTTTGGAAGTAATAAAAAAACAAATAGGCAGTAATTAGTAGATTTCAACCACAAAAAATTGAAAAATAAAAACTTTTTAACAAAAAATTAAATTGACGAAATACGGAACTGAAAAGTAAAAAATAAAATAAACCTTAGTCTCAATAACTAAGCTCCTAAACTAATGTAAGTAACTAATTTTGAGTCGGCGCCAAACAAACAAGCAAATGAATTAGGTAAGGCGTAAAATGATGGCATCGAGTTGGGCGGTGACATTCTGATAATTTTTTTGAAATAATTTAATGATCTTCGTTGATTGTTATTTTTTACTTTTCAGTTCCGTATTTCGTCGGTTTAATTTTTTGTTAAAAAGTTTTTATTTTTCAATTTTTTGTGGCTGAAATCTACTAATTACTAACTGCTTGTCTTTTTATTACTTCCAAAATACTTACCTACCCACCTTACTTCAACTATTACCACTTAAATAATATGATTATCTACTTTTACTATTTGTTGTAATATAAATTATTTTTGTTGTTCTGGTTAGTTTATTTCATTACTTTGTATATCATTCCATCATCTCATAGATTATATTTATTGTGATAATGACACTAGCGATCTGTCATTGTCAACTACATATGAGTGCCAATGTTCACAAGTGAAAAATCAATTATTCCCTATTTTTCTACCCGTAAGGAAGGATAATTCCATTCGAAATCCAAATATGATCAACTATGAGGTATACCCTATCTGATAAAAGAAGAATCATCAAAATCGAAGATCCCAGTACAAAGTTATAGCTGATCGGTTACCGGACCAGACTTCAGAGGGTGAGTGATCATTATAATTTTGCTACCCTTAGGGATGGATTGCATCTTTTAAATCCAAATGGGACCAACTTCGAAGTACACCCTATCCACTGAAAAAAGAATTATCGGAATCTGACGTCTCAGTAAAAGTTATGCGTGATCATACATAAAAAAAAATATACGCGTCGACTAGAGAACCTCCTTCTTTTTGTTTTCGTCGGTTAAAAATGTATCAGAATGTCACCGCGCAACTCGATACCATCATTTTACACCTTACCTAATTCATTTGCTTGTTTGTTTGGCGCCGACTCAAAATTAGTTAATTACATTAGGTTAGGAGCTTAGTTATTGAGACTAAGAAGGTTTATTTTATTTTTACTTTTCACTTCCGTATTTCGTCGGTTTAATTTTTGTTAAAAAGTTTTTGAATGTTCTGGGAAATCATTCTTCAAGTACCTCATTGAAAATATTTTACCAAAAATCTAAAATTATTTACAAATTCTGGGTAACATGTTTAACGTTGATTTTTTAAACCATTGTAGAAACAACTCAATCCCTAGAGATATATTATACAAGATCTAGGGAATCCATTTGCTCATGAGATTTCACCACAGTTTATATATTATTTAATATACTTTTTTCAGAGTCAGCTATATAATGTGATGGATATGAGAACAGAGAGGAACAAATGCGCCATGGAATATAAGAAATTGGATGAAGAACATGCAACAAAAAATGTTTATACTTTAGTAAAATATGTTTAAGTCTATGCTTTTGAACAATTAAAAAAAAAGTGATTTTTCTAAAATGTTTTTTTATTTATTCCTCATATCCGTTTCTGAATGATTAGATCTGAGCAACAAACTTTGAAATATGTGGAATAGCAGCATGTCAAATAAAACTATTGAATATCATAATAATTACGGAAGGTGGCTCGCCCCTAAAACTTTTTTGTTTTCGGAGATAATGGAATGAAATTTGGAGGATCTGTTTAATGCATAAAACTGCATTTTTACACGCCTTATATTAGCTTCACTTGTATGTTTGTTTGTAACCGACTCCTTTGGACTTGATTTTCACCCACTTCCAGACGTCCGAATGATTTGAAATTTGGCAGGTCTACATAATTCCGGTGACAATGCATTAACACATTTTTGTGTGAAAAAAAACCAAAAACGCGGCTTCAATATGGCGGACGAGTTTTGTGATTATAGTCCGATTCGCTTCAAAATTGGTATCTGAGGGTTTTCGTGGTCGGAGATTATGATTCTCTTGTAAAAATTGAGAAATTCAAGATGGCGGCTCCAAAATGGCGGACGAGTTTTGTGATTATGGTCCGATTCTATTCAAAATTAGTATGTGGGGGTTTTTGGGGTCGGAGATTTTTACACACGCAATAAGGACTAAAAAGTTAAAAATAAATAATAGTTTAAAAAAACTAAAAACACGCTTTTATAGAAAACCAAACTAAAAAATAGAAAATAAGAAAAAAAATTATTTATTTAAAAAAAAAGGGTGGGGTGCATGGTATCAATTACCTGTGATCTGAGACATTTCTTACTTTACTGCCCTAGGTGTGTAATGTACTATATAATTATTGATACCATGCACCCCACGCTTTTTTTTAAATAAAATAAATTTTTTTCTTATTTTCTATTTTTTAGTTTGGTTTTCTATAAAAGCGTGTTTTTTAGTTTTTTTAAACTATTATTTATTTAGTTTGGTTTTCTATAAAAGCGGGTTTTTTAGTTTTTTAAACTATTATATATGTGAGAAGTAACTCAACTTCATGCAAATTCCGGATTCACCGGAAGTGACATAAACTTTCGAATTTTAAATGGGACTCCAGGTATATTTTCAGTTTTTTGACTCCATATGACATTTAATTTTTTTTTTTTTCGAAATAAATGTTTATTCTAGAGGGCTATGAATACGTTCAAATAACTAATTCCAGTCCTAAAATATTTGTAAAAATACAACTTTACTGTTTTCGATCAAAATGTTTCAGCTATGTTACGTTTGATTTTAAAAATTTTTTTACTATTTTTTTTCAAATGGCATGATGGCTCGTCGGGTTAGAAAAAAAGAGCATTTTATTACGATTAATTTGATACCGCACTCTATAAGGTTGTAAGAAAACTTTCGATAAAAAACTGAAAATATAACGTTAGAACATTCGTTAAATGAAGAATCTTATTGAGATCAAAATGAGAATTAAAATTATCGAGTAGCCTATGACCAACACAACTGAAACAAAATCTTTAAATTGTTGCGGTAAAAATTGACGTGTCGGCATATTATTTTACATCTCTTCTATAAAGTCAAATATGTAGTTATTGTGTACCTCATTGTTTGAAAATCATGGAAAATAACAATATTTATACAAGAACTGAAAACGTTGATATGTTATTAGTTTTTGGAGAGTGTAGGCAAAATTCAACCAATGCTGCACGTCTCTTCGCACAGATATATCCTGATCGGCGTCACCCGACCCGCCTCTATTTTCCAAAACTGGTCAAAAAAATGCGAAATGAGCCTGATAATGATGGGAACGATTCGTTTGTTGTGAGTTAAAAAAAAGAAATAGATGTTCTGGCATACGTTCAAGTAAATATTAATACGTCACTCAGAGAGATCAAATCAAATCCTTTATTTCCCTTAAAATGACAAAAAATTTCGTTTTGTATAGGAATAGTCAGTACTTATATCTAACTTACAACTATTACTAAAAAACAAGCAAATAGATTTACGGGTCTAAACAATATCGCACAAACACAGTAGAGTGGATCACATCCCACACAGCACATGTACGTACAATGGATGAACAATGGACGTTGAATATGGAAGTTCAAGACATCCACTGGATGTCCAGAATTAGTCCAATGTACAGTCAATGGACGGCCAGGACACCACTTTGGACGTACAATTAAAGATATCAGATATCGTCCAATGGATGTACATTGTGCGAATCTTGGGCATCCATTGTATGTCCATATTTGGTAAAATGGATGTCCAGAACATATTCAAATAATAACTACTGTGGTCGTCCAATGTACATCCATTGTATAAAAATGAATCCAGAGGATCATATTATACAAGGTGTCTTGTAAATAATGGGCAATACTTTGGAAACATATTGTAAAGGTAACACTAACACAAGTTCTCATACATACATTGGTCGATGGAGTTTCATCTGACACTTTACTCATAAATGCTGGTGTTCCGCAAGGATCTATTCTCGCACCAATACTATTTCTACTTCACATCAACGACCTGTTGAGAGCAACTTCATGTCCAGTACACAGCTTTGCCGATGATAGTACCCTCCATACCGCTTTCTCTTCCAGGGCCCCTATATCAGCCCGTGAAACCAGAAATGAACGAGGAAGAAATGTTAATAATATAAATATGGACTAAGCAACAATTCTCGAGTGGGGATCTAATAACTTGGTAGAATTCAATGCAAACAAAACACAAGCATGTCTTTTCTCTAGAAAAGCCTATCTCACTGTGCCTAACATAACTTTGTCAGGAGTAACCATACCACTGAAGTCATCCATATCGATGCTTGGTATTACTATCAGCAATAACCTTTCCTGGGAAAATCACGTGAGGTCCATTGCCAAAAGTGCATCCCAAAAACTTGGTTTTTTGTTTCGTGCCAAGAGCTATTTCACCCCCTCTCAGCTGCTTATGATCTATAAGGCACAGATCCGACCTGTCCAGGAATACTGTTCCCATATTTGGAGCGCGGCACCTAAACATATCCTGAGGCTATTGGATTCTGTCCAAAAAAGGGAAATTCGTCTCGTCGGTGATGCCTCGCTTACAAACTCGCTCACTTGTCTGGAACACCGTAGAAAAGTTGGCGATTTGTCTCTATTTTATAGATATTTTCATGGGCGATGCTCTTCTGAAATATCAACAATCGCTCCTGCTTTGGCAGTCTCTTCGAGACTAACCCGTCAAGTTCAGTCATCACACCCCTTCGTGGTCACTTTGGAGACCTGCAGAACATCACTTTCCAAAGACTCGTTCATCCAACGAACAGCGAGGCTTTGGAACTCATTGCCTAGGGAGGTGTTCCCCGAGGCATACAACCTCCAGAAATTTAAGAAGAACACCAACTCCTACCTTCTTTCCCTTGGTTCCCACGATGTTCTCTGAACATTACGGGATATCCCTTTTCGTGGAAACCAGCACATAAAAAAAAAAGTATGCCCCTTTTAGGCATTATTTCTACTTGAATAGAGAATCACAAAGACTTCTTGATGAAGTTATCACAAAAATCTCGGTGATACAATATTCGAAAGGGAATAAGTACCAAGTGTTATTTTTTTACCTATACCATATGTTAGCAAAAGTATTGCCCAATATTTCAACACCCTGTATAAATTACATTTCATATCAGAAAGTTGACATTTGATTGTTAGAACCCAAAATTCCTTAGTGTTCTGGATCTTAATTAAAATGTTTACGAGCATGGCATATCAGGATAAATATTCTTTGATAAGTAATTTTTCGTAAAATCAATAATTTTGGAAATATACATTTTTCAATTCAAAATTATAATTTATATTCCAAAAACTAAAATTCACAAAAAAATGGTAACAGAAGTTGTTTATTTTGAACCTATCAAACTTATGAACAATTTTCTCTCTTCTCCATAAATAGATTTTAATGAAATTTGTCTTCTCACATATTTCAAAGGTTGAAATCCAACTAAAAATTGATACAACCAAAATTGAGCTACTGGAACTCTTTAGTTTCATTCTTTTACATTTTGCACATATCAAAATTGACGACACTTTCAAAACTAACTGTTTACACATCATCCACCAAAGGAATTCATTAAATAACAACATAAATGTAGGTAGATACTCTAAAAAAATTTATATTAAAACCAAAGAATAACAACACTTGGCAAAAGTATTAATAAATAAAAATATTTTGGTAAAGATTCATTTCCTTTCATTTGCTCTCCTTAACCATTTCATATTTGCCTCCTCTATTTCTTTTTCGTTCGTTTTTTCATATGCCTGTTCTGCAGCACCTGTATGTATATATTCAATAATAATCAACAATATATCTTTTGTTCCACCCACTGATCAGGAAGTCGGCCATTTTCAAATCCTTGAATGATTGTTTCATTTTCGACGTGGTAACTATATTGAATAAGTCGGGATGAACACCTTTTCATCAACTCGTATGTGTTCCCTCCTCTTTAAAAATATTTTTTATTAATTATTTTTATATTTTATTCTTTGATCTTCGATCAACTGAAGTTCCTACAAAATGATGATTTTCTATTGAAGAAAAAATATGTTCCTATATTATTATTATTACTGTATAGGTGGGTCTAAAAATAATAGCACAACAGAACAGAATCAGAAAAGTATCAATCTCTTAGACATTTTGGATTCATTCACTAACAAACATCATCCTTTGGTATTAATTTCAAAATAATGAACTAATTAATCAACCTAATAGTTAATTAAAATATCCATCAAATGTATCATTCATTGTGTAAATAATTAAATGAACTATTATTCAATTGGTATATCTTGTGGCACCGCACAAAATGGTAGCAATAAATCATACGAGTTATTGTTTTAAAGGCTCCTCTATGGAGGAATTTTTTCGCTATAAGTCACATGGGCATACAGGCATATCAGTACGTTTATATAAACGGTGACTCAATGAGATTCGCAAATGAAGAGTGTTATACATAATACATAGTGGGTTGCAATTGAATGTGTACGCATTCACTCCAGTCACAATTTGTGTTCGTGAAAATTTTGGTGAGTTTACATTCAACATACCGAGTTGTGCCTTCACAACAAGAATCATTAATTGAAATTTATTCAAACCCTAAATACACATACCCTTAAAATATTTCAAGCAAAGTAAATGTTTTTTTCTGTAATATTCAGAAGGTATGTTGGGATTTGGAACAGTTTGATTGAAGAAAAAGTATTGTTTCCTTATCAACGTTTTGAATTTTATTTAATTCATCTTCAGATCTCTGTAACAATGAGTTTTTGTATGTTGAAGATGTTTAGAAATAGGTAAAAGGATTACAATCAGAAACAATAAGCTACGAGAATTGAAACATTTCCAGTGAATTGAAATTTAAATATAAAAAAAATACGAAATACATAAACACATATTTTAGTGCAACTTTATTGACAGCGTTTCTAGAAAACTAAGGAGTAATTGATATACATTCTCGAATTACTGTCTCCAACTGGTTGACATTTCGGCGTGGTTTGCTCTTGTAGACTTTTTGCTTGAAATAGCCCCAAAGGAAAAAATCTTGTGGGGTAAGGTCTGGCGACCTGGGTGGCCAGGGTTGTTCCACATTACGCCCAATTACCTTACCTCGAAATAGTTTCAAGATAAATTGTTTAACACCTATCCAATTATGAACTGGCGATCCACAACATTGAAACCATAAGTTTTGTTTTTCATCAAGAGACATTTTATCTAAAACTTGACTTATTTCATCATATAAAAACTGCAAGTATGAATTTAAATTTCTCTGGAAGAAATATGGGTCAATCACTCTGGTGTTTGAAAACCGCAACATTCTTAACACGTTGATGGACAGTAAGGTAACCTGCTTGGTGCTAAAAATGACACTAGTATTTTTCAACAAATTTTGTCTGGAAGAATAGAAAATAATTTATAGTTATACATTTTTTGTTTTATTTTAGTTTTTTTGGAGTTTGAAACTTGACGCCGATAAACGTCCTGTCACTTTTTAACTATAATATTGCTAGATATCGCCAGGACGTCGATAGAAGTCAAGAATTAAGAAAGATAATCTGAAAAAAACATTAATATAAACGACTTTATTCTAAAGAGACAGGAATGTGAACAAATCAAGTCAATAATTAAAAAAGCCATTCTATGTAACAAACCAAAATAAAACGACTTTATTATAAAAAACTCAAAAAAATTTACATAATAAATATAATGAATAACTTTTATTATACATCATGCATTGAGTCATGCCATTCTTCAGAACAAAATGGGCAAAGAATCGGTTTTTCTTCACAACCTTCACATCTAAAACTGGTTTCCCATCGTATTTTTTTTAGTGCACATTCTACACTTTGAAAACAACAGTTTTTTTCTAAGATTTGCCTCCAGGAGTTCCCATAAAAAAACTGCTGAATGTGGCAGTAACTATCCGTCATTAACATTTTGAATGAGTTTTAGAACGCCGATAAACGTTATGTCAGTTACTACAGTTTAATTTTAGACGCCGGACGGCGTTCTTGCAGAATTTGCTGAACGTGTTAAAAGAATATTGATCGCGGCATTCTATCACATATTTTGAGTTTTATAGTGCCAACCACCTACAGTTTTGAAAACTGAAATGGATGGAATCAACTGCGACTGAAAGATAAACTTTAGTCGCAATCTTCCATCGCTCAAGATAACCTCTTGGGGGTATCCATGTTGGGAAAGGAAAACATTCTGAATTAAATATTGAATGTTTTTTTTTCTGTGAAATCTGCGAGGAAAATTTAGTTTTTTTTGTGAATATCTAACAGAAAACAACTACTCCTCCGGCTAAAGCCACATTGGACATTGAACTACATCTGATATGACTATTTGATAACAGTTTTTCTCTTTCTAGAATAGAATAAGATAAAAATAGATAAATCTTTTCAAAGCGAACACACCGTATGTATAACTTGTGAAATCTACCTTTACGAATTAGCGCGCCATCTGATTTTTTACTCTAAACTAGAATTATCTTCGACTATTGTAATTCTTCAGGATATCAGGATATTTCAATTTTAATGACGAATCAATGTAGGTTCACCTACTTGATTTATTTTTATTTCTCATACGTGTTTGGATGATTTTATTATCACTTTAGTCAAATTCACCAGATAAATCCATGCGAAATTTCGTTTTTTTGTACAATACATTCTTGTCAGGGTTCATTTAGATGCAAGTCACTAGCCTCCAATAAAAATTGGTTTCCATTCATAGTCTCACTAGTTTCATTTTTATTTTTACCAGTGATTAATCGAAGCAATAAGAATTTGTTATTAACCAGGAACAACTATCAGGAAAAACAGTTTTATCGACGTTGATAAAGCTATCAGTACTGTCGGTTTCCAGGTTCATGTGCATGAAGGCAGTTCGTAGTTTCATTTATGTTTCGATTTTTCGAACGGACGTTTATTAATATTCGCTATTGGGGAATTTTCAGGGGATATCGATTATTTTTGATAATATTCATTTCTCATAATATATTTTGAAGTGAACTTCAATTGTTGGAACGTGATAAGGAAGAAATATACGTGAGTACGTAGTTACACCAAGTGTGTTGAAATGCATTGATCAATTATAGTTAATTTTACATAACTTCGAATCTGAAATTTCTTAGTAATTTACCTAAAAAGAAAAGAAATTTTTGAAATGATTGCTCGGAAACTTTGAGTATATACAGTGCTAGTCAAAAGTCCCCTCCCCCCCTCGTATCTTTTGAACGGGTATACTTATAATAATGAAATTTGGAGGGTGGAAATAAACGGATGTAGGCTTCTCAACTGGTCATAACAGGTGACACAATAGTCATAAATGACGTCACAAGGCCACTGTGACCAATAATTTTAAATGGGACCCTATGGCAAGTGACAGCTCGTTTGAAAGGTATTGACAATACCTATTCAGTCATACCAATTTTGTTTGGGTTTCGGCTGATTTTGATTGATAAATTGAAGAAATACGAAAAAAATTATAGTTTCGCATTTAATTAATAAAGATTTTAAATACGCCTCTGGTTAATTGTCAAAAAGGTTTTTGAATTTCTACTTGTAAAAGTTTATACCTTGAAAATTTACCTAAGCTTTGTTTAATTTAACGCATTTTATTAATAAAGAAATTGGTGAATGTAGAAACAATTTCCATGCAGCGGAACGACTGTTTAATGAGAGGTACCCTGATCGCCCTATATCGACGGTTTCTTTGAGAGAGCTTCTTCGGAAGTTTGAAGCATCAGGTAGTGTTCAAGATGCCAAACGATCTGGTCGACCAACAATTAGTGATGACAAAAAAATTGACATAATTGGAGAAATGGTAGTAAACCCTACTTCTTCCACAGCCCAAGTTGCGTCTATCTGTGAAGTCAGTCAAAGGACAGTACATAGGGTGTTGGCTAAAAACAAATTTCATCCATACAAATTAAAAATGGTGCACCAACTTTCAGATGATGACCCCGACCGAAGACTAGAATTCTGTGAAACTATGTCCAATAAAATGAACCAACAAGCAGGCTACATACAGACAATTTGTTTTAGTGACGAAAGTACTTTCTTTCTCAATGGAAATGTTAACACTCAAAATGTGAGGTATTGGAGTGACACAAATCCTCACATCTTTCGTGAAAAACATACTCAATTTCCAGAAAGAGTAAATGTTTGGGCAGGTATTTTGGGAAACCACATAGTTGGGCCTCTTTTTCTCAATGCTAACTTAACCGGTGAATTGTATCTGGAGATGTTACAAAATGATATTGAGGCGTTAATTCTTGAAATTCTAGAAGATAATCCAGATGAATTCGACAACTTGGAAATAACGTTTCAACAAGATGGTGCTCCTGCACACTATTACGGTGCAGTAAGACGTTACCTAGATGAAGAATATCGTGGTAGATGGATTGGACGACGAGGTTCGATCGAATGGCCAGCTCGGTCACCGGACCTTACACCATTAAATTTTTTTCTATAGGGGTACTTGAAATCTAAGGTTTACGCTACAGCACCTGACAGTATTGCCATTCTGAAACAACGAATTGTTGAAGAATGTAGGGCAATTTCCGCTGACACACTGGGACGAGTACGACAAGAGTTTAGCAATAGGATGCATTACTGCCAGGAAGTAGATGGAGCACATTTTGAACACTTATTATAAGAACTGGTTCTTAAATCTTTATTAATTAAATGCGAAACTATAATTTTCGTATTTCTTCAATTTATCAATCAAAATCAGCCGAAACCCAAACAAAATTGGTATGACTGAATAGGTATTTTCAATACCTTTCAAACGAGCTGTCACTTGCCATAGGGTCCCATTTAAAATTATTGGTCACAGTGGCCTTGTGACGTCATTTATGACTATTGCGTCACCTGTTATGACCAGTTGAGAAGCCTACATCCGTTTATTTCCACCCTCCAAATTTCATTATTATAAGTATACCCGTTCAAAAGATACGAGGGGGGGAGGGGACTTTTGACTAGCACTGTATACATAGTAAGTTACCTAAAAAGAAAAGAAATATTTGAAATGATTGCTAGGAAACTTTGAGTATATATACAGGGTGACCAGGAGTACGTGAAAGCTCCATAACTTTTTTCTATCCAAGTTATCGACTTTTTTAAAAGATATGTCTGACAATAAGGTACATTCTAAAAATATTTCAATTTATATACTGGATGTCCCAAAATAAGATACACAACTGTGTTTTGTTTTTTAAGCTGCAACCCTCTGTTTTTGTTACGTTTTTGCTTTCGCCATTAAATTGTCTTTATAATCCACTCAAGTTTCTTAGACTTATCTGCAATAGTTTTTGACTTATGTCAATTTATGTGTCAAAATAGCATCATGCATAGACCCATAGAAAAATTCATTACTTCAGAACCATGCAAGATAACGTAACTAACTTTTTTCCAGGCGATTCCTTGGGCTTTAGCTCGAGGCGAAGCCTACTACGATTTTTGAAAATGACAAACTACAAATGCAACATGCGTACAATTTCGTAGAACAAATCCAAGAAGTTTAAGAGCTCTATTGATAGTGGTGTTTATGTGCGCAGTGAATGACAGGTTTTCATTTGATCACCAAAAGCGATGGTCGCTTAATTGGTGAGGTTTAAAACTTTCAAACATAAACAGCTCAGACTCTTCAGGAAATTGCTTTTTTACTTTTAGAACTGACATCGTATATTTTTCTATCAACGACATTAACCATTACTATATACAGGGAAAATTATTTCTAAGAGACAAAAATATAGCAATAGAGTAATAAAAACAGTATAATTTCTACATTCTCCGGAGTCTTTACTATCCACTGGTAGATGAAGGGAAGTACGCTTAACTTTGTTAGGGGTCTTGTGAAGGAGCCTTTTATAGTATTTATTTTTGCTACCCTTATAGTGCCGTCTTTTCCTGGGTAGGTTTCTTCGACGCGACCCATGAGCCTTTCGTTTCGAGGTGCCATTATCGTGATATCCACTTTGAGGGGTTCGGTTTTTGTGTGCTACTTTTGTCGGTCATCAAGAGTTGGTCGATATTATTTGATCCAACGCTTCCAATACAAATCTGACAGGGCTTGTGCGATCCGCCATTGTTTCCTGCTTCTTAAGTCGTTTTCCCCAGGAGACTGAGCACCTCCAGGTCGAAGAAGCAGAAAATGATTGGAATTAATTGCCTCCGGTTCATTGGGGTCCACCGATATGTGACAATGGTCTGGAGTTCACCATGTAGAGAAGAGTTAACAGAACTTCGTCCTTTGGATTGACCTCTTTGAGCGATACCTTGAGTGCTGTCTTCATCGATCTTAACATCCTTTCCCATATGCCTCCCATATTTGGAGCACTTGGACAGTTGAACTTCCATTTGATGCCTATCGAAGAAAGTTCGTCAGATTATCCAAGGAATTCACACTTTCTCTCAGTTCTCGTACACAACCCTTGGTCGATCACAATAAGAAAACATTTTTTTTAATGCTACCTTACCATCGAACCTGAATGGTTATCATATGACCAATGATAATCCGAATGATGAATAAACTCTGACACATTTAGTTGTTTTTGTCCTATTCGTTCGCATTTTATTATACGTGAATATTGGTGACTGTAAAGCTATAGGCAAATCAATAATTACAGGACAGCTTTTCTTGACATGATTTTTGGGTAACCTTCCACAGTCTGAAAATGAAAATATAATCAGGAAAATCTATACAAGTGAACATCAGAGTTACATCAGAAATCGACAAGTAACTGGATCAAAAATTGCAGAACATATCCTCACATCCAATGGCGATCACACGATTGAATGGAATAGGACAAAAATCTTGATGAAAGAACCACATCAAGAGAGGAGAAAATTGAAAGAAACGGCCTGTATTCTTCTTTCCAATAACAACTGCTTTTCAACAAATTCTGTTGAAATGGATCATACATGGTTACCTCTACTCAGAGAGGAAGTGAGATATGGTAGAATGCTAATAAACTGATCCGAACAACACCCCATATATCAAATGAGCAATACGTCAATCTCAAACTTTTTTGGCAGATCTCAATTGACATCCGTCAGTTGAAAAGCAAAAAAGACTCTGGAGCAAAAAATCCAAATTATAAAACAATTAAAGGAATTTAGAAGATTTTGAGAACGGGGCAGATATAGTCCCGAAACGTCAAGCAAAAAACTATATAGAGAAGTATCTTTTGAATTTTTTAAAAAATTTTTTGATAGGCAAATTCAGAAAACGGCAAGTTATTGACAAATTGAATCATTTTTCCATAGGAAATATAATTTGGTGAACGCAATAACTTATCGGGGTGAACTAATCAGTTTGCCCTTTCTACACTTGTATAGATTTTCCTGATTATATTTTCATTTTCAGACTGTGGAAGGTTACCCAAAAATCATGTCAAGAAACGTTGTTCCTCCACAAAAAACCACATTCATTCAATACTTACAGGACATCTTTCTATTTTTTGTGAAAAGCAGTGATAAATATTCGAGAATTATATTGATATATTATTCACCAAAACACCTTTCAGCCAAACGCCATTCTCGATTTTTTATTTCCACACAAAATATTATACAATACTCATTAATTTGACGAGACTCAAATTAGTTAAGTAGATTTTGTGGCACTTGGTATTCGGGCAAGAAATATGTACTGTTATCTGTGGTAATATTGCGAAATATTCACGATCATCGATAATCTATTGCATATTGCGTGTTGAATAAATATTACTACAAAAGCCGAGATAAAGGATATAATTTGATATATACCAGCATTGTTTGTGCTTTCGACTGTGGGAAAAGGGATTCGGAATTGGCTATAGTCATGCAAGAGTAACTGTGTCGATTGTTTTCGAGTTAACTTCTGTTTTTTCGGCGTAAGTAACATAATCACCAAGGTAATCGTCAGTGAATTACAGTAAAACAAAAGCACAGTGCATAATCCTCAGAAGTGTTGTTTTTGAGCTCGCCTAGAAAGGTAGGAAACTGCATTTAAAATAAAGCATAGTGCAACTGCAGAATTATGCAATGTTTTGAAAAAAATCATCCAATTAATTATAAGGAACGTTTCCTGAGTTAAAAAAAAATCTAGCTTTAATATGTATTTTCTGAAATCGTATATATATATTAGGCTGCAACAAAAATATATGTTTCTTATTGGTTTTTGTTCATACTGTGGTCTTCAAACCAATCATCGACTTCAATCCGGTAAATGTTAAATATCAGACTTAAAATCCAAAGTTTACCAAGGTAATGACATTCATTTTGATCCAAACAAATATTCTCTAATTTTGCACTAGCCTCCGCTTTGATATTTAGCCTCGTCTTGGCAGCATACATCTGGATATATTCTTTGATGGATCTTTCTTTTGCTTACATGTCTTCAAGCTTTTGACGTAAAATAGAGGCTTGTGACTTGTCAAAAGCTATAAAATTGCAAGTTCATTGACACCTTGGGAAGTATTTCCAAGATAAAATGATGGATTTCTTGTGTATCAATCAGGACCCCTAAAACTCTCTGTAAAGTAATAATAAAGGATTTAAAGGATTTAAAGGATTCCTCTAACTATAGGATTTAAAGGATTTGAAGGATTCCTCTAACAATAGCCCAGTCAGTGCAGTACTAATTTGTTTGTAATACCGTATTAAACAATGAACTTGGGCAATTAAAGTTGTGTCAGAGGTTGTAAAGTAATAATAAAGGATTTAAAGGATTCAAAGGATTTAAAGGATTCCTCTAACAATAGGATTTAAAGGATTTGAAGGATTCCTCTAACAATAGCCCAGTCAGTGCAGTACTAATTTGTTTGTAATACCGTATTAAACAATGAACTTGGGCAATCAAAGTTGTGTCAGAGGTAGGATATCTTTGATTTACGATGAAAATATAACTGATAATAAATATGAATTATCAAGAATGTTTACGAGAAACTATTCGTTTCAATATATATTTCATCGTAATTAGTACACAACTTTTATTTATGTATGTTATCAGAATCAGGTAGAATAAAGTAACTCAATGAGAAAAATTCAGAAACAATGGAATGCGCAGCATTCTCAATGCAATTTTATATGTAATAGTGTACTGTATGCTTTGAAATAGTTATAAAACCCGAATGTTTGTTCAAATAGCAAAAAACCGATTCCTCAATATATATCTAATCCTCATACAATTAACTGCAAAATGTATCTAATGATTGTGATGAGGGGTGCCGAAATGGCCTTCAAGATTATATAGGAACAGATAAATCATCGGATATACATTGTGGGAATATATTGCAGAATCCAATGGGGATCATCGAGTAGAATTGAACAACACCAAAATCTTAACCAAAGGAAAAATTAGAATCTGCCTCCTTATCCCTATCTAACCAAAAACTGCTGATTGATGATTTTTTCAGAAATCTACACATAGGCACAAACTGAATAAACTCCATTCATACTTTAATCTTCTTATCTTTGATAGTATCGCATATAATAGGTTTTTCTATTCTGGGAATCATTCAGGACCAATATTTGTTTCATTCGTCGCTACTATATATCAAATTTGAACTCAATCGTTTGATCGTCGACAACTAATAATCATATGACATCTTTGAGACGCGCATTGATTTCCAGAAAATATACTCTATATACAGGCTGTAATCTACCCGTGAATGACGGGTGTATAATGCCATTTTATAACGAATTATAGTGGTTAAAAGTCTGGAAAAAAAATTTAAAACATGTTTTGTTCTTTGTAAAATTCGACAAAATTTTGGGTAGAGCCACTAGCCTGATTTCGGGTGACCTGCTAACATTTAACACGATATTTGAAAAAATGTAGAAGAAGAAGAAGAAGGCGTGGTAAATTTATACATTGCAGCCTTCCTGAGATAGATATTCAATTTCAAAGTGAAGAAACCATCAAACCTTGTTATATCCAAACTGATGATAAATTCAGTTGACTTCATACTCTGCTTTGAGGCACTTATCATAATTATCACAGTCACTGGTAAGAAACAAACGACACAAACTGGTAAGAAACAAAGGGAAACATTCATTCGCAATTGCATATTGTTTTCAAAATTCTCGGACGTTGTAAATTGTAAGGATTCATGATTGTGAACTGAACACTGTTGCCAAGCCAAGCCAAGATTCTCGCATGCACGGTTTACGAACAACGGTTTGTTACATTCTACTAGTGTTTTCTGATTGGCTGGTGAATAAAAGAACGTAATTAGCAACCAATCAGAAAACAGTACGCGATGTGCAGGAGAATCAATTTGAACATTATTGTCTTTGTCTCTTGCTGGCTCTTAAAACTGACCACCGAGCTGTTCCGTGCGTATTTTTAAGAGTAGAAGACAAGATGAATCACTCCTCGCATTTATGGATGAAGTAGTGAATTTCAATTCTGTTTGGATTCCGGAGTCGCCAATCACTGTGCGGGAGTTTTCGTACTAGATATCTAATGAACGCCAGTTTGTGTCGTTTGTTTCTTACCAGTGACTGTGATAATTATGATAAGTGCCTCAAAGCCTGGTATGAAGACAACTGACTTTATCATCAGTTTGGATATAACAAGGTTAGATGGTTTCTTCACTTTGAAATTGAATATCTATCTCAGGCACGCTGCAATGTATACATTTACCACACCTTCTTCTTCTTCTTCTACCTTATTCAAATGTCCAGTTGAATGTTTATTGCATTCGGCAATTGCTGAAGTTTCCCTCTAGGCTGTTTTCTGGCGTAAAAACGTATTCAATATTGCATTTGAATACGATTCATTTTTATCACGAACCGCAAGAATGCATAATCAAACCTAACCTAAGAAATTTTCTGTTAGAAAGTCGGTAGACAATATTCTCATAAATTAATCTTGTAATTCATTGTAGGTTTCCATCTCAATTGTTGATATAATATATAATTTCCTAGTTCAATTTATCCGTTTTAAATTTTTAACTCTCAGGATTATTAGTGGAAAATGGAATGTCCCACAATCAAGATTTATTTGGAGTATTATTATGAATTATGACAATCACAAAACAACGAATTATGTTTTAAAACTGAATTCGACTTGGTTTCAAAACTCTATGAATACGTTTTGAATCGCTTTATATATGACGTCATCGTTTCAACGCCAGCTCTGAGTAGGTCAACCGAAATTAGGCGAGTGGCTCTTCCCAAAATTTTGTCGAATTTTAAAAAGAAAACAATTTTTTTTCCGATTTTTAACCACTGTAATTTCATAAAATGGCGAAAAGGGAAACATTCTCAATTGAATATTGATAGAAAGATTTTTCTGTGAATTGAAAAATCCACGATTAAAATGAAGTTATTTTTTGTGAATGTCTAACAGAAAACAACTACTTCCCCGGCTAAAGCCACGCTGGACATTGAACTACATCTGATAAAGTTTATCTTTCAGTCGCAGATGATTCCACATCTGATTTTATGAACATCCTGTTTATATTTTCAACAAATCATAAAATGGCATTATACACTAGTCATTCACGGGTGTGCAAGAGGGTAGATTACACCCTGTTTAATGTTCTACAACGTTCACGGTGTCGGGAAGGAGACACCGTGATATGCCCCGACATGTTTCTGTTTGCAACAAAAACGTTCCTGATATGAATATGCAGAGAGATCCAATCAAGGCAGATAATCACCCAAAAAACCCATAAAAAAACATCCAAGCAATGTTTTTTTTTATATTTTCACTCATACAATTCGACTCCGTGATTCTAAAACTCATGCATGAATTGAAATGAATTCAAATGGAGATTACACCTTGTTCTATAATATGATTTGAGGACACTGATCTCGTTCACAGGATTTGCTGAATGAATTCAATCATGTAGCTGGGAGATTTTTTTTATATTCCTAATAAAGCTTAGTTCCAACAAGACGCTGTTTTCAAATCTCGCATACTTAACATTGGTCTTGTTGGCTTGATTATTGTTTGTTTCTTATGTGAAAATGACATAAAATGATAACCGATTCCGTGGGTTTGAGTTTTAAAGCAGCGTAGAATCATCAGCAACTGTGGCAAATAATACCTCTTGTCTAGGTTTAGCAATCAAGGAAGAGGCCCTACAACGGAACTGGTAGACCTCTCCATAATTCACTAGCATTTGAAGTACACTGGTGGATTCCTACCATAGTCAGCGCACTTTTCACATATTCGTTTGGTACGGTGCGGTGTGGAGAGGCCCTACAACAGATCCCTGTGGTGGACTCTCCGTAATTCACAAGTATTTGAAGTAAATGTGCCACCGGTGGATTCCTATCATAGTTGGCGCACTTTTCACATCTCCGTTTGGTACGGTGTGGTACGGTTCGCAAAAAACTGGCGTGTCTGGGGTTTATCCTACTGGATTCCGCACATTCAAGCAATACTTTGAACATTTCCATTATACAAATTAGCCTAATTGATTTTAGAAAAGTAGGGAGATGGCGGGTAGTTTAATCGCGTGCCTGAAATAATTATATTTTATAGGTTGGCCGTAACCTTCGTTCTACTCACCTTGGATTTGTGTTCCGCTGGTATTGTTCAACGTAATAACGGAATATTCGATCGATTTTCGCATCTGGTCTTCTCATTGTGAGTTTTTACGGCGTCTAGTCGAAAAAACATTGCATTACCTCAATGAAATTGTTCAGCAGATGGTCTTTTCATTGGTTTGGGTAATAACTAAATCTTTTATTGATAGGTAACGAGAATATGCGGGATTTCAATGGATAAAAGCACTCATGCCATGAAAAGGACGTCTGAATATGAAAAACACTAGATATTTTTCGTGAAAAAACATGCAAAATAAATCAGGTATTTTTTCACTGTTGTCAACATAATTCACTGTTTGTTTGCTTACATTGTTGATAACATTTCATTATTTGTTGAATGTCAAGATTGAACACATTGCGGGTTTTGGTATTATTCTTGATATTGTGCAATGAATTCAAGTGATTGTAGATTCGGAAACTCTTCTAGAGAGGAGATGGATGACTTAGGCCTGATTTCACCACAAGACAGATAAACGGCGTTTTACTTAACTCCGTTCTCACTAAACTCAGATTTTAATCTTGATAAACCTCGATCCAGTTTCACCGACACAAACAAACGAAAGCTAAACCGAGATTATTGAAACTTAGTTTGAGGACAGTCGAAAGCTGGCAACATAGTAAAATATGTACGTTTCTGTCATTTTTGCATAGATTTCGTTGTCGTTATAGAGGAGCCAAAGCCAAGTGACAATATAACCTAAAAATTGAAAACCGATAACTTTCGTGTTTGGCTCATGTTTTGTGATATTTTTGTGGGTGTTCGGTGTTCAAAGTTTAGTTTTTGAAGAAACTTGATAAAAGTGACAATATCTTCTACAATGAATTTCAAGTTGGAATGTGAAAATATAATTCATCAAATGAATTCCTTCTTTGGACTTCATTCGGCACCCAGCTTATTGAATAAATTGGTACAACATATTTCCTTTACCAGAGTGAAAATGTCTGGAACAAACTCTACCATATTTCGTTAACTTATCAGACCATTCTTTTCGTTTGATGGCATGTATCTAGGCTGCTTGCCTTCTCTGGGAGATTTCACAATATTTTCTATTTCTTACAACAGCAGATGGAATTCTGATAACAGGGTCAAAAATACAAACATGTACAATTTACCTAAGAAATCGTATTTGGCCGTCTTTTGATGAATTTTTATTGCATTTCACAACAGAACAATATGAAGGCATGATCATCTACGAATTAAACAATAACACATGTAATCCCACTACTGAATTCTTTTTGAAATAGGTAAAAATGTTCAATTCTCCAACATAAACAAATCGGAAAAGTAAGGTTGTTTTACCTCCAATGTCAACCATCTGTCAAACGTGCACGAAACCAATGAACTAAACGTCGTTTAACTTCGTAACTGGCCAAATTCAGCCCGTTTTAAGTGAAAACGCCGTTTAGAACTAAACGCGGTTTATAGTTCCTGGTGAAATCCAATATGACGTGTAGAAAGCTTAATCTAAGCTTAATTTGAACAAAACTCGTTTAAAGAGGTTGGTGAAATCGGGCCTTAGTTAGATCAGCTAAACCAGTGAACACAGTTAATACAGAGAAGTCTGTATGGGGTCAGTTCACCTCGTTCTGTGATTCAAGGAAATATGAACTATATAGCGTGATACTCCAACTACCGAAATAGCAGGAATTTTGACAGACTGGGCTGTGAACATGAGGAAATGTTATGGTGAAGATTAAATAGATTATTCTGCAAAGACAACTAGAACACAACCGCTGAGATGGTGCAAGAACAGTATTTTGGAGAATTCAATCGAGGAATAAATCCTTATTTAACCGACGAAACCAAAAAGGAGGAGGTTCTCTATTCAACGCGTATATTTTTTTTCAGTGGATAGGGTGTACTTCGAAGTTGGTCCCATTTAATTTAAAAGATGAAATCCACCTCTAAGGATAGCAAAATGAAGGATATTGATCACTCACCCTCTGAATTCTGGCCCGTCAACCGATTCTATCAGGCATAACTTTGTACTGGGTTCTTCGATTTGGAAGATTTTTTTTTTTATTAGGTAGGGTATACCTCATAGTTGATCATATTTGGATTTCGAATGAAATTATCCACCCTTACGGGTAGAAAAATAGGGCATAATTGATTTTTCACTTGTGAACATTGGTACACATATGTAGTTGACAATGACAGATCGCTAATGTCATTATTTTTGTTCTCCTACATCCGTCACAATCATTACATTCTATGAGAGGATGGAATTATATACAAAGTGATGAAATAAACTAACCAAAACAACAAAAATAATTTATATTACAACAAATAGTAAAAGTAGATAATCATATTATTTAACTGGTAATACTTGAAGTAAGGTGGGTAAGTAAGTATTTTTGAAGTAATCAAAAAACAAGTAGGTAGTAATTAGTAGATTTCAGCCACAAAAAAATAAAACTTTTTAACAAAAAATTAAACCAACGAAATACGGAACTGAAAAGTAAAAAATAAAATAAACCTTCTTAGTCTCAATAACTAAGCTCCTAAACTAATGTAAGTAACTAATTTTGAGTCGGCGCCAAACGAACAATCAACGAAGATCATTAAATTACTTCAAAAAAATTATCAGAATGTCACCGCGCAACTCGATGCCATCATTTTACGCCTTACCTAATTCATTTGATTGTTTGTTTGGCGCCGACTCAAAATTAGTTACTTCATTAGTTTAGGAGCTCAGTTATTGAGACTGAGAAGGTTTATTTTATTTTTTACTTTTCAGTTCCGTATTTCGTCGGTTTAATTTTTTGTTAAAAAGTTTTTTACCGACGAAATCAAAAAGGAGGAGGTTCTCTAGTCGACGCGTATATTTTTTTTTGTATGACCACGCATAAGAGTCCGATTCTGATCATTCTTTCTTTATTGGATAGGGTGTACTTTAAAGTTGGTCCCATTTGAATTTGAAAAAAAAATCCACCCCTAAGGTAGCAAAATGGAGTATATTGATCTTTCACCCTCTGAATTTTGGTCCGTTAACCGATTCTATAAGGCATAACTTCGTAATAGGTTTTCCGATTTGGATCGTTCTTTTTTATTAGATAGGGTATACCTCATAGTTGATCATATTTGAATTTGAAATAAAATAATCCACCCCTATGGGTAGAAAAATAGGGGATGATTGATTTTTCACTTGAGAATATTAGCACACATATGTAGTTGACACTGACAGATCGCTATTGTCATTATTTTTGTTCTCCTACATCCGTCACAATAATTACATCCTATAAAAGGATGGAATATACAATGTGATGAAATAAACCAAACAGAACTATCAAAAATAATGTATATTATATAACAATAAATAGTTAAAGTAGATAATCATATTATTTAACTATTTATAGTTGGAGTAAGGTAGGTAAGTAAGTATTTGGGAAGTATTCAAAATTGAAAAATAAAAACTTTTTAACAAAAAATGAAACCGACGAAAACAGAAACTGAAAAGTAAAAAATAAACATTTTTATTAATAACTAATCTCCTAAACTAATGTATGTAACTAATTTTGAGTCGGCGCCAAACAAACTAGCAATTGATTTAAGTAAAGCGTAAAATGATAGCAGCAGGATGCGTGGTGGCGTTTTGATATTTTTTTTCAAGAAATACAATGACCTTCGTTGTTTGTTTGTTTGGCGCCGACTCAAAGTTAGTTACATACATTAGTTTAGGGGATTAGTTATTAATAAAAATCTTTATTTTTTTCTTTTTAGTTTCTGTTTTCGTCGGTTTCATTTTTATAAATCTGCTCAGGCCATGTGCTATGCCCAAAAAGCCTGAAAACAAACTTTTCCAAAATAAAATGACAAAATCTATGACCATTTTCAATATAAGACGTGATATGATAATACTGTAGGTCAATTTTGTTTTTATTGCCGAAATGGACACCCACGCAGCTGCTACGTTTCTGACCATTACTGCCCACCTAGTCCGATTCAAGATCATCAAATCTAACGATTTGTTGGACATTTGTTGATGACATTTTCATAATTCATGGCAGATTACAATTAGAGGTATTTTAGTTGTTCAACAAACTGAAAATTCTCTTGGTATAATTTTGGATCCAGAATACCGAAACGCAGTACCTAACGTATAGGTGCAAATTTGCTAGAACAGATAAGTGACAATTTTCATTGGGGTGGGGTTATTGGTTGAAAAAATCCAGAAAATGGAAATTCATTTATCTATACCCCCCCAAAAAACATGTATGCATTATTTGCAAGATATTCAGTCTGTTTGGTTTCCAATGGGCCATCCTGTATGCATATAGTGACTTAACATCCTGCCTGTTGACTGCAAATATGATTTATTGGTTATGCTTTATTGATATTCAAGTAGAGTTGACCCTTGGAAATTGACCTATATTCTTTCTCAATCGAATTCAAAGCTATATTTACCGACAAATTGCCATTCAATATGAGTAGCAGTTGCCACATATACCTTTCCGATTGTAGTTATCAAAGTACCGCGGTATAAAACGCGAAAAAAATAACAGTGCAATGTGAATTACAATAATTGTCGAACGTGAAGGACGTCTGTAAATAATCAGAAAAAATACATACATAATTGGGTTTCAGAGAGGAAGTCCCATTTTATATTTAGTTTCGATTACAGGCTTATCAGCTTCCCTACACTTTTCAAATCTATTTTAATAATGTGGTTTATGACATTTGCCAACGTATGTAAATATTTTACAATATCAGATTTCTTGGTGTTTTGTAACTCGCGTGTGATGTGAACAGTTTGTGTGATACAGTGCTGTGCTGTTGTGGGTTTTTTATTAACGCGCCTTCTTTACTTCAGCTTTATGGCAAGGGATTAAAAGTTTTTGCTAGAGTTGCGTTCTGAGAATTTATATTAAACTGATTCATCCTTGCAAATCTACTAAACTCATCATGAATATGTATTCTTGCAGGTGATATCTATATAATTATAATTTTATCAATTAGTCATTGAAATTTTCAGGAATATTAATTTCCATTATAAAACAAATGTCACCTCAGCATATCAGATATTGAAATTGAGGAAACTTATCACTATTTAGGAAAGTTGCCAAGTCGTATAAAATAGCTGATAGCTGGAAATTATTTTAATTTGTTTGATATGGTGTTAAAAGGCACGTATTAAATTTGCACCCCCCAGAAAGCCCGGATTTGGCCGCTATCTTAAGAAAAGTGGCTAAAAAAATGTTAGTAACTCGATTCCTATAAAGTTTGGAGAAAATATGTTGTTACCAAAATTAAAGCAAATTAAACTGTCTATAAAATGTTCCCTGTGTTTTTTCCGTGCGACTACCTGTTTGGAAATTATAGGCATCAAAAGCTGATATATTATAGGCATTTATTATTTTCTTTATTCTAGGCATATTTAAAACAAGCCACTGCTATTATGCTTTCATGATTGTTATATATATATATATATATATATATATATATATGTATATATATATACAGTGTCCGCCAAAAAGTATGTACCATATGGGAAAAAAGTTTATTATTGGAGTATTGGAAAAAATATTCTGGGGAAAAGTTTTTGCATGTCCGATTACCTAAAATCGCTTTCGACACATGTCACGTGATCGCTAGTATGGAGGCAAATTGAAAAAAATTGCTATGAAAATGCGAAAAGTGGGGTAAGATGGCAAGATATCAAAAAAAGTTATTTGAAAAAGTTACTTAGAATTGAATTTTATGTCACTACAATTGTCGTGGAATTCTGATATAAGTGTTATATACGAACCGATGTAACACAAGGATTCTGACAAAATCCTATTTTTTAAATATAGAGCCCTCTGGTGAGGAGAAAATGAGAAACTTCTGTCATTATCATTGAAATGCAAATGTTTCAGTATAGTCAAGCTATTCGTAAGAAAAAAAGATGGGAAAATATTCAAAAAAATAGCTATTTCCAATTTTTTCGAATTATCTGTTGATACTTCGTTTATGTGCATAAAATTGGATTCTAAGTAATTTTTTCAGATAACTTGTTTTGATATCTTGTTATCTTACCCCACTTTTCGCCTTTTCATAGCAATTTTTTTCAATTTGCCGCCATACTAGCGATTACGTGACATGTGTCAAAATCGATTTTCAGGTAATCGGACATGCACAAACTTTTCCCCAGAATATTTTTTCCAATACTTCAATAATAAACTTTTTTCCCATATCGTACATACTTTTTGGCGGACACTGTATATATATATATATATATATATATATATATATATATAAATATATATATGTATATATTTGTTTTCTTGCTGCTACATATGATAGACGGGGGATTTCTACTCCACAAAATTGACTGGCATCAACGAGAATCATATTGTACTGCTGAGCGACTACTTGATGAAAAAATGAAGGCAACTGTGTCTCAGGAAAAATGTTTGTCAAATGATCTCAATGATGTGTAATGGTTTGACGAACGGAGTTTTCATAATCAAGCAGGCTGATGAAGATGCTGACACATTCATAGTCAACACTGCAATTGAAGAATCAAATCACTATGAAACTGTAATTATAATCAGCGAAGACACCGATTTACTCGTAATTATTATCGCCTTAAATGGGTCTAAATTTTTCTAAAGCCAGGCAAGGGAAAGGCGCAAAGTAGAATGTATGGACTCCATAATATGAATTTGGAAGCTTCAATTATGGACAACAATTTATTTCTAGGCGCATTTAGTGTCTGCGATAGTACATCCGCATTATACAGGCAGGGAAAAATGAAATTCGTTAAAGTTTTACAGAAAAATAATAATTACAGAAAGCTGTACAAATATTTGAAGACCCAAACGCACCCCCAGAGGATATAGAGAAAGTTGGAGAACAATTTCTTCATCATGGATCCAAAAAATGCGACTCATTAAATAAATACAGATACCAGTCTTTAGTACAATCTATTACCAAAAGCTTACCAAACCTAGCATCGTTACCGCCAATCAAAGACACAGCTCGCTTGCTATGGCATCGAAATGACAAAAAAGAGCTTAGAAGATTGGGAATGGAAAAATTCAAAGAATGGGTTAATGCCCATTGCTACTTTTCAAGACACAGCTTCCCAAGAATTACTGAAACTTGTTTATTGTAAATGCCGCAAAGCAGGTTTGTATTGCTCAGTAATGTGTGCATTTTGCCAGGGCAAATCTTGTTCGAATAATTTGGAAGTGGTCGAATTAGACGAAGAAGACTATACGAGGAAAATTTTCCTATCGATGTAGAAAGAGATATAGACCAATCAATAGAATATTCTGCACATTTTGAAGACATTCAGGATGATATTGAGGGTTATATTGAACAACCAGTAACATCAAGGAGAGGAATAAACTCTGATGAGCCTTCAACCTCAAAAGAAACTCAAGTTGGTGGCACAGTGGATTAGACCTATTGGGGAGACCACTTCAAAAGAAAACGTGCTGGATACTTTACCTCTAGTTGGTGTGGAAGCAAGTAAAATTATGTGACATGATTTCTTTACCAAATAAAAATGTATATCACCAAAAAGCAATTGAATGTGTTTAAGAGTGCCTATAATAAGAGAATTTTTAAGTGCTCATAGAATTATCCAGGTTTCGAGAGTTCGACGCTCAATAACTTTAAAACAGGTAGTCGTACAAAAAAAATACACGAAACTTTTTTATAGTATTTACTCTTCTTTAATTTTGATAACTACATATTTTGCTATAAAATTGATACTTATCGAGATATTTGCTAATATTGAGATAAAATAGAGTTTTTTGGCATTTTTTCAGCATAGTGGCTAAATCCGGGCCTGTGTAAGGGTGCAAATTTAATAGGTATCTTGTTGGTCGAAGGGAAATAGATTGAAATTAATTCAAGCTTGTCCAGATTTGCTCCCGCTATCTATGCACCTGCCGGCTGGCCTAATTGGCATAAGTGAAGATACGAAATTTTAAATGTATGTGCGCACCCGTTCCAGAATTACAGGCCAATGAAGTTTCATTTTTTTTAATCAGGAAAACAATATATTTCTAATAGAGATCGCAGCTTTACGAAAGCGTTGAGTCAACAAAAAATTATAATTTTTAAATGTAAAATTCTGACTTCTAAGTCAGAATTCTGAGATGCAAGTCAGAATTCTGAGATGCTAGTCAGAATCCTGAGATATAAGTCAGATTTCTGACTTGCAAGTCAGAATTCTGAGATGGATGTCCGAATTCTGACTTACATGTCAGAATTCTGATATGCAAGTTAGAATTCTGACTTGCAAGTGAGAATTCTGAGGTACGAGTCGTGTTTCAAGAATCTGGAATGAAACATGTCATGCTGATTGAGCAACACTCTCAAACCTTCCGACTTTCATCTCAGAATTCCGACATATAAGTCAGAATTCTGACATTTATCTCAAAATTCTGACTTGTAAGTCAAAATTCTTACTTGCAAGTCAGAATTCTGACTTGCAAGTGAGAATTCTGAGGTACGAGTCGTGTTTCAAGAATCTGGAATGAAACATGTCATGCTGATTGAACAACACTCTCAAACCTTCCAACTTTCATCTCAGAATTCCGACATATAAGTCAGAATTCTGACATTTATCTCAAAATTCTGACTTGTAAGTCAAAATTCTTACTTGCAAGTCAGAATTCTGACTTGTATCTCAGAATTCTGACAGAATTTTATATTTCAATTTTTGTTTGTTGGCACCTCAACGTTTTCGTACAACTTAGCTGTTCGATAAAGAGAGTTGAGTAATATGTCATTCTTCAAAAATTTTTATAAGCTTTCCGATAATATCAAATACCTTAGGTCTTTTTTTTTCGCAGCCAAAAAAAAATAGCTCATTTAATTTTTTAATAAAGTTTAATTGTGGGATGATTATGATGATGATGAGATAAGGGCTTATAAAATGTTTTTCCAATGGTCATCATACCAGAAAAATCAGAAGGTTTACCAAAATATTATAACTTTTTCAATAAGAATTAGCATTGAAGAGTATTCATATTTCTCTTCCTGAGAAAAAAAGTATTAAAAAAATACTTTTTGTTTTTCATAATGTGTGTCCAAGAGTTTTTTTTTCTTCGAATTTGTTTCCAATTCCTTCAATGCAGCTATCACACATTTTTTATGAGATTTGGCTTGGATTTTTTAACAAAATAAATGTAATTGAAATGTATTAAAAATGTTTTCTTATGATATAAAAAACGATATGAATTTGGAAATAAAAAAACCTACCTGGAATATTTTTATACAAAGGGTATCTTGAAAAAAAAATAATGAAATTGTAGCTCATTATCTTCTTAAATGCTGCAAGTTTGATTGTGGGATGATGATGAGATATTGCCTCATAAATGAGGCATTGGTGTACACACAAAAAAACAAATGAGGAACTGGAATTGATATTGGAGACTATTAATACTTCTTTCCCTGGGATAATTGTGAATGAAATTTTTTAGTGCTAGTTCATGACGGCCTCTTCAGTTTTTCTGATGGCAATTTTAGAAATTTCATATATTCGTCCAGTTGGAGTTACAGGAAACAAAACATCTGTTACTGATAATAAAAAACCGGGTTGAAGTCTGACAACTGCACTGACTTGTCGAACTCTGTGTAGCATAGTGTTTCGTACTGATTTTTCAATTTAAAGTTTCCCTGATTTTTGAAGAAAGGTATTGAGTAGATACAACTCCTCAGACATCTCTTATAGTAGGGAAAAATCTTGATTCATTTTAGTATATTAATCTGAAACTTGATTTATCTTCTTTGAATTTGTTTCCAATTTCTCACTGCAGCTATAACACTTGGTAGGGATTTTTGGCATGAAATCACAATCGCACTTTATTTTTGCCTTTAACCATACGATTATTTTTATTGGAGTGGTAAAGCATTGCATAGTCAGGAACATGTTTTAATTTTGTCCATGAAAGTATTTCCAAAGGGTGATATTTTTCTCTGACAAAATTAGAAGGATAAAATAACTTGTAAGATGTCAACTTCACTGAAACTATACATACTTGAAGAAAAACACAATAGTATACCCTTAATGGGTACTATGGCTCAAAAATTTTGAGAACCAGGCCTAAAAATACAATTATTTTGGTTATTGTTAATTTATACAATTTTTTTGTGAATCCACCATTTGAAACACACTCCATAACTCATGACCATCCTTTATTTGAATTCGGGGACCTCGTGGGCAACTAGTTGTTTTTTAGGTTGCAGTTTGTTTTGTTTGTTTGAATACAAGGAACGTTCATGCTAGAAATGACATATTTCCCAACTCTATCTCAATCAGTGAGCTGAAATCGTCATTTGAAAATATAATGTTCGATACTTGATGTAGTTTAGAAATAGGTTCAAGTATAAATATGAAATTTTAAAATGATCATTTTGATTACATTCAAAAAGTTTGGCAAATTCCATCCAAACCCAATATGGTTCATTCAATACATTGTATTGATCTGTAGTGGACCGACCCGGTAGAAAAATACTACAAAATACGTGAACTTCTTTCTTCCACAAGATTTCTCATGACTTTTCAGCAAATGAACTATTGTTGTCACTTTTAAAATACTATACAGGGTGTCCCTGGACTTCCTCTTTGCCTCTCGGGAATGTTTAGATGGGGTCAAAATATCACCAGTACTTCATATAACTTTTGTTCCTGAAAGCCTTCGTTACCAAGTTACGGGCCCTCAAAGTTACAAAATGAAAAATGTTTTTCTTTGATAACTTTCAAAGTGAATATTCAAAATCATCTAAATTTTGGTGATTGACTAAACAAATGAATTCCTTCGATGAGCTTTCATGCAGGAGTCATTTGTCAAAGTCAGGAACGGACTACCCCCGATGGTCCACACCCCAAAACTTTGAAATGACTAGGATTTGTCAATATGTTTTAACAAAATAAGGTTACCTGGACAATTTCCTGAATAAAAGTACTCGTGTGGAAAATCGATCGGAGCAACGATTTTTGATAAAAATGCATTTTTGTTCGACGACATCCAACCTGAGATGTCTACCATTATTCCACGCGTACATACAAAATATGGACTGAATTCGATATTTCATAGTGGAGTAGCTTGTTAGTTCAAAAACACCACGAATCTACATAACTTGATATTTCATTTGAAAAAATATCTACATTGTGAATGAAACTTTCAACTAGGTACTGTACTTTTTGTTTACGACTTTATTTTAGCATATTTTGTATTATCCCTGTTATAAATGTTGTTGAATTAACGTTAGCATTAGTATTTCTACTGTGAAAATTTTTCATTTCAAATAATGGTGAAAACATTTATTAAGAATCGTTGCTCCGATCGACTTTCCACACGAGTACTTTTATTCAGAAAATTGTCTACGTAACCTTATTTTGTTGAAAACTATCGAAAAATTATCTGTCATTTCAAAGTTTTGGGGTGTGGACCATCGGGGGTAGTCCGTTCCTGACTTTGTAGCAAAACAACTGACTCCTGCATGAAAGCTCATCGAAGGAATTAATTTTTTCAGTCAATCACCAAAATTTACATGATTTTGAATATTGACTTTGAAAGTTATCAAAGAAAAACATTTTTCATTTTGTAACTTTGAGGGCCCGTAACTTGGTAACGAAGGCTTTTAGGAACAAAAGTTATATGAAGTACTGGTGATATTTTGACCCCATCTATACATTCCCGAGAGGAAAAGAGGAAGTCCAGGGACACCCTGTATAACTTATTTTTTTACCCGAATCAATTCAGGTCGGTTTGAAGTTCATGAACACTGCTAGCTACTATAAGAAATCAAATCTAAACATCGAGTTTCTAATCATTGATCTTTTTTTTTAATGTTTACACAATTTTTATGGAAACAGATAATAAATATATGCAGTGGCAACAAAAATTCTTCTGAAAAACTTGAAATATAAACAAACATTTCCTTGATATTACTTCAATCTAATAGGAAACTAAGACTGACAGAAATCAAAGGAGCAATTAATGTTTTCCAGTTTCAACTAAAGAGTGCAATCAAAGGAATCAAAGTCAGTGATTCACTTTAATAAATATTCAATCGATTCTTTTTTTTTTCATAGGTCAAAAGTAGATAAACAGGTAGTATTAAAAACCGAACTTTTTGCAGTCCCCCCATCCAGCAACAAGGTCGTAAACAGAAACATGAACTCCATTCCCATTATAAAGCTACTTATTCATTTTTAATTTCCAATGAAGTGAAAACGTGTATTTTAGATTTTACGGTTAATCTAATCTAATGCAAATTGAAGTTCAACTTTTCGGCAAATTAAAATTAATTATCAAGTGTAAACAAAACTTAGTGGAGTGTTTTGTATACTTAGTGATACAACGTATTTTGAGTGTTGCAATTAATATCTGAAAGTGTGTGTATTGGATTCGATTTTTTCCATCTGAATTTCCTTTTTATTCAGGATTTTTGAATTAATAACAAAAACATTATTGATTGGGTTGACTTTTTGAGTATCTTAATTTTTTTTGGCGATCTTGAGCAAATTTTTCGTAACAAGTCGCAAAAAAAGGATTCAAATACATGTCTTGAGAATAAGTTGCAAAGATATAGTTTTGCTCGTAGTTTTATTCTCACAGAAAAAAACATGTACGATATATATAAAGTACAATTTTCTCAGCATTTCAGAAACAACCATACATTTACACTTTCCCTCTATGCTGATTTTCGGAATTGCAGATATAATTTTAGCAATAACTTGTAGTGGCTGAAAAGCCCATTACAACATTGAAAATTATTTTTACCAGTTAGTTCATGTTGAAAAAAAAGCTTGCTTTCAGTTTTCTTTAACTCTAATTTTATTTTTTATACAAACAATTTTTATAATAATAATAGTTGATGTGTATCCTATCATTCAAACTTGTTGGATTTTGGGATTTGATTTTCCTATAGTAATTTTTTATATCAGAATATTCATAGTACAATAAATACGAATAATACTTGTTGCATTCAATATTTTTCGAATAACTCAAAATATTCAAATATTCCCATCAATACGTTGTTAGATCATTGAAAATTGCACTCTAAATATGGCATCAACTAGTATTTCATGTATTTTAAAAAGTTTTTGGTGCCAAGAGAGACTGGGGATTTTTTTTTTGTATATTTAGAATACGTAAAAAGTTATCCTGAATTTTATATCACCATTTCAATCAGCCTAAGATTCTGCAACTTTACCCCAATTTAACCGTTTCCGAAATTTTCATATATACATTGAAAAGACAATTTTAAAATTCATGTATCATTTTGTAACGTTACGAAGAACAGAAGTTGACCGAAAAAAGTTTTGTTGACTCCAACGAATGCTTGTTGAACCTATGACAAATTCATTCCGTATCCAACCAAAAAAAATTTATTGAAAACCTGCATGCAACTACGATTATTTTTTAACCATCCTTTTTGTGCTGTATTTTTCTTTTGCAATGGACACGAAGTTTTCAAAATATTTTTAATGGATTCTACAGTTTGTGAAAAGTCTGTTGGTAATTTTCCTTCTTTTTTTTTAACTTTCTAAAACTTGAAAAAAACAATTTAAACTCGTCAAAATTCAAATGACCTCTTTCTAGCGTCATTGCAAAATGTTGTGACGCAATCACTCGATCAACCACCACAGTTGACAGCTTCAATCAATTTTGCAACGTTGCCATATTTTCAAATCTTAGGCCGCGCCTCCATAACAAGAATAAATGATTGTCTTCCTCTTTATCAGAAATCGTTTTGATGGAGCACAGCGATTCATAATATCAAAAATAACAAGGTTTATGTGCACTGTAAAATCGACAATATATTGTTTTATGACAGATCGTATGTTTTTGCACCCTTTAAATCCGCCATCGTCGCTGGACATTGCGAATGGTGTTCGAATTCTGACATTTATAGTTTAAGAAACTTGGCAACACTGCCGTTTAACGTCACAATCAATCCGATTACTCCTATTGGCTGCTCGGTCGTTTACGTCACAAAGAGCGCCAATATTAGTAGCTTCAAAATTTAGTGATTTTCAAAAACGAATACGAACTGCTGTAATTGAAATTTGGCTCGAAAAATGTTGTCTGGGTACATTTATACAGTGCACGTCTAAAGTCCGTTCCCCCCCCCCTACTAATTTTTGAACCACCTGGTATATCGCAACAAAATGTTGAGGGCTTGAATAGGAGATAAAAACCTACTTTCCAATGAAAAAATCACAGCTAAAAGTTTTAAAATGGCGGCTGAGCGCCATCTTCAATAATTTTTTAAATATAACACCCCGCATATTATTCCATTTTCGAAATCCGCTCATCATTCTCAACAGTTTTCTCCAATACACTTTACTCCTAAACTCAATTGTTTTCGAAATATTAACGTTTGAAAAGTGACATTCCGGTTTAAAATGAAGTATGGATTTTGGTCACTTCCGGTAAAACATTTTGCTAACTAAACGTTGTTATTAATTTGTAGTTGAATCTCTCAATGAATTCGACTGATAAGGGGCGTAAAGAGAGTTTATTAAGGATAAACAGTACCGCTTACCGGAAAATCTCGAAGCCTACGAATGTGTTCTGTAAATTCACAATCAAAACAAATCAGTTAGTTAAAAAATTATAATTTATTTTTGAATAACACTTTTATTTAACCCCAACGATTATTTCATCGAGTGTCCAATGTGGCCCCCTCCTAAATCTTGACAATGAAGTGCCCTATTATAAATAGCTTCTCTCACGTTGATGAAAGTCTGTTCATCTATTTCTTCACATGTATCTATTATTCTGCGTTCCAACTCTTCTATTGTTTGGCATTCAGTGGCGTAGATTTTTCACTTCAGATACCCCCTAAGGAAAAAGTCTAGAGGTGTAAGATCCGGAGATCTTGGTGGCCATTCTGTACCTTCCCTGCGACCTATCCATCGCCCAGGAAAGTTTGTATCGAGGATCTCTCTAGCCATGCGATCGAAATGGGAAGGTGCCCCATCTTGCTGAACTATGATTTCACGATTTTCAAACTCTTCCTGATTGTTCAATACAATTTGTCTTATTCGAGGTTCAATTTCAGTTTCTAAAAGATTTTTGTAAAGAACTCCTGTAAGATTGCCTCTGATGAAAATCGGCCCAACAACGCGATTGCCCAAAATCCCCGCCCAAACATTCACCTTTTTAGGAAGCTGCGTATGTCCCTCTCTAAAAATATGCGGATTAGTATCGCTCCGGTATGGTACATTCTGTTTGTTGACTTTTCCATTAGGAAAAAATGTGCGTTCGTCTGCGAAAGATACACGTTTTAGAAAGCCCCGTTCTCCTTCAATTGTTCTTGTTAACCACTCACAAAAACTCAACCCACCGGTCTGGATCATCCTCCGTGAGAGCATGCAGGATTTTCATTTTATAGGGATGAAACTTTTCTTTTTTCAGGACTCTTTGGGCACTTTTTGAACTTACTCCACAGGATTCAGCAACTGCAGACGTCGACTGAGTCGGATTGATTATCATTTCAGCAACAATTTCTACCTTTTTTTCTTCTGAAAGAGGTGGTCTTCCTAATCTTGGAGCATCTTTCAGCGAACCAGTTGCTTGGAGCTTATTTAAAAGTTTGCGCAAATATGACCTCGAAATAGGATTCTCGGGAAATCTATCATTAAACATACGGACTGCTAGATGATAATTTCTTCCAGCTTCTCCAGATATCAAAACTGCTTCAAATTTATCGTCTAAACTACGAGCCATGATCACACTTTTCATAAAAGGATTTAGGCGCTCAACGGACTATTTGACAGTTAGCAGTTCAGTATGACAGTAAACAAGATGTTACCGCGACAACGATTTTTTCCAATGCAATACTTGATTGAAAGCAACATTAGTGTTTTTGGTTAGGTTTGAAGTGACCAAAATGTCACTTTTCAAACGTTAATATTTCGAGAAAAATTGAATTTAGGAGTAAAGTGTATTGGAGAAAACTGTTGAGAATTATGAGCAGATTCCGAAAATGGAATAACATACGGGGTGTTCTATTTAAAAAAATTATTGAAGATGGCGCTCAGCCGCCATTTTAAAACTTTTAGCTGTGATTTTTTCATGAAAAAGTATGTTTTCATCTTCTATTCAAGCCCTCCAAATTTCGTTGAGATATACCAGGTGTTTCAAAAATTAGTAGGGTGGGAACGGACTTTAGACGAGCCCTGTATATGCGTTATGTATTTTAAAGAATATTTAAAGCGATAATAATTTCTCGTACCCTCGCCTATTCAGGCTGGTGAATTTTTTCGATGTTATTCTAGCAAAAACTTGTCCAAACGCTATCATTATAAAGTGACTGAAACTTAAAAAATGCCATAGCGGTGCAACAACCCAATAAAATAAAACAAACAGTGCAAAGTGGAGAAAAACGCTAGTTTTCCCGATCCTGTGAACTCGCGAATACCGACGCATGTCAGGAGCATCCCTTACGCGGAGAAAATCGCTCCAACCCTCAGTTCCTCAAATAAGTGGCAATCAGAAGCAGTGCTCCAAACAACATCGATCGGACGCTGAAAAGGGGAACATTAGGGAAGCGATGTCAGCCACGAGTACTCCAAGGTATGTTTCTTCTTTTTACTGCACGTAGGCTGTCACTCCCTCGCTGTTTTTCTTCACGTTAACGCAGTTGTGACGATGGTCACGTGTAGGGGTGGTTTTTCGTGAATATGCGGAAGTCAGATGCCGGTATGCGGTAATATTCGCCAAGTAAACACAAAAAAGTGATTGTTTTATTATATGTCTAAATTCTTTGATAATAATAAGAATATAGTAATCTTTATTTACAGTAAATATAAATTATGAAACTATAAAAAATATATTATAAAAATCTATAGTGAAATTGGTTTTCGAATTACACTTGTACATACATACACATATATACATACAGGGTGTTAGTGAATAAGTACGACAAACTTCAGGGGGTGATTCTGCATGAAAAAATAATGACAGTTTGCTATATAACTTTTGTTGGCAAATGATTCGTTTTCTGAGATACGGGGTGTTAAAGTTTTTCTTAAAAACTGACTATTTATTTATTGCTCTGAAACCGGTCGAGATATGCAAATGAAATTCGGTGAGTTTTAAGAGGTAGTTATTGCGCATTTTTTGACATGCAATTATGAATTGTATGTTCATTATTGGCGGGCATAGATAGATAGATAGATAGACTTTATTTGGCTAGTTTACACATCGGTTTATAGCACGTCAGTTTGTACAGAAATATTATCTATGGAAGATAATATGTAAAGTATATAAGCTAGAATATCATTTTATCGACATATACATGTGTTTAAAAATAACATTTAAAAATATTTTGTTGTAAAAAAAAACATAAATAAATATATAAATGGTAAAAGTCATATAAAAAAGTTTCATGCATTCAGAAATTCTTCTACATTATAAAAACATTTATTTATGAGGTAACTTTTTACGTTAATCTTAAAACAATTTTCATTCAAGGCGCGAACTTCTAAGCTCAACTTGTTATAAAGTTTCAAATTCAGAGAATTAGATTTCGACTTAGTGAGCCTGAAGCGTTGAAGAGCTATTTGGTTTGCCGATCTGGTTTCGTATTTGTGAATATCAGACGAAAGAGTATAACTCCCTTTGTTTGAGTGTATTTCACAGAGGGTTTGATAAATATAATGCATGGCAGCGTCATTATTTTCATGTCAATGAACAGGGGACGACAGTGATCACGGAATCCAACACCAGCTAGAAGGCGAATAGCCTTCTTCTGGGATCTGAAGATAATTACCGCATTGCTGGAATTTCCCCATAAAATGGTTCCATAACTAATTCGAGAATGAAACAGACCAAAATATATTTGCCTCAATAATTCAGAACCTACAACATATCTCAATCTTCTTATGAGGAATAATGCACTAGAAAGCTCGCTGTTCAGTTTTTCAGTATGATAGTACCAGCTGAGAGTGTCATCGATTGTTATTCCAAGAAGCTTGCAGTGTGCTCCTGAGGTGTACTTATTGTTACTGGAAATAACCAGCTGTTGCCTTTTATCACCATTGAGTTGTAGGAAATTAGCAAAGAACCAATTTCTAGCAAAGTCAATCGAATTGTCAGCTAGAATTTTGAGGCTATAAAATCTGGAGAAGTATTGATAAGTGATGTATCGTCAGCAAAAAGAATGGTGGTAGTGTCCTGTAGCATGTGCTGACAGATGTCGTTTATATAAATAATAAAGAGTAAGGGTCCAAGGACAGAGCCCTGAGGTACTCCATGTTTCAATATCATGAGTTCAGATGTTGTATTTTGAATTTTAACCAGTTCTTGTCTGTTTGTTAAGTACGATGACATCAGTTTGAGTGGTGTTCCTCTAACCCCGTAATATGATAACTTTTCTAAAAGTACGGGTAATGATCTCAATTTTTTTAAAGAAAAACATTGTACGCCACTGAGATATTCCAAATTAAAAATGATTTTTTAATTCCTCGTTCAATTTTTGACAAAAAATTTATACTTTCATATCGGTTTTCAATCAAGTGATGTACTTCAAATCTGTTTCTTTTAAGTAAATATATCTCCAGTTTTTTTTTTAAATAAATAGTATTTTAGGAGGTATAAAATCAAGACGGTATGAATATGATTAGGTTATTTCTTTGTCCTATGGATTTTGAAGCAACGGAGTTCTACAGTAACTGAGTTTTCTGGTACGATGAGAATGTTCATATACACGATGTTATAAACAAATAATTTTGTGGAACGTCAAGAATTATCGATTCATAAAATAGAAGATCAGATGAGTATCGGTTCAGTTTTTTTAATATTATTCTCAAAAATGTTTTTTGGAGAATTTCCAGATTTTTAAGATGGTCTTTCAGTGCATTACCCCATCCTATTATTCCATCAAAGCATGATAAATCATTTTCAGAGATTTTTTTTCTAGAAATTTTGCTAGATATTTGAATCTATAAGGATACTTCTCATCGTGTTACAGAGTTTCGAAATGTGCAGATTCCATGTAAGGTGTTTATAAGTTGATTCCTAAATACTTGGTGGATTCACTTTCTTTATTTCCAGTTTCTCGTCAATTTCGAGAACCTTATGAGTGAGTTTAGTATTTTCATAACATGAGAAGGGCAGATAGAAGGTCTTGTCGAAGTTTATAATGAAACAATTTTCTATTAAATTCATATTCTAAACTACCTCTTTCAGTTTTTCCCAGCAACACGAATCGAAAATTATAACGGTATCCAGAAATATTCGAATTCATTCATTAATATATAGGACGAATAATAAGGGGCCTAGAATGATACCCTGGGGTACACCATAATGCACAGTTCACACCGTGATCGTAAAACTATTTACTTCTGCTTGCTGTATCCTGCCTTTCAAGTAACTCTAAATCAACTTTCTAACAACACCTCTAAAATCCAAATCCTCCAAGACATCTAACAGCTGAAAGTGATTAACAGTGTCAAATGCTTTTAGACTAGGAGGAATCGGCGCATGAGTACCGAAAACTATTCCACCTCAATTTTTTTATGCGATCCTCTTCAAATTGCCCTACTGATGATACAAATGCATGTTGCCATGGGGCAACCCCGTGCCATATTGTTTAAACCGAAATTGTTTAAACAATTGCAAGGAATTGTTATTTTTCAACCGGACAATTTTTTTTATATTCTTTATTAAAATACAAATAAAAAAGGTCCCATGACTTTTCACGATAAAGTTAATATTTTTAGAGATATGAATTTTTAAAGGTTCAAAAAATCTCATATTTGGGTACTTTTGACCCATGAAAAATATATAAAAAAAAAATCGAAATAATATTTGTTTTTAAATTCTTTATACAATAGTTAATAACATTCTTGATAGAGATTTAAAAAAATTTCATTGATTATACCTGTTTTTTAATTAACAATTTCGCGCGCTCACAAGTATACATCGCTTACCTTTAAGTATCGCCGTCTTTCTCTGACTCATGCGCTGCATCGGCCTCTCTGTTTCCTGAATCATTATTTATCATTTATCTTAAAAACTATTAACTTTTTTAAGATTGTTAAAGAGAGCAATGTTATTAACAATTAAATTGTCTACAATTTGTTTCCGACAATTTTTTTTCTGGAATCAATTTTACAAACGTTATTTAAGCATGAATCGGAACATGTAATTAAAATTACTTTTTTATCAGTTTATATTATTTTTTTGTCATTAAAACAGAAAGTAATTACATTGAATAACTTCTTCAAACGAAGGTTATAGATGTAGAAGTATGAAATAATAAAACAAGATTTAAAAAAAAGGTATTTATTTATTATCAATATCATTTTTATATATTATATTCTTACAGTCTTCTGAATCACAGCCACATAGAAGTATGCAACTAATATTATTATTTTTACAGTAACAAGCTTTGGTTTTACAGGCTTTCTTACAATTGCACGGTTTTTTAAGATCAGTCAGAAATGGGCTTTTGTTCATAAATAAAGGTAGCAAAGTACTATTCTCCAGTTTGTATCCGAAATACGTAAAATCTAATGTTTTATATTGGGGATTCAACGCTTTTTTCCAAATGTATGTTTGAGCAGAAGCTCTAAGTGCATGCAAATGCAAGGCATCTGATGTGCACGGAATTTTCGATAAATTAATATTAGTTCCAAAGCAACGAGAAAAAATAATTTGTCTAGCTTCATCCGCGGAGTTACCTTTTTTACCCAAAATATTTAAATACAATGTTTCTAAGCCTTTCAACTCCTTAGTACTTAATTCTAAGCCATTGCCAAGAGGGACTAAGACATCACGATTTTCTTTTATTTGTATCAGTTCTAAAGCTTTTTTTGCTTACCAATATCTTTTCATTATTTATATATAATTGTGATTCCAAAAAATTTTAAATACCATTATATATTATTATTGTTGATAAAAATTCATAAATTACTATGATAATAACAAAAAAAAAATATAAACTGATAAAAAAGTAATTTTTAATATTTTATAAAATACTTTTAAAAAATTAAAAAATTAATTGTTAAAAGATAAATGATAAATAATGATTCAGGTAACAGAGAGGCCGATGCAGCGCATGAGTCAGAGAGAGACGGCGATACTTAAAGGTAAGCGATGCATACTTGTGAGCGCGCGAAATTGATAATTAAAAAACAGGTATAATCAATGAAATTTTTTTAAATCTCTATTAAGAATGTTATTAACTATTGTATAAAGAATTTAAAAAAATATATTATTTCGTTTTTTTTTTTTAATATATTTTTCATGGGTCAAAAGTACCCAAATATGAGAATTTTTGAACCTTTAAAAATTCATAGCTCTAAAAATATTAATTTTATCGTGAAAAGTCATGGGGCCTTTTTTATTTGTATTTTAATAAAGAATATAAAAAAAATTTGTCCGGTTGAAAAATAACAATTCCTTGCAATTGTTTAAACAATTTCGGTTTAAACAATATGGCACGGGGTTGCCCCATGGCAACATGCATTCGTATCATCAGTAGGGCAATTTGAAGAGGATCGCATAAAAAAATTGAGGTGGAATAGTTTTCGGTACTCATGCGCCGATTCCTCCTAGTCTATTTGGCTAGATTTAAAAATATAAGATTTGTTTTTGTTATTTTCGATGTTAGATAAGCAATGGCGTGTTGAGTCAATTTATTCTCTTGGATTCCATGTTAATCAATTTATTTTTTATGGCATAAGATGCTACCCTTGATCTGAATACTTTTTCGAATATATTTGCTACATTCGATAATATTGATATGGGTCTAGTTTTTCATGCTCAATGCTCAATCATGGCGTTTTGCGAGAATTGTGAAGGACAAATTCCGGATATAAGAATTCTATTGATTATATGTGATATAGGTTTATAGGTTCCATTAACAATTTCTTTTGATCAAAAAACATTTCGTTAAATTGTACACAAAGCGTACAATTTGATCATAGGTCTAAAGGGGGGATAAATTTCAAGCAATACAAAAAAATTATAACACACATTAAAAATTCACCGAGGACAATGTCTAGTAACATTATCGAATGAGCAACAAATTGATTTTCAAAATATGTTGATGTTCTCGTACCAACTCTTGAAATACATTTTAATTATCTTATTTACCGATTTAAATTTTCTTCACTGAAATGTATTGAATGTATTTTATTTATTTGTATATCCGTTTTCTGAAATCCACCCTTTCGACTAATCGCGCCATCGGGTATTTTACTCATACATCATGTATCATTTGTATTATCACTGTGAATGGATAAATTATTATAATTATTGGATTTTTAGGGACGGAGTTCAAGTACTTTGGATGATGTATAAGTGTGTTTCGTTTATAAAATGATGGATGATGATGATTATGATGATTGATAGAAATATAACGCTTTTAGTGATATGTGATGGTTTTAATTGATCGAAAAAATATAAATGAGATTTTCTAGGTATTTATAGTGCGAGGTTATTTTTATGCTAAAATGCTTCCTCCATTATACAGGGTTGCGGTTTTTCATTGAGTCAGTTATTATCGTTGGATTTTTTATAGTCGTCATTTTCATATTAATTCATTCAATATATAAAAGAAGACTAATAACCCCTACAGATTTAAAAAGCTGTATTAGCAATGAACGGAGTATATACAATTTGAAAATGCCCTAGAAAACTGATATAAATGTTTTATCATTAAGAAATACACCCTGATCTGAAAGAATATTATGAAAAAAAACGACACAATGAATTGTTAAGGGAAACAAAAAAAATTATTTACACTCTTCATCTGATGTGAGAAAACGCACTTTTTGGTTATAAAAAAAACTTACTATAATTTGTTCTGATTCCAATCCATAGATGAAAACTTCGACCATTTTTTCATCAAATTCTCTTACGGATAACATAAGTAAAATACACAATTCATACGGTACAATACGATAAATTTCTTATCACAGCAACATAGATAGTAAGTTTATTCAGCGTATGTGATAAACTGAACAATAAATACTCTGTCGGTCTAGATGGCATATCCGCATCTTATAAAACACACTTGGACTCATACCCCAACCCCTCATTCCCTCATTGATGAAACTTCTACCCAAAAAGGGCAATGTACATAATATGGATAATTATATCCCAACTACCTGTTATATCAAAACATTTTGAAAATACCATACTGAACATGGCTTTCATGAAAGCCATTCAACAATGACTGATATCAGTGTAGCAGTTATAAAATGGCATAAGTATTATTGAACCATAGAATAAAGATGTATGTAAAAAAAACGAGGAATATGTACAGAAATCTTTCGTAAAACCTATTGGAATGGCTATATGGAACCAGAGCACAGGTGCACTGAATTCTAGATCATATTAACGAACAAGAACTAAGGATTAAATTCACATTGGCGTATGGTAGATTCGCCTGGAATATTTTTTTTTCCAAGAACAGGAATATTTTAGTATTATCATAAATATATTTCAAGATTTTGTTTTATATTCTCAATAAATATTTCTGGGTCATGTTTTCAGGTAATTGGTGGAATATTCCATTATTAAATAAATAAAAACGAGAAAACTGCCTTAGCAGCTCATCATTTCACAACGAAACATTACTTCAAATTTGAGGACATTAGAATTTTTGATTATGAACCCAACCACTATAAACGTAAAATTAGAGAAATCATCTTTATTAAGAAGAATCAAGTCCACATTAACTTTGGGATTGATGTACAAAAATTAGGACAATGTACTAACAACATCATCAGGTTCTTGTAAAAATGTAAGATATTTTACTACTATTCTTCTTCCCCCTCCTAGTTTAGGATAAATAATCCCTAATGTGTTGATTTGTGTATAAATTGTCTAGTTGTTAATAGCATTAATGTAACTTTCATATTAAAGAGCTCATCTGATATGAAAAGTATGACGTTTGCACAACATGAGCTTTTACTGTGGAAGTTATATGACTCTGAAATCAGAGGAAAACCTCAGGGATGGTTCCAAACTAATCTTAGAGATTGTCACACAAGGTTCAGATGAATCATAAGGTAGAAAATATATAACCTTATATCATATCAACTCCAATGGACACTGAAAAAAGCGAACTTCAAGGATCTGTCCTTGCCTATTGTTGTGCAAGGTATTTTCTTGTTTATGCGCGGACCCGATGTATTTCTTTTCAAATGTCACCATAAAAGTATGACTGATAGAATTCCTTTATACACACATCAACTATTTATGCACCAAATTAGAAGTTGCAGGCAAGCTGGCAGTTGAGATAATCACGATGTGAGTGTTCAATATTTTTGTTTACTTTTGACAGCCCCTTTGAAATTATGACGAAAAACAGATCAGATTCAGACCAACAAAGGATCTTCAACTTTTGTGTGTCAGTATGTTAATAAACGTATTTACAGGCTGTTTATTGGTGCCTATCCAAATTGTTTTCCTGGGCAACACTAATGGAAAGATAATATTCAATACCTGGATAAAAAACCGGTATTCATATACATTTTATATTATCCTCTGCAGAAAAATAACTAATTCTTTAGATTTATCGTTTAAATAAAAATCACTAGTTGCATTTTTCCTAAATTATCACAAACTTCTTGCCGTGTTTTCGGTAGTGGTGGAAGAATTTTTTCCCATGCGTTGTAACCGATTTTCCCAAATTTTGAGCTGATTTTGCCAAAAGAGTATAGTAGAGGGTGTAGAATGTTGATGAGTTGAATCAATAGGTTTCACAGACAGATTTACGTTTCACAACTTTTTGCTGATGTTCATCTTCATAGTTCCGCACTTCTTCATGGTGAACTCTTCAACACTGCAGTTCTTTTTCGCGTATAACCAGAATAACCCTCAACCTTTTAGGATGTTTGAAGGCGTTCAGTACTAGCAAATGTCCTCCTTATTCACTTTGAATGAAGGTCGACTCCATCATGTTGGAATTTGATATTGTGAAGCAACAACAAATCAATAACAATGAATCAAAACTTGTTTATTTTGACATAAGGTGGTCAAATGTATCCTGTATATTTTCGTGTATATTGTCTATACAGAGTGGGCCATTGAAAACGAAACAGCGGCTCTGTAGGTCGGCAGAACCGAATTATATAAAAACACTCGGACACGTCAACTACATTTTCGAGGGGGACATCGTTCGCGATGAAATTCACCCGAAATACCTTCCATCCCTCGGAGCTGTGACCGCCACCCCTAAATTTTTAAATGGCAACATATGGCAAGTGATACTTCATTTGAAAGGTTTTTTCCTTCTTAATATCAAACAACAAAAATAAATTAATTCTATCGATTCGTTTTCGAAATATAGGAACTTGAAGTTGGGAAATCACTTTTTATTCACTCAATCAATAAAAATAACATCTAACAATGCAACTGTTCAAAGATAATTATCATTGTCAGGGAATTGAATGATCTAACTGTTTACCAACAAATAACATGCCATTCCGTTTCAAATTTTTATTTCATCCTCATTTACTTGATCGAAATTTTTTTAAGGTTCTTTAGAATCGATAAAAAGACGTTTTCTCGAATTCGACTCAAATGCGAGTACAACAAAAAAAATTATGAGATAATTTTTTTCGCCAAATCGCAATTGTGGACGTCTATCAGTGTTAGAATGATTTTCATAGTCGTTCCTATTTCGAACAAGCTGTACTGGATTTTTTTATCATTAATTCCCATTAACTGACTTCCATATACAAGCAAGTGAAAATTTAAAATGTATCATATTTGAAAAAATTAAAAACCCACTCATTACTTTAAATATTGCTCATTGTTACATTATAAAACAAATGAATAAACACTCATTAATATAAAACATTCATACACCCTGTACTTAGCATGATGGCTTATAAATACAGTAATAAAACCGAATTGCGTGACAATTTTTTTAACTCTGTTCACAACTTTTACGCTGGTGCCTTTTTGGGTTAGCTGGTCGATTAGTGGTGTTTAAGGATTCAATGACTTGGTAGGTTCGATAAATATAGTAACTAGGCGAGGCATTATCGTCTAATTTTGTTCAACAACCCGTCAAAACGGTCAACCTCACTCAAATGTTTCGGAAATAATCAGCCTTCAATTGGAGAGAAATGGTTTTAAAAAAGTAATGAAGATATGTTTGCTTTATTCAGTTTTCAGCAAACATAATGCAACGCACTAAAATCGTTAGAGAGGTCATTATAAAAACGTTTTAACAAAAAATTAAACCGACGAAAAAATCAACTGAAAAGCAAAAAATAAAATAAACCTTCTTAGTCTAAATGATAATTGAGCTCCTAAACTAATGTAAGTAACTGATTTTGAGTCGGCGCCAAACAAACAATTATCGAAGATCATTATCTATGAAAGAAGTCATCAAAACGCAGCCGTGCATCTCGCTGCCATCATTTTACGCTTCACCTAATTCAATTGCTAGTTTGTTTGGCGCCGACTCAAAATCAGTTACTTACATTAGTTTAGGAGCTCAATTATCATTTAGACTAAGAAGGTTTATTTTATTTTTTGCTTTCAGTTGATTTTTCGTCGGTTTAATTTTTTGTTAAAAAGTTTTTATTTTTACTTTTCAGTTCCGTATTTCGTCGGTTTAATTTTTTGTTAAAAAGTTTTTATTTTTCAATTTTTTGTGGCTAAAATCTACCAATTACTACCTACTTGTTTTTTGATTACTTCCAAAATACTTACTTACCCACCTTACTTCAACTATTACCAGTTAAATAATATGATTATCTACTTTTACTATTTGTTGTAATATAAATTATTTTCGTTGTTCTGGTTAGTTTATTTCATTACTTTGTATATCATTTAATCCTCTCATAAAATAAACTGATTTTGACGGAACAAGAATAATGTCAGTAGCGATCTGTCATTGTCAACTACGTATGTGTGTGCCAATGTTAACTAGTGAAAAATCAGTTATCCCCTATTTTTCTACCCCTAAGGGTGGCTAATTCCTTTCGAAATCCAAATATAAGGTATACCCTATCTATTAAAAAAAGAATAATCCAAATCGAAGAACCCAGTACAAAGTTATGCCTGATAGAATCGGTTAACGGACCAGAATTCAGAGGGTGAGTGATCAATATCCTTCATTTTGCTACCCTTAGGGGTGGATTTCATCTTTAATAAATTCAAATGGGACCAAATTCGAAGTACACCCTATCCACTGAAAAAAAAACTCGCCAAAGAACATTCACGTATGAAGGATTAAAAATATACAATATCTTGCCCACAAACCTGAGAAAAATTGGTTACTCGATTTCTAACAAATTTTCATATACTAAAGGAATATCTCACTCCTTTATTATTTAGTTGCTCTAGTAAGACAGACAAATCTGTTAGCAGATTTAGTAAACTAGAGAATAACAATTTCATATGTACAATAATCATTTATAACCATATTGTTTTTTTTTACATTTGTAATTGAGCAAATCGATGTTGATATGAAATAAATATTATTATTGTTAACATCAATATTCAAAAGATGTTGAAGGCATTTGTAGAATGGAAAAAAGTATGCAATCATGACTTATAGGAAGATCTAATCTGTGGAAATAATGAAAAAAAAATTTTAAATTGGAATTTGCATTATGAATTTGAAGAAGTTTACAAATAAAAAATTAAAATTATTAAAATGGAAAAAATCAAAAGCAATAAAGAATTTTGGGATGGAAAAAAGTGGGTGTCTATCTTGACAATAATTCTCAAAAACTGGATGACGGAGAGAGGTGGAACATGAAATGAAACGATACTGTAACGAACCTAGGCCGGACCTGTCGCCTCACACGTTGCCATCGACAGCGATGAGATCATCCCCGGAGATATTCGAGAACCATCCAGTCGCTCTTCCACGTAAAACAACGGTCAATATTGGAAACAATTAGAACATGCCGTCGCCAACCGCCAGAATTCGAAAGATCGGGAATTCTGTAACGGAGATAAATAGACAGCCCTCAAGTCTCACGGACAGTCTGAACGAGCCCATACCATCGAGCTATACAGTGGCGTAGTAATATAAATTAAGTTGTAGATTAAGTGTTAAATAAATTAGTTAAACCAAGTTAAGTTTATTTACGTTACAATGGTGTCGGAAGTGAGATTTTGAAAATAAACAAGTGATCGTGGAGTGGATAGTCAGAAAAATAAATTGATAGACCTTTCTGTACGCCCAAAATAGACAGTGGCCCGGTTTTCGCGAAGTGGACAATTGTGCGTGGGAATATAAACTGATACGCTGTTCGCGTGAAACAGACAATAGACTGGTGGCCCGTGGAAAAGAATTCGCGAAGTGAATTTTTAACAAACTGATAACTTTTCGTGTAAAACAGACTGATACCTCGTCAAAGACAAAATGTGTTCAAGAAAATGCTTGGTTTAACGATTTAGGAGGAAAGGAACTGGAAACAACAGGTAAAAAGCAAGTACTCCAGGAAAGACTTGCAGAAGGACTTATACAAGAAGGTGAGGACCCCGAAACATTTTTATTCGAAGTTCCCGGAGGTGATTTAAAAACTACTAAATCCGTGAAAGAAGAACTGCAACAAAATTCTAGAAATCTGGAAGAGAAACTTCAGGAAAATTCTATAAATCTGGAAGAGAAGCTTCAAGAAAATTCTAGAAATCTGGAAGAGAAGCTTCTAGAAAATTCAAGAAGCCTGGAAGAAAATGCTAGAAATCTGGAAGAGAAGCTTCTAGAAAATTCAAGAAGCCTGGAAGAAAATGCTAGAAATCTGGAAGAGAAGCTTGAAGAAAATTCGGAAATCTGGAAGAGAAGCTTTCAAGAAAATTCTAGAAATCAATTGTGTGGTGTGGCTAATTTCCTAGAAGAAAGAATGGGAACCGTTGAGACGAGATAGATAAAATTAGGGAGCAAATGAACACGGAGGTAGATAAAATCAAAGATGGGGTCGAGGCAGAGATGGACAAGATGAAGGAAATAATCAGCGATGGAATCAAAGACGGAATCGAGGAAACGGAAAGGCAAAATAAAGGAAACGATCAGTAAGCTGGAAAAACAAATTAATAGTGCGTCCTCCACAGAGATGGTTAACGAAAATGCAATGCTGGACTTGAGTTTGAACAGGTCATTTCAGAAATAGGAAGCTTTCCATGAAGCCGCCTCAGTTCGACGGAAAAACTCCATGGGCAAATTACCGCCGGCAGTTTGAAGCAGCGGCCAAAACAAACGGATGGAATGCAGGGGAAAGAGCTGTAGCACTGACACTTGCATTACGTGGAGAAGCGACAAATATTCTACAAACTCTCACCGCCCAAGAACAGGAGGACTATGATCAGCTGATTAAACATCTAGAATTACGATATGGCCACGCCCATTTGGAACACGTATACCACTCCCAGCTGAAAAATCGCTGTCAGAAATCAGGCGAATCCTTACAAGAATTTGAAACTGACATTGCACGCTTGGTTCGTCTCGCATATCCAGCCATACCGGAAAATGTAATGGAGCGATTAGCGGTTCAGGCATTCTTGGATGGACTCCGTGACCAAGAAACCAGACAAGCGTTGATATTAGCTCGTCCAACACATCTCGTAGACGCACTGGCACGAGCTTTGGAATTCGAAGCAGCAAAACAATGCTGCAAAACCCAAAGTAAAGTTCAAACGATTGAGGAAGACTCACCGGAGCCTGCTAACTTGGAAGCTGCCATAAGAAAAGTGATGAAGGAAGTGTTGCCTGAGAAAAGACAGATAAGATGCCGGAATTGGCAAAATTGGACATGTGCGTAGCAAATGTCCAACATTCATCGACTCCGATGCAGGAAAACTAAAAAAGGTCGACGAGAAGGGCAATCGTCGGCATGTGTCCGGCAAGCCCCGGTTAACAACGCATATGTCGCTATCCTTCAACGACAGAACAAAGGTGTCTTCGTAGACGGTCTCATCAGTAACGAGCCTTGCACCATGCTGCTAGTTACAGGTGCGACTAGGACAATTCTCGGGCCTTCCTTTGCCAGAACACCGGAACGGATTGAACCGACAACTCGGAAGCTACGCACAGCAACAGGGGAGCCAGCTACTGTATATGGCGAGCTACCGATTGAAATAATTTTGGGCAGCACTAAAGTGAAACATCAGGCACTTGTAGCGGACATCGAAGACGATGCAATCATCGGAATGGACATCATGAATTCCAGAGGGTTTGAATTGGATTTCAAAGACGGCGTCCTACGTGTCAACGGAGAAGAGCTGGTGCTTCATGGGAGAAGTGAGGGGTTGATCCGTGTGTTGTTGGCTGAAGATGTAAGCGTACCTGAGAGGGCTGAAACCATTCTGGAGGCTCGCCTGGACCGGAGTACGAGCAGTGGAAACGTGGTGATGTTCGAGCCCAAACTTCATGATGAGAAAATTGGACGAGGGATTGCACTAGGGAAGACCTTGTTGCGTGCTGACAAAGTTGTGCCCGTAAGGGTCATGAATGTCAATTATTTTCCAGTGACCTTGAAGAAAGGAACAATATTGGGGCACTGCTCGCCAGTTTCCTCAGTGATCCGGAGTGTACGAGGTACGATTAGCCAACCCAACAACTTGCCCACAGAACTAGAAAAATTAGTTGCCATCTCTTCCAAAGATAAAAAACCAGCTCAACAGCCCAAACTAAGAGATTTAGTTAAGAAGTACCAAGACATCTTCGATACCGGACAAGGAAAAGGAGGTCGAACTAATGTGGTCCGGCACAAGATTGATACTGGGGGTGCCCGACCGATCCGGCAATCAGCAAGAAGACTTCCTCTTGCCAAGAAGGAAGAGGCTGACAAAATAGTCAGCGATATGGGAAAAGAAGGAGTTATCGAACCATCTGACAGTCCCTGGTCCTCTCCAGTCGTACTGGTGAAGAAAAAGGATGGATCGACACGCTTTTGTGTAGACTATCGCCAACTTAATAATGTCACGAAGAAGGACAGTTACCCTCTCCCGAGAATAGATGACACCCTAGACACGTTGGCTGGTTCCACGATTTTCTCGACCCTTGATCTGAAGAGTGGATACTGGCAAGTAGAACTGGCTCAGGAAGATCGAGAAAAGACTGCTTTACCACGGCTCAGGATTGTGGCAGTTCACCGTTATGCCATTCGGGCTCTGTAATGCTCCCGCCACATTCGAAAGATTGATGGAAACAGTACTGAAGGGACTCTCATGGAACACGTGTCTAGTGTATCTCGACGACATAATTGTGGTCGGCAGATCGTTTGAGGACCACGTGAAAACTTGGAGGAAGTATTCCTGCGACTGAGGAACTCCGGATTGAAACTGAGCCCTAAGAAATGCCATCTGTTCCAAAAAGAAGTACGATACCTCGGCCACGTTGTCTCTGGGGAAGGAGTAGCAGTGGACGACCAGAAGATCAAAGCTGTTAAGGATTGGCCCATCCCAAAAGACATTCACCAACTTCGAAGTTTCCTTGGTTTATGCACATACTATCGCCGATATGTGCTGGGATTCGCCAACATCGCTAAACCACTGACCAAGCTCACGGAAGGCCAAACAAAGTTCCAGTGGTCCGAAGAATGTCAAGACTCATTCAGGAAGCTGAAAGGAGCTTTGATCAACGCACCTATACTGAGCTATCCCCTACCCAAAGGGAAATTCATTTTGGATACGGACGCCAGCAACGTGGGACTTGGAGCTGTCCTATCTCAGATCCAGGAGGGACAGGAGAAGGTCATTGGTTATTTCAGCAAGACGCTTAGCAAACCAGAGCGCAATTACTGTGTCACCAGGCGAGAGCTGTTAGCTGTTGTAAAGGGAGTGGAACACTTCTACAAGTACGTGTATGGAAGAAGATTCCTGTTGAGAACTGACCATGCAGCTCTCAAATGGCTCTTACAGTTCAAAAATCCTGAGGGTCAAGTAGCACGTTGGATCGAGAGACTCCAAGAATTCGATTTCGAGATCGAACATCGAGCCGGAACTAGCCATAAGAATGCAGATGCCTTGTCGCGAAGACCATGTCCAGATGATTGCTCACATTGCCGACGAGCAGAAGAGAAAGAAGCAACACTTTGTAGAACCGCGGCAATGGATGACAACTGGAATGACAGCAAGATCCAGAAAGACCAAGAGAGAGACCCCGACCTTGGCTTAGTCGTCAGCTGGAAGAAGGGCAATCGAAGACCATCATGGCAGGAAGTCGCAGGTTACTCGCCGGCTGTTAAATCCTATTGGGCACAATGGAACTCTCTTATTCTGGACAATGGGATCCTGAAACGTGTGCTGGAGGCCGATATTGGTGGGGAAGACAGACGCCAAATAATTGTTCCCAGGAACAGAAGAGAGGAAGTGCTGCGGGAAATCCATGATGGAGTCGCCGGAGGACATCTGGGAGTGACGAAGACCCTGCAGAAAGTGAGGCAACGGTTTTACTGGGCCAATTGTCAAGCTGACGTCCAGGACTGGTGCAGGAAGTGCGCTGTATGCGCTGCTAGCAATGGACCTCGAATACAACCCAAGGCCCCGATGCGTCAGTACAACGTAGGCAGCCCGTTCGAGAGAATCGCCATTGACATCGCCGGCCCGTTTCCCGTATCCGACCACGGGAATAAATACATCCTTGTGGCAATGGACTACTTCAGTAAGTGGGCGGAAGCCTATGCCCTGCCCAACCAGGAAGCCATCACCATCGCCGACGTCTTGGTGAAAGAGTGGATATGTCGATTCGGTATTCCAATGGAGCTGCACTCGGATCAAGGCAGAAATTTCGAATCCAACCTTTTCCAAGAAATATGTCTACTGCTGAACATCCGCAAGACAAGAACCACGGCCCTACATCCGCAGTCCGATGGAATGGTGGAACGGATGAACAGGACGATCAACCGCCACTTGTCCAAGGTTGTCTCTGACCATCAAAGAGACTGGGACCAGTATCTTCATTTGTTCCTGATGGCCTATCGATCCGCAGTACACGAGTCAACCGGTCAAACTCCTGCTAGTATTATAATGGGCCGAGAACTGCGACTGCCTTGTGACCTGAAGTTTGGGATACCGCCAGGACAAGACACTGCGGGAGAGGACTACGTCAGCAAACTTCGGCAGAGAATGGACGACATCCACGAACGAGTCCGGTTGAACATCCAGAGTGCCAGCGATAAAATGAAGAAGACCTATGACATCAAGGCCGACGCTGGAGGATTTAAGGTTGATGACCTGGTTTGGCTGTACAACCCCAAACGTCGTCGTGGACTATCACCAAAGTTGCGGAACTCGTGGAAGGCCCGTATAAAATCGTGAAAAGGGTAAACGACCTTGTGTACCGAATCCGTAAGCCACCCCGCGGGAAACCAAGGGTCGTCCATTTCAACAGGTTGGCCCCTTACGCTGGAAACCATGACCAAGTTCGCACCCCAAGCCACCGGAGGATGATATGACGTTCGAGAAGTTTATGTCCTTGTATTCAAATGGGCAGAAAGTTCTACATGGGGTTACTAGAGAGGAGTCACGAGACCTTTTTGAGGTGCCTGCTGACTACGCACTAGCGCACTGTGTGGCAGAAGATCTTCGAATGTCCAGGGGCATCGCCGTAGTGTTCTCCAAGAAATTTGGTCAACTCCAAACACTGCGGGAGCAGAATCCAGAAGTTGGTGGGGTGCTACAGTTGAAGAAAGGCCAGAGAAACATCTACTACCTAGTTACCAAGAGGCATTCCCAAGATAAACCGTCCTATGAAGATGTCTGGAAGAGTCTCACCAAACTAAGAGATACTATGGTGGACCAGAATCTGGCGGATCTAGCAATTCCAAAACTATCCTGTGGTATTGATGGGTTGGACTGGAGAGTCATAAGAAGTATGCTGGAGGCGATATTCAGATCCAGCGGCGTCAGGATTTTGGTTTGCTGTAACCCTCTTCCACGACCGATCATGAAGACCGTGGAGTGTTACTTCCATCGAACTTCACGGTGCAGATATGGGGAGTCATGCAGATATCGTCACACTCCAAGGATGAAATTTCGGGACGAAATGTCTTTAAGAAGGGGGCAATGTAACGAACCTAGGCCGGACCTGTCGCCTCACACGTTGCCATCGACAGCGATGAGATCATCCCCGGAGATATTCGAGAACCATCCAGTCGCTCTTCCACGTAAAACAACGGTCAATATTGGAAACAATTAGAACATGCCGTCGCCAACCGCCAGAATTCGAAAGATCGGGGATTCTGTAACGGAGATAAATAGACAGCCCTCAAGTCTCACGGACAGTCTGAACGAGCCCATACCATCGAGCTATACAGTGGCGTAGTAATATAAATTAAGTTGTAGATTAAGTGTTAAATAAATTAGTTAAACCAAGTTAAGTTTATTTACGTTACAATACGATCAACGGGTACCAATTTCTCTCCCATTTAAAACAAATATTTTTCGAGTATCAACGATTGGGTGAAATTACGGATTATATTGTTTCAATTGTTGTTTCGATTTCAAACGGCATCTGAAAAAATGTATGTGATGAACAGGCGGAAAGAGAAGAAGAACAGATATATGGTGCATGAGTATAAGGGTTTCATTTTACCCATTTGCCATGTCAAGATGATCCCAATAATATTTTACTAAATAACTTATTTTCGTCAAAAATAAGTAATAGAAGAAGTACATTTTGAGTCCCTTAAGAAATATAGAGGATGTTCATAAAATCAAATGTGGAAGTATCAGCAACTGAAAGATAAACTTTGGTCACAATCTTCCATCTTTCATTAGTACTTTATTTTCTGTTACATATTACAAAAAACAATATTTTTATCGTAAATTCAATATCATTATTATTTATTGAATAATTTCCCATTTCCGTTTTTTTTTTTGAATTTTCATATGAGAATGTTTCAATTTGAGTGGAAAGTGGAAGGTTGAGTTGACTTCCAGTTGTTGAATAGCGAACTCTGCCTTTTGCCAAAAAAAATTGTTGGATTTCTGGGAATTTGGGAATTATTGGAATGTCTGCTTTTACGACAAGGTTTCTTATAAAATATATATAATGAATGATCTGACAAAAGTTAGTTGGCTTCCTTTTGCCTCTTTGTAATATCAAATATAAATATAGATGACTCCATCTAAAAAAAATTGTTACGTGTTTGTGGATGATTACTAATAATCCAAAATAATTTGTTTTTATGTGTTTCCAATTACACGGTGGATGACTGTTCATGAATTGGTGATTAAAATGTTGCATTACGGTAAATATGTGGTGAAATTTAACAATTTTATTGTTCCAGTTTCTAATGAGAAAACAATCTTCTCATTTTCCACGTAACCATATTTTATCACAATTTCTCAACTAGCAGATCGTGCTTGAGGTGTCAATGTCTCAATCGCTATCTCAATATTGACGTGATTAAAATTATACATAGAGATTTCCAAGAAAACCCTATTTTTCTGGAATAACAAAGCACAAAAATTGAATCAGTTAGTTATTGAAATGAATTTCCGACTTGATTCTCATAAGAACGCTGTACTTTTCGAAATCGACTATAGCCTTAGGTTAATCAAAAGTGAGAATAAGTGGTTACTCAATACACTACATACATTCAAATGAACTCAAAAGTATTTTTTTATTTTCAGTAGGATTGTATTGGTGACTTTTGAACCATAAGAGTTAGAGTACTTTCCAGCGGTATACTTGTGATAGTGCGAAAAAAACTAAGTGCAAATTTACACGATCCAATAAAATTGATCAATAAATTGAACAATAAAATTGACCAATATGCGTTATATTTACACCTGACAATTTATTGGTCAATTTTAGCAACAGTTTTTACTCAGGAATACCAACATACTGACAAGAATTGGTTCAACTACAGGAAAAGTTCTGAATATTATTCAATAGCTTTGTTGAATTGACTCTGATCCATTCTCAAATATCGTTTGAATTGATTAGGATCTGCACTCAGGAATTTTTCGGGAACTAATGTCAAGTTTCCTTTCCCTCTTTTCTCAATCCAAGCTCTAATCCACCATCTTCTACATCTCTGTCTTTTATATTCAGCAATGCACATTGCTGCGAATGTAATGCAACGTAAATTATGTTTTTTTTTCGTGGTCAGGGTAGGGTATTTGAAATCGCCTAAATAACATAGGTATAACCTGAAAATCTCTGTTCCAGCAGGCATCCAATTCATGGCCGAAAGTTACTGCAAATTGTCACTAAAAATTTATAAAAAATTAGAACCGATTCTAAACTCATCAATTTATTGGTCAAGTTCAAATTGACGACAATTTTCTGTTTACACCTATCAATAAAATTCAAGGTCACAAAATTGACCAATTTATTAGATCGTGTAAATTCGCACTAAAATCATAATTTTTAAGTTCTCTATGAAATGAAATGGCATCATCATACTTTGAATCCAACGTTTCTCATTCTCTGGGTCATGGGCCTGTATTTTTGTTCGTTAATCTTTTGGTGTGAATAAAAAATATTCCTGTGAATTTTCAAAATATCCACAATTTGGAAAAATGCATTTTACACATCGTAATTCCGAACTCTTCATCGATTACCTTACCGTCCTGCCTTGAATATTTTTAATTTTCTGGTGATAAAGTTTGAATGTGGAGTTTGGATATATCCATTAATAAATATCTAGTGGATTCAAATCCGGTGAACTGAAAGACCATGCCAATGGACATCTTGTTCCAATTCATTTGTTTGAAAATATTCAATTCAAATTGTCTGCAACTACTCTGTTATTGTGTGGACCACGTGCGTCTTGTTGCAACTGACTTTTAACCGGAATAATTTTTATTTACTGTCGAACGTTGAAGGACTTTTTTAAATATTTTATTGGTCCAGTTTCAGTAACTTTTCCAAATTTTGATCAACTACTGGAAAATCGAGATAATGATTTTGGTTTTTTCCCAATATCACATGAACTGGTCCTGGTATTCCAAATCGGATTCAACCGTTGGATGTATGAACTATTTTTCGTTTGGAAATAATAATAATAATACTTCTATTCCTTGAAATGATCATTTGACAATGATATTGGAAACGTCAAGTAAAAACATCCCTCTAAAAGGTACTTTCAACCTTCCTTTTGAAAGTAGGTATTGATGAAATGCTTTTTACATTCGTAGGCAGGCAATGGAATATTCTCGAACCTGATAGAGAGGGGGATTTTCGGAACAATCTCGTACGATGTTGTTGCAGCTTAATTAGATTTCCGTTTATTGTTAGGTAATTGTGACACATTGAATTAGTTTCGAACTCAGACTCCCGTTTTTTTACAAAGAGCAAACAATTATAAATGTATATAAATGGTAATGTTAAAATTTTATTTTGTCCAAAAATGAGTCTCAAATTGTGTGCGAATGCCATACAATCCTTTTTTGAGAAATGAAAGCTTTTAATTTCTTCCTTCTCCCCACAAAAGCACATTGTAAGAAAGTACTGAATAAACCATGGCATAGTAAATGTTAAGCAAATGTTCTTCATTCACAACCTTTTTGAGTTGCACCAATGCATAGAAACTGGTGTGAATTTTCTTGCAAAACGTAACTTATGTGAAGTTTGTTTGAAGGTTGTAGACGATGTGGTAACTTGATTACTATCGTTTCGGACGTCCATCGTCTTAATGTATTTAAAAAGGTTTTCACGACGTTTCGAATGCTTGTATCTGCAATCGTCTTCAGGTGAATACTAACAAATTTAGGTGCTACTTACCAATTTATACGACTGTCGGCGCAATGATGCGTGCGATTCCGCCATGTGCAGCGGTGCGTGTAATTTCGCGCGGTGTGGTGGTGCGTGAAGCTTCGAGCCTCTGCAGCCCGCCAGAAAGAGCAATCAGGGGTTTCCATACGTTCTTGATCTCAACGCTTGGTTGACTAAAGGCGTTATTGGCTTCGATGTAGGCGGCCTCTTTGAACTTTCGTTTGAACCAATGCTCCTCTCTATGTAGAACACTTGCATCGTCCCATAGAACTCGATGGTGCTCAGTCCAGGCGTGGTCAGCGATTCCCGATTTTGATGTTTCTCCACGTTGAGTCCATTTCTTGTGCTCATCCAATCTTACCGATAACGGTCTCTTCGTCTCTCCAATGTAGAAATCTCCGCATTCACATGGAACTTCATAAATGCAATTCTTACTGATTTCATTTTTGTTGTCAGGTTTGGTATTGGTCAGGAAACTCCGTAAAGTACTGCCGGATTGGAAGCAGCTCTTGATGTTGAACTTGTTTCCGATCCTTCTGATCTTCTCGGAGACACCTTTGATGTACGGAAGGCAGATCACTGTGCTTTGTTGTTGCTCTTCAGATGTCTTCGTTCTCCGGAGTTGTTTCAATACTTCTTCTAGGAGTTTCTTGGGATATCCATTCCGGTGGAGGTCCTCTCTGATGTGGTTTAATTCGGCATCTAGTGACTCCACGTCGTTGCATATGTGCGTCGCTCTCTCCACCAATGTTCTCACGATCCCTCTCTTCGTCGAACTCGGATGGTTGGAGCTGTAACTGAGGTACTGCCCCGTATGTGTCTTCTTTCTGTAGACGGAGGTGCGAATTTCATTGCCTATTCTCTCAACGTTCACATCGAGGAAGGGTAAGGCACTGTTGGTTTCCATCTCCATCGTGAACTTGATCGAATCCCTTATTTTGTTAATTCCTGAGAAGAAATCCTGGAGATGTTCGTCTCCGTGATTCCATACAATGAAGGTGTCATCCACGTACCTCAACCACAGCTTTGGTTTGTATTCTGCCTCCCGTATAGCCAATTCCTCGAACCACTCCATGTATATGTTGGCGATGATTGGAGAAAGGGAAGATCCCATTAGGAGTCCGTCGACTTGAGAGAAGAATCGGTCCTTTTCCTGGAAATATGAGTTCTGCAGGCACCACTGCAGTAATTCCAATATGGCGTGGGTAGGAAGGTCAGTCCTCTCGTGCAGCTGGTTATCCTCTTCGAGTTTCCTCTTGATGATACTGAGAGATTCCTCTATAGGGACATTGGTGTAAAGGCTCTCCACGTCGAAGCTGATGAAACGATCTTCTGGTCCAAGTTCAACATCTGTGATGGTGTCAACGAAGTGCTTGGAATTCATGACGTATGAACTGCTATTTCCTTGTAAGGGTTGTAGTATCGGTAGGAGGTATTTCGATAACTTGTAGGTTGGTGAGTTCCGTAAGCTGGTGATCGGTCTCAGTGGCATGCCTGGTTTGTGGATCAGAAGGATCGGAAACAAGTTCAACATCAAGAGCTGCTTCCAATCCGGCAGTACTTTACGGAGTTTCCTGACCAAGACCAAACCTGACAACAAAAATGAAATCAGTAAGAATTGCATTTATGAAGTTCCATGTGAATGCGGAGATTCCTACATTGGAGAGACGAAGAGACCGTTATCGGTAAGATTGGATGAGCACAAGAAATGGAGTCAACGTGGAGAAACATCAAAATCGGGAATCGCTGACCACGCCTGGACTGAGCACCATCGAGTTCTATGGGACGACGCAAGTGTTCTACATAGAGAGGAGCATTGGTTCAAACTAAAGTTCAAAGAGGCCGCCTACATCGAAGCCAATAACGCCTTTAGTCAACCAAGCGTTGAGATCAAGAACGTATAGAAACCCCTGATTGCTCTTTCTGGCGGGCTGCAGAGGCTCGAAGCTTCACGCACCACCACACCGCGCGAAATTACACGCACCGCTGCACATGGCGGAATCGCACGCATCATTGCGCCGACAGTCGTATAAATTGGTAAGTAGCACCTAAACTTGTCAGTATTCACCTGAAGACGATTGCAGATACAAGCATTCGAGACGTCGTGAAAACCTTTTTAAATACATTAAGACGATGGACGTCCGAAACGATAGTAATTATGTGAAGTTGTCAACCCAATCCAGAATCTATATGAAGACTTAAAAATATTGTGGTTTCCGACGGATATATAGTCACATCATTGATATCAACATTTAAAGAATTGAACTAACACCATTTTATCGGCGTAGACTAAATATTATATTGTTAATTTAATCAATTTATATTTAATTTAATGTAATTAACGGTTGTTAAATATTTGACAATATGAATGAAGACAATTTATTATTATTATTATTATACATTCGCGACCTATTGTGTTCAGTTTCGACTGAAGTTCCGCAGGACTATCAGCTTCTTCTAAAATGGAAGTGTCGTCAGCGAAACGTGATATTGACTTAGTACCTATATGTTGTGGAAAATCATTGATATAAATCAGAAAAATAAGCGGTCCCAAAACTGAGCCCGGTGGAACTCCAATGTCTACGATGAATATATAAACTTCATGTACAATATTACCCATGCAAGAAATTTCCTCCAAACACCTATGGCATATAATTTGTTAGCGAGTATATCAAAATCTACGGAGTCAAATGCCCTGGATAAATCAAAGAAAAGTGCAGCTACAAATTTACCTTTGTAGATACCATTATAAATATTTCCCAGGAAAGTTGCAGCTGTCGACTTGCCAGGGCAATACCCATATTGATAGCTGCTGATTATATTGTGTCTCACCAAAATCGGGAATAATGTATTACAGACACATTTTCCTATAACTTTAGCCAACACACTTGTAATGGTTACTGGTCTATAGTTATCCATTGCAAGAGTATTATTTTTCTTATATAAAGGAATTATTTTTTGAATTTTCAATAGGTCTGGAAAAACTTCGTCCTCAACAGACTTACTGATTATGTATGCCAGTGGTTCACAGATGAATTCAGATATAGATTTAATTATGTTTGTAGAAAGGCAGTGGGAATTTTATTTTTAAGTTCAGTGATGACATTGAAGACCTCAGTTGGTATAACAGGATTCAAATAAAATATATGCAAGTTATGGGAAGAGCCGTTATACAGGATCCCACGATTCCAGCAGGAGTCAGCAGGAATTAGACACCTCACCGACTTCAATAAAACCAAGAGGAAGGCATTCTCTCGAGCTTTTTGCTACTAGATTTTGAACAGTTAACTTGTATTTCATGTACTTAAAGTTCCTTCTGAAATAAAATTGTTTTTAAAAAAGTCATTTCCCGAAATCGAACTTATTTTTGGCGCAGTCGTTGTAGGATTTCGTCTAACGGTTTTGACGACAAAAATCGCGTTGAACCGGTCTGTTTCTACAGTTTGTGGACGAAAACGGACATTTCGTGAAAGTGACCAGAGAAGACAATTCAGAAGTATTCTGCGACCGAGGACAACATCGCCCAAGTTCCAGAAACCTGGTAGAGGACCAAATCGCCAAAACCAGCCATAATTTTAAGAATTCCAAGGACCAGGGACGGACTCGCCCAAATCCCATTGGAGTAGGATAAGAAAAAGCAATGAAAATCATCATATTACTGTGAGTTATTTTTGCTCTCCTTTAGTGCATTTTTCCTATTTTTATCTGTAGTCGAATATTTGCTATTTCCACATTTATTTTATTTTTTACGAATTCCACAAATTTTGTTTTGAATTTATTTTTATGTCAGAAACCGATATAAATAATTTAGTTGATTTATTTCAAAACTCGCTAACTACCGGAAATTCAGTTGAACCTATCAATATGGCACGCCCAGTAGATTATCAACTTTTGAAATTGTATGTTGACGTGATTCCAAGTTATGAAGGAAACCCAAATACATTAGGTATTTTTTTGGACAGTTGCGAAAATTTAATAAGAACTTTTTATGATCAAGCTCATCCTCAAATCAATACATACATTTTGCGAGCTATCATTGGCAAGCTAACTGGTAGGGCTCTCAGCCTCATTGGTTCACGAATAGAATTAAAAACTTGGGAAGAAATTAAAAATGCTATTGAACTCAGTTTCGGAGATCAGAGAAATATTGATTGTTTGATACAAGATTTGATTGCTTTATTTCCATTCAAAAATGAAGCTCCTTATAATTTTGGTATGCGCTGCCAGGACGCAAGAAGCCTCATTATATCAAAATTAAATTCATCAGGTTTGAACGCAGCTGAAGTAAACATTAGGCTCAAAAATTACAGTGATTTAGCTCTGAAAACATTTATTAGAGGTTTAAGTGGTCAACTCCAAAATAATGTGCGACTAAGAAATCCCGATACTTTAGAAAAAGCCATGTCTCTTGTAATAGAGGAAGAAAATTTTCTTTATAGTCAACATAGAGGAAATTCCTTGAATTCACAAAACTCATCCAAACCATTGCAAAGAGTGACACCAGTCAATCCAAAAACCAATAATCAGATACAACCATTCAATACACCCAGATTCACTTCCACATATAAAATAACAGCCCAATTTTAAAACAACTTCCAACAATCAAATTTTCAGAGACCACCATTTCAGAATAATTATCAAAGGCCATCCTTCCAAAATAATCCCCAGAGACCACCCTTTCAAAATAATTTTCAGAAGTCACATTTTCAAAACAACTTTCAAAGGCCAACAATGCCCCATCAGACACAATTCAGACCAAATAATTTCTCGACCCAAAAACATCCATACTTTCTATCAAGACCCAATCAATACCAAAACCAACCACAATCAATAAATCAAAATAAGCCTGAACCCATGGACACTTCGTCCGGTAACACCCGAATGCAACCCCGGAAAACATGGACTTCAACCGAATTATTTTTCCAAGATGTTAATCGACCCGAAAATCAATTTGATCCAAACAATTTCGAATATTCAGAAAATTCCACGAACACTGAAGATCTAACAAATGAAGAAACAGCTTATTTCCAAGAAAACAATTATCAGCCTTATAATGTATATGATGAACTCGAACAATATCCTGACCTACCGTACTCACAACAAGACTATGAACACGATCCGCAGATATCAAATTCCGCTCATACAAATTTTCACTTGGCAGAGACTTCCCCCCTGACCTACCGTAAGAGAATTCACACATTTTATTCCTGAACTGAATGCAAATTTTTTAATTGATACAGGAGTACCAGAAGTCTGATGAATCCAAACTTAGCTAGGAAATTTTATACCCAATTTATTCTCAATGAAGATTTCAATATACAAACTGCCCATGGCATGAGCTATCACAATAAAGTTATAAATATCCCAATTTTCAAAATTTTTAGAGTTAGTGGCGTACATAAATTTCATTTATTTAAGTTCAGTGAAAAATACGATGGACTGATTGGTATTGATCTGCTTTATCAGCTCAATGCTTCGCTAAATATGGGAACCGAATCTGTTATCACTCCATTTGTCGAAATTCCTATTATTTACGAATGCGAGAAGGCAGAAAAAGCAAACAATTGTTTCGAAATTGCAAACTACAATTTGTTGGTTTCCCCAAGAACATCAAAAGTAGTCAAACTACCCGTGAATCGAAAGAAAGAAACATCAAATACAAACGTGGATGCCCTGTCTCGAATTGCCATAAATGCCTTAGAAACTGAATCAGTCATTAACAACCCCGGAGATATCGTCCTAGAAACCCTAGATTACCTCCGACAGCTTGCTGAACATCCAGTTCAAGACAAACATCCCACGACATCACGAGAAATTGATAAACCCATAGAAAATACTATTTCATGCGACAGACCAACAACGTCAGAAAACATAAACAAACCTGAAAAACCTATTGAGATCATTTCAGATGTACAAATCGAACCTCGGAACAATATCGAAAATAATGACACTAGGTCATCGACCCAACATTCCACTATCAACGAAACGACGAATAACGAAATGAAAATTTTAGATGAAATCATCAATTATAAGATCAATCAAATTTTGGTTTTTCCTCAACCTTATCATAGATTGAAAATTAACTGTGAAAACTACTTACACCATAAAATAATCACCCTCGAAATTCCAGAAAATAATAACGAAGATCTCATAATTGAATTTCTGAGAGACTACACCACATCTGATAAAACGTATTGTATGTATTTTCACACTGATCATCTTTACAATAGCTTCTTCAATAGAACATACATTCAACATTTTCCGCAAAACGGACCAAAATTGATAAAATGTACAGAACGAGTAAATACCATGACCGATAAAGACGAACAAATTCTCCTTATGAAAAACCATCACGAAAGTAAGACAAATCATCGTGTTATCAGTGAAACTTTAGAAAGACTTGAACGCAACTATTATTGGATAGGTATGAAAAAATCCATCACAGAGTATATCAATTCGTGTGAAATCTGTCAGCGTACTAAGTACGCTTCAAAAGCGTTTCAAATCATTCACGTAGATCTTTTCTTTTATGACAAGCCTACCAAATACAAGGAAAAACAGCCATTCATATAAGTCAAAGTCTCATTAAGTATTTTTCAGCTTTCGGAATTCCAGAAAAATTAGTTATTGATCACGGAACAGAATTCAAAAATAAAACCGTAGAGGAAATTTTAAATTTACACAAAATTAAAATTCATTTCACCACCCCCGCACACCACGAATCAAATAGCATCGCGGAACGATTTCACTCTACCATAATAGAACATCTCAGAATATTACAAGAAACCAATCCCGATGAAACCGAAAATTTAATGGAGTATGCAATCATAGGCTATAATAACTCAATCCATAGCTCAACCAATTATACCCCATTCAATTGACATTCGGACACACAAACTCAGGAATCCAAACGAAATTTTTCTACCTAACACATTTTTCAACGACTATGCGGAAAACCACAAGAAAAACTAGAACATGTATATCAGAAAGTTCATGAAAAATTAGACAAGACAAAAGAAAAATTAGTAGAAAAACATAACACAGAAGGTGACAGTAACGAAGATTTTCAACTAGGAAAAACAGTTTTCAAACAGAATTCCCAAAACCGTAATAAGAAAAATAATAAATTTCTTGGCCCATACGAAATCACAAAAATTTTAGAAATGAATCGTGTCGAAATCACTAGTAAACTAAAAAAAAATAGAAAAGAAATAGTGCACATCAAAGAGTTGAGAAAACCACCTCTTGTTACAGGTGCTTCTTCTATGCAAGTAGTCAACTGACCTACCCTAAATTCCATAACCTTTCCAAAAACCCTGGTTTACTTACTCTCAAACTTGGCAATGCCCAAAATAAAATTGATTATTGGTCTTTTGTTCAAATATTCGATATTACCAATATTGTCGAAGAATTTCAATCTCTCCGAATAAAATTTCATAATTTAATAACTCTACTGGAGAACAATGTTCAGAACAAAACTGAACACCTCCTTAGAATGGAGTATTATAATTCATATCATTTAGCAACGAATCTTGAAAACAAAATATCACTTCAAATAAATCAGCTGAACCCTGTAAATAATCAGCCCCGACCGAAACGTGGCCTCATAAATGGTTTTGGATCTATCATTAAAACAATCACTGGAAATCTTGATGAGGAAGATGCGGAGAAGTATAATGAAGCAATCAATAGACTCTCAAATAATCAATTCAAAATTAAAAATATAGTAAATGAGCAAATAACACTTCTTCAGAATTCTATGGATATTTTCAATGAAACCACTCAAACTCTTGCTCACAACCAATTAGCTCTCCAACTTAGAATTATACAGCTCGAAGAAATAATGAAATCAAAAGAACTCCAAAATATGGAAACATATCACTATTTTCTGATACATATTTTGATAAATCAAATAATTGTAGCCTTTCAAACGATGTCCGATATACTTGAAAAAATTGAAATTGCCATCACTTTTTCCAACTCAACTTAATTTTAAGCAAATAAAGAAGTCAAATCAGTAAGTTACCGCTTATCGGAAAACAAACTACCTTTTGAACCAAAATTGAAAAACATACTCAATTTCGAGAAAATTATAGAAATCAAAAGTTTTTCGAAAGGAAATCAAACAATATTTGTCATTGAAGTACCAATTGTGGAAAAAGAAAGCTACGACTATTTCCACCTTTATCCCTTACCAATCCTGCGAGAAAAAACATTCCGAACTATTTTACCACAATCAGAATTCCTCATCCTCAATGAGCAAAATTACATGCCACTCCACTCTGAATGCCAAGAAATCCAACCCGAAGAATTTCTTTGCCATGAAACTACCCGATCAATTGAAGGAAGATGCTCCCTGCGAAGGTACAATTTGAGATTCTCCAACAGTGTTTCCAACTGCAAGCCTATTCCAACCGAAATTAGCCAATTGAAAATACAGAAGATCGAACGAAGCAAATGGATCATCATTTCACCAGAACTGATAATAGCCAAACAAAAGTGCGGACTCAATAAAAACAATGTACCTCTGCAAGGAACTTACGTGCTAGAACTTCAACCCCAATGTGTAGTGCAGGTGAAAGACTTTCGAATACGCAGTTACCAAAATACGAGGTGCGACTTTAAAGACATTGAACTGCCAAAACTGAACATTGACATATACAAAATGAAAATTCTCAAATCGACTTCAAACCTCTGCAATTGAACGGAATCAACCTAGATGAAGTGAAACACATCAAAACCTCTTTGGAAGTGCAACATAAAAAACTTGACGGACTTTTAGAGGACCCGGTTCACTTCAACAACATTAGTGTCTGGACTATTATTATCTATATTTTCATTTTTATTGTAATGGTGTACGTTCAGCCCACTTTTATCTAAAAGGATCAAGAAAGAGACAGCCACAAAACGGCACAGAACTTCAAGAGATCCCAGAAGCACATCTCCAAATCCTGTTGCAACCCCAGGATTTCACTCTAAGGGCGGAGGAGTTATGGGAAGAGCCGTTATACAGGATCCCACGATTCCAGCAGGAGTCAGCAGGAATTAGACACCTCACCGACTTCAATAAAACCAAGAGGAAGGCATTCTCTCGAGCTTTTTGCTACTAGATTTTGAACAGTTAACTTGTATTTCATGTACTTAAAGTTCCTTCTGAAATAAAATTGTTTTTTAAAAAGTCATTTCCCGAAATCGAACTTATTTTTTGCATGTTAGCGATTAAATCCGTTGTACCAATAGGATTTAATTTTTAAATTGATGTTGTGAAGAATTTGGAACCATGGTTGCATTATATTTGGCAAAAAATCAGCAAATTTGTTTATTTCAGACCAGTTTATTTTCAATATACATTTCCTGTAGACATCCTTCCAATGTTTTTTTTGTGTAAATGTATCAACAGTTTTCCATATTTGCTTCTGTCTATTCTGTGTACTATCTGATGCGGCTATTTTATTTTGATAATATATTCGTTTACACTACTAAATGTTTTTTCGATGTTGTTTTTAAAAAGCACTTTGTTCATGGCCTTTTTCAGTTGAAAGATAAATTTCCTCCAGTTGTCTGCCTTCAGCCTTGAGTTCTTTTGTTATCCATTCATTTCTTGTGGATTCAATTTTTATTTTGATTCGAGTATACTTCGTTTATTTCTAAGTCAATTTCATATACAGATTGATAGCCTTCAATGCCTTAAAATTCTCTTAGTTTCAAAAAAATTCTCCTGATTTTTTCAATATTTGATAATTTTTTTGCAAACAATTCACTCTTAATGGAAATATCAAACCTTGGTCACTGATATCCATTTCCTCAACTTTTTCATTGAATATTGTCCTATCGATATTTGATGCGAATTAACCAATTTGTAGAGTTGAAGTATCACCATTTCTATTCATAAAAACTCTGGTAGGTTTATCATTTTTGAAATATAATTGATAGCTTTCAAGTACATCGAGAAATTGATCTCCGTCTTTTTCTTTATTCGCGCAATTTAGCGCGAGTAATCTATATTCATATCACCACATATAATAATGTTCCTGTAACTGGTTCAAAATTTGGGACAATCTGTATATGAAAGTGTCAAGAGACCCTCCGGGGGTCTATATGAGTTGAGTAAAAAATAAATCTCGTTTCCAATAGAGAAACTAACACTACAATGCATTTCATCTTCTTTAGACCTAACGCTCTTTTAATCTTTGAAAATTATATTATTTCCAACATAAATCATAACACCACCAAGGATATGTTTTTGCCTGTTGAAGAAACTGGCAATTTTATAGTTCCCTAATATCATTGAATCGATGCTCTATCAGAGCACCACGTCTCTGACAAACACAAAATGTCTATATTTTTTGTTACTGCGATGAACTCTAGTTCATCAATTTTATTAGCTAAGGACCTTACATTAACATACAAAATATAAAAATTGTTCGATTTTTCAAAATGCAAGGAAGATGAAGAATTAGCATTCCTCGTCATTATATGATTTTTCGGGATCCGAAATGTCGATCTGCGAAACTGAAATCGTTTAATTAAAACTTTTTTGGGCCAATACGTAAGTTCGCCAACTCGAATAACGTCCAATAGTATCCAATTTTTTGTTACATGAAACTCGTATCCAGGTGATTTCTTGACGAGATAGGCTTTGACTTTTTCGGCTGTTGTTTGCGGTTTGCACCGTCCAACGTATAGCCACACCATGGGTTCTTCACCGGCAAAATCTCCTTCCAAATCATTCGAATTTGATCCAACGATTGGTTTTGGCGTGGCGATTTTTAGTGTTTGTATTGTGTTCTTTCGTTTATTTTTATACCTGAACTTCAGTCCAGTGTTCGTTAGATTCGCATTTTTCATATTCTTTTTTTTTCTATGATGGTTTCCCCTGATAAATCTGAATTGAATGATATATTAGCTTCGATATCATTCATGTTTTCTTTAGTTATTGATGATGATGCCTTGCTATTACTTAATAATCGGATTAAATCAATGTTTGTGCTTCTTAACACCTGTACCTCATTTCTGAGGCTTGCGATTTCTTCAAGAAGTGTTTTTGAGCATTTTGCAAGTTCATTTAGAATGCAAGTAGTAGAATCAGTCACTATGTTCTGTACTTTCTATCAGTTTAAAGAAAATCTTATATTTTGTAACAGCTTTTGAGAGACACTTTTGTTTGTTTATAGTAGATAGTGTTGATATGTAGTTGAATATCTGAACATAAATAGGACTTGAACGGAACCATTTTATACGAATCCAGTTTTTGGCAATGTTATTGAAGACCGGAAAATTGGTTGTACAAATTAATATGTTGCATCATTATCGAAATTTCAGTAATTCTGTTATAACTTACAAAGTCAATTACAGAAATTTTTTTATTCCGTTGGAATGAAAATATTTATAGGTATGTGTACATAATGCTTATCAATAACCTTCAGTGATAGTTATTTTTTACGGTTATATTGTTGCCAGTCTATTGTTCCTTGGATACAATTCATTTTATTTATCTTTTGTTTGCTACCGTTGAATATAATAATAAGTTGAACATCCTTTGCTCAACCTATACACAGCTCTCAAATTTTGCCTTGATTTGAACAATATGAGACGACTTTGTATGCGATTCATATTGCAAAATGCATAGCATTTTTTCAGATTCTGGAAGGTTAACATACCTAGCAAAGATATCTTGCGAATGGAACATCAAGAGACATCACTAGCTAGGTCTGATTTCAAACTAACCTTTGACTGAAAATATCTTGATATCGATGGTTTATCATGAGATTATTTGACGAATTGGATTGCATAAATGACGAATCGCTTTAATCTTTCCGATAAAGAATTAAAAAATTTGGAATTGATAACTGTCATCCAAATGTAAACTACTCTAGTTGATATGTGGTGTAAATATAGAACGCGTTATTATTACTGATAATATAGTTAGTTGTTTCTTAATAGTGGTAATTAGTTATTCGTGCCGTTTCATGAAATTATCAATATACACTTTTCCTGGTGTTTTGTTGTAAATAATGGTAGTCACAGTTCAGTGTTGTCTTCATCCTGGTGAAGAGTGAGTAAACGTCCAACTCAATTTTTCCATAATACATGTTACTTAGGAATAAAAATATTTTTGTCATGTCCTATTGGTTCATTTTTATTTCGATGACAAATAATAGTAAAAAAAATATTTCACGGTTCACTATATTGGTTGAAAAATGAATTGCGATACCCTTGAAAATAATATGGATATATCTAACTAGGACATAGAAAAGCACGTTCTGTTTTTGAGGAAAACTAGGAGAAAATGTTCATTCAGTAAATTCAATTTGAAAAGTTCAGCAACATTCAATATTTTTCATTCATTCTCCTTGATCAAGTGGAATATATCCAACCCATGCATAGTTTTTCCTACGGACTATCAAATGTTTTTTTATTGCGTGTCTGTTTTACTCCACTAACAATAAATATGACATCAGCTGAAAGGTTGTTATACTCGTAAATTTATCATTATTTTTATTATCATTAGATATGATCTAATCCAGGATAATTCAACAAAGGGTATGCAAAGAGTGGATTTATTTATTTATAAAACTGTTTCCCATTCTTTATCCATCATTCATTCATCACACACATATGTAACATAAGTTTTATCCATAGCTGTGGAAATAAAATTGTTGATTCGATGTTCTGGTGATTAACTTCATCTTGATAAGGGGGTGTGACAATTTGAACTCGTATTTTCTGAATTTTCCTCGCAAAAATCCCAATACATCTCAAATTTTAGCATGATATTTTATGTTCCTCTCTTGAATCGTTTTTTCATTTCATAAACATTTTCATTGTTTTCTTAGTATATATCAAATGTTTGTCTTCGTTTCTGTATTTGCCTGTACTTTAGATCTCTCCTGAATTATTCTTGAAGTATTTCTTTTTCTGCTGCTGTTAAGTACTCTGCCAACCTCATATATGTGCATCATCTCTTACCCAATAAGAATCTCCTTCGTATTTCTTCTTTTATGTCATGCTTTCTACCGATTTCTAAGTGGAGGTTTCAACTTCATAAAATATGTGTTTGTTAGAATTTCCACCATTCTTATATATTTTTCGGACTTCTTCAAAGACAACTTAGTCATATTCATGATTTTCTTTTTAACTTTTAGTACTTTCAGTGGTGCCTACAATTTTGCTTTATTAATTCTGCCGAATACTTGCTTGAAATCAATGAACATTAGAAATATTTCCGATATTCGTTACTTTCTATTGATGTAAATATTTGGTCTACCAGTGATCTTCCTTTTCTGAAACCACACTATATTCTGCAACTTTTTTGTCTTATGTTTCGTGTTGAAATATATTTTGAGTACGAGGCTAAGATTTCATAAACAATAATATTTTTAATTATTTTAATTTTATTTAAAAATGTTGTGAATTTCCTTCCCTGTTGTTTTTTAAATTCTCTATATTTTTTACGTTTTCTATATTTAGGGCTTTTACTTCTCAATTTTCTTTATCTGATTCTAAGTCTTGTTGAGAATTTAATTTCCTTCTCCTATTAGTTCTCTATCTCTATTTTTATAAAACTGTGTTCTTGGTTAGGAGCTCCTTCTTTCTTTTTTGATACCTTTTTAATTTTTTTATATATTTTCAGAGTTTTTTTACAGTGTCTCCTTTGTTCCTCAATTTTTTTCTTTTTTGAGACGTTTCGGAAAAAACACATCTGCCATTCTCAGGTGATATATATATATATATATATATATATATATATATATATATATATATATATATATATAATATATAATTTGAGGATTATCACATTAGTTATTTGGTTATGAATGAAAAAGTGTATATGAAATGAATATAAAAAACTCGAGTGATTTCTTTGAAATATTTCTTTTACAAGTACAAGGTACTGGTTGTTTTTGTATCAAATCGAAAGTCAATCTTAGAAAAGTCGTAAATGATTCTCATAATAAGTATTGCCCATAAATCTTCTCCAATCGAGCAATTTCATAGATCATTATTGTTATTTACTCTATTACTGTTAGAAAAACGTGATTCGTATAACCATCAATAACGCAATAATCGTGATAATGTATCCATTTAATTATAGCAATTGTATAGTGTCTGAAGAATTCAGTGTTATATGAACTTGCGGAAAAAAGTTACATCAGGTTTATATGCTTCCTCTTTTAAGACTATTCGTGAGAATCATGTAGATGTAGTATCAAAAAATAATACAATTTCAATCAACTTTGACATTCAACTTCGAAGAGATTTCCATTTTCACCGCTTCTTCCTGCTATACAGGGTGTCCCGAAACTATGTTGCCAAATTGAAACGGAAGATTCCTCTCGAAAAATAAATAGGACTTTCCCAATATATTTTTTCTCAAATGTCGTTCGTTGCAGAAATGTAGGGTGTTGAATATGAAAAATTGAGAGTATTTTTCATTCATAACTTCCACAGTTTTGAACATTTTTCAATTACATTTGAAGGAATGTTTTTGTTCAATAAGTTCGTGAACTGTTCGAAGTGTAAACCTGCCTATGATGTTCCAGATTTCATAAAAAAGTAGTACACGTACAAAATAGTGTTAATTTTGACACTAATTGTCAAAGTCGATAAGAAGTTTAATTCAGATTGACAAGACTGACTCACAATAGCCTATAACCGCTGCACGACTTTTTTATGCACACAACTGTACTTCGAAGTTGGTCCCATTGGAATTTGAAAAGAAAAATCCTCTCCTAATGGTAGTAAAATGAAGGATATTGATTGTTCACCCATCTAATTCGACGAACAAAACCATAAAGAGAAAACTTACTCAATTTCATCCAGTGTATCGTTACATCTATGTTTTTTTGTGCTGTGTTGTATTTTTGACGAAGAAATACCAAAATCACTCATGTAAGTCTACAATAAAATTCTTTCTTAAGACCGGTTTCGGAATTTGAGCTGGTATCAATATTCAAGAATTATAATTTCAACTATAAACGTTTACACGTTCTTATTTTTACTTTTACTTTTATAAAAATTGTTCTTGTGCAATTTTTCTTTTGTAATGGTCCATAATTTTATATTTTAGAGCCCTGAGGATGACGAAATATATTGCCGAAACGTTGGCTAACCGAGAAATATTGGTTTTCTATAAGAGACCTAACCCGAACAACTTTTTTTCAATATAAATATAGAAGGTCAAAACATCATCATATATAAGAAAAAAGGATATAATCATCTAAACACACGTTATATAGAAATATAAAAGAAACATAAATATCATTTTAAATTTTTCACAAGCAGAACAGCAGATTTTGTACATCTTCGGAATCGTATGAGCATGGGCTAGACGCTTGTCACACAGACTCGCAAATGATAGAAAGAGACAGAGAGAGAGAAAGTCACATGGAGAGGGCATAACGCTTTTTTCTTACGTGACGATTTCTACCAGTCAACACCTACCGCAAGCCACGTAAAGGAACTTCGTTCCAAAAAACCTCGCAGAAATAATTACTATTAACCTACTAGTACTTTTTCAGCAATTTTTTTTCTTGCAAAATGTAGACGTTTCAAGAATTTTTATTATATAACAAATAAATTTGATAGGAATATAATAACTTTCTCGGAGTTGAATTCTTGAAATTTTTGTTACCTGCGTAACAAATGTAATTCTTGTCTGTGAAAATAAATTTTCACACCATTTATTGGAAGTCGTTTTTTCACCTCACTTTCATTGCGATTAAAAAATGTAATTGATCACGTTCATTTTACAACTGTATTGCTATCGTTTGTTCGATTTCGCTTCAATATAACTGTAAGATTTGCTAACAGTATTTCCACCAAAAGATTCATCAAGATATTGTTTACTTAAAATGAAATGATCATTGATTTGTTTGAAAATATGAACAGGATGTTCATAAAGTCAGATGTGGAATCATCTGCGACTGAAGACAAACTTCAGTCACTATCTTCCATCGTTCAAGATAACCTCTTGTGGTGTATTTATGTTCAAAAGGGAAACATTCTCAATTGAATATTGAATAGAAAGATTTTTCTGTGAATTGAAAAATCCACCATAAAAATGAAGTTATTTTTTGTGAATGTCTAACAGAAAACTACTACTTCCCCGGCTGAAGCCACGCGGGACATTGAACTACATCTGATAGATATTCTCAAAATAAAAAATCTGAAATTCAAAATTTACATTTTCATTCAGATAGTTATTTGATTTTCTATTTTATTTTCAATTGAGAACTCATTTAGATGAATGAGGCAAAGAAGAATGTTTTACAAAAGAAAGTACTGACTAGAAATCAATCTATCATACCCCATGACAGGTTTTAATGTCAAAAAACACGAATTTCAAAGTGTCTCTCCAACATAAATGTTTCTAACTTTTTTCCATCTTTCCAAAGTGAGATTGCTTATAGAAAATGGGTTTCTTCCTGTCTTCCTGATGATCGTGGAAACGTGAAATAGATTTTCGTTGACAAAACTGTATTGAGGACCTAGTGAGTGCGATGCCACTCTTACATCAGTGTTGCAAATGATTTCTAGTGAGTACTCTCTTTTGGAAAACATTCTTCTTTGCCTCAATCATCTATATGAGTTCTTAATTAAGACTGGAATATAAAATCAAATAACTATCTGAATAAAAATGTAAATTTTCAATTTCAGATTTTTATTTTGGGTTAGGGTCCTTTACAATATATATCAGATGTACTTCAATGCCCAGCGTGGCTTTAGCCGGGGAAGTAGTTCTGTTAGATAATTTATTGTGGATTTTTTCAATTCTCAGAAAAATATTTTATTCAATTGAGATTGTTTCACTTTTCATTTCGAAATGATCATGTTTCTGCTTACAATCTTCAAGCAAATCTATTTTGGCAATATTCGAAAGTTGATGGAAAATTATATTCTGAAAAAAGTTCAAGGTTATATTTTTATAAGTATACATTGTTTTATCAGGATTATGCGGGATTGACAAATGAAAAATAAACACCAATATTTTTCAACTAATCTATCACACCCAGTGGTGGAAAATTCGCAGATAATACCGCGTTGTGAAACACCATTCGTCATTTGTTGAATTTATCGTCGTAGTGACTCATAGAACATTGAATATTTTCAAAATCTAAATTGTTATTGAATTGACACATATCGTCTGCAGATGTATATATGTTCCCTATCTCCTTGCTCTAGTTGAATCAGCGTTAAATGAGGCATAGCATTTTAAATATGATTACAGGGTTGAATGATTCTGATATACAAAAATGCAAAAAAATTGTAAAAGTCAATATTTTAATGGAAATATAAAAAATTAAGTGAAAATTTACGACAAAAAAAATAAATAGTTTTGGAAACAACAAAATCCCCATATCTCTGGACGTTCAACCGAAACGAAAATTGAATTTTCATTCAGATAATCGATTAATTTTTTATCCACTTTTGCTTGAATGAGGCAAAGAAGTACTCACCAAAAATCATTGCTGCAAGAGTGACATCGTATTCACTAGGTATGTAATGAATTTTTGTCGACAAAAATCTACTTTAGAAAGACTGAAAACAAATTGAGAACACATCTAGAAGCAATTCAATTTTAAAATGCTGTTTACCTTGTGTAACTTTTGCAAAACATCATCATTAACAGCTCACCCATCAAGTATTTTGGATATATTATTGACACAACTTTCAATTTACTATAGAAATGCAGTAGGCACGAAAATGTTCGACTTCCAGTAGGGAAAGATCTGAAGTTATTGAAAAGTCCGAGATTTTTCTTGCAATGCATTCTTCATATTGGAGGAAATGTAAAAGAGAGTTTGCGGCGTGCAGACAAGAATTTTTTAATTCTAGAAAAAAGTAATTTAAAAAATAAAAAACCTGACTGCGTAAAAAGTGTACCTTAAAAAAGATGACCAGAAAATCTTGTCAGAAAATTATGTTTTAAGAAGTTAACTATTAAACTTAATACTGTAAACAATCTCACGCAGTCGGAGGCATCTTCTTTAATTTATAATGAAGATATATTATTGCCTGCGACTTATCTAATGATGGCCTATTGTTGGGGGTGTGATATTCAATAGGAAAAGGTCTAGGGACTCTTAAAATACGAAAATAATCTCGTATATTACACTTTCATGTGCGAATTAAAATTTGTCAACGTAATTTGATAATTATGACAAATTTTATTGATTTTTAACCTCTTTGTATTAGGTTTGGATTATGTTATTAACTAATTTTCTCAATATAATTAGGACATGCCCAAATTTCCAAGTTAATTTGTGGTTTTCAAATTCAGTAAGCCGTTTGTATTTGATTTGTTGAAAATATAAACAGGATGTTCATAAAATCAGATGTGGAATCATCTGCGACTGAAAGATAAACTTTAGTCACTATCTGGATGAAAATGCAAATTTTCAATTTCAGATTTTTTCTTTTGAGTTAGGGCCTTTTCAGAATATCTATCAGATGTAGTTCAATGTCCAGCGTGGCTTCAGCCGGGGAAGTAGTTGTTTTCTGTTAGACATTCACAAAAAATAAATTCATTTTAATCGTGGATTTTTCAATTCACAGAAAAATCTTTCTATCAATATTCAATTGAGAATGTTTCCCTTTCCGTTTGTATTTGTTTGGATTCGAGTAGGAAACACTTCTATTATAACTTTTTCATAAAGTTTTCTTGAAATAATATTATCCATAAGGTTTGTACTATAACCGTTATTAATAGCAATTTGTTTAATTATATTCAATTCTTTATTGAAATTTTCTGAAATCGGAATATTAATTAATCTATGTATCATCTGTTATATGCGGCCAATTCATTTTGGAAGCGTTGATGTACAATCATATATCCGTACCCCAAATTTATGAAGTTGAGTTTTTATATTCTACAAGCAAGTATATTTGCATATTATTACGTGCATATAGATAAATTAGTGTCCTATTGATTGTACACTCTACTTTTCCGCACTGTTTATTTATTACTTGTTATTGTCAGACGTTATACATCATCTTTACGTTTGAATATGTTTTACTTTTTTTATACATTAAGCATACGTATTTATTTTTTCACTGGTATTTGGAAAACTCTACTTTGTTGCCTACAAGAAGATAAAAAGGATATTTCAGTTTAAAAAAATTGTAGTTTAGAAAAACTCATTGTCTACAAATTTACTATAAATTACCCCTTTCCACACTCGTTAGTAAATATAATATTTTATACCAGCGAAATAATTAGTTAAACCGAGTCGACAATAAAACATATTATATTGTGAAAATTTCATTATATCGAGTACGTCCCTGCTTGTGGTCGATCGACCGCTTAGCCTTATCGTCAATTAATAATAATGAGTCTCTTAGATGCATTGCAGTACTAGATGTGTTGCTATCAATGATAAGTGGCTAATAGTTCATCAATGCTGAATTGATTATTAGTTCTTGTATTGACTGAGTAAATTAAATTATATATAGACATGCTTTTTACCAAATCCATTCATGTTGTCCGGTGTGAATATTTTGAAAATTTAAGTCAAAATGATGAAACCGAAGTGTAGTTAGTGGAGAAAAAATATTGAAAATATCTTATCCATATTCATTACAAAAATCGAAATGAACACTGTATTTTCTTGAGAACAGACAAATGTTTTATGTTTAATTTTTAAGTATTATCGTAATGATAATATGTAAACCAAAGTTTTTCCGCGTTGTGTTATGTAGTATTTCTATTGAAATTTACCTAAATGATGCATCGGTAGAACAAGATGATATATATGGCGATTTAGAAATCAATGAAAAGGAAAACTTATTTTTTAATGTTTATTCACACTAGTGAAAATCTTACGGAAGATTAAGTAGGGCTGGGCCATTTTGAGTTATTTTGCATTCATTGATCAGGTCACATCAGAAATTCAGTTGGTTTATAAATAGTCTATCGATGTATATTCATGAAACGGAATAGATTTTCTTTAGTTTTCACTTTTGGAATTACCTGAATTAATATAGTTTGCAGATTCATTGATGTATGCTGAGATATTTCACGGTTTTCAATCGTAGACCCAAAAAATCAACAATAATTCTTGCAAAACAAATAACCTACAAAAACAAATGTATAATTTTCATAAATCACGATATTTAAATTAGATATCAGATACACCATCTGCAAGACATAGTAATCCAGTGAAATTAGACAAACAAAGGGAATATCATCAAAAAATCAGCAATGGCTTTTACGTAGATCTTTATTTTGATAAATTCAAATGAACTTCAGAGGTTCAGATCGACATCACATACCCAAAAGATTATACTGGGTGAAAAAAAGTTGAATTACATTTTTAGTACTCGTCTCTGGCTCAATTTTTTTTAAGATTACTGAAATTGTAACTTGTAAATTTTTGCTATAGAAATGTACCACAATTTTATATTGAGAAATTTAACGTACTGGATAGAATCCGATCTGCCAATCTAGTAGAAATTATAATTTATTGTAACTACATATACAGGAAAAGTCTAGGGATATTCTTTAAAATAAAAGGTATTTTCAAAAATAAGATGACTCCATTGAAAAAAAAATATATATTTGATTGTTAATCGTTAAAGGAAATAATGTGAGAAATTGGTGGAATACAGAAAAACTGTGACGGAAAAAATGTCAATCGAAGTTTGTTTATAACTAATTGTTAAGTAAATAAACGATTGAAGAGCGTTATAAAAAAGAACAAATCCACTTTGGTAAATTTTAGAGAAATCAAGATATTTCAATTAATTTGTACGACTTGACAATACTTGTTGGATATGTTCCATTTTGAGATATTACTGTAATATTCAGACAGGGATTTGTTTATTTTTGACCGGAAAAATTCATATTTTAAATAAATATGGATTTGTTGCGTATTCAAAAAAATACTGATATAGATGCTTTATCTAAACGGTATTTATAAAGTTTTGATGAAAATTGCATGTAGCAATCATCCCAGGGTACCTAAATCCAACCCTAACTCAAAACATGGTAAATGTGGATTTGTTCACTTCTGAAATAACGCTCCTCAATTACATTATTAATAAAAAAAATCTTATTAGGTAGAGAATAACCAATTACTAATTTAAAAGAAAAAAATTCTTGATATATTATTTAAATTATAAAAAAAGAATTTTTTTTAATCATATTAAATTATTAGCAACCTTATGCAAAAAACTTCGTATTTTTTTTAAAACGTTGTAAAATGCCTTTGTCAGTCATACAACTGACAATAATGTGAAATATCAATGAAAAAATGATGACAATATTTACTCAATTTCTCATATTTTATTAATTTTAGAAATTTATAATTAACAAAATAATCAATTTTTAAACCATTTTATAGCGTGATATTATTGAGTACACATGTAAAATGTGATCCAGGAAGCAAAAAAATTATGGAGTCAACTATTCGGGTTTAAATAAAATCTGCGCTTCCAAAAAAATTACTCGATTAACAATAGCCTCACATTATCAAAATTCAATGAAAACATTACTTTCCAACAAAATTACATTTCTTCATGTTCAGCTGAAACTATAATTTTTTGGAATTTTTAAATTATTTTTCTTTTTAAATCTTGTGACGCTAACATATTGATAAAAAAATTTCTTCATATTTTGAATACATTGCTAGTGTGTTATCCGCTGAACAAGATTTTTTCCTTGAAGCGATTGAAAACTGCGATCAACGATGCAACAGGGGCGGTTGGTTGGATTAGGTCTACTTCATGTTCATGGAGATGTGCAAATAGATGTTTTAAATGTAATTGAAATGTTTGCAAATAAGAAAGACGGGAAACAGGTTTTAATTTTGTGATATTTATTTTTATTTTAACGAAAGTATATATCAATATATTTTTTAATTTTATTACTTTTTTTTTATTCGAATGAAAAAAATACTTATGTTTTTTGTGCCTATAAGTAGAAGTATATAACTTTTTTATGTCATTACCCTCCCCCCCCCCCAGCAGAATTCCTAGATACGCCACTGGCTTGAAGAAGACCTAGCACTTGATTCATCTCTTCTAAAGTTGAATGACGTCGTTTCATTATAAACAGCGATTGCAAACAAATTATTCCCTCGTGTTATCGCCACTAAAGTTACACTAAAATTAACAAAATTATTGAAATCGAACAATTCAACGCAGCTTGCAATTTCCATTTTTTTGCAGCACTATCATGAATACCCAGTTTTTGTTAACTTTTTCACATGTGTCTGACAGAAAAACTTGATACATCTGAAATATAAGCAATATCAATTAAATTTCTCAACTTTTTTTTCAAATGTCCTTAAACATTTCAGATGTGTGTATTTTGCTAATTGAAAAACACCGTTTTACCGATAGGGATTTTTGAAGATTGACACATAAAAATTAATTTCATGTTCCGAAATCTAGCTTGCTATTTAATAATTTTGAACAAAATATAATTTTACTGGACTATAGCCAGTGGGTACTTTGTTACACTTGGTCACCAAAATGGAACAAAGATTGGAAAGGTATAGTGTTGTTCACACTTTGTGAGCAGTTTGACTACGGGTTCGGTATCGCACAGTGCGTAGAAAATTCTTAGAAATGAGTGAAATTCATGATATCAATGAAAATGTGGTCTGAAAAAAAAATAGAAGCCGGACAGTTTATAATTTTTATTTTGAAGCGCTGAACCAAATTTTTTAGCGGAATTAGTGGAATTAGTGGAAACCATATTAAACATGAGAGTGTTAGTTTTTTGGAGTGGTTTATTATTGGAAACCTTAAAGAAAGTGTTCTTTGAGTATGCTCCAATGATCTGGACAACTATAACGTATATAAATGACATAAAATGATACTTATAAGCGTTGATGATTGACGTAAAAATTTGTTGATTCTATGCTCGTTTCGATACCTCTTCTTTCATTTGCTTCATTATCAAATTTGTTTTCAATTATTGGAATCCATTCAAAATTTAGTCTGGATTATGGTAATTATTGCGGATTAATCATCTACCTCTAAAACATAGATCTATTGAATGAAAAAAAAAACAATTGAAGAAATAATTTTTCAAGAAGTAGAAATAAATCTCAACTTGAATAATTCACTAGAGAGAACTCTCCGCAACATACGGCATAAAATGTCAACAGAAACATAAATGTATTGGTAAATATCGAAGTAACCTGGCAAAGTATTGGAATAAAATCAATCGAAAAAAAAATGCAAAAATATGTAAAACTATCAGAAGACAGACTTCTTTCTATTCATTTGGATAATACATTGACCCCTCGAAAGTTTAAAAATACAATAAAAAAAATCGAAAAATATGAAAAAATATAAGTTTGAAATAAGGTTGGTGATTAAACTCATTGGGATAAATTCGCAAACAATCCGACAAATATGATGAAATAAGTCATTAAAGTGAAGAATCCTCCTTCTGAATATATTTCATGAAACCTTCATATTTGAATAAAGAGTAGAATTAAATTATATTTTGGTGTCAATACATACATATATTTGTTATCAGTGAAATTGTATTTACGTGGATTTTGGGCTTTTTACTTTTTCAATTTGTGTAGAAAATTGAGTTTGAAAATTAGCAAAACTTTTTGATTATGGGAATTACAAATAGTCAATCCATTTATATCAAAAATATTTTTATTCATATCTCGGTTCCTGAATTTTTAATAAACCCATTGAAAGACACAATGTGATTGAACAATCATTTTCTACTGATTTTTTTTAGAAGAACAGACAGCTAAAAATATAATAAAAATTTGTGGGTAACTAGTCTTCTTTTTAGATAACGTACATTCAATTTGTCGACGTTTCGGCCATTACCACGGCCTTCTTCAGGGACTAAGGAGAATTAACTAGGCCATTATTTTGAAATAAGCTATTAAAAGAGCAGCAGGTCATTATTTTCATGTTTAAAATGTCTCATTAGTTCTATTGTCAAAATATCAAGAGTATGTTGAAAAAAAAAGCTGTACAGTACTACTCATAGGTTCAAAATACAGTTTGATTTGTTTTTCGATATGGAAGATTCAAATGCCTAATTATCTTGAATTTGAGGCAGCGTGTCCCAAGGAAATTTGGAACAAAATAACTGAACATTCTGGCAGTAGATATTTTGAAGAAGAATTGAATGAAGTCTAGTGGAGACCTGGAAAAAAATAGATCTATCCATAAAAAATTTCCTTCTGAACACTTGTCCAATGACTGAGATCAATCCTGTAGATTTTTTTGTTATTTTAAGCTTCAATTATTTAGGTGTAAACTCCTAAAAACATATCTCTCCTAAAATAAACGGTTTTTAGAAATGTCCCCTCTGGTGCACATTTTTCGTGATAATATAATCAAGAATGGAGTTTGGGTGGGAAAATATGTTTACCATATGTGACATTATATCATCGTTAGCTACTGAGATATGTTTATATCGGATATAAACAATACCACTCGACTTCCAATTCATTTCTCCAAGACTATCAATACCATAAGTGAATTTCAAACCTAGTGTTATATTCGATAAAGAAGAACAAGAATGATCCGAGGATTATTGAATTGCTCTACCGAAAAGTGAATTTCATATACGGAGTAAACATTTCATTGAACACAATCAGTTTTTCCGCCATGTGTTCAAACAATTATTACTTTGGTGTGAAAATGTGTGGACTTTACCCCATGGAAATCTCTTTATCCAGGAGGAAGCCAACCTTCCCAGGTTCCCTAACGGACCTCCACAGATACAGGAAGACTGCACACTGCCATGATGGCACCAGTAGGATTGTTATGGTAAGGAAGACTGACCAGAGGACGTTTGCTTCTAGACAAAACGGACAGGTGAGCATGTTTTCCAAAAGTATTATGAGTATTGTGATAAATCGAAATAAACCTACGAAAATCAGATCAAAATGTTCGATAGTAAATCAGCGTGGTTTTCAAGTAGACTTTCATTACAGACCTTTTATAATTTCTAAACATTTATATATATATATATATATATATATATATAAATATATAAATGTTTATTTTCATCATCAGGGAAACTACTTTAATGGAACATTGTCTCAAATAACAATGAAACTAACACTACCCCTACTCAACCTTTTTTTCACTTCATTACCATATATAAGAGAGATCTCTCCTAAACTGTCCAGAATATCATTTTAAACGGTACTAGCAATCATATCAATTCATTCTAAAGTTAAAGATAAAACTCCATTACTTTCAATTATAGTATTCCTCATCATGGTTCTAATAAACAATATATTGGTCAAACGCAAGATCATTAACGACTAGAATAATTGCTCATAAATGTGACTGCAGACTGCATCCTGAAAGATGTGGTCTGGCAGAACATGTGAATGAATTTGACCACCAGATAAATTACGATTCAGTGCTAGCGACAGAGTCACCTACATCAAAGAGAACATTCTTAGAAATGGCCTCCATTTCCCAAGAAAACAATTGTATCAATAGATAAACAGATATGTTAATATTTGAGTGAGATCTACTCTTATTTACTTTCTTTAGATTACAATCAAAATTGACAACAATGTAATAATAGTACTCTTTAACATTACCGCCACCTGGTATGATCAGTTGGTACTAATCTAACAGTTGGCACCACTGAAATAATTTCCAAGTGACACCCGTCAGATGTAGTTGGCTTGAATATAATTATTCCTAATTATTCCTAACCTATTCAGTTTCACTTGTTACACCACATAGAGTACACATATATTTATATGATTTTAAAGAATGTTAATTTGTTTGTATTAGCTTTGAACTTCGTTTTATTCCTTTATCTACGTTTTTTTCTTTTGTATCACTATGTTGGATGAATATATTTAACATCATTGAAACCGACCTCAACAAAGTTGTAAGTAGCATTATGTTTCCCACTTGAATATGTATTACTATTGTTTTTTTTATCTATTGCAGTTTCCCTAATGATGGAAATAAACATTTCCAAAAGCTTGGATAAACCTCAAAGAGTTTACTTTTTCATTGCTGTTTACCCCAATAGATTAGACTAATCTAACAGTTGGCACCACTGTAACTAATTCCAAGTGACACCCGTCAGGTGTCGTTGGCTTAAATATAATTGCGGGATTCATTCCTAACCTGTCAGTTTCACTTGTCACACCACATTTATATTTATATAATTTTAAACAACGCTAATGTGGTTATAGTAACTTTGAATTTCGTTTTATTCCTTGATCTACGTTTTTTTTCTTTTGTATCACTATGTTAGATAAATATGTTTAACATCATTGAAACCAACCTCAACAAAGTTTCTCCCTGATGATGGAAATAAACATTTCTGAAAGCTTGGATAAACCTTAAAGAGTTTACTTTTTCATTGCTGCTTAGCCCAATATCCCTAGTTTTGTACCTAACTAGTCAGCAAATACTTCCCACACACACACACACACAACATATATATATATATATATATATATATATATATATATATATATATTTATAAAATCAGCCAAAAATTTACACAAGTCTTTAAATAAAAATTACATTTTCCTGAATTTATTACATCATTATTTGTTCCATCGTTCACTAAGATGTCCCTTCTTAAAGCTTGCTTTTATAGTTTTGGGAAAGTTATTATACAAGAAAGAAATGCAAGTGGAATAAAACAATGAATATCTTCACGTTAGCTGATTTTCTAAGAGAACAAAATTGAATACATGTTAACATGTTACATAAAGGCTCTAATCATAGAAAATCGCAACACTCTAATTGTTCTTCAAATTCCTCAACTAACATTAAAAAATCCCTTTACAGCTAGAAAAATTATCATTATTGATTTGCTCTACGGGATGTTGGATACATTTTTTTATATTTTATATGAAAACGTATATTTTTGGAAATGTCTCGTCGAGTCTCATACCCATCTCAATAGGTTTGGAAAAACAATGCTTGATGTGACGACTAACATCCGTCTCATTGAGATCCCCGCAACGTCATAGGATAATGAAAATATCAAGACAAACTTGTTTTCTCACACTGTACCATTTTGGCGCTAGTGTATAATATCTGGACATACCTAAATACCAATGGTTGATTATTATATCACCCCCAGAGAAACAGGTCAAATAGGCATAAGAGGAAATGTCTATTCCTGGTTTATACACTATTTATTGGACAGAAAGAAATTTGTTTATATGGAAGACTCCAAAATATCCCAGAGGAAACATATTTTATGGTGTTCCACAGGGACCAATCCTCGGACATATTTTGTATTTCAAAGTTGAACTTGCAAGGAGTTATTACATATTTCATATTTGTAATAGTCACAGTTGGTTACACTAATATAGTTACTTTTAATTTGAGGGAAAGAACAAAGGCAGGGGAAATTGTTACGCTTTAAGTATTGTCCAGCAGACTGCAAGGTCGATATACCAAATATCCATCTTATATTTGTATACGGGATAGCAGATCCGATGCTCAGCACTTCGTTCGATGAACATTGCTGAAATGAACACAATTTCAGGTCGGAAAGCATAACGTCAAACATAAACCTATTGCGGAACCTGAAAAATATGTTAATGCTACCTCTACAAGCTAGGGCTTATGAAATAATTTGTAAAAGCATTAGATGAGAAATCTGAGGAGATTTTTTTCAGTTTAGAAGCAAAAGTCGAAGTTGGAATCTTTATTGGCACAGATTAAAAAATATATATCCAAAACTGCTCACTAATACTTAAAAAACACTTGGCAGAGGTTTAAAGGAGTGATATACGGTTTTCTCGGGAACAGCGTAGCAGATAATTACCAAGAACTAGTTTCTAGCTAGCATGATTAAGAACTTTAAGGCCATGGGTTGTTGGATGTCTTTGAAAGTGCATGTGCTATAGATAAATATAAATACAACATTGGAGCATTTTCAGATGAACTAGAAGAGAACGACGTTACTAAGGGCAATATAATGAAAATATGCTGGGGGATGATATTTAGGGTTTAGTCAGAGAAATCTCTTGTAAAGATAAAAAAAGAAACAATTGCTTTATTTTTGTTTTTTTTTTAGTTCAGTTTTACAATTCAATTTTTAAAGTTAACAAAAAATGCGAATATGATTGCTTAGTTATTTCCTCCATGGAGCTATTTTAAAAAAATAAAAAAAATAGTTCTTAAATAGTTTAGTCCAGAATGCAGAAGCAAACTTTTTAAACAATAGTTTGCTTTCTATAAAATATCACTCAACCTATAGGTAATAATTATGATTATAATGTCTGGCACAAAATACGTGTCACTGTTCTTTAGGCTCTTTCATGTTCGGTGGTTTATTATTTCATTTTGTCTATACTTTCAGGCGCCTTTTCAGTTCTGAGAAACATTACTACATCTTATCGCATAACTGTGCGTGACATTTTCATGAATCATTGAAATTGAATCATCTCCACAAAATATGAAAAACAATGTTATTTACTTTTAATCTTGTTTTTCAAAAAAAAATACGCCTCTGTACAATTATTCCATTAATACGCTATTGAAAACAAATTGATTTGAGATATACATAATCTTGTATAAATAAAGAGAGCCGCTTTGAAAACCCAAAAAATATTTTTTGTCAGCTTGGAACATACTTCATTTAATGACAATCAACTCTTCACCTTGTTTTATATCAACAGAATGATCTTCAGAAAAAAATACAAATCAAATTATGTACCTAGTCCAACAGATATGGATCCCCATCACATAGGTGATTGTTTTATGGCAAAACATAAACAGAATTGTGATATACTAATTTTTTTATTGTGAAAGAATATAACTGCAAGAGTATGTACGAAAATAGGAATATTGGGAATATTTTTCAACTCATAAAGTCTCCATATCTATGGCAACCAAAAGTAATGTTTGAATACTATTTTGTTTCAATATTATGCTCATTTTATTTTATTCTGAGATTTCTGAAAAGCACCGTATAATATTCTGGAAGTCCGATTTAAACGCACGTTACTTGAAAAAAATTACTGTATTCTTCGAACTATTTGATTATTCAGAACAAAAATTCAACTGTTCATCAACTTCCTTTGTTGGAGTGTGTGGAATGTTTAGACTATGTGAACAAATTTTTCTGTGCCATATCATACTTTTTGTTTTTTCACAAATTCCGTCTTCGATTGACTCTTTTTTATTGTTCCCCTACAGAAACTCCAAACAAAATATGTACCAATAATTTGAATCCATATTATCTTCCTCTATCCTGAGGATTATGACATTTTCGTTTCATGGTTATTTCGCACATTATTTATCCTGATCCTTTCTGGGAATGTGTCGAAACTAATTGATATTCAGTTTGAACAATGATCTCACGAGAGATTATGATAACGTCTAAATAGGGATCATAAAATAACATTTTCATTTAGGCTCGAACCATTCAGTTAGTACCTTCATCAAGATACCGACAAGTGCTTTTTTTCTATCGTGAGTACTTTAGATTTTTTCTTATCAAAGGGAAGGTGAACTACTAATAGATATTCAATAGTCATCGAATGTCCAATGACCAACTAGCTTAATCAAAATATTTATGCATTCCCTATCGCATTTTAATGAACTGTATACCGACAGTGATTAATTCAAATTTTTTCGTATAAAAATAAAATAAGTAAAAAATTATATTTTTTAAGTTAAACGGTTTTATTGTGAAGAAACATAATAATGATGCAGATAATGTACTGAAAGCTAAAAAATAAAATAAATATTTTTTTTTTTAAATTAAACGTTTTTATTTTAAAGAAACATAATAATGATGCAGATAATGTACTAAAAGCTAAAAAATAATTAGGTAGGTACCAGTTATCCTCTCCTCATCAATACAGGGCATTGATCAGAGTAAAATAAAATCGTGGGGCGTAGCGTTCTTTATTTTTCAGACTATATCAGTCGTTAACAAATCAAAGTGTGCGCCGTGAGGACAAATCACGACAGTTTAATTCCCACTGACTCGGATTTCGAGAGGTTTCTTGGTTAAACAAATGGAAATATTACGAATCCTTTATTCTTCAGACTATATCAGTCGTTAACAAATCAAAGTGTGCGTCGTGTGGACAAATCACGTCAGTTTAATTTCTACTGACTTGGAGTTCGAGATGACAAAATAAACAGATTCATATGAATTATGGATCATTTCTCTAGTATGAAACGAATGGAAATATTACGAATCCTTAGTCCTTCATTTTTCAGACTATATTCAGTCGTTAACAAATCAAAGTGTGCGTTGTGAGGACAAATCACGTCCATTCGTTTCCTACTGACTCGGAGTTCGAGATGACAAAATAAACAATTTCATATGAAATATGGATCATTCCTGCAGTATGAAACCAAATGGAAATATTACGAATCCTTAGTTCTTTATTTTTCAAACTATATCAGTCGTTAACAAGTCAAAGTGTGCGTCGTGTGGACAAATCACGTCCGTTTATTTCTTACTGACTTGGAGTTCGAGATGACAAAATAAATAATTTCATATGAAATTTGGATCATTTCTGTAGTATGAAACGAGTTCTTTATTTTTCAGACTATATCAGTCGTTAAAAAATCAACGTGTGCTTCGTGTGCACAAATCACGTCCGTTAAATTCCTACTGACTCGGAGTTCGAGATGACAAAATGAACAATTTCATATGAAATATGGATCATTTCTGTAGTATGAAAGCACTGCAAATATTACGAATCCTTGGTTCATCATTTTTCAGACTATCAAATTGTGCTTCGAGAGGACAAATCACCTCAGTTTAATTCTCACTGACTCGGAGTTCGATATGACGAAATAATATGTAAATGATCGTTCTGTGATGACGCACGATGATAGTAACGGATTTACTTTTACACACATTTTGTATAAGTTGTCTATTGAGAAGATGCATCCAAAGCATATAATGATATGAGCGGTTGACTAGAAATTCGACGCACCCCACGATTTTATTTTAGTCTGATCAATGCCCTATATTGACGAGGAGAGTGGTACCTGGTACCTACCTAATTACTTTTTAGCTTTCAGTACATTATCTGCATCATTATTATATTTCTTTGCAATGAAACCGTTTAACTTAAAAAAAAATGTTTTACTTATGTTATTTTCAAGTTTTTAGATTTTTATTTAGTTACTTAATATTTCTCATTCTATTTAGTTCATTTAGTGCCTCATTATTACAACGTTTCTTTCCTGTCAGTTTGTTGCCATCTAACTCCTCAATACATGATTCTTCCAAAGACTTTACTCGACTCAGAGCCACGTAAGCTTGTCCTTCCTCAAACAATTTCGATCCTAAGTACACAACTGCGTGGTCTACAGTGCTGCCTTGCATTTTGTGGACAGTGGAAGCCCATGACAAAATTAAGAATTTCAGTTTGACTGTCTAATTTACAATATCTTGAATTTGGAATTTTTTTTACTGTCAAGCCCTTTCATTTGATATCCATATTGAGGGGGTTGTATTGACTGTCTAAACTCTATGATCCGACATTTTGTTTCGGACACCATCTTGGATTTGGAATTTTTTCATGGTATACTATATTCTACTAGTCAATCCCTTTCATTTGATATCCATGTTGAGGGGATTGTATTGACTGTCTAAACTCTATGATTTCCCATTTTGTTTCGGACGCCATCTTGGATTTGGAATTTTTTCATGGTGTACTGTACTCTACTAGTCAAGCCCTTTCATTTGATATCCATGTTGAGGGGGTTGTATTGACTGTCTAAAGTCTATGATTCGCCATTTTGTTTCGGACGCCATCTTGGATTTGAAATTTTTTCATGGTGTACTGTATTTTACTAGTCAAGCCCTTTCATTTGATATCCATATTGAGGGGGTTGTAGAAAATTATGTAATCCGCCATTTTGTGGCGGCGGCCATATTGGATTTACAATGATACTGAATACACATGATTGTATTGTCATCAGAACTTAAGGTGTGTATCAAATTTCAGATCAATCGGCCAATAGGAAGGGGGTAAAATTTCAATTACTGGATTTGACCCACACAAGACACAAACAAGGCATAATAAATATAAACGTTTAATGAAAAAGATGAGCTACATATAGATTTTCAATTATTATCGAATATCCAATGACCACCCTTTTTTCGCGAAAATTCATTACCATTTTCTTTAACTTGATTTTTTTGTGTTTGATGATATTTGATTCAGAGTATTTTCACGGTAAATGTGATAATATAAACTGTGTATTTATCTCAACTGAAAATACAGTATTGCTAACCGAAATCGTAGCTGAATATTGCTAACCGAAATCGTAGATGATTATATTTGTTATCTCTGACTTCCATTTCATCAAGTATAAAATTAGAAAAAAAAATTATAGTTTGAAGAAACTAAAAACGGCCTTATAGCAATATGGACTACAAAGTTAAAAATAATAAGAATGCATTCATTGACAAAAAATTAATTTTAATGAAAAAAAAGCGTGGGATGATATCAGTTGTTTTAAAAACCTGTATCGCCAGCTTTTCGTGAAGGTAGAGTATTATGAAAAGTGAGTACAGAGAACCCCACGCATTTTTTACATATAAGAAATTTTTTACAAGCTTTTATTTAGTTCCACCTGTCCCGGTGTCTGTCTGTGTGTCTGTCTATCTGTAATCAAATCTTGCAAATTAAATTTGACTTCTATTCGATCAATTGATTTGAAATTTGGCAGGTGTCCATAATTCCGGTGACAATGCATTATGATCATTTCGTTAGAAAAAAAAATGGCGGCTCCAATATGACGGACAATTTTTGTGATTATGGTCCGATTCTATTCAAAATTGGTGTCTAGGGTTTTCGGAGACGGAGATTATGAGTTTTTTGTCAAAATTCAAAAATTCGAAATGACGGCTCCAAAATGGCGGACGAATTTTGTGATTATGGTCCGATTCCATTCAAAATTGGTATGTGGAGGTTTTTGGGGTCGGATATTTTTTTGACAGGCTTTTATTTTTAGTTTCACCTGTCCCTATGTTTGATTTGAAATTGGGCAGGTGTACATAATTCCGGTGACAATGCATTATGAGCATTTTGTTAGGAAAAAAAACAAAATGGCGGCTCTAATATGGCGGACAATTTTTGTGATTATGGTCCGATTCTATTCAAAATTAGTATCTAGGGTTTTCGGGGTCGGAGATTATGTTTTTTTTTCAAAATTCAAAAATAAATTAGTTAGAAATCACTCAACTAGTTATTCAACATCATAAATAATAAAAAGTTAATAAACGAAACAATAAAATAAAAACAAGCTTTTATTAGTTGTTAATAAAAGCAGAACACAAAGTTAAAAATAAAAATTATTAAAAAAAAAATTTAAGACAAGCTATTATACAAATGCACTAAAAAGGAAACACATATTTCTTTCATTGTTTGATCTAGGTTATTCTGTGAGTAACAGATTCAAAAGCTTGCCGCGGATACAAAATAGGTAATCTTGCGCGGTAAGATTACTCACAGAATAATGTAGATCAAACAATGAAATAAATAATTTTTTCCTTTTCAGAGCATTTGTATAAAATCTTGTCTTCAAAAAAATTTTTCATTTTAATTTTTATGGGTCAATGACTTTATGCTAATTATTTTTAACTTTTTAGTCCATATCTCTACAAAAGCATGTTTTTTTTTTAATAATAATTTTATTTTTAACTTTTTAGTCCATATTGCTACAGAGGCGTGAATATAATTTGGTGGGGCAATTTTTTTCGTTGCAAGATATCATTTCAGAATTTAAAATTGACTGAAATTATTCCATTGGCTTTGGCTACCCGGTATGTATGTGAGTATAAGTAAATCACAATTGTTTTTGATAAAAAGAAACCATTGAAATGTATATTCGATTTTTTTCTTTGTTTGTGGTCCCTATTTCTAAACATAATTTTTTTTAGTACCAGAAAGTTAATAAATTCGAATTATCTTAAACTAAGAAGTATAATTTCAAACTTTAATCTATGATAGGCTCTATTTTCAGTTCGTCATATAGATAATAAAGGTTACAGGACTATTTTCAGATTTTATCACATCAAAATTATAAATCTCCACAATAATTATTTCACAGTATTATCGTGATTTAAAACGATATGTCCCCATCTTCACAAACGTTCGTTTCTTTTTATAATTGAGTTAATTGTATGATCATCAACCGAAACTCTTACATTAACAATATTATAAGTTTAAACAGCGTAGATTCTTATATAACTGTGTAGTTGACACGGGTCATATAGATTTTTTTGTTATTGCTCACTAGACCATGACGCTTTTAACAATTGAACTATATCTTTAGATCTATAAAGAAGCGTAATGCTCATTGAAATGAAAGTTTTCATTAGTCCACATTTACTTTCATTTACAAGCTTCATTGATTTGATGGTTCTCGAAAAATGTTGTACTTTATCCAGCGCATATAAATATTAATGGAATTTGAATATGAAAATCATTAATCTACATGGTTGTAGTCTCCATCACCTGCCTGATATGGAGTTGAAAATCTCTTCCTGGGAATTGGGTGAATATTTCAAATATATAAATATATTGAATAGTAAGAACAATTCGAATTGATTAATACTAATCAATTTTTAGTGACTTACGGTTAATTGTCTATTCTGTTGAAAAGGGAAACATTCTCAATTGAATATTGATAAAAAAAATCTTCTGTGAATTGAAAAATCCACGATAAAAATGAAGTTATTTTTTGTGAATGTCTAACAGAAAACAACTACTTCCCCGGCTAAAGCCACGCTGGACATTGAACTACATCTGGTTATGAACTTCGGGTTATATTTAATAAATATAGAATTTTGTTGACTATAAAAGGATGAGTAAGCTTGATGTTTCTTGCTGAATACAATATATTTTTTTATTTTATCAATGAAGTTTCCAATTTCCTTTGAAGAAAGAAAAAACAAATCCAGTTCAGAATATAAACCTCAATCTAAATTGTATTCTTTTGTTTGAGTTAAAATAAAATTTGGTATAGTAAAAAATAAATAAAAAAAATGATTTCATATATATTTTTCAAAATTCATATAAATATATTTTACATTTTCCAGAAGAGATATCTATGAAAATTCAATGACGAGGTGGTATCTGGCAGTTAAAAAAAATATTATTTTTTCACTTTTATGAGTGGATTTGTTTTATGAATGAATTAGCGTAATGTTCATCTCTCCAAGTATTTCTGAACATTGAGCAAGGCTGTTCCCAAATGTTAGTTTTTGTTTCAATACCACCTGATTAAAATTTCAAATTATCTTCAGTTTTTTTCAAAAAACTACTTAATTTACAGTGTTTAACACCTTCCCCTTTGGAAGTTGCCAGTATTTTACAAATGTTTTGAATACAGTGAGAAAATCTAAAACTCGCAAGTTAGTTTCTATTAACAAAAAAAAGGAGTATAGTTAGGAGAAAACTTAGTATATTTTGAAGTCGTTTTTTCATTCATGATTTCATGCACATATTCATTCATATTTTGTTTTGTTAGCAACCGACATTGGAGACAATCACTAGAGAAACAATCGAAACTTTTAGAGGAGAAAGGACTGAATGCAAAATAACGACTGAAACTAAGGACACCAATGAGAAGTACTCTCCTGACCAGATAAAAGCCTTGACTGATCGAAGCATCAAGAAACCTACTGTAAAGGTATGTATTGACTGAAATAACATAACATGCTTTTGTTATTATTACTTCTAAGGATAGCGCAATTATCATATGAGTCAATTTTTTTAATTGATCTCGACAGAGCATTTGAACCAGATTACCCCTCTTATAGGAAATAATTGTTTGTTAAGAGTACTTGGTACCTTCACCTATCTGCCGAGAACAACAACAATGAAATAACTCTTGTTTCGAAAAAAATAGTATGGTTTATAAAATGTCTGAGGACAATTACACTATATCCGCCAGTCATAAGACGTCTATAAGAACATATAAAACTATTGACTCCCATTCAGGGACGCCTTTACGCAGTTCCATACTCATATGGATTCTATCTGACTTCATACCAAGGCTTTCGTGGTCATGTTGGAAAAGACTTCACGTATCATCATACAGAAGGAAATCATTTTTCATAAGACTAGACCCCCACAAAACTGAGCTACAAAAGTAAGTGGGTCCAAATCACCATTTTGAGGCTTAACCCAAAATCCATAAAATAGTACAGATGGCTCCGAAATAGCAGAAAAATGGAATAGTAGTATATGGACCCGGAACAAAATACTCTAGGTGAATCTTCAAACATTTCGGAAATACACCAGTATCTTTTCCGATATTCAAGCAGCCATTAGTGCTCTGAGTTCTTGTATAATCAGTCCAAAATAGTATATGTAGTACTTCATAACCAGAATGTATTACTCTAAGCAAAAACAATCTCCGATACTAACTGGCCACTGTGAACATAAAGACACTGGGATTATTATAGAAAATAAAGTGCAGATTCTGCCATCCTGAACTTCCTAAGAAGAGCAGGACTAGAAGATCAGATATAAACGTCGAGAAATCCTCAACCATATAACCAGAAAAGAGGCACAATACATCTCATAGATCGCAGAGTATACTTTCCAACCTTACCCATATACAAATTTACTGAGACGATATCGTCAGCAGATCTCAATTGATTAAGATTTTATCAGTTGAATAAGTCTCAATCCTCTTTAAACTTGGAACACATACACCAAAATCAAAGTTAATTTCAAAGCAATGAATAATTTAGGTACCAAATGCTAATAAGTCAGAAAAATTGCTTCTTCAACATTCTTGAATTGTCAAAACATAAGTTTCGTTAGCGAAATCAAAAATAGTTTTTAGTTAATTGTTTTTTCAAACTGTGAGATCCGAACCATGATGTCATTCATCTGATTCCGATGGATGAAATTAGGATACATATTAAGGGACTCAATCCCAATTTAGTGCCTCATGGCTAGAAAATTCCTGGATAACCAGGTGCACCCAATTTCAAACAAAATAAACAACTTTGTGCGCCTAAAAAAATTGCCCGGAAGGTGTAAGCATGCCACTGTGGTTATGATTCCGATAGAGGGGCAGAATTGTCCTGCAAAGTCTCGAAGGCTGCGGACATGTCATACTGCTGGACATCAGGGAATCCTTCGATCAAGTATAACACGAGGGCTTGCCACATAAATTGTAACACTTCCAACTACCTACTACGGGCAAAAGTGGATGTTCCTCATGTGCAGAACATTTAAAATAAGGGACAAAATTATTTCTTATGCGCAAGCTCTATTACCTATTCAAATTCCTATCAATATTTCTGATTATAAGATCATTCTCTAATTCCTGTCATTCAACATTCTGAATTTGTGAATTGCCCACTTGTTCTCAAGTCGAAAGATTAACATTCTCGGGATTAGACTCGACAATTTAACAGTGAAAGAAGACCAAAACGACAAATTAATTTTTTCAGAAGAAAAACCCGAAAATGGATTTCCAGAACGAGTGTATACGCGCTCACAACGAGTACAGATCTAAACACGGAGTCCCTCCACTAAAGTTAAACAGAGACATGTGCAAGGTAAGCCAAGACTGGGCGAATCATCTGATCAAGAAAGGTGTTTTGCTACATAGTAATAATAGAGATTACGGGGAAAATTTGTTCTGCGTCCAATCGTCCAACCCGCTCTTCACCGTGGACGGTAAAGAGCCCGTTCAGAATTGGTACGAGGAGATCAAATGCTACAAGTTCGGCGTGGAGCCTAGTAGTCTCTCTGCAGGTCACTTCACGCAGGTGAGTCAGTTTTTTTTAAATTTCAGTACTATTTTGGAGAGTGATTTATATACAAGAAAATAATTGTGTTGGAATATTCTTCATCAAATACAGCAAAAATCAATCAATCAATTTGTAACAGTATGTCGATTTGACTAACAAATCCCACAGCTCGGTCACCATTATAAAACACTTCAATTTTTGTTTTCATTAAGAAAAAACTGTATTTATTCAAAACAATCCCACCGCGCTGTCTCCATTGAACATGTCAATAGACTCTATTTATTTTTCAATAATATTAATTTTAATGAATATTACATTTGATATATACATATATTAATTATATATCATGTGGCCTGCAGTCACCAGTGTTATAATGCAAAAAGATCACACAACTCATTTAATTATAGATTATCTCTATAATAGAATAATCTATATTTTGGTCAACAAATGTCCTCCAGAACGAGACTCGATATCGGCTTCACAAATGCGCAGTCTTTTTGAATAACTTTCATCTAGAAAAAAAAAATTCTATACTTATTCTATTTCCCTGAAAATATTTTTTTGTTCTTATTGGAAAAATCAACTCGACTTTAGGTTTTTCAAATTATTTCCTTTACCATTCCCTTGAATTAAACACAAAATAACTTTGACACTTTTATAAACAAAATAAAATGTAAGATAATAATGATGTAAGCCAAAATGCTTGGATAAAAGAGCCCATATACTCGATATAGAATTTATATGACTTGTTTAAATGTTCAACTATTCCCATGTTCAAATACACAAATTTCAACCCTCGAAATCTAATGTAAGCTTTGCTTTAGGTTATTTCATAGTTACTAAAAGCATCGCAACTCACCAAGTGTGCGACAATTTTTCTTCCATAATCGGTTACATTTTCCCGTCTTGCCAACTCTGACTCTCGAAAACGTAACTCAAGACAAAACATCGACACATTTTCTTTCGACGATTCAATTATTTCGGATGAAACTTATCCGTAGACTATCATTAGTGGCTCGCGGCCGGCCACCGTGCGCGCGAGACGCGAACGATCGCTTCGAACTCTTCGAATCAACTAACTTTCCAAGTGTCACCCCAGCTCAAGAGAGGCTGGGTTTGTTTAATTTTGTGATTGGCTTCACCATTCCTTATTTAAATTTCATTGGCCGGAAAAATCTAAACTCTTGCAGCTTCAGCCGAGTCCACGTGGACCATCCACGCTGTCAATTCAGCACAGTACGCGCAAAACGGGTTGCCCATAATACAATGGTCTTTCATCTGAGTTGAGAAAGCCCAAACATCCGATGATTAACTTAGTTACATTGTAAAAAGTCGACTTGCACCCAAATCTCTGTGAAATAATACGATCTATATTCAGGAGAAGCGTGATTTCTCTTTGAAGAGACTATTGAAAAAAAAAACTGGGACCAAACTACTTTAATCATAAAACAATAACACCATACAGGGTGTTACAAATTAATCAAAACATCCTTTATTGTCTGAGGAATGAAGTTTGAAAGGCACGATAAAATTGAGACTGATAACTTTAATATAAATAAAGTCAATGAACAATACACACAGCTAATGATGAAAGGTAAATCAGAAAATGTCTATAGACCACAAATTGCCCACCATTAGTATAAGTCCATGTAAAAGGATTTTAATAAAATTCTTCTGTAGAATAATAAGTTTTCGCAATCAAGATATGTTTTACTTCATTTCCGAATTTCAATACACTCTGTATTTCATTTATCATAGTAAGAAGGTTATTTAACAATTTCCTGCTTTCAAAAGTAAGATAATTTTTGTGAAAGTCAGCTCTTTCTCGAAATTTTAATCAACAATCAATTTGGTTTTCGTCAGAATGAGTCCACAAAAAGGGCTTTCCAATCTTTCTATCAACGATTTGTCCAAGGCATTACATTGTGTCCCACACGACAATATCAGGTTGAAATAATTTACGAAATATGTCACCTCAGAACTATAATGCATGGAGTTCCTCAGTCCTTTACTATTTATTATCTATATCAATGATATTTGTAAGTACATATTGGATAATACCTTTACCGTACGTTTGCTGATGTCACTCATCAATACTCCATCAGACTTTCCACCCTTACAAATTCAGCTAAAAACTCAATTGACATTGCTATAAATTGGTTTTCTGTCAATTACCTAAAACTCAATGCTGATAAAACGCATCTCTTAACCATTTCTAGCAATATAATATACTTCAGGTACCCATTGCAAACTTCTTTACATTATAACAGATGACTCTATTAGCTGCTACTATTATACCAAAAAACTCAATATCGGACTAGTGTACTAGTTCTAATAAGAATATTACGATGTGTTTGAGTACTGAAGGGTCGAGGTAAATATATTTTAGCTTATTTCACTACCGTTTTAGTTATGTAGATATATTTCGTCATTAGATGTTCATAAATATCAGGTTGAATAAAACAAAATCAAATTCCTTAAATTTGGAACTTTATAGCAAGTTGAGTTCAGATTGTCGCCCACTGAATGATACAAATTTTCATATGAAGGTGGAAAACTCTCTCATAAATAACGATTTTATTAGAGTTCATAATCATGTTTATTTAAATTCGTATCTAGTCTAGAATATTTTTCAACTGGGTTATATATTTTTTTTACTTTTTGTACTTGTTTTATCAGTTAATTATCTCAAAATATTCCATTAACGAGTATTCAATATAGTTGTATTTTTTTAATCTTACATATGTCGATAAACTGAATGTTACTACATATTATCCTTGTTGGGTACTACTTTTTTGGTAAATTTTGATGTGATGCAAAACTTTGTGTAAATAGAAATATGTACATATATAGCTATTAAAAATTCACAATCACAAATTTTCAGGACAATCTTTCAAGTAATTCTGAATGAATATAAGTATATAAAATCATGACCCAATTATAAAAACGCATTGATAATTCTATTCAAGTTGAAAACACACAATAACGTTTGTCAAATAAAAAGTAATTCACTTGATGCAAAATTACTGAAAACAATTGCCAGATAAAGTTCAATTTAATCTTACTTAATGATTTTGCTGATGTCATGCTGAGAGCTGTCTGTCTGTCTGTCTGTCTGTAGGTTGGCACTCTTGGTATAGCCTTATTTTAGTAACTTAATTGCCGCACGGAAGTTAATCGTCTGATTTCGATTAAGACTTTAGATAAGAATAATGCTATTTAAGATGAATCATATCTGTTTATTTGTAGCGCAGAATGTATAAACTGCTGAATGTTACTTTTAAGATAAGCAGGTGTGCTTCTTTCCGATGTATTTGAATGATGAAAATAAATCAGTTCACATAGAGACACCAAGCTGTATGTTTGCTCAGTTTTCCAAACTTGTGTTTTTTAAAAAGTTAATTTCCAGTTCCAAATACTTAACTGGCGCAGTCGGTAGGATTTGTCAAACGATTCGACAAAAATCGCGAAATCGGTCTGTATCAACAGTTTATTGACAAACTCTGAAAAAGTGTGTTCGGAGCCGAAAGACTCGAAGAAAACCAAGTGGAAAGCAGTGTTGGACGAGGAATACATCGCCAAATTCAACACATTCGAAGCAGAGGACTCACATCGCCGAAGTTTCGAAAAACTGGTGGAGAACCACATCGTCAAAGCCAGCATAGCCATAGGAAGTCCAGAGACGAGGGATAGCATCGCCCAAATCTTATTGGCAGTAGCACAAGGAACCAACAGAAGAAAGAAAAAGATGAAAGCAATCATCACACTACTGCTTATCAGCTGCAGTCGGTAGGATTTGTCAAACGATTCGACAAAAATCGCGAAATCGGTCTGTATCAACAGTTTATTGACAAACTCTGAAAAAGTGTGTTCGGAGCCGAAAGACTCGAAGAAAACCAAGTGGAAAGCAGTGTTGGACGAGGAATACATCGCCAAATTCAACACATTCGAAGCAGAGGACTCACATCGCCGAAGTTTCGAAAAACTGGTGGAGAATCACATCGTCAAAGCCAGCATAGCCATAGGAAGTCCAGAGACGAGGGATAGCATCGCCCAAATCTTATTGGCAGTAGCACAAGGAACCAACAGAAGAAAGAAAAAGATGAAAGCAATCATCACACTACTGCTTATCAGCTGCACCAACGGAAAATTAATACAACCAAGATTCCACCACCTAGAAGACAACCCTGGTCTCCTACCTTTCAAAATTTGAAATGCCCAAAATAAGATTGACCACTGGTCATTTATCCAAATGTTTGACATCAATCACATAATCGAAGAATTCCATGTACTTCAAAAACAATTTACTACATTGAAAGATACTTTTATATTGAATACCACTAAAGCCGACTATAAAAAAGAATTCTATAATTCTTACGAATTAATTGAAACAATTGAACGAAAAATATATTCTCAAATTAATCAACGGAATCCTTCAAATGATAAAAGAATAAAACGAGGTTTAATTGATGGATTAGGATCCATTATCAAATCCTTAACAGGAAATTTAGACCAGAATGACGCTGAAAAATATGATAAAGCTATTATGACATTATCTGAAAATCAATCGAAATTAAAAACCATTGTGAAAGATCAAATCACCCTTCTTCAAAATTTTAAAAATTAAAAAATTAAAAAAAAGGAAAATTTCAAAACTTATGAATATTTTCTCATTCAACTAATGATTTCTCAGATGACCACAGCTTTTCAAGTAATTTACGATATTTTAGAAAGAATCGAAATCGCAATTACTTTTTCGAAACTAAATACCTTTCATAATTCCATTGCCGAACCAAATGAAATTTTGCAAGAATTAAAAATAATTGTTAGTCAATTAACAAATAATAATAAAATACCATTCGAACCAAAAGTTGAAAATATTCTTCTTTTTGAAAAAATAATGGAAATCAAAAGTTATAGTAAGGGAAATAAAATAATTTTTATCATAGAAATACCAATTGTGGAAAATGAAAGTTATAATTACTTCCACCTATATTCCTTACCAATACCTACAGAGGAATCCTTTAAAATCATATCACCTCAATCAAAATACCTTATCCTTAATGAAGAAAATTATATGTTTCTCGAAACGAAATGTCAAGAGATTACTTCTGAAGAATATATTTGCCATGAGACCAATCCCATGAAACTACGAGAACAAGGACTTCCCTGTGAAATTCAACTGTTGAAACTCGTCAAGAATATTACGAATTGCCAGCAGATCCCAGTCAAGATCGAAAACGTCAAAATCCAAAAAATGGAGAAAAATAATTGGATTATTTCAACACCTAGAAATATTGTGGCTATCCAAAAATGTGGTACGAATAAAGACAATATTTTACTTCACGGGACAATTGTTTTAGAACTCAATTCAAAGTGTGAAGTGATAATTGAAGACATTACCTTACGAAGTTATCATGACTTCAATGAAAGACTCAAATTTGTTGAACTTCCTAATTTAGAAATAGGAAAATACCCGAATATTGACCCTCAAATTAAGTTCAAACCTTTGAAAATTGATTCTATTAATTTAGATGATATAAAAAATGTTCAAAGTGCTTTAGAAATACAAAACCAAAAAGTTGACTCTATTTCAGACATTCCAGTACTTACTCATAGAATAAGTGTTTGGACTGTATTAATCTATATATTAATCATTGTATCCGTACTATATGCTTTGTATCATGTGTACTTTAAAAGATATTTTAAAAAATCATCAGAGGAACCATTGAACTCTCAAGAAACCTCGATGATCCAAAATCCTGTGCTCACCCCAGTATTTTCTCTCTAGGGATGGAGGAGTTATAGGAACAATAATGCTATTTAAGATGAATCATATCTGTTTATTTGTAGCGCAGAATGTATAAACTGCTGAATGTTACTTTTAAGATAAGCAGGTGTGCTTCTTTCCGATGTATTTGAATGATGAAAATAAATCAGTTCACATAGAGACACCAAGCTGTATGTTTGCTCAGTTTTCCAAACTTGTGTTTTTAAAAAAGTTAATTTCCAGTTCCGAATACTTAACTCGCGAAACAAGTTCTTTTAGCATTACCCAAATTATAGATGGAGTCATATTGGTATTACATTTAATTTGCAGTACTTCGGAGTCATCGGGTTGTTTATCATAAGTTATGTCGATTCACACTGGTTCAATTTATTAATTAAATTGTAACTCAATTTAGGGCGCCCTAACATTGAGATATAATTAATTTGTCGTTATAATGCTGAATACTGATTACGGAGTACTGAATTTAACTCTGAATAAGAATGATTAACAATGGTAGTTGGTACTTTGTTTAAGTAGTAAATTATCCCCTAGATGCCTCGTGGGAGAGCATGCAGGGTCTCAACACGTTTTCTTTGCGGTAACCCTTCATTTTATGTGCCATTTATTAAAAAAAATATGGTTACAAATTCATTTTTATGGTTTTCTTCCCGCAAAGATTAAATTAATTTGGACATTCTTGATGAGACTTCATTCTACTATTCATTGGCTTCATATATGGTGAGGCTTTTATCTTCATAATTAATTCTTATTTTGTAGACGGTGTCAAATCTTTATCAAGATTATAATTCTTCTCGCGATGGATTCTCTTAATGGTTTCCAACTTTGATGTCATACAAGCTATTATTATATTTTGCCTCTCAAAATACTAGCAATCAGTATTATACAGGGCAGGCTTCCACAGAGGTAAGGGGTAATGAATTCCGTAAGTCCGTTTGATATACGAGGTATATTTTTTCCATTAATAAATATTTTCTGCGTTTTAGTCTTGAGTGTGTGAAATTTTGTAATCGATTTTGAACATCTTGATGATAGGGACATGTGGTAAATCCTAGGTTTAATTCAGTTAGTTTAAAATCGAATGCTCATATTATAATGATTACAGACAAACAAATAAACAGACAGACGAGAAAGAGAGTTAATATTGCATTGCCATCCGGTTCTGAGCTATGTTTAAAGTTTCAAGTGTCTAGATCATCAGGAAGTTAGTTTAAAATGGATTGCTCCTTACTCTTATTATTATTATAACAGGCAAACGGACGAACAGACAGACAAGAAAGCGAGTCAATATTGCACCATCATCCAGTTTTGAGCTATGTCTGAAGTTTCAAGTCTCCAGCTCACTCAACTTGATAAATCCTTTATTTTTTCCGGCAAATGAACACATTTGGGGAAAAGGGATTTTAGATTCCTATTTCTCCGATCCACAAACCTAGTACAATCTCCATAAAATACAATGACATACTCGTATCAACCGAATGTTTTATTTCCAGGTCGTGTGGAAGGATTCCAGAGAGCTAGGCGTAGCCTTCGCCAAATCCGGCGGCAAAATAGTCGTAGTAGCCAACTATTACCCTCCGGGCAATGTCATCGGCTACTTCGCTGACAATGTCCCCCCTCCAGGAGGTTTTCCCTCAAACAACAATCACATCGAACTCTCCCATGACATATCGAATCTGTCACTCCACGCGTCAAAGCCGAGTCACAGAAGCGCGCAAAAAGTCACCGAGGGTAACTTCGAAGAGGACTTCCTCGAAGCGCACAACATCTACAGGCGACGACATGGTGTTCCTCCATTGAAGCTCGACAAGAAGCTGTGCAAGTACAGCGAAGAGTGGGCCAAGCACTTGGCCCAGAGAAACATCTTAGAGCACCGCCCTGGGAGTAACTATGGAGAAAACATTTATTGTTTATACTCCTCCGATCCAAATTTCACCGTGAACGGTCATTCTCCGGTTGACACTTGGTACGAAGAAGTAATCCACCACCCTTTCGGCAAAGAACCTTGCAGCCTCAAGTCTGGTCACTTTTCTCAAGTTATCTGGAAGTCCAGCGAGTTTCTAGGCGTTGGAGTTGCCAAAAATACGAGAGGTAGTATATACGTCGTCGCAAATTACTCTCCAGCTGGGAATTTCGTTGGACACTATGTGGAAAATGTACCTCCTGTGAAGCCTGCTCACTTCGGAGATTCGATAACCAAAAGGATGACTGAGAGTGAGGGTGCGACTGCAGCAGTTGGTTCTAAGGCGCCTGCTAACTCAAAGGACTTTGCTTTGGAAGCTCTGAAGATCCATAATGAGTATAGGAGGAAGCATGGTGTTCCCGATCTGGATTTGAGTGATAAGGTTGGTATGAATATACAGAGTGGGCCATTGAAAACGAAACAGCGGCTCTGTAGTTCGGCAGAACCGAATTATATAAAAACGCTCGGACATGTCAACTACATTTTCGAGGGGGGACATCGTTCGCGATAAAATTCACCCGAAATACATTTCATCCCTCGGAGCTGTGTCCACCACCCCTAAATTTTTAAATGGCAACATATGGCAAGTCATACCTCATTTGAAAGGTATTTTCCTTCTTAATATCAAACAACAAAAATAAATTAATTCTATCGATTCGTTTTCGAAATATAGGAACTTGCAGTTGGGAAATAACTTTTTATTCACTCAATCATTAAAAACAATATCTGATAAAGCAACTGTCGCAATAATTGTTATTGTCAATGAACTGACTGTTCAAACTGTCTACCACCCATTTCCATACAATAGTACAAGTTCTGTTCAAAACGAGACCTCACATTCCGTAGCATTTCCGGCATTCTTCAATAATTCTCCTTCGTAAAACTTCCAGAGATTCTGGTTTGGTTGCAAAGATTTTGTTTTTCAAGTGACCTCACAGGAAAAAGTCGAGTGGGGTTGAATCTGGAGATCTAGCTGGCCACTCTATAGAGCCTCTTCTTCCAATCCAACTTCCAGGAAACATTATATCCAAAAACGCCCTAACAGGCTGTGCATAATGTAGAGGTGCCCGGTCTTGTTGAAATATCAAGTGGTCTTCATGGTAACGATCGTCATTTTCAATGATGTCTACTAATTGTGGATAAACAAATTCATTCAATAATTCCAAATAAGTTTTTCCTGTCAGGTTACCGTCGAGAAATACTGGTCCAATCAAACGGTCCCCAAAAATACCGGGCCAGACATTGAGTTTTTGGGGAGTTTGAGTATGGACTTCGTGGAAAACATGTGGATTGGCATCTGACAAATAACGACAATTATGACGACTCACAGTCGAGTTCAAAAAGAATGTAGACCCATCAGAAAAGCAGATGTTGAAAAGGAAATTCTCATCAGCATCTATTCTCATAGTCATAATTTCACAAAATTCCTGTCACCTATCAAAATCATCTTCATTCAATTGGTGTACCAAATGTATTTTGTAGGGGTGGAATTTATGATGTTTCCGGATTCGGCGGATACTGGTTCTACTGATATTGGTAACATTAGCCAATTTTCTTGTGCTCAATGTTGGGTCTGCATGAACTTGTCCTAAAAGTGCATCTTCAACAGCTTCATTTCTCAACGGAAATTCACGTTCTGGGTCTCGTTTCTTGTTGGCTACTGATCCAGTTTGACGAAATTTTTGCACTAATTCTAGAACGTATTTTCTAGCAACAAGTTTATCTGGATGCGTTGCAATGAACAAATTAGCTGTACGATTACCGCACTCATCATTCTTAAAAAAAATTGTTATTATTTCAACTCTTTCCGCAATCGTATACACCATTATTGCGGAAAGATATTCAGCAGCTTTAGTCAAGTAATTCACTCTAATGTCGTTCAATCAAAGATCAGTTTGACACTGATAGCCGTCCACAATTGCGATTTAGCGAAAAAAATTATCTCATACATTTTTTGTTCTAATCGCATTTAGTCGAATTCGAGAAAACGTCTTTTTATCAATTCTTAAGAGACTTAAATTTTTTTCGATCAAGTAAATGAGGATGAAATAAAAATTTGAAACGGAATTGCATGTTATTTGTTGGTAAACAGTTAGATCATTTAATTCCTTGACAATGATAATTATCTTTAAACAGTTGCATTGTTAGTTATTTTTATTGATTGAGTGAATAAAAAGTGATTTCTCAACTTCAAGTTCCTATATCTCGAAAACGAATCGATAGAATTGATTTATTTTTGTTGTTTGATATTGAGAAGGAAAATACCTTTCAAATGAGGTATCATTCGCCATATGTTGCCATTTAAAAATTTAGGGGTGGTGGTCACAGCGCCGAGGGATGAAATGTATTTCGGGTGAATTTCATCGCGAACTATGTCCCCCTCGAAAATGTAGTTGATATGTCCGAGCGTTTTTATGTAATTGTTTTGTTAGAAATATTCCCGGACAGGTCGATTTTTATTTTGAATTGCGCTCGTTTTTTTGTAATTTTTTTTTTAACTACGTTAATTGATAATAACGATAACCTATGCAATTCCAAAACAATTGAATATACGTTTTCAAAATCAGAAGTTAATAATAGGTTGTGCATGCGCCAAGAGAATATTTTTTTTTACTCAAAGACGCGATTTTTGTCGTCCATCTCGTTCTAGTGGATATTGTTACATGTGAAAAAATATTGAAGGATGATTATTTTTCTACATGGGTCGTTATTGATTGATTCATCAAAATTCAAGGTAACTCTTCATCAAGAAAAATACCTACGAATTACATGTCAGAATACTTTTTTCTATCAAAACCGAGAGTAATGCGGTTGTACAATTTTCCGCATTCAATAATTCGTCTACTTTCTTTACCAATACAGATACATTTTTTTCAACAGATTTATTTTTACAAACCCCATTTTGAGACGGGGATATACAGAAAGCAATAAAGAAACAAAGAAATCGACAGGTACCGGCAATATACCACCTTATAATATATTCAAGGGTGTGCCTAGTATCTATCAGAACCACCCAAAATAATATTTAACCTATTATTACAAAAAGTGAGTGTGAGAAATATATTTCAGACTTCTTTTCGTTGAGTTAAATTGTGGAATTGTGAAAAGTTGTTTTCTGTATAGCATTTCTCTGAAGTAATGAGCATTGAACAAAATGCGCTAGAGGTGCATGATGAATATTTGATTTCAGCTCTGCGAATTTGCCCAAGAATGGGCCAAGGTATGCGCCGACTCTTCTACTCTACAACACCGTCCCAAGTGTCCATATGGAGAAAACATTTTTGTCGTCTCCTCTTCAGATTATAGCTACACTCCCACTGCTCGGGAAGTTATAAAAGAATGGTACGACGAAATCAAACAGTACACTTTCGGCAAGGAAAAAATCAACCAGAGTACCCTACACTTCAGTCAGGTTTGTGTTAAAACCATAGTTGTATACAAAAACTACAGTATAGTACTGCAATACATCTGAGAGACCCATTATTATTCATATGGAAAACGATTTGAAAATAATTTCACATTGGCTAGATGTGCATAAGCTTACATTAAATATTGAAAAATCTTCGTTTATGTTTATAACTAAAACCAAACTTACAAATGTTCACAATCATAAATTCGGCTGTAATAATCTCAAATATTCCACTACAATTAAATTCCTTGGACTATATTTAGATAAAACTCTTTCTTTCAGTAGACATATAGAAAATTTAAAACGTCACCTATCACCTATGGTTGGAATTCTATTCAAGATTCAAGACTATCTTCCTTTGAAATATTTGAGAAACATTTATTTTTGTCTTTTTTATCCAAAATTACAATATGTACCTTGTTTCAGTCTGGGGAACTGCAAATCAAAATACTATAAAACCATTGCAAGTAATACAAAAACTGAATAATAAAATGTATAATCAGGTACCAGTACCTCGAACCATCAATAAACTTAAATGAACCCAATGAATTACTCCATATCAGAAATTTATATAATTTCAAAATCTGCTGTTTAATCCACCCTATAAAAAATTCTGCCAAACATTCTAACCATTCACACAAATTGACTATATACATGACTATAATACTCGTCACTGTAAAAGGTATAATGACATACAATTTAATTCCTGATTACTTGAAAAATATGCGTTTCAATAGCCTTTTCAAGATTTATTTGAAAAAATATTGGATCTCTCAATAATTTATTCATTTTATTTTGCAAAACATATTATAAAAAATTATAATAAGAGAAATTTAACCTATTTTATTGATAATCCCATAATTGTATTGATAAAATTATTCATACACTTGTTTAAAAATATATGTTATTTATTTTGTATTATTGTATCCCTGATATAAATAATTGTATTATTTCTTGGGATGAATAAAGTTGTTATTATTATCATTAAGTTTTCACACAAGATGATATGTTTAATTGACGGCCTGTCCTGATTATTTTATGCTTATTAGTTTATAATATAATCTAAACCTAATATAAAAAGGTTAAAAATCAATCAAATTAGTCATAACTATCAAATTACGAGAAAAAATTTTGATTCGCGCATTAAAATGTAATAAAAGAGATAATTTACGTATTTTCAAATCCGTATCTGAAATCCACAGCCATTTTTCTATCAAATTTCACACCTCGAACATTGGGCCATGATAACGGTACCGGATTAGCATTTATAATGAGTCTCTTAGATGTCTGGCAGAAGTATACATCCACATTTTAGTGAATTATTTTCATGAAAAAATGTATTTGTATATTTGTTGCAAACATTTTGAAAAACACGGCTTTGAAAGAAAATTTTATTCATAGTGGAACAGGGAATATTTGTAATTTTGTATACAGTGTGTCAAATTTAAAAGTTGCCAGCTGGAATATCTCGCAAATGAAAAAGAAGTAGTTGTTTTCTGTGAGATATTCACAAAAAAATAGCTTCATTATTATCGTGGATTTATCAATTCACAGAAAAAAATTTACATTCAATATTCAATTGAGAATATTTCCCTTTTCAATATGAATACCCCACAAGGGGTTATCATGAACGATGGAAGATAGTGACTAAAGTTTATCTTTGAGTCGCAGAAAACTTGAAATTAATAAACGAAAAATTAAAAAAATGTGACGAACCAAATAAAATTTATAACGATATACTGACCGCGTTTGAAAATTGTTCCCGTCACAAAATCATAAAAATAAGAAAAGACTCAAAACCCTGGTTCAATGAGAATATCTTCAAACTAATTTAGCTCCGTGATGAATTCTATTACAAAAAAAATATAACCCTACCCAATTGTTTATTTATTCCTATGATAATTATAATAAATTAGTTAAATTAAGTATTAAAGGAGCAAAAAAAGAATATTATAAACAGAAATTTACCAAATACTACTACAAAATCAGTTTGGAACTCATTGAATGAACTGTTATATAATGAATCAAGACGCTATGGTGAAATTGCATATATCTCGAAAAATTGAAAAAAGATTAGTAACCAACAAGAAATTTTTGAAGAGTTCAAAGATTATTTCATTAATATTGGTCCTGAGTTGTCATCGGATTTTATGCCCAAAAGAGAAATTTCAATTCAATAAAAAATTTCATCAATGTTTTTGAGACCTACTGAATCTGAGGAAGTAGAAGAAATAATCAGTGAATTTGATACAAGAAAAGCTCCGGGATTCGATAATATCACTACGAAAGTTGTAGAAATGGTAAAATCAGAAATTGCACCAATAATGAGTAAATTAATAAATTTAACGTTCTCAACAGGCTCAGTACCTGACAAATCAAAAATTGCCAAAGTTAAGCCTATTATAGACCAATCTCTATTCTTTCGGTACTATCAAAAATTATAGAAAAAGCAGCACATTGCAGATTATTGGAATATCTCGAATATGGGTTTCGAAAATCAAGTGATACTGAATCAGCTGTTCTAGATATAGATTCAGTCAAAAAATGCGGTATATTGTCATTGGATCTTCGAAAAGCATTCCATTCAGTAGATCACAAAATCCTATTGAGTACTTTGAATAGAATAGGTATTAGAGGGCCAGTATATATGTGGTTTAAAAATTATTTTACAGACATGCAACAGTTTGTATGTATGAGAGAAAATTACAGTTCACAGAAAACCGTTTTATGTGGTGTTCCTCAAGGGTCCATTTTTGGACCGGTACTTTTCCTTATATTTATATGAACTCTTTAGCAGACTTGGATTTGACTGGAGAAATCAAAATGTTTGCTGATGATACAACAATAATATATAGTAGCAGAAATTTACATGAGATCAAAAATAACATGATAGATGATCTCAAGAAAATATCTTCATGGCTTATCTCGCGTAAATTATCATTAAATTTTGAAAAATCATCATTTATGTTCATAACAAAAAGATCCTCGAACATTGATGTGAAAAATCATATTAAATTCAATAATGAAAGTATAAAGTACTCTTCCAGTCTGAAATTCTTGGGACTATATATAGATGAGAATTTATCGTGGTCCAAACATATTGATATATTAAGAAAACGAATTTCCCCTATTATTGGAATTTTTTCAAAATGAGAAATTCTTTACCTATTAATTCATTATACAAAATGAGACTGTGCACCTTCATTCATTTCGTTAAAAATAATAAAAAGCATTCTAATTTGGTATTCAAAACTAATAGTGAACAACAGTTACTCAACCAGATTTTCCAATTATCTAGCGATTACTAAAATAAAGAAAAATTTTGTACAAAAATCTATTTATTACAATGGAATAAAATTTTACAAGGATCTACCAGACCATTTGAAAACATATGGCAAATTACGATTCAAAATTCATTTAAAGAAATACCTTCTTCATTATTGTTAATTTTTTTCTTCTTCTGATTCTATCATTTATATTATTTTTCTTTACTCTCTGGAGTATATAGTGTATAACTTTCTTGTTGTTTAGTATTTATATTTTCCCTTCCATAAACTTGTACGTTTCTTGGGAAATGAAATTGTTATTATTTTATGAACATCCTGTTCATATTTTCAAACAAATCAATCGATAACATTGTTCTGCAACCACTATAATTTTTCAATCAATTACCTTAACACACGGGCTTTATTACAGGTCGTCTGGCGGAAATCCAAAGAGATGGGAATAGGTGTTGCGAAGAACCAAAAAGGCCAGACATTCATCGTGGCAGACTACGAACCAAAGGGGAATTACATTGGACAGTTCGTCGAGAATGTGCCTAAGCCATCGAAGTCTTGATGGTCGAAAAATCCGAAGAGAGTCCATTTTACTTTATAAGTACGTCATTTGAGGCCATTTTTGATTAGGAAATATGCCAGTAATCCAATTCATTTTGAATATCCGAGAAGAGAAAGTTTTGTAGGAAAAGTCGACTATAGAATATAAAAGGAATCTGCAATGACAATTATAGATGTTTATTTTGATTGAGGATTCCAACTGATATTAATATTAATAGTGAATGGTAAAATACGAACTTTTCTGATTGGAAATAAGAGTAACTCTCGAAGAGCATTAAACACTCTCCGTGAAGTATGGCCATTGCTTTATTGTGGTTGAAATTATCGCTTGAACGATTCAATGAAGTTTATGCTTTCACACAACTATTGAAAATAAACGACTTATTTTTTCATGACTCTATAACAACTAGAGTGAAGAATCAAGATCATTGAGATACGTAGAATATTCCTGAGAATAAATGTTAAATGATTTTTGAAATATTTTCACACTAGACCAATAACTAATGATGCAAATTAATTTCTTAAATAATTTATGAAAGAGAAAATGTATGAACACTATAACAGTTTGGTTTCACATTTTATATAATTTCATTCTGAGTGATCTCACTAGAGTTGTTATCCACAAATCAAAATAGACACAAAAAACTTGCTATGATTCGCTGTTAAATATTTACCGGTTCTCACTTTCCTAAAGCAAATTACTTTCTCATACTTTTTATTCTTCATTCGCCATCCAAATGGTATGGTATTTTTTCTCCAATTCCCTGTTATTTGCATATTTCCTTTCTTAAAAATGGCCTTCAATAGCAGTACCAAATATCTTATCACATTCCATGTATTCATGCCAAAGATAAAGAGAATGCTGGCTGTAACTTCATTCCTTTTTATACACAAGAATCACTATATTTACATTTTATATTTGGATAGGGTTGATAGTTTTTTGATACTAGTACAAACTTAATCGTTTACTCGATGCAGTATTATAAATTAGCCTTAGAATTTTGACATTCCCTCCTTATATTCTATTTCATACTTAGGAATAATTCATAGTGGGAGTTGACTGTAGGGGAGTCGGTAGAGATATGTGATCTGAATTTATTTACGAAACTTTTTCCACAGCACAACCAAAGATTAAGCTTATCACCGGGGAATTTTATACGATGTCAATTTTTTTAATTATAGAGCTCAAATATAAAACTATGGCACTTTCGTAGGTGGCGAAAGTTAAAATAGTTACTTAATGTACCTAACTTTCCTTGGATATTTCGATGAGGTGGATCGACTGGTTGTTATTATAAAGAATTTTCGTTAAGTTGGAGAATAAATATTAAAAAATAAAATAAATGATTTCATTCCTTACCTGATACTGACCACTACGCAACCTCAATAAAGATTCGTGACAATGAGACAAAATTGGCCACTCCAACTGAAGAACTCACCATCCAAAAACTGAACAAAAACTCACATGCTCCTTGAAAAACGAATCACGACTAGACGTTTACAACATCACGATATAGAAAGTGGAACGTCAAAATTCCAAAATCTCATGAAAAAACATATAACAGACTCTTCCTCAACACACAAATTAAAGCAATTCCGGAAAAAAACTTGGATGCCCCTCGGCATAATAAGTTCAATTAAACAGAGGGACAAGCTGTCCTAAGAATACACCAGGCACCCATCTGAGATCACCAACGGTAGACATAAGACCTACCGTAATTTGCTATCTAAAACAATAAAAAAACTCTACTTCTCAAATAAATTACTCCAGACTGCAAACGACTCAAAGGACGTATGGAACGTCGTGAATGAATTCTCAGGAAAAATTAACAAAACCCATGAAATAAACAAAATAGAGTTGGAATCAGGGGCAACTATTCACAACCCAAATCAAATTGCAAACTAGCTCAAATCGACCATACTCAAGTTGACATCAATACAAAAAATCGTGTGCGTCAGGAACGAAGTTCCTTTATGCGGCTTGCGGTAGGAGATGACTGGTAGAAATCGTCACGTAATACCAAGAAATACTACACCTATATATCCTTTTTCCAAACTCCATTTCTTACAACATATCGTGAACATTATTTAATGTTGGGAGAATCGGAAAGATAGTACGGCGGGTGAGTCAGATCAGACCAATAACTCCATTTTTTCATTCATCATATTATTTGATCGAATCGATGTCGTGGATTCATTGATATGTTACCATACTTTCTTGCATATGATTATTTTGACAGATCAACTGACAAATAAACCCAACCTTAAATTCATCATACTCCACTTAGAAGAGTTAAGGTCTGAAATAATTACTCTTAATTTGTTGAAGTTTATGTTGGAGTATCATTATCAAAGCCAATTCTGATTGAATTATCTAGGAAATTGTTATACAATCAACATGTTTTTGATGAAGAAAAACAATTAATGTGTATTAATATCTACTTAAATGATTTCTTTCGATTCGTGATAACTAAGTGCAAAGTCGATCCTTTCATGCTAGTTTGTGGTAGGCTGTTCAGAACACCACTGATCAACGCATAAAACATACACGAAATTTGGAACTAAAAAGAAACGTAGCCTATTTTCATTGTTCCCGGGAGAAACACACTGATATATCGATACTTACCTACATACATAATTGACAGTAACCCAAAACAGTTTGTATTATTGTCAAGTTATCTGTCATCATTTCAGTCAGTGAACATCGTTTCAAAATGGATTTTTCATTTGAAGAATATACAGATATGCATTTCGTTTATGGGGAAACAGGGGAAATGCCAGAGCCGCTGCTGAATTATATCAACATAGATATCCCAACAGACATCATCCACATTTCACTACTTTTATAGCTGTGCATCGACGATTGAAGGAAACGGGGTCCTTTAAATTCGGTAAACACCTTTGTGGTGGGAATAGAACAAGAAGAGATAATGTTACGGAAGAACAAATTCTTGAACGATTAGCAGCAGATCCTTCTACCAGCACTTCAAGTATCACAATCAACAGTAAGTCGGGTAGCACGTGAAGAACTATTGTATCCATTTCGCCTATAGAAGGTGATGTCCCTAGATGCTGGTGATTATGGCACTCGTAGATTTCTTGTGAATGGATTTTGAGGATGTATAAAGGAGCAAACGACTTTCCTAGATATGTTCTATTCACGGTTGAGGCATGTTTTACAAGAGATGGATATTTCAATAGTAGGAACAGCCATTTATGGAATGAACAAAATCCGCATGGAATGTTTCGAAAAGGCTACCAACAAAAGTTTTCAGTGAATATTTGGGTAAGAATGATCGGAAATCGTATCGTTGGGCCATATTTTCTTCCTCTCCGTTTGAATGGGCAGAACTAGCGAGTGTTTCTTGAACATGTTTCACCTGGGCTACTAGAAGAAGTACCTCTATTGGTTCGGTGGATATGTAGACGTGGTCTCATACATTGGCCTGCACGATCTCCGGATTTAACTTCACCAGACTTTTTTTGTGGGATACCTTAAATCCCTACTATATGAAACACCTGTAGAATCTGTGGAAGATTTAACGGCAAGAATTTTAGCAGCAGTACGTTAATACATGATACACCAGGAATATTCAAAAGCGTGCGACAGTCGATGATACGGAGATGCCAATTGTATATTGAACAAAATGGTGGTCCATCTGAACATTTGCTTTAATGCCTTGTTTGTTTCTATGTAGTGTACCCACTAAAACCGTTTCTATCATATAAGTAGATATTAATACACAAAATTGTTTTTCTTCATCAACAACATGTTGATTGGATAATATTTTCCTAGATAATTCAATCAGAAATGGCTTTGATAATGATACTCCAACATAAACTTCAACAAATTAAGAGTATTTATCTTCAGTTTTTCGCAATAATTATTTCAGACCTTAACTCTTATCTAAGTGGAGTATTATGAATTTGAGGTTGGGTTTGTTTGTCAGTTGATCTGTCAAAACAAGCATATGCAAGAAAATATGGTAACATATCAGTGAATCCGCAACATCGATTCGGTCAAATAATATGAAGAATGAAAAAATAGAGTTTTCGGCGGTCTCATTCTGACTCACCCGTATACTATGTTTCCGATTCTCCCAACATTAAAAAAAGTTCAGGAGGTTGACACATATTCCCATATGCGATGATTGCACATAAGAAATTATGTCTCTACTAAGGACATATCTTCAGTTTTTCTGAATTATCTCAGAAACCTCTTTTAGGCACATGGAATGTCATGACTTTTAGGTTGAGTATCGATAAGCCGAACTGATGTCAAACGCTCATTTGTCCATTCACTTATTGTCCCAAGAAAATATGAAGGAACATATGACCACATACCATCGTAACTACGCCACTGGTTTACGAAAATAAAAAATTATAACTTCAAATTAGCACGTTGATAAACCTTGATTAGTGTACCAAGTTTCAAATATTTTCCTTTAGGAATTTTGGAGAAAACAATTTAAATCTTAATTTTTTTCGTACTTTCGACACCCTGTATCTCAGAGGGGATGCATTTTAGGACATACATTGATTGCAACTTTTCACCTCGAAATAAGGTGAGGAATCTGTGGTCGGAGTTTGTCGGTCTTATTCTGACTCACCCTGTATACATACAAATGTGAAATCTATCTTGTACGTAAATATGCACTTCCGACAGCTTCACTACGAATAGTTTGAGCTTTGAGCACCGAATACCGTGAATAGCGCAAGCATCCTGAACGCCACGAAAATTCTTCTGATCCTTCCCGGTAAAATGTTCAAGTTAGGACGCACCAGTGAAGTTTATTTCACTGGGACGCACATTCATTTCTCTTTGCTTTTAATCATGAATCCATATATGTATGCAACATACAATGCACTTATCCGAATTAAAAACAATCTACCTTCGATCTGAGAACTGCTGCTATCCGAGAACTTTATATTTCTTCGATGGTAGGCAACACAGTATACAAGCTTTTGTATTGAAATTTCTCCACATTCATTATTCAAGTAGACGTGTAAAATTGGTTCCATGAAACCAAGGAAATTCCCCAGTCGTCACAAGTCACCATCAAACGTCAGTGTCGTGTTTTCTGTCAACCTCATCAACCTGTCGTATCAGTTGAATCAGTTTTTAATTTTCGTTTTGCAAGGTCGAACTCGCCAAAGTTTCATGTGTTTGATTCAATCTCACCTCCCTAAAATCACGTAGTAGCATTCAAACGAAAAGTATGTATCTATGTGTATACATTTCCGTATTCAACCTTGTAGATTTCATGCTCAGAGATCGTAGCTGGTAAATGTAAATACAATTCTGGGGAAAGCCTAACAAATTCGTAATTATCTGTTTTATAATAACAGCATACTTGATATGAAACCAGTGTGCTTCCAGAAGCAGTATTCTTTAGTGTAACATTTTATAAATCATGGCTAATAAATGCAAGGTAAGTTTTCCAACTTTAAAATCACTGGGGTTTCCAGTTTAGTAAACATTTTTCTAGGAAAGAGAAACATTCTCAATTGAATACTTAAAAATAGACAGATTTTTCTGTGAATTGAAAAATCTAGGATAAACTCGAGGATAAAAATGAAGTTATTCTTGTGAATATCTAACAGACCCCAAATTAACAATAATTACTTGATTGTCCAAAGAAAATTATTCCTTGTTGACAAAGTCTTGAGGTTAAAGTTACATTTGTGTAAAAAATAAAATATATCACAAAACTAGTTCCTCGGCTAAAGCCAAGCTGGACATTAAACTACATCAGTCAATTACTTTATTGTCAAAGAAAATTATTTCTCGTTGACAAAGACTTGTGGTTAAAATTACATAGTGTAAAAAATAATATAAGCTCCTCAACAACTACTTCCCCGGCTAAAGCCACGCTGGACATTACACGTACAGTAATTATGTGCTGATCTATTGGCAGCCAGTTTGTTTTTGTTACTGTATACATATCCCACCTTCGCAATGATCCTTATGGCATACCTGAAATTTGCATAACATAGGGTTATTAGGATATTTTTACTATAATAATTTGAGAGATACCTGAGAGAATAGCAGACTTTTCTTAGTTTTTTACGTAGATTATCAACTTGTGGTATCCATTGCAATTTGCTATCGAAAACAACACCTAACATTTTTGTATATCTTATTGAATTCAATTCCAAATCAGTATTCTCAAACAGATTCACCACATTTTGTTGACGTTTTACCATGAACTAAAGCATATTGGTTTTTGTTTTATTCCTTAGCAAATTATTTTTTTCAGACCAAATAAAAACTTCGTTAAATGTGCTTTCAGCTGCATTTCTCAATGTGTTCTAGATGCATAGATAGTTTCAAGTAAGTTCAACATTGCATCGGCTGTATTCTTCTTGGGTTGGAACCCGAACTGTTTTTCAGAGACTATATTATATTCATTTAGAAATGCTATCATCCCTTTTTTACCAGTTTTTCTAAAATTGTTGACAAAGTGGGAATGAGATCATCTTCAGTTCCTCCTTTAATTACTGGTATTACAATGAAAGTCTTCAGACAGGTAGGAAAATTTCCTGATTCAAATAACCAGTTTATAATTTCCACTAATTTTGTGAGTGCATTCTCTAGGAGATTTTTGAATATCTCTATTGAGAGGCCGACTATTCCAGTTGATGTTTTTGGATGTATTCATTTCTTGAATTGTATCATTTAATTCATAGATGTTTATGGAGGAAAAACGTTTCAGAATTGCTTTGTTCGGGTAGGAATTTGGAAGGGTCAGTTTGGGATTTGCATTTGAAGGTTCTGACCTACAGTACAGTAGTATTGGTTAAGATTGTCAGGATATTACTTAATGCTCATGTCTGTACCACCTGGTTTGATCTTCTTTTATCTCAATTCATTTATTATGGCCAAGGATTCTCTTATCGAAAAATTGGGCTTTAGCTTGTCTTATCACCTTTCTATAAATGCTTCTATATTTATTGAAGTATAGATTTGTGGTAAATTTCCAGATATAGTGTAATGATCGTAGGTTTTTCCCTGAAATAATTTGGATACCGTTTGAGATCCATGCTTTCCTATTTTTCTGTTTTATCCTTAAGAGAATTCAGTTTCAAAATTCGCTAATATTTCAATGTCCAGCGTGGCTTTAGCCAGGGAAGTAGTTGTTTTCTGTTAGATATTCACAAAATAACTTCATTTTTATCGTGAATGTTTCCCTTTTGAACATGAATACCCCCAAGATTTTATGCACACCCTGTTCGTTCATATTTTCAAACAAATCAATTTTTGTAGGAATGTGGCTGTACATGCAGAAGATGCATATCCATTGACCAAGATGTACAGTTACACGTAGAAATAGAAAATCTCAAGCAGCGCTTGTTCGAAAGAGAAAACCATATCGTAACGATGGAGACCAATTTTTTGAACGAAGCCAACAAATTTCCTAACGGAGAATTGGTAGCTGTTAGAGAAGAACTGATAACTTGGCAAGATAAGTACAAACGGTGAGTGTTTTGGTTTTTATATCATATCATATCTGACAACGCTGTGATTTCTATAATACCAGATTTGAGTTCAAAGTTCAGATATTAATGGATGTTTCATGATTGTATATCATTAAATATTTATAAAGTTGTTCATCAAGTTTTTTTACGAACCATCTAAATTGAAGAGAATTTGATTAGATTGTATTTTGAATCTCATTTATTTGAATGAAGTTTTATTGAAAAAGATATAGAATGTTGAACTAACCAGTAGAATTCATAATAAATGGGTCCTACTTCATTAATCTTTGATAATTATTGCTATCTTAATTGAGTAAACAATAACAAGGCAAATTGTTCTAGTACAATCTAAATCATTATAGATTATTTCTACTACTCTACTCTACATACAGAAATACTACAGGAATTTCAAGGAATTCATGTAAAATTTGTCAGTTCCTTATTTTTTCAAAAGACACCAGTCATATTTTTTACTTCATTTGAATATGCAAAAATAGAATCTGTAATAAATGAGATTTGCCAGAATTATGTTGAAAAATTGAACTAGTATTCGATAGAAATATTTTTTTTAGAAAATTTAAAAATCCACGATAATAAATAATAGTTTAAAAATACTAAAAAACACGCTTTTATAGAAAACCAGACTAAAAAAATAGAAAATAAGAACAAAAATTATTTTAATTGAAAAAAAGCGTGGGGTGCATGGTATTTTTTTTCTTATTTTCAATTTTTTTAGTCTGGTTTTCTATAAAAGCGTGTTTTTTAGTTTTTTTAAACTATTATTTATTTCCTACTTTTTAGTGTGGTTCATTTATAAAAAGGTGTTTTTTTAGTTGTTTCTAAACTATTTTTCTTATTACTTTTTTGCGAATAAAAAAATGAAATAATCTTATTAAATTAGGTAATCATAATCTCCGACCCCAAAAACCCCCACATACCAATTTTGAATAGAATCAGACCATAATCACAAAACTCGGCCGCCATTTTAAAGCCGCCATTTGAATTTTTCCATTTTTCAAAAGATTCATAATATTCGACCCCAAAAACCCCCACATACCAATTTTGAATAGAATCAGACCATAATCACAAAACTCGGCCGCCCTTCCGCCATCTTGAATTTTCCAATTTTTACAAAAGAATCATGATATTCGACCCCAAAAACCCCCACATACCAATTTTGAATAGTATCAGACCATAATCACAAAACTCGTCCACCATTTTGAAGCCGCCATCTTGAATTTTTCAATTTTGACAAAAGAATCATAATCTCCAACCACGAAAACCCTCAGATACCAATTTTGAAGCGAATCGGACCATAATCACAAAACTCGTACGCCATATTGGAGCCGCCATTTTGGAGCCGCCATTTTTATTGGAGCCGTTTTTTTTTCACACAAAAATTTCTTAATGCATTGTCACCGGAATTATGTACACCTGCCAAATTTCAAATCATTCGGACGTCTGGAAGAGGGTCAAAATCGCGCCCAAGGAGTCGGTTACAAACAAACAAACATACAAGTGAAGCTAATATAAAGCGTGAAAAAATGAAGCTATTTTTTGGGAATATCTAACAGAAAACATATGAGGTCCTAATTAAGACTGGAATAGAAAATCAAATACCAACCTGAATGCAAATTTTTATTCTCAGATTTTTTCTTTTCAATTAGAGTTCCTTCAAAATAAAATATCTTTCAATAAGAAAATATACTTTCAAAAACATTCAGGACATAGTTTACATCAAATATTAAGATCCAGTTTGCCTTTGTGTAAGATTTTGTATATAATCACATTTCAGGATATGTTTCTCTGTAAGGTAAAAATTTTTTTAGATTATATGAAGCACACAGAAGAGTTCAAAGGGTGAACCAAGGACTAGAAGATAAGCTTTTGAAGCTAGTAGATGTGGGCGAAACTGAAAAAAACACCTTGACAAAGGATGTAGCAACCTTATCACACAAATTAGCTGAAGCAAATTATGCTGTAAAAAAACTGACTGAAGATAATGTGAGTATGAATGCTATGTCTTAAAAAAATCACTTGGAAGTAAATCTGGTTACTCAGCAGGACATTTTGTAGGTTTTTTGTCTATTTAAAATGGAGGAAAATATAACAACGGACAAATAATGGGCTTTGTGCCTTGGATTTTGTCAAAGTTTGTTTTTATTGGTATATTTTAACTTTGATAAATCAGGGAGTCGTTTATAATCTAAGAAAATATGTATACAAACAATTTATATCTATTTGTAATTTAACAAGACTGTAAAAATATGATTTTTCGTCGAATTTTTATTACAGAAATAGTTTTCCCATCCTTCTGTATTTCAATATTATCTATAATATTATATTGAGTACACACCCATGATATTTTATGCATACATAAAATGTATTTATATATTCACATATTTGTTGAATTCTGAATAAATCACATCCTCTGAAACTGATGTAGAAAGTTAAAATTTCGCCTTGAACTGAAATTTGATGGCCTCCTTATTTTGGTATAATTTTTTTAGTAGTTGGTTATTGTGAAAATCGTTCAGAAGGGTTAGTTTTAAAGATACCAAAACTATATTTTCCGAATTCTATGTGATATAGTTCTAGAGATCTTGCTTAAAATGCATCAAAAACATGTCTCCCCTATTCCGGAAAATACAAGAGTTGAAATTATAAAAAAATATGATTCTAGGAAATTCACCCATTGTTTATAGCAATATTTGACTGCTTGTTTTTTTGTTCTTGTTTATAGAAACAAATTGGGAACTATATGAATTGAATCACTTCCTTGAGAGTTACTGCATTAATAATCTGATGGTGCAATTTTACTTATTATTTATATATCTCTGGTTTTACGTGTCAAAATAAAGGGATGAGTTGAATATTTCATTAATTTTAATTCTTTTACTTTTTAATTGTTTTACCATTTTACATTTGTACCATTTTTACAGTTTTTTAGATTCTTTAGTTTCTTTGATTTATCAACAAGATTGATTATTTTAATAGCCCAAAATTTTGAATGCCCATTAATTTAGGTTTCGAAGCAATAAAGATACGGGAAACGCTATCTTTCACTTTCTGAAACATCAACTTTTTGATCCATCTAAAGTCGAACATGAAATATTATTGTTTAAGCTTCATCTCTTCAGAGATTAAAAGCTTCAGTTGGTTCGAATTCTTTCAGTGAAAAAACCCAAGTTGTAAAAACTGATATTGGGCTTATCAAGCATGGTGTAGCACAGGGTTCCGTTCTTGGGCCTATCCTGTTTCTCTTGTACTCTATTGACCTCGTGAATTTAAAAATAGAAATTGTGTTTACTTTTTTCCAGGCAACACGACTTAAGGCATGATAAAAATTCAAATGAACTTTGTAGTAAAATGTCCCGTGATATCTTGATTGTGAGAGAAGGGTGGGTTTTGAATATGCTTTCCTTTAATATAACTAAAATAAATATATTGTCATACCTTTAGGGAATAACGTAATCATCCTCCACAAATACATTTTAAGGTATTCATATAGACAGTGATCTCAAATTCCTGACCATGTCTTTATTGTTAGTAAACAAAAGGCTGTCTTTGCGTATAGTGTCGAATAGCAACTGCAAAACTAGCATACTATGCCCATGGCATATCTTTTTGGGGAACAATAATCAATGATTTTCACTCTTCAAAAGTGTGTTGTTTGGTTTCTATGCAAAATTGCTCCTAGAATTTGACAAAGAACAGAAAAACTTTACAGTTCTTAGCACAAGAAAACAAATAGTCCCAGTAATTGCAATTTTTTACAAAATGAGAAATGCTTTGAAATATTTGAAATCAATATAGGTACTTTTCTTTAGTATATTCAAAGCTTCAATGCTTAATTACAACAAAATCTTTAATAAAACCATTCAAAACACTTCAGAATAAAGTTATAAAATGCATATTGAAACTTAATGACAAAGAATCTACAATTAATTTATATAAACCGAGGAACTTACTTAATATTGATTCATTATATAAACTCAAAATTTGTATATTCATTCACCTAGTAAAAAATTATCTAAAAAATTCAAATTTAGTAGTATTCTTAGTGTTATGTTCAAAACTAATGATTTTTTAATGCATTAAATTTTGTTTTTTTGATAAAAAAGGAAATATGACGAAAAAAATATATCCCTAGTGACTATGCTTCAAAACAGATTTTAAACGATTTTTTTACTGTATTGGCCTTTCATTACTATTGAATTTTGATACAATCACTTCACAAATGAATGTTTGTGATATGAAATAGTTTAAGATCCTTATTATGTTTCTTATGATCAATAAAGTTATTATTAGACCTGTTTACTTGGTCCCATTGTGCTTCCACATCTTTTTGGATTCAGCTGGACATGCCGATTTTCCTGACGAAACTTGGCAGTTTCTTTCTTCAGCTGAATCTCTTTGACATCCTCCGGGTTCAGAGGAGTCCCCTTCTGGTGTACCAGTGCAGGTCATTTAGTGAAAGCGTGTGATCTCTCGACACCTGCACAGGGAATCATTTGTGATCCTGAGAAGATACATGTGTCTGTAGATGTGATTTTTTCCCGTTAGTTGAGCGACATAATCTTCTTCGTCAGTTTCTTTAAAGGCCCCTTTATATGGAGCTTTGATTGTCTCATGCATGGCGCCTGTTGCCATGTTTTAAAGAGCTGGTTTTGTAGCAGTTTCTCCATGTTTGAGATAGACATGTTGCTAGGTATTCCCAAGAATGGTTCCGGCCCGATTGGAGTCTTTCACTGTCCTATCCTGGCTAGTCTGTCTGTTTCTTTTTTCCCGGGACCCACATGAGGCTAACCTCCCTTGGTTTTGCTAAACCTTCTGGAATTTCTACATTCGCATACTAATCTCTAACAAAACAGATGCCTCTAACAAAACAGAGGATGCAGGTCGTCAAGCCGAGGCCTTCGCCATCACTCATGGCCTAGAACAACTGGTCGAGCTACCAACCCGCATCCCTGATGTCAACAACCAGTCTGCCAATACACTAGATCTTTTCCTCACCACCAATCCTGACCCGTATAGAATAGAAGTTTGTGCCCCACTTGGAAACTCTGACCACACCCTCATCTCCACAACATGCTCTTTCCATTTACCATCGAGCTGCACAATACCACCCCGTCTCATGTGGCATTACAATTCGGCTGACTGGGAAGGTCTTCGTATGTTTTTTCTCAGCGTTTCCATGGAAGAGAGTTTGTTTATCTTCAGTAGATCCAACACGATGTGCTGAGACAATTTCTGAAATCATCATGTTGGGGATGCAAACTTACATACCGAATACCGAAAGAAGAACATCATCCGATAAGACCTGGTTTAACAGAAACTGCTCTAGAGCTGTGGCTTCCAAACAGGCAGCATACCATCGATGGCTAAAAAATCCGGGCCCTGAGACCAGAGCAGCATATGTCGAGGCTAGAGGCATATGTAAAGAGACAATAGAAAGCTCAAAAAGATGCCCACAAAGCCAAAATAAGATCAAAACTTGCTGAATGTCCTAACGGATCCTGTTCATTTTGGTCTTTCGTTAAAGCTGTGGGAAGAAATTTCACTTCCAGCTCATTTCCTCCCTAACCAAAGAAGATGGAACACTAGCAACGACTGCCCAGGAAAAGCCAATATCTTTGCGCACCTATTTGCTGGAAATTCCACTCTGGATTCATCGGGAAAACAACCCCGAACATTACACCTATTACAGTCACATGCCCGGATCACCTTTCCCAACGTCATTCATCAGAAAGATTTTGCTGGGTCTCAACACCAACAAAGCCTGTGGATCTGACGGAATCCCGCCGATTGTTCTCAAGAAATGTGCCCCGAACTAACACCTGTTCTTTGCAAGTTGTTCAACCACTCTTACAATTTGGGGTATTTCCGTCCAATTGAAAATTGCAAGAGTACAGCCAGTCCCTAAAAGGCAAAAGGCCCTACCTAGCAACTACAGACCTATCGCACTGCTATCTATTATTTCAAAGGTCATGGAAAAGCCATCAACATCGAGCTCATGAAATATCTGGAAGACTCAGGAATTGTCAACGATAGGCAACATGGCTTCCGCCATCAGAGATCAACTGGTGACCTGCTCGCCATCGCCTCACATATATGGCAGCTATCTATTGAAAAGCATGGAGAAACTTTAGCTGTGGCATTAGATATCTCCAGGCTGCTCGATCGAGTTTGGCACCAGGGACTCCTCGCCAAGCTTCCGTCTTATGGCTTGCCCCTCAGCTGTGTTCTCTGTTTGCTAGTTTTCTCTAAACAGGTCTCTCCATGTAGTGGTCGATGGAGTTTCATCTGACACTCTACTCATAAATGCTGGTGTTCCAGCAAGGATCCATTCTCGCACCAACACTATTTCTACTTCACATCAACGACCTGTTGAAAGCAACTTCATGTCCAGTACACAGCTTTGCTGATGATAGTACCCTCCATACCGCTTTTCTTCCAGGGCCCCTATATCAGCCCGTGAAACCAGAAATGAACGAGGAAGAAATGTTAATAATATAAATATGGACTTGGCAACAATTCTCGAATGGGGATCTAATAACTTGGTAGAATTCAATGCAAACAAAACACAAGCATGTCTTTTCTCTAGAAAAGCCGATCTCACTGTGCCTAACATAACTTTGTCAGAGTAACCATACCACTGAAGCCATCCATATCGATGCTTGGTATTACTATCAGCAATAACCTTTCCTGGGAAAATCACGTGAGGTCCATTGCCAAAAGTGCATCCCAAAAACTTGGTTTTCTGTTTCGTTCCAATTGCTATCTTCACCCCAGTCAGCTGCTTATGATCTATAAGGCACAGATCTCGACCTGTCCTGGATATACTAGTTCCATATTTGGAGTGCGGCACCTAAACATATCCTGAGGCTATTGGATTCTGTCCAAAAAAGGGCAATTCGTCTCGTCGGTGATGCCTCGCTTACAAACTCGCTCACTTGTCTGGAACACCGTAGAAAAGTTGGCGATTTGTCTCTATTTTATAGATATTTTCATGGGCGATGCTCTTCTGAAATATCAACAATCGTTCCTGCTTTGGCAGTCTCTTCGAGATTAACCCGTCAAGTTCAGTCATCACACCCCTTCGTGGTCACTTTGGAAACCTGCAGAACATCACTTTCCAAAGACTCGTTCATCCAACGAACAGCGAGGCTTTGGAACTCATTGCCTAGGGAGGTGTTCCCCGAGGCATACAACCTTCAGAAATTTAAGAAGAACACCAACTCCTACCTTCTTTCCCTAGGTTCCCACGATGTTCTCTGAACATTACAGGATATCCCTTTTCGTGGGAACCAGAACATATAAAAAAAAAAAAAAATTTGCATGCGATCTTGTTTGAACATTACAGTATTGGATAATTTTAAAATTCAGAATCCCAAATACAATGGTTATCGTGATGCACTTTTACTTTACCCATTTGAATTGCAACGGAATTTTCACTTAAATTGTGCAATTTTTAAGTTTGGTGGTGCCTCTTACCATACTTCTGTGGGCATTCTGCCAATTTGTGACAAGTCCCCCATCGATCATATTGTCAACGTTTTCCATCGTTTTGCCATACACTGCATTATTCATCAGCTCATAGAAATATTTCCCAGACTTATTATTAGACTTATTGTGTATTTGGGTATTGAGATCGATGTAAGACTCAGTGTTCTGTGAGTGAGCATTACAATCAAACCATTATTGATGGCCTGTTTCAAGTTATTATAGAGGACTACATACTTTCGCTTGCCATTCAAATTTGGGATCAATTTTGGAATTTGGTTTTGAGTCTATAGGTCCTCAACTTTTTTGCCAAGGCTTTTCTGGACACAGGTGAGTATAGCAAATACTTCGGTCTAGAACACTGAGCCATATTTGCCTAGGGGAACTGATAATTCTTTTTTTATTGCTTCTTCGTATACCCCTGCCCCAGGCATGCCCCTAAATATTGATCCGTCTGTGTACCAGGTTGATCCTTTTTTGAAATTCAGAAACGCTGGGATACTGTCTATTTCCATTAATAGAATTGGACATTGCCTGCCTCAATGCCGTTCCATTGGCTTGCACGTGGTTTCATGATTAAGTTAGAGTACACCCTGTATGACCATCTTCCAGCATCTGTCAAAACCATTGAGAGGTTTTTTATGATGTAAAGGAATTGTTCAACAAAAATAGAAGTGCTCCTCAAGATTGATATAGAGTATAATTTCAATTTGACATTATGTTTTTATCTTCTCTAAACTATGTTATTGTGATTGTATTTTCGATTTTTTAACAACTTGTGATTTACATTCTTATCAACCTGTGATTATATTTTATCTAATCATGTCGAATATTGTGTTATTAATTATTCTATTTTGATAAACAATTTATTCTCCAATCTTCTGACAATAAAGTATAGATTGATTTGATTTGATAATAAAGCATATTTATTACTATGATTTTATTGCCTTCATGATGTTGAATACACGGAACTGTTTTTTTTTGTTGTTGCAGGAGAGGTACAAAAATGACGTTTCCTTAGCAATACAATTTTTACAATGCAAGCAGAGTAACTTTGTTTCCCAAAAATATGACACGGTAATCAAATTAATGTCTCCGAAAAGCTCCCGAAATGACCCTTGATAATTTTCAGTTACCCCCCGAAGTACAATCCCAAGTCTCGAATTACATGACGGTAAAGAAAAAACCGGAAGAACGCAGATTGGTTTCCGAAATGAAAAATATCAAAGTGCAAGTGCCGATACCCACCTTTCCACCAACCGCGATGGTATATTCAGTGCCGAAGCCTCCAAAACCCGAGATAACAACGGAGGAAGACGTCGAATCCGCCCAGGTCGACATAGTCTCGGCGGCCATCATGGCCAAGGTGTTGGAGGAAAGGCAGAAAGAAAGGGCGAATGCCAAGCATTGTGATAGTTGCACGTGTGCCAAGAACCTGAGGATAGTTTACAATGAAACGCATCACAGCGTGGGCACGCAGACGGGGGATTTCAAGGAGATGCTCTGTTTGAGGTGTAATAATAGTGTTTTATCTAATGCTGCTAGTGAGTAATTTGATCGAATCATTGTGGACAATTTGCGTTATAGCTTATTTATGTTTTTATTATTGTTTTATTTCACGGATGCTAGTCAGCTCACCCCTAAGGTAATTTAAGTACAAGCGTCAAAGAAAATAACGGCAAGACAAAGGAACTGAAATAAAGTAACTGGTCAAGAAGCGATTTTAGATTGCCGACTATAGGATATCTTTTGTCATCGAGTACTTATTTATTTCTTACTAGGAGAGTTAGCAGGAACATATCACCTAGTTGCCTAGTCAGGACCAGCCGATATGTCGAGAAAATACGATTTTTGCCAATAACTCCTAAAATATAAATCATACTTTTTGTAGTTAACAATAACACGTTAAGTGCCATCTTAAGGAAAAAAATCCGGATCCTATTTGCCGTAAATCTTTTTATAATTAAATAGTTAAAATAATAGTTTAAAAAAACTAAAAAACACGATTTTGATAAAAACCAAACTAAAAAAATAGAAAATAAATTTTAATGAAGTTGAATTAAGAATAGTGTAGAAAAATTTAATAAATATAAATTAATAATAATGTAAATAAGAAAAAAAATTATTTTATTTAAAAAAAAGCATGGGGTGCTTTTTAAGATTCAGATTAAGCACCGCACGATTTTTTTTAAATAACAATTTTTTTTTTTATTTACTTTTATTAATTTATATTTATTAAATTTTTTTTTTCAATTATTAAAATTTATTTTTCATTTTTTTAGTTTGGTTTTCTATAAATGCGTGTTTTTAATTTTTTTTAAACTATTATTTATTTATTTTTTAGTTCGGTTTTTTATAGAAAGCGTGGTCTTTAGTTTTTTTAAACTATTATTTATTTCCTACTTTTTAGTTTGGTTTATTTATAAAAGCGTGTTTTTTTAATTTTTTTAAACTATTATTTGTTCTAATCTACTATTAATTCCGTGATTACTATTAGTAACTGTAGTTATTTTCCAAATCATTAATGTGTACAGCTGTATTAATAGTAATTCAAAGATTTTAACGTTGTCAATATATACAGTGAGCTCCCCTACACAATCCTCCAAATAACCTCCTATACGAAATAACGAACGTTATGCCTATTGAAGATCGCCTGGACTATCTCTTCCACAGATTCTGTTCAAAGGCCAAAAATGTAGAACTACTTGTGAAGTTTTCAATGAGAAGAAACCCAGAAGTGCAACCCTTACATCGATACCCGCACACTACCACCCTTGAGAGAATACAAGAACATTAATAGAACCAGTTTGTTTTTTTTTTACGAAAGTAGATCTGGATAACAGTTTATAATGTCACATAATAACATCAACTTATATAAATTGTAACAATAGGCTGAAGGACTTCGGTCAATAGCCTGTTGAATTGAATTTGTTTCAGTTAAATAAAGTTCCTGTATTATTATTACAGTGAGCCGCCATCTTTAATTTTTCTATTTTCACGCAAGGATCATAATATTCGACTCCAAAAACCCCCACATACCAATTTTGAATAGAATCAGACCATAATCACAAAACTCGTCCACCATTTTGGAGCCGCCATCTTGAATTTTTCAATTTTCACGAAACAATCATAATATTCGACTTCAAAAACCCCCACATACCAATTTTGAATAGAATCAGACCATAATCACAAAACTCGTCCACCATTTTGAAGCCGCCATCTTGAATTTTTCAATTTTGACAAAAGAACCATAATCTCTGACCACGAAAACCCTCAGATACCAATTTTGAAGCGAATCGGACCATAATCACAAAACTCGTCCGCCATTTTGTTTTGACGCCATTTTGAATAACTGCTGTTTACAAACTCGACTGCTAACGACCTGAAAGAGCATTTTAAACAATATTTTTAACATTGTGATTTATTGGACGACTATTCGAAATATTTTGATAAAGTGATATGAATTTTACTTATGTCATATTTCTGTTAAAAAAGATAATTTTATCGTCAAATTTTGGTCACACCCATTTGAAAGCATCACAAATCCAGTGGCGTCGTCAAATTCGCTAGTATGTTTTTTGGATTTTTAACTTTGAGAAAAATTCGAAGTAGACCATGAAATTTTTATTTTTATTTCGAATTTATGGCATTTAACTAGAACTATTGATGCTCTATCTACTGAAAAAAAAACCTTCTGAATCGGATAATAAATAACAGTTTTAGAGAGGTGACCCGCTTTCAAATGGGTGACTTTCTATATAAGCACTTTCAATTTTTCCCGAATCCAATAATTTTTCTAAAAAACTTTTCTTTTCCCAAAAACCTTATTCGGACTATTTAACAAAAAAAAAATGTTTTGTGTTTGATTTGAGTGTTAATATAATTTTTTTTTTGTGTGTGATTGAACCCGGCCTTTGGGATTACAAAGCACACGCTCTAACCAATGCTACTCGAACCTTTTCTATGAGCTTAGCCGATATTCTTTTGTTGGCCAAATTTTTCTTATATTCCCGAATTTTCCAATTTCCGGGCAATTTTTCTAATTTTTTCGTAAAATCCATCTTCCGGCTATTATGAACATTACTTTTTTTTTCTATGTATTGCACTTACAAAGACATGTTCATTATATAGATATCTAATAATCTTTATTTCATTGCAATGAACAAACTATGTTATATGGGTGTGGTGGACGAAAATATAAACTGGCTTGGTGGACAACTTTGACTCAGCACGGCACAGTGGATTTTTTTCAGTTATTCGGCCTCTTAAACCCCCCATGGCACTTCACGTGATAATATCTACGAAATGCTCACATCTCATTATCCTGATGAAGAATAAAAACAAATGAGTCTGTAAGAAAGGGTTAAAGGCATGGTACGCCACTGATAAATAAGAAAACATATGTAGTAAATGGATTGTCTTTTGCCAACATTATAATATATCCTTCTGAATAAAATAAGGCACTGCACTGTTTTAGTCAAGCAGTTCCATAAAAGTAACTTTTTCAATTAAAAAGGTTTGGTTTCGAACATTTTTGAAACTATTTCCTTAGATTTATCACAATGAAATTATTTGATCTAAAAAACCTCTTTTCTATCACCCTAAATAAAAAACTTGAGAAACGTTGCCACTTACATTGAGAAAAAAAAATGGGAATAAAATTTTCCAAGTCAATCAAAAGCATTTTTTAACACATCAACTAAAATGACTGTTCTCTGACTATTAGAAAAATATAATTAATAGAAAAAATATATCTTCAGAAAGAACTCAATATGCAAGTGACTACCTCAATGGTTCACTTCACATGCAAAAAAAATTTTCACTTCTATTCCCAAGAAATTAGGTTATTTCTGTTTTCCCAATCAGCACAAAAAATCTCGAACCTCTCTTTGTAAGATCTGCCCCTTTTCGCAAAAAAATATTTTCATCGACTTCCGCAAGCCCGACCACGATTTCCCACGAAAAACGAAAAAAAATTAAAAAAATCTCAACCCCTCTAGCGACTCCCTTTCTGAATCACCCGCCCGGCTAGCTTTTTCGACTTTCCACTGAAAATTTACTTTTCAAACATTTTCCCTCTAAGCCCCCTTATTGCTGAATTAACATAAAATCCCTCTGCGTGCATTTGATGACTTATTTCCGAAGGCTATCAAATCGAATGCAGTTTCAAACAGAAATGCTAACTAAATGAATTTCATCTTCAAATTGACTACAAACATTTATTTTTCTTCAGTTAAGTATATCCGTTGATATAATATTTCCCACCGAATTTCGCAGGGATTAATATTATTTTTTATGGACCTACTACTTAAATCTAAAATCATTAACAACGGAAATTCATCTAAGAGTATCATACAAAATGTACAATTCACAACTCTATCCTACTAGTCTTGATATTACAGTTCGTCATCGTTATAGAACGCGATGTTGTACTGAATCGTCTTCAGGTGAATACAGTATTCACCTGAAGACGATTGCAGATACAAGCATTCGAAACGTCGTGGAAACCCTTTTAAATACATTAAGACGATGGACGTCCGAAACGATAGTAATCAAGTTACCACATCGTCTACAACCTTCCTACTAGTCAGTTTACAGAAACCAAAAATATATTAAATATTATACATAAGAAAGATATATTTTTAACTTTGAGGACTTCTTCGACTTTGGTAAATATAAGGTCTGATAAAAATGACTGGACTTTTTAAATGGCGTTTGGTTGTAGATCCATTGTGTTTCTGAACTTATTGAAGCAATTGATTCCATTGTGCCTTGAACCTGCTTCTAGCCTTGAAAATGATTGACGTATATTTGATTTGTCTTTCGTTATGTAAATGTATGTCTTAATTTTTGTTGAAAGCATGTTCATTCTCTTTAATGTACAAGATTAATTGGAGGATACAAAGAATAGATAACGTCAGAATCTTATACAGTGCTTTAGATAATGTAACTGATCTTTCCTTGCATAAAACCAAAGAAAACAAATACATTTAATTTTTTATGTAATTTTTTTTTTAATCTTCAAGAAAAAAAAAAAATTTAAATTAAAATATTTTCATTAACATTTACAACTTTCAACATTGAAGATGGTTTCGATGCATTCAATTTTTGAAAATTGGTATGGAGTGAACATTTCCTTAAGTGGATTTGACGAGGATTTGGAATTTTTCTTTCATATAAAAAATTAATTATATATGAAAATGCATGGTATTATAGGGTTTTCAACCGATTTTTTATTTCATTCAGTAACTTTCTAAATGGACGACTTTCACTGAAAACTTATCAATAAAGAGTAAATCCAAATGTTTATAATTTGTAAGCCTGTATTTTTGATCAAAGTCCCTTCTGAGCAGTAATCCAAAGACATGCACACATATATTTTTCAGATATCAAAATAGTTAGAAACACTGAACCCAAAAGCCACAGGGTGGTTCCCATTTACCCATTGGAGACTCTAGAATCAACCGCAACCCAAACGACCTACAACGTTGTCAAAGTACAGCCCAATAATTTCCTGATAGAAAAATCGAAAATGAGCTCTAAAAGCTCCAGCCTGATTGACTCAAACAAAGCATCGCCGAAGACTGACGTTATTCCAAAAAATACCGAAACCGAACCACAAGGTGTGGTTTTATTGGTTAACGAGAAGAGCGATCATCACAGACTTTGTGATAAATCGCAACCCAGTTACGAGCTGGAATGTAACATAGAGAAAGCTGAATCCGAGAGGAACGAAGACAAAACTAGTGCCAAAAATGCGTCGCTCAAAGGTCCTAGGTATTGCTCAATGCGTCTGCAGACGGGCACGAAAAATATTCTGCTCGACAATGCTCACAATAACGTTGCACCCATTCTTTATACCAGGAGTCATAAAGTTAAGGTGAGTGGAGGATTGTCGCTGACATTCATAAAGCAAATATATACATATCTAATTTTTCGGCAAACTTATAAATTACTCAGTAAACAAAATGTATCCTTAGTTTACTTTTCAGTGAGGGTGTGTTCCATAATAATAAATCAAACAAAGATTGAGCTTGTTAATGAAAGTGACTTTTTATTAAGCTCTCATTCTGAATGTGAATACCTGTGAATTGAAATCCTGAACTAACGTGACTTAACATTATACAAAATTACAAGGACTCGAAAAGTTTTTTTAGGTATACAAAATTTAATCAGGTGAAATTGTGCTTTAAAATTATTGAAACAAGTCAAGCTACAATATTCAACAACTACCACTCTCGTGACTCTGTCTGATGGGCGGCTAGAACGAATTGTCCCCTTTTTTTTTCTGAAACCTATTAAAACCTCGTACAGTGGCTGTTTTTCTCTTAAATTTAGCAACGGATATCTGACGAAAAATGACATGAAAAATGACACGAAAAATGACACGAAAAATGACAAGAGAAATTACACGAAAAATTACCCGAAAATGTCAAAAAAAATTACACGAAAAATGACACGAAAAATGACATGAAAAATGACACGAAAAATGATACGAAAAATGACACGAAAAATGTAGTCCCTTCTTGGCCTTACCCCATGTATTCCTGCTCCCATTCCTTCAACTGTCTTTGAACCGTCTGTATACCAGACTATGTCCGCAGTTGATTGTGATTCTATACTCTGGGCCCATCCAGATCCGTCAATTCGTGTTTCGAATGGTTTTTTGAATGAGTATAGGGGTTGCATGTAGTCTGAAATCATTTCGAGTTCTTCGATATTGATTACATTAGTGATTCTGGTATGTCCAGTTGTTCGGATTCTCCAGTTTTTTGTTTGTTTCAGTCTGTATGCACTCATCCTGGCCTCTCCAATGAAATGTAAGTCAAGGGGTTCGAGGTTAGGATGATTTCCATTGCAGCTGTTGGAGTGCTATTCATTGCACCCGTGATGCAGAGACAGGCAAGCCTCTGGATTTTCCCAAGGTTGGTTTTTGCCTGTCTTTGATTTGTTTTTAGCCACCATAAGAGTGAGCCATAAGTTACTCTTGGTCTTATTACCGCTGTGTAAAGCCAGTGCATGGCTTTCGGTTTGAGTCCCCAGGTTTTTCCAAAAGCTCTCCTGCACATCATGAAGGTTATCTTGCTTTTATTGGTTACATGTTGAAGATGCGGGTTCCAGGTTAGTTTCTTGTCAAGAATCAGCCCTAGATATTTCACCTGCTCTACTACTTGTAATGTTTCACCGAATAGTCTGGGAGGTATGAGATCTCCCATGTTTCTTCTCCGGGTGAAGGGAATTAGTGTTGTTTACTAAACCCTTGTTTTTTTCAATTTTTTTAAGATCCATTGTCGAGTGTCAAAATATCGCGTATGTCCTCTGGTCCGGGAAACCAAATCTGTCTGGAATATGCCGAATTTGCTGTATCATCTGTTTCGTGACCTGATTCTGTCCAATCCAAATGTCTTTGGATTCCAAGTCAGCAGTAGGAAATTACTCTTTTGGATTCTTCTTTTCGATTGATAGTTTTGTTGTGCATATTTTCCAATATATGTTAATTTATTCCCACTCAGATCATGAATGTAAATTTAATTTTGTTATGGGCCCCAGAACTGTTCCCTGTTGAACTCTTGAAATGATATTCGTCCTAGACCTAGACCACCATAACCATTTCACCTATTTTCGAATGTGCCCCTGAATTAACTGAATGAATTCTCTCTCTTCTTAAGCACGAAGTCGCAGCACAACCAGACGAAAGCTCAAACACCGAAACGAGTAATGAACAGTTTAATTCGATGACGACTGACACGTCGGCACAAAATCAGCAGAGGGTAGCGGAATGGATCCAAAGCAATATGGATGACGAGCTGAGCAGCTCGGAAAATTCCAGATGTGAACTTTTGGGGAGCAGGAAGCCAAATTGTAGTCCTAAGACTGATAAGGATAAGTATGCGGAGATGGAGGAGAACGTGAAAAGGTTTTTATTTGGTGAAAACGAGTTTTTGAAAACTGTCGAGATAGGGAAGAAGAAGTATCGAAGGCTCAGGGACGACGGGGAATCGGAAAATAGTAGGGAAGAGACTCGAACGGAAACAGATATATAAGATCTGATATTTTAGAGATTGTCAAGAACGAGGGGTACTTCTGTGTGATATAATGGTTTGAATTTAATCGATTGCCTAGTTGAGATTTTGACAGAATGTTTGATTTGTTTACAAAACTTTTTTCTGTTGTTTGAAATATGAAATGTATATTTGAATTGGTAGACATTATCAGAATATCCTAGTCAAGATGTTTAGTTATTTTTCAAATATGATCAATTATTAAAAACATGTAATTTAATGAGAAACAAAAGTTTTTCTGTATGTTGAATCGTTTAGAACCAGCGAGGACACGAAATTGGTTTAATGTATTCTACACTTTCTGAATAACCTAAAGCTTTTTATATAATCATGCTTAATTTCCTGGAGGTATTTTTTTAAATCGTCATTCAAATGTCTTTTTCGCAGCACCATTACAAATTGGAGCAACCGAGTCATATTTTCTCCATATGAGATCTTGAAATCATACAGTGTTTTGTAGAGTCGCAAAAATGAACACTTCCAAAATAATCTTAGGTCATAAAAATCATGATAATCCCATAATAAGAAACTTATTTTGTAGGACATTAAAAATTGTCATTTGAAGACCAGACATCCAATCAGTTAACTGACTGAAACAAACAAATAAATGAGATGAAGAGTTATTAACACATTCAATTACATCTTGTGGATAAAGATAATTGATTTCGCTGACTAGGGGAGAGCGGGGATGGCTTTCAGAAAATAATTTTTTTCTTGATTATATTCAAAAGAATAGAATCGACTTTGGTGCTATATCATAGCTACATATGTTGTTTATAAACAATCAAAGCAAAATATTTGAAATTATATTTTTTTAATAAATACTTGATATGGTCAACTGTCCAGACTATCCCGTCGAATCAGGTTGGTTTGGACAAAAACTATTATTGAAGACAAAAAATAAATATTTAGGATACACATCCTTGATGATTTTAAAAATTACAGGAACTTAAAAGTCACTTCAGACTAAAACTGGAATACAAAATAAACAACTCTAAACAATTCTAAACTCGGCAAAATCAATATTAAAATAAATCATATTCGAATATATTGGTCTAGTATCGATGATTGGATTTCACGACCACTTCGTCCTTTTCTATGAATGCTGACTTCTCATTAGACACTGTAAATCTGTTTGACGTTATATGCCGCTTCAAAAACTGAACATCGTATCCTTGAAGAGCCTTCTCAGTCACTCTGGCAACACATTTTTTGTTGATTTTTCCGTAGACTCTACAAACCACATAGACGTCATTTGGAATATGAGCCAAGGTGCTTGATTCTTGATCTTCGTGGGAAGAATCTTCTTCACTCTTTGCACATCCTGATTCCTCTTCTCTCTTTTCTGCTAATTTCCTTTTTTTTGCCGCTATTTCGACACGCTCGGGGGGTGTCAGTGGCAACAATGGATCTCTTCTTCACAGCCCATCTTCCAGATTCCTTCCTTTGGGAAAGGCATCACCTTCGATAGGGAAATGAATTAACTGGAAACAAGTTTCTTGCTCATGCTCACCGTTATCATTGTTTGCGGTGGTGGCACTGGCATCGGCGGCGGCCTAGATGATGATGATGTCAGTGATATAACAAGACAAAAAAGTCTTCTTCGCTAAAAATTACTGTGCATCGAAACCCCTGTTTTACGTTGATGGGATTGGCACCCTTAACATGCACAACCTCAGGGTTAATATGGAACTCTTTGTTTATTTGCCACCAATAACTGTATATGAAATGAAAATGGAGTGAATAAAATACAGTATTATATTAAAAAAATACAAATTCAATTGTCACATACATTTAAAAAAAACAAGGGTCGACACAAATTGCTGATAATGTTTTCCCTGGATGGGAAATCATCCATTTGTCAGCACCCTGGTTGAAGAACCGTTTGAATGGACCAAAGACGGCCCTATCAAGCAGTTGAAGCTTGTTCGAGGTTTGTGGCGGAAGCGTTAGAATTATGATGCCATTCTCTTTTGCATAGTCGATGCCTTCAACAGATAAGTGAGACTGATGGTTGTTCATTATCGAAATAACTTTGTGCTGCAACGGACATGCTTCACAAAGTGTTGCAAGACAATGGGGAACTTCTCAGTCATCCAAGAGCCCCGCTTTCCACTGGAACACCCAACATCATTCTTGCTTCATCAAATCGTTTTCTCGGGAAAATCCATACAGGACAAATAATGCCAACTTGCATGATGAGTTCTCCACGTTCTCTCGACGGAACTTGGTGTACTTGATGACGACATTTGCAGCTGATGATTTTTTTATGGACCGTAGTGACGTCCGTTTCTCAAAAGTTAAATAAGTAATTCGTTTTAAATTGATGTTTTCTTAGTAATGAATCGAGTTTGGTTTAGAAATTACCAACGTTCGTTTTGCTGAAGTTTGAGATTTGAGCCAAGCCCGTAGCTTCGGGGGTTTGGAGTGATAATCGGGGATCTCTCCATGAATCCCGAATACCAACCACGGCCAGCCATGCCTTGTTCTGCCCATGTCTGAGAATGTGTTAATTTATTCTTAAACGCGTACTCATAGGCCAACTTTCGTGTGCTTTTCGGCATCAAGCCGTGGTACATATTCGAACATTTCACGATGTATACAAAACCTGTCTGGTCGTGTATTAAGGTCCGAACTTGCAATTTTCGACGAAATTAGCAACAGTAGAATTTTTACGTTATGAAGCCCAGCCAACTTCATGTTCTCCGAAGATAACATTTTTGCGTTCCCCATCATACTTCCTTGGCATTTTATCTGAAAAAAAACATGACTGATTTGTAGTATGAATACAGACATCGGATGTTTGACCTGTTGAATTAGTCAGTATTTTGCAATGATGTCATGAATTTTCTTCTTTTGTTCTGATATTTATTGTGAAAAAACACTTATTCAATAAAAGTTTGATTGATTGATTGATGGTTTGGACACATGCAAGATGGTTTGGACAATATGCGGGACAAATGTCCAAACCATCTCACAGTAGCAATCAAAAAGGGACTAAAACTAAAAAAGGTTATGTTTGTCAATGTCTTCAAGTACAGGAAAGCAATACACAAACATCAAGCATTATTAGCGATAACTTGGGATTCATGACAAGTGGCTGTTTTTTCCAGTTATGCAGTCCTCCTTATAGCTAAAATGTTGGATCAGAAACCATGAAAATACATTTTTCCCACTCACCTACTCAAACCGTAACCAATTTACTTGCCGCTGCATTCACAATGAGGAGACCACTGAACCGACACACCGAACGGGTACAGCTAAGATGTCTAAAAACCCTGGTGCTTGCACTTATACCTGTAGAAGTTTGGGATCGACTTGGCTACACTTGATAATAGAGATTACTAGCGTGTCAGATGGCGCCAATTTCGTTTTAGTTTCAATTCAGTCAGGGTATATTTATTTTCTGAGATTTCTTTTTGAAGCGAACTGTTCGCGGGTTCTAATTCTAGCTTTGCTATTGGTTGAAAAGAGACTTCACCAATAGCAAAGCTAGAATTAGAAGCCCCCGAACATTGCACAAAGAAAGCACTGTCGTGTTGTTTTTCGTATTTTGTACCATTTGAATTTGAGGTTAACTGCATTTTGACAGGCGGAGAATTGGAAATGAAATTGTCATTAAATTGCAGAAAATATAAAATTCAATGCATACAATATGATGAACTATGGAAATATCATTATTCGTCAAGATTTCTACTTGCTTTCAGTACTGAATACAGGCGAAAATTCGAATCTACGGCACAGTTTATAGCTAAAGAAGTAGTTAGCTCACTTGGCCCAAATGCACGTTCCAAGGTAACATCCACTCCAGGGAAACAATATAGGATGCGCAGAAGACTGTACGCGGTTATCGCTCTTCGAAGTATACGAAAAATGTCCGTATTAGTAACACAGTAACACGCGGTATGCGCGAGGGATACAAATCAGAGTTGCGCAGTGTACAAACGGGAACATAAAGATCAAAGTGCCGACGCCAAGTGAGCGAACTGATTCTTTAGCTATAAACTGTGTCTACGGCTTTATACTGTCCACAGAAAATACAAATTTGGCCCATTCTACAAAAAGTATCCTTACACACTACACTACCTGAAAATAAACAATTCCTCACGCACTAATGAACTGATGAACAAGTGTTTTTTTAAAGAACTCGGGCATAAGCTAAGCAAGATTTTAAATTAAAGAGAAGGAAAACGCATAGATACCGACAAAACACTGAAAATAATTTCATACAAGATGCTGCAGATGACAGAAATTAAGTTCTGACATTAAGCAAGAATATAGACAAACATTTTTGGACGGCGCCATCTACCACAGAGAGAGAAGCTCTGTTGAAGTAACAGGTGGTGTCCCCTCGAAAATCTAAACAATATCGAATCAGTTCATTCACCAGGGTTTTTAGACATCTTAGGTACAGCTCGTCCAGTATTGAAACGACCGATTGGTAGGTAAAGAGGGGGAAATCACGAGTGGACACGATTTGCTGTGCTACGGCGAATCTTACCAGTGTCTTGGCATGCAGCGTTTGAAAGGTTAGGTTTGTTTGATTAATAAATAGGTAGTGCAGTTATTTATTCAACTTTGCAATAGTTCACTCGTAACCTTGCCAAAATGTCCAGTGGTAAGTACTATTCAGTAGCGGAAAAAGAAATAGAGTGTTAGGAAAGTTATAGGATGTAAGTTCTCTACGTCTCGTGAATCGCCTATACCAAATAATTTGGTACGCCTATGGAATATTAATAGCCACAGTTAGATAATGATTCGGGCATCTTCGAGAAAAATTGGTTGTTAGGTAGGGGAAGGCCAAAGTGGTCGTTTCAATACTGGACGAGCTCTATTCAAGTAAACATGCAGAATTTTCTAGAAATTCAAAGCTGTCCAGACCAACACGTTGTCCAAACCATCCCCGCCCTTCCCTATAGCTTATTTTCTGTCGTCATATCTCAAACTAAACGTAGCAACGTTGCCTTTTACGTCGAAATTTACACCTTGTCTATTGGTAGCTCGATCGGCAACTTCAAGGTAATTTTAAATATATAACTGAAGGGGTTAAAGCAATACTTTCATTTTGAATGTTATGACACAAATCGCCAACTTCACAAAATCTCAAAATTAAGCAGGAAATTCAAGGAATAAATGATATTCTGCATAAAACTCGAGCATTCAACACTATATGCGATTTCGAAATCGAGCTATCAATCAATTATTCATTTTTCATAAATTATATATTATATGTTGGCAGTATTTTCCTGGTTCTAAATGAAATATAATTTAGAACTGGCAACTGTGCCTATCTCCAGTTAAAGGTCCGAGGCCAATGAAGCGGCAAACCAAACATCTAAGGAAATGGGCGGAGCTTCCTATCTGTGTGTATAATCTGTACTATTGTCATGAGCAGTGTCCGACCAAAACTAGTTTTTATATCCGAAACCGAATTTCGGTTTCTGTCTCAGTTTCGGCCAAAACCGAAACTTTTTTTCATGATAATTCCCCATTGCATATTTTTAGTTTGAGCCAACGTTTCTGTTAATTTTAATTAGCTGCAGGTGCGTGTGTAATCGATAAACTAATAGTTTTGTTATTCTTAATCAATCAGTACAATCATGGTACTACTTACTTAAACTATACAAGTAGTTTTGTTACTATCATATTTATTCATTATTACACAATTAGAAAATACAAAATACTCACCAATAATGTTTACACGCGAGTACAGACACACCTACCAATTCAACACCGGCCGGCGAACTGAGGTTAAATTTGACAAGCAGTATAAAAAAAGTGAATTTCGAACATATCCGACAATGCCCGACACGACACGAATGCTAGTTTCGGCAAAGCCGAAGTTTCGGCCAATTTTTGGCCAAAACCGAAACTGCCGCTGAAGCCAGCATTTTTGGCAGAAACTGGCCGAAAACGAACCTTCAGTCTGTCTCTAGTAATGGGCTTTAAAATGTTGTGAAATTTCGAATCGAATTGAAATCGCTAGTTTAAACATGTGCAAGTAAATATTTTTTAGGCTCCCTTAAACATGGGTTTTACATTTTGAAATATGTTTGGAGTTGTAACATTTTTTGTGTCCTCGCTCATTCTACGTTTACTAATAATCAGCCGAATTAAATAACGAGAGATTATTCATTAATTGTTTATTTTATTGAAGGAATTCAAGATATATTGTTTCTGGTCATATTTCACGTTTTCGTGAAAAAAGACTGTATCCAATAAATACATTAATGTGTATGAGTTATTCTGATTTGAATCACTATATCTTTAAATATTCATTAAGTTTTTTTATTTGCTTATTTTGCGTCGATGGATATGTCACCTAATAGTTGGAAAATGTCCATGATTTTTCTCATCAATTAATTGCAGATCCTTTGTTTGGATTTTTTTCAACACCATATAATTTTTTGAAGGGTTATTTAATTGTAACCGGTTTTCCATTGCAAATTCATTGGTAAAATGTTCCGAAACCACGCTATATGTATACCCTATGAATCCAGTCACTGAAGTTAGTTTGAAGAGAGAAAAGGTGAGTTTTGCAGCAATGGTGGCCGCGGAGCTGAAGGAGGATGCATAAACCTAAAATGAACTGTGATTTGAGTAATTGAGATTTTTCATTGGTCTTGGGGATTCGCAGTCATATCGAGTCTAAATATGTGAACTGCGGTAAGTCTGATTTTTTCCATCTTCTGGGCACTGGAATATTTTTATTTGAACAAAATGAATTTTGCAATCATATAAAATGGCATTTCGGGCCTAGTGGCATCGGCTTCAGTTTTTTCCATAAGGTACTCTTCGAAATGATTTTTTTGATTTTTTCGTAAATCATATATTTCTACGAGTTTTTCATCCAATTGGATAAATGCCTCATCCTTGAACATGCCGAGTATAAATGGAAAATATATTTCAAAAAAGGTAATTTAAAAATATACTAAAGCTTCTGTTATGTAGAGATTTTAGTTGTCGCCAGATAGAAGCATGCACTGTTGAAAACTGTAATAAATTTGTAATCAATTTCGTAGCAATAAATGGGTCTTCCAAATTATACAAATTTGCTGAAATCGGACGCTGAAATTTCTTATATCAATTTGTTGCGTTTATAGCTACTAGAGAATAAGGTGGAATGCAGATGTTTTCAAATTTTCTCGTTTTTTAAGTTTTTTATACAGCAATTGTGGTGAATTTTTATCTAATAAAACCGTTGTGACTTCAAACATATCTCGGACAAATCGTCTAACATAAATTAATATTACATACATTATCTTTGTTAATTTTGACCAATTTGAAATAATTTTGCTATGCGTATTTACAACAATGTGGTTGCAAAATGGCATTTGTTTAAAACTTCAGAAGCATAATTTTATATCAAAGAAAACTGAAATAAAAAAATCTGAAAACCAATTCCTTTCTCTTAAGCACTGCAATTTTTTTTGAAATTATAACGCTTTTCTCATGGAGCTTGGATTGTGTATCGAATAAGAGTAATTGATTAAAAATGAACCCGAAGTCGATATTATTGCTTTCTGCGGAGAATCCCCAGAACCAATTTATTTTTACTGTAGATCTAGGGTTAGGTAGACAAGGACCAAATATATTTATTTTTAGAATTGATGTCTACTAGTGATTTATTTTAAGCCTTCTCTATGTAAGTCAATTTTAATGGTGATGTTGAAAAATTATTTCAACTCACTATTGAAATTCTCGTATAGTAAATAGTGGGTAGAATTGTTTGATGTTTTTTCTACTTTCAATTGAGTATGGAAACTTTGCTTTTCAAACTTTACAACACCTTCTTCTCATTTCTTCCTTCCTCAGTCTGATTTTCATGCTTTCTTGTTTTTTCGTAAGGAAACTTTTGGATGTGTGTATAATTTCTGGAACAAAATAAATCTCTGAGTGTGATATATTTCGATTGAGAAAGAAATGTGTTAATCTTATATAGACAGATAGGTAGTCAGTGTAATATGTATGCATTCAAGTATTGTAAAATGTCCTGTATCAGACAGAATGTAAATAAAAATGGAGTAATTTTGAGTTTTTTATTCTTATTACATTTCTTCATTGTGATAAAAATGCGGTATTTGATGACAAAAATATAATTCAAGTCCACTATTTCGAAAACAAAAACGGCTGAAAAATATAGAGGAAAGCCCAAACAGCAGTAATACTAATATTGTTTGCCTCTGTTACAGTATATTTCAAGAATAACGTAGAGTAAATTCTCAGAAAACAAACTAATTTGGTATGCATATTTAGTACCTGTGATTATCATACAACCACAATATTTTAGCTTAATTTACATTGTTTTAGTCTATTTAAATGAAATCATGGACATCGAGTAGTTCCATGTGAGTTTCCTTTCGTAAATAATTACAAACGTTGGAACCAGTGCGATCACGGCATATGTCTTGTCATTTGTCATTCTTGTCACTTTTTCGTGTTTTCGTTAGTTGCTTGTCACTTTCATTTTTTATTTTTACAAATCACAATTCTCAAATTCAAACAAGAAGAGGTAATAGATGAGATATTTGTCATAAATAATGTCAAATGGGTACCTTTAAAATCCCGTTAACAGGTTTTTGGATAAAAGGGAAAAGGCAGTAGAATAGGTAGGGGATGATGACCAATTATTTTTTTCAGGTTTAATTTTTTGTTCTTGCCAGCATCTATTTTTGAGTTTTTAATTTTTTCATTCAAATCTATTATTTTTTATCATTAATAAAAATATACAATTTAATTCCATACTATGGAGAATTGCCGTTTTGTTCTGAGATTTCATTTCAACAGAACCAAATTATAAGATATAAAATGTTGGTCGAATTCACCAATGTGAGGCAACGACCATAACCTAGAAAAAGAGAAGATATGGTTCTGTGGCCATGTTCAAGTAATAATATAAAGCGCATACGCTGTTAGGTGTGGTACAAAGTGGTACATTTTGTTCAGTTACTGTGGTACAACTGCAAAAAAAGTCCTGGTAACACTGCTAGAGCTCGTCTAGTATTGAAACGACCACTTTGGCCTTCCCCTACCTAACAACCAATTTTTCTCGAAGATGCCCGAACCATTGTCTAACTGTGGCTATTAATAGAAATTCCATAGGCGTACCAAATTATTTGGTATGGGCGATTCACGAGACGTAGAGAACTTTGATAACATTTGCCATAATTTCTTTTTCCGCTACTGAATAGTACTTACCACTGGGCATTTTGGCAAGGTAACAAGTAAACTATTGCAAAGTTGGATAAATAACTGCACTACCTATTTATTAATCAAACAAACCTAACCTTTCAAACGCTGCATGACGCGACACTGGTGAAGATTTGCCGTAGCATAAACAGCCACCTCAAATCGTGTCCACTCGTGTTTTCCCCCTCTCTACCTACCAAACGGTCGTTTCAATACTGGACGAGCTATACCGAGTATTCAGCCGGTCATAGGCGTACTTCCAGGAATTACATTATTTGTTTGGGTTCCTTTATTATTATTAAAATAGTTTTGTCCAGTCGATTATAGGCGAGTGAAGAGATCAGACGCAATTGTGATTTTTGCGATAGTTGGTAGTGATTTTATCGAGTATAGAATTAACTTGTGATTATAGACCAGTGAAAAAATTAAAGATGGACCATTTATCACTTAACGAAAAGAGTGTGTTACTGAATGTCTACAATTATTTTAAGCAGCAGAATCCTTCTAATACTGTTGAAAGTATAGTTGAAATGTCGTCTATGGGATATGGAAAATCGACTATTTATAAATTTTTAAAAGAAGAAAAATCGGCTGGTATAACCTAACTCAAATCGAGACCAGGGAGACCAAAATTATCAAAAGTGAAGCTGGATGACTTAAAAAAAAATGCAATTCGTAGGATAGTCCATTAATTTTTCTTAACAAGCAAATACCAACTTTAGATAAAGTTTTACAAGTTTTTACCGATGATCCTGATTTGCCCACAATAAGTAGAACTAAACTTTGGAAAGTTTCACATGAATTAAACTTCAAATACGAAAAATTTGGCAGACAGTCAATGCTTATCGATTCCGAAGATATTGTATGTTGGAGACGAGACTACCTAAGAAAAATAAAAAAAATAAGAACATTTATTATTTAGACGAAACGTGGGTTAATGAAGGGCATTCTGTAGAAAGAGTTTGGAAAGATGTTCAACTGGTCTCAAGGAACCAATAGGTAAGGGTCGACAACCAATTGTTACCCATATTGGTAGTGTAAGTGGATTTCTCGAAGAGGGACTACTTTTGTTTGAATTAAAAAAAACCTGTGATTATCACGAAGAGATGAACGGAGACGTGTTTGAAGAATATTTCGAACAAATGAGTGAATTCATACCTACAAATTCAGTTATTGTGATGGACAATGCCAGTTACCACTCCAGATTAGTTGAACGTTTACCAACTACTCAATGGAAGAAATATGAAATTGCAACATGGTTAATTTCTAAGAAATTAATCTTTAACGATACAATGACAATAGCAGAATTATTAGCCATTGCCAACATTCATAAACACAATTATAAAAAATATGTCGTTGAGGAGAAAAAAACCATAAAACCACCCTATCATTGTGAGCTTAATCCGATTGAATTAATGTGGGCTCAATTCAAAGGTAACGTTGCTCGAAATAACAGCAATTATAAATTATCAGATCTGACTAATCTTTTCCTTAAATCAATATCTGAAATAACGACAGAAAATTGGAAAAAATGTATTAATCACGTGATGGAAATTGGGGAAAATATGTGGGAGCTTGATCATATTATTGACAGCAGAATAGAGCCTATAATAATTGATCTTGCAGCGAATGACAATTCGTCTGAAACCGAATATGAGGAAGCATAACACTGTAAACTGTAGCTCAGAAGTTTATTTTACACTTTCTCCAATTAATATTGTTTATATGGTTTTAATTAAATAAATCGTAATATTTTACATATTTTTCGTTTTATTTTGTTTTAGTATAGCTGTTCAGATTTTTTAACACTCTATATTAAACTTAGGTATATATTAAATTTAAGGTAGGTAGTTTAAGAAATATCAAAACTTGTAAATAACAGTAGAAACCTATAATTCTATATTTTCGAATACTAACAAATTACAAAAACATTTATCATACACTTTGTGAAATATATTCTTTCAACGTTTATTCATATTAAATAAAACGTAGCATTTGTAAATTATGCACGCCTATGTATTTCGAGGTCTCTGAAATTAGTGTTCTGAGAATTTACTCTACGTTATTCTTGAAATATACTATAGCGGAGAAGCAGACAAAATCCAAAATTATATAGGGAATACCGAAAAGAGCGAAAATAATAATGGAGACCAATTTACCACCGAGGGAACTGACTCCAGAAACAGTAACAGAACATACCTCCCATCACTGTTAGAGATAAAAACAAGTGGGTTAAAGTCATTCACTCTTCATAAGTATAAACATTAGATTAACTAAACCAATGGAGAATGTCTTTGATGGTACTGGAATCTTCCCAGACTCTCCAGTCGACTATAGGAACATTTTGCTAAAAGACCAGTGCATACCATTTCATACATTCAGTCTGTCTAGTAGACTAATCTATAGAGATTTTTTCGTGAAAAAAATACTACCAGGAAACCGACTGTGCCATCATACGAAAGACGGTACGTAGTTATATCCTACTCGCAACTGTCATTGCTTAATTTGTTATCAACATTTAAAAGCATTCTATTTTTCATCGTTTTTAACTTGTAACTTGAAAACTAATGAAGCAATCTCGATACTTTCAATGCACGAATTGTAGAGAATCAAAATGCAAAGAAAATGAGCCGTGCGTTGCGTTTTTTTTTTTAAATCCTAAAACCGCCATTTTTCAAGTTCTATAGTAGGCTCTCCTTAGTACTCACCTACAGTGTCAAAGAAACATACTTGCAAATTTTCACGGTCCTAGCCCCAGGAGTTTGGGCTGTGCGTTGATATGTCAGTCAGTTAGTTATTCTTTTATATATTTAGATGATATATAGATCAATTAATATTCCGCTTTCAGAAGAAAATTTCAATAATGAAATAAATATAATTAAACAAATTACTATTAATAACGGTTATAGTCCAAACCTTATGGAAAATATTCTTTCAAGAAAAAAGCTATAATTGAAGTGTTTCCTACTCAAAACAATAAACATAATTTCAAAGTTATATATTTAGACCATCCTACCAAAAAAATTCTACCTGATAACACCAATATCTCATATAAAACAGATAATAATTTGAGTAAATTTATTAAGAACAATAAAGATGAAACTCCCAACTTTAAATTCATCTGTGGTAGCTTTGATTCAGTCAGAAATGCAGAATATTCCGAATGAAAGCTGGGAAAATTGTGTAGCGCATGTACAAAAAGTGGAAAATTCATATTTAAATATAGATCAAGTTGCCAGAGAATAAATTGTGAACTTGGTTGACGATAGGACAGTGAAAATTTATTAATTATTTGTATGACACTCTATTTTTTCGTATCGTATTTGTACCTGTTAAGCTCAATTTAATAAATTTCATTTATTTTTCCACAATTTTTTACGTCAAATACATAATTATGTCAACAATTCAGTCATATCTGTACCCGAAATTTCGTAGGTATATGCTACTGTCTTTAGAAATATGAAATAAACACGCATGAGTGTAGACATTAAAAACGATTAAATTTGAATTAATGCAGGTAGCTAGATATATTAATATTATTATCATAGTTATTCTCAACTTAAATATCAAGCTCCAATCTCTTCTTACGGCACAGAACACGTTCACAACTTTTCTCAAAAGTTTTCTGCAAATCTTGTAATAACTTTCTCGGAATACATAAGGGCAAGACCGAGAAGGCGGTTTCCTATCATGATCAATGGGATACATGCAACAACACGCGACAAAATCACAAAATTGGTTGACAGTGTGTGACAAAGAACTAAATTCTCTGTCTTGCCTGTATTCTCAAGTGTGCGGGAGGAAGGTGATGCGTTAAGCGTTAATAACGAGTCTAGTAAATATAGTGATGTCCTAATAACGGTTTCAAAATTTTGAAATTGGTTAAATAAAATGCTTCGGTGTTACGTCAGGGGGTTGGCAATTGCACCCATTGCCTCCCACCTGTATCCGCGCCTGACAAAGTAACAGGTGTTTTGACGTACAATTTCGTCAGGTAGACATTATAACGGTAATTCACTAGGTATATTAAATAACTTGAATAACATTAGCAAAGGAATCAACAGGTAATAGAAGGAAGGATTAGTCAACTACCACCAATGAATCTTCGGATATTCACTCAAACCCTCATAATAAAACATTTTCATCAATGGTAAATATACAAATGTGATGTTTGTAAATAAATCAGATGATTCGTTGACATTTTTATATACCCACATTTACACAGGTCGAAAATAATATAGGTATTAATAGTAATAAACTTTTGAGCCAGTTCAGTATATTTATTTTAATAGAATAGATTTATTTTTCTTTTTACATCTGGGCTTAAGCACGTCAATAAACAGAAAATATTTACAATATAATATATAAAAGCTCATGCAGTAAATCATGTTGTGCATTAAGACTGTAGGTACACACTTGGTAATTATTAAATACTCGAGTGGTAAGTAAAAACAGTTGAAACTAGGACAAGTTTTCACGAATGTTTACGAATGTATATCTACACTGTAGAAACAGTTATCTATGAGTTTTTTAACATTTATCTTGAAATTCCTATCATTCAAAGAGCTCAACTCTGAACTTAACTTATTATAATGTTTCAAATTGATAGAGTTCAATTTTGATTTAGTCAATCTCAAAAAGGGTAGAGCTAATTGGTCAGCTAATCTTGTCTCATATTTATGAATTTCAGAAATTTTTTGTCTCCCGACGCGAAGCGGATGAAGACAAAAAACCGAGAGCTAAAATCTAATATTTTTCCCGTGTACAATACACTATTTTTTCTGTGACGGGAAAAACGACGATTCAATATTGAAAAAACATATTATTACAATATATTAAAGTCAGAAAATTATCGATGTGAAATTTGAATTTTTAATCTGGTAGGCTGTTGTACTTATAGCGACAATTAGACCTGCGTTGCCAAGGAAACTTTTGAAGTAATCAAATATCTGTCAATTTAATTATGTGATTTGATTTTGAAATTGCTAACTTAGTGGTTGTTTAGTAGTTATTTTGAATAATATAAAGTTAAAAAAAATGCCTGATTCTGAGTTTTCTTCGGAGTTAGTAGATGTAGCGAAAATAGTGATACAAAAATTATTGTCAGCTAAATCGCGGAAAATTTACGAAACCGCGTATTCAAGATTTATGGAATGGAAGATGAAAAAGACTTGCAGTTCTTTCTCGGAGCCGGTGTTATTGGCTTAATTTTCGGAACTGGCACAACAACAAAAGCCATCAACAGTGTGGTCGAATTATTCAATGATTACTTAAAAGTATGTTACAATCCAATAATAACGTAGACATTTCAAAATATTTCAAACTAATTACATTTCTGAAACAAAATGGGAAAGGTTACACGTCCAAGAAAGCTGCGATTTTTACGAGTACACAAATTATTGATTTTTTAAATAATGCTCCCGATGAAGTTTATTTAATGGCCAAGGTTGTTGTTGTATTTGGGATTGCAGGAGCTTGTCGAATTTGTGAAATCAGCCAGGTAACATTAGATGATATTGAAGATTCGGGAACGTTATTAATTGTGAAACTTAAGCAAACAAAGAATGATGTAAACAGGAGATTTGTAGTTACTGAAGAATATATTGAATTTTACCGAATGTATATTGCCCTTCGTCCAGCAGCAGCAAAGGATCGTCGCCTTTTTAGGCATATCGCAATGGAAAATGTATCAATCAGGTTGTGGGTAAAAATTTCTATAAGGTAACAGTTTTATAAGGTACCTGAAACAGTAACTAATTTTCTTCAACTTGAAAATGCTAACTCATATACAGGTCATTCATTTCGAAGATCGTCTGCTACACTTTTAGTTGATTCTGGGGGGACTTGATGACACTAAAGAAACATGGCGGTTGGAAGTCATCAACGGGCGCTGAAGGATATGTTGATGAATCGGTAGCACACCGGACAGAAATAGCTAATAAAGAGTTTAGAACGTGTGGCAGTGCTGAAATAACACACATTTAATAATTGTACTTTTGATATAAAGGAAATGTAACTTTTGTATAATAAAATATTCTAAAAAAAAATGTCTACCTTTACTTATGTGTATACAGTGTCACACATAAAGTTCGCAACATATGGAAGTTTTTTTTATTAAGAGGTATAATGAAAATTTGACTTCGCAGTTAGTTTGTGCTTGGAAAATGAGTAAAAAACAGCCTCTTTCCTTTTGTCATGTCTACTCTAAACCTGTCAAATTTGAATTTTTTTCAAAATCCCAAAAAATCAGTTTTTTGAAATTTCGAAAAATGCCAAAGAAAAAAGTTGCTCAGTTTCCAATTTCATACCTTTCCTCCAAATTTGGACTCTCTACTGTCACTTCGACTTTTTTCCATTTTTTTTAATTTTTCGAATCTTTCGCTCTACCGATTCGAACGAAACATGATTCAAATTTCATAATTTTGATGAATACGAGACTTTAATATCATATCTTGCCCAGGAAATACTCACATTAGCCTGTTACCAGAAAAAAAAATGCACCTCCAGAAATTCGTCTTTGTTGTTGCAAAGTTCATCTAGTTTTTTCATTTCATTGTGAAACTGATTCGGATTTCCGAAGTATGGACGTTAATATGTCAGTAATCGAATAAACGAATTCCTCTTCATTCTTATTACACTCGTATTTCTTTTTTTAATAGATTTTTATCCAGTTTGATTATTTTTCTGACCAATAATTCAGTTACAAACAAACCCGAAATATCATACTTTTCTGTAAACTAAACAATGACCTACAGTTTCATAACTATTCAAAAGACTTTCGTTCAGCGATTTGTACTAAACATGATATAAAATTTCGTGATTTTAAACAATATAAGACTAATGCAACATCTCGGGAAGAAAATAATACAATTGATCGAATCAAAATAAATTGTTTCCTTAGTAGGCTTTAGAAACAAATTTTTAGTTTTGGTTAATGTCAAATAATTGCGTTTAATAAATCGAGTTGATTCGTGTGCAGATTTTCCTATATTTATAATTCACAAATAAGTTTTATGTACAATGATATCCACACAAGACAAAGTGGAAATCGTTCTTTCATGTGGTGAGAATGTGCCATATCCAGATGTTGCTTGTATTGTCAATCACCGGCATCCAGGAAGAAATATTCACTTTCGTACCGTGGGAAGGATATTGAAAACATTCAAAGAAAATGGCTCTGTGGACAATCGTTTCAAGAAACCACATAATCCAATAAGGTATACACACTCTTAAAGAAAGATATTTCGATATTCGAGCAGGATTTTCATTTTGGTTCCAAGGTGAGAGAGAAAATGATATCACATTTCCCTACAGGATTTTATGGACAGACGAGGCAACTTTCACGTCGAACGGAACAGTTAGTTCCCAAAATTGTCGCTGGTGGTCCAACAATAATCCAAATTTTGTAATAGAATGCTGTGACCAATATTCATTCAAGACAAATGTGTGGTGTGGTTTATTGGAACATATTTTCTTAGAGAAAATTTGAACGCAGACATGTACAGAGATTTCATTATGAATCAATTGTCTGAAGTTTTGGATAATCTGCCTCTGACGAAATTTGTGGTATCAGCTTCACGAGGCACCGATCCACCAAACGGTAGAAGTGAAACAGTGTCTCAGTCAGATGTTTAGGGGCAAAGTGATAGGACGAGATTGGGAAGATTATTGGCCACCAAGATCACCGGGCTTATCTCCAATGGATTTTTTTCTATGGGGTTATCTGAAACAAAAAGTGTATAAGCACAGACCATTTGCAAACAAAGAACATTTAGAGAATACCATTCGGGAATGTTGTGCTAATATAAATCCCCTATTTATTAAAAATGCCACAAAGTCTGTGAATGGAAGGACTATAGAACGGGAAGGACGGTATACTGAATGATGAATTCGGGTTCTTTCTAAGAATATTGGAAAAATCAATGAATGTTACGATGTTTTATTGTGAATTTGGTTATAGTAATTTTGGTTTAATGTTTTTTACACATCTAATGGTGAAAATAAAGAATATGAGATTTATGAAATTAATTCAAGAAACGTTGCGAAAAATTATTATTTGCTCGAAAATTACATCAAACAGTTTACATCCAACAGTCACACTAATGGGTGTAAACTACATCAAAATATTTCGAACTCATATGCAGCTAACGGGATACAAATCTGTTAAACAAAAAATACGAGTGTAATAAGAATGAAGAGAAATTCGTTTATTCGATTACTGACATATTAACGTCCATACATTGAAAATCCGAATCAGTTTCACAATGAAATGAAAAAACTAGATGAACTTAGCAACAACAAACACGAATTTCTGGAGGTGCATTTATTTTTTTTTCTGGTAACACGCCAATGTGGGTATTTTCTAGGCATGTATGACATTGAAGTCTCGTATTCATCAAAATTATGATATTTGAATCATGTTTTGTTCAAATCGGTAGAGCGAAAGATTGAAAAAATTGAAAAAATTGAAAAAAAAATCGAAGTGACAGTAGAGAGTCCAAATTTGGAGCAAAAGTATAAAATTGGAAACTGAGCAACTTTTTTTTTGGCATTTTTCAAAATTTCCAAAAAAACTGATTTTTTTGAGGATTTTCGAAAAAATGTCAAATTTGACAGGTTTAGAGTAGCACATGACAAAAGGAAAGATGCTGTTTTTTACTCATTTTTCAAGCACAAACTAACTGCAAAGTCAAATTTTCATTATATCTATTAATAAACAAAACTTCCATATGTTGCGTACTTTATGTGTGACACTGTATTTATCCGGGAAAAAAGTACTCACTTTTTTTCCCGGGAAATAAAGAAGGAATTTCATAAAAAGTTATATTTTGTTTACCTGTCAAACTTTTTTACCGTCACAGAAAAAATATGTTTTGTGCAATCTACATTTCAGCATTTCAATGGAATATCTAAGCTAGATATCCCCGGTCAGCAGAGTTATTGGAAAAATCACAAGTACAAACTACCCCTAAATCGGGGTAAATTGAATTTTTTAATATGATGGCACGAAGGCATTTCTTCATTGATGTCAATTTTGCATTATGACCTTGATAATCGCATTACACGTTATTATATTGAAATCGCTTATTACATGACAAGAAATAGAAAGTTTCGATTACACCTTGTATCAACTAATGCAATTGCAATCGTGGTCGCGTAGAATCAATCTAATATACCTTAAGTGTAACATACTAAAATTTCAGCAAATTATCTCGATGCCTAGAAACCCCCTAATAACTGTACCTACTCCTTTGCTGCTCGAACAAAGACAAAAGTTTTATGTTTGTTTGAAGGTTGTAGACGATGTGGTAACTTGATTTCTAACGTTTCGGAGGTCCATCGTCTTAATGTATTTAAAAGGTTTTCACGACGTTTCGAATGCTTGTATCTGCAATCGTCTTCAGGTGAATACTAACAAATTTAGGTGCTACTTACCAATTTATACGACTGTCGGCGCACTAATGCGTGCAATTCCGCCATGTGCAGCGGTGCGTGTAATTTCGCGCGGTGTGGTGGTGCGTGAAGTTTCGCGCCTCTGCAGCCCGCCAGAAAGAGCAATCAGGGGTTTCCATACGTTCTTGATCTCAACGCTTGGTTGACTAAGGGCGTTATTGGCTTCGATGTAGGCGGCCTCTTTGAACTTTCGTTTGAACCAATGCTGCTCTCTATGTAGAACACTTGCGTCGTCCCATAGAACTCGATGGTGCTCAGTCCAGGCGTGGTCAGTGATTCCCGATTTTGATGTTTCTCCACGTTGAGTCCATTTCTTGTGCTCATCCAATCTTACCGATAACGGTCTCTTCGTTCTCCAATGTAGGAATCTCCGCATTCACATGGAACTTCATAAATGCAATTCTTACTGATTTCATTTTTGTTGTCAGGTTTGGTCTTGGTCAGGAAACTCCGTAAAGTACTGCCGGATTGGAAGCAGCTCTTGATGTTGAACTTGTTTCCGATCCTTCTGATCTTCTCGGAGACACCTCTGATGTACGGAAGGCAGATCACTGTGCTTTGTTGTTGCTCTTCAGATGTCTTCGTTCTCCGGAGTTGTTTCAATACTTCTTCTAGGAGTTTCTTGGGATATCCATTCCGGTGGAGGTCCTCTCTGATGTGGTTTAATTCGGCATCTAGTGACTCCACGTCGTTGCATATATGGTCGCTCCACCAATGTTCTCACGATCCCTCTCTTCGTCGAACTCGGATGGTTGGAGCTGTAACTGAGGTACTGCCCCGTATGTGTCTTCTTTCTGTAGACGGAGGTGCGAATTTCATTGCCTATTCTCTCAACGTTCACATCGAGGAAGGGTAAGGCACTGTTGGTTTTCATCTCCATCGTGAACTTGATCGAATCCCTAATTCTGTTAATTCCTGAGAAGAAATCCTGGAGATGTTCGTCTCCGTGATTCCATACAATGAATGTGTCATCCACGTACCTACCTCAACCACAGCTTTGGTTTGTATTCTGCCTCCCGTATAGCCAATTCCTCGAACCACTCCATGTATATGTTGGCGATGATTGGAGAAAGGGAAGATTCCATCGGGAGTCCGTCGACTTGAGAGAAGAATCGGTCCTTTTCCTGGAAATATGAGTTCTGTAGGCAGCTCAGCTCCAGCTCCAACCATCCGAGTTCAACGAAGAGAGGGATCGTGAGAACATTGGTGGAGAGAGCGACGCACATATGCAACGACGTGGAGTCACTAGATGCCGAATTAAACCACATCAGAGAGAACCTCCACCGGAATGGATATCCCAAGAAACTCCTAGAAGAAGTATTGAAACAACTCCGGAGAACGAAGACATCTGAAGAGCAACAACAAAGTACAGTGATCTGCCTTCCGTACATCAGAGGTGCCTCCGAGAAGATCAGAAGGATCGGAAATAAGTTCAACATCAAGAGCTGCTTCCAATCCGGCAGTACTTTACGGAGTTTCCTGACCAAGACCAAACCTGACAACAAAAATGAAATCAGTAAGAATTGCATTTATGAAGTTCCATGTGAATGCGGAGATTCCTACATTGGAGAGCCAAAGAGGAGACCATTATTGGTAAGATTGGATGAGCACAAGAAATGGACTCAACGCGGAAAAACATCAAAATCGGGAATCGCTGACCACGCCTGGACTGAGCACCATCGAGTTCTTTGGGACGACGCAAGTGTTCTACATAGAGAGCAGCATTGGTTCAAACGAAAGTTCAAAGAGGCCGCCTACATCGAAGCCAATAACGCCTTTAGTCAACCAAGCGTTGAGATCAAGAACGTATGGAAACCCTTGATTGCTCTTTCTGGCGGGCTGCAGAGGCGCGAAACTTACGCACCACCACACCGCGCGAAATTACACGCACCGCTGCACATGGCGGAATTGCACGCATCCTTGCGCCGACAGTCGTATAAATTGGTAAGTAGCACCTAAACTTGTCAGTATTCACCTGAAGACGATTGCAGATACAAGCATTCGAAACGTCATGAAAACCTTTTAAATACATTAAGACGATGGACGTCCGAAACGATAGAAATCAAAAGTTTTATGCTCGAACAACTCTTCCTGAATCCCGTCCTGTATGCAAACGAAACGCCGAGCAACATCGCTACCGGGCTCCTTCGCCCAAACACGCGATCCTATTGGGCCATGCCTTGCCGTGCGATTCCCGTCATGCGCGCTGTCTCAATATCCACGCCTGCCGCGATGCATTCTGGCTGCGGCGGCTGTCAAGTGAAGCCGCGCTGGACTGCATAATTGCATCGGAGCAAGCGAGGCGCCGTCAAGTTGGCCGATTTCGGCGTTCGTTTACCGCGTTACGTTCGACAATCCGATGGCTTTCTGACAGATTCCGCGTGTTTTGAGTGAAATGTGATCGATTTCGGTGGATTACGGCGATTGTCGTGCCTTAAATATGGTGGAATCTGGATACAGCGATGACACCTGGGAAGACTTCTTTGGTGAGTTGATGGTTATGATTTGTCACGGTTCCTGTAGCAGATTTGTGTGTTTTGTTGGGGAAAAAGGTATTTGGAAGAGCGGGTTCATGTCCTGTCAGTCGTGATTGTTGTTGACAAAGGGACAAATAGCGCTGAGAGGAGAAATAATTGATTTCACCTTGGCAAAGTTCGCGCGAACCAATGCTTGATTTGAGGCTGAATTTCCAGGTTTTCAATAATGACATGTAATACCTACCCCAGGATGTTTTCCTTCAGCCAAATAATCTTTCGAGTACATTCCGGCTTCTTTCCCAACGAGCACAAACATATCTTAGAGTTGAAAGTTATAGTTTTTTAATCATCCAATCTCCACTGAGATGTCCTGTGCCTGGAACAGCCAAAGTTTGCCCCACGTGGTGATTTTTTTGGACATCACACATTAGGTACCATTTTTTTAAGTGTTTCCACAGATTTTTCATAGATACCACATAATATTTTCAATGTGATTTGTATACATTAAATCGCCCTATATAAAACGATTTTAGAGTTCACATGGTGAAGCTTTTTGTAATTCATTTCAACATCTTAAGATATCAATTAGAAATTTCAAAAGAAGTTTTTGTAATATGCAAATTAACAACACTTTGAGATGCAGAATGAGGTTATGAAGTCAAACTGTGAATGGAAATTCTTCCTAAAAATTGACTCGATGGAACTTTTACTGCGAATTTACACGATCTCATAAAATTGACCAATATGGGTTATATTTACACCTGACAATTTATTGGTCAATTTTGGCAAGAGTTTTTACTCAGGAATACCAACATACTGACAAGAAATGGTTCAACTATAGCAAAAGTTCCGAATATTATTCAATATCTTATTGAATTGACTCTGATCCATTCTTAATTATCGTTTGAATTGATTAGGATCTGCACTCAGGAATTTTTCGTGAACTAATGTCAAGTTCCTTCCCCTCTTTTCTCAATCCGAGATCTAATCCACCATCTTCTACATCTCTGTCTTTTATATTCAGCAATGCACATTGCTGCGAATGTAATGCAACGTAAATTATGTTTTTTTTTGCACCATAATTTTTCTCGCGGTTAGGGTAGCCTATGTGAAATTGCGTAAATAATAACATATAACCTGAAAATCTCTGTTCTAGCAGGCATCCAATTCATGGCCGAAAGTTACTGCAAATTATCACTAAAAATTGATGAAAAATTAGAACCGATTGTAAACTCATCAATTTATTGGTCAAGTTCAAATTGACGACAATTTTCTGTTTACACCTATCAATAAATTCAAGGTCACAAAATTGACCAATTTATTGGATCGTGTAAATTCGCACTTACATGAATCATTTTGTTAGGGAGATGTGACAGAAGTAACTTAGGAGTTTTTAACAATTTTTTTTTCAATTGAAGTACCCTTCCAATTTTGAGTTGAAAATGTACGTTCATATTGGAAAAAATAAACATTTTTAATACACTCACCATTTTATCTCATTGAATATTTGTGGTGAGATTATGTGAAAAGAACATCAAATGCAATGTAAAAAAAAAAATCTTTACCTATACAAAAACTGAAAACTTTTTTTAATTTAATTCTATTAACACATTAAATGATTCGAGGATAATAACAAAATATCTTCACCAAGAATCATAGTCCTTAAGATATGTAGATATACTTAATTATTTGTCAATATAAACAGACGAAAAGCTACCTGCCTTTCTCTTGGTCACTGTTTCGAAAGTAAACTACGCAAAACTTCACAAAACGTAATTTATTTCGTAAGGAAACGCCCAAAAACACTATTTTTGAAATTACAATACTGTGTAACTGTGTGTGCTAAAAAACTTTTTAACAAAAAATTAAACCGACGAAATACGGAACTGAAAAGTAAAAAATAAAATAAACCTTAGTCTCAGTAACTAAGCTCCTAAACTAATGTAAGTAACTAATTTTGAGTCGGCGCCAAACAAACAAGCAAATGAATTAGGTAAGACGTAAAATGATGGCATCGAGTTGCGCGGTGACATTCTGAAATTTTTTTTGAAGTAATTTAATGATGTTCGTTGATTGTTTGTTTGGCGCCGACTCAAGATTAGTTACTTACATTAGTTTAGGAGCTTAGTTACTGAGACTAAGAAGGTTTATTTTATTTTTTACTTTTCAGTTCCGTATTTCATCGGTTTAATTTTTTGTTAAAAATTTTTATTTTTCATTTTTTTATGGCTAAAATATACTAATTACTACCTAATTATTTTTTGATTACTTCCAAAATACTTACTTACTCACCTTACTTCAACTATTACCAGTTAAATAATATGAATATCTACTTTTACTATTTGTTGTAATATAAATTATTTTTGTTGTTCTGGTTAGTTTACATTACTTTGTATATCATTCCATCCTCTCATAGAATATAATGGTTTTGATGGATGTGGAACAGAAATAATGTCAGTAGCGATCTGTCATTGTCAACTACGTATGTGTGTGCCAATGTTCATAAGTGAAAAATCAATTATCCCCTATTTTTCTACCCGTAAGGGTATATAATTCCATTCTAAATCTAAATATAAGGTATACCCTATCTATTAAAAAAAGAATCATCCAAATCGAAGAACCCAGTACAAAGTTATGCCTGATAGAATCGGTTAACGGACCAGAATTCAAAGGGTGAGTGATCAATATCCTTCATGTTGCTACCCTTAGGGGTGGATTTCATCTTTCAAATTCAAATGGGACCACCTTCGAAGTACACCCTATCCACTGAAAAAAGAATTATCGGAATTGGACGCCTTAGTAAAAAGTTATGCGTGATCATACATAAAAAAAATGTTGGAAAAAAAAAATACGAGTCGACTAGAGATCCTCCTCCTTTTTGGTTTCGTCGGTTGAAAATGAGTAGATATAACGTAAACTTATAGAAAATGGAATAATTCAAAATTACTGTGTGTCTCTAACAAACAGCAATACATTATTTATTCGTTACTAGCTGATCCGACAGACGTTGTCTTGTCCAAATTTCTAGATTTCCTAATTTTTCTTGAAAACGCCCGTTCGCGAATATATTTTTTTTCTTTGTTTTTTTTGTGTTCTATCTACGTTATGCCTTTGACTATGTCCGCTTCCCGTATTTCCTTTATCCCATTTCCAGTTATCCCGTTTTTCCGTTACTCATCCCGTTTTTCCGGTCGTTATCCCGTTTTTCCGTTCGTTATCCCGTTTTCCCGGAAAAAATTTGCCAAATCGTTCCAGCCGTTCTCAAGTTATGAGCTTACCAACACAAACACTTTTCCAGGACAAAGAAATTCCCAATAACTTTTCTAAAAATCCTTTCCCTAAAAACCTTATTCGGAGTATTACGAACATTCAAAAAAACAATTAGCCAAATCGGTCCAGCCGAAAATTTACCCTGACCAAGATTAGTTCCTGTGACCTTCTGCTTGGTAGGCGACAGTGTAACCGCTCAGCTATTTCCTCGTTTGGTAATAAATTACTCGATAGTTTTTTTCTTCGCCAAATTTCTTATATTCCCGAATTTTACAATTTCTGGGCAACTTTCCTATTTTTTCCAAATCAACCATCCTCGGGCTATTATGAACATTAAAAAAATTTGCCAAATGGGTCCAGACGTTCTCACTGTTTGCGCATACAATACAGTTAGAAGATTATTGTTGAATTTTGGCAATTACGGCAGTAGCGGAAGAATTATTTTTATAATGGAAAATAAAGCGTTTCAACTAGAACTGCACGAAAAACTCAACGAAAAAAATCAAGTGTTTTTCCACAAGATAATTTTGGCATATTACTCTTAATGAATTTTCGAATAATTATAACATTTCTCTCAGCTGTTAACGTTTCATTTGTTGCAAACTATTTGAGGTATACCTACTTGAATTTCATTTTATAATTAGAAAAGCATTCGAAGACAGTTTAAAAAAATCCAGACGTCAATATTTTTCATGTTATTGATTTTCCTTGTTCATTGAAAGAATAATTGTATTACGCGTACACTGAAAAAACAGTATATTCATAGTTAACTAAATTAATTACCACCTAATAAATTATTTATTAGAATTTTGCGGAATAAACGTGTATTTATTAAAAATAAATAATGCACTTGAATTATTTAAATATGCCTTATTAATACCAAATTCAAATTCAATTCCAATAAATATAGATATCGCTTTAGATTTATTGAGTGTGAATAAAACATTACTTATAATAAATAAAGAATGTCTATTAATATTAAATATTTTATTAACAATTAATAAATACAAATATATATATATTTTTTTTAAAAAAAATTTGTAATTGGTCTGGAATACCAACCACCTAAATTATAACATCAAAAAAATATAGAATATCTAGAAAAAATACGTATTTATTAGTGCCAATATTTAGCTAGTACATCTTTATAGATCTAAAAAACCTTGTGACGTTACAGAGTTGTGAAAAATAAAGAAACCAAAAACGTCATAGGTCAATTTTACAGGACCGGAAAGATCACACTCGTACATTACAAAAAAATTATATAATAAGGTCCCAGACAACATAAGACATGAACTAAATGAAGCCAAATTCAAAATTAAACTGAAAGATAACATTTTAAGCAATTATAAGAAATTAATAAACTACTTGACAGACTTAAAAACTTGAAACGTTAAATGCAAAAATATAATATATATATATATATATATATATATATATATATATATATATATATATATATATATATTTGGGGAGAATGGTTCTTGAATCTTGTTGATATTTTTATTTTTTGGAGGTTCTTGGGATGTAGATTCAATAAGAGAAATGAGAGTTTTTAGATAAACGTTTCGCCTCTGGCCAGAGGCATCATCAGTATTGGCTTTCTTTTATTCATTATAAGTAGGTAATATTTTGTTTAACAACATTGCTGAAAGAAACAATCATTATTAGGGGGACAATAGAGATACCGTTGAGGTGGTAATGTGAGTTTGTTTTGATTTTAATTTTTTTGCTACGGTACGTACCTTGGCATAACATTAGGGTTATTAAACCATTTTCTGGTTGTTCACACATTTTAGCTTATTGCTTTATGTTTAGATATCATATCTGTATTTCGGTGAGAGTGGAACTTCAAATTCACCGAAAACTAATCATAACAATCCAACCAGAAAATGGTTTAATAATCCTAATGTTATGCCAAGGTACGTACCGTAGCAAAAAAATTATAATCAAAACAAACTCACAGTACCACCTCAACGGTATCTCTACTGTCCCCCTAATAATGATTGTTTCTTTCAGCAATGTTGTTAAACAAAATATTACATACTTATAATGAATAAAAAAAAGCCAATACTGATGATGCCTCTGGCCAGAGGCGAAACGTCTATCTAAAAACTCTCATTTCTCTTATTGAATCTACATCCCAAGAACCTCCAAAAATATATATATATATATATATATATATATATACATATATATATATATATATCGAGGTTTTATCTATATTGAAGGATAGCAGATTGGAGTTGAACCACTCTCTCACACTGACAATATCTTGAGCTATTTTGTGGTGAAGATTTGTTTCATTCATGTCATGCCCCAGGATGGTTGTATCATTCGCAAAAATTTTGAACATTCCTTTAAATCCCATATAACCCAGGTCGTTGAAATATAACAAAAACAGTACTGGCCCTAGTACCGAGCCTTGAGGCACACCGTGTCTGACAAAGCCAATATCTGAAGTGTGTCAGTTGTGACAACTTGGGTTCATTGACACAGATATGATTCGACCCAGTTGAGACTTTGATTTCTGATACCATAGTGATGGAGTTTGCGCAGTAGTATTTCGTGGTTCATACAATCGAAAGCTTTCGACAAATCACGGAAAACTGCTGCACACACCTTCTTCGAATTCAACTCAGAGTAAAGTTTTTTCAGCAGATGGAAAATGGCATCCCCTGTACTCTTTTTGGACTGAAAGCCAAATTGCTGAGGATTTAAGATTTTGGGGTTTGATATAAAATTCATCAACCTAATTTTGACCAACTTCTCTATAATTTTACCAAGGGTTGGAATGAGCGAGATGGGTCGAAAGTTTGATGGATTTGAGGTGTCACCCCCTTGTGAAGAGGGATCACAATATTTGTTTTTAGGAATTGTGGGTAGGTTTGGCAAAGGATTCATTAATAAGTTGGACTAGTAACTCCAGAGCAGAAATTGGCATGTTCTCAAAAATTCTGATCGAGATGTTATCGATGTCACAAGAAGTTTTATTTTTGATATGTTTTATTGTATCCATTAGCTCTATTAAATTAGTTGATAGAATACACCCTATATTATTCCTAAAGGTAGCATAACCAGAACACGAAATAAAGTAGACACATTTTTATTGAAAACCAAACAAAGATGCATGCCGTTGGCAAATATTTTCCGTAAGTAAATATATAGGTTATTCCTTCTCCCAAATATTTATATTACACTTAACGCAGCAAATGAGGTTGTGTATGCAGAAGGTCCCGAAGAGAATAACAAGATATTGTAAATATTGGGAGAGAAGTCGAGAAAATGAACATGTTTGGCGTTGAGGTAGATAATTGAATTTCTAGCAACCAGGAGGAAGTTCGTTTTTCTTAATGCTTTCATTTCGCAATCATCCAGTCCAGTCAATTATCATTTATTACAGTTTTTGCAATTAATTGTGTATATAACATTGGATTGTAACTCCATAGGAGCTTTTTCTTTTTGTCGTTAAAAAATAGTACATTGTGTATCTAGTAGTAAAAGTAAGTAAGTAAAAGTAAGTAAGTAAAAGTAAGTAAGTAAAAGTAAGTAAGTAAGTAAGTGAAAAGTAAGTAAGTAAAAGTAAGTAAGTAAGTGAAAATATTCCCGGTCGACAATGTAAATTGAGGCGTTAAGCCGAGGCCAACAAGCATTGAAGTCTGGGAATTTGCTCTCACTACGAGGTACACATACTATTTTTTCTGAAATATCAATCAACATTATGATAAATTAAGGAATTTTTATAAATGCATAACAATTTTTGCCTATGAAATCGTTTCCTTGACAATCACTGTTTGTTTATTGTTGTGACAAAAGTCAGTCAGAGATTCACTACTTATTTCGGTTTCATACCTACTTATCGCTAAAAAATATTTAAAATGGACAGTGATGATGATGTCCAGGTGTGCGGGTTTACCACCAGAGTTACTAAATGCTGCTGAAAATGTCATCCTAAATTTATTGCCAAATAAATCCAATGCAAAATATGAATACGCTTACAAACGTTTCATGGATTATTGCCAAGAAAAAAAGACAAAGTCCCGATCTGAAAATGTCATGATAGCATACTTTTCCGAATTATCTACAAAGTTGAAGACATCTACTTTATGGTCAAACTACTCCATGCTGAGAGCTACACTTAGTACGAAAGAAGATATTGATATTACAAAATATTCGAAAAAACGTGCTTTCCTGAAACGCCAAAGAAGTCAAAAGTTTTGTCGAACAAATTGAAACGTTTATTACTCAAGCACCAGATTATATATACTTAATGGATAAGGTATATACGTTTAGAATGTAAGAATTTTAAAATTACCTAGATATTTATGTAGTGTTTACTTTTTAGGTTGCCTTAATATTTGGTGTTGCTGGTGCATGTCGCCGTGATGAACTATATCAAATAAACTTGAATGACATAGAAGGTTTCGGATCTAAGCTTTTGATTAAAATACCCGCTAATAAAACGAACAAACCAAGATCATTTGTGATAAACGAAACTTATATGCCATTGTATAGAAAATATGTTGCATGTCGCCCAGAAAATTTTGAAAGTTGCCGCCCTTTCTTTAAATATTCAAATGGGAAAGGTTGCAGGCAAGTAGTGGGAATACATCAGTTTGGCAAAATGCCTGAAATTGTCGCAAAATTTTCAAATTTGCCATATGCACATGAATACACAGGACATTGTTTCCGTCGGTCCTCTGCCTCAAGTTTGCTTAATGCTGGAGTGGATTTAATTGCTTTAAAGAGGCATAGCAGATAAAACGTTCAGAGGGGGAAGTGACAAAGAGAAATCTGTTAATACTATTAGTATTATTGCCGAAGAAGAAAACGGCAATAACGTCGCTGACTATTCAGGTAACATAACAGTTAAATATAGAGGGGGAAGTGACAAAGAGAATGACTTTTCAGGTAGAGTTCAGCCTACGTTTAATAATTGTACAAACTGCAACATACCTAACTATAAATATACAAAAATAGTTATAATAAACGTTCCATATTCAATAAATGTTCTTAATGTGAGTTGGTTGTTTGCGTGTATTTATTTACTGTCTAAAATGTATTTAAAAAACGGTAGGGACCGATTTTGACTGCCTAGGCCGGCAAAACTTTCCCGGACCCAAAACAGTCCGGGAAAGTTCGTTGCTTAGCAACGGACTAAAATATGTACTAGATTAGCGTATTTTGGGATCTGAAGTTGCTCCGAGAAAGTAGGCATTCTTGGGCGATTTCAGAGAAAAAAATATTTTCCGACGGTGTTGTCATTTGTAAAGGCAATGTGCTCAGTTAGAATACAAAAGCGATAAGCTTTTGAATCTATAACTCACGGAATACGTCGCACATCCAAAACAATTATTTTTTACTTTTTAGCGCATTTGAACAAAAAGGTTTTTTTATAAATTATTTTATTTTGTGTTTTTTGTTATTGCATCGTCATTATACGGCCTTTTTTCTGTGAGTTCAGAGCTATCTAGTTCTTCAATGAACTCGTCCGCCATCTTGTTAGCTGCCATCTCCAATTTATGGATTCTGACAAAAAATCAATAATCTTTGACTAAATTCGTAATCTCCGACCCCGAAAACCTCCACATACCAATTTTGAATAGAATCGGACCATATATGCCAATCTAATGATAGAAAAACATAAAAACAGTACAAAAGGCCTCTGGAAAACTGTGAATGAAATCTGCAACAAATCCGGAAACACTACAAAAATAAAAGGAATAAAACTTAACAATGATGTAATAATACATGATCAATTAGAAATTTGCAACAGATTCAATGAATATTATAGCAAATTAGGCGAAAACCTTGCAATGAAAGTAACGGAACCTTCAGATTTTTATTATTCTGAAAACATAGTAGACAGCACTATGTACGTATTCCCAACTAATGAAAATGAAGTCAAGGGATAATACTGCAACTAAAACCAAAAAAATCTCCGGGAGATGACGATATCCGATCTGAAACTCCTTAAAGAAATAGTAAATGAAATCAAAGGCCCACTGACCCATTTGATAAATCGGTGTTTGGATACAGGGTTTATTCCGAAAATCCTGAAAACAGGACTAATCAAACCACTGTATAAAAATGGAGATAAATATGAAATGGTGAATTACAGGCCACTATCACTTATCTCTAACATATCTACAATCGTAGAAAAGATATTGAAAAAAAGAATATTGTCTTTTCTGAATAAACATCAAGTTCTCTCGGATAAACAATTTGGAGTTAGAGGAGGAAAATCGACGGAAGATGCAATACTCGCTTTATCATCCTATATTTATGAAGCACTGGATAAAAAAAGGTTACTTTGTGCATATTCGTTGATCTTTCGACACTGTTTGCCACAATACATTATTAAAAAAAATATCCTCATATGGACTAAGAGGAAATATTTATAGAATTATTAAAATTTATTTGACTGATAGAAAACAGAGGGTAAGCATCAATGGGGCAACCAGCTAATACTTTTGAATACTTTCGTGCATTAGTCCACAAAATTTGATCCTGCAGTCACACTAATCCCTACTGATCTGGAAGACAGTACATAGCTGTGGAAATGAAATCGATAGGATTCACACTGAATTTCATTATCGAACCTCTCGGGATCGAAATTCTGAGGCCAAATCCGCAAACCGACAGAATCCCAGACCTGATTTTTCTGCCGATATAACTATTGCACCCACGCGGACTCCTTCAGCCATAACTGAACGTGATGGGAATATGTCGATAAACTCATAAATGGCGCAATTGAGTAATAACAAAGTTAATAAATAACAAAACACTGCGTTTTGTTCCTTTGTTTGGCACGTAGGAATGACTAACTCTATACACACGCCATTGTGAGTGCAAGTCTGATCGGCATTCGCGCATATGAAACTGGCACAGCCACGCTGTATTTAATAAATTTTTTATTAACCAATTTCTAACACATTTAACATTTTCTAACTTGGCTGGTTAGTGAAAAATGGTGTTGTGCTAGCTTAAGTATCAATCCTTTCATAACGGTTCATCCAGAATAGTTATGAGGATGATCCCAATGCCCAAATATCTAATTACTCTCAGATAGTATATGACTCGGTATATGATAAGTTGGGATATAAACGAAATTGAAGAGTTTTGTAGGAAAACATTCCTTGCCATACCAGAAGTTTTCACTTATAATCTCCCTAGAGCATGAATTATTGTCGGAAATTTTATGAGTACATGAATTCGCGAAGCGACGAGGCATAATTTTCTTTAAAAATTCATGTACGAGACAAATTTCCCGCAATTAATTCAAGCACGTGGGGGATTCGGTAAGAAAATTTTATACCGGAATTATATTTAAATAGAAAACATTGTAAATATTTATTTTGACGTTATTCACGAATACATAGAAGGCTATGTGTAATGGGAGTTTTGGGCGAGATTTTTTTCTGATTTTACCCGTTCCCTAGTAAAATAAAAATATATAACATCAGATAAATTTTTATATAAAATTGATTGTTTTCATACAATTTTCTTACTGGGTTTCAGGGAAATGTCAATATTGATTAAAAATGAAAGTGGATACGTTCGTAATACGCTCATAATTCTCAACAGTTTTATCAAATACACTTTACTCCTAAATTCAATTGTTTTCGAAATATTAACGTTTGAAAAGTGACATTTTGGTCATTTCAAACCCAACCAAAAACACTGATGTTGCTTTCAATCAAATTTGCAAAAACCGTTGTCGCGGTAACATCTTGTTTACTGTCAAACTGAACTGCTAACTGTCAAATGGTCCGGTGAGCGCCTAATTCCTTTTATGAAAAGTGTGATGATGGCTCGTAGTTTAGACGATAAATTTGAAGCAGTTTTGATATTTGGAGAAGCTGGAAGAAATTATCATCTAGCAGTCCGTATTTTCAATGATAGATTTCCCGAGAATCTTATTTCGAGGTCATATTTGCGCAAACTTTTAAATAACCTCCAAGCAACTGGTACGCTGAAAGATGATCCAAGATCAGGAAGACCGCCTCTTTCAGAAGAAAAAAAGGTAGAAATTGTTGCTGAAATGGTAATCAATCCGACTCAGTTGTCGTCTGCAGTTGCTGAATCCTGTGGAGTGAGTTCAAAAATTGTTCAAAAAGTCCTAAAACAAAAGTTTTATCCCTATAAAATGAAAATCCTGCATGCTCTCACGGAGGATGATCCAGACCGGAGGGTTGAATTTTGTGAGTGGTTAACAAGAACAACTGAAGAGGAACGGGGCTTCCTAAAACGTGTTTGTTTCTCAGACGAATGCACGTTTTTTCTTAATGGAAAAGTCAACTAACAGAATGTACGATACTGGAGCGATACTAATCCGCATATTTGTAGAGAGGAACACACCCAGTTTCCTAAAAAGGTGAATGTTTGGGCGGGGATTTTGGACAATCGCGTTGCTGGACCGATTTTCATCAGAGGCAATCTTACAGGAGTTCTTTACATAAATCTTTCAGAAACTGAAATTGAACCTCGAATAAGACAAATTGTATTAAACAATCAGGAAGAGTTTTAAAATCGTGAAATCATATGTCAGCAGGATGGGGCACCTCCCCATTTCGATCGCATAGCTAGAGAGTTCCTCGATACAAACTTTCCTGGGCGATGGATAGGTCGCAGGGAAGTACAGAATGGCCACCAAGATCTACGGATCTTAAACCTCTAGATTTTTTTGTTTGGGGGTATCTAAAGTCAAAAATCTACGCCACTGAATGCCAAACAATAGAAGAGTTGGAACGCAGAATAATAGATACATGTGAAGAAGTAGATGAACAGACTTTCATCAACGTGAGAGAAGCTATTTATAATAGGGCACTTTATTGTCAAGATTTAGGAGGGGGCCACATTGAAGACTTGATAAAATAATTGTTGGGGTTAAATAAAAGTATTATTCAAAAATAAATTATAATTTTTTAGCTAACTAATTTGTGTTGATTGTGAATTTAGAGAACACATTCGTAGGCTTCGAGATTTTCCGGTAAGCGGTACTGTTTATCCTTGATAAACTCTCTTTACGCCTCTTATTAGTCGAATTAATTTAGAGATTTAACTACAAATTAATAACACCGTTTAGTTAGCAAAATGTTTTACCGGAAGTGACCAAAATCCATACTTCATTTTAAACCGGAATGTCACTTTTCAAACGTTAATATTTCGAAAACAATTGTTGAATTTAGGTGTAAAGTGTATTCGAGAAAACTGTTGAGAATTATGAGCAGATTTCGAAAATGGAATAAGATTTAAAAAATTATTGAAGATGGCGCTCTGCCCCCATTTTAAAACTTTTAGCTGTGATTTTTTCATGGAAAAGTAGGTTTTTATCTCCTTTTCGAGCCCTCCAAATTTCGTTGCGATATACCAGGTGGTTCAAAAATTAGTAGGGGGGGAACGGACTTTAGACGAGCACTGTATGCAGGCATATCGTTTATAAATAACAGAAAAATCAAAGGACAATATAGAACCCAGGGGGACTCCTAGGTCAATATCATAGAGATCTGAGCTCTCATTGTTAAGTTTTACATCAATTTGGCTTTTTTAGATATGACATTAGCCAAGATAGTATATTATCCCTTAATCCTGGGTTAGGTTAGGGTTTTTTTCCAAATGCTTTTGATACATCGAAAAAGAGCCCACCAACATACCTTTTTTTTAGCGAGGTTAGTATAAACATACTCGAATATATCATAGGAAGCACTCTCAGTCGATCTACTTAAACGAAATCCATTTTGGTGTAATAATTTCATATTTCGAAAGGAATGACATCATTTTATTCTATACGATTATTTCCATTACTTTGCTCCATACTGGCGTTTTAGTTATGAGTCGATAATGATCAATGGCAGATGTATCTTTGCTTTTGAAGACAGGAGTAACAGTTCCAATTTTGAATTCCCCAAGTCTTTGGGTTGTCCTGGAACAGATTTCGGATATAAATTATAACAGAGCCCGAAAATGCAAATAAATCCATCAAAATCCATCTATTATTTAATGAATCCAGCAGAATCACTCAAAATGAACGGATAATGCTTTTTCGTTTATCATTTTTCAGAAATAGTGAAAGTTGTGCTGGGATAGATATCGAATAAAAATTATAACAGAGACGGAAAATGCAGATCAATACATAAAAATTGGTTATCATAACTGTACTATTTAATAACTGCAGCACAAACACCCAAACTGATCGTTTTTTTTTCAGGTTTAGTACCGCTTTGCTGAAAAAGACGAACGAATTCGATGTATCCATATGCTTTTACAGGCTCTGTTACAGTTTCATTTCGAAATCTACCAGCAAAACTGTAGTATTTCTAAAAATGATAAACAAAAAATTATTTTCTAATGAGTCAAATAAGACTACAACTTTCGCAATTCGAAATATAACTCAAACCTGAGATTCAGTTTGGCTAGATAATTTATATGATCAACTCTTTTATATGGAGTGGATCATACTGGAAGATTTTTATCTGAATTTACAGGAGATAACTTGAAATATAGATATATGAATCTTGATCTCGAAGAGAAGAGATAAAACCACAACAATTTTATACCCATGACGTTTATACACTTGTTTCTATATATTTTCCACTCCATTTGAGCGATTATCATGAAAACACTTATAATTTATATTGGAGATATCCTATAGACGTGATCTAATTATTGAATTATGAAAAATTATTACAATTTTTTTAAATGACAAAGGAAATGCCGTTTAGTAGAACAGAAGTTATTGTTTTTGTAGAATATAAGTTTGATGTATGATGACGATTTCTACGGGGAATTCTTTAGAACCCTCTTATCTACTTTATATTGTCACCAAATTGCTGAATCACATGCAAATAATTTTGCTAAAACGCCTTATGATTCACCATATCCTCAAAGTGATGCTCAATTTGTATTTCCAACGAATCAGTTATGAAGATTATATTTAGAATAAATAAATATTTACGTTAGCATCCCATATTGAATTTAGTTTTAAGGTAACTACCAACTTATGCTACTTAAGTGAGTGAGATATTTTATCTCGCAGCTTGAGCGTTTGAGTGGCTGAAAGAAAAGCAACATTTACAGGTTACTGCCCTTTTCATTCATATATTTATTTACTTGGATATGACCATCTGTAGCACATTAAATTCATACACTATTCTCGAGTAAAACGATACAAGTTAGAACGACGCTTTAAATATACCTTAGGGCTCCAAAGGAAAAAAACACAGTAAATATAGCAAAACTTTAATTTGTAGTCGTCTAACACGAAGTTTTTTTAATAATAATTTATTGAATCCTGTGCGATCAAATACATGATATAGCATAAATCAAGATACAAACAGATGGAAATATTAAATACAGAATGCAGTTAGAAATATCTAAACACAAGCATTAAAACGAATTATAATCTTGCTACATCAAGTTTAAAAATTTCGAAACGCTGGTAGGAACTATGTTCTTGCAGATATCCATTCAATTTAGGTTTGAACAAATATAGGGTTTGAAAAATGTAACTCCTTTGCATGGTTGACTATTTTTGAAAAATTGTGAGTAGGTATCCTGAAAAGAACTTCATTTTTAGTGGAATAACACGTTTTAAAATATATATACACGAAAAAGTTCAAAGGTTATGTTTAATAATAATAATAATAATCGTTTTTATTGATAGTAAGTGATTCCTACTACTATCAAAGAGCAGAGTTAGCGTTTACCCATGTGTTAGATGGGTAAGTACTTTCTTACACTCAACCAATATTCTAAAATGCTAATGGAAAATAGAAAAGAAAAAAGAAAGCTGAATTACAATATTTAGCAATATACCTATATAATAATAATGTGTAAGACACAAAAAAGAACTATGTAAGTAATGATATGTTAGTATGTCAGATCACGTAGAATGGGGATATACTGTACATGGATAATTATTTTATTCAAAAGTGTAGATATACAGCGGGAATACTTCATTCATCAACAGAAGTTTTTTCATTTTTTTCTTGAAGAGTCCAATGGAATTATTTTTTAGATTATCTGGTACCTTATTGTATAGCCTGATATCATGTAGGAAAATGAAGACTGATAGAGAGAGGTTTTATGCAAAGGTGGTGTTAATTTGGACTTGAATCTGATATTAATGTTGTGGACGTCTGTTCGGAACGATACTTTTTCAAATAAGTATGGTGGCTTCTTCTCGAGGATGATTTTATGATACAGCACAGAAGCAGAAAGATGCGTTTTTAAACACTTAGCCAACCCAGCTCTCTCAAAGGGGTTGATATACCATTTCGTTTCCTTAAACCACAGATAAGACGGACACATGAATTTTGTACCAATTGTAGTCTGTTTATATCCGATTTGAGTAAGGCTGGGCCGAAGACAACATCTGCGTGATTTAAGTGAGGCAAGACTAGGGCTTAGCATAAGATTATTTTGCTTTTTTTTGTCTAGAAAGGATCTGTTGGAGTAGATAAGTTTCAGATTGCAAAATGCTCTTCTGATGACAGTATTCACATGTTTCGTGTACCTCAGAGTATAGTCCATAAATAAGCCTAGATTTTTAACGGTATCTATATGGTTGGTTGGTTGGTTGGTTGAAAGCTGACGAGCCAGAGACAGGGTTGGCACTTAGCTTCCCTTGACACTGCGACCAGCTGGGGTCTATTGTATCACTCTGTCGTCAGTGGTTCCTCATTCAAACAGGTTTGTGCCTTTAATTAGGTTTAGAAGCCTGTTTATAAGGTTCTTCGGATTCATGCCTGTTTCCGGGCTGATCTCTCCAAAGGTTCTGTGTCGCCTACTACTTAGAGCGTCACAGTCGAAGATAATATGAGAGGCTGTTTCCTCCTCTTCATCACATAACCTACACTCCACGGTTTCCCTGCGTACTTCCATGGTGTTTAGGTGTTTTCTTAGGCCGCAGTGTCCAGTCAACAGACCTATTATAATACGAGCCTTCGTTCTGTTCAGGTTCAGAAGGTCAGCCGTCAGGGTCCGGTTTGGATGCCCTACCATGACTTTGCTGTGTATTTGCCCGACAGTTTGATCCCAATATTGTTGGTGTCTTCTTTTTATCCACTCGTCGATCAGGGTCCTGCAACGGTTTTTGCTAATCCCATGTGCAGGTTCTGGCCCTGTGAATAGCGTTTCAGATGCTTGTCTAGCTAGCTGGTCCGCTTTGACGTTGCCTTCAATGCCTCTATGACCTGGCACCCACATCAAGGTGACCTTGTTGTGTTTTGCCAGCTCGATGAGGTTCTGGAGGCAGTCCCAGACCAGTTTGGACTTTATCTGTATGGAGTTGAGTGCTTTGATAGCACTTTGACAGTCAGATAGAATGTAGATGTGTTTTTTCCTATAACCACTTTCTAGATTCTTCTGAATGCATACCATGATAGCATGTGTTTCAGCTTGGAATATCGTGGAGCATTTGCCAAGTGGTATTATGTAATCCCTTCTTGGCCTTACCCCATGTATTCCTGCTCCCGTTCCTTCAACTGTCTTTGAACCGTCTGTATACCAGACTATGTCCGCAGTTGATTGTGATTCTATACTCGGGGCCCATCCAGATCCATCAATTCGTGTTTCGAATGGTTTTTCGAATGAGTATAGTACTCTGAAATCATTTCGAGTTCTTCGATGTTGATTACATGAGTGATTCTGGAATGTCCAGTTGTTCGGATTCTCCAGTTTTTTGTTTGTTTCAGTCTGTATGCACTCATCCTGGCCTCTCCAATGACATGTAAGTCAAGGGGTTCGAGGTTTAGGATGATTTCCATTGCAGCTGTTGGAGTGCTATTCATTGCCTCCGTGATACAGAGACAGGCAAGCCTCTGGATTTTCCCAAGGCTGGTTTTTGCCTGTCTTTGATTTGTTTTTGGCCACTTTAAGAGTGAGCCATAAGTTATTCTTGGTCTTATTACCGCTGTGTAAAGCCAGTGCATGGCTTTCGGTTTAAGCCCCCAGGTTTTTCCAAAAGCTCTCCTGCACATCATGAAGGTTATCTTGCTTTTATTGGTTACATGTTGAAGATGCGGGTTCCAGGTTAGTTTCTTGTCAAGAATCAGCCCTAGATATTTCACCTGCTCTACTACTTGTAATGTTTCACCGAATAGTCTGGGAGGTATGAGATCTCCCATGTTTCTTCTCCGGGTGAAGGGAATTAGTGTTGTTTTGTTCGGATTTGCCCTCAGGCTCTCTCTGTTACACCATTCCTCTACTGTCCTCAGTGCATTTTGTATTAGCTCTGAGGTTGTTCGAGTATTCTTTTCCTTGATGAGGATGACCAAGTCATCTGCATACCTATATCTATATGAATGGAATGAGTTCGTTATTGACTCGGAGGTTGATATGTGGTAAACACCTATTTCGGATGTCTTTGTTTCTACTAAACAATATGGCATTTGATTTTGAAGGATTGATAGAAAGTCACAGTTTCCTCGACATGTCGACTATAGCAGTCAGATCATCATTCATATGCTGAGGTGAGAGGGCTAAGTTACTTTCGGTTGAAGGAAGATATAATTGAACATCGTCTGCATAAAAATGACAACTGGAATAATGTAAAGTTCTGTGGAAATCAATAGTGTACAAAATGAAGAGCTAAAATTGATCCTTGTGGTACCCCCTTTTTGATGTGTACGAAATCAGACTGTTGGTTATCGGACTGTTTGAAAACGATAGTATAGATGATTGAATTTGGCTTGCACTCGTCTGCTAGTTTGTCCTATGCATGCTCTAGGGGATTCGGAGCATGGTATTTCGTATATCCCTTGACATTCATTATCTGTGGTTTATTTAGATCTGAAAAAATTAGAAATTTTATTAGTCTATTAGATTGTCTTTATATCTCGTTTCTCTAGGATTCTATTAATTTTGTCAGTGACACCTTCGATGTAGAGGAGAAAAGCCTTGCCGCGACAAAACCCATATTGATATTCCGAGAGTGCATGTTCCGAATTTTAAGAGATGAATACATTTTACTAAAGAGCAATACTTTTTATTACTTTTCAGCATGTCACAACTCAGAACTAGAAAAAAGTTAAATATTTTGGTACATTGTTGTGTAAAAATCTTGTAGTGAAATGTTGTTCAATAGCAATTCATTTATTATCTTTCCTTTCTTTTCTCTAACTAGATTCCAAATTTGTTTTTGTTCCCGATGATAATTCTTTCCTTCGGTTTATTTTTGATGTTCGAGCTTTTTATATTTTGAATTGTTTGAAGGTACGCTTTCGTAAAATCAGTATGGGTCTCAAAAATTGTTGATCCGTCTCTGCTACGCACCAGCGTCTGTTTTTTCCAACTAATCCAAGACATCCGTTCGGAGATTCACGTTTATGCGGTTTTATCACAAAAATATAGAAAGCAGCTGACTAGCGCTAAAAATAAACTAGGCGATTATGCAACCATTACCTAGTTATTTATACATGCACGGGAGAAACAAACGAAGATACCATCTCGAAGTTGACTGTTTTCCGAGAATTTCAAACGAGCGGCGGTGATCGACGCTCCTTTTCGGTACTTTGAAGAATACAAATTTGTGTATAAATCTGGTTAGACATCGGTAAACAATGAGCGCGCACACGAGAAACGATTGATGGACTCTCGCGACATGTGCCTCCTCTTTTAAAAATATAATGGAAACGGAAATGGGGATGTTACGTGATGTGGGCTTAATTTATTTAACACCTCACCAGAATTTTGTTGAGCGAGGTGCAAACATCGGTTTCCTGACGTCGTATCCACTCAGTTTCGGGAATTAACGCTTAATGAACGTTATTGCCGAGAAATGTCGGGAAATCCGGTTCGAAGGACCAATCAATGAAGTCTTAGTTTTTTCATTCTAAATACGTTCATGCAATTGTATTTACTACCTAGGTTGATGTAAACAAAATCAGAAGTATCGTTCTTCAATATAAAGGTCTAATCTTGTTAGGAAATATTATTACTTGTAACACATTGTCAAAAGGGAGTGTCTTCTCTTCTCTTCCATATCTAAATAAGTATAGATTGGTAAGCCTGCCCTTGTAACCAAAAAAATTGGGTATGCGTCTCGATGTCACGTATCTTATTTCATAGATTTGTTAAGAATAAAAAGTGAATAAAAACAAGAATAGAAAAAGAATAAAAACAAGAATAGAAAAAGGTACAACAAGAGTATAGTCTCATTTTGAATTATAAGTATATATATTGTAATATTATGATGAATTGAAAAAACAATTGTTGTTAATTTTCCCTGCTTTGGGGAATAATTGTTATGATATGTGTGATTGGTAATTCTTTTATTTTTGCCCTGTATAATATATTGCAATGTAATAATAATTGCTAGCTAACGTCACTGTTTTCTCGTCACGTTGCTGCCAATTGTTATTCCTTTTCTTACCACGACTAAACTCAGTTGGTACACCTTTCGTCTCAGATAGCCGGTTCAGGCAATATAGCCACTGCTTGATGTCAAATTCAATCTATTCAATGTTATAAGTACGATTGCAGATCATTGTGGAAAATAAACGAAAAAGTATCGAAAAACAATTATTTCCTTTATTCAGGAAAACTTATATTTACCTGGCCTACGATAGATAACTATGATCATTCTACAAATTTTCAAAGACAATCATGAGAAACGGTGCTGAATAAAGTATACACAACCTCACTTTCACTTTGAAGGTTGAAAAATTCTTTAATAGTTCATTATCAAAATGAAATAGAGTTCTTCTGATATGATACGAGTTATTTGTGAAGTTATTCAGTTTGTGATGTGCACTATAAAAGTTTATACCTGACGCTGGAACTGTCGCTGTTACAATACACATCAAGACATTGAATCCTCCTTCAATCTACTGCTCTCAGGCTCTCCAATACCAGAAAGGAAACCATACAAATCCAGAAATCAGCTTTGAAATAGTTTTATCTGGAGTACATAAAAGGTAATTTTTGTTTGCTGCTATTTATTTTTATTGAAATTCTCTTGAAGTTGAGTTGGTTGGGTTCTAATAGACAAACTACCTTATATTGATGAAGTTCTTGAATTTTTCTTTTTCTAAAGTACGAACGTGGCGTTCTTTTCAAAATTTTTTTCAATCTCCCCCAGTGGCTTTGTTTTCTGGATACCATTTTTCCTTTTTTTCCATATCATTTGAATTTTCAAATTTGCGCACTTTGTTGTCACATTCACTCTTTGGGGTTATTTGCCAAAACTTATAAACTAAAATATTTTTCTTTTCTTACAAACTATGTACAATATTTAATGATAATTGTCTCTGACACTTTACCGTTCTTATTTTCTCACAATTTCTAATCTTACATTTGACCATACTGTTACCTGATTGGCTATTGTCATCAAGAAGTTTGTTGTTCTCCCATTGGCTATTTTTAGTTAGATACAATTTCATATACTGTATGTTTCAAGCTTATAATTTTGTTGTTCACATTTTATTCAGGATGATTTTATAAATCTAGACTTTTTGTTGTCTTTTGAACAATTATAAGTTGTAATCATCTTGACAGTGTATGAAAATGATTGCATTATAGTATTTGTATATTTTTATCTATCAATATTTGTACATAGGCTTCATAAAAGAAATATAATCTCAAAATATATGTAAAAACAATTAAAATAAATTACTGGTCTTTCATAACATAACAATATATATATATATATATATATGTTTATATATATATATATATGTAATATTGGAATGAAGGCATTACTCAACAAATATCTCTTGTTTTTAATAAATCAGTTGCAAATTTTTTGACGAATGGTAACCGGTGGTGAAGTTTTTTTTTATTTCGACATTTTATTTCAATTGCGTGGCTGCCCATACAATACCTACAGTGCTGTATATATTGAGTGGATTCCTTAATCAATATTTTTGAATATGACTGCAAGGAATAGTTTGCAGAAAAACTAAACTGAAGGGACAGTGCTGGAAACTGCATTGTCACTTCAAGGTCCTCAGTAGTGTCAACTATACAAGTGTGTACTTTTATTTTAAATTGGATGTAAAAGTTTAATGAAATTTTAAAAAAATCTGATGGATTCACATTTATTGATATCGAGGAATAACTCAATTTTCAAACATTATTTCTTCAAATTCTATAAATCAGATTGTAGGGCTAGACAAACGGATGCATCACAAATTGTTCCGAGGTCTTTTGAATAGCCTGCGTATAAACAGTAAATCGAATTTAGGAAACAATCCCCTATATTATTGATAAAATTCGAAAAGAGAAGTGGTCCACGATACGAACCCTGCAGAACCCTTGAATGATACCACTTTGTAATGGATAAACTGGAAGAACTGACAAGAATAATCAGCTTTTCTTGCTACGAATATAATCATTGAATCTGACCAACAATACTTCCTGAATTGAGTATAATTTATGGGCATTTTCTCTTTGAAGACCCACGTTGTCCAGTCCTGTCTAGTGTTCTCGCGACTGTCACGTTTTTTGTAATTTCATGCTTCTTCTTTCACCTCTATCGATCTTGCATTTCTGTGATGTTGAAAATGACTTATTATCCTGTCATATTTTTTCCTGAAAATTATTCCTACGTGAGCAATTATTTTTGCTTATATGCGTACATCGAATAGGAAAATGCACTTTACAGAGTGATGAAGAAAATAAGCTCAGATCATATTTTGTTCATTTCCTTTTCGATTTCCTTCCATTTCAGTTAAAAAAGGCTGATTCTATGGAAGAATATCTCTTCTGGATATGAAGGTGTGGGGGAGTGAGGTAAGATGAGCCTGTGAAGCTCCCTTCATTGCATTAAAAGAACATCGACTATGATTCCGTATAATTGATTCTAAAAAAGGTTAGAATTAAAGAACAGGAGCCTTTGTTTTCGATAAAATTCATATACATACATTGAAAAAAGGTTTATCTCTGACCCTTATACATATTTTTTCTATTTTTGATATCGTTGAATTGCTGAAAACAATATTGCCTGCTAACACACGCTGACTTGAAACCCTGACTCGAACTGATTTTAAAAATATATTTAGCTTACAGCAAAAAACCGCCTCGTTGGAAGGAACACGATTTCATCACACTTAAATTGTGCTTATGAATTCCTCATATACAAAATATGAAGATCCATGTGAATTAGAGAAAATTCCAACCGAACTTATTTTTGTGGTCACCGAGTATAATAATGAGCAGAAAGTAAAAAGCAATTCATGCAACGATTCCAAAGAGCTCGAGAAAGGATTGATGTATTGTGGAAGAGTCTGTAATAACCTTTACTTAGGTATCATTTCGTAGTGATTTACGAGATGATATGGTGATCGAATGAGGCTTGAATATGAATCGTGTGAACGTTTGGTTAGTGAGGGAAAGAAGATATGAGAACTTTGACGGAATGGTAATGCGAAGCCCTTTGGCTAATGCTTCGAGAAAAATAACGGTTTCTCATGGTGGTTACGCTCTTTAGTGACCATATACAAGATGAACTTTGAAGAGTGAAATATTTCTTTGGTTTTATTAAAATAAAAATTAGTAAAATCATGGTGAAAATTTTATACCAGTCATTTTCAACCAATCAGATGCTTTATTTCGACATTGTTACTATGGTAACCAGCAAATTTTCTGAAAATTTTTCATCCACATTCGCATGCAGACGTTAAATTAACAAGTGGAAATTTCCCGGCACATGGCAGCTATATTATAATTAGACAAAAATAATATTGAAATAATATTGACAATATTTTTTATTTACTTACTTTATAAGTTGGAAATATTACAACAATTTATTAAGGTGTACATTCTATAATATCATTAATTAATTTTAAATTCTTCAAAAATTACACTTCTACCTCCTCTTTCCTAAGTGGTGAATAAAACACAGAACCGGTGTTTTTTTTAACAATATGCCTGTTTCATAAAATAAAAATAATACTGAGACACCAGTTTATTAGATTTGTGTCCAAAAGAAGGCACAATATCACGCAGAATGTTGCCAATCTCTTTAGATAAGTTTTCTTGCTCAGGATTTAGTCCAGATTCTTCCACTAGGTATGTTAGATATTTTACATTTTTATGGTACATTTTAATGTGCTGTGATTCTTTGCAAAAGGAACACAATTGATACGATTTAAAATTCATTTTATTATCACTTTTTTACTAACTTATGATTGTATACAATGTTATGAGGAACTTATAATGCCACAAATAAAATATTGATTGACAGGAGTAGTGAAGGTCAAATCCATGGCTAACTTTACAAAATATTTTTTTAACCGGCAACATACGCCAACAACATCTATTTAGAATGAAGAATAAAATATCCCGATTGCCTGAATTATTTGAAAAACAAATTATTACCGCTTATATTAATTTTTCTTAGAATTAAACCTAAAAGAATATGAAAAATATTTAAGTATATATGTATAGGTATAGTTATATATTTTTTGCTGTATATCACCTTTGTTTGTAGTCAATATTGACATTTCCCTGAAACCTAGTAAGAAAATTATATGAAATCAATTATTTTTATATGATAATGTATCTGATATTATAAATTTTATTAAGGCACGGGAAAAATATCTCGCAATACGAACATCCACTTTCATAATTAATCAATATTGACATTTCCCTGTAACCCGGTAAGGAAACTGTATGAAAACAATCAATTTTATATAAAAATTTATCAGATATTATATATTTTATTTTATAGGCACGGGGAAAATCAAAAAATATCTCCCGCAATACTAACGTATCCACTTTCATTTTTAGTCAATATTAACATTTCCCTGAAACCTAGTAAGAAAACTGTATGAAATCAATTAATTTTACATAATAGTTTATCTGATATTATATATTTTATTTTACTAGGGAACGGGGAAAATCAGAAAAAATCTCCCCCAAAACTCCCATTACACACAGTCTTCTATTTATTTGTGAATAACGTCAAAATAAATATTAACTTAATGTTTTCTATGTAAATATAATTCCGGTATAAATTTTTTTTACCGAATTGCGGGAAATTTGTCTCGTACATGAATTTTTAAAGAAAATAATATACATGAGTAAATACTCATTTTTTATTTTGCTTCAGCTGTGCTTTAATCGACCATTCGCAGAATTACTCTATCTGCGATTGTTCTCAAGACTTATCTAAATTTTTCCAGAAAATGGAAAAAAAATATTCCTCAACTATATTCTTTTAGTATACCATGCTGAATTTTTTAATGAGTTTTCTGATAGCGATTAAAACTTTTCATAAAAATCAACATGACTTTTATGAAGGTCGTTCGACAATGACTGCTATATACTCTGTTACTCTGTATATGATAAAGTTTTAGAAGGTTCGGAATCAGTTGAAAATCATGTTGCAGTGTTTTGCGATATGAGTCGAGCTTTTAACTCTGTGCAACATCAGGTTTTGCTGGTAAACCTTTGTTTCTGTAGTCAGCGGAACACCTCACGAATGGTTTCAATCGTATCTTTGAGATCGTACACAGAGCGTGAAGATAAATAATAAAGTAGAAAATATACAAACTAACATTATGTCAACCATTGCGCAATAAAATAAGCTTACCACGAGGTTCTGTCCTTGGGCCAGTTCTATATACAGTGCTAGTCAAAAGTCCTCTCCCCCCCTCGTATCTTTTCAACGGGTATACTTATAATAATGAAATTTGGAGGGTGGAAATAAACGGATGTAGGCTTCTCAACTGGTCATAACAGGTGACGCAATAGTCATAAATGACGTCACAAGGCCACTGTGACCAATAATTTTAAATGGGACCCTATGGCAAGTGACAGCTCGTTTGAAAGGTATTGAAAATACCTATTCAGTCATACCAATTTTGTTTGGGTTTCGGCTGATTTTGATTGATAAATTGAAGAAATACGAAAATTATAGTTTCGCATTTAATTAATAAAGATTTAAGAACCAGTTCTTATAATAAATGTTCAAAATGTGCTCCATCTACTTCCTGGCAGTAATGCATCCTATTGCTAAACTCTTGTCGTACTCGTCCCAGTGTGTCAGCGGAAATTGCCCTACATTCTTCAACAATTCGTTGTTTCAGAATGGCAATACTTCAGGTCTGGTAAACCTTAGTTTCAATACCCCCTAGAAAAAATCTAATGGTGTAAGGTCCGGTGACCGAGCTGGCCATTCGATCGAACCTCGTCGTCCAATCCATCTACCACGATATTCTTCATCTAGGTAACGTCTTACTGCACCGTAATAGTGTGCAGGAGCACCATCTTGTTGAAACGTTATTTCCAAGTTGTCGAATTCATCTGGATTATCTTCTAGAATTTCAAGAATTAACGACTCAATATCATTTTGTAACATCTCCAGATACAATTCACCGGTTAAGTTAGCATTGAGAAAAGAGGCCCAACTATGTGGTTTCCCAAAATACCTGCCCAAACATTTACTTTTCTGGAAATTGAGTATGTTTTTCACGAAAGATGTGAGGATTTGTGTCACTCCAATACCTCACATTTTGAGTGTTAACATTCCATTGAGAAAGAAAGTACTTTCGTCACTAAAACAAATTGTCTGTATGTAGCCTGGTTGTTGGTTCATTTTATTGGACATAGTTTCACAGAATTCTAGTCTTCGGTCGGGGTCATAATCTGAAAGTTGGTGCACCATTTTTAATTTGTATGGATGAAATTTGTTTTTAGCCAACACCCTATGTACTGTCCTTTGACTGACTTCACAGATAGACGCAACTTGGGCTGTGGAAGAAGTAGGGTTTACTACCATTTCTCCAATTATGTCAATTTTTTTGTCATCACTAATTGTTGGTCGACCAGATCGTTTGGCATCTTGAACACTACCTGATGCTTCAAACTTCCGAAGAAGCTCCCTCAAATAAACCCTCGATATAGGGCGATCGGGGTACCTCTCATTAAACAGTCGTTCCGCTGCGTGGAAATTGTTTCTACATTCACCAATTATTAAGATAGCTGCTACTTTGTCGGCTACAGTACGTACCATTTTGCCTATGTAAACACTTAAATGTCTCGTTAAACAATAGCTTAGGTAAATTTTCAAGGTATAAACACTTTTGACAAGTAGAGAATTCAAAAACGTCAACCTTTTTGACAATTAACCAGAGGCGTACTTTAAAATCTTTATTAATTAAATGCGAAACTATTATTTTCGTATTTCTTCAATTTATCAATCAAAATCAGCCAAAACCCAAACAAAATTGGTATGACTGAATAGGTATTGTCAATACCTTTCAAACGAGCTGTCACTTGCCATAGGGTCCCATTTAAAATTATTGGTCACAGTGGCCTTGTGACGTCATTTATGACTATTGCGTCACCTGTTATGACCAGTTGAGAAGCCTACATCCGTTTATTTCCACCCTCCAAATTTCATTATTATAAGTATACCCGTTCAAAAAATACGAGGGGGGGAGGGGACTTTTGACTAGCACTGTATATATTTTATATAAATCAGGAGCCCATTGTTTTGCCACAGGCATTTTGTGGTTTATGCGACTGTTAGCGGAAAAAAAATCTATGAAAATATGACTGAGCTTCATTCAAAATTAGTGATAAGGTATTAGGAAAATCAAACTGCCTCAAACTTTTAAGGATCAATTCAGATAGTAAACTGACATTAACCACGAATAGTGCGGATCTCATGAAAAATTTGAATAGCAAATGTCAGATTAGAGCCTTGTAGAATGTTGTCGATCATGGTCAAAGTCAGTCCAGACTTTGTATGGTATTCCGATTTCGGCTATCTCATCTTCTATGAGCAATATTTTTATGATACAAAAAAGAATTGCGATTTTTTTGTGGGGCTGCAGTTACAATTAAAAGCATTATGCTATCTCGTGCCATCACTGAATCGTCGTTATATCGCTAACGGCTATGTGTTTTAACCAACATTTTGAAAACTTCTAGAAGTTTCTTCAATTAAAAATTATCATGCAAGGATTATTAGTAAACAAATATCAAATAAGGATCTTTTGAAACCTAAATCTTTGTCTTTGTGTTGAATTCGATTGAGTTCTATACACAGTTAACCTAAAAATCACCCCGTACATGTCACAATAAATTACAAGGATATTATCCTCTGTGTGAAATATTCTGCAAAAAGTCAACGTGTACGCGGTAGGTCTATTAGATGCGGTATGGCAATACCGAATTGATTTCACTGGCTCGAGTCTATTAACCGTACAGTTATGAAAATACAATATCCTTTACGGTCTTGACAGTTCCGATTTGCATATATAGTCAATCATAGGCGTTGTAGCAATTTTCTGGATTATAATTGCTATTTGAGGCAGTATATTGTATTCAAATGAGTGTTGAGTGTTCGAATTCTTTTGCATTTTTTCTCGTTTATATTACAATATCGAACCCATAAGGAATATTTGACTGCCAGAAGTTGTCGAATGCGCTTCTTTGTGTTTTAGGTAAGATATGCTTTTCAAATAGAAATTTCAGAATAGAGTCATGAAAATACATACTCGAGACAAAATATGAAGTTAATCCAGGAAACTTTAAGTATTCGCTGATTCTATTTTTTCATGGAATATAAACAGTTCTAACGATACAATCAACACCGAACTATTTTTTTTAACGAATACAATTTCTCGAAACGTTTTGGCTTATATGAATCGGATTTTAACGAGACAGATATAAAACCGTTCTTCATGAAATTATCCAAAAATCAGTTAAGCAAAGAATGTGAAGTAACCTAAAATAAACAAAATGAAGACCCGAAGGCGTGCAAAGTCGGAAAGGTAGATTTCAGAATTTATCACTCAAGCTAATGATATATTCGTGATCTAAAATTGGACATATTTCCAGTGACAAGTCCATCCAGTCACATGAAGCTTTCCTACCATTCATCAAAGGTATCACAGATAAAATCAGTAAAGTTCTGAAAAAACACAAAATTAAGGCTATTTTCATGGCCATCAACCAAATTTCCAAATTCCTCATATCCCCTAATGACAATACAAATCTCAAGGCATTTATGAAATACCATGTTTCGCGTGTCCGAGAACATATATCGGCCAAACTTACAGGAGAGTAACTGGCAGAGTTTACGAACATGAACTTGCAGTTCCTCTTCTTCCGCACTCTCTAAATATTATCGAAAGTCGAACTTTCACGAATTCCAGACGCGGTTCAACCCGAACTCCTAGTTCAAATTCCTGATGATGTGATAATTTGATTTTAATTCCATTATTTTTTTTACAAGCTTTTATTTACTTTCACCTGTCCCGATGTGTGTAATCAAATCTTACAATTTTAATGTGTCCCACTTCTAGTTGTTCGATTGGTATGTGGGGGTTTCGTAGTCGAAGATTATGAATTTTTTGTCAAAATTCATAAAATGAAAATGGCGGTTCGAAGATGGCCGATGATCACTGTAATTATGGTCCGATTCTATTCAAAATTGGTATGTGGAAGTTTTCGGGGTCGGAGATTATGAAATTTTTGTCAAAATTAATAAATTCAAGATGGCGGACAAGTATTGTAATTATGGTCCGGTTTTATTGAAAATTGTTATGTGGAGGTTTTTGGGGTCGGAGATTATGAATTTTGTCGAAGATTATTGATTGTACGAGTGAAGGTAAACCCTCACAATTTATCCTCATTTCTCATTCCTGCTCCATCGTCAGACCTTGAGCACTATCTCTTTTAACCCCTATTCATTGAGACCATTCCAATGAGCCCAAACACGATACATCAGCTGTAAGTTGGTAAGGAGTTGTGTAGCCTGCAGATTCCAGGTGATGCTGCAGCATCAGGTCAAGGTTACCATGTTCTTTCAATATCATTGAAGTAACAGTATGCCAAATTTCGAATCGATCAGACCTGTGGAGGTTGCTCGCATCCCTTCACCAACTAGAAAAGAGCAGATGATCTTCAAACGGCTGAACAGATTTCCTCGAATCATAGCTATGAACACTCTTGATCAAGTCACCTTGCAAACAAAAAAAAACTATATCAAAATAGCTTCATCCGTTTGGGAGCTATGATGCCACAGATAGATACACACATATACAGATATACACGTTAAATTTATATCGTGCTCGTCTTAAGTCCATTCCCCCCCTACTAATTTTTTAATCACCTGGTATATCGCAACGAAATTTGGAGGGCTTGAATAGAAGATAAAAACTTACTCTTTCATGAAAGAATCACTGTTAAAAGTTTCAAAATGGCGGCTGAGCGTCATTTTCAATAATTTTTTCAAACAGAACACCCCGTATATTATTCCATTCTCGAAATCTGCTCATAATTCTCAACAGTTTTCTCTGATACACTTTACTCCTAAATTCAATTGTTTTCGAAATATTAACGTTTGAAAAGTGACATTCCGGTTTGAAATGAAGTATGGATTTTGGTCACTTCCGGTAAAACATTTTGCTAACTAAACGTTGTTATAAATTTGTAGTTAAATCTCTTAATCAATTCGTCCAATAAGAGGCGTAAAGAGAGAGTTTATTAAGGATAAACAGTACCGCGTACCGGAAAATCTCGAAGCCTACGAATGTGTTCTGTAAATTCACAATCAAAACAAATTAGTTAGCTTAACAATTATAATTTATTTTTGAATAACACTTTTATTTAACCCCAACAATTATTTCATCAAGTGTTCAATGTGGCCCCCTCCTAAATCTAGACAATAAAGTGCCCTATTTCTAGGAAGCCCCGTTCTCCTTCAATTGTTCTCGTTCACCACTCACAAAATTCATCCCTCCTGTCTGGATCATCCTCCGTAAGAGCATGCAAGATTTTCATTTTATAGGGATAAAACTTTTCTTTTCTTAGGACTCTTTGGACACTTTTTGAACTTACTCCACAGGATTCAGCAACTGCAAACGTCGACTGAGTCGGATTGAGTACCATTTCAGCAACAATTTCTGCCTTTTTTTCTTCTGAAAGAGGCGGTCTTCCTTATCTTGGATAATCTTTCAGCGTACCAGTTGCTTGGAGCTTATTTAACATTTTGCGCAAATATGACCTCGAAATGGGATTCTCGGGAAATCTATCATTGAACATACGGACTGCTAGATGATAATTTCTTCCAGCTTCTCCAAATATGAAAACAGCTTCAAATTTATCGTCTAAACTACGAGCTATGATCACAGTTTTCATAAAAGGATTTAGGCGCTCAACGGACTATTTGACAGTTAGCAGTTCAGTTTGACAGTAAACAAGATTGTGAATTTACAGAACACATTCATAGGCTTCGAGATTTTCCGGTAAGCGGTACTGTTTATCCTTAATAAACTCTCTTTACACCTCTTATCAGTCGAATTCATTAAGAGATTTAACTACACATTAATAATAACGTTTAGTTAGCAAAATGTTTTATCGGAAGTGACCAAAATTCATACTTCATTTTAAACCGGAATGTCAATTTTCAAACGTAATAGTTAGTAATTGAATTTAGGAGTAAAGTTTATTAGAGACAACTGTTGAGAATTATGAGCAGATTTCGAAAATGGAATAGTATACGGGGTGTTCTGTTTAAAAAAATTATTGAAGATGGCGCTCAGCCGCCGTTTTGAAACTTTTAGCTGTGATTTTTTCATGAAAAGGTAGGTTTTTATCTCCTATTCAAGCCCCCCAAATTTCGTTGCGATATAGGTGGTTCAAAAATTAGTAGGGGGGGGGGGGAAGACGGACTTTAGACGAGCACTGTACATACACAGATACACTCGTTACCCTCTGCGTCGGGGGTTAAAAAGTAAAAATTTAACGAAAAAGTACCCCTTATTTATTTTCAATTAATTTCTCAGTAAGCAAATCCCGTATGAAATTTTCTACCTAGAAACAATTATGCAAAGCAAAAATTTATAGGGACAACCTGTTATTTTTCTTGCTCTAAAATATGTCAATAATTACTTACATTTTCGTTTCGGAACTTTACTGACAGATAACTTCTACGACAACCAATAACATTTTATCGGGTTTCGTTTCAACGCATATTATAAGTTCATACACCTCTAGATCTCATCTTGAGGAAAATATTTTCCAAACGTCCGAGCACGCACAAAAACCATTAATCACATTCATCAAGACAAAACAATGAAAAAAACAAACGAACAAACAGCACTCTAGATACGATTACATGCATCGCAAGCGTTGTAGGTGTGATATGGATAACATTCATCGTACAGGGTCTCACACAGAATAATTTTCTAAAGCTACAGAAATAAACAGTTTTCCATCAGCGGATAATTAGAAAACATAGCTGAAGCGGGGTGTCATATATCTCATTTGTAGTTTTTGCTTACGTGAAAATTTTATTTCTTGAAACAGAATGTTTAAGAAAAAACAATTGGCGATAGAAAATATGCGATACGCCCCCTACCGGCCTTCTTAAGAACTCGAGAATCACGGACAAAGTTTGTTTACAAATATTTCCCGTGCTTTTGGATGAGCCATAATTTGCGATTAATTGAGGATCTGACTTCATTCTGCCAATTAACGTCGAATATTTCCATACTCTTGGATTTCTAGTTCCTGTACGTGAGTTTTTTTCTGGTGATAGTCTCTGCCGAACATGGGGAAATACAACTCATGTTGTTCAGTTTTCATTTCTTTCAGGGGCATAGCTTTATATTTCTCTCTTGCAGAATGTTTCTGGATATCCCAAACACACTTTACGTCAGTTTGAGAAATCAGCTCCAGCTCTTCCAAATTTTCCCTGAAACAAAAACTATTAGAAAAAAGAATCACGATTGGCAATTCAAATATTGTTACCTTGTACAATATATCAAAACAGCTGATATGTGCTTGCATTTCCCACTATTTCCCACTATTTCCTGCTTTGCAAGAACAATGAAATGTATCAATCAAGGCTCTTCGATCTATCTGATGTGGTTCTGAGGGGAGAGCACTAGTCTGAAGGCAAAGGGCATACATTTTGATATTGTCATGATCAGAGTTCATCCTTCCACATTAAATTAGATGTCCTGCGTTTAAAACTGCTTCTCCCTCGGTGATACATCGGGAATGAATTGTCCGAAGTTTTCAGGTGATCGAAGAAATCCATCAAACCAAGTTTCATCTTAAAAATAACCTCAAACTTTAACAAACAACAAGCATTAAAAACTAATCGGAGATAAAATACCTTCAAATCACTTCACCAAAAACGTTCTTTCAAGTCTTTAAATTGAAACACAATCACTTTTCACTGGAAGAAACAGCTAGTTTTAACAAATAGTTCGAAAATAGATGAAGCGGTAACCAAAACTCCATATAAACCCGTGCAATCTCAGTTCCTCATCTTCCGATAGTTGGCGCTGAGATCTTATTTCCTATCGCCAATACTGGAATATTTCAGATCAATAATCACCAAATTCTATGTGTCTAATTTTACCTTTTTCATCAAGAATATAATTAATTGATTTCAGTGTTTCTTTTACTTCTTGTTGGTAAAATAATGTGAGATCATTGTTGAGTTTTACAAATATATCTGATTTCAAGAAATCTGAAGTACTCTGTATGTAATCGGCTTTAAGAACTGCAATCACCGTTTTTCCTTTGTCCGCACGTGTAAAAATGATGCAATTTTCAATAGACTTTTTCTTTATCACTTTTGCAATTAATGTTTCTCTATTATCCTTTGTTTGAGATTTTGAAAGTTCAGATTTCAATATATTAGCCGGAAAATGTTTGTTAATGATGAACCCTCTTTCATTTCTATAGAATCAATGTCTAAAATGATGAGAATAAAAAATTTGGATTGAATAGTGAGAAATAAAAAAAAACGAAATCTGATTTTATTTTCAATTTTTCATCTGTTAATAACTCAAAATGTGTGCCGTAAGGACTATGACGTTCATCGAATTCACAACTACGTATAAAAATGACAGTGAGAGGAAATATGTACAAAAAATGGATAATTTCCAAGTTTTTTCTATTTTGATAGTAAGAAGTGATAATCCGTTATACAAATTATGATTTGATGCAAAAACAATGCGGAATATCATCAATTCAAGGTCCTGAATTCCCTAATCTATATAAAAGAGTAGATGATTAAAAATATGAAACATTGATTTTTTGAGTTTTCGAAAGGTGTTCGTTACTATGTTCATGAAATTTGTATCTTATCAAAATACCGTGGAATAATGATGAAATATCTTTGATTTCACTAGAACCAATGTCTGAAATGATGAAAATAACAAATTTAGATTTCTAAAAAAATCGAAATCTGACAAATTGTCTTTTCTTTATTTTTCTCATTTGTTAATAACTCAAAATGTGTGCCGTGAGGACAATGCCGTTCATCGACTTCACAGCTACTTATGCAATGCCAGTGAGAGAAAATATGTACTTTTCAACGATATTTCTGCTTCAGTTCCTAGAATTTCTAATTTTTGTTCGTTTATTTCTTCGTGTGACGTGAAATCTGTTTCGGATAAGTTAACAAATTCGTGATTGTTGAGTTAGTATTATCTCAACCTGAAGAAGCTATTGTATATCGAATCATTTAGTGAAGTGATTATCTTTTGTTTGTTTCAAGCAGAGTGTTTGCAGACCTCGTTTCATCGAAACCATTACATCAAAAGTGTTGTATTCATAAATGCCGCTATTGGAAAAGTACATGATTCATATACGTTCGTTTATGGGGATTTCCAATGAATTTTCTCCGTCCCCTTTCCATTCCAATCCAATCCCGAATTGGTTAGATGTTCTCGATAGATCACCGTGTATATAGTACGGTCGATTACTTAACAATCACGCTTGTCATAGAAGACGAATTGATCTGTGAATGCGTTCGAAACCGTAAAATTTACCGCAGAAGGCTCGCCTAGCCCGTGGTACAACATGGTATTTATTATTTCTTCACCCAGGTCTAGAAACCGTATATTAATATCAAATGTCACGCAAACTTGTACCTCACTTCTTAAATGGGAAATGTGATTAGTATCACTGCGATATAGGATCGAAACAAACATTGATAAAGGTCGGGTAATATGTTTTATCCGTTCGAATTTTTTGTGTTGTGATTCTTGTGAAAGAAATCGATAATTGTATAGTTTTCCCAATATCAATTGCAGAAGCATAAAAAAGTCTTGCGGCGAAATCCTGTGAGCAGCAGTGGCGGAGATAACTAATTTTATTTAGATATTTTTTATCCTAAAACGTATTTCGATCGGCACACACCAAGACCACAGACGCTACTGGTATTTAATCTTTCTTTAAAACACAAATATAACGCGTGATTTATGACCTCCCATCGTATAGACACACCTGCCAGCATTGATGTCCGACTTGATTGGCCCAGACGAATCGGTTGTAGAACAGACAGCAGTCACTCAAGTCCACGTTGACCAGCGGGCTCTTTGTGCCGACGGAGACTGTATACAAGTAGTACAGATTATTTTTCGTTCCGTTTCTTCGCATATACGCTCGTGTTAGCGAAGTGAGTTTTTATTTGCTCCCTATAGAAACAGCTTCTGCAATTGATATTGGATGAACTATAATAAATTGGTTGATTTGGAGGGATTCTGCAATGGCGATATTATATACAGGGTGTCAAGGGTGTCAAGATTTCAGGGGCGTATTTTTGAGGTCAAAATAAGATTTTTTTTCCATAAACATGTGTACCGCAAACGCTTTCTTGCCGATCTACAGAGCATTGAAGTTTAAATATTTTTTTATTTTTTTCTTCATAGCTCTTTCAGTTTTTGCGATATTAGGATCAAATTTGAAACATAGGTTTCGTTTTAGGGTTCAAATAATCCAGTATGCCGAGTGATTGTAAGAATCTACAAGGAGATATTTTTTCAGGGGTCGAACTCATAAACTTTTTTGTAGTGCGCCCCTGATGGATTCCAACATATGCAATGATTTTTTTTTAATACATTTGTTTGTCTCTTGTAATTCTTACGCATCTGCGACCGTTATCGAGAAAAAAGTTAAATCATTTTCTGTAATTCGCTACATTTAATTAACCTATTATCACAATGAAAACAAAAAACGCTTCTTATTTGGTTTGTGATATAAATTACAAGTTTCCTTAAATATTACCTAAAAAATAATAAACTTAACGAATCTTGACTTTTATGAAAGGTGCTGGAAATGCCCTCCTCCTTCTGCGATACAACCTTCCACTCTTCTTCTCATGGACTGCGTACGCGTTCTAAAATTCCGGGAGTGTTTCTTACGGTGTGGAAGGCATCCATAATTCGTTCAGTGAGCACTTTGGTGGAAGGCACTGGTTCTGCACCATAAACTAGGCCCTTTACATGTCTCCATAGAAAGAAGTCCAGTGGGTTGCAATCTGGGGACCGTGGAGGACAAGCAATTGGACCTGCTCTGCTAACACCGATTGGGAAACACTGTATCTAAATAATCGTGGACAATGACTCGAAAATGGGGGGGGGATGGGCATCATGCATAAACCACATTTGTTGACGAACTTGTAAAGGCACGTCCTACACTAATGCAGGCAATTCGTTCTGTAGGAAGTTTAAATATGTGGCACCATTTAAAATTCGCGGTAAAATAAAAGGAACGATTAAAGTATCTCCTATTATTCCTGCCCATATGTTTACACTGAACTGTTCCTGTTGTAGAGATTGTCTGATCATGTGTGGATTTTCTAGTGCTCAAATATGAACGTTGTGGTAATTCACTACTCCGTCGCGTGTACAGTGAGCTTCGTCGGTAAAAAGGATACGAGATAAAAATGCAGGATCCCTAGTACAGTTGCGCAGTATCCATCGGGAGAACTGCAAGCGCCTTGGAAAATCTCGCGGAAGCAAACCTTGGACGCGCTGGATATGATATGGGTATAGCACGTTTTCGTGTAAAACCCTCCAGACAGTTGAATGGGAAACATCAAAATAATAATAATAATAATAATATCGTTTATTATGCATAAAAGTACATTTTATACATAAAAGGAAAAGGGTTAGCCAAAGGCTATCTTCCACCCCTCCCAAAAATTATATAGTGTGTGTAAGAAAATTATGATAAAATAAAAAAGAAAAATACTTATTTACTACCAAAACAATGTTAAAGAAAAAAAGAAAGAAATCAATAATGAAGAGAGAAAGGAAAAACAAAAAAAAACAAAAAAATTATACAATTATAAAGGTGCTAATAGCTATTAATATTCTTGACATTCCATTGGTAAACTTATCGAATACATTACAATATTATACATTGAATATTATATTAGCACTGAGCAGTAAGTAAGCAGCTGTGATTTTAATTCTTTCTTGAATTGATGAATATTATGATGTAAAATTGGTAAAATTTCATTCAGATAACTAGGGGCAATATTTGATAGTACGGTGCCTAGGTATGTTGAATGAGTTAATTCTCAAATTGACCGAATGTATGTCAGAATGCCTGCTTAATGGACTATATAAATAACTAGGAGTTTTAGTTTGGAGCAACTTAAACAGAAAAATTGTTATCAAATATTGGACTCTGTACCTCACATTCAACTCCTTCGTTTTTAACAAAAATGGCGTGACATGTTCACCATATGGAATGCAGCATACGAATCGCATGCAAGCATTTTGTATGCGTTGTAACTTCAATTTGTTATATTGCGGCAAAAAATTGTAATACAACGAACAACAATACTCGATATGGGGGTAAATAAGAGTTTTAAACCCTTATTACACTATGCCTTTTTCGTGCCTATTTGTCTGCCTGACTGAAATTTTTAACAAATACGCAGGCGCGCCAGGCTATTTTGTTGATTGTTTCAGGCGTGAAAATAAATAGGACTGGTTCTATTTTTTCCGCCTGAATCGAGGGGATTTCAAGGACGTTTGTGGAAATGTCAGGTTTGCCAAAACAGGACTTGACATAACCAACAAATAGATGAAATTAATCACATAGTTTTCGTTTTGTTCAGTATAACAGAAAAGAAGAAAAAATCTTGAGCCAGGTGAGGAAAAAGTTGAAACAAATAGTCCAGGTATACTAAATTACTTAATCATTTGAGGTAAATGTCAATTTTCCTTAGGTTTGCAGCTCTGAAATCAGCGCCTGAAACAATCATCAAAAAGGCACGGTGTAATAGTGCCAGTTATTTGGGGAAATTCAGCCAACAAATAGCCATGAAAATAAGCACAAAAATAGGCACGAAAAAGGCATAGTGTAATAAGGGTTTTAACTAGCCTGAGTTTCATTTCTTCAAAATTTTCGTCGATAACATTTGAAATCTCTTCATCTCTTACTGGGTTGCGTGCTTGTCGCGGTCTGCCAGCATCGTGCCTTGGAGTCTGAAATCTGAAGGTGCTGATGGGAATTTATAAAAGTTCTATAGTTGGGAAGCCGGCGACTAGGAAATCTTACCGCGTACAACCTGTGAGTCTCAAGTTCGTTACCATTAGCCAGACCATAAACAAAATGGATGTCAGTCAGATGTTCAAATGAATATGGTTCATTTTCCATTTTAATGTTGGACAAATACACGATGAGACATGCACCTACTTTCAAATAATGTCACATGCTTCAAAACAAATCTAAACGTTAAAATGAAAACCCAGTCATTCTCTTTTTCATTGTTTCGTTGAAAAATTTAATCAACTGTAGCGAATTACAAAAAATGATTTTACTTTTTTCTCGATAACGGTCGCGTACGCGTAAAAACTACAAGAGACAAAAAAAATTATAAAAAAACAAAGAATTCATTTCATATGTCAGAATCCACCAGCGGCGCACTACAAAAAAGTTTATGGGGCGAAAAAGGGCTTGACCCCTGAAAAAATATCTCCCTGTAGATTCTTACAATCACTCGGCATACTAGATGATGTAATCCCTAGAGCGTAACCTATGTTTCAAATTTGATCTCAATATCGCAAGAACTGAAAGAGCTATGAAGAAAAAAAATCTTGAAACTAGATCGGTAACGACGCGTGTTTCATTGATATTTCAGATTATTGTCAGTTTTATGACTGACAATGGCATTTCACAACGTTTTAAGAAAAATACTCAGTTTTTTTGCAAAAGGTTTTGCTAATAATTTATTTTTTTCAATTATTTAAATAATATATTAAGATTTTTTTCTTCAAAATTAGTAATTGTTTATTTACTTAACAATTAGTTATAAACAAACTTCGATTGACATTATAATTTTTGTAATTATAAATTCTTAACAACCTAATGCCTTCCTTTTTTATAAATATTTTATAAACTTAAAGGTATTTTTTCAAACTTTGTGATATATCAATAAAAAAAATTACAATAATTACTCGATTTCTCATATTTTGTTAACTTTAATTAACATAATAATCAACTTTTAAACAACTTTATAGCGTGATATTATCGAGTAAACATGTGAAATGTGCTCCAATAAGCAAAAAAATGTTACGAGTCGTTCTGTGAACACTTCGGTTTTTAATAAAATCGACGGTTCCAAAAAAACTTCTTGATTAACAAAATCTGATAAAAAAATGTTTTTCCAACTAAATTACATTATTTCAAGTATTCAAATGATACTATAATTTAATTTTTTTATTCATATTTAATAGTATGAAAAATATTGTACCTATGTGCATTACTCTCTCGGGCATTAACGCCCACGCGGAGACCTATTTTCAACGTCGAATTAAAATTATAAATAATTGAGATAGAATTCCGGAAACTTTTTCATGGAAAATTTCCTCCTCTTCAAGAACATGTTTTTTTATTTTCTCTATCATCAATAGTTTTTGAGCCATTACCAAAAAACGTCCTAATTTTTTTTGTTTCAACAAAATTGCAAATTCTCGTCGGCGGAAAAAATCGAAAAATACATCTTTCTCAGAATGACATATTTTAGTAGACTTGGAACGATTTTTCGCAGGAAACTCACTTTTTGACTAGAGTAATGAGAACATGCCTGGCGACAATAGCGGCCACGACGTTTTAGATTTGAGTAAACATTTTGCTGTTGGGGAGATTACCCCCCTTGTATACGCGCTTGGTGTGTGTGTGTGGAAGTCCTTTCCGAAGTTATCATTGCAACCCAGACATTAGCAAGACCCTTCTTGAATAATTTTTAAACGTATTCATCATGAATTGTGGATATGTGTACCCACTTGGTGATTTCTTGGTGCATCGTAACGATCGTCGTGTTCATTTCCTGTTTGCCCTACTCGAGAAACGAAAATAAAGAATCCCATCAAGACTCACTTTTGAAATCAGAAGTGGGACGGTCTCCGGTTTGCATGTGTCGTCGCCAACCACTTGTACCTACTATTTTTACATCGAGTGGTCCGGTCTCTTCTGACCTGTTTATGCGTACGTCGCCTCGTGGGTGTGAATAGTTGAAAGACGATCCGCCGCCCTATCAACCAGGGATATCTATCTGCATGAAATCAAGTCTTCTAGCGCTTCGAGTGGTTTCTTTACGATGGGATCGACGAGGGAGGTGTGGGATTTTTTTGAGTCGACAAGTGGTCAGGTGTTACTAACTCGGTGTTTTATCACAGCTTTATTACGCCCGTGACAAACACGGGGGATTTTTCCGATCTGATAATTTAACGTCATAATGATCCATACACCAGTCATTTAAGCTTAAATTAGGTAAGAATCTCGGAATTCGAGATACCCAGCTGTAAGTCTGTAAATAGTTGTATATTGACACCCTAAAAGTTGTCTCAAAACCTACATATGGTAGGGTGTAAGCAACTATTAAATTTCAAGGTCAAAGGTCACAAAAATCGGTTTTTTGCGCATTTTTTGGAAATATCTCATTTCCTATGGGTTTTTTGCTATTTGTATTCATTATCAATATTGTAGAATACAAAATTCTCTACAAATTTTGTTTAAAAAATTTTTTATACGGTGAACCGTTTTCGAGATAGAGGGCGGAGAGCGCGCGGTCACCGCATCACTTCAGGTCAACCGGTGCCTCCGGTCGAAAACGCGCCATATATAGTTGATGAACTATCAATAAATCAATGATTATAAATATTTGTCAATTTTTATTAACTATTATATTATATTTTATCATTTTTTCCTAACTTATCCACTTTTTATTCAGTATTAATTTATTTAACAACACTTACCTGCCCATGTAATTGCAGAATTGTTAATGAAAATATAAGAATTATATTTGAATTTTAACCTAATTAATATTAATAACTTCTTACATGATGAAAAAAAAAACAAATAAATTATGAATTAATCTTTTTATTAAAAAATATCATTGAATATTTTTTTTTTATTGAAAGTAAAAAAATGGAATAAAGGGTACAAAAACTACAATTTATAATTTTAATCATCTTCTTCCTCTTCATCGTCGTCTTCTGGCTGCTGGTAAATTTCAAACTGGTCTTCATTATCGTCTTCAACGACATTTGTCTCAAGTTCTTCCATGATTTCGGGATCAATGGTTCCATCTTCGTTAATGTCACTCTGATATGGTAGAGCATTGAGACAAGCTTGCCCATTACATTGGCCACAAGCTAAAGAGCATTGCAAGCCCGCTTTCCTGCATCCGCATCGCGAACCACAACCACTTTTGCAGTTGCAGAAAATTGTATTTAGCAAATCTTCTGGAGCAGGTGGTAAAATTGTCATGATAGGCTCCAGAAAATCATTTCGCATTGCCCAACCCCATACCTGGGGTTCCAAATCATGTCCTAACCAAGTTTGAACTTGATAATATACACGGTTGAAATGTTGATGAGCAGCTGCACTTGTTGGTGGAATATTTGAAAGCTGCACAGGTTTATTAAGTTTTGTAGACTTGACGTAATGCGTATAACGAAGATGATCGAGACTTTTCACAGATTTCGGAGCATTATAGACTGCCAATAAGGTTTGAGTTCCACCCTCTAATAATCTCTGGGCCGAACAATTTTATTCCTCAAATGCTGCAGCTAGTTCATCCAAATTTGTCAGTTTCTCAAAAACTTTTAAAAATGATTTTTTTCCCTTTTTAAAAGCGCAGAAGTTGTGTCACAGCCACTTAATGCGTGCAGAAATAAAATATGTTTTTGGAATGAGGATAATTATCAAAACTTTTAGTCGAGTATATCTCCGTTTTACATTTCCTTTCCCAACTTTTTTAAAGAAAATTTCTTGTTCGTAAGACAGTGTACGCCCAATTAAAATGACAAGTAAATCAATATCTTGTCCTATTATAACTGCAGTTTTTTTAGACTTTGATTCTTCAATTGCAGTTTCAACAATAAGAACATCCGCATCATCTCTGGCTTGTTTAGTAGTAATATTTGCAGCTTGTAATTTTTCAATTAACATATTAATGAACTTATCTTTGATTTATTGATAGTTCATCAACTATATATGGCGCGTTTTCGACCGGAGGCACCGGTTGACCTGAAGTGATGCGGTGACCGCGCGCTCTCCGCCCTCTATCTCGAAAACGGTTCACCGTATAAAAAATTTTTTAAAACAAAATTTGTAGAGAATTTTGTATCCTACAATATTGATAATGAATACAAATAGCAAAAAACCCATAGGAAATGAGATATTTCCAAAAAAAGCGCAAAAAACCGATTTTTGTGACCTTTGACCTTGAAATTTAATTAAAATTAAATTTTTTTTTGAGACAACTTTTAGGGTGTCAATATACAAGTATTTACAGACTTACAGCTGGGTATCTCGAATTCCGAGGTGAACTTACTATAATGACTGGACTACCAGCGCAGTACTACACCCAAGTAGCATTTTCAGTGAACGGAAAGTAGCGGCTACGATTCTGGAAATATTTGAAATGTTTGACCACAACCATTAACACGTAATATACATGATTCTATCACGTGGCATCTACCAAAATGTGGAACACTTTTTTGGTGGCCGCTACGTTCCGATCTATGTTCCTGGATCTCAGATAGCCACATTCCAACCACGTTGTGGTCACCTGGCAGAAACGTGGATATGTAGTGGCCGACACTCGACACGTTAAACTCAACTGACTGCCCTTGTGTAATTGATATGTAGCTCGAACCCTGTCCTGCAACATTTCATCATAATAAATGTATAATTACATACAAACACGTAAGTATATTGAATTTGGATATTTCTGATCGGGATAAAATTAAAACGATTTGAAGTTTAGTGAGAAATATGGGTGTTGAAGCTCGATTGTGAGCAAGCACCATCTGAATATTCTTTATTTAAGGAAAACATTATAATTTAGCAAATAACGCGCCTCTGAAATTATGTACTCAAATCGCTCAATTTTTTTGTATCAATCTTGGTTACTTGAAATTAATACTTACGTGATAAACTATTACGTTTAATTCAGAACTGACAACTACATTTTTATTGAATGGTCCGTTCATTTCTCTAACAATGGAGACCCAGCATATTCCTGTAAATATGTCTGCTTTTGGAGAATATTACTTTGAAGTGTGTTGCACCCAAAATTAGTGTTTAAAGTGGCAGAAACTGAAAATATACCACTCTAAAGTTCTTCTAATCATAAAGTGGCCAGTGGAAATAACTTTTCCACCACTAGAAAGACGCCATTACTCACCACTTCAAAGTTATAACCTAAAAATTGCAATAGATCTTGTTCACTTGGAAGTGGCGAACACGTGACAGCTATTATAACCAGCCACTTCAAAGTTATTACCTCAAAATTGCGGGTACAATCAAGAAAAATTGACTACTGAAATCGCATAACCCATTTCATTTTGAATAAATATCATTTACGTAACAAGTAAAACGAACTTTTTGTAAGCCACAATACAATAATTTGAGAAAAGTTAATTTAGGGCCATTGCGCGGACCAATCTACGGTCATCAGCGTACTACTTGCGCACTAGAAGAAAATTTGGTTGAGAAGTTAAAAGTTGGCCAATTTTCTATTTGTTACTTCTTAATTGTTACTTGTATATATAAACGTGGTCATTGTAAGATGATGGTTCAACTTATAATAATAAATAATTGTTACTTGATACTTGTTAGTTGGTGTTTCATGAATCCACTACTGAGTAACGGTTATTTCATGGTGAAGTTTAAACGTAATTGTAACTTTGTAGTGAATTTTATTGAAAGAGAATCGTGGCAATCACTTATGGAAGAACGTGACAACCATCACTAATTATCACAATCAAGTGCCTGCCACATTAAAGATTTGATGGAAGTCACCGAAACTATCATACTCTATTGAAAGTGATTGTGACTTGTAAGTGATATTTAAGTGGTACAGGTACCGCAACGGTTATTTTCCACTTCCAAGTTTGAAAACCTTTGAGGTGATTCTGCTCAATAGCCATAGTGTTTCAGACACCTCAATTGACACTAACAAGTTATAGAACTGTGGATGAGCTACCAGAGATGGGAAGTACGTGACTACAACCATGCAAATATAAAAGTTATTCTTACTGTATAGTGGCAGTTTCAGTGGTGATTATGTAATAACCACCAAGTCGAAGTTGCAGTATTAGTTTTTGTCACTATGATGCGGCGGTAAAATTACCGCAGACGTCAAATTGACCGATAATTTTTTTTTTCGTCTAATGTGTAAGCTCTAACTTCAGTGTGTTACTGTTCGAACGGCGGCGACGGAAATTATCCGATCGGAAAAATTCGCCATGTGTGTCACGGGCGTTGCGATGAGCATTTATTTTGATGTAGTTTTTTATTTGAATTCCGTAGACTGAGCTATATTTATATTTCATTAATATTCCAGGATGCTATGATTTAATTCCATCATATAGCCTCTTCGAATAGTTATTGAAGTTGGTGTCAATCTAGAGAGCTCGTTAGTACTTTTTTTTAAGCTTTGAGAGCTCGCGATTTGATGTCACCTTGCGTGGACTTTGAAACAGCATGTAGGGTAGTGGATTCGCAAGAATATAGTTAATGCTTAGATGAAAATACGCCTGAAATGAAATACAAAAAACGTCAAGCTGTCGAGACCACTTCAACAAAATAAAAGAACTAATTTCATTATTTAGTACTTTTTTGTTGCTAATTTGTTCCCTCATCAGAATATCTGTTGCTTTCGCTATTATAGAAGAAACACCTCATTACTTCAATAATTTTCTTGAATTCAACTCTTTGGAGAAAAAATAATTATTAGTGAATTGATAAGGAGCTAACATGTAATCTCAGCGTTTTCAATGATAGTACCTACTCAAACAACAAAAATTGCAAAAATATCAAATACATACACATAAAAAATGGTCAGAAATAAACTTTTATCAGTTATTAATGGTCCGATTAAATTCAATTCAAATTATCCTTGGTACCATTTTGAGAAGGTGATATTGTTGAAAAAAAAACTTCCCAGTATTCTCAATATAATGAATTGATTTATATACAAATTCATGCATTGAAAGAGATATTTGTTTATCGATGACCTAAGTTACAAAATGTCATTTTTACATGAGTTGTAACATTCTAACAATTCTTCTGGTAGATTTTTCACTTTAATATCATATAGTAGCTAAGTCATTGGATTGATAATTGTTCTATTCTGTTGTTTTCTGAATTTTAACTCACTATAATAACCTTCCGAAGAAAAAACCAGAAAATGCATATGAAAATGAATAAACACTTTCATATTGTGAAATTTTGCTTTTTGGACATATTGGATTCATGATCTTTATACCTCCCAAGTTTGCATTCCATGAAAAGTTTCCAATTTGAGACATGCTTGTGTTAAAATTTCAATGATAGACAGTATGTATGTTATTGGAAAATATGAAATTTCCACATTCAAATATTAAAATTTATTTTTTCACACATACGTGAACTTAGACAGACAACATATAGAACTGATCGATGGAATGGGCACCATGATTCCTTTTATTAGTTGTGAAAATTTCATTTTAGTCTTTGGGTTTCCAGCATCTTTTAATGAACCCTTTTGAACTATAAAAAATTATATATCAGAAAGGATATGAAATTAAGTATGCTTCATAGGATTTTACATTCTCCTAATTATTTTTCATTTAATTTTTTCACGATCGCTTTTCAACTTTTTCCAATTCACGCAATTCTTCGCTTCTCCTGATAAGTTTACGGGCGTTAATCATGACTTTTTTCCAACAAATCATCCGATCGGAACTTCTTATACCTTCACATACCAACGGCATTCCAGAAGATTCATCACCATGCATTTAACTCATTTCATTCAAGTGACTCATGTTGTCTGGAAGGGTAATGATTCAGAGGTATTTTGCTGAAGGGAATTTCGGTTATTTAGAATTTTGAATTAAATTCTTCATCAATACTGCCCTGGATCCAAATTACATATGGTCAACCCATTCAACACGTGAAAACCAAATTCAAGAACATAGTAGGAGAAATGGTTGACCACATTAATCAGGTGTTGAGAAAACTGGCCTAGCAAAAAGAAAAATACTACATAAAGACTAATCGAATGGTGAGACGTAGGAAATGGGGGATCATGGGAAGATCAATTGATCTTGAATTACATATGGGCATCCCTGTAGCAGAAATAACTATGAATAACATGATAACAACACTAATAGAACCTAGGGAGAATCCAGCTAAAAAGAAAAAACTGTGATCGTTATAGATATATGGATGAATGAAGTAGGTAGACATACAAAGAAATGAAAAAAAAAACAAATGGGAAAAGAACCCACAAGGAATTGTAACGTTATAGTATGTACATCAAACTTAAATCATCTCAACTGACGAACGCACATTGGTCCCAAATGGCTGGCCAAATGTGGAAGGTATTGTTGAATCGCTACGAAATTTGGTATTCGGTGGTTTTTGAGGTGGCTCAACACGAATCAGAAGTCAATTTTTTTTAAACAAGATGGCGGCCCAGAAATGGCGGACCATTTCCTCCAAATTTGAATAAATTGCTACGAAATTTGGAACTCGGAGGTTTTTGACGTCGCTGAACACGAATCTGAAGTCAAATTTTTTTTAAAACAAGATGGTGGCCTAAAAATGGCGGACTATTTCCTCCAAATTTGAATCAATTTCTACGAAATTTGGTACTCGGAGGTTTTTGAGGTCGCTGAACACGAATCTGAAGTCAATTTTTTTTAAAACAAGATGGCGGCCTAAAAATGGCGGACCATTTCCTCCAAATTTGAATCAATTGCTACGAAATTTGGTACTCGGAGGTTTTTGACGTCGCTGAACACGAATCTGAAGTCAAATTTTTTTAAAACATGATGGTGGCCTAAAAATGGCGGACCATTTCCTCCAAATTTGAATCAATCGCTACGAAATTTTGTACTCGGATGTTTTAGAGGTCGCTGAACACGAATCTGAAGTCAAATTTTTCAAAAACAAGATAGCGGCCTGAAAATGGTTGACCATTTCCTCCAAATTTGAATCATTCGCTACGAAATTTGGTAATCGGAGGTTTAAGAGGTCGCTTAACACGAATCTGAAGTAAAATTTTTCGAAAACAAGATGGCGGCCCAAAAATGGCCGGACCATTTCCTCCCAAATTTGAATCAATCGCTACGAAATTTGGTACTCGGAAGTTTTTGAGGTTGCTGAACACGAATATGCAGTCAAATTTTTTGAAAAAAAGATGGCGGCCTAAAAATGTCGGATTATTTCCTCAAAATTTGAATCAATCGCTACGAAATTTAATACTCGGACGTTTTTGAGGTCGCTGAACTATCTGAAGTCAAATTTTTGGAAAACAAGATGGCGGCCTAAAAATGGCGGACCATTTTCTCCAGATTTGAATTAATTGCTACGAAATTTGGTACAAAGGAAGTTTTTGAGATCGCAAAAAAAAATTGTCAGTCAAAATGGGTCACCCTATTATATATATATATATATATATATATTCTATTATAATCTTCAACTCTCCTCATTTATAGAGCTCTTTATCGTATCCAATTTATAATTAATATCCATTATTACCTATTAAAGGCACTATCGACCTGTTCCGTCCAATTATCGGCAAACCCCGTTTTAAAAATTCTTGTCGGAATACCATATTCAAGCTTGTTCCTCATATGACCACGCGCTGTACCCCATTATCTCTTGGTGGTCGAGTCATTTATAGGGACACAACAAAATTGAAGAGCTCTCTTGTAGCCATTAAAAAATTCCCTTCGCATCAGAGGTACCAAAACGTTCCAAGAGTGGTTTGCGTTACTGACATTTGTTTACTTCAAAGGTCTGTGATGTAATAAAAACCAAGTGAAATGTATTCTAAAATAATGAAATGTTGCTCACTTTTGGAAAATCTTGCATACTCGTGTAGTATAATACACCTGATCTAGGAATTTTGATATAATTTGTCTGTAAACTTCAAATGATGCGTTATATTGCTTGATTTCTTCAAAATTTTAGTTAGTGTAGCTTTAAAGGAAAAAGTCTATATTTGCATATTTCCTAGAAAATATTTTTAATATGCTATTTGAAATTATAAATATATTGAGGGGACTGTTAAACAAAATGGAAGAAATTTAATGGACAGAGCCCTCAAAGGGAAGTGTTAACCGTAGGTGTTTTGGACTCTCGGTCCTCATCAGTATGATGAAGAAGTGCAGGAATGAACAACACTTGGTAGAAAACGACAAATCAACGGAGTCAACAAACAGAAGTCAGCCGCACATTTGTGGATTCGGTTAGCAGACCCTGCATTCCAGGGCAACAACCAACGTCACCACGGAGGCAGTGACACTGAGGCGTGACATCCGAGTCCAGGATTATAGAGATGAAAGGGAGGAATAAACAAAATTGAAGAAATTCAATGGACATAACCCTCAAAGATAAGTGTTAACCGTAGACACGTGTTTTGGGCTCTCGGCCCTCATCAGTACGGTGAAGAATGCAGGGATGAACAAGACTTGGTATAATATATATAGTGTTAACCGTAGACACGTGTTTAGGGCTCTCGGCCCTCATCACCTCTCTTTGAGGGCTATGTCCTTTAAATTCTTCCATTTTATTTAACAGTCCCCCCGATATTCCTCCCTTCCATCTATATATATATATATATATATATATATATATATATATATATATAATGGAAAAAATAGTTCCCTCTCTCTAATTCTTATATGAAGTGTTGAGTAGTGCAAAATATGTAGGTTAATAAGATCTCAAATTGCAAGTTTTCACGTAACACTTTTTTTGAGAAAATTGGCTGTTACAGACGAACGTGAATGGTCTTTATATTCTATTCAGTGTGGGGTGAAAATATACTGCGACCTATAAGGTATATTTTGTCCCCTTCTGCTTCCCAGCCGTTTAGGATGTATCAACGAATAGAGCGGTTCCTCCAGTCCCATGGCTTTTGAAAGGTTCATGATAGGTATATCTCCATCTTCGTTTTGATGTTTTCCGAGGTATCGTACCCTCGGATTTTGCAGGGTAATGCATTCTGAGATAATGTGGATAGAGGTTTCGTCCTCTTCCTCGCAAAATCTACATTCTTTTTCCTCTACTAATACGAGTTTCTTGAGGTGACCTCTCAATTGGCAGTACCCTGTTAGAATCCCCGTTAGTATTCTGAGCTTGTTTTTACTCTTATTGGTGCAGTCATTTGATCTCTCCTGGTTGTAGTTTCCCAGTAGTATCTTGGCCTGCATCATTCCTTGGGATTTTTTTTAGGAATGATTTTATAAGGGTTCTGCTTTTTTTTCCTTTTGAGGTACGGAACTCTAGAAATGAAAATATCCCTTCATATTGATTTTCCCACGATCAATAACATAATTCATACACTTCTTTCAAAATATATGTTATTTATTTTTTATTTTCAGTTGTAATATCACAAGACAGTGAGGATAAATTAAAAATAATTCGACAGATTTTCGAAAACTTGTTGCCAGGCAATAGACCAATTGCCAAATCGAACAAGTTTGAGAAATAAATCTGGAGACTTATAGAACTCTCGAGTGGTATTATAGATTATTTTTTGATGTTACGATCATAAACACATTTCCTCGCACAATGTACTGAACCGGTTTTGATTCATTTCTTACTTCATGGGAATTGATGATAGATGTCAAATTAAAAATATACGTTGTAAGACAATAAAAACAAAATACCTCAAATTATTGCCGCAGCAATATTCTAGGTAGAATATTCCCACTATAATGTTTTGAAAAAAATGATTTGAACTGAAATTTCCATTGGTTTCTAGAAATGTCTAAAAATAAAAATTATTATTATTATACACTTAAGAAATTAATTGTAGAATGAAAGTAGCAAGATACATACGAAAAATTTGTTGAAATGAATTGGCTACAATTTTCTAATGTTTCAATATTTCGCTACTAATTTGAATATAAAAAATGTGTACTATATTGTTTGATAAAAAATATATTGTTTGATTAACTATTGTATTTATTAAATACTTCATCAAACAGAAACAGTTCAATTTTTTTTTTCGAACGAGCTTTCGATAGTTTCGTTCGACCTACGTTGAACCCACATTACTTCACTGATAGATTTGTTTGGTACTGCTGAGTGTTCATACTATCGTTTGTATCCCATAGCGCAACCAAATGAAGAAAATCATCATAAATCATGTCTCGAGACAGTTGTTACTCATAGTTCACTCGACATATGCAAGACATTTCAATTAATGGGATATTTTATTTTAAGTAAAACAAATGCATTCTACGGTACCGTATTCCTACTCGTATATATTTGTCATTTTGTGTTACCGTTAGGACCATCTCAATCCACCATGGGAGCTTTTATCGATTTTCTGTTGTTTATATGTGGGATATACACGTAATTAAAAAGAACATTTGAGTGGTATGTATAAACCTGTAGGCAGCGAAGCGATTCAGTTGTTTTTATACAGGGGCTGACTTAGTTGAGAGACATTTACTAGAAATTTGTTACATGCAGTATTCTGCACATTCACAAAAAATCGGATGGAGCAAACAAGTAATTATAGTTCGAAAAAACAGTTAGGTGTTTAGTTTTAAGAGCCAGCAAAAGACAACCTAATTCTCCTGCACACCGCGTACTGTTTTCTGACTGGTTGCTAATTAGGACCTTTCATTCACCAGCCAATCAGAAAACACTGGTAGAATCTAACAAACTTTCGTCCATGGACAGCTTTGTAAACTGTGCATGCGAGAATCTTGCTTGGTAATAGTGTTCAGTTCACGTGTTCTGAATCACTATAATGGTCGTGATATTATTTTTTAAAACAATATTCAATTGCGAATGTTTTCCTTTTCAATACTGTTTGTGTCGTTTGTTTCTTACAAGTGACTTTGATAATTATGATAAGTGCCTCAAACAGAGTATGAAGTCAACTAGTTCTGACTTTATCGCCAGTTTGGATATAACAAGGTTAGTTGTTTTCTTCACTTTACGCAGTATTTTTATAGAGGTCAACACTTTCGTATACTAGAAGGTTTACCTTTGAGACTAATAATAACCCTACGGGGGCGAGTTTGTTATTCTATATATACGAAATACTTTGCGCATTCCTTTGAGGTTTGAAACCGTGGAATAATTTGTTGAAAGATAAATGTATCGATTGCAATATGCTGCAGTATGCTACGAGGAGTTATTGAGAAATAATCTACCGATCATGACGAAATATCGAGTGCTTCGATTTTGGGTAAGGTTGAGTCGTTTTTGTATTTAATATCCTATAGAAATGACTTCATTTCAGTCACCTGATTCTTGTATTTTTACTATAGCAATACAATGTCTCTTCATTGAGATTTGTATACAAAATTGCTTCCAAAACTACTTTATTTAACATCAGTGAATTTTTAGTTTCCACAAACCATCCTCATCACTGTCGTGAGCTGATAATGATCTTTCTATATACAGAGTGTGAGCTAACCTCTTGCACACCCGTGAATGATGGCTGTATAATGCCATTTTATAACGAATTCCAATGGTTAAAATCTGAAAAAAAAATATAATAACATCTTTTGTTCTTTGAAAAATTCGACAAAATTTTGGGTAGCGCCGCCCGCCTAATTTCAGGTGACCTGCTCAGAAGAAAACTTTGGCAATTACCGAATGCAATAAATATTTAACTCGACATTTGAATAATGTAGAATGTTGAACTGATTGTGTGGCAAATGTGCAGGCTGCCTGAGTATATATTTGATTTCAACGTGAAGAAAACAACTAACCTTGTTATATCCAGACTGGTAATAAAGTCAAAATTCTCTGCTTCATTCATAAATGCAAAGAGTGATTCAACTTGTCTTAAACTTTAACTGGCGGTACCTAGTGACAGAACATGGCACTTATCTCTCACTATATGCTAGACGGGCTTGCCACTCCTACTGAGAAGGAATCTTTTATTAAGAAACCTATCGAGGTGGGAGATTTTCGGAGTGTTTCTTTCTGTCACTAGGTACCGCCAGTTAAAGTTTATCTTTTCCGGCGTACCTATAGGTGTTACAAGATCGATGATGGTTTGTTTACGTTGTGTCTCACTTCAGCCAGAGTTCTTTGGACCTTTGGCTGGTTGACTACTCCGTACTGATGAGGGCCAAGAAGCCTGAAACCGGTATGCGGATTGTTAGGTGAACACGACATAAATTAAACATAATCGAGCTTATCAGAAAGAAACATTTGCATTCAATGTCCATTGATATTATATGGAAGTATGCATGGATTTTCAGGTGAATATCATTCAACGTTCTGCGTGGTATTTGCCAGGAAAGTAGTTGTTTTCCACCTGAGATCTACCTTTCTCTGGTTCAATTTTATATTGAATCCTTTATGTGAAGAAAACCGTTTAAATTCGATTTTTCTATTCATTCCACTTCACATGGCACTTATCTCTCACTATATGCTAGACGGGCTTGCCACTCCTAGTGAGAAGGAATCTTTTATTAAGAAACCTATCGAGGTGGGAGATTTTCGGAGTGTTTCTTTCTGTCACTAGTTACCACCAGTTAAAGTTTATCTTTTCCGGCGTACCTATAGGTGTTACAAGATCGATGATGGTTTGTTTACGTTGTGTCTCACTTCAGCCAGAGTTCTTTGGACCTTTGGCTGGTTGACTACTCCGTACTGATGAGGGCCAAGAAGCCTGAAACCGGTATGCGGATTGTTAGGTGAACACGACATAAATTAAACATAATCGAGCTTATCAGAAAGAAACATTTGCATTCAATGTCCATTGATATTATATGGAAGTATGCATGGATTTTCAGGTGAATATCATTCAACGTTCTGCGTGGTATTTGCCAGGAAAGTAGTTGTTTTTCACCTGAGATCTACCTTTCTCTGGTTCAATTTTATATTGAATCCTTTATGTGAAGAAAACCGTTTAAATTCGATTTTTCTAATAACTTCCTTCTCATGTGGATGAATCAATCGAAGAGTTTTTCTCTCGTAGTCTTTTCAGTCTTCTGTAGAAATATGGACTAAAAAGTTAAAAATAAAATAATAGTTTGAAAAAACTAAAAAACACGCATATATGGCAATAAGGACTAAAAAGTTGAAAATAATAAGGATAAAGTCATTGACCAAAACATTTTCTTTTATGTAAAAAAAGCGTGTGGTGCTCTTCACTCACTGTTCATATTATTTTCAACTTTTCAGTCCTTATTGCCATATATGCTTGTTTTTTTTAAACTATAATTACTTGTTTGCTCCATCCGATTTTTTTGTGAATGTGCAGTATCATGCACATTGTTGTCAATGTGTACGCCAAGAAATTTAGTTCCAGGCTTGCTTTTAATCAGTTGAAATCCCAAGAAAACCTCATCTGAATCCAACTTGAACGTGACCAAATTTGTTTTTGTAATATTCAATGTCAGCATATTTGCTCCATACCACATTTTGATTTTTTCTACGTCTACAGGAATAGTTTGAACCAAAGCAGCGCGATCTTTCAAATAGACAATTAGTAGCTCAATTGTAATAAATATGTGAAAATTATTTTTTGTATACAAGGATGCATTCAGTGTGCTGTATTTGCAAGTAGTGGAGAGATTGAGAATTGTTCTTATCTCTTCCTTTTTCACCTCAATTGAATTAAAACCATACTGTATTATTAAAACTATATCGCAAATTTTAACGGAATCTTATAACTTTCACCAGTATATGTATAAATCTTTTTTTTGTTGTTGCTTGCGAACCACGTATGTTCATAACTTTTTTTTCGTTGATTGCATGGAAGAACGGCTGTAGCCAAATGTCGCCAACACATTAAAAAAGTTGTTATCCACTTCTATGTGTAAACGAATATTATTATTATTATCTTCATTATGCCAGAGGATTATGGATTCATCAGTTAACAATGTGAGGTGACCAGAGATATCTAGCTTGGCCATATCGTTGATGTAGAGTGGAAAGAGAATGTGACCTAGAACTGAGCCTTGGGGGACTCCCTGTAAAAAAATTTCTATCTCAGAAGTATTATCGCCTAATACAGTTTTTTTTATTTCGATCGGTAAGGTAGGATCTGAACCAGTCTAGAGCTGTTCCGCGAATACCGTAATGCGAGAGCTTTTTTAATAGTATCTCATGACTTACACAGTCAAAAGCCTTGGAGAGATCAAGAAAAATTACTGCAGCCGCTTCTTTTTCGTTTAGGCTCATATTTCACTAGTTTCACAATGATTTTGGACAGTGTTGATAGTAGTGAGATAGGCCTGAAGTTGCTTGGATCATCAGTGGCACCATCTTTGTGAAGAGGTATGACTTTTGCTGTTTTTAGCCTCAAAGGAAAAATACCTGTGACAAAAGACTTGTTTATGGTACAGACATAGACATTTTGTATTTGTATATTGTATCATAATCTGATATGAATCTCTCCTAGACTTGATATCATCCACTAACATTATACCTAATTCATCTTGTCGATTTCCTACTCCTTCAATGATCATCATGATCATGAAAAATAATTCTATGTAAAGTGATATCTCATAACATTAATGACACCTATCTTCATCATAAAAATCGGCCGTTCTCCCACACGCATGCCTTAAACCGAAAGGTGATGATTTTCTCATAAAATGTCACCATAAAAATTCTCTTACATAAATATTATGAGTGATTTCTGTCAACGCAATGACAAGTTTGCTTTTCTGCTTTATTGAGCAGTATATTTTTGTTTATCGTTGAGGGTTTAAAAAATTATTATGATTGGACGTTTTCCTATATTTATTTAATCTTGCAATTATTGTGTCTTTCGACTCAGACAAAGTCTGCAGTTATTGTCTATGCAACCCGTCAATGATAGAAAATTACTTGATATATTGGTCTCGATGCATGGTTCAAAAGTAGAAGCACAGACTTCAGCAGAGACATTCAATGATTTAATCAATCAAGAAACGATAAATCTCATCATTTGAAGTGAAAGCTATATGATATTTAAATGGCTATTTTATCCGATATCTTATGGATTTCATGATAGTTTGGAACGACAATAAACTATCTAGTCCAATAAGTCGTGAATTGGATAATTCAAGATCACAAGGAATCGTTCGTTATTCATCCGATGTTGATTTTGCTATTGATTTCGATTGTACCATTGAAACATATAATAAAAAAGCATCACAATAATAATGACAATAGCAATGATAAAAGTAAATAAACTGAAAGCGTATTTTTGTAATTATCATGATTGAAACATTACTTTCAATAATTTCTTAGGTTCATCAAACAATGATTTTTGATTGATTCAAATGTAAGCATTGTCTTGGGCCAAAATAATAGCAAACGTAATCGATAAGGCATATACGGTATTATCAGAAAACTACCTAAACCCGACAATATGTTATATACCTAAATCAACTCTGTTGAGCACAAATGAGAGATTATTTGAACTTCTAGCTCCCGCACAAAAACATTCAATATGTCACGGATTCGAACCACCGACCATTATTGTCAAAAATGCTCTCATTATGTCACCCCTGACCTATTTAATATTGTTTTCCTTTTTAACCGACGAAACCAAAAAAGAGGAGGTTTTCTAGTCGATGAGTATTTTTTTCATGTATTACCACGCATAACATTTTACCGAGACGTCCGATTCCGATAATTCTTTTTTCAGTGGATAGGTTGTGCTTCGAAGTTGGTCCCATTTGAATTCAAAAGATGAAATGTACCCCTAAGGGTAGCAAAATGAAGGATATTGATCACTCACCCTCTGAATTCTGGTCCGTTAACCGATTCTATCAGGCATAACTTTGTACTGGGTTCTTCGATTTGGATGATTCTTTTTTTATTGGATAGGGTATACCTCATAGTTGATCATATTTGGATTTCGAATGGAATTATCCATCCTTACGGGTAGAAAAATAGGGGATAATTGATTTTTCACTTTTGAACATTGGCACACATATGTAGTTGACAATGACAGATCGCTATTATCATTATTTTTGTTCTCCTACATCCGTCACAATCATATTCTATGAGAGGATGGAATGATATACAAAGTCACGAAATAAACTAACAAGAACAACAAAAATAATTTATATTTCAACAAATAAGTAAAAGTAGATAATGATATTATTTAACTGGTAATAGTTGAAGTAAGGTGGGTAAGTAAGTATTTTGGAAGTAATAAAAAAACAAGTAGGTAGTAATTAGTAGATTTCAGCCACAAAAAATTGAAAAATAAAAATTTTTTAACAAAAAATTAAACCGACGAAATACGGAACTGAAAAGTAAAAAATAAAATAAACCTTCTTAGTCTCAATAACTAAGCTCCTAAACTAATGTAACTAATTTTAAGTCGGCGCCAAACGAACAATCAACGAAAATCATTAAATTACTTCAAAAAAATTATCAGAATGTCACGCGCAACTCGATGCCATCATTTTACGCCTTACCTAATTCATTTGCTTGTTTGTTTGGCGCCGACTCAAAATTAGTTACTTACATTAGTTCAGGAGCTTAGATATCGAGACTAAGAAGGTTTATTTTATGTGAGGAACAAGTCCTAACATCATAAAAATAGACAGTCGTGAACAATCTCAAATTATAAACCGATTACGATATTATCAATCTTTTCAAAAAATGTTGATTACACATTTTTAGTCCGCTTGATTGATTTTGTAGATACAAACAATATTATTTTGAAAATTTAACATTGGCTCAGACTTGAAATCCGGCGATATCAACAGTTCACTGCGAAATAACATATTTTATTGACTCATGTTGAGATTTTTTGTGACCAAAAGGATGTTCGACTATGTTGATTATGATATTTTGGTATCAAAACCAATTATCTTCTATGGGTCACTAGTTTTTCAAGAAACGGCCAACAGTTTGTATGCCTTAGGATAAACATGATGATTAATAATTTGTTACAAAATCGGATGGATATATAAATAGATTCAATTCTAGGGCGTCCTTGGCATCCTAGTCGTTTGAAAATTCTTTTTTCTACGACAACCTCGATAAATGTTCATTTTATAACCGTAACTTCAATCATAAACAAGCACATTTTGTATGGAATTTCATTTTTGCATCGGTTGCTAGGCAAGTTGCTAAGCAACAAATGCGAAATGGAATATTTCGTGTTAGGTCTAGGTTCACTCTAAAATCACGACGACTACGGCTTGTCAAATTATGACGTCCAGCAACAAATTGATGAAATGTCAGCAGATCGTTTCTGTCAAAGTTTTAGTAGGTACCAACGAATTTAGAAATGCAAAATCGCGAGAAGCCGTCTACTTCAACGTCGACAAATTATCAATTTCGAAAAGAATTAAGTATTCAGCAATCAAGTTCTCCAAATATGATATTCAATAATGGCACATTCAACTTCAATTATAGGCTTCTATTTCTGTGTACTTATTAGAAATAGCAATAAAGAAAATATTTACATATTTCTTCAATTTATATTTTATTTCTGATAGAAAGCCCATTAGCGGTGAATCCGGAGTAATGAAATATCATCAGTTTATTTCTTTCAAAGTTTTTGCAATGTATGCATGTATTAAACGTGAACGATATGTTGTCATAGAAAAAGTATAGTATGCAACTCGCAACAAAATGGCCATTTTGCACTCGTATGAATCGCAGCACTTGCCTTCGGCTCGTGCTGCAAATTTCATACTCGTGCAAAATGGGCATCATTTTGTGCTCATTGCATAATATACTATTTTAGTATTGAAAAGTTGCAATATCACAGGTATTTCAACGAATACCTTGTATAAGCCCAAAATAATTTTTTTTTAATTTTAATAATCCAAAAATAGTTGCCATTTTTATCATAAGATAATTATTTGGTATCAGGAGCTTCATTAAAAAATCTGCCAAATTGATCTCTTGTTATAATTTCCGATTTTTTCGGACCACTCTTTCGTTTCAAAAATGATATCAATTTATGGTAAAAGCTTGCATCCACGATTTGCAATCCAGCTATTATCATAGAGAATTTATATACCACAGCGTTGATCACTTAGATTTTTCGTCGAAATAGACTGAAAGAACGCATATTTAGAATAAAATGGGAGATATTCTGTGGAATCGATAAACATCACGATTTTTACGGCAATTTGGAGACTCATCGAGCGATATTGACAAATTCAACGTTTGTTCGCCGCACGATTTTCGAATTTAGTACCCGTCGACGAGTGTTAGCCATAACTTTGAAGTGACATCGGGTCAGTTGGTGCATTGGGTGTGAATCTATTGCTGTTCTGCTACTTTTCAGTGCTTTTTTCAGCATAAGTGCCCATTTCAGAAGAAATCTTTGACATGCAATACTCACCAGACCAAAATGTAAGTGATATTTTTTACTTTATTTTTTTCCTGGGATTCTTTCGCTATAGTAGTATGTTTTTTAACCGACGAAACCAAAAAGGAGGAGGTTCTCTAATCGACGCGTATATTTTTGGAACGAAGTTCCTTATCGCGCGTTGCGAAAGGGGGCTAGACGGAATAAATTAAGACCAAAAGTTGTAACGACACTTTCTGCTGTAGTTGTAAGCCGTGCGGCGTGCGCGTGTTTCTCTGTCGTCTCTCTCTCTCTCTCTCTCTCATAGAAAGCAAGCCAGTTATTTTCGTTTCGTCTTTCTAATTCGCATTGAACAGTGTGGTGTCGCGACGATTATTTTTGTTGAGTGTATACAGGTTTTTTGTACATAATAAATAATAATAAAAAATAATAACAATAATGAATCCTGACAGTGTTTCTGCACAAGTTCCGGATATTGCTGATGGAGTTAGGTAAGTAGAGATTTTATACAGACAATAATAAATGCTTATGTATTTTTAGCAAGTACGCATTATAACCTCTCTTTACTATTGTGCTAACCAAGTCATACGCGTTATAATATCTCCATTATTGTGTGTTTAGCAAGTGTACGCGTCATAACTTCAATAAATTTAAAAGCAAAGTATATTTTGATATTACAATATCAATGCGTATGTACTAAAATTGAGCCTACTGATTAAGTTTATATTACATTATATTTGTTAATAATAAGAAAAACATTATTATAACTTTAAAAAAATAAAATGTTATTACAATTCCTTCACTAATTAATTGAAAGGAACTTCGTTCCATCCGGGTGTCCCTTGACACCTCTCAACTTTTTTTCAATTTTTTTTTATGTATGATTACGCAAAACTTTTTACTGAGACGTCTGATTCCGATAATTATTTTTTCAGTGGATAGGGAGGGATACTTCGAAGTTGGTCCTATTTGAATTTAAAAGATGAAATCCATCCCTAAGGGTAGCAAAATGGAGGATATTGATCACTCACCCTCTGAATTCTGGTCCGTTAACCGATTCTATCAGGCATAACTTTGTACTGGGTTCATCGATTTGGACGATTCTTTATTTATTAGATAGGCTATACCTCATAGTTGATCATATTTGGATTTTGTTGAATGGAATTATCCACCCTTACGGGTTTAAACATAGGGAATAATTGATTTTTCACTTGTGAACATCGGCACACATATGTTGACAATGACAGATCGCTATTGTCATTATTTCTGTTCTCCTTTATCCGTCACAATCATTATATTCTATGAGAGGATGGAATGATAGACAAAGTAATGAAATAAACTAACCAGAACAACAAAAATAATATATATTACAACAAATAGTAAAAGTGGATAATCATATTATTTAACTGGTAATAGTTGATGTAAGGTGGGTAAGTATCTTGGAAGTAATCAAAAAACAAGTAGGTAGTAATTAGTAGATTTCAGCCACAAAATTGAAAATAAACTTTTTACAATTAACGAGAAATAGGAACTGAAAAGTAAAATTAATAAACCTTCTTAGTTCATATGTCTAACTGAAGAACTAATTTTGAGTCGGCGCCAAACGAACAATCAACGAAGATCAAAATACTTCAAAAAAATTATCAGAATGTCTTGAGGCCATCATTTTACGCCTTATCTAATTCATTTGCTTGTTTGTTTGGCACCGACTCAAAATTAGTTACTTACATTAGTTTAGGAGCTTATTTGTTGAGACTGAGAAGGTTTATTTTATTTTTTACTTTTCAGTTCCGTATTTCGTCGGTTTAATTTTTTGTTAAAAAGTTTTTTTTGTTTCATTCTAATTAGCGATCGTCATTGGATTTGAAAACGTATTCAGATGCTCTCAATTCTGTTCATTTCTGCAAACTTCTGATGATTTTGCGGTTTAACCAATATATTGTAGGTTTTTTCTTTATTTTCCTTCTGTGATTTCTGGTTTTGTTTGTCAATCAATCAATCTTCATTTCAATTTGTCGACATGGTTAACATGTTTTGGAATTGTCAATGAATAAATAAAAATATAAAATAGAAAAAAATACGCAAGATAAAATTGACATACAACATACATAAATAAAATAAACAAATAGAAAAATATTACCCAAATTTTTTTACACATGCTGAATTTCTGTAAAATAATTCACCCTATGAAAACATTTCTCAAGTAAAAAACAATTCAAATCATATTTGAAAGAGGACATTGCAGGTATATCATTTAGTTTTTCTGGAATATTATTCAAAGGTTAAGACCAACATGATCAAGAGCACTTGACAGTCTAACTCCAATATTTCCAAAATTTGATTGTTGAATATGTGGGGAATATCATGTGCTGAATACGAGCAATGAATTCAAGTCGTCATTCAAAGTCCGTTGGTTTTAAAGCTTTTGAATGTTTGTGTTTGTGTTTGTTTTCTTCCTTAATTCTCTGTACAGTAGATACAAGAGTACGATTAGAAATATGTGGATAGATACTGATATAAGCCAATACATTGATATCTTAATGTTCAGTTCTAACAGTTCGCAATATTTCTTCAACTCTTCAACTATTCGTATCAGAATGGGCCTGCCTGGATATAGTTCTTGGTATAGACGGAGACGAAGATTGATAACATTTCGACGCAATCACTTGGAGAAAACACAAAAGGCCTCCTGAAGTTTTTGCACAAAGAACAAAGATATAATTTTTTTGCAAAGAATCACTGAATCAAACTTCATAAGTTGATAGTACAATTCAAAAACATTCCACACATGCACAGAAAATCCTCTCGCCATTCAGTCATTTATGAAGTAACGTCAAAAAAATAGGAATTATCTACAAAAATCAGATTTAGTGACCCGTACAATCTTACAGGTCGTCGTAGGCACTTTTGTAGAGCATGTAATCCTGAGTAAATCGCGCTTTGGTACGATATTATAGCATGAAATGCCGCTGAGTTATAGATATTTGAAAAAAAACACATTTTCACGTGTATTTTAAATGGAAACTCTTTCCACGCTCTGGGAAAGTACTTAATGTTAATACTAAGGGCTCAAATTTTCAGTGTTTTTTTTACATTTCCAATAAAATTTTCGGTTGGGAACGAAAAAACAATAGTCGTAAAAAAAAACAACCTAATATATATATTAAACAAGAAAGCTGAACATGTGAAGTCTAATATTAGAAACACGGAAAAGTCTCTTCACAAAATTCAATATAAATTGAAACAAGTGATAGGCTACAAGCAGAAAACAACTACTTTCCTGGCAAATACCACGCAGAACATTAATGATATCTGCCTGAAAATCTATGCAAACTTCCATTATCAATGAAAATTGATTGCAAATGTTTCTGATAAACTTGATAATGTTTAAATTGTATCAGGTCCGCCCAACAATCCGTATAGCGGTTTCAGGCTTTTGGCCCTCGTCAGTACGGAGTAGTCACCAGTCAGAAATCTGAAGATATATATATATATAATAATAATAATAATGTTTATTCACTAGAAAGAGAATTACAATGAAACATAGAAATATATAAGTAAATAAACGGAGTAAATCACAGAAGCAAAAAGATGCTTGTTTGTGATTGATAAATTAAATTAAATTAAATTGTACCTGATAAGGACCACAGAAGCGTCAAATACTTGTATGTGGCTTATATGGTTTAAAATATATAAGTACAGATAATCACTTTGTTTAAAATTGCTTAATCTATAGATATTTGAATGTAGTGTGTTATTATGCCTAAAAATATAAAGTTAAAAACACAGATAAAAATATGAAATCAATATGAAATCACAACAATAGGGGACTATTTAAAATCGCTTAATCTATAAATATTTTAAAGTACTGCCAATATAATTTAATTGGAAAGTATATTAATAAATAAATAAATTAACAGAAATATTAATATCTAACTAATTACAGGAGTAAAATGTTCGTAATCAAATCAAATGTTATAATCTATATATATATAAAATAAGACATGTAAATTTTCAGTTTATAGAACAAAATAATATAATATAATATCGCAAAGAAATTAAATCTTCAAAATTAACACTGAAACCATTTACGTACGTTATTCTTGCCAATTGTCTGGAGAATTTACTGAATTGGTGTCTATCAGTCAGTGACAGATAAGTTTTTGTTGCTGTCTAATTTCTCCGGTCAAAAATTTCCCGAATTCTTTCACGCGGAATACTTGAAATAAATGTATTTATGTCCTTTTTTAGCCGTGGGAGTGTTTCAGAGGTCTGTATGTTTTCTGGTAGTGCATTAAAGGCTGTTGGGCCCAAAAAACTATATGATCTCTGCCCTATGGTTTTCATTGTATGTGGAACTATATATTTGGTTCTGTTACGTGTAATATGGTTGTGACTCGGTTTGTTGAGTTTATTCTTTTCTTTATATTGATTCAAGACAAGTATTTTGTATAGTAATTGTCTCAAGTCAAATATACCCGATTCTTCATACAATTTGTCTGAACTATAGCGGATAGGTTTGTTCAGCATTATTTTCAAAAATTTCCTCTGAATCACCTCTAGTGGACGCAGGTACGTTTTTGATACTCCGCCCCACCCAAGTATACAATATGATAGGTGGCTTTGTACTAGGCTATAATAATTTTATTTTTTTGTTTAAGGTCTATCCTATCTTTCAGCTGACGAAACTTATAAAGAACAGTTCTCAGTTTCTTCAGCAGATAGTTTATGTGATAGTCCCATCTTAAATGAGAGTCTATAATGACTCCTAGATATTTTATTTGTGTTGTTGAATATGTATATATATATATAGATATAGTTATGTTTAGAAGTACGTGTTAAATGTTCAAAGAGTCAAAATGAAAAATATAAATTGAAAAAGAACATAAATATTTTTTTTTTCATATTTAGTAATTTATGCTATGTTATTTTACAGATTTTCTGAAGATTCTACCGCTTTCCTGAAACCTTTTATAATATTAGTCGATACCTATGTTTGAAATAAACATGTTTTCAACATTACAAGCAATTGGCATAATTTATAAAATTATAGAAATCAAAATTTACTAATATATTTTTGAGCACAAGCAGACAACAAAATATTGAAGTTAGAACCTTCTGTATATGAAATTAGATCTGAACACAATAGCCAATGAGATGCCAGGAAAGATCTTGATGCAGAATTATGGATATTGAAAATATGAAAAGCAGAAAATGTCAAAAATGATTTTTTATATATCATGTATCTAGTATGTAAGGTATTTAGAAACGATTCGTGAATAAAAACTGTCAAATTAACGAAAATAATGAAAAGTGCAACGAAAAAGTGCGTGTTAATCGAAAATTCGAGAAGAAAACATGGATGTGTGGTATCGAGGGAAGGAAATCAACAAGCTAGAGAATTGCGAAAAAATAATTTTGGAAGAACCAACTCAAGAAATTAAATTTGAAAAATCTGTTATTTGCCAATACAACTCAAGGAAATACTAGAAAGAACTATAGCTGATAAAAACCCAGATGCAGAACGAATCTTCCCTTTTCATTTGAGACATATACCAGCACGATGGCGAAGTCACAATCGACAAAGGGGCTGCAGTTTGGAAGGGCAGTTTCCAGGAATGGGAGAGCGATCCGAGACACTGAATATTTTCGTTTCAAGAAGCCACAGGTACTTTGAACCATAAAAAGTTACTAAACTCAGTGCATTGCAAAAATAAACCTTCTAAAAAAACCCTTTTGATAGAACACTTTCATAAATTGGTATATAAACTACATAACCTACAAAAATAGGTTACATTTCACTTTTTATTATCACATAACTTCACCTTTTCATGTATATTTTGCTATGAAGCACTAATTTAAGTTAATTATCGCAGAATAGGTAGCAGTAAGTTTCCCTGAATAAAGGAGATTATTATTTTGATGAATTTCTGCTTTATTTTCAATGATTGATCATAACAATTTTGCCATTTTCTGAAACTGACATCAAGAACACTACCAGAGGGCTCCACAGTAGAACTGACTCCTGAGATTGCATAGGCGTACCGATTGAGTTTGGCTGAGGTAAAGAGAATAAGGTAAAAGAATCAATGGGAAAAAGGTAAAATACATAGCCGGGCATTTGAAATATTTATATGGGTATTTTATATGAACATAATAAATTAAATTCAAAGGGCAACTAGCGCTTTTTCTCACTTCGGCAATGAAAATCATCGATTTTATATACCATGACAGGTTATTTTTTATCCCTATTCACTGATCCCTTTTTCAATCATTTTCCTTATTGCATATTAGGCATATCCGGATCAGATCATGATTTTCTATATTGATGTTCCACAAAATAAGTTCATTCTCTACAGTTACTTTGTAAAAATGCAGGCAAAATTTCTCCTGAAGATGGTCGTTTTATCGAAAACGTTTGGAAATTGTAAATAAAAATATTTTTTGTGCACTATAGCCTAAAGGCCGATTCGCCTACGAAAATTAATATATTTTTTACTCTACAAATCTATATTTATCGACAAAACTTAAAGTCTTGGAATTGTTCAGTAATCTCACATTCGTGACTGACAATTCATTTTATTCCGACTCTGTTTTCCTGCAATTTTTTATGGTCAGCCCACTAATGGTCTCCACGCTCTATAGGGGACAGGTTATTACGAAATTGACTTTTAATTTGCGCACCGTATTTTTACTGCAGTCGTTCGTTTAGTTGTCTTTAGCTACGATATGTAGTCGTATCCTATTGTTTGTTGCATGTCGAGTTGAGGGGCAAAATTATCTCAGAGTGTGTTGTTTTCATTACAAGAAAGGATTATCCGTGTTACTGGAATATCGCAGTAAACGGTAGGCATAATGATGGTGGCAATTAAATTATGGTGAGTAAATTTTAATAACACTGTTATTTGCTGACGCAGACAAGAACAATAAAAAGTATATCTGGAAGCTTCGTTGAATGTCAGGTGTCTGAAAGGGGAAAACAAGGAATTGCAGTTATTTTGTTTTGACGTGGATTACGCATCGTTTGTTTTGACTGGGAAATAATCCGCAGGTGCAAAACGGTCGAAATATTCGTGCAAATTATGTACTTGTTTATATTCGCTATGAATCACTACTAATTCAGTATTTTAGGTGGATTTCATAGAAATATTACCTGTTGCGGACGTCACCACATCACAAATATAAGAAATGTTGGTATATTTCCTCCGATCTTGATCCCCAGAACTCAAAAATACCACACATATACAGGGTGTTAGTGAATAAGTGCGACAAACTTCAGGGGGTGATCCTGCATGAAAAAATAATGACAGTTTGCTATATAACTTTTGTCCGCAAATGCTTCGTTTTCCGAGATACGAGGTAAGTTTTTCTTAAAAACTGACTATTTATTTATTTGCTGGAAAATAAAATTTAGTTTTAAGAGGTATATTGCGCATTTTTTGACGTGCAATTAAAAATTTGGAATTCCTTGTTCAATTTGTGACAAAAAATCTCTCTTGCCTTTTTTATGGGGCGCCGTTTTTATTCAAAAAAATAAAACATATTGACGCGTATTTGTCATTACTTTAATACATTATCTAGTAGCGATGCTAGTAGGCTACTGTCAACATTCTGTTAAATACGAATATTTCAACGAAATGTCAAATTAGCGTTTCTTAATTTTCAAGCTTTTAGTTTGGTATAACATTAATGATAATAAGTAATTAACTCTTCTTTTATCGAAAATAATGGAAAATCATACAAATGCGGAATTGTCAGACATGTATTTTGTCTATGGTCGAAGTAATGGAAATAGTCGGCAAGCTCGACGATTGTATGCTGAGTTGTATCCAGGACGTAGGGTACCCCATCACACAATATTTGCTCGTCTTCATCAACGTTTGCGCGAAAATGGTACATTCAAGAAACAAACGGCTGACTGCGGGCGCCCTCGAGAAGTGCGAACTGTGCAACTAGAAGGAGTTCTCGAGTTAATTGCGGAGTCACCTGAAACAAGTATTCGAAAAATTGCCAACATACTGAATGTAAGCAACTTCACTGTATTTAAAATTTTCAAAGTTTGTATCCGTTTCATATTCAACGTGTGCAAGCTCTACTACCTAGAGAATTTTTTCCGCACCTAGTTTTTTGCCATTGGATTCTTCATCAAATCGCTCAAATTCCTAATTTTTTAAATGGCGTTTTGTTTACTGACAAGGCTAATTTTGGACGACAGTGTTTACGAAATTTCCATAACAATCACCTCTGGGCTGAGGAAAATCCACATGGAATCTTTGAAGCTCATTTTCAGTAAATGTATGGCTTGGGGTACTTGATGATCATTCAAACGTACGTAATCTCTTAGATACAGTATATCCAAATCGTTGGATAGGTAGGGGAGGTACGGAACATTGGCCTGCTCGATCTCCGGATTTAAAGCTTCTAGATTTTTGCATTTGGGGTTTTCTTAAGTCATTAGTTTATTATTGTTTATTCCACTCCCGTCGAAAATGTTGAAGTCCTGAGGAATCGAATTATAGCCGGCTGTGAGACAATAAGAAATACACCAGGAATATTTGCGCGAATACGACAATCAATGAGTTGAATCTTATATCACGACTGAGGGAGGTCATTTTGAACATTTGTTGTAACTTTGCGCCTATTTATTTATTAGTGTTATTTTCTGTTATTGTTCTGGTTTATCGTTATTGTATTAGATAGTTCTTGATAATGTATTGAAGAAATGAAAAATACGCGTTGAAATGTTTTATTTTTTTTGCATAAAAACGGCGCCCCATACGAAAAAAAAGTAAGAGATTTTTGTCACAAACTGAACGAGGAATTCAAAAATTACTTTTTATTTGAAATATCTCCGTGGCGTACCATTTTTTCCTTTAAAAAATTTGAGATCATTACCCATATGCGCGCCAATAATGAACATAAAATTCTTAATTGCATGTCAAAAAATGCGCAATACCTCTTAAAACTCATCAAATTTCATTTGCATATCTCGACCGGTTTCAGAGCAATAAATAAATATTCAGTTTTTAAGAAAAACTTCAACACCCCGTATCTTGGAAAACGAGGCATTTGCGAACAAAAGTTATATAGCAAACTGTCATTATTTTTTCATGCAGAATCACCCCCTGTAGTTCGTCGCACTTATTCACTAACACCCTGTATATTCCTACCTAAGAAGTAGAGATTTTTTCTTGGATTTTGGATTCAAGTAGCTTGAATCTTCTTCAGGTTTTATTCTTTTATTTATTTCTACACAGTCTAGGCAAAAAGCGGTTACTCAACGTTCTATATCCTCTTCTTCCTTTTGTTGAAGGAGAAAAAATTTTGTTTATTCATTTAATGTGATATTGCTGAATCATCATGAATAAATTCTTCTGTTTTACTGTTGGCTCTGATTGAGCACCTTTCGTAAACGAGAATCGTAAATCAATTTAAAAGGGAAAAGGAAATTTTTTCAGTCAGATTTTTACCTTTTATCACTTAGTTCAATATCACAGTGAGTTTGATTTTGAACTCGTTTCAATAATTCGACTATTTCAAACGGAAACTTCAACTCAATTGCTCATATCGGGAAGAAATAAATCTGTAAAGGAATATTCGACTTCCATTCGTCTTCTAATCACCTTACTCCGGGTACATTTATACTTCTTCTACCTTATTTGCTAGATTACCAATCCATAGTTCACGTTTGCATTTTACTTCCTTCAAGTTTTTTTTTAATTTTTTTTTCTAAATAATATTGTTAACTCAAAATGCAGTATATGGTACAAACACAACGAATAATTTCCGTTTCTAAATGCTTCGTTTTATAGGTTAATTCATTCACAAGGATCATTCACTGCTCTTGAACTCACCCAAAAACCTGAAATATATATATATATATATATATATATATATATGTAAATTTTTCACTATCAGATCCAATATGTTTGTATCTGGTTAAAAAAAAGTTACTTGGTATGGGATCGAACTCAAGCCTACCGCGTGATGGACTAGCATGCTAACCACTGCTCTACTTCTATTGATATACTGAAAATGTCACAACAAAATTATTCATTGCCTTACTTAAAAAACTGAGGCTTTCTAACATGCTGAAAAAGGTATATTCGAATTCAAATATCAAATCACTGCACTGTATATAGTGAATTCAAAATCCTTTATTCCATCAATTTTGCATTTCCTTTCCCTATATAGGAATTGAATGCGTTGACATTTGGTTCTGACAGGACCAAGTGTAGTTTTATCGCAAAACAATATCTAATCTACTGGTGGTTTTATCACTTATAATTGCACAATTAGACGAGAAAAACTGTCAACTATTAAAAACGCGACACCGAAGGTGGAGCGTTTTTAGGTTGACAGTTTTTCGAGTCAAATTGCTGAAGGTAACAGTTTATAATTTGAACAACACAAATTTACCCGATATCAATACAAACATCGAGTGTAATTCGGCAGGACAATCCAATGAATAAGAAATTTAGAAACATATCAATGCAAACTTTATTTATTTTGGCAACCAACACCGCGATAATTGATAAACAAATGAATAAGGGAAAAAACCACTAGTGCATTTGTCGCTGTAAAAGTTGCAGCTAACTTTTGCCGCTGTCAAACTGACATGAGTTGCATTGTCAGTATAAAACAGCGATCAGACGTTTTATCACTATAAAACTGATCTGATTGGTTATGTGTTTGAAATTTCGGCCATTTGATTGGATCAAAAATAATGAGGGAAATAGTCTATGAAAATGTCCCATGATATGTCAACTTGATTGATGATTATTTAAGGATGAATAAATACATTTTGAAATCTCTCTTTCCGACTGGCAGCGCTATCGGGTTTTTTCAAATTATCGTAAATTAGTACTTAGTACTAGTTTTCTAGGCGATCAATATTCTGGTGAACTCTTTTTGAATAATCAAAATCTTCCCTGAGAAACGTTCTGATAAATACTATAAAGGGTATAGGAATCAACCAGTGTATGATTTTTTTAAGATTCTTTGGGTATCAGAATCTAACTTGAGTTTGGAAATCTCAAGCAATTTGGATTTATATATTTTTTTATTATGAGTTTTGGATTTTTTCCTCAACTGAAGAAACTCATTGCTGTATTGGTTGGTTGGTTGGTTTAAGGCTGACGAGCCAGAGACAGGGTTGGCACTTAGCTTCCCTTGACACTGCGACCAGCTGGGGTCTATTGTATCACTCTGTCGTCAGTGGTTCCTCATTCAAACAGGTTTGTGCCTTTAATTAGGTTTAGAAGCCTGTTGATAAGGTTCTTCGGATTCATGCCTGTTTCCGGGCTGATCTCTCCAAAGATTCTGTGTCGCCTACTACTTAGGGCGTCACAGTCGAAGATTGAAAGACAAGAGTTAGACCCGAGGCCTCCTCTTGTCTCTTGATGACAAGCCATTCTTCAGTATCTATCCCCATGTCCTGGGTTTTGATGAGCTGAAGAATCTTTTTGGTTTCCATTTTACCAAATGGCTTTGGAATCCACTCTGTTTCCGGGAGTTTTTCAGTAGGTGTTCGAACATCTGCTGATCCCTCTTCGGTTGGGTTTACGGTTTCTGTTGCCGAGTGTGATTCAACTGGAATCTCCTCGACTTCCATACCCGCTATCGGTGTTGGGTCTTCTTCAACTGGAAGTTCCCCAGGGTTGTTTGTGTAGGGGAAAGGGTCGTCCACACCTGCGGTGCCCCCTGCGCAGGTGTAAGGCGGATTACTCTGGGAGGTCGCCATGTATCCCAGAGGCTCCGTTTTTTTTCCTGACGGCTCAGGTATCATCCATCCCTCGGCACGGGTCGCTTGACGCCTTGGATTAAGCCATGTTGTGGTGGCATTTGGTTTGAGATTGACTTAGAGATCCGCAGGTTTTGACCATTTCTGGTCATTCCCACTGGATTTTCCTTGTCAACCCCGTTATCCAGCGATACCACTTGGAGGTAGCCACCTAAGTTTCCGCAACCCATCTTCATCTCTCGTAGGAGGTGAACATGTGTTGACGCAAACTACTCGCCCATTGCTGTATTACTCCACAGAATATAATATGTCATAACACTGTCATGAAATATTCATTTGAACTTTGAAATAATTATGATAATAACGGCAATTTGAGGTAATTCTCACGAACAATCACATTTTTTATGGGTGAGTAACCTAGTTGATTGAAATAATATGTGTTTATGGAAATAGTTCCCTACACTCTGCTTCGATGCGAAAAAAATTTAATTCTTCGCCATATAGACTTATCTTATCTCCAAACTAGCACGAATATCCTCCTTATCTCCTTCGGAACGAGTCACAAACTACCAAGAAAAGTTGATTAACAAACGATAATGGTAAAGACGTGAGCTATTGTTTTATGTCGAAATACCCTTTAGAATAGGCGACTTTTTAATTAGTTGAAATTTCCGAGTCAAAGTTTTTTCTTTAGAGGACCAACGATTAATGACATTTTTTTGAATATGTGTCCCATAGCCTGAAGCAGAGAACGAAAAAACGATTAGGAATATCAAAATCTATACGACTGAAAGTTATCCTATGAAAAATCAATATCCAGTATTAAATGAGCCCGAAAATAGTATTTTTAACAGTCAAAGGCACTCATGCCGTGAAAATACAAAATTTCAATAAACCACGTTTTTTTATCGATAAAAGAAGGTATGCATGTGAAAAACACTAGATATATTTCGTGAAAAAGCATGCATTAGTGCATTTTTGGCGAGAATTTAATTCATCTGTCAAAACTGACATTCCAACAATAAACTGACATGCTTTAATCTGTAGGGGACAGTACTAAGAGGGTATACATTTTTTGGGAAAAAATAGATATTTGGAAATACAACTTGTCTGGCTGTTTTTTTTAACTGAATTTTTTAAATTAAAATGTTCTTTATTTAAAATGCTTTCATCTCGAATAAGCATCAGAGAAATAAAAAAAGAAATAGATTGAGAATTCAAAAACCTTTCACACAAGGTACAACGCAACCCCCCTTTTCATTACAAAATTTTGAATGGGTTGATCTGTAGGGCAGGAGGTTGAAAAATTGTATTTATAAAAAATAGATTTTCAAAACCTCGACCTGTCCGAGGATTTTTTTAAATATATTTCTGTTATGGAGATACGGATTTGATTCTATCATAGGTTTCCACACTGTTTATTGCATTGTATATGACTTTGGAAACACTATCGGAAACCAAAATATTTTATTGTTGTCTAAAAAGTGCATGAATGCAACATTTCAAATCGACCGGAAAAGTGGAAATCGCAAATGATGTAATAGCAAGCAATCTCATTCAATTAATTCTGAGTAGAAGTCGATAGTTTCCCATTTTTCGCTAGAGGAGAACCTGAATTCTGAATTGCAATTGACCTGCGATACCACTTACATCTGAACTCTCGTTATGTGATAACACTGAAATGACCGTTCTGCTCGCTATGTTTATGTTCCGCGGTTCGGAATAATCTTGACTTTGCAATAATAAATAATATCCCTGGTATTGGCTATTGACCATCAAATTTTATTAGTTTCAACCGAGTTTGATTACAAGGCTCGGGATAAGGTAATTGAATATCATTGGATTTCTATTTGATTGGTTGTTGTAGGTACAGTTTTATTGCGGAAAACGGCAGGTGCAGTTGTATGGGTATTTTTTTATTCCCGCGGTTAGACGGGGAACTATCTAGTACAGTTCATCTATGTTTGGAAATATATAAAAGCATTTGTTTTCGTATTTTCGATAAAATAAGTGCCCATAGTTCAATCAGGCTTCTATATTTTTTTATTATAAATGGAAATTTCATATAAAAATCAATACTGAGAAAGGGCTGAATAAATTTGATACCAAGTGAACCACTTTGCAATGGACATCTAGTATATGCCAAACCTCCATAACTCGAATTTCAGGGGACCGCCAATTTACTTCGAATTAGATAGATTTCGAGTTAAAGGATCCCAATTAAAAAATAAGACATACTATTTCGTAGAAATATTTTTATTTCATTAAAAATAACAAAAATATTAACTGAAGCACAATTTGAAATCTTGTACTGTAGTGAAACATATTAAAACATTATTCTAATTAAAAAAACATATGTAATTTTGAAACAAAATGTGTAAAACTATGTATTTTTGACCGACGAAACCAAAAAGGAGGAGGTTCTCTAGTCGATGCGTATATTTTTTTTTTATGTATGAACACGCATAACTTTTTACTGAGGCGTCCGATTCCGATAAATCTTTTTTCAGTGGATAGGATGTACTTCGAAGTAGAAAAATAGGGGATAATTGATTTTTCACTTGTGAACATTGACACACATATGTAGTTGACAATGACAGATCGCTATTGTCATTATTTTCGTTCTCCTACATCCGTCACAATCAATATATTCTATGAGAGGATGGAATGATATACAAATTAATAAAATAAACTAACGAGAACAACAAAAATAATTTATATTACAACAAATAGTAAAAGTAGATAATCATATTATTTAACTGATAATAGTTGAAGTAAGGTGGGTAAGGAAGTGTTTTGAAAGTAATAAAAAAACAAGTAGGTAGATTTCAGCGACAAAAAATTTAAAAATAAAAACTTTTTAACAAAAAAATAAACTGACGAATTGCAGAACTGAAAAGTGAAAAATAAAATAAACCTTCCTAGTCTCAATAACTAAGCTCCTAAACTAATGTAAGTAAATAATTTTGAGTCGGCGCCAAACGAACAATCAACGAAGATCATTAAATTACTTCAAAAAAAATTATCAGAATGTCACCGCGCAACTCGATGCCATCATTTTACGCCTTACCTAATTCATTTGCTTGTTTGTTTGGCGCCGACTCAAAATTAGTTACTAACATTAGTTTAGTTTAGTTACTAACATTAGTTTAGGAGCTTAGTTATTGAGACTAAGAAGGTTTATTTAATTTTTTACTTTTCAGTTCCGTATTTCGTCGGTTTAATTTTTTGTCAAAAAGTTTTTATAATGCAACATTTTTTGTTAATAATCCGTTATTAAGTTTTGATGAATCACCTTTTTATCGCAATTTGACTCATAAAATGTCTTTATTTGAGCAAGTAAATCACAAATGTGATTCGTTGTATTTGCATCTGAAGTTAAACATGTGGGTGGTCTCAAAAGCCTTTACAATTTTTTGTTGAGAAGAGTCATCTTCTTCAAACCCGTTTGGATTGGCTACAATTTCTTCGTCTATTGGAATTTCGAGGGTACTAAGGTTCTCATCGAGATTTATAAAATCTGCCATGGATGTTACAAGTTTTATATTGCACAATTCCAGACATTTATATAAATTACTGTTTTATATATATTTCGTATGCGAAGCACATAATAAACATAGATACAATAAAACATTGAGAGTAACGTGTACAACAAATATAAAACATATAAAATATGACTCATACGTAGTCCAGGCAGATAAATGAATAGTGAAAAACTTAGGGCAGATATGAGTAAGACATTGATATCCAGATCATATATCCAGTTAATCGCCGTTTGGGAAGCTGTGTGAAGTTCTTGAAGCCCTCCAGGGAAAAATCTCGTTGGTGCCTGAAACCAAACCTAGAAAATCAGAGGTCAGTGCATTTCATCTCTCGAACAAGCTAGCTCATAACGAACTGAATGTTACATTTGGCGGAGAAAGGGTTAAACATAACCATAACCCTACATATCTGGGGGTTACACTTGACAAATCTTTAACATATTGCCAACATCTGACAAAGACAGCACTGAAGATTAAAGCAAGAAACAATATTCTCCATAAGTTCGGATATTTTTTTGAATTGTATCTCAGTATTCGTTTGTCTCGCACTTAACGTTAAACCTGTTGTCCCGTGAAAGTGTTTTTCGTTTGTATCTAGAATGTCTGTTTATGAATTATTTTTGTTTACATCCAACTCGGAAAAACTAATTTTTGGTGAGTCTTTCCTTTTTCAGTAATCTATTTTACTGTGAAATGTTCCAATTCTTGTGGTCAAATGTTTCTTTATTTTTACTATTTCTTAACCCATTCAACTTACAAAAACAGAGCCCCAAAGATGAATTTGTTAAAATTCGAAACGTTGGCAAGGAAACAATAGTTTTTTTTTCAACAAAATTGATGCAAATCCCAACAAACCTCCTCAATATTATAATATTTCATGTATGGTACCATTCTACCAATTCAGTAGTAATAATAACGATGTATTCTCCAAAAAGGCAAGTTCATGAAAGTGGAAATTGCAAACGTGTTGAATAATTACAAGATTTAAAAAAATATTCTCTGAGGAGTACCATAAAAACGGTTGTTTTAAAGGGCGATGGCATTAGGTTACCATTTGCCACAGGTGAATGAAAACGATAATGGTGAAATTCGAAAAATAATTTGAAATCATTGTAACAGCTGTTTTCTTCGGATGGATATCGAATCCTTATTTCCCATAATGCTTTTGGAATATTCGATAGTTCATTGAATCATTGTCCATATATTTGTTTGGAATTATGTTGATCACTATTAGTTTTGATATCAAGTGATAAGGATGTTTCATATTATATCCAAATAAATGAATAAATGTATAGTACTGCAAGAGACTCATTATTATTCATAGCCGATAAGGCTTAACAGGGAACCGACAACAAGCAGAGAAGTACTCTATATAGAGAAATTTTCACAAGATGTAATGTTTTATTGCGGCTCGGTTTAACAAATTATTTCGCCGGTATAAAATATTATGTTCACTAACGAGTGTGGAAAGTGGTACTATATAGTGAATTCGTAAACAATGAGTTTTTCCAAACTACTATTTTTTTAAATTGGAATATCATTTTTAACTGCTAGTAGGCAATAAAGTACAGTTTTCCAAATGCCAGAAAAGAATTGGTACTTATTCTTGATGTATCGAAAAAAAGAAAAAAATATGTAAACGTAAAGATGATGTTTAACGTCTGATTCAATAACAAGTAATAAATAAACAGTACAAACAACATAGTACACTAATTTATCTATATGCATGTAATAATACCTACGAAATATACTTGCTTGTAGAATATAAAAACTCAACTTTGTTACAGAGCCCTGAAGATGAATTTATTAAAATTCAAAACGTTGGCAACGAAACAATAGTTTTTTTTCAAAAAAATTGATCCAAATCGCAACAAACCTCAATATTATATGTTTAATTGGATCACTAAACTTACTAAAATAAAATATTATATTTATTTTTTCTTGGAGGCGAATTGACTTTAGCCAAATATTCTGTTTGAAATTCCCCGCCTATAATAGGCCTAGCTTGGCTATGGTGGAATAGCCCCGACATTATGGATCGTTGGATTTGTTTGTCGAGTTTATAGAGTTTATTGCACCATTTAGACCCGAGACTCCCGGAACATTCGGAAATAAGTCACGTTCAAGGATAATAAAGAGGTCAGTAGTGTGTCAATGATCGATTTCAAGTGAATGTTTGAGGCGCGGGGAAATCAGCAAATGGGATCGATAAATTAATCGAAAACCGATCACATAGAAAATACAATAGCAGGTGAATGAACTCTGGAGGTGATTTTGATAGAAATCGATCTTGTACCATTTGTAGGGGCAAAAAACATGGATCTGGAATTGTGTCTTTTTGTATGTCTGCCTCTAGCGTATAAATGATAGACCATTCATTCGTTTGACCATAAGTTTAATTAAACGTATTTTTTCTAGAAAAACAATATTTTCGTATACCTATGTATATATCCAAGGTGGCTGACCCCTATTAACTTTTTTATTATTGAAGATAGAAAAACGAAATTTGGGGGTTGTGTATTATAGTTCAATTTACCTTTTTTGACATATTTACTTGCTTTGCCGCACTTCCGAGTAGCTGATGCTGTGTTATATACCTGATTTTTAATTGTTCTCCAGAGAAAAAATCTACCGGAGTAAGATCTGGTGATCTGGAATATGAAAAAGAAATAATACATTATGAAAAAATATGACAACTTAAGAATGTACTTGAATACTCTCGTTTCGGACGTCCATCGTCTTAATGGATTTAAAAGGTTTTCACGACGTTTCGAATGCTTGTATCTGCAATCGTCTTCAGGTGAATACTGACAAGTTTATCTACACATTCGAAACGTCGTGAAAACCTTTTAAATCCATTAAGACGATGGAGTCCGAAACGAGAGTATTCAAGTTACCACATCGTCTACAACCTTCAAACAAACGTTAAGAATGTACCTCGCAAGCCACGGAATGAGTCCATCTTGTTGAAAATAGATATCAACTTGGTTAGCCAGTGGCAAATCTTCAATGAAATCATTAATTTGATTTCTAAGGAACTGTAGATATATTTCCGCAGTAAGTTGTCCGTGAAAATTATTGGCCCAAAAGTTTTCCTCCGATAATACCCATCCAGTAATTGAAACCAAATCGCTCTTGAAAATTTCCTTCTTGCATCAGATGTAAATTTGTTTGAGACCAGTACCTTTTATTATTCCGATTGAACCGACCCAAGTTGGTGAATCGAGTTTCATCTGAATAAATAATATTAAATGGAAAACGTACCTACATCTTCTCTGTATTTAGTCGAAAACCAGTTGAAATAAGTTAATCTTCGGTTGTGGTCGTTGTCGTAAAGATGTTGGTGTAGTAGGTACTTGAGTGATCGATAATTATATATATATATATATATATATATATAACTTATATCACACTCAGAAATAATTTGGCGAATTGACGCCGTACAATTCACTTCCACATAGGCCAACACGTTTACTTCTTTTTCTTTACTGATGATGAAGTTATTGGCATTTTCTTCTGGTTCATTTCGCATTTTCCTTTCCAGTTTTGGAAATAATGCCGAGTGGGTTTTGCCTCTCCGTAAATTAGCAACATTTCAATTTTCTCGTTTCTAGTATAATTTTCCATATAATAATAACGTTTATTCGCACAATAATTGACAAGATACATATACAAATTAGCAAATAAACAAAAGGAATCTGCAAAGCCTAATGGCTGTGTGCAGAATAAGTAATCACTTAGATAACATGAAAATAAAATAGTTTTAATGATTTTATGTCTACTGCAATCAATATACAAACAATACAATACTAAACAATAATAATTGGAAAGTGAATAAATGATAGTGTAATCCCATAAAAGAAGCCTTGTGCATGGGAAACACTGTAACATTGATCCACACCGTGTAATAACATATCATGATGACAGTTGCATAGTTTTTTTTGGGGGGGGGGGGAGTTATGAAGATGGAGTTTTTAGAACAAAAGTGGTATTTTGGCTATTTATAAATTGGTGTATGTCTTTTTTTTTTAATTTTTTCAACGTAAGTTGAGAAGTTTTCAAGAAAATGTTTTTCGCATGTAGATGGGGGTCTGTACATGGAGCTTATCAGTATTTTATGTTTATTTATGTTTGCAGTAATTTCTATAATATTGAACTCTTTTACTGAAACAACAGAAGATGTACATTTAATGTTATCTCTAGAAAAAATTAGAACCCCGTCGTTTTGGTTGATTGTACCTTCGTTATAAAAATGAACGTATCCCGGTTTTGAGAATATAGAAATGTCAGGAATTTGTCTCGTTTCTGTGAGTACTATGAAATCATATTCTGTTTCTATCTGATGTAGTAATAAATTCAATTCGTCCATGTTCTTCCTGGCACTTCTTATATTCATCAGAAACAAACTTATATTGAAATCTTTGTTAATTATATTTAGTGATTTGTTGTATACTGATATATTTTCCATTACCTTGGTTTCAATCGACTCAACTTTGAAGTTCCTGATGTAATCATCCATTTTCGATTTAACAAAATTGCTGGAGCGTTTGAGATTTGTTGTTACTTTCCTCTCTTCGTATGTGTCGATGATGAGTTGGAGCGAAGTTTGATTGAGGATGGGTTTTCGAAGTGGAGTTTTCCTTTCTTATTTTCTTTCGGAAATTTCTGATGGTCTAGTTTCTCGGTGCAGTTTAATTCCTCTAGTGAGTCGTATTCTTTGATGAGATTTTGTGTTGGAGTGGCTGGTTGACTGTTTCCTTTGATTATTTTGGTTTCTTCTGTTCCATTTCTTTCCAATTCATCTACTGAATATGCAATCCCATCGATTATTAGTTTACTGCCTTTTATGTAACAGTCTTTTCCATTTTGTTTTTCATAAGCCTGGTGGTGTCTTAGTGTTCTAAAATCTTCCCGTTGTTTAATGGTTAAGTCATTAGAAATAGTAATTTTGGTTCCTTTCAGTTTTGCAGCGTTTTTAGGATCTGCTTTTTTTTAGGTGAGAAATGAATTCCACTTTGACTGGGCAGTTTTTTGTTTTTCCAAGACAGTATGTGTTATTTATATCTCTTTCAGAAAGTTCAATTTCTAATAGCTTTTTTAGTTCATCTGCAATCGTATTTGCTTGTACTTCTTCGTTTGTTTTATTGAGTCCAAAAATAACGATATTGTTGAGTTTATTATCTCTTTCAAGGATCTCCAACTTGTTTTTCAGAGCACTGTTTTCTACTTCTAAGAGTTTGATTTTGCTATTTAGATTTTCAATTTTCATTTGTAGACGAGTCTCACTTGCAATTATTGTATTCTTGAGTTCGTCCTTGCTCTTCTGAATCTCATCTAGGATTTGTCTAACTGCAGCATCATTCATTATTTCGATTTGGTGTTCTCTTTGCAAGGTGTATGTCCAGCTTTATATCGTATTTCTTTTGGGTTTCCTTATCAGAGAGTGAGGACTTTTTTGTGCGGCTCACCTGTTCGAATATTACTGTGGATACTTTGTAAAACGTGAAGTGCTGAATAACTTTTTCATCTGGTGAATTATTTAAATATTACTGCATACGTAACAATGGTCTATAGACTCACTGGCAGAAGTTGGTTGATTTCTGATATTTTTAGTTAACACTTTTCACTTTCATCACCGAGAGCCACTTTTCACGTGTGTTTACTGCAAAGGTCTATTCACGACTATAAAAATTATAAACTACACAACAAATACATTTTCAAAAGTCACATCATATTCATTAGCCTATTTGTTTAGGTAGTCCTACCAACAGCTTCAATTGTTTGTCACGAATAACTAGAATAACAGGACTTTTGCATAAGTATACCGAATACGTATTATTTGTTATTAGGTATGATCGCTTCTTGCAATTATTCAGAAAAATAGTGAAAATAAAGTGAAAGTGTGTGGTATCAAATTATTCGTAAGAAAATGATCTTTTACAAAATGCCGACGAGCCACCTCCTTTCCATTTGAAAAAATCAAGTTAACTGGAAAAATTCATATTTGCGAATTTTTAATAATTCTTAAAACGACTGTGGAGTCATGAGCCTCAAAGTCGTATTTTTCCCATGTTACTTGATCAAGAGCGATTTACACGAAGCATGGCATTCTAGATGGAAAATAAAAATTGGAATAAAAATGACTTTATTTGTCAAATATTGACTAGTGAGGTGTTGTTGGATTTAGAATATCATTCTCGATCGAAATAAGTAAAAATATATAGGATGTCTCATTTAAAAATCGAAAGTTGAGGTCATTTCCGGTCAAACCGGAAGTACGGCAAAGCAAGTAAATATGTCAAAAAATGTAAATTGAACTATAATACACAATACCCAAATTTCGTTTTTCTATCATCAATAGTAAAAAAGTTATAGGGGTGAGCCACCTTAGAGAATCACCCGGTATATATATAGAAGAAGGGTAGTCTCGTGACTGAACTAGTTGAAAATAACTATGAATTTGAAATAAACTTTGTAGAAAAAAATGAACCAAATAGCATGAATAAACGATCTGATATTTCCAACCTTAGTGTCATTTACAATTACTTGTTGAAACTTGATTCCAATTGAAGTTTTGAAAGTTAAAAAAAACTGCTTAGTATTTCTTGATTTTTTCTCTCATTTAATAATTTTTGTCATATAGATTGGTACTATTCCTTTTGTTCTGTGGACAAAACACATGTTTCTCCCATGACATTTCGACTTTGACATATGACACTTGACACTTCATGTCATGCATTACTTGTCATCCACCATTTTCCTTTTTCAGTCATGCTTTAACCATGTGGTAATTTTTGTACTTGTCAAATTTTAAATTGTTTAAATTAAGTTTCTTAAACAATATGTGCGTTTGCAATTGTTTAATTTTTATATATATTACTAGTAGTGTTTCATAGTGATATGATTTTGAAAACTACCTCAATCACAAAATGGTGATTAGATCGCTGTCTTTCACTTAACCTCACCTTAGTAAGTTCTTTAGATTTGTTTAAAATTGTATTTCACAATAGTGTTTCCTTTTTTCACAGCTGTCTTGATAATGAAAATAAACATTTTCGAAAGCTTGACTAAAGAAGAAAGAGTTTTTCTTTTCTCATTGGCCATTAAATTTGACTGCAACCTCAAGGAATATCCTTTCTACAAAGTTTATTTTAAATTCATAGTTATTATATATATATATACGTATAATAATACGAGGTACCGTACCGTACTATATTATGTTGAGGAACAAGTGAGGTTACAGGTATGCGATCAGTGACTAATAAAAATTAATTAGTTTTTCATAATTCTCAATATTTCGTTAATTTTCATTAACTTCATCAAGAGAACTCTTAAAGAGCAAAAACAAAGGACATATTGACATAATGTGACGAACAATAATATAGGTATAAAAAAAACATATTTCTAATCCCAATTGCACCGACATAAAAATTTCGAGAAGGAATTCTCTTCCACACGACATAACTTTTTTACGATTGTACCAGGAACGCTTTGAAAGTAAAAACACTGGTAGTATATAAATTTTCCATTTGCATTGCAGTTCATATGAACACTCCTCGTAGTGCTCTTATTTTTATTGCCGTTCCAATTGGGATTAGAATAACTATACTACTTACAAAATATAGAGTTAGTCAACTGTATGTATTCAAGTATCCATCAAATGAGAGGAAGATTAAACAATTACAAAAACAAACTTTTGTAATAAAAAACATGTATAACGATAATACATTCCCGCAACTGAGAGGAGTTTCTTTCTTCCTTTTATCTGATGTTATAAGTATGTTGATGATATAATTTGTGATGTGCCAGCATACAGCATTCAAACAACATTAGATATTTTAAACTCTTTTGATAGCAACTTGCAATTTACAGTCGAATGTGAAAAAGATCGCAGTGTTCCATTTTTAGACACCAAATTTATAAGAATTGAAGACATCAAAAGAGGCTTCATCTGGAAGATACATTAATTATTTCTCAAATCATCCCACGAACCAGAAATACAACACAGTAATAAATATGAAAAATTGAATCACTCATATATGTCATGAAACGCTCCTAGAACAAAATTTGAAGAAACTATTCGACATTTTCACTAATAGCAGTTGTCCCAAACACATTTAAAAATAACTAATATACAGGTCCAACATTTACGATGGACCAACTGAAGAGTCTAACATAATGTTAAAATACAAAAAAATCCCTTTCATAGACAATTTATCACTAAATATAATCACTATTTTCAAAAAAATAAAAATATCTAAATATAACATTTTGAAAAATTAAAATTTATTTTACAAAGTTAAAGACAAGACACCTACGTACACTATACAAGAGCAACATCATCTATAAACTTTCCTGTCTGGAATATCAATGTTGTTATGTGAGACAGACTTTCCAGTAGTTGATTCAACGTTTAACCCAACACAAGAGTGATTGTCGTCTAGGAAAAAACTCTTGCGCGGTATTAGAACATTTTCAAAAAACCAGTCACCAATTCCCAATGTCAAAATACTAGAACAGGCAAACAATTACAAAAGCAGATTATTCCTATAAATGTACCTTATAAACAAAACAAAAATACTGTTAATTATAAATCAGATACAAGTCAACTGAGCAATGTTTACTGTAATATTTTATAATTATTTTAGTTAAGTTTGTCGTTGCAACACCCTGTAGCTGATATAATTAAGTTTTTAGAAAATTCTCCTGCAATCATTAGATGAAAGGAAGAAAGAAACACTTCTCAGTTGCGGGAATCTATTCTGGTTATACATGTTTTTTATTAAAAAAGTTTGTTTTTGTAATTTTTTCATCTCCCTCTCATTCGATGGATACTTGAATACATTCAGTCCTAATCTGAAAGTGCTGCTGAACAATCGTTCATTTTATATAGTTGACTAACTCTATGTTTTGTAAGTAGAACCTATATTATTGTTCGTCAATATGTCTTATGTTTTTAAAGAACTAACGAAATATTGAGAATTATTAAAAACGAGCTAGACCTGTTCCTCAATATATCTACCTAAAAAAAATGGCTCATAATTTCATCCACTAAAATATACCACCAAACGAAAAATAAATGAATGAAGTTACTGCCACCTTCAGTATTAATTTCTTATTTCGACTGGGCTGAAAGAAATACCCACACATCTTTAGATTACCCTGTATGGTAAAATCTTCACCTTCAAGAATCCAAAACAGGAATAAATCCGTCAGTAAATTCGTAACGACAAAAATGCAACAATCAGCTTCTTCGTTTGCTGTAAATACCTTGGGATAATCAAAAACTACTTATGTTTATTATTGGAAAGCCATATATAGAAGAAAGCGATTGAAATACATGTCGAAACGTCAGAGAAGCTGATGATATGCCATCAAAATGGAGCCATGTTGAGAAATAATGATTGATTTTTTCCTAATCCATCGTTGGTTCGTACGAAATGTCCAGAATGCATGAAGTAATGATTTCGTCACATTTTATTAGTTATTCTGTTCGGATCTAGGAATACTAGATGAGACTATAAGGTTGATCATAGTGCATTAATTAGGAAATAACGGAGAAATTTTATATTATAGCAATTCTGACTAAATATTGGTCGTATTGCAGTAAACATGTTTTCAAAGATATCAGTTGTGATGCTTCCAATTGTTGGCAAGAGGATGCATCGGTGGCCTAATGAATTATTCAACTACTGATGACATAATAACAATTATTAATAAAGAAAGGTAGCACTAATCAAATGCCGAACCAATGAATTGTTCAAACCATTTCGGGAGAGTGATTTCATTCGATGTTACCATCTAGGAAAGGTAGTGAGATATTGGCACAGAGAGTGATCCGAGAATTCAAAGCTCCAAAGTTCTAACGTTCGTGTTCAATGCCCTTGAATCTACAAGCTATCGGTTTGGTGAACGAAGTGCCACTCCATTGGTTCCCTGAAACCTATGCTTTGTCTGGAAAATAGTCATTTTCCATAATCGAGATCCATATTAAGTCATCAAATTGGCAACTGAACCAGTTTCGAGGAATTTCGCCACAAAATCTAACATAAAGGAGAAACTGTGCTGAATCTGATGTTACGAATACACTGCGTGTTGTTGCACGACAGGCTGACGTCACAACGAGCTTTCTGCAAGTGCGGACAGAGGGATCGAGAGTTTCCAAGAATCGAGAAGCAATCGGCGAGAATGTTCTAGGTGCTTTGAGGAGTAGCCCATTGCTATCGGAGTTAGTTCTGGAGTTATTTGGGAAATTCAGGCAGCAGTGAAGTGCGCGGAAGTTTTGGCAGTGCGAGGAGCAAACGAAAAAATTCCAGTGTAGGTAAGAGCTGTAGAAGCAAGTTGTTTTGAAGTCTATACTTGGTTGTATATTATTTTTGCAGTTTACAATTACACTCCGAACAGATACATTTATTTAATTATTTATTTCTAACATGCTTCAAAATATATCAAGATGAAAAATGGCAAGAGATACTTCTGTTGCAAGACTCTTACTTGTAACTGATTCCATAACAATATTTCATTCAAACATACTGACGTCGAACAAAAAGAATAAAAGATATATCTCGCCCATCTCGGTGACGGCATGCGAGTTATTTTTAGCTCGGTGGTTTCGTTTTCTTTTGTCGAGCGTGTCTCCGAACTGAAACCTCCGTTTCTTGCTCTGTTTCTGGTGATCAAGTTCAAGATCGAATGTGAACAAGTGTTTTTTGTGATTCTACACACATGGTTGAGGAAGTAAGTACAGCAGAGGATATTTGGAGATGAAATAATATGAAAGTGAATGAACTGCTAAAAAAATTTTTTTTTCATCCATTTTAAATTCGAAATATTTAATGCCCCACATTTTTAACCGACGAAACCAAAAAGGAGGAGGTTCTCTATTCGACGCGTATTTTTTTTAATGTATGACCACGCATAACTTGTCACAGAAGAGTCCGATTCCGATGATTCTTCTTTCATTGGATAGGGTGTACTTCGAAGTTGGTCCCATTTAAATTTGAACAAAAATCCATCCCTAAGAGTAGCAAAATGGAGGATATTGATCGTTCACCCTCTGAATTTTGATCCGTTAACTGATTCTATCAGACATAACTTTGTAGTGGGTTCTCCGATTTGGATGATTCTTTCTTTATTAGATAGGGTATAGCTCATAGTTGATCATATTCCAATTTGGAATGAAATAATTCACCCCTATGGGTAGAAAATAGGGGATGATTGATTTTTCACTTGTGAACATTGGCACACATATATAGTTGACATTGACAGATCCTCTTACATCCGTCACAATAATTACATTCTATGGAAGGATGGAATTATATACAAAGTGATGGAATCAACTAATCAGAACTGTCAAAAAATTTTTTTAAAAATAGTTAAATAGAAACATATTATTTAACAGTTAATAGTTGAAGTAAGCTAGGTAAGTAAGTATTTTGGAAGTAATGGAAAATTAAGAGGTAGTAATTAGTAGATTTTAACCACAAAAAATTGAAAAATTAAAACTTTTTAACAAAAAATTAAAACGACGAAAAAATCAACTAAAAAGCAAAAATAAAATAAACCTTCCTAGTCTTAATGATAATTGAGCTCCTAAACTAATGTGAGTAACTAATATTGAGTCGGCGCCAAACAAACTAGCAATTGAATTAGGTAAAATGATGCCATTAGGGGGGATTGGCGCGGTGGGTTAGCGTCCGACTCATGATCGAAAGGTCGTGAGTTCGATTCTCGGCCAGGGCAGAAATTTTTCTATTTTAATTTGAGAGAATTGAATATTAAATTTCGTAGCCGGGCCGAGGATGGTCCTCGACGATTCGCTGTTGCGTTCAAATTAACAGTGCTGCTCCTAGGTGGCGTATGGAGTTAGTAACAAGGCCTACCCAGAACACCATGAAATGATACATAAAAAATACTCAACTTGTGACTGGCCGAATGACGAAATGTCAAAGCCATTGAAAAAAAAAGAAATGATGCCAGGGAGATGCATAGCGGCGTTTTGATTACTTCTTCAAAGTAATATAATGATCTTCGATAATTGTTTGTTTGGCGCCGAATCAAAACTAGTTACTTACATTAGTTTAGGTGCTCAATTATCATTAACGCCCGATTTCACCAACCTCTTTAAACGAGTTTTGTTCAAATTAAACTTAGATTAAGCTTTCTACACGTCATATTGGATTTCACCAGGAAATATAAACCGCGTTTAGTTCTAAACGGCGTTTCCACTTAAAACGGGCTGAATTTGGCCAGTTACGAAGTTAAACGACGCTTAGTTCATTGGTTTCGTGCACGTTTGACATATGGTTGACATTGGAGGTAAAATAACCTTACTTTTCCGATTTGTTTATGTTGGAGAATTGAACATTTTTACCTATTTCAAAAAGAATTCAGTAGTTGGATTACATTGTTTAATTCGTAGATGATCATGCCTTCATATTGTTCTGTTGTGAAATGCAATAAAAATGCATCAAAAGACGGCCGAATACGATTTTTCAGGTAAATTGTACATGTTTGTTTTTTTGACCCTGTTATCAGAATTCCATCTGATGTTGTAAGAAATAGAAAACATTGTGAAATCTCCCAGAGAAGGCAAGCAGCCTAGATACATGCCATCAAACGAAAGGACTGGTCTGATAAGTTAACGAAATATGGTAGAGTCTTTTCCAGACATTTTCACTCTGGTAAAGGAAATATATTGTACCAATTTATTCAATAAGCTGGGTGCCGAATGAAGTCCAAAGAAGAAATTTATCTGATGAATTATATTTTCACATCCCAACTTGAAATTCATTGTAGAAGATATTGTCACTTTCATCAAGTTTCTTTAAAAACTAAACTTTGAACACCGAACACCCACAAAAATATCACAAAACATGAGCCAAACACGAAAGTTATCGGTTTTCAATTTTCAGGTTATATTGTCACTTGGCTTTGGCTCCCCTACAAAACAACGAAATCTATGCAAAAATGACAGAAACGTGCATATTTTACTATGTTGCCAGCTTTTGACTGTCCTTAAACTAAGTTTCAATAAACTTGGTTTAGCTTTCGTCTGTTTGTGTCGGTGAAACTGGATCGAGGTTTATCAAGATTAAAATCTGAGTTTAGTGAGAACGGAGTTTAGTAAAACGCCGTTTATCTGTCTTGTGGTGAAATCGGGCCTAAGACTAAGAAGGTTTATTTTATTTTTTGCTTTTCAGTTGATTTTTTCGTCAGTTTAATTCTTTGTTATTCTATTATAGTCGTAGGTTACTACTGGCAAGGTCAAATTTCGATACACAAACACTAGGCCACGAATATAATTGTAGATTTTGTAGATGTTATCGGTTTTAAAGAAAATTAAGCTTCAGATGCCAGTATCCTAAATATTGGCACATATGTAAGGTCATATTCTCAACTAATTGCTGAACTTCAGTTGTACACATTCAATCAAAAAGTCCCAATTTTTTTTCAATTTGGTAATTTAAAAATTATACTGATTATTAACCAGTCTGATGTTTGTCAATTAGAACAGAATATTTCCTTAAAATACTGAAATATACTGGAACAATGAGTTGCTTTGTAAAATTTTAAACTTCTAGAAAAAGTTCAAACTAAATCCGGATGATATTGCGATAAAGCAAGCATTTGTTAATTATAGAACCCGTCTTAATAATTCAATTGGAAATAGGTCAAAAAACTGTTATGAAAATCAAACATAAAAACTTCGAAATAAAACGAAAGCTGAAAAGGGAACATTCTCAATTGAATATTGATAGAAAGATTTTATTTATCTTTCAGTCGCAGATGATTCCACATCTGATTTTATGAACATCCTGTTTATATTTTCAACAAATCAAAACGAAAGTATTGTGTAATTCCGTTAAAAAATTAGTTCGAAAGATCAACGCGACGAACTGGATTCAATAACTTCTTTGCAAATATTGGCTAAAATTATACATCTTAAATAAAAAACCAGTGGCCATATCCCCTTCTAGGTACCCTATAAAACAATCCATATTTCTTTTTCTAACACACGAACAACAAATTAGCACTATTTTTATTACTCATTAGGTAGTAATAAAGCTCCAGTTGAGAGCTAAGACATTGAAAGCAGTAAGGGATAAAATAAAAAAAATCATATTTCAATAAAAGTGACACTTCCATTCAGTTCAGAAGATCAATGCTAATGCCAATTTTCAGAAGCGGAGACAAAAAAAATATTTCGAATTATCGCCCCTTTTCGTCATTCTTGAAAATTAGACTGAATGGATTCTTAAAAAAGCATAATATTTTATTGTATATACAGTTCTATCTCTTTATTAACTGAGAAAATATACTAACACGCCCGTAGAATTATCTCGATGCTCCCAGATTTAACAAATGTGTTTGATTTAGAAAAAGTGTCTAATTTAGCAAAAGTGTTTGATTTAGCAAAAGTGTTTGAACTTCAGTTTTTACAGATCTTGCATGAGTTAGGGATAAGCGGTGATAGTTGTGACTCATTGGAAAGCGACAGAACTCAGTGTGTGTGAATAAATAAAAAAAAATGCTCTGAAAAAATTGTAGAGTATGGAGTGCCGCAGGGAACGGTAGTGTGCCTATTATTTTTTCTATTTATATAAATGATTTATTTCCTTTAGACACATGCAAAAAATAATAAGTTTCGTTGACGTCAAGGCATATCAATATCATGCTAAAAATCGGACAAATCTGAAACAAAACTCCGGAAATGACCTAAAATAAAAGCTTTTTAACAAAAAATGAAACCGACGAAAACAGAAACTGAAAAGTAAAAAATAAACATTCTTATTAATAACTAATCTCGTAAACTAATGTATGTAACTAATTTTGAGACGGCGCTAGAAAACAAACAACGAAGATCATTGAATTTCTTGAAAAAAATATATCAAAACTCCACCGCGCATCCTGCTGCCATTATTTTACGCTTTACTTAATTCAATTGCTAGTTTGTTTGGCTCCGACTCAAAATTAGTTACTTACATTAGTTTAGGAGATTAGTTATTACTAAGAATGTTTATTTTTTACTTTTCAGTTTCTGTTTTCATCGGTTTTATTTTTTGTTAAAAAGTTATTAATTTTCAATTTTTTGTGGCTGAAATCTACTAATTACCACCTACTTAATTATTGATTACTTCCAAAATACTTATTTACCTACCTTACTTCAACTATCAACAGTTAAATAAAATAATTATCTACTTTAACTATTTATTGTTATATAATATATATTATTTTTGATAGTTCTGTTTGGTTTATTTCATCACTTTGTATATTCCATCCTGTTATAGAATGTAATTATTGTGACGGATATAGGAGAACAAAAATAATGACAATAGCGATCTGTCAATGTCAACTACATATGTGTGCCAATGTTCACAAGTAAAAAATCAATCATCCCCTATTTTTCTACCCATAGGGATTATTCCATTCCAAATTCGAATATGATCAACTATGAAGTGTACCCTTTCTAATGAAAAAAGAATCATCCAAATCGGAAAACCCAGTACAAAGCTATGCCTTATAGAATCGGTCAACGGACCAGAATTCAGAGGGTGAACGATCGATATCTTCCATTTTGCTATCCAATTTTCAAGTCCAAATATATAGAAAACGGTTGCTTATAGCGACTTGTAACAAGGGTAGCTTTTTTACGTAGATATGATAAAGGAATTGATTTTTTTACTGAAAAATGTGCTAGAAGTACGCTCAAAAAAGTTATTAATTTAAAAAAATAAAATAAAAAGACGTGTAGGTGGCGCCCCCTACGACTAAGAGCAATACTAACATCAATCAAATTTAACACCCTGTATCTTGGAAACGAAGCGTTTCCGGACATATATTTATTTGGACAATTCATATTAGAATATTGTGAGGAATCACCTCCTGAATTGATTTGTTGAAAATCTAAACAGGTTGTTCATAAAATCAGATGTGGAATCATCTGCGACTGAAAGATAAACTCTAGTCACTATCTTCCATCGTCAAGATAACCTCTTGTGGGGTATTCATGTTGAAAAGGGAAACATTCTCAATTGAATATTGATAGAAAGATTTTTCTGTGAATTGAAAAATCCACGATTAAAATGAAGTTATTTTTTGTGAATGTCTAACAGAAAACAACTACTTCCCCGGCTAAAGCCACGCTGGACATAGAACTACATCTGATAGATATTCTGAAAAGGCCCTAACTCAAAAAAAAAATTCTGAAATTGAAATTTTGCATTTTCATTCAGATAGTTATTTGATTTTCTATTCCAGTCTTAATTGAAAACTCATAAAGATGAATGAGGCAAAGAAGAATATTTTCCAAAAGGGAGTACTCACAGGTTTTAATGTCAGAAAACACTAATTTCAAAGTGTCTCTCCAAAAGAAATGATTCTAACTTTTTCCATCTTTGCAAAGTGAGATTGCTTCTTGAACATGTGTTTCCCATTTCTTCCGGTCTTCCTGATGATCGTGGAAGCGTCTAATAGATTTTCGACGAATAAAATGTATTGAAGACCTAGTGAATGCGATGTCTCTCCTGCGTCAATGTTACGAATGATTTCTGGTGAGTACTCCCTTTTGGAAAACATTCTTCTTTGCCTCATTCATGTTTATGAGTTCTCAATTGAGGCTGGAATAGAAAATCAAATAACTATCTGAATGAAAATGCAAAATTTCAATTTCAGATTTTTTCTTTTGAGTTAGGGCCTTTTCAGAATATCTATCAGATGTAGTTCAATGTATAGCGTGGCTTTAGCCGGGGAAGTAGTTTTTTTCTGTTAGACATTCACAAAAAATAACTTCATTTAATCGTGGATTTTTCAATTCACAAAAAAATCTTTCTATCAATATTCAATTGAGAATGTTTCCCTTTTCAACATGAATACCCCACAAGAGGTTATCTTGACGATGGAAGATAGTGACTAAAGTTTATCTCCCAGTCGCAGATGATTCCACATCTGATTTTATGAACATTCTGTTTATATTTTCAACAAATCAATCTATCATATCCCATGACAGGTTTTAATGTCAGGAAACACTAATTTCAAAGTGTCTATCCAACAGAAATGATTCCAACTTTTTCCATCTTTGCAAAGTGAGATTGCTTCTTGAAAATGTGTTTCCCATTTCTTCCGGTCTTCCTGATGATCGTGGAAGCGTGAAATAGATTTTCGTCGACAAAAATGTATTGAAGACCTAGTGAATGCGATGTCTCTCCTGCGTCAATGTTACGAATGATTTCTGGTGAATACTCCTTTTTGGAAAACATTCTTCTTTGCCTCATTCATCTTTATAAGTTCTCAATAAGGACTGGAATAGAAAATCAAATAACTATCTGAATGAAAATGCAAAATTTCAATTTCTGATTTTTTCTTTTGACTTAGGGCCTTTCCATAATATCTATCAGATGTAGTTCAATGTCCAGCGTGGCTTTAGCCGGAAAAGTTGTTGTTTTCTGTTAGACATTCACAAAAAATGACTTCATTTTAATCGTGGATTTTTCAATTCACAGAAAAGTTTTTCTATCAATATTCCATTGAGAATGTTTCCCTTTTCAACATGATTACCCCACAAGAGGTTATCTTGACGATGGAAGATAGTGACTAAAGTTTATCTTTCAGTCGCAGATGATTCCACATCTGATTTTATGAACATTCTGTTTATATTTTCAACAAATCAATCTATCATATCCCATGACAGGTTTTAATGTCAGGAAACACTAATTTCAAAGTGTCTATCCAACAGAAATGATTCCAACTTTTTCCATCTTTGCAAAGTGAGATTGCTTCTTGAAAATGTGTGTCCCATTTCTTCCGGTCCGCCTGATGATCGTGGAAGCGTGCAATAGATTTTCGTCGACAAAAATGTATTGAAGACCTAGTGAATGCGATGTCTCTCCTGCGTCAATGTTACGAATGATTTCTGGTGAGTACTCCTTTTTGGAAAACATTCTTCTTTGCCTCATTAATCTTTATGAGTTCTCAATTAAGACTGGAATAGAAAATCAAATAACTATGTGAATGAAAATGCAAAATTTCAATTTCAGATTTTTTCTTTTGAGTTAGGGCTTTTCAGAATATCTATCAGATGTAGTTCAATATCCAGCGTGGCTTTAGCGGAAAAAGTAGTTTATTTCTGTTAGATATTCACAAAAAATAACTTCATTTTAATCGTGGATTTTTCAATTCACAGAAAAATCTTTCTATCAATATTCAATTGAGAATATTTCCCTTTTCGACACCTCCTGAAGTTTGTCAAAGTACTTTTGAATCACCCTGTATATTATATATGACCTGGTAGTGCTGAAAATGATAATTCCAGAATAACTGTTGAAGCTAGAATTCACCCGGCATTGAAAACTGACAACCCAACAAGAATAATCCCACAAGACTCTATTTTTACGAAGACAAATCGGGAGAATTTGTTTTTCTAATCGGTTGTATCTCTCTACACATCCATGTCATTATGTCATCGTAGCTTATTTTGTAAACTTAATTTTATAAGATGTGATAAAACTTGGATCGAATCCAGGACCGACTCATTCACCATGAAAACAAACAAAGTTACATTGGCGTTAATTTTGATCTGGCACATCTTGCCTGTTGCAATCGAAATTGACAAGGTAGTAGAAAAAGATCGAATATACCAGGTGTATCGAGAAAGATGTTCATATCGATCACTGTACAAGGCCTTTGTTCGGATGATTTTCATTCAATATAAATCACATTCCGTTAAAGCGGGGAACATCATACAAAGTGATTGCTGAAAACTATTATTTCGATCATTAATTCAAATAATTTCTCTGGTAACCTCGTTCTCCATGATATTGATTGATATTCGATTGTATAAAATCACTGGAACATATTCACTTCCAGAATAGTGTTTGCGCTTGAAATCAAGTATTTTTTCATGTAACCTGTATAATAAAAATGAATCATTTTCCACCACAATGATTATTCCAGTTCAAATTTGTTTTCCGCGAGTCTGTTGTTTGCACTCCCAAAGAGTAACTCAGGATATAACGCAAAAAAATTTAATACTTCAGCCCTATCAAACCAAACAATTCGAAATATTTTTCCTTTAGAGCCTAGAATATTCATATTCCATTATTCAAGAATTGCAATATTCTGTTGTTGAACTATGTAGTTTTCCTTATTAAAAAAGGTTATTTTTCTACAATACTGCTGACATTTCGGAGAACATATATGTCCTTATTTTCAAAATCGATAAACGTGGTTATTTTACGAGTTGCAAGAGAAGTTCTATCAGAATATTGAGATAACGTTATTATTCACAAATTGTATGGGCCCGAATGGAAATTCAGATGCTATTTGGATACATCTTAGTTTCATGAAGGTTTTGTAGATGTTCTATGGCGGCGTTTTGGATATATGCAGGTCAGAACAAGTCGATTTATGGGCAGATTTCGAAGCATTCCAGTATATTTGTCGTCGGTTGGATTTTATAATGGTCATCGACACATCCACGATAGATCTCTTTGTTCTCCAAATAGTGTCGATGTAGTCATCGAGTTTTGATTGTTTGATCAAGAGTTTTCTTCACAAGCACATTCCTCATCGAGGTTTTTCTATAAATCATGTATATACATTTATTTTATTATAGAGACATTATATAATTACATTATCATTTACATTAGCCTGACGCTTGAATATATCAACTAGTGAATATTTCAGTTGACAGTATCTGATTTCGTGATTATCCACATACAGTGCTCGTCTAAAGTCCGTTCCCCCCCTACTAATTTTTGAACCACCTGGTATAACTCTACGAAATTCGGAGGGCTCAAATAGGAGATAAAAACCTACTTTTTCATGAAAAAATCACAGCTAAAAGTTTTAAAATGGCGGCTGAGCGCCATCTTTAATAATTTTTTTAATAGAACACCCCGTATATTATTCCATTTTCGAAATCTGCTCATAATTCTCAACAGGTTTATCTGTATACTTTACTCCTGAATTCAATAGTTTTCGAAATATTAACGTTTGAAAAGTGACATTTTGGTCATTTCAAACCCAACCAAAAACACTAATGTTGCTTTCAATCAAGTTTGCATTGGAAAAATTCGTTGTCGCGGTAACATCTTGTTTACTGTCAAACTGAACTGCTAACTGCCAAATAGTCCGTTGAGCGCCTAAATCCTTTTATGAAAAGTTTGATCATGGCTCGTAGTTTAGACGTTAAATTTGAAGTAGTTTTGATATTTGGAGAAGCTGGAAGAAATTATCATATAGCAGTCCGTGCGTTTATGATAGATTTCCCGAGAATCCTATTTCGAGGTCATATTTGCGCAACCTTTTAAATAAGCTCCAAGCAACTGGTACGCTGAAAGATGCTCCAAGATCAGGAAGGCCGCCTCTTTCAGAAGAAAAGAAGGTAGAAATTGTTGCTGAAATGATAATCAATACGACTCAGTCGACGTCTGCACTTGCTGAATCCTGTGGAGTAAGTTCAAAAATTGTCCAAAGAGTCCTAAAGAAATAAAAGTTTCATCCCTATAAAATGAAAATCCTGCATGCTCTCACGGAGGATGATCCAGACCGGAGGGTTGAATTTTGTGAGTGGTTAACAAGAACAATTGAAGGAGAACGGGGCTTCCCAAAACGTGTATGTTTCGCAGAAGAATGCACGTTTTTTCTTAATGGAAAAGTCAACAAACATAATGTACGATACTGGAGCGATACTAATCCGCATATTTTTAGAGAGGGATATACCCAGTTTCCTAAAAAGTTGATTGTTTGGGCGGGGATTTTGGACAATCTCGTTGTTGGACCGATTTTCATCAGGGGCAATCTTACAGGAGTTCTTTACAGAAATCTTTTAGAAACTGAAATTGAACTTCGAATAAGACACATTGTATTAAACAATTAGGAAGAGTTTGAATATCGTGAAATCATATTTCAGCAGGATGGGGCATCTCCCCATTCCGATCGCATGGCTAGAGAGTTCCTCGATACAAACTTTCCTGGGCGATGGATAGGTCGCAGGGGAAGTACAGAATGGCCACCAAGATCTCTGGATCTTACACCTCTAGACTTTTTCCTTTGGGGGTATCTGAAGTCAAACATCTACGCCATTGAATGCCAAACAATAGAAGTGTTGGAACGCAGAATAATAGATACATGTGAAGAAATAGATGAACAGACTTTCATCAACGTGAGAGAAGCTGTTTATAATAGGGCACTTAATTGTCAAGATTTAGGAGGGGGCCACATTGAACACTTAATGAAATAATTGTTGGGGTTAATTGAAAGTGTTATTCAAAAATAAATTATAATTTTTTAGCTAATTTCTTTGTTTTGATTGTGAATTTACAGAACACATTCGTAGGCTTCGAGATTTTCCGGTAAGCGGTACTGTTTATACTCTCTTTACGCCTCTGATTAGTCGAATTCAATAAGAGATTTAACTACAAATTAATAACAACGTTTAGTTAGCAAAATGTTTTACCGGAAGTGACCAAAATTCATACTTCATTTCAAACTGGAATGTCGCTTTTCAAAGTTAATATTTCGAAAACAATTGAATTCAGTAGTAAAGTGTATTGGAGAAAACTGTTGAGAATTATGTGCAGATTTCGAAAATGGAATAATGTACGGGGTGTTCTATTCAAATAAATTATTGAAGATGGCGCTCAGCCGCCATTTTAAAACTTTTAGCGATGATTTTTTCATGAAGAAGTAGGTTTTTATCTTCTATTTAAGCCCTCCAAATTTCATTGCGATATACCAGGAGGTTCAAAAATTAGTAGGGGGGGAACGGAGACGAGCACTGTATATCCAATTACCCGATGGCTTTCAACGAAAGATTCATGGAATAGTCCCATGCTAATATTATTCAATGCTATGCTACTTCCGTTGGTGATATTATTCATTGAATTGGAAATATTGTTTTATGTTTTTTCATAATTATAGTCTTCATCTCCATCTTTTTTCGATTGTTCATCGATATGTTAATTCTCGATCTGTTTTTCACAGTTTTTGATATATCATGTCGAAGTGTGTGTTCCTGTACAAAGCTTCAACCAATACATTTGACCCATTTCTATCACGTATAATAGGAATCTTCGAGCATGTCTTAGGAATGTACGAAATGCCAGTTAGATAAAACATGGTGGTACCGAATGAACTTAAAAAAAACTCTAGCTACACTTTGTGATATATCAGTTCCCTTGGTGGCCATTATTTCATGAAGATTAGCCTATAATTTGTTTTGAAGCCATATATACATCAGGAAACGTACCGCCCAGATAATGTCTAGACATTTTTTACTAATTACTATAACCGCTAACACAGCACGGAGGGTGGTAGACTTTATACTAAAAATAGGAGGATATCTGAGAAGAAGGCTAATGAAAGTCCAAAGTTCAGGTTACGCCATATTCGCTGCATTTGGAACACAGAGGCGGACCTACATTTATTACTATAAGGTCACGACTTTCATGAAATTATCTACTCACAAAGATATTTGTCTCAAGAAATTTTAGCATATTTCTTGTTATCATAATTAAGAAATAATTAATAAAAAGCCTTTTTCTACGGCCTTGCGTTTTTACCCACTTTCCCGCACCTATTTCAGTTTTGAAAGTGTCACTTTCCCGCACTAGTGCGGGAAAATAAAGATATGTCCATTTTAACGTGATTATATACATTGAATTGATTTTTACTTTTGGTTTTTACTATTCTTATTAATTTAGGTTTTAATATTTAATCTTGTTTCTCTATTTTTTATTTATTGGAATGAAAGAAAAATTGGGACACTTTTATATATTTTCCCTATATATTTTTTCAAATCAATCAACCTAACAATTAAACTAAGATCTTTGATATGGTAACCAAAGATTTGCTATGACAACCAAGGTATGTCATCAATACGTCAAAGTTTCAAGTGGAAGCATCGTCAAAGTGACAGATTCTGCATTATTTAAATTATTTTCAATAAAAGCAATATTTTAATGGTTCGTCAGACAAAGAGCTCCCAGAAGTTATTTTGAACGCCGCAGATCTCGAGTACGCCTTTTTCAAATTCAGAAAATTTTGCACTGCTAGTATCAGAATTGAATTACCTTCACAATGATGTATGACACGACCCTCATTCCCTATCGAAATTATAGAGGGGGTTGCTCTGGGGAGTAGGGGGTTGAAGTATAACATATCTTTTCTTGTCGTCAAATGGTGTCCCCCTCCAAACAAAAATCGACGTGTCACGGCGATTTCTTGCAAAATTATTTTTCTGGGAGTTATTGAGGGTGGATAATCGTATTCTTTTTGAATTTAAGTGCGGTCGTAGAAAAAATAATGTTCCCAACTCATGCGTGAAGTGTCTTTCCCGCCCTTGACTGCAAACGGCAGTCGCGTTTGTTAGGAAAATAACTATTTCAGAAACAATCTTTTATTGAAATGCGCTAAAAAGTGAGAAATAATTGCTTTGGATGTGTGACGTAGGTTATTTCCGTGAGTTATAGATTCAAGAGCTTGTCTTCTGATTTGGTTTACCATTTTGGAATGTCTTTTATCCATTATCGTCAATGGTTATTGTATTGATTTCAATATGGATATTTTCAGTTGTAATACTACAAGAGAGTGAGAATATAGTGACCATAATTCGTCATATTGTTGCCAGGCAAAAGACACGATAGACCAACGGGCTCGAGTGGCTATTGCCAAATGGCAACAAGTTTGAGAAAGAAATCTGGAGAATTATTTTCTACTTCATCGAACTCTCGAGTGGTATTTTATAGAATATTGTTACGATCATAAACACATTCTTTCGCACAATGATACAATGTACTAAACCGGTTTTCATTCATTTCTCACTTTTCATGTGAATTGATGACAGAAGTCAAATTAAAAATATACGTTGTCAGACAATAAAAATAGAATATCTCAAATTATTCCCGCGGCAATTTTCTAGGTAGAATATTCCCAAAGAGAGTAAACGTTACCTGAGTAGGAGGTACTAATAAGCTCTAGCCAATCAGAATCTTGTAGCATCAACGCGTCATAGTGACGTACTTGGACATGAGAACAGGTGGCCCGCGTAACATACAGAGTGGTTCAATATACATTCAAGAGCAGATGTGTCAACGTTAATATTTTACATCTAATCGAATTAAAACATATGACTTGAAATTTCCAAATTCGTAGAAAAGTTTTAAGATTTATCATTGGGTGCTATATACATACGCTTTTTTTTCCTCAACTCGAAGTCAAAGCGGAGTGCGCTAGTCCGCCCCTGTCCAGAGACAATGGTGGCCATGACATGTCCATATACGTCAGTATGACTCACAAATGATATTTCATCTCTTTCTATTACTGTCACCATTGTCTTATGTGGAATAGACTCTCCTACTCAGATAACGTTTACTCTCTTTGAAATATTCCCACTATAATAATGATTTGATTGGCCAAAACGTACATGAATGATTTGAATTGAAAGTTTCCATTGGTTTCTAGAAATGTAAAAAAATAATCTTCAGTATCGTCAATTCATCATAACATAACAAGTGGCGCCCAAGGTGGGGCAGAGTAAGGGCAATATATCACTTCAAGGCAAGTAAAGGCAATATATCGTTTCAAGGCAAAGTAAGGGCAATATATTATTTCTTGATATTTATCGTAACACTGGGCGAACATTAGCAATTGGTATTTCAACGTGTAAGGCTAAATATTGGTGTATAAAAAATGGATTTGAGAGATGGTAAGAAAGTTGGTTTGGAAGAAGGTGCAGAAGGTAGAGAGAGAGGTGATCAGGAAGAAGGAGAGAGTAGTAATGTGAGAGGGAGTGAAATAAAAAGTGAAAGAACAGAATGGGAGAGTTTTTTTAAAAAAGGGAAAATATGGCAGGTATGGAAGAAATAATTAATGAAAAGTCAGAAAAAAATATGGCAGGTATGGAAGGTAGAATGAAAAATGATATGAATGAAAAAATGGATAAAAATTCAGCAAGTATGAGAAATGATATGAAAGAAAATTCAGTAAGAATGAATGAAAATATAGGAAGTATAAAAGATGAAATAAAAGAAATGAAAGAAAATTCAACAAGAATGGAAGAGAAAACGAATGAAAACACAGCGACACAGATAACGTTTACTCTCTTTGAAATATTCCCACTATAATAATGATTTGATTGGCCAAAACGTACATGAATGATTTGAATTGAAAGTTTCCATTGGTTTGTAGAAATGTAAAAAAATAATCTTTAGTATCATCCAGTCTGTCCAATGTACACTTTGTTAAATTCGTACACGGTATTTTGAAGACTGTCACTTTCAAGATCTTTTGGTGGTCCCGATTTAAATTTGGTGAAGTGTTTTTTCAAAGTGTTTCCATGTCTGAAAGCTATGTTGCAAGAAACGTCTGTAAATATTTTTTTCAACTTTTCTGAGAGGCCTGGTATGTAAGGAATTTCGACAAAAATAGTAACTTCATGGGGTTTGTAAAATTTTGTATCTTGTGCTTTAAAAAATATTTCATTCATCAATTTCTATGGATAATTGTCTTTAATCAGGTAGGTTTCAATAGCGCCAAGATTTTTTTTGATGGAATCTCTATATTTGAGATTCAGAATTATGTTTTGTTTTTGAGTGAAAAAGTGTTAATTTAAATTAAAATTATCTCCCAGAAAAAGCCGGTTTCTGGTACAAATCTGTAATAATTTTGTTCTTGTTTGTTTCTATTATGGTAAAATCTAAAAAGGAGAACCTGTCGTTTTGTTTTTTTTTAACCGAGATTTTGATACGTGGATGTTAACTATTGAATATTTGTTGGGTGAGATCTATTTTGTCCTCTGGTACACAGATTATGATAGTCTACATAAAGTTTATAAAACGGTCATTCGAAAGGCAATTTTTCTATATAGTTATACTAAAATTCGGGTAAGACAAAATCGGCGCAAATTGAGAATAGACAGTTGCCCATACAGAGGCCATATATTTGTAAATAATATTGGCTTTTATAGGCACGAGCCAACAAAAAATCTGCTGTCCTCTCTGCATGTCAAGCTTCTTATTCAGGAACAATTTTCTACAGATATATCAATATGACCGAGAAAAGAACTTGAAGAATCAAAAGTATATTACATATTTTTGGTTTCACTACTTTCAATGAATCTGATAACCAAACTGTTTCTCAGTATTAGATTTCTCATCTTCTCAATATTAAACTCAGTCTCAGACATCTTGACATAGTTCATCATCAAAAGTTTTTGAAAGGATGATGGGAGTATACCTGATATCTTAAATTATTGGTTGTTGTATCTGGTGAAGGATATAGGGGAGGATTAGTGGTACGAATTAACATACGTTACCTGCATTTAGTTGGGAAATGTTCTTCCAGTTGAAATAACCAACGCGAGAGTCCTGCATTCGAAACATATTATTAGTTTGGAATAGTTTTCATTCTGCATTATAAAACAGCAATTATAATTGAAAAATAATTTGTAAAACGGAGACCCTATCGTGAGGTATACGATTTTAACGAAATTTGCTACAACTAATTACTATAATTCTTGACTATTTTTATTGAAAGTACCGATAATTGTTTTGGATTAATCTCAGAACTTATATAATTTTAATTCAGTAATATTTCCCTGTCAGATAATCAGGATCTATATTGAGGAGTAACCACTAAAATAAACCACTAAACTAAAATTATGACATACTATGGGACATAGACCATGTTCTCCTGGAATCTATTCAGCAGATTTTCAATAATTTTTAAATGTCATATAGCTATACTGGTTTCTGGACCTAATTATAGATTGGGAATTTGTTTGGAAAATATAGCCCCAGAAGACGAAGCAGTTATTGTAGCATAATAGTTCCACTCTTATTGAGGTAGGAGTATCCATCAGTGTTTTATTGGAAACAATAACCAGAATTAATTTTTGATCTAATTGATTTTTTAACAACTTCAATTTTAGGATACTCATTTATCTGCTTGAATCTGTTTTGTGTCGGGTTGTACGAGATAAGAAGTTCCACATATTTTTGGAGAGTTTACCAAAACCTTGATAACTACATAGATATGTCACTACCAATTCGTTTTTCGTATATCATATCAATATCTATTCATAGCATTATGTAGGAATTGAAGTAGCAAGTAGTGAAGATAATGAGTCAATAATAACTTCAGAAGAAAAAGTATAAACAGACACTTTTACTTAATGCGTTTATAAATACACAACTATCACTTCTAATAAAACATCAACAAGTACCAATTTATGTGGTAACCATGAACATTTGCCAGAGCGATTTCACAATTCACTTCGTTTTGATTGACACTTGACTCGATACTTGATCGAGAGTCAATAAAACGCGGTACGTATTTTTATAGAGGTCAACACTCTCGTATACTAGAAGGTTTACCTTTGAGACTAATAATACCCCTTCGGTGGCGAGTTTGTTATTCTATATATACGAAATAATTTGCGCATTCATTTGAGGTTTGAAACCGCGGAATAATTTGTTGAAAGATAAATATATCGATTGCAATGTGCTGCAGTATGCTACGAGGAGTAATTGAGAAATAATCTACCGATCATGACGAAATATCGAGTGTTTCGATTTTGTGTAAGGTTGAGTCGTTTTTGTATTTAATATCCTATAGGAATGACTTCATTTTAGTCACTTGATTCTTGTATTTTTTCTATAGCAATACAATGTCTCTTCATTGAAATTTGTATACAAATGTGCATCCAAAATCTACTTTATTTAACATCAGTGACTTTTTAGTTCCCACAAACGATCCTTGAGATGATAATAACGTTCCTAGTAAGAGTAAAAGAGGGAAGTGATTCCCAACCGAGGTCTCAATCTGCCTACTCCTAGGTTGTAGTCACTGAGGTAGGAATGTGATTTCTCCTGAGGTCTCAATCTGCCTCCTCCTCAGGTGTTGTCACTTAGGAGAGAAAATTATTTCCAAAAGGTTCCACGAACATTTGGCCCATGCTACCTACCAAAGGGAGAATAAGTCAAGGTTGCGGAACATATGGTCGAATGTGGGCACAAAATTAATATTCATAATTTGAAAATAATCAAATCGGTCAACGACACTAGAAAATTGGATTTCTTGGAGAGTAAAGTTATCCACAAAAACTATAATGAAAATTTACTTAATGAGGATAATGGCCCTATGTATTCCACTTTGTTTACTTTGATCCCCATAGAACTATCAAGATCATATTAGCGACTTGAGGAACAGTAATTAGTATAAAATAACCCAATTAGAAACACCAGGTATAAATTCTAAGAAAATGTTACAATTTATTTAGTGCAGTTAACCTACCGATGATGATAACTTAGTTATCGAAATGCGCATATATGTGAGAAGTGAGTAAGTGTGGTGAAGAGGTTACTTGTGCAATTTTGATTACCACGTTATGTAACGAATTCTTGTTTTATTTATCGATAGTTTTCATCTCAGCAGATTTTTAGTCCCACTATACATAGAAGAATCCAAGTAGTTTGTGGTAGTTTTTATTATTCAAAATTATAGACGCTATGATGAATAGATTACCTTCAGAACCATTCTGATCATACTGAACTCCCTCTGCTCGTATAATGCACCAGTCCGAATAAAAAAATAAGGACGCTAGGAGTTGGTTATATCCATTACCTGTTTAGTCTTCAATAATAAAAAATCACAAAGGAGAAATATTTTTATTAATCTATTCAAATAAATATTGGGACTTTGTAATGATTGATCTTCAAACTGTCTAGAAGGTCGAGTTTACAACATGTAATATTTTCTACATGTAATATTTCAAATAACGTTTTTCAGTCAAGAGCAAAAGTTGAATTTGTCTTACCATTGACGAGGCCGTTTCTATATTCTAATATTTGCTTTTTAATGTACATCCTATTTGCCCGGGCTGATGTTAACTCGGCCGCTTAAGGATTTATAATCTTCTCAATTAAAAGACGGTATGTAATCTTGGCCGATCGTAAAACAGATGATACCAAACCTTAGTTCTAAGAACTCTACGGGTCTACCATGTAATCTATGTTTGTAAACTAACCTACTACTTAGAATCAGAATCAGTTTTTCAACATTATAATGTCACACTTTGAAGGAAATAAAAACATTTTGAAGGTTATATTACTTATATTCCAAAAAGGCATATATTAACGGTATATACGTACACAAAATATATACGAATCATGGATCATACAGTTATTGATAAATTGATAATATACAATTCCACTTAACAATAACACATATTAAAATAAAAATAAGTAACATCCAAACGAAAATACATATAGTATCTCAAATTATTATTTATTTTAATAAGCTGAAGCAAGTTCAAAAAAATGCAGCGTAGTTATTTTCTCAGCGTTGTAGTCATTAATAATACGGTTTAAATACTCCTCTTTTTTTCTTGTGTCCGAATTTGGTACATATCGCTTGTCCACACTTTGAAGTTTTACATATATTTCACATTGATAATTTAATAAAAAGTCAACAAAAACAAATATCGAAGGATGAGGCGCGTTAAAATAGTTTTTTAAATGTGAATGGAATGATTCACAGGAATTAGTGCTTCTATCGGCCCTTGACGTTTTAGACGCCCATAAATCTGGAGGATAGATTGCACAATCCCCCACATAATTGTCCACTAAATAGTCCGTAAACATTTGAATTTTTATTTCTTGAGGCTGAATTGCAGCTAACGAAAAAGCAAATGCGTCTCCTACTTCCTCAAGGTCAACAAACATAGGTCCAAAACAGTATCGTGACCATTTTCCTCCTTCAGTTTTATTTCTGTATTCTTTGGCAAGACCAACTTCTTGAATATTACGCCACCAAGATTGTGATAGATGAAATCTACATCCTATTAGTTTGACTTGCGGCCAGTACAAGCTGCATTGTGGTTAGCCTCTTCGAAATCGACGACGATTTCCTTGGGGAAAAAAGAAAGAAAAGTCGCTGCAGCACTTCTTCACGTGTTCAAAGCACTTTACATACGTTTCAGTACATTTGTCCGGCAGCACACGAAACACAAGCGGTATATAATGTCCATTTAGGCAGCCGTGAATAGTAAACAGTTGCAGAAAAAAATTAGTGCAGTAGTCACAAATGTACCATCTACGTAGATTTTGCTACATTTGCACAAATTCTCCAAATTTGTAACGCAACTGAATACTAGTATGTAAGAATTTTCATCATTCACCAACAAGAACTTCTCACCTCGGTTTGTGCGATAATTTGTATTTGTCTTTAGTGCATTATGAACTTCACTTTGAGATTTAGGAAGCACAGGACGTAACTTTCTTCTGAAGAGCTGTTGTATCTTCATTAACCATAACTGAATGTGAAATTTTACTTGGCCGACTGCTGATATCGTCAACGGCTTTTCTTTTCGCTGAGCTTGTAATGATATTTCGTTGAATATCTTCAATGTTGCAGGCAACATGATTTCGAGATAGTATAATCACTGCCAACGGTGTAAATACTAGCAGAACACTTTGGCTGTTTGCACCTCTACTTCTCGCCCGTTTCCAACTCTTCTTTAAAATTGTATTTGTAGTTGTGTATTAATGAAACAACATTACCACGCTGACTTTTCATGACTGATACTTGTATACCTGTTTATCAGATCATTTTGGTCAAATTATTGAGATTGTAAGAACTACTGCTCAGAAGCCGAAGGTTGTGTTAAGACGTGTATTAAACACATCCAACTTCAAACAGCATCTGGCTGAAGTTAATTGGGATGTATATACTCAAACAAAAGAAATTGAGCCCTTATCAGATTTCATGATCACCACACTGAATACTTATGTTAACAAATGCTTGCCGTTAAAGCAAAGGAAACAAGATTCGTCCACTCCTGTCAAATTTTTCAATGAAGAATTAAGACACAAGCGGGATACATTGTCGGCATTGAAAACCATCAGTGCCTCATCCAGGAACCCACAACATATAGAAATTTTCAAGTCTTACCGAAAGCACTACAATTCTTCCCTAAAATGTGCAAAAAGGAAGGCATATGATGATTATATCCAAAAATCTACCAATATCAGTAGAGATTCTTGGAGGTTGATCAATTATGAACGCAACAGTAGTCAGAGTATTAACACTCACTGTGACCTGACGGCGGACGAATTCAGTGATTACTACGCAAAAGTAGCAGAAAATATAATAAAAGAACTCCCCTTCACGAACATAGAGGCCTCTGATTTCTTGAAGTCCAAACCCAGACCGAAGGACTCATTTTTTCTTATTCCCGTTACACCAGAGGACATCATCACTGCTATAAATGAACTCAAAAAGAGTAATTCTTGTGATATATATGATCTGAACACCCAGATGATGAAACATGTGGGTGATATTCTTGCAAAACCACTCGCATGTCTGGTGAACCTTTGCTTTAGTCAGGTTATATTCCCAAATAATTTGAAAGCGAGTAAGCTGATCCCGATCTTCAAGAAAGGCAATGTAAATCTTCCTGAAAACCATCTCCATTATCCCCATAATAGGTAAAATTGTGGAAATAATAGTCAAAAAATCACTATTCAAATATTTTGAGAAATTCAACCTACTTCATAACAATCAATTTGGATTTAGGGAGAATCGTTCCACAGTTCAAGCTACTGCCAAATTAATATATGACATAGTCGAGGATCTTGAACAGGGTAAGCACACGGCAGTTACCATGTGTGACCTGAGCAAGGCCTTTGACTGTGTTTCACACAGTACCCTCCTTGGTAGCAGTAGCAAATGATTTCTTCAAATCTTACCTCTCTAACAGATCACAATCAGTCTTTTTGAAAGAAGTCCATTCAGTAAGCTCAACAGTTAAACACGGTGTACCACAGGGTTCGGTGTTGGGTCCGCTTCTGTTCATTATATACATCAATGATATCTTTGATTATATGAATCCATTGAACTGTGTACTGTTTGCAGACTATGCAACCTTTTATGGGGCTAACCCAAATCACGATGAGTTGAAGTACCAAATGGAAGTGTCTAACACTAAAATTGAACAATGGCTGGTCCCCAATCATTTCAAACAAAATCGTTGTAAAACACAATCCATCACATTTTCGACAAATTCCTCACTGAATGAAGGGTGTATTGTAAATTTCTTGGGTATTACTTTGGATGAAACATTGAAATGGTCTTGCCATATTGAAAAACTCTGTAAAAAACTCTCTAGTCAATTATTTCTCCTTAGACGTCTCGCAAAAGTTCTAAGTCCAGATATACTCAAAATCTCATATTTCTCTCTCTTTCACTCACATATCACATATGGAACTGTACTATGGGGCAACTCAAGTTACTCTAATCAGGTATTCGTTCTACAAAAAAAGGCTGTAAGAATTGTTGCCAGGGCAGGTTTTAGAGACTCGTGTCGTCCAATATTTCGGGATCTGAGAATAATGCCTTAACCGTCTATTTACATTTTTCATTCTCTCCTGGATATTCATAAAAACCCAACAACTCATGCTATTAATTCTGATAATCATTCTTATAATACTAGAAATTGCAGTAAAATAGTTAATCCGAGATACAGACTAACCACATCTGCACGTAATTCACTAGACATAAAACTGTACAATAAATTACCTTCTGAAGTCAAGAATATGAACATAATCAAATTCAAATATACAATCAAAAATGCTCTCCTCGAAAGTTGTTTCTATTCCATAAACGAGTTCATGGAATCAAAGATATTCGATACTTAACCGCTTGTCACAGTGCTATTCATGGGTGTTTTATGACTCTATAAATGTTTATTTATTTTTAGTATTGTAAATCTGTCCTATGAATCTGTCTACTGTTTGAAATTAGTCTTTTATATGTTGTATAATTCAAATCATTCTATGTCATTACGGCAGATAATTTGAATTTTAATTTTAATTATAATTTTAATTTTATCCACCTTGCCCGACTTACTACAAATGTATTTTATATATGTGTCACGTAGTCAATAAAATCTATCTATCTATCTATCTATCTATCTATCTATCTATCTATTTATCTATCTATCTATATCCATAATCGGTTACACGCAAACGACTGAGATTCACTGGACAAATCTAAGATGCTACTGTTTATCAATCAACCTCGACACTTCTATTTGTATCCAGGGTGCAAAAATTGTTAATTGTAAGGGGATGAGTGGGTTTTTCCAAATTATAAATATATTTCCTGATATCTACGTAGATTACCTGGCAAGTAATCCTCCTCAAATAAAGTGTCATGATAATTGAGGCGGCCCAGTTTACATACCTGAAATCAGGTACGCAATTTTGACCGGCCGAGATTACATACGTATTAGTGAGCATTACCTGATAATCGGCCCAGTTTACAATCGCCCATTTGCCCGATGTAAAAACTTGCGCAAAAACCACAAGTTTTTGTAAATACCCTACTTTTTTTCGTCCGTTATTGTTCGCAATGTTTTATTATTTTGATATTTCTTTTTTCATTGATTCAATTAGGTTTTTTTACCAAATTTTTTATTCTCGAATATTTGCCTGTTGCAGTAAAATGTCCTTTTTGTATGCTCCAAATGCAGAATATTTATAGTTTTCAGCTCGCCACAATACAACCCTCGTAGGTGCCTCTATTTTTATCTTGAAATTTTATGTACTTCCTTCTCCATCTTATTCATTGAATAATTCCTCTGCTCTGGAAATTTCTGTAAGAATGACCATATTTCTGTTAATGATAACTATACATTTTTCTCAGTGTGGCAATGTTTCGAAACGAATCGGAACACGGAAATCGAAGTCTTCATCACGATATCTCGAACGTTGACACGTTATTCAAAACTGCTCGAGAGTCACCAGAGAGTCTTGCGGGTACCATTGGCCTGTGCGAACTCTTGCAAAAACAATTTCTTCCCAGCAGCTTCAGTGGTTTATTTATATCCTCGATAAAAACTCGGCGTACACGTACGTATAGTCCGGATCGCGAATGCCGAACACCATAAAGGATGCTGTCTACACCATATTAGGCAGGATATAACATTGTTTTCTGTCCTCTTGGTGCATTTCTAGCTCTAAGTCAGTGTACTCCTGGTTACGCTGCGCCTCTGATGGCCGCGCACAGCCGACTCGGTGACAGTTCCTGAAGTTTCATTTGTTTCTCGGAGCCTGCTCGGCTTATTCGGTGGCTTGTTTCGATTGTTTGTTATGTAACGGTGCCGATGCGTGGGAGGAGGTAGCGTTCTTGTATGTGGGGGAGGATGTATTGGCCACGGCATGGAAGATTTGAAGGTAATTTCACCATAGAACACAGACATATATCAAAATAAAAACTTCTAATCGTTGGATATGTGGGAGTAGATCAATTGGATGGCCAGCTAGATCGCCTGATCTAACTTCACTCGATTTTTCCCTATGAGGTTTCCTCACACAAGACGTCTGTAAAGCGATTGTCTAGGGTCGGGAATGATAACTATTATACCTAGAATCAATACTTTATTTATGACGCCAAAGACACTTTTTCAAACTGTTTTTGAACTCAACCCTCGGGCGTCAGATTTTATAGTAGCTTACTGCACTTACCAGGGGTAGCAAAGGTGCCCTTGGGACACAGGCAGTCAGACAGACCTGTCTAACTTAAACACTGTTCAGATTCTATAGTTCATATGCTTGAAAACGAGAAAGGTGCTTTCCATAGAAGCTTCCAAATGTAACCACAATATAATAATTTTATTTAAATTTCAACTTAATCAATTTTTACAATTTTAAATTTATGATACGGGCCATGAGAACTTCAACAGTATATTCTATCCACTAAATTGAACAGACGAACGGAGATTGATGAGTTTATAAGTTCCAACAATGAACATAAACTAGAATTACCAAAATTTGGGAGATATCTCACTTTGTCACTCCGGTGATCGATTTTCCTATCTTTACAATCTGGATTTTTCTGGTGACTTCCTGGGAATTAAATTCACCCACTTCAACTTTATAATTTCGTCTCAGAACAAAAAAAAACCTCACAGGCTACTCATAATAATCATTTCGAGCTTTACACAGAGAAAACTACTTCACTTTGATATCTCGCACCACCCTTTGTCAAAGCCCAAACTACGGTGTTATCGCATTCCTGATCTACCCCTAACACTAAGTACCAACTTAGCAGGAAGCAGTTATACGGCTAGGATGCTGCATACGAGACATCAACGTGTACTACTTACTTGATTCATAATTACTTTAACATAGAAAATTCAAATGTGTTATAAAACCACCTTCATTAAAAAACTACAAATTAATCGACAAAATATATAAAAAACGTGGGCTGCTCGTCACTCACTTTTCATAATGATACTGATAAGATAACTGATATTAAGCACCTCACGCTTTTTTACAAAAAATTAACTTTTTTGGTCGATGACTTTATTCTTATTATTTTGAACTTTTAAGTCCTTATTGCCATATATGCGTATTATTTTAGGTTTTCCAAACTATATTATTACAAGCTTTTATTTAACTTCACATTTGAATATATGTTTAGTTCAAATGAATTTTAACACTCTTCTAGTTGTCCGATTAACGTGAAATTTGGCAGATGTTCATAATTCCCGTGACATTATGGAACTTTTGCTAGAGAAAAACAAAATGGTGGCTCCAATATGGAGGACGAGTTTTGTAATTATGGTTCGATTCTATTCAAAATTGGTATGTGGGTGTTTTTGGGTACAGAGATCACGAATTTTTTGTCAAAATTCTCATGAATCCAAGATTCCAATAGACTTGGTATGTGAGTTTTTTTTGAATTCACGAATTCAAGATGGCGGCCCCAAGGTGGCGATGACTTTTGTGATTATAGTCCTATTCCATTCAACATTGCTGTGTGAGGGATTTTTGGGTTCGGACATGATTTCTTTGTCAAAATTCATGAATTCAAAATGGCGGATCCAAGAAGACGACGTGTTTTGTTATTATGGTCCAATTCCATTCAAAATTGGTATGTGAGTTTTGTTGGGGTCGTAGATTATAAATTTTTGTCAGAATTAAATATAATGACGGATTGCCGGACACGCGTATGTAGCTCTGAGTAGGGTTAAGTCTCTAGAAGAACTGGATTGCATAAAATTAACCGGCAAGAGACCTTGCAACTTGAAATGGCTAGATTGAGAAATATTTCTTACTAAAAAAAAATTAAAAAAAATATTAAAAACAAGCTTTTATTTAACTGCACAAAAAATAAAAAATAAACCAAGGAGTTCATAAAACCCATAACTTTTTGTAAACCCCAAACCCACAAAAGGGTTGGATATGACTGCTCTATATAAGTATGATACATATACACTATACACATACTATCTATAAACACTGTGTTCCTGTTCTCATGCGATCTAAAAGCTTGTCGCGACCGAGGTTTATTCCTAATTGGAGCATTTAAATCGCGTAAGGAGATGAACATACTGATTATAGATAGTATGTGTTCATTTTTTATACTTATACTGATGATACTTCTATAGAGCAGCCATATACAACCCTTTTGTGGGTTTGAGTTTCACACAACATTATGAACTCCTTGGTTTATTTTTTTTTGTGCAGTTTAACTAAAGTTTTTTTTTAATATTCTTTTTACTTTTAATTTATTTATCATATAAGTATTTTTTTTAAAGACGACTGTGATACCTATAACCGCAGAGCGTCATAACAGACCCCTCGATACACCCAATATCATATAAAATGTAGTACATAGAAATAAAAAATTTACCTATTTTTATTCACCTTTTCTCCACTTTTGATAATCTTGTTGGTTGACCAAGCGCAATTATTTCTGAAGCTCAATTGTTTCTGGAAGAAAAAATACTATAGATCTACCCAGGCAGTTCGAATTGTTAGAGGGTAACCAAATCAATGGATCAAATTACTTAGGAACAAAATGAATATATTTCTTGTGCCATGAACCTGTCTCCCTGTTATCAGGAACGCTGTTGTTTACTTGACGTGATTATTCCTCTAATGAATATGATATCATTGTTTGTATGTACTCAACATATGGTGATCGCATCAAAGTGCAAATAAAATGTGCAACGTGAAATTCGTTTTGAATATGAAATAACACGATTGCAGGTTTTATCAAGAGGAACGATAGCACAAATTGATTTTCATTCGGAAAGGTTGCGGGCTAGCCTCAACGACCAGAATCCAGCAGTTCGTTTTCGCAAGATCCAAACGCACAGACATACCTTCTAAGCCTATGTCTATGAACCAGATCTTGAACCCACTGATCTTTCCTCAACCTACATCCGAATTACAGTTTGCAATGTTGGGTCTGGTTTAGCTCCAGTATTTCTTTTTTCAAGTATCTAGATCATAAGTTTTCTCTGCCTGCACCAATCTCATTTCCATGTAGTATTGAGGTGCGTCATTTATACTTGACAAACTGTGCTCAGGGATCCGAAAGCAAAACCCATGCCCTTCTTCTACTTGAAAGCATTTTTTCTCATTGCTGCCCATCTTTGATTGTATATCTGTATTTTTCAACCGGATTCAATTCTTTGATGGAGCATATTGATATTTGGTCATCATTGGGCTGGTTATTCATATACGAGCTAACCCTGGAGATTAAATTATAATTATTACATGGAAAACAAAAAGTTTTATCAGATATATGTATAGAAATAAAGATATTGATTCCCAAATGTTTTGTGTTTTCTTTGATAGGTCGGCTTTGATTACTTGTATTTTTGTACATGGCCTTTCTCTTGCCCTGTGAAGGAGGGTGTTGGTAGTTTGGTTCCCGTCAGGTAGTAAATTAGTAATTTGGTTTCCGGAGACTATCTGCGTTAATCCCTTGTTCGTGCTAGTAAAATTTGGGAAAACCAAAAATTAATTGTCTATTTTTTGCTTGTTCTATGAGTATTACTTTTATTTAGAGTTGTATTGCTTCTGTGACAGTCAGTTATGTTTTTGAATCGTGCTTGCTCAGTGACATTCAATTTTCTTTGAAGTTGACTTAAATTCTCGCCATGAATCCTGAAAAAATTTCAAAAATTGCAATACATTTTGAGAAGGGCATCCACAAAGCAGTCGAACAAATTTTTCCTTTAGCACAAATAATTGGCTGTCGGTTTCGCCTTGCCCAATCGTGGTTTAGAAAAATTGAAGAATACTTCGGCCTTATAGTCGAATATAAAAATGAAAATTCTGAAGTTGGTAGATCGCAACGAATGACTTTTGGTCTTACATTTTTAAGTAGACGTTAGCGAATGCGTTGTTTTTGATTTGCTTGCGATAGCACCAATAGAAAAAAAAATGCAAAAGTATTCCGATTACTTAACAGAAGAGTCTCTTTTTCCACCCTTTCTTTGGGCTGAGAATTCAGCTGAGCTTACACGAACCACTGATGCTTGTGAATCTTTTCATAAACATTTTAATGCGTCTTTTTATTAAGCACATCCAAACATTTTAATTTTTTTGGAAAAACTTCAAGAATTTCAAATTGAAACTTATGTAAAATTACAAAGCATCAATATAACTGCTCAAATACATAACAGTAAAGTAAAAAATCGTCAAAAATGTATAGCAAAAATTTTAGAATCTTATTTTAGAAATGAAATTAGTCGACCACATTTTATTAAGTGTGTTTCTTGTCACTGTACTGTAACTATTTGATATTGTATTTTTATTATTATAAGTTGATAAGAAGTATAGAACGATAGAAGCTTGTGTGATATATATGTTGTGTTTATAAAAAATTATTTTATTAAGTGTGTTTTTTTCACTGTGCTGTAACTATTTGATGTTGTATTTTTAGGAAGGGAGCTATTCATTTTTAATCAATTGTCTATTGTTAAGTGAGAAATAAGAAACACCCTTGATTATTCTGGAGGTTGCATATGCACTTTTTCTATAAAATTTTCTTGGTATGAATTTGTGCAGCCCCTCGTTAAGGCAAGGCATATTTTCTTTCAAGGTTTTTGGCCTAAAATATACCAGTGTATGTTAATCCGTGAGCTTTGTGTATACAGAGTCTTAGTGGGCTAGAACGTCCGTCGATTGTTTTTCGGGTTATTGTATTCATAAGAGTCATATGGTAACACATCGCGAGGTACGTCGGTAGTACCGTAGGTGTCTGTCTTATGCACTTCCCACTTGTTTGTCACTCACAATTAGACGTGTAAAGTATACCGGCGGGCGACGGAACGTTTCAAATGATTCGCCAAGGCTCGACGGTGTGTATTGTTCTGAAGTGTTACCTAATAACTCAATCTCCTGTAGGCTTCGTTTAATTGGAATTCGTATTTTTGATTTGATTTATGATACTTCTAACAAGGGGATAGGGCGTGGCGTGTATGAAAAATACTGCAGCATTTGTTGTCGTTATGAAAAACTTAATTTCCAATGTGGCATGTAGAATTAGTACCAAAGTTCACACAATTTTTCACAAAAACGTTGATGTGGACATGTGCGTGGATAAAGAAGGGGGACGAGCCCTCCTCCCCTCGTGACTGAAGATTGTTACTTGTTTTCGGGCGACATTGTTTTCATTGATTTGAGATGATAATGCATTTGTGAATAAAAAGTTAGTTAATACATCCCCAATCTTCTGATGACATTTCCACGTTCTGTGAGCGACAAAAAGTAAAAAGCTCTATTTACGTTTATGAGCTCCCGATCATAATTTAAATTACAAATTTTCTTCAATTAATATTTAAACATTCAATGATAATATTATCGGACTTTTATCCTAATCTTTTTCTGAGCATTTGTTTACCTAGGTTTCTACAAAATAATTTGTCATTAGCAAAGGTATCGTCAGTTTCGTTTCAATTTTGGTCAGTTACTGTTGAGACTATCGCCGATCTTCGACTGATTGTAGTACAACTGTGACTTTTTATGATAAAAATGTCTACACTATATGGCGGAATGACGGTGCACAGCCAAGTACAAGAAATTTAATTATCCTTCAACAGTATTTCCAAATGAATCGAAACAAGAAATAAAACAACGTATTTACGATTGTTCTGGAATGTCGGTAAGAACTATTGAACGTATTATGAAAGAAGAAAAAGTTACGGCTGCGGAAAGTAATGGAATTCCAGGTAGAAAATAAAATAGGCGTTATCTAAAGGTTACAAGATTGTGATTTCAAAAATATTGTCTAAAATTCATAACACTGAAGGCTGCCGAGCCACAATCGCAATCTCCAACGGAAGTTAGAAAATATATTACAGTGGACAGTCAAAACGACTATGTTGTACCACCTTCTGAAAAAAAGAAATGGATTCAAGTGGAAAAAGACACAACACAACAGGAAAATTCGCTTAGGTCCGGTATTTTCACCTCCAGTTATACTAGGAATAAAATAACCCACGGTTAGAATATGCTTTTGTTTGACGTTTATTGATAAGCAAAAGCACATTCTAACCATTGGTTAATTTATTCCTAGTATAACCGGAGGTGAAAATACCGGGCCTTAGAAAAGAATGACATACGAGCGTTAAGGATCAACTATTTGAAAAAGGTCGAATATCAGTGATGCTGAATGATGGAGGCTTCAACATGAATCGTGTTACCCTGTATCTTCATAATTATTTGTTTGCCGTTCTTCATTCATTAATTTTTCTTCTTGATACTACAACTCAGTCCTAATCAGAAACATACGTCGTAAGCAAAGATTTTGGAAAAAAGTTCAGAATTTCTGGTTATGACAAAGATCTCGATAAATGAAAATGTTGAGGAGAGATATCAAGTCCAACATTATAAAACTCCATCTTGATCGTATTATCTACGTAGAAGAAAGTATCACCTCTAATCACTCGGCATTATGGAATTACATGAACTTCCAAAAAAGGAATGCAACCTCATCATCTAGCTTCAACTTTAACAAACCCTCTAATGCATTTACACAATTTTTTCAACAGACTCAGCAACTCTAAGAGATACCACTTTTCCTGACTCATTCAATAATAATCCTCCCTTGGTAATAACTGAAGTGAAATATTGCTTTCGTGAACCCCCTTCGTATATTATTATCAATTCATATCTTTCTTCTAAAACCTTTAATACATTACTTGATGATGACATTTATTCACATGAAAAAAATCTAATCACCCTTAGTCAACATGGTTTTTTCAAAGGAAGGTTAACGATAACTAATTTAGTTTGTATCATTTAGCAATTATCTGAAACTTTTGATGAGAGCTCTCAATGTGATATAATTTATACGGATTTCTCGAAGGCCCTCGTTAGGCTTGATCATGGAATTCTTCATCACAAACTATCGAATTTTGGACTAACCCCAATTTCACATGTTTATTTCAATACTACCTTCATAATCGTGGTCATAAGTCTATCAAAGACCTTCTTACATCAGGGGTGCCCCAAGGGTCTAACCTCGCCTTATTTTTCATAATGTGTATCAATGAGATTCAATTATTGAATGCCGATGATCTTAAAATATACCACCAGAGAGGACTATTTACTTTTCTCCAGGATAATCTAGATCGCCTCAATATATGGTGCATCGAGAATAGCTTATTCTTCAATGTTCCTAAATGCCAGGTTATGTCCTTCACCGCCAATCCAATTCTTTACAATTATAAACTGGACAATGCCGTATTGAAACGACTCGAAACCTTCAAAGATCTAGGAGTAACATTCGAAAAAAAACTTCATTTTGCAAAACTTATCGACCTATTCGTCAAAAAAACGTATAGATCATTAGAATTCATGATCAGAGTGTTCGGGATGGGCGGCAACAATGCATTTCTTTACTTGCGCGTATTAAAGAGCATTGAGGTTTTTTGTAGGATGGTTTTTTGGCTCCTGAATCGGTAGCGCGATGAAGGATTCTTTTCGAAAGGTAGACAATATAAAATCGTAAATCGTCCTAAAAGGCGCTTCCACCGCTTAGCCCAAAACGTTTTCTCTCACGTTGTTCAACTCATTTTTATAGTATCTTTAGACTCACTACCAATATATGTTTGTGTTCCGCAAACTAGTGAATCAAGTGGATGCCATCTCCAGAGGATAGACCATCAACCTATCAAGAGGACATTCGGGCACTTTTCCATCGTGCACAGGTAACTTCAATGCTCCCTATATAATTCGAATTGATCTAATCGAACCGCCAAATAACCGCCAAAATAAATATCGAAAGTCTTGTGCTAAACATATTCTTTTGGTTATTTAACGCACACAGAGTGTCAAATATTCTGGAAGGAATGAGAAAACTCTTCTGTAATTATATTTCCCTTGTAGGATATGTACTGTTACATAAATTGAAATTGTTCGGAGAATATATGTCATTTAATGAATTTGATTCCCTGTTATTTGTATGCATATTGATATTGAAATCTCCAAATAATAGGCACTTGTTTCTGGATTAGTTTCTGGAATGTATTGAAACACTTAATACAGTATCATCTTTTTTCAATAGCAGAAACTTATTTTTCAATATTAAAAAAACACAGATGTTAAGAATTCACTCCCGTCAAAAAACTATTGATGACCTTGGAGTTAAAATCGAAGGAAACACTATGTGCAATACACATGATGTGGTTAGGTTTTTGGGGGTGACTCTGGATGAAAACCTCTCCTGGAAATCCCATTGCCAACAATTATGTTCCAAACTAAATTCTTTAAGATATCTATTCATCAATTTACGAACTGTACTAGAAGTGAAACAGATGTTGAATGTTTACTACGCTGAAGTTGAATCAAGACTCAGATATGGCATTTGCCTGTGGGGCAATGCACCAGGTACCAAAGATATCTTTATTGGACAAAAACGAATCTTGAGATGTATCGCAAGAATTTCTGACAGAGAATCGTGTAGAACATTTTTCAAAACATTTTGTATCTTGACACTTCCATGCCTCTTCATTTTCGAAACCTGTGTCCATGTTTTCAAAAATAAGGGAACTTTTATACGAAATTCTGATATTCATGGTTATGAAACAAGGAACAAGCACTATCTTCATGTAAATTTAGCTCGAAAAAAAATAAATTCATGTGCTCCTGATCATATTGGACTCAAAATATTCAACAATCTTCCGGAAGAACTGAAGGCTATTAACATATTTTCTTCATTCAAACATGAGTTGAAGAATTTTTTATTGAAAGAATGTTTTTATAGTATAGGTGATTTTATACAAAACTAGACTTTGTGATAATTAGACTTTGTGATAATTATGTTTGACGAAAGTGTTTCTTTTTTGATATTTTTATTAGTCTATTGTTGGTTTCTATATATACTATGCATGTCTTTTTTATATATATATATACATTCTTGTTTTTAAGTGTAATTTTTTATTTAGATATACTAATGTAACTGTACTAACTAAATGACAATTCCAATACATGTAAACTATGTCGAAAAAATGGAAATAAATATTGATTGATTGATTGATTGATTGTTCTTCATCATAATTTTCAAAAATGCCTCTATGTTGTATTTTGTAGTTCGATAAAGAGCACATAAAAATAAATCATATGTTTTCAGCCTCAAAGATACAAATGATATTTCAGATTCAATTTTCTTAAAAATTTCAAATTCAATTTCCTTTTTTATAAAGATTCCAGCACATCCACCTCGCTGAAGTCTTCTGGCATACACCGGCTCAAATTTAGGAAAGTTATAAAATGTCTCCTCTTCTTTTTTTATCCAAGTTTCTGAAATAATAACTACGTCGGATTCTACAGTTTCTATGACGATTTCCAATTCTTTGAATTTATTTTTTATAGATCTAGCATTCGTATGAAGAATATTTAGTTTATTTTTCGAATAACTGGGATTATATTCCAATAATGATTCGTACTATTGAATTTTTAGTTCATTATGTGAAGTCATAATCGATTTGTGATTGGAATTTTTTTTCATATAATTGATAAACTTGACAGTTTTCAAAATTTTCAGGTGAATGATTGATTTCGTATTTGGTGTGGAGTTTTGAATTTAAAAATATGCAGTTTCCACACTGTTCATTACTCAAACGGTTTGGACAGTTTTCTAGATTATGTTTACCTCCACAATGAGAACATTTAGTTTCATTCTTACATTTATGGTAAACATGATTGAATCCATAACAATTATAACATTGACTGATCACATTGGCGTCATAAACATTGCAGTTTTGCCAAGCAATGAAGAGTTTTCCATTGTTTGAGTTAAAACTCTTATGGAATAACTTTACACTTGTTTCTGCGAACACTCCTGTTCTCAATGTATTTCATATGATTCACTAGAAATATGTCATCATTATCAATGAATGTATTTTGATCTCCGATTAATTGTTCTAATTCATTTTTGTCAGCCTTTTTTTCTAATTTTATACCTTTCATCACAATTTTTGGATTTTTGTTTTTCTGCATTCCACTGTCATAATTACTATTTCATTTCTCATCTATTTCTTCTTCAGTTCTACATTTGATCGCCATTCCTTCATTCTTCATTTCTCTGATAGAATTGATGACAATGTTAAGATTTTTGGGGTTGATTTTACCTTGTAAATCCAATTTTGTCTTAGAGGCAGACTGAATACTTTTACGTTCAAGAATCAAGCTGGTGTTACACACTTTTGAACTTTGATAATTTTTTACTACATCTGAATACGATTTGTTGGCAGTAGGTTGAAACTCCACTAATTTATTTTTCAATGTTTCCAAATTATTATTAATTTCTACCAGACTCAATTTGGAAGTATTACTTTTTATTTCGTTATAATTATTTTTTAGAAATATGTTGCTCTCTTCTAATGTCCGAATACGTTTTTCTTTTTCTTCTATGATTTTCTCTTTGTTATGTATAATTTGTTTCAATAACGAATTCTCTATTTGTAGATGTTTGATAGAAAAAAGACTTAAATTTGTTCCTCTATTATTATCTTCAGAAATTTGGCTGTTCGTTGATACATATGGTCTTTTATTGATTTTAGGATTTGGAGTATAATCGAAATTCATAAGTCCAAGCCATCCTTAAATCCTGACTTGATATTTGAAAATGTTTCAATGCTTCTTCATATTTGTTATCGGAGGGGTATTTTAGAGGAAAATATATACTTTCATCACGAAAAAAAATTTTTTTAATTATATTCATGTATATAGCTAATAGGTTGAATAGTTCATATTGTATATTCCCATTCTGTAATTGGATCTTGTATATCTTGGATGCTGTTATTAAAAAAAAAAAAAAATATATCCCAAGAAAAATTAGCGTTCAATAAGATTATTCCAAAGTATATCACCCGCATACAATAAGAGCTTTACCACTTCGGGTATATGTGGCTGGGGCCCACCCATGTGGGACATTGTCCCAAAATCAATAAATACCACCTATTCAGTTTCTACCGAATCTGAACACTTCACATCTTTGAATTTCTATTCGACTACATTCCTCCGTATCTTAATGACCATTTGTAACATTTTATTTATTTTCACTTAAGAATACGTCACACGTCCAAGCTTTTCGAGATGGGCGTACGGCTGAAAAGACTTGAGTACGTTCTCCGTAGGTGGACATTATATACTTTATAATCAGGTGCTGTGTTTATTTGTTGGCGTCTTGTTCTCTAAATTTAAAATTTCGGTACAGTTACACGGGTATGAATAGACGATTGTTCGGGAAAATTATGGTTCTTTCGTTCCGCTTGTTACACGAACAGGTATGAGTTGCTTTCATGCATAATGAAGAGAGTTGTTAGTACGGACGAAAGTTCTAGAATGAATGGAACGGTCAAACAATGATTGTTACGTAGAAGGTTCGAAGAAAAAAGTTGAGTCCCTCAAGGAACGATTTCGGGGCCATCCATGTTTCTCTCTCTTCAATTTATATAAAAATATATCCCCATAGGCGTGATTCATCAGTTTGAAGATGACACTTCAATGATACAGATAACATAACAAATAATTCACACACCCCTCGCTGTTTTAGGGGTTTTTGTACTTTCCTCTCCTTTTTAGAATTTTACGCTCTCCTGAAGGTGCAAATTATTAGTTTTTTTCTGGTTTAATCAGTAAATTTCCTCCTGAAATTTTACTTCATTTTGTAACCCATCCTTGCTTCGGAAACTTAAAGAGATTGTTATAAAAAATTATTTGGCTATAATAGGTGTAGCTGAAACGTGGGTGACACAATGAGTATTTGCCTAAAAATAATGACTATTTGACAAGAACAGATCGAAATGGTATAGGAGGAGGGATCACCTGCTATTTGAGTACTCCCTATAAATTTCAGAATATTCTCATCTTCGATCACAGAAAATGGCTTAGAACAATTATGGTTATTCAAATACATGGTGTTTGGGGTAAAACATATATGGGGGAAACATCAAGATCATTGAGATTAAGAAAATCGGAACACAAAAACAACAACAACAAAAAAAGGGAACATTGAATACACAAACCACTGACACCCAACGCCAATCTAAATTTTTTCAGAGGAACAAAATTTTCAATAAAAAAAAGATCAGAATAACGTTGACCATACTGGTTATATTTCAGGGATGAAAACCCTCACTGTTCAATCCTGCTAGTGAATGAGTATAAAAATAGTATTTTCAAGTGAAATAAAAATCTTCTATTTCTTGAGTCGATCTACATTGATTGATTCTTCATTTCAATTTGTAATTTGATCTCCGTTTAGTATATCTACAGGAGAATTTGAATGAACATGAATTATTTTTATTATAAGAAGAAAAGAAAACAAATACATTTTGTAAGTCTGAAAAACATTAGAAATCAAATATTCTAAGTGAACGCGGATCTCACTAATTCAGCAACAGAAACAAAATGATTATGGGAATAGTTGGATATTCTAGAGTTGTGGCATAATACATAATTTGGCGATTTGAATAATATATTTGTTTTAGCTTCCGGAAGTCTGAAAGTCCACATATGTCTTGTATGAAGAGATGTTACATTGAAGTTGATTCGCCCAAGTATTTCAATACTATTTATTTTTGTGTAATAACTTATGCAAAAAAAACAATGAATGTGCAACTTCTTCGCAATTTGAGACTGGAAAATTGCAACCTATCACCCAAAGCACTATTTTCAATCCCTCGTTCTGGATAATCACCATTAATTTCAAACGACAGCAATTTTTAAAACTGTATTAAGGAGACCAAATTGAGAGCGATCATAAGAACAATATAAAGTTTTCAATGCATGCATATTTGTAAAATATCTACAATTTCCAACAACAAATTAACAGGTTTTCATTGCTTCAGAGTCCTCAAGACAGAAGTGATTCATGAAGAAGGTTATCTTCGAGTCGAAGATAACCCCTAATTTTTTTACGAGTTGGTCAACTCAATAGTATAAAAGAAAAAATGATCATCAATTTTCTAGTGAAGCAAGTGCATTTCATTATCAATACAGCAAGATTGAACCAGACCAAGTTGTTCCTGTACCACAATACAATCATTGGTGCTATCAATAGTTGAAAAAAAATCAACAGCAAAACAAAGTTTTCTACAGTGAATAGCCTCACACAAGTCATTAATGAATAATAAGAAGAGCAGTGGCTCTAGGTTTGAACCTTGAGGGACCTCTAATGCAGCATAGTATGCACCAGACAGGAAATCATTGTAGTCCACATACTGCTGTCGGTTGGAGATATATGATTCGAAAAATAATGCATTACTACCAAATCGAAAATGTGTCAACTTATTCAGTAAAACTTCATGATCAATACGACCAAAGGCCTTTGAAAATGTACTTGTCCGTTCGCCTCAAGATTTTCGGTTAGAAATTGTGTAATTATAACTAGGTTGGTTACAGTCGAACGATTGCTGAAACTATGACAGGAGACTACAAACTGGTAGATAAATGTGGTAATACCTAACTAACAATCCCAAAGGCCTTTGAAAAATTACATCGAGTTGAATTTGGCCGATAATTTTCTACTATGTTTAATTCTAATTCAGAATACCTAATAATAGTAAGGTTCATATGTCAAAAAATACTTATTTATTATACAGTGCGACGAAATTATTAAAAGGATGTTTCCAATATCCTATGCTGCTAGATAAAGTTAGGTAGGTAATTTTGCTTCTTTCTTCATCCATTTTTCAACCGGAATGCTTGATTTTCAACTATAACAGTCAACTGAATAGATAGACCACAGCATTTCTTCTATATGAAAATGATTCCCAATGAAATTATCTTACACTACAGTTTATTATTGCATTAAATAAATCACAGAGGACATAGAAGTGAACATATTTCTTCCTATTTATGTGTTAGACGAAACAAAACCCCTCTCAAACAAACCAAGAAGGCTAACGTGTGTAAAAATCCAATAAAAATGTAATAAACTCCTGACATTCTATAACAAGAATCGAATGGATATGATTTATGTAATATGCATCAGTCTCGATAGACCCAGCAGACTGAAATGTCAACAAATGCAAATTGGATCTATTTAAGGAACGCGCGATGACTGTGTAGAAACGAAAAGTTCGAATACCCACCCATACCTCTTTCGGTTCAAATTCTCACAACAATTCGTAGAACATTCCATTTACTATTCACAGAAAAAAATCCACTTACAACTCAGCTTATAGGTCAGTTTTTCATTGGATCACGTACCAGCCATTGTGTCGGGTGGATCGTAAATATGGAATTGCTAAACGGCCGTCGTAAAATGGCCAAGGCAGTGGCGACTCGTCAATGAAAGCATATGGGGCTGAGGTTATACCTTCAACTTTTCCCGGCACAGTTGAAAGCACTTCAAAGCTACACCATGTTCGCGAATCATGTCATTTATTATTTGTATTGGAAAATATGAAAAATAAATAATGTCTCAGGCAAACACTGACGAAATTACGTTAACATCGCAGTGAAAACCGAAAGAAAGCCTATTACGCCAGTCAAAATAGACCGCCAATTCACCCTAATTACAAACATTTCTAGCACTGCCGGATGTTGAGGCATCCAGTAAAGACTAAATATTCGTTGACCGAAAATTACTCAAATTCGCATAAAAAGTTAATTTGCAATATCTCCTTGGACAAAATTGCAAACACTGTGCAAATTGCAGGTATATTCTCTAACTTCTTTTCTACATCCCTTGTAAAATTTGCACACGCAATTTTCAACCGAAAATTCGAATAATCCTTGATTACGTTGTAATCAGCGCCAATTCTGGTTACAAAATTACAAACATTGTTCAAATTTGTGGTAAAATCATGGTTCCGTCACCCCTGAAATTCTTTAAATTTGCAAATTTTTCATGTGTACAGAACATCCAAAAATTATGGATAACCCTAAAAACAGTGTCATGGTCACGAAATTGCAAACAATGTTTTCATGCTTTGCAAAGTTTAGTGGCATAATTTTAAGTCGCCAATTGAGTTTGCACCTTTTTAAATATCGCGGAAGATGGCGGAAATGATCATTATTGTTAGAAGCAATTTTCGCAAATGCCACAAACTTCCAAACTTGGTGCATTTTTTTCTTAAAGTTCTGGAATGGCAAACAAGTCTATCTATAAATTTGCAACCTTATAAAACGTCGGGAAAACAGGGCAATAGAATATTATCAATCAAGACGATTTTCGCGGATGACACAAAATTCCAAACTTTGTGCCATCTATTGGGAAATATATATTTTTTTAATTCCATCTACCATATTTATCAAAATTGAATTTCGAAAATTTCTCGTATTGAATAAAACAGAAAGTATAAAATTATGATTTTGAAATCGACGCGGCAAAGCAACTGCAACTGAAATCTTTCAAGAAATGTTTGAACAACTCAAAAATATCATCAGTAACCAATTCACAGATTTTCATAACGATCCATAATAAAAATTGGGAAAACTAATCATTTCTCTTTCGAGAACTAAACTTCGGATTATTTTGTTGGTAGATAGAAGCGCTCTGGGAGCATTGAAAACAAATTGAATTGCTATTATACATCGATCACTGTCATGCCCAAACACTTCCATGCATGAAAAACATATTCAAAAGTTATTTTTAATATATTCTAATTAAAATAATGACAGTTTTTTTTCACGTTTCATGACTATTAACCGCGTTTTTCTGAGACAGCACCACAAATAATTAGGTGAAATACCTTGTAAGCTTCTTGAAAATAAAATAAAGGCTATTATGAATAATATGAGGGTTATTACCCGTATTGGAATCTATTCATAATTGTATTTTCATAGAAAAAGAAGTTTGGAAAATGTACAAACACAAGAGCTAGGCAGCATTGATCAGGAAGTTTTCGTATAAAATAAACGACTTAAAAATAATTGATATAAGGAAAACATTTCACTATAAAATTTTGTCAGCGAAAAGATGCCATAGTTTATTGCCAATTTGCTTAAGTTATAGATAATGTTATCTTAGAAAGAAGTGATACTATTAAGGGTTTGGGTGTCCATTTCGATCATCAAGTCAAATTTAATTATCACATTGATTTTATGTCAGTTCAGCATACCGAGGAATATGGCTTGTTGCGTCTTGACGCATTTGTTTTTTTTTTGTTATTATAATTATAATTAATTTTGCCAAGGGATTTTATATGTATATTGTATATTTCAAATGGGAATTTTTCATTTGCATTATTCAACTCTTTCGACCTTATTTTGCGCGTGAGGTATCACACAGACTGATATAGTCACTTGTGGGAGTGGGAAAATGAGACGGAAGAGGAGAAATGTGAAGATAGACATTGAGTTCCTAGATCTTATGGAAAGAACATAGCATTTTAGTTTTTTCTCGAGTTTGTGTTTTCTCATTGATATAACGCTTATTACTCAAGATATTCCTCATCCTTAGAATTAGTGTAAATGTGATTAGCGGCGGTACCGCCAGGAAGACTAGACGAAGTATCTATTGGCTGAAGATCAGATTCTCCGACGGAGGCACATGGGTGAGTGACACTTTGATCAGTTCTGTGTGTTTGCGAATTTACCACAAATTATTATTTATACAGTCCACTGAACGAACATTTTTTTATCCTTGCGAAGCCGGATTCACTTTGGTTTATTTCGCAACAAGTGAAAGATTCAAATTTGAAATAATTTGGTCAAGCCCTGGCAGCCATTGATTTATAATATCTTCATAGCCATTCATAAATAAGTAGCGCATACTCCCCTACCTTCCTTAAGTACCGTATAGTATTGTCATATGCACATAAATTAGCGCACCTACGTCACGTATTATTTACCCCTCTTGGGCCACACCGACTTCGACACCTGGGAACGACCTTGAGCTTCTCAGCTGACCGAAATAAGTAGGTCAGTACGATTCCAATATATTTCTTCTGTTAACTCGATTTGGAATTATTATAATTTGCTGATTGGGAAAATTTTAATGATTATTGCGCGGTTGTTCTCGCATCTCACTTAATTTCAATTTTAACTCGCTCTGAACAATTTGAACTCTCATCTCTTATTATGTCTGCAGAAGCTAGGAAATTGAAATCTTTCATTGCTCAAAGAGAAACAGAACTCATAAAACTTAGTGAATTGAAAGGGTGGCGGATCAAGCATTGATCGATAATTCAATTCATAATAACTTTAAATGCCGCTATAAACACATAGAAGTGTTGTGTAGTAATTTTAATAGCATTCATTCGAATATTTTGAGTCAGGTTTCTGGTCAAGACAATGCTGATTTAACCTCTCACAATCAAATACTGAAAGACTTCGATGGGGATTATTATCATATTCAGGCAATTTATACCCAATTATTCGAGAATGATCCAGTTTCAGGTGCTAGTTCAACCAGAAATTGTAACATTAAACTTCCTAAACTTGAACTTCCCATTTTCGATGGGGATATGAAAGAATGGCAAACTTTCATTGATATGTATGATTCGATGATACATACTAACGATTCTCTATCTAACATTGATAAATATAACTACTTAATATCTTCATTGAAGGGTAACCCGCTTTCAATTGTAAAATGTACCCCACTTGTGGGACAAAACTATATTGTTGCCTACAATTCGTTGAAAAAAAGGTACGAAAATAAAAGATTAATAGCAGCATCCCACTGGCATTCGATTGAAAGCACAAAAAATAAATTCTTCAGAAAACCTCATGGTTCTGCGGCATCTTCTGGATACCTTTTCTGAAAACCTCGCGATACTTGAAAATTTAAGTTTTCCCGTGAAACAATGGGATTTTGTATTATTCAATATGCTGTTTGATCGTCTGGATACTGATGCTCGAAAGGGATTTGAACTCGAATGTTCCTCAAGTTTACAAGTGAACAATTACTATGTAACCTTGAAAGATTTTTTAGAAAAACAATGTAATGCGATGGATAACGTTGCTTTATCGAATCAAACTCAATAAAAAAATTGATAAGTCAAATTTCAAGACTACATCCCTATTTTCAATAAGGTGATGAAATCGAAAGCCAGTGCTATTTTTATTGTTAATTCTTCTTCAAACCCCAATACTTGTCAGTTGTGTAACAAAGATCACCACATTTATAATTGCCCAACATTCTTATCAAGTTCTCCAAAGGAAAGGTACAATCTGGTAAGGAGTAGAAGGTGGTGTACAAATTGTTTGGGAACTAAACATACTGTCTCTCATTGTACCTCTAATTCTCTGTGCCGCAAATGTTCACTTTCTCATCATACTTACTTACATTTCGATTTTAAAACCTCTCAAAGGACCCTGTCGATGATATGAACTCTGATTCTAACAACCCGGTCCATGCAATTCCAAATAATCCCGTACCCCAAACCCAAACTGTCTCTCAGGTGAATTTATTTTCGAACATTAAAAGTACAGTTTTACTCTCAACTGCCATGATTGAAGTGTTAGATTCTCGTGGAAAATACCAACCTGTTCGCGTTCTTTTAGATAGTGCAAGTCAGTGCTCCTTCATTGCGAAAAAATGTTGCGATAAACTAGGGCTCACTCGTATGGAAATGTCTATTGATATTAAGGGTGTTGGACAAATACATTCTTATGCAAATCAAGGGGTTTCGTGTACCATTAAACCTAGGGGTGAAATTCAACCTATTTTACCTGTAGATCTTGTAGTGCTTCCTCAAATCTGCTCGAATATGCCTTGTACAAATATATCAATTGACAAATTCAGTAATTTTGCGAATCTTAAACTTGCTGACCCAAATTTTAATATTTCACGCCCGTGGAGATGTTGTTGGGAGCAGATGTTTTCGCACACATTATTAAGGTGGGAGCCCGCAAATTTCAATAAATGAACCTGTAGCCCTCGACACGATATTTGGGTGGATAATTATGGGAAGGTCAATTTTCCATCGGCAGAGGTCAACACATTCTTTACTAGTTGCGATAGTAATTTAGAAAACTTAGTTAAACGATTATGGGAACTTGAACAATTTCCGTCAGCTGCCGTATCGTCACCTGATGATATCTTAGCTGAAACAATATATAACCAAACCTTATCGCGAACCGATTCTGGCAGATATATAGTTGCTCTCCCGTTTCGGTATTCTGAACCAATTTTCGAAGATTCTCGAGATATTGCTTTGAAACGTTTTCAATCTCTGGAGCGCCGTCTTCTGAAATCTCCTGAACTTTATGCCCAATATTCTGAATTCATGGAAGATTACATCTCTTCTAATCACATGGAATTGATTTCTGGAAATGCAATGTGTTCTCGCTCTTATTATATTCCCCACCATTGCGTCTTGAAACCAGAAAGTTCCACTACTAAATTGAGGGTGGTGTTTGACGCCTCTTCAAAATGTTCAAATGGTTTGTCCTTGAATGACACTCTATTACGAGGGCCCAAATTGCAGCCCGACCTAGTTAATATTCTCCTGAGATTTCGCCTTCACCCTATTTGTTTTACAAGTGATATAAAACAAATGTATCGACAAATTCTTGTCACTAAGAATCACCGGGGACTATCAAAGAATTCTATGGAGGTTTTCTCCTTCGGAACCTATTCAAGATTATCGACTCAAAACAGTGACGTATGGTCTGACTCCTTCTCCTTACCTCGCAATAAATACGATTCGACAATTAGCAAAGGAATATAGGTATGAAAGTCCGCCCGTTGCTGGAATTCTGGAGAATGATATATTTGTTGACGATGTTGTATCAGGAAGTCATTCGCTACCAGAGGCACTCAAACTTCAAACAGATCTGATTCGAATTCTCGATATGGGTGGTTTTGAATTACGCAAGTGGGCGAGCAACAGTCCGAATTGCTCTCTCATTTACCAGCTTCCTCTTTACAGTTACAACCCCTAGGTCTTGATTTAGAACCTGATTCGGTCATAAAAATTTTAGGTCTTCAATGGAACCCAGTTTCTGATTCATTTTCATACGAAGTTAAACCCCTCAATAAACCCTGTACGAAAAGATCTATATTGTCCGAATTAGCAAGAATTTACGATCCGTTAGGATTTCTTAGTCCTGTTGTGCTTTTCATAAAGAATCTCATCCAGATTTTATGGACTATTGGTATAGATTGGGATAGTGCTCCCCCTGAAGGCATAGTTAAACTTTGGTCTCAGCTTAAATCTGAATTTGGTGTTCTGTCTTCAATCCAAGTTCCCCGCCTTATTATGTCATATTGTTTTCATCTTGCCAATTGCATGGGTTTGCCGATGCAAGTCAGAAGGAGCTATGCGGCTGTGATTTACATCAGGATTGTGCACAGCGATCATCATATTACTACACTCCTGATATGTGCCAAGTCTAGAGTATCACCTAGAAAGAGAATATTTATACCTCGTCTCGAGCTGTGTGGTGCCTTGTTGTTATCTGATTTGATTTGTTGCGCTCAAAGGGTTTTCAAAGAAAACTCGAATTTTCTCCATTTTTTGCCTATACCTTTTCCACCACATCTCTATCATTGATACAAAGTATTCCTCATATATGGACATGTTTTGTCTCCAATCGTGTCACTAAAATTCAAGACAATGTCCCTCCGATCCATTGGCACCATGTGTCTTCGGAAGATAACCCGGCGGATCCAGCATCCAGGGTTTGCTTCCATCGGAACTTCTCACTAATTCCTTGTGGTGGGCGGGGCCATCTTGGCTAAGAGAGCCCGAGGACGGTTGGCCCCCGGCCATTCTCCAGAGTTCACACTTCTTTGATCCCAAAGAAGAAACACAAAAAAATGTTTGCCTTGCCATGGTGCAGACAGAACCCCTTCAAAAGTTATTAGATAAATTCTCTTCTTTAACCAAATTCAAACGAATTCTTTCGTACGTTTTACGTTTATATTCATAATATTCGCATTTCCAATAATCATAAAAATGGTGTTCTCACTATTGCTGATTTTGATCTAGCTGAGTTGTATTTGTTAAGGTTTGCTCAGATTTATTCCTTCTCTCATGAATTTGCCCTCATTCGAAAAGAAACCCCTTCCCAAATGTCTCAAAACTAACACCCTTTGTTGATGAAAAGGTGTATTGAGAGTTGGGGGGCGCTTAGTCTTTTCAAAATTGTCTTTTCAACAAAAACATCCAGCTCTCCTCGCTAGCAATCATAAGTTTACTGAATTAGTTATTCAGCACACACATAATAAATATCTACATCCAGGATATCAAACATTGCATCACTTACTTATTCAGAGATACTGGATATTAAGTCCCAAACGAACCATTCGTAGAATTCTGTCGAAGTGTTTTAGATGTTTTCGTGTCAACCCGTCCGCTCCACAGCCTATCATGGGTAATATTCCTCACTATAGGATTTCTCAAATAAAACCATTTTCCAAGGCTGGAGTAGACTATGGTGGTCCATTTTCCATTACGTTGGGACGAACTCGTGGTTCCAAAGTACACAAGGCCTATATATGCCTTTTTGTATGCATGGCAACCAAGGCTATTCACTTAGAGTTGGCGTCCGACCTTTCGAGTGATGCCTTCCTTGGAGCGTTGCGGCGCTTCGTTTCTCGTCGTGGTTCCTGTAGTCATATATATAGTGATCAGGGAACGAATTTTTGTGGTGCTGCCAGACAAATATCTGACCTGATGGAAACCGCTGTTGAGACTGAAGGTATCCAGTTCCACAGAATCCCTCCGCTTTCCCCTAATTTTGGAGGTTTATGGGAGGCGGGAATAAAATCGGTTAAGGGGCACCTCATTCGCGTGGTTGGAGAACAACTTCTCACGTATGAGGAGTTTTATACAGTTTTGACACAAATCGAAGCAATTTTGAACTCAAGGCCATTAGGACCCATTAGCTCTGATCCGAATGACGTTTCAGCACTAACTCCCGGTCATTTTCTGACCCTAGCCCCTCTAAACTCCTTGCCAGATGAGGACCTTACTGATATCAAAATGGGACGTTTAGGACGATGGCAGATCGTTCAGAAAATTCAACAATCATTCTGGTTGAAATGGCACAGGGAATACCTCCATACTCTCCTTCAACGATCAAAATGGACAGATCCATCTGTTCCTATTAGAACCGGTGATTTGGTTCTTCTCAAAGATTACCTTTCACCCCCATTGAAGTGGCATTTAGCTCGAGTAGTCGAGGAACACGATGGTATAGATGGTATTACACGAGTTGTTACTGTCAAAACTGCTAAAGGGACACTCAAGCGTCCTGTTACGAAGGTATGTCCCTTACCTTCTATAGAACATTAGAATTTTGTTAGACTATAAGCATCTCTTGGCTTATTTTTTGGGTAAACTTTCTCGCGTAATTTTAGGTGAGCGGTTATGTTGCGTCTTGACGCATTTGTTTTTTTTTGTTATTATAATTATAATTAATTTTGCCAAGGGATTTTATATGTATATTGTATATTTCAAATGGGAATTTTTCATTTGCATTATTCAACTCTTTCGACCTTATTTTGCGCGTGAGGTATCACACAGACTGATATAGTCACTTGTGGGAGTGGGAAAATGAGACGGAAGAGGAGAAATGTGAAGATAGACATTGAGTTCCTAGATCTTATGGAAAGAACATAGCATTTTAGTTTTTTCTCGAGTTTGTGTTTTCTCATTGATATAACGCTTATTACTCAAGATATTCCTCATCCTTAGAATTAGTGTAAATGTGATTAGCGGCGGTACCGCCAGGAAGACTAGACGAAGTATCTATTGGCTGAAGATCAGATTCTCCGACGGAGGCACATGGGTGAGTGACACTTTGATCAGTTCTGTGTGTTTGCGAATTTACCACAAATTATTATTTATACAGTCCACTGAACGAACATGGCTTCATCATCAGGAACTGTAAGAATTTCAATAACATTTTATCATTAGTCTCTCTATATTTCTTTGGTTAGATCAAAACTAAAATATGCGTCAATAATATGGAATCCCATATACAGTGTGACCCATTCAAAATGGAACCACCCCTGTAAAATACGCATTTTTCAGTCAATCTCATTTTTTTTATTATTAAGCATCGTAAACTGTATTTTGACACAAATTTTCATAACTTCAGTTTTATTTCCAAGGCACACTATAGTTTTTTTTCTTTGTCAAAAACGGCAAAAGTTTATTAGGCAATTTTTGTTTTGAAATTCGACTATACCACTGGATTTGTTGTCGTTATGAATAAAAACCATCAAAATTTCATAAAAAAATATTAGTTAATAACGAAGTTACAACAACTTCAATTTTGGAAATAAAGTATTTTTTTATAATTTTTATTCAGATTATAGACATATTTAAGATCTGGCAACACCGTCGATACAAAGTAGAACACCAGTGAATTTGTACAGTGAAAATCCGAAGTCAATAGCTCATTCCGTTCTACAGTTATAAGTATGGTATTGTGAGCGATTTGTGGTGGAAGCGATTTTGTAATAAAAATCTGACTACGCCACTGGATTTGTAAATTATATTCCCTTATAATCATTTATTTAAGTGTAGGTTATAAGTGTATTCGAAAAAAACAGAAAATTTGAAATTCATTTTCAAGTTATACAGTAGTATATTCTTCCATAGCCGATAAAAACGAAATGAACAGAAACAAGTTTTAAAGTATTTATTCAATAATAAAATGTCATTGAGCAAAAAGTAAAATAAACATTAGTGTAAAATTAAATATTTGAATTTTTGTGGCTTCTACCAAACCTCCATTTAGTTCGACACATTTATCGTATCTCTTCCGAATATTTTTTACACTATTTCTTATTTGTCAGATTTTTATTACAATATCGCTTCAACCTCAAATTGCTCACATTACCATACTTTCAGGAGTTATAACTGTAGAACGGAATGAGCTATTGACTTCGGATTTTCACTGTACAAGTTCACTGGTGATCTACTTTGTATCGGCAGTGATGCCAGATTTTTAATATGTCTATAATCTAAATATAAATTATAATCAAATACTTTGTTTCCAAAATTAAAGTTGTAACTTCGTTGTTAACCAATATTTTTTTATGAAATGATGGTTTTTATTTATAGCGACTACAAATCCAGTGGTGTAGTCAAATTTGAAAAAAAAAATGCCCAATAAACCAACCAAAGAAAAAAAAACCATAGAGTGCCTTGGAAATGAAACTAAAGTTATGAAAATTTGTGTCAGAATACAGTTTTTGATGCTTGAAATTATAAAATGCGTATTCTACAGGGGTGGTTCCATTTTAAATGGGCCACACTGTATATTCAATATTCATTTGGTATAGATGAAGTTCAGATATAATTCTTAAAATTCCTAAGCTTAAAAATGTATGGGTTTTATCCTCCAAGAGGTTGTAATCATCTTGATTTACTACATAGATTTGACTTTGCGTCTTCAGGCATCTCTATACTTGATACTTTGAAGGTATTCAAAAATAACTTATGATTTTCATTCATTTTTAAAAATTGTAAAATTGGTCTGTAAATGGGAAACTGTTGGGCAATAAACACCATAATAATTATTAAAAAACGTATTAGGATTCTGTATACACCCAAATGAAAGACTATAAAAGAATCGGTGAAAATTCCAGCATAATATCTAGAGGCAAAAAATAGCCGTCAATAATAAACTGAAGATGTAAACTACTCGGTCATACATCTACATATGAATGAGATATTTATAACTTTTACAACCGATAGTGAAACCTATTTTTATTCTTTATACAACCGAACTATGAGGCGATTCTAAGAACAACGCTCCCTGTCAATATTATCGTCTTCGCGTTTTACGACCACAGATTCATCTTTATAGATTTGAATAGTTCATTCCAAATAAACAAAACGTGTCTTATCAGGAGGCAGCACGCGGCATTGGCCATAAAAAATACATCTTCCAGGACTCTCCTTTGCATTGTTCAATTGTTAATCGATGTTGATCATCTTTATTGATTTATTGATCGTAGTCTTCACGAAGCGTCTTGTTGCATTGTTTTCGTACAAAAATTGAGAGCACGACTTTCGGTTTTGTTCTAGAAAAGTCTCCTTGTTATTCAAGAGAGTTTTATGAACCACATCCAGTACCGAAAAAAGTGAAATTTATTTCTATATTTTTACTGTCACTAAAGTGCAAAATATCGAGTTTTCAGAGACCATAATACAATAATTATAATGATATAAAGCGTTTACTCATTGTTTTAACCCCTATACATGAAATATTAGAATAGTGTAAGCTAAAAGACAAAATGATGAAAATATCTGAAGGGCGGTAGTTACAAACGCGACGTGAAATTGTCAACGAGGCCGTCAGGCCGAGTTGGACAACACCAATAAACACCTTTTGCACGAGTTGCATACAATATTTTTTCTAAGTTCTTGCAAAAACAATTTTTTAAATTTAGGTGGCACTAAGTGTAGGAAAATAAAAAGCGTAATTGAATAGCAAAATTTAAAAAAAATTATTAGCACTATCGCCAATTCGTTTGAGCTCTAGTAAATTCCCGGAATTTTATAAAGGTGAATTAATCTTATGCCGAACCTGGATCAAAAGTTTCAGTCTCTTTTGTATGTATAACCTGAACACATTTGGTAATTTGGCAGCATTCTAGAATGAGGAGAAAAAATGGGGAAAAAAGAACGTGTTCATTTCTTGGTCCTAGATTATTCAGAGTTAAGAACTTTCTATAGATATATTTTGGTGTTCCAGTTTTCAGGACAAAAGTCCTCATAACTTCATAGACATAATCCAGATTGTGAAAAATATCATCGAAACCAACAAAATCCCATCAACTCCTTGGGCAAAATGCATTGTGGAAAATAATTAATTCTCAACTTAAGATATACTGTTATAGCCCCAGGGGCTTATTATTTATTCATTGAGCTTCACCAAAAGTTCGCCATAAAATTATTTCAAGATCTACAAACATTCAAGGAAAATTTTCAAGTAATTATAAACCTCACGTACGTTCGTATAGCAGTTAGTCGAAATAAATGTGTGGAGATTTTTTTGAATCATCGGTCCATCAGGATACCCACACCATATTTGTTCCGCCTCTGAATAAATACTTTTTTTCTACTCCCTATTATAATACACGAATGAAATATCGATACCGATTTATTAATATTGTCCATTTTAACACGGATTTTCATTTCGAAACATATTTTGGCCGGTAAAAACACGTACTTTTCATAATGAAACGAATTTTTGGCCTATAGAAACACGTACTTGGGAATAATCAAGAGGTATGTTTCTACATACTTTTTGACATTTAATTTTAATCGACATTCAATCACAACGCGTTAAAAGTACCTATAAGTCTGTCGAGCAGTGAAGAATTATCTTGTACACCACCAGAAATTTCCGATAAAGCAAAAAGTGTCTGTGAAAATTTAGTTCTAACAAAATCAAAAAAAATCTATGACAAATTATACAGACAATTCATGGACTGGAGAATTATAAAATAGATTTCATCGTTTTCGGAAAATGTGTTGTTAGTTTATTTTGAAGAACTTTCAAGTAAACTCAAATCTTCAACTTTATGTATAGACTATTTATTCTATATTAAAATTGATGTTGAATATAAATTATCAAACTGACATTTCAAAATACGCAGAGTTATATGCTTGAAAGAATTCCAAAACATTCCAGCCAAATGAGCTCAGTAAATTCATTGAGGAAGTTCCAGATGATGATTACTCAATGATAAAGGTAAGCAAATCCTAATTTATAAAACAACGCGTACGGTTATGACTCATGAGTGCGTGATCGATTGTGGTTCGAATCCTGGACAAGTCGACTTTGCTGTGATTCTTTGCAAAAGGAACACAATTCATACGATTGAAAGTTCATTTTATTATCCCTTTTTTACTAACTTATGATTGTATACAATGTTATGAGGAACTTATTATGCCACAAATAAAATATTGATTGACAGGAGTAGTGAATGTCAAATCCATGGCTAACTTTACAAAATATTTTTTTAACCGGCAACATACGCCAACAACATTCTATTTAGAATAAAGAATAAAATATCCCCATTTCCTGAATTATTTGAAAAACAAATTATTACCGCTAATATTAATTTTTCTTAGAATTAAACCTAAAAGAATATGAAAAATATTTAAGTTATATGATGGTATAGTTATATATTTTTTGCTGTACTTATATCACCTTTGTTTGTAGTCAATATTGACATTTCCCTGAAACCTAGTAAGAAAATTATATGAAATCAATTATTTTATATAATAATGTATCTGATATTATACATTTTATTTTACTAGGGCACGGGAAAAGTAAAAAAAAATATCCCGCAATACGAACATCCACTTTCATTTTAATCAATATTGACATTTCCCTGAAACCCAGCAAGAAAATTGAAAACAATCAGTTTTATATAAAAATTTATCTGATATTATATATTTTATTTTACTAGGGCACGGGGAAAATAAAAAAATATCTTCCGCAATACGAACATATCACTTTCATTTTTAGTCAATATTAACATTTCCCTGAAACCTAGTAAGAAAATTGTATGAAATCAATTAATTTTACATAATAGTTTGTGTGATATTATATATTTTATTTTACTAGGGAACGAGGAAAATCAGAAAAAAATCTCCCCCAAAACTCGCATTACACACAGCCTTCTATTTATTTGTGAATAAAGTCAAAATAAATATTTACTTAATGTTTTCTATTTAAATATAATTCCGGTATAACATTTTCTTACCGAATCCCCCACGTGCTTGAATTAATTGCGGGAAATTTGTCTCGTACATGAATTTTTAAAGAAAAGTATCCCTCGTCGCTTCGCGACTCGTGATAATTTTCAAAAAATTCATGTACTCAAAAAATTTCCGGCAATAATTCATGCTCTAGGAAGATTATAAGTGAAAATTTCATGTCTTTGAGATTTTTTATACTTTTAGGGACCTTTTCTTGTTGCTTATCACTTTTCTTTACATGACCCTTGCGATTAACGGTCATTTTTTTGGTTTAATATTCTTCTTTTCTCCTGGTAGCTTTCACGTATTTTCCATCACTATAATTTTCCTCATTCAGCTTACTCATCTCACTATTATGGTTTCCTTCTTCATCTTGTTTAGTTTTTGAGCCCCGATATGTCCGCCACTGGAGATTGTGGGTTCTGTCATTGAAGATTGGTTACTCACCTGACAAGAATCTGTTTGTGATTCTATTGTTTTTACTGAAACCACATTTTCATCTAATTTATTTTTCATCACATGAATTTCGTATTCCATTTATTTGATGATTTTCTTTTGTGCATCTAGAAGTGTGATGATTTTCTTAAAAGAAAAATTAATTACATTATTTATATATTTTTCTTTATCAAAGTGGAAGCATTGCAATTAAATGCCATAATTGTTTTACAGCTTGCGTTAATTATGGGAGCTTGCAGAAGATATGAGTTACATAATTTAAAATGTTATCATGTGAATGATCTGGATGAAACACTTTTTGTAAATATTCCCGACACAAAAACAAAGAGCCAAATGAATGTTACGGTAACTGGGAAGTACTATTACCTTTGCAAAAAGTACATAAATCTACGGCCAAAAGATTGTAGTACACCACCCTTCTTCCTCAACTATTACAGTGCAAATTATTGGAATAAATGAATTTGGTACTTTAGGAAAACAAATTTGGTACTTTAGGAAAACTACCTTAAGCTTCCTAATCCAAATCTGTATACCGGGCACTGCTTCTGCAGAACTTCTTCTACGATATATCTTGATGCGGAGGGCGACATTACGTCATTAAAGAACACGGTGGATGGAAATCCACCGCTGTCGCCGAAGGCTATATTGATAACTTTGCATAGATGTAATATATCCAATACGATACTCAATTCGATAGAAAACAGAAACAACGCAGTTAAAACATTGATATGCCGTCAACTTCTGCAATTCTCCAAACTGGAGAAATTCCACAAATAAATTTGTCAAATTGCACTAATAGTTTATATATCCCTTAAAAAGATTGATACTTATACTATATTTTCATTTTTGTAAAAATGTTGAGATATATTAAAATATAAATAGTTTGAAATTAATTCTTGTTTTTATTTCATTATTTATTGGTCGTAGAAAAAATAGTGCATGCAACGATCATGTAATGGCTATGAATACACTTGCACACTTATCTCGTGTTCGTTTATTAATAGATATCATTACATGATCGTTGCATAATGTTCTATGTCCACTAAATAATAACATCCCAATGGGTACTCATAAAAAAGCATATATGAGACATTTTTTTTCCTGTAGTTGAACGGTCTTTTGTTTTTTGTACTACTATTTTGTATTTTCGAAGTGTTGATTATCGAGAAATGTAAATATTTTTAACCGACGAAACCAAAAAGGAGGAGGTTCTGTAGTCGTCGCGTATATTTTTTTTATGTATGGTCACGCATAACATTTTACTGAGATGTCCGATTCCGATAATTAACTGGATAGGGTGTACTTCGAAGTTGGTCCCATTTGAATTTGAAAGATGAAATCCACCCCTAAGGGTAGCAAAATGAAGGATATTGATCACTCACCCTCTGAATTCTGGTCCGTTAACCGATTCTATTGGGCATAACTTTGTACTGGGTTCTTCGATTTGGATGATTCTTTTTTTATTAGATAGGGTATATCTCATAGTTGATCATACACATATATACAGGCCCTCTAATACCTATTTATTCTATTCAAAGTACTCAATAGGATTTTGTGATCTACTGAATCGAATGCTTTTCGAAGATCCAATGACAATATACCGCATTTTTTGTCTGAATCTATATCTAATTAGAGTTCAGTGATAACATCTAGAACAGCTGATTCAGTATCACTTGATTTTCGAAACCCATATTGGCCGTTAAACAATAAATTTGATTTTTCGAGATATTCCAATAATCTGCAATGTACTGCTTTTTCTATAATTTTTGATAGTACCGAGAGAATAGAGATTGGTCTATAATTCCCCATTTGATCTTTTTTACCCGTTTTGAAAATAGGCTTAACTTTGGCAATTTTTGATTTGTCAGGTACTGAGCCTGTTGAGAACGTTAAATTTATTAACTTACTCATTATTGGTGCAATTTCTGATTTTACCATTTTTACAATTTTCGTAGTGAAATTATCGAATCCCGGAGCTTTTCTTGTATCAAGTTCACTGATTATTTCTTCTACTTCCTCAGATTCAGTGGGTCTCAAAAACATTGATGAAATTTTTGATTGAATTGAAATTTCTCTTTTGGTCATGAAACCCGATGACAATTCGGGACCAATATTAATGAAATAATCATTGAACTCTTCACAAATTTCTTGTTGGTTACTAATATTTTTTAAATTTTTCGAGATATATGCAATTTCATCATAGCGTCTTGATTTACTATATAACAGTTCATTCAATGAGTTCCAAACTGATTTTGTAGTAGTATTGGTGAATTTTTGTTTATAACATTCTTTTTTTGCATCTTTAACACTTAATTTAACTAATTTATTATAATTATCATACGAATCAATAAACAATTGGGTAGGGTTATATTTTTTTGTAATAGAATTTATCACGGAGTTTAATTAGTTTGGAGATATTCTCATTGAACCAGGGTTTTGTGTCTTCTCTTATTTTTAACCGACGAAACCAAAAAGGAGGAGGTTCTCTATTCGACGCGTATATTGAATTTTTTTTATCATTTTTTTTATGTATGATCACGCATAACTTTTCACTGAGGCGTCCGATTCCGATAATTCTTTCCAGTGGATAGGGTTTTCTTTGAAGTTGGTCCCATTCGAATTTAAAAGATGAAATCCACCCCTAAGGGTAGCAAAATGAAGGATATTGATCACTTACCCTCTGAATTCTGGTCCGTTAACCGATTCTATCAGGCATAACTTTGTACTGGGATCTTCGATTTGGATGATTCTTTTTTTATCAGATAGGGTATATCTCATAGTTGATCATATTTGGATTTCGAATGGAATTATCCACCCTTACGGGTAGAAAAATAGGGGATGATTGATTTTTCACTTGTGAGCATTGGCACACATATGTAGTTGACAATGACAGATCGCTATTGTCATTATTTTTGTTCTCCTACATCCGTCACAATCATTACATTCTATGAGAGGTTGGAATGATATACAAAGTAATGAAATAAACTAACCAGAACAACAATGATCATTTATATTTCAACAAATAGTAAAAGTAGATAATCATATTATTTAACTGGTAATAGTTGAAGTAAGGTGGGTAAGTAAGTATTTGGGAAGTAATAAAAAAACAAATAGGTAGTATTTAGTAGATTTCAGCCACACAAATAAAAACTATTTAACAAAAACTTAAACCGACAAAATACTGAAAAGTGAGAAATAAAATAAACCTTCTTAGTCTCAATAACTAAGCTCCTAAACTAATGTAAGTAACTAAGTTTGAGTCGGCGCCAAACGAACAATCAACGAAGATCATTAAATTACTTCCAAAAAAATATCAGAATGTCACCGTGCAACTCGATGCCATCATTTTACGCCTTACCTAATTCATTTGTTTGTTTATTTGGCGCCGACTCAAAATTAGTTTCTTACATGAGTTTAGGATCTTAGTTATTTAGACTAAGAAGGTTTATTTTATTTTTTACTTTTCAGTTCCGTATTTCGTCGGTTTAATTTTTTGTTAAAAAGTATTTATTAACAGCTTTTTTTTGGAAATATTTGTGATTATTTTTTGACATATTTAGAGTGTAATGTGGAAGAATGTGGACTGATCACCTCAAGTATACGAACTTGCAGGATAACTGTGAATATTGTCAAACCACAATAATTACCACTATCTCCAACACTAATGAACTGTTAATAATGATCTTTATCAGTGGAGATTACATTTGACTATCGAAGATCGTTAACCTCGTCTGGAATTCGAATATTATTCCAACTAAAATAAACACCTTTGAGGATTCGACCGCAGACTCGCATCTCCCACTGCTGACACGGACCAAAATAAAGATCCAAAATGTGTTTGTAACCATAATAAATGTAGTAGTCGCGTGTCCATCCATGGATTCGTACATTCTGTTTCTGTTTCGAAAAAGTAACCTAATGATGTGGCAAATCGGTCATTAAGGTAACGAGCAGTGGGTTTGTGTATTAATTTGGAGAATTTGAGAGTCCGCTGAACCTGCACAACAATGTTATCTCTCCAGCACAGAACGTTTATGTTTATAATCGGATACTTACATTTGGATTGTTTTTCCTTCGTGAAAGTCTTCAGAATGCCAATAGAAGGAAGGTATGTATGTTTTGGTCAGGTGTGCTCTTCTACGTTGATTAAGTCACTGTTTATAGCTTGGAAGAACAGTGTGCTCAATCGGCTCGATGGCTCATTCCAAAGTTATAATCAAGAAGAAAAAAAAAGACAGTACGCTAAAGATTCGCGGTTGAACTTTCTCGGTTGTCGGACGTTGGTATAAATGTGCAGGTTTACGAAGTAAACGATAAATGCCGTGTTTTCTTTGTTAGAAGTTGAGGAGTAGCGGGCATCAATGTATTTTATGAATTTATGAACAATTATACAGTTTCTAACAGCTTTAAATTCTCAGAATTTCCCCATTTTATTTAAATGAAATAAGCGTCAAATGAGTTTATTATCCACTGTACCGATTTGTGTTATTGCGGAAAATATGATGAAAAGAGTAAATTGAAAAAATTAAAAAACCCGACTGCGTAAAAAGTGAACTTTAAAAAAGATGGGAACAAGATGACCAGAAAATATTGTCAGAAAATTATGTTTTAACAGGTTAACTATTATCTTAATACTGTAAACAATCTCACGCAGTCGGAGGCATCTTCTTTAATTTAACAATGAAGATATATTATTGCCTCCGACTGCGTGAGATTGTTTACAGTATTAAGTTTAATAGTTAACCTCTTAAAACATAATTTTCTGACAATATTTTCTGGTCATCTTGTTTCCATCTTTTTTAAAGTTCACTTTTTACAAAGTCGGGTTTTTTTATTTTTTAAATTATGTTTATATATCATTTCACAGTTTTTAGTTGTAGTTTGACCATTTTTAATTGCAGAAACTGTTTCTATAGGGAGCAAATCAAAAACTCAGTTCGCTAACACTAGCGTATACTCGTAAACATTCTCCGTCGGCCAACGGAAGATCAAAAGAAGATCAAAAGAGCCGATAGTCAACGTGGGTTTGAGTGACAGCTGTCTAGTTTTGCAGCCAATCTGAACGGACCGCAAGCCAATGATAAAGCTTGTAGGTGTGTCTATACGTTGAGGCTAATAAATCACCAGTTATATACGTGTTTCAGGTGGTCTGAGTGAATAAAAGCCAGTACGTCTCTAATCTGGGATCGAAATAGGTTTTAAAATATTCTATAGTTGTGTGTGTTTTGTTGGAAAATATGGCTTTTTTTCGACCATGGGAAAAATGAAAGTATGATGATCCCATTGCATATTAATACATACTTCCTCGTTTATGACATATTTTTTCATTTAAAGGTATTTTTAAAATATTTAAATATCTAAATGAAATTAGTTATCTCCGCCTCTGCCGCTCAAAGGATTCCGCCTCAAGACTGGGAATCTTGTTTTTTATATTTCGGCAATTGTAAATGGTTATAGGATAATTCCAATATGGCGTCTGATTGCCGCCATATTGAACAACGAAACCGTTTCAAAAATGAATTGAAAAGTTATTTGACCCCAGGAATTGACATACACCAAATCATAGAAAACACATAGATTTTTTTATATATTTGATTGTGTTATACATGATGTTGCTATTATGATTATTATCTCACTATTATTTTAACCACTTCATTATGTATGTAAGTATTTATGTTATGTTTGACCAAATATTTAACATTCACCAAATCATAAAAAAACATAGATTTTATTTATATCTATGTTTCATGTTATGAATCACTTTGTTGTTATTATGATTATTATCTATTTGGTAATCATTTTATTAGTTATTAAGTATTTATCTTAACCTTACTCTATGTTTGTTTGAATATTTTATTACTTTTTCAAATTATTAATTACATACAGACTTGTTCTACTGTAGGGTTTTCAATGTATTCCCTCCTCCTTTTATTGTATTTCACTTATAACTGTCAATGCAATTAAAAAGGCGATGTGTGAATAAATTATTATTATTATATTGAATTTTGTCACAATATCGCGTCTGTTTGTGGCCATATTGAATTTTTATTATTACGGTCATGTCTTTATTCACAGTATGGCGCCTGGTTGTCGCCATATTGAATTTTGATTACTGTCTTTAATGACAATTCGATTGACGTAAGAATCATAAAATTCGAACCACGCGTTTGGTCTCTAAAGCGCCACAAAGGAACTAACATACATACATAGGCTGATAAAACTCTCCTTCGTGTCGGGCAGTCGGGTAAAAAACTAAAACAATATGACCATCTCCTTTCAGCTCAGAGAAGCATCTTCACATGATGGAAAAGCCTCTACCTGTATAATTTAACAATTCAAATTAACTCCATTAGAACTTAATGGATTTTATATTTGTGTTTGTGGGCTTCTACACCTCAAAAGACACCTCTTTGTCACATTGTCAAGAAAGGGATTGTATGTTCGGTATTATTCCAAATCAGCATAAGTACATTCTTCCCCAGCTAAACTCAATTTATAAGCACACCATCTCGAAAATTATTGTTGTTGCAAATTGTTGGAAATAACAGAGTGTGGGCACCAGGCAATATAAGAATAGGTCAAACATATAATAATAATAATAATAATAATATTTATTTCCAGAAGCAATATTATGTACATTTCAATTACTGATTGGGAAAAATATATAGAAATAATGGTTACAGACAGGTGTACATATATGTTTTATATATATATATCTTTGGTATATTAGTTATATAAAGATTAAAATATCATAAGATTTTCAATTATTAGGAAATGTTTTTCCTTTTTTCAGAAGAATCCAGTTTTTAACTTTTTTCAAATGAATTAATATTGCAGGTAATAGGTTGTATGCTTTTACGCCTAGGTAGTTGAAACATCTTTGGGGGATGGTTTTGTTTGTTTTTGGGATGACAGATGCGTTAAAATATTTTCATTGTGTCTTCGCTCAACCTGGACATTTCATAGGCATTTGGTTTGATATCGTTAATGTGGTAAGCCAAAGTAAGCTTGATACCTAATTTTATCCCTAGGTTCTTGTTTTAATTGACAGCAAATAATTCATTGCCGAGGATTTCATTCGCTAAAAATATACAGCAGAATACTTCTTGTCATTTGATTCAATCTTTTAGAGTTATTATCAGTGAACTTGCAAACTGTGGAATTCAGCATATAACAGAAATTGATAGTTCCTGATAGAAAGAAATATATTAGGCGCACGTTGGATTCGTTTATTTATAAAACCGATAAAAGTGAGCAATTGTTCAGTCGTTCGTTTCTGGTAGGGATTGAACAATTATTTAATAATAATAATACGTTTATTGCACACCAGATTTTATAACATTTCAATATATATATATATATATATATATATACATATATATATTTAAAAATTTGGTAGGTACCTATGTGAGGAGCAATTGGCCTTTGGTTCAGACTGCTAAGTTACCTCGCATCTGATCTTCCACCAAAGCCTTCAGTTGAGAAAAGGAATGTTTATAGGGCTGAGAAGAAGGATGAGAGCAGCGAAGTGATGGTGGAAAAGAGAGAGAGAGAGAGAAAGAAAGCAAGTTGGGAAAGTGCACATTTTTATCATGTCATCAGATTCTCGATGCGAATGCTTCGTTTGTATCACTTTAGTTGTGCTGAGCATAAAATAAATTATTTTTGAATATCTTCTGAAGGTACTGATCATTAAGTCAAAACAGGTGTTCATATAAATAATTGTATCAGATATATGAGAATGGGCGCTTATACAATTCTTTTTTGTGAGCAGCATTACTCAAAATCAATTTTCTTCGTAAATTCAAGTTGTGTATGTCAGTTCTATAAGTTAAATGATCATGTAAGTAGGGAGGATCGTTATACTTGATTTTAAGGAAAGTTGCAGGGTGCGTGTGTAGACGTCTGCTGTTGCAGCCACTTAAATTTTTTTACTTTGTTAGAAATTCTGCATCTACTTTTTATACCAAAAATTAGTCTCATGTATGAATTTTGTAATTTTTGTATGCGCCTTATGTCATTGCTACCTTAATAATTGTGGTAGACCACATCGCAGCGATTGAAGTGGGACAAAACTACTGAATCGCATAATATTTTTTTGACATCTGTACTTCCCTTGCGGATATATCAATTCCAGAGATGCATAAGCAGTTTTGTGTCTATAAGTGAAATGTTCAGTGAATCTATAATCAGCCCTAAATTTTTAGAGTGAGACTTGAAATTAATTTTGGAATCTCCAATTTTCAGATCGTTACTTTTTGCCTGCTCTCAAATATTTTCGGTCCCGAATATCATAGCAACTGACTTGCTTGGGATTGATTTCCAACATATTATCTGTAGATACCCCAAAATTGCATTAAAATCACTATTGATACAGTTTACGGCCTCTGCGAGATTTGGTGGTTCAAAGAAGAAATATATCTGAGAATCATCTGCGTGTAAATGGTAGTTGCAGGATTTCAGTTTCTCAGTGAAAGTGGATGTGTAAAGGATGTGAAACATAGGTCCTAAAATGCTGCCTTGAATTAATTTCCTGCCAATTTGAGAATGTATCACTTAGAGCTGTAGCGCAACTGTAGCCGCTTCTAAAACCAGATTGTTTTAGTGGTAATATATTATATTGGTCAACGTAAGATCTGATTTCCATTATTTTTCCTAGAATTTTTGAGAACGTGGGAAGAACGCTGATTGATCTCAAGTCATTATAACTCTGGGGACTACTAGTTTTTGCTATGGGTATAACTTTGGCGCTTTCCATAAGTTTGGAAAGTAATTTTGACTCATACATTCATTTATAATGTGAGTAATTAGATATCATGAGGGGTCCACAAAGGTTTATAATGGCAATATTTATTCCATCATCACCATAAACCTGCGATTTTATATTATCAATTATTTCAGAAGTTTCAATTTCGCTGGTCAATGAAAAAGTAAAGTGTTCATTCAATCATTCTTTTCGATTGGAATTGTAAAAGTTAATTGATTATTAATAGCTTCGACGTTTTTCAGTTGCTTTGGTAGTTCTTTGTTTCCACTCTTAGTGACATTCAGGTTCTTAAGTTCGTTCAATTTACCCTTGATATCTGTGTTATTTAGTTGAAATTTAGGTATTTTAAACTTGAAAACAATACACTCTATGGAACCCTCAGTTATTGAAACGTACTTTACCGATTCCTAATTATCACTTGGCCGACAAATGCACTTGACACAAAGAATAAGTAGTGAGAAACCGAGTCTTTCAGTTCCAATCAAGAACTTTTATGGATGGATGAGCTTCATTATATGAAGACAATATATTGGCGACCAAATAACTGAACCGAAATCATTTATAGAATCAACATACTATTGATGAGAGTCGGTGAACATACCTCATCAACCTGTATTCTTTTTTATTTCAGCCTATAAATACTATTGCCTATTAAGAGTTACCCTTATCCAAATTCTATCCTCATGATACGTACACCAAAGTCGTGTATCTTCATTTGAGGAAGCACTGGAGGGTAGAAACGAAATATAATCAGTGGTGTTTACTGAAAGAAGGGTGCGTTTATTCAATCGAATATAGGAAACATACGTGAAGTAGTTTTCGGTTGTTAGTATAGGGGACCGAAGTCCATATATACCAACCAGGAAGTTTAATTTCCAAACAGGAATTTATGTTTGAAACCAGGGTGTGTTGAGATATAAGGATGCATTGTTCAATGCGAGTGGGCTGGATATGTTTATGTTTTTGGCACGACTGGTTTATTTCATAATAGCCATACTAATATACTTTTTTTTTTCAGGTAAGTTGTGGAATGCCTTTCTACACATAGATACCACTAGTGAGTATGACGTAAAGAATAATAATATTTTCTGATTTGATTATTTCTGGCGTTACTTTATGAAGTCAAAATATGATATTTCAAATTATTTTAATGTCGATAATCGAATCACTCTTGAACTGTTTTGATTGGTTGTTTTATTCAAGTTTGAGCTATTCGATTGCGTCAAAAAATTAAGGGAAATGGTTGTACGGCAATCACAGTGGAAATCTGGTTATGGAAATCAACGAAAGAACCTACAACTATAACTAACACTTTAAAATTAAACGTTGTCAGTCGATCATTAAAAAGTCATTGGAACATCAACACTGGAGTTTCAATATACAAAGTAATCGCTTTGGTCTATCCATTATGCAAAACGCTGTCCATTTTTCTCCGATAAAAAGATTAAAAACCACTTTCCTCGCTCATCTGCATATTGGTCGAACGCTGAAATTAAACGTATGATCTAGCAATGAGATTGATGATATCGCAGAAGCTAGTTCCTTCGTTTTTCTCCACGTTGCCTAATCAGTTTTATGAGCTTGCTTTCGAAAAAAATGATTGCATTCTATGAACTGAGATTGCGATTAGAAACTAGCTGGGAGCATTTACGTAGCAGGTGGTGTGTCCGTGGGTAGTGATGGTATGTTTTGATTTTAGACTTCTTATACGTTCTTTTCGTGTTTTCTTCTAGTGAGTAGTTCTCATAAGGTGCATTCTCATGTTTTGCTAGCATGGAAAGGAAAATAAACAGAATGGAAATGCCGTACGTTCTTTCCAGACAAAAAAAATACCGTCATACACATCTGGAGAAAAATCTGTGAACGTGATTTAAAAAAAAAAAACTTTTATATAGGTATGGAATTATATTAAGCATAGGAGAGTATATGAAGATGTATATTTCGAGGAAAGTCTGTATAGTTATTTATGAAAAAAAATCTTTTATACAGATGCATTAAAAAAATTGAAGGGTGTGTGACTGAATGTGTCACAGTTTTTATTTGTCGTTTGATTTCCCATTGGTTATATTCTAACTATTCAAATTCAATGTGATGCTGATTAGGTTAAATTTAAACCCACCTACTTATTCATTTTCTATTTCTTTAACTAACAAACTTGAAAATAGTATATTGTTTTACGAGTGACGAAAGTAATTTTTTGCCAAGGCGCATAAAACGCCAAATTACATTCATTTAAACTTCCAGTCATTCATGCCGAACAAAGAATTGCTCTCCCATTTCACAAGGAATAGAAATGATTTCCACTTAAAAAAGTGTAACTTCGACTTTCTACTTACGTCTTCATCAAAGAAGAAAAAGGTAACTCCGAGAGAAATTCCAAAAAAAATGTGTTCACTCTGAGAGTATGAACATTTTTCTTGATGAAACATTTGTGTATGTCTTTACTTCGAATGAAATTTCTTGAAATTTTTTTTTTGGGTAACCATCCACAGTCCAAAAATGAAAATATAATCAGAAAAATATATACAAGTCTTTTTCGCTTTTCTGCCAAAAAAAATTCAGACTGTGGAAGGTTACCCAAAAAACATGTCAAGAGACATTGTTCCTGCACAAGAAATCACATTCATTCAATACTAACGAAAGAAATCTTCGAAACATGAATCTAGAAAATTTGTTTTTGGATTTTCATGAGAAAAACTTTATAACATTGCATCCAAATGTGTCCATGAATATTATGAATATCTCAAAACCGACTTTCTCCATATTGTATCAACTGGATGAAATATTTTCATGCTTTTCGAAAAGTTGTGTTACAGATGGTTTGGAAGTTTCATCAATATATGTAGATCGAAGAGTATCAATAAAACATTATGTGTTGGAAGTAATTTTTCCTCTGGATCTGTTTACGAAAGTAAACTGGATCAAGTTGGATATCATCCCTTAGAATATTTCTATACATGTACAGTTATGGCATCTTACCTTATGTTCTCTAAGTGCTGTAATCCATAAAAACTACTCGTAAAGGGCGGGTTTAAAATCGGAATATTTCAGTTCAAAGTCGTAAATTTCGAGTTTGAGTATCGATATCGGCAAAACCCTTTGAATATCCATTCCCGAGCCAGCCAAATAGGTCTCCGTCACTGTTCATATACAGTTATGAATATACAATGTAGGGCTCTATTGAGTTGCCGCACAAAAGGCGTCAAATATCATGTAAATTTTATATTTGTACGGTAATTAGTTTTCGGGTTTCTTACGTATCATGCGTGACCGGTTGATTAGCTCTGCCTACCGAGAAAAAATTCCGACACATGGAATAACACAGAACAGTTTTTCATAGACTAGAAGTACTTTTTGACTCAAGATTCAACTCACTTGCGTAGTATTTAACAAAAAGGTTTGGTCAATAAACATTTTTATTGTTTTCAGCGTGTGGGAAATACCTACAGCTTTTACCTATTGTAGCTCAGTTTTCCTTGGTTTGAAGAAAATGCAGAAATCTTGAATTGTATTTTTTACATGGAGTTACTTTCCTACCATTCGAATTTTCCATCCTACAATAGAATAATAATAAAAAATATTTTTATTTCACATTCCAAGTACTTTAAAAGACAATTATAGAAAATATTAAAATAAAGATAGAGAGGAAACCTCAAGGTGAAGTTAACCGATTGGTGCTCTATCACTTAACCCTTGTTGTAGTAAATTTTTATATAATTTTGCCTACCTAACCTAAGCCTACCTAACCTAAGCTTATCAAATCTAAGCCCAAATTTTTCGGGTCACTTATTATTTCCTTATTTAAAAATCAACTGTTCAATCACGCTCGAAAAAGAGAGAAAATAAAAAAGAAGAAAGAGAATAAAAAGAAAAGGTATAAAAAGGAGTATAATTGGAAATTGTTCAGTGAATGTGTTTTGAGTTCTTTCTTGAATTCGAACATATTCTATTGTCTTAATTCAAGAAGTATCGCATTGTATAGTTCATACATATTGAACTGGAAGCTTTGGTGTGCAGGACATGTCAGTATATTTTGATTCCTGATGTTAATATTGTGGATATCGCTTCTGTATTTTAATTTCTCGAAAAAGTAAGTTGAGCTTTTATACAACATGGAACCTGAATCTTCCTCTCATTGGAATCCAATTTTCTGATAACATATTAAAATATAATGCAGGAGTCCTGTATACGTTGAACTACTCTATTAGCAGTATCCTGATCAATACAAAAGCTATAGATGGAGAAACAATAACTGAATTGTGACAACACTAGATTTTCGCATACAACTTTTTTTGTGGCTGTGGGTAAGTAACGTCTATGACGGTACAGTACAGTACAGTACAGTACAGTACAGTACAGAGCTCCATTTGATGATGGCAATTGATGAGAAATTGCGGGCAGGTCACTTTTATCACAAACGAAAAATATTTCGACAAAACAAATTCGAAACCATTTCGAATCAGTAAAAACAGCGGCGTCTTTAGACATATTAACCAAGAGTAAGTGGGAACTCATTACTGGGGTTATACATTTTTCTACCGGCGCGTGTATAGGTACTATCTCGTCACAATGGGCGCCATGGGCGATTGATGTCTGTGGACAATGAGTGAGTGGCAGAAAATGAACAACAAAGCTCAACTTCATAGAAAAGTTCATTATGCATTCTCGGTGAGTTGAAACGTAATGTGATGCTATCAGGTGGCGAGGTGTGTTGAAAGGATTACAAGTCAGGCCGGTCTTCAAAAGGGTTCTTGTACAATGATCATGTGCTTCCTGGATTTTTAACCGACGAAACCAAAAAGGAGGAGGTTCTCTAGTCGACGCGTATTTTTTTTAATTATGAGACATCCGATTCCGATAATTTTTTTTTCAGTGGATAGGGTGTATTTCGAAGTTGGTGCCATTTGAATTTAAAAGATGAAATCCATCCCTAAGGATTGCAAAATGAAGGATATTGATCACTCACCCTCTTAATTCTGGTCCGTTAACCGATTCTATCAGACATAACTTTGTACTGGATTCTTCGATTTGGATGTTTTTTTTTTTTTAGATAGGGTATACCTCATAGTTGATCATATTTGTATTTAGAATGGAATTATCCACCCTTACGGGTAGAAAAATAGGGGATAATTGATTGTTCACTTGGCACACATCTGTAGTTGACAATGACAGATCGCTATTGTCATTATTTTTGTTTTCCTACATCCGTCACAATAATTATATTCTATAAGAGGATGGAATGATATACAAAGTAATGGAATAAACTAACCAGAACAACAAAAATAATTTATATTACAACAAATAGTAAAAGTAGATAATCATATTATTTAACTGGTAATAGTTGAAGTAAGGTGGGTAAGTAAGTATTTTGGAAATAATCAAAAAACAAGTAGGTGGTAATTAGTAGATTTCAGCCACATAAAAATAAAAAAATTAAACCGACGAAATACGGAACTGAAGAGTAAAAAATAAAATAAACCTTCTTAGTCTCAATAACTAAGCTCCTAAACTAATGTAAGTAACTAATTTTGAGTCGGCGCCAAACGAACAATCAACGAAGATCATTAAATTACTTCAAAAACATTATCAGAATGTCACCGTGCAACTAGATGCCAACATTTTACGCCTTATCTAATTCATTTGCTTGTTTGTTTGGCGCCGACTCAAAATTAGTTACTTACATTAGTTTAGGAGCTTAGTTATTGAGACTAAGAATGTTTATTTTATTTTTTACTTTTCAGTTCCGTATTTCGTCGGTTTAATTTTTTGTGTAAAAGTTTTTATAATAATATAAATATTATCAGTTGTCACATATGTTCATATGATGTGGAACTAGACTTGATACAGAAAAGTTCTTGCATGGCAGAAATTGTCCATTATTAGAAAATAATTGTTCTTTGGTCTTAATTATTGTTTTATTATTATTACTATTAAATTGTAATAACACTCGATTACTATTTTAAAATAAAATTAATGAAAAATAATTTCTTTAACTAAATTAATTTTGAATTTAAAAATTTTGTTCTTACTTACATCGATTATTTCAAATTCCAATAATTCGAAAACAGTTGCTCGTAGCAACCTCTACCAGGAATATATTTTTTACAAAATGTTAGAAACATCGATTTTTCCAATAGAGAACGTGATACAGGTACGTACAAAAAAATAATGACATTTCAAATGACTGAAAAGATCCACGAACTTTCACGAAAAATTTCCACCTAATTATAATATCGGTGAATATCCACCTAATTATAACCTCAAATACGTTCATGAAGTCAGCATTACAAAAAAAACTAAATTGACGAAGTATACAACAAAGACATTTGTTTGATTGGCAAAAATTCCTTTGAGACAAGTTGTTTTACAGGAATAAAAATCAACTTCACAGAAAAGTTTGTATCGAAAGTATGACTATTACTAGAAGTTATTACATACAAATGTATTCATCCTTCTCTAGTATTCAGACTGAAAGTTATTTTTCAAGCGACATATTATACAGTGTGACCCATTTGAAATGGAACGACCCCTGTAGAATACGCATTTTTCAATCAATCTCGAAATATTTTTTTTAATATTAAGCATCAAAAACTGTATCTCGACACGAATTCTCATGATTTCAGTTTTATTTCCAAGGCACACTATGGTTTTTTTTCTTTATCAAAAACGGCAAAAGTTTATTGGGCAATTTTTGTTTTCAAGTTTGACTACACCACTGGATTCGTAGTCCTTATAAATAAAAGCCATCAAAATTTCATAAAAAAATATTGGTTAACAACGAAGTTACAACAACTCCAATTTTGGAAACAAATTATTTGATTATAATTTTTATTTAGATTATAGACATATTTAAAATCTGGCAACACCGTCGATACAAAGTAGAACACCAGTAAACTTGCACAGTGAAAATCCGAAGTCAATAGCTCATTCCGTTCTACAGTTATAAGTATGGTAATGTGAGCGATTTGTGGTGGAAGCGATTTTGTAATAAAAATCTGACTAGGCGACTGGATTTGTAAATTATATTCCCTTAAAATCATTTATTTAAGTGTAGGTTATAAGTGTATTCGAAAAGAACAGAAAATTTGGAATTCATCTTCAAGTTATACAGTAGTACATTCTTCCATAGCCGATAAAAACGAAATGAACAGAAACAAGTTTTAAAGTATTCATTCCAGAATAAAACGTCATTAAGCAAAATCTAAAATAAGCATTACTGTAAAATTAAATATTTGAATTTTTGTGGCTTCTACCAAACCTCCATTTAGTTCGACACATTTATCGTATCTCTTCCGAATATTTTTTACACTATTTCTTATTTGTTGAGGTGTAATTCCGGCACAAATCCAGTGGCGTAGTCAGATTTTTATTACAATATCGCTTCAACCTCAAATCGCTCGCATTACCATCATTTCAGGAGTTATAAGTGTAGAACGGAATGAGCTATTGACTTAGGATTTTCACTGTACAAGTTCACTGGTGATCTTCTTTGCATCGGCAGTGTTGCCAGATTTTTAATATGTCTATAATCTAAATACAAATTATAATAAAATACTTTTATCCAAAACAAAGTTGTTATAACTTCGTTGTTAACCAATATTTTTTCATGAAATTTTGATGGTTTTTATTTATAGCGACTAGAAATCCAGTGGTGTAGTCAAATTTGAAAAAAAAATTGCCTAATAAACTTTTGCCGTTTTTGACAAAAAAAACCTTGGAAATGAAACTAAAGTTATGAAAATTTGTGTCAAAATACAATTTTTGATGCTTGAAATTATAAAAAAAAAAACAGATTGATTGAAAAATGCGTATTCTACAGGGGTGGTTCCATTTCAAATGGGTCACACTGTATATTATAAGCTGCACTATTCTCACTAATTGTACAGTACTAAGTAGACCATTGAGATAAGATACACATTTATATCTTCTTCTTAGTAAAATTCACATCCTCCAAATTGGAAGCCTGCTATTCGAAGCTCCACTGAACGCTAGGTGTAGCGACGAGGATAGAATCATGTTAAGGATTAAATGATTTAATGAGTTTTCATGTAGAATCAATTCCCACAGTTATGAAAATTTCTTTCGAATTTCTGTTCAGAATAACTGGTATCCTGTTAATTTGTAAGGCTCAGCATTGTTCCAAAAAAATAATAGGTAAATAAGTAAATGAAAAGTGTGACATTGCAGACAAATTTTTAAATTAAAGAAAAAACCATCCTCCAGGAATTGAATCTCGGATAGCTCAGATGGTTAGAGTAACGACTAGAGATCCAAAGGTCGCAGGTTCGATTCCTGCTCAAGGATGTTTTTTTCTTTAATTTAAAAATTTGTTTGCAATGCCACAATTTCCATTTACTTATATATATTCACAGACGCTATATTTCTCCTTTGTGAAAAAATTTTGTTTTGGCTTCTCATCTGCAATATTATCTGATTTCATTGTGGGACCTTTCCGGTCATTGGTTGGTCCCTCAAACCGCCCCTGCGACGTACCGTCAAGCGACTCACGATTTTCTCGCTTAGCGCCTAATGATCTGTGAATTGTCTAACGCTGCTGCATGGTGCCGTGACACCTACCAACCAGTATCGATTCTTCCGAGTCTAATTAACAGTGTTAACATGGTCAAATTGTATCTACGTAGGGATCTTGGGAGCGTGGGCAAACTCTTGTCCCCGCAAGTTAGTTAGATGCGACAGCCTTGCTTGTGATTGTGATTGAAACTGACTGAAGTCACCTTCAAATCGAAACAATCAGTCGTGGTGCCGCTTGTTTCTTTCTTGAAGCCTTTTGAAAAAAATGTGCGTCATTGAGTTTATCTGAAATTATGAAAAAGGAATTTGTGGCATAATGGACAGATTATTAAATTAAAGGGAAAAGCATCCTCAAGTGGGACTCGAACCCACAACCTTATGCTTTCCGGACATACGCTCTTACCACTGAGCTATCGAGGCTATAAGAAACGACACACACTCGCGAACACTTTAATTCCTTAATTTGAAGTGAATGTTGGAATGAATCGAAAATCGAACGTACTTATCAATGGCCGTCGAGACCCGGTACCTATTCACCCAACATCATCGTCGAATATGTCCGGAAAGCATAAGGTTGAGGGTTCGAGTCCCACTTGAGGAGGCTTTTTTTCTTTAATTTGATAATCTGTCCATTATGCCACAAATTCCTTTTTCATAATTTATCTCGGACAATAATTTCCCACTTTCACTTCATCTGAAATGTTCATGAAGAAAAATCAATCAAATCACATGATACGGTAAGCTTGTCCAACAGCCGAACAGTCTAAAAAAATAAAATCAGAACATGAAAACAGTTTTTTCAGTTGGAACGAATTTAAATCATACTTGTACGCACAAAAATTACCTATATTCAATATACCATATTTGTATGAAACTGGAGAACTGGGAATTCACGAGGCAATCTGTATTGAACTTTCCAATGAACGTACGTCATGACAAGTGTGTTCTGACTACTTTTCCATTTCATATGAAAAAGTTGAAATGTTTTCATTAATGTATTTTCAAAAAACATCAGTGCAGTTTCGATCTAGCCAAAATGAAATATACTAATGTACTGAAGAAGTAATTTTTAATGGAGATAACATGGATTTAGAAAACTCTTGGCTTTCTACATTTCACATGAAAAAATGAAAATCCTATTAAAAATAAGAAAACTTTTTGAAATATGAATATCTCGAGAAAAAAAATGCTTTCAAATACAAAATAATTTTTTAATCACATTTTGTTTCCATTCAAAGGTATTTGGAAACTGTACGACATGCAAAATGTCTCCTTCGCCAAAAAATAAATTGATAACTCGATTAAATGAAATATAATCAATATGTCGTTATTATCAGAGTATAATGGTTGTTTGATGAATGGAAGATTGGAAACCATTTCCTGAATTAGAGAAGATGAACAACAAAAAATTATATTTCCATGCGACATAAATATTTTTTTACAACTGCCATTAACAATGACGTATTTTCAACACTAGTGTTAAAAGTAAAAGGATGGTAGATACTCAATGATATAAATCTGTTCAATAGAAACATTTTAATGAAATGCCATAATAATAATCAGAACACAGTTACCTACTTTTGAGGAATTATTTATTAACATTAACATGTATTTGGCAGTTTGAACAATGGGTAAAGTAAACAAAAGACAAGTGGTAATACTAACTCAACAATCACGATGCATCATATTAAATAGTCAAGGCTGATAGTAGCAGGTATATAAATCTAATTGAGAATATTGAGGATGTTAAGGATTATCCATTAGGTATTTGTAAGGAATGAGACCAAGTTGAACGGAGATTATATCCATTACCTGGTTAATCTTCAGTAAAACAAATTCAACAAAGGAGAATTATTTAAGTTGATCTGGTCATTATTTCGTATTAATTAATTTCTAGCCTTTCTAGAAGGTCGAGTTTATAGCCTTTCTTTTCTGTATGTAATATATCGAAATCGTTAACAAAACAATGTTTTTCAGTTCAAGAGATGAGTATCAAAAGTTGAATTTGTTTTCCATTGACGAAACTGTTCCTATGTTCTGATAATCGTTTTTTGAATGTTCTACCTGTTTGGCCTATGTAAAAACACACAAGAGAGCCACAAGTTAATTTATAACTCCAGATTTATCAGTTTTATCTTTATTGTTCTTAATAAATTTACTTAAATGATTATTTGTTTTATATGCGATATTGATGTTATTTTGTCGCAAAAAAGTTGCAGTTTTTTTGGTAGAATGGCCTAAGCATGTAATAATTTTGAAATTATGTTTTTCGTTTTGAGTAGGAAACACTTCTATTATAGCTTTTTTATAAAAGTTTTCTTGAAATAATATTAACTATTAGGTTTGTACTAGAACCGTTACTGATAGCAATTTCTTTAATTATATTTAATTCTGTGTTGCAATTTTCTTCTGAAAGCGGAATATTAATTAATCTGTGTATCATACTGTTATACGCGACTAAGTTATGTTGGTATGTATGCGTTGATATACTGTGTATTGTGATGTCGGTATATGAAGGTTTATGAAAAATTGAAAAGTTATGTTTATTAGTAATTTTTGTTATAGTCAGGTCTAAAAATATTAAAGAATTATCTGTTTCCATTTCTTTCGTGAATTTGCTTGAAGGTTGATTGATAAAGTCGAAAAACACTTCTAATTGTCTTCCGGTTCTCATGAAGCACACTAAAATGTGTACCAATATAAGAATATAATAATATAAGAAATTTTTAATTAAAGGACTATTGTGAATTTTGTGTTCCAAATTGTCCATAAATATTTCAGCCAATAAAGGACTCAAGGGATTATCCATTATTAGTCCTCTATCAGAAGAATAGAAACTATTGTTAAAATGGAAATAAAGTTTGAGATAAACAAACTGTGAGCAAGTCTAATATATCTTGTTTAATAATTGGATTTACATTATATCTAACCAGAAGATTATCTACCAAAGTGATCGTTTGTTCGGATGGAATACTCGGAAATAAATTTTGGACAACAAAGGAGATAATTTTGGAGTTGCCTGGAATTCGTATGTTCTTGATTTTATCAATTAGTTCGTAACTATTTTTTAAACAAAATTTTTCAACGAAATTACAATATCTCCTGATCAAATCGATTAGTTTTCCGCCAAATGTTTCACTGAAGGTGTTGTTATGAAAGATACGACAGGGCGAATAGGAAATCACCCTAATCGTCCTGTCGTTTCTTTCATAGCACTTTCATCATTATATAAAGTGTGCTTTTATTTTTAATTACCATTTACAATGCGTCTAACAATATTTTTGATCCATTCAATTTTCTTCTCATGTTATCATTCCAGAATGCAACTCTTCGTGCTTCTTTTTGGTTGATAACGTGCCCATATTGGTTCTTTGAGAGGATGATAAACATTCTGGAACATAACTAAGAGTTTTCTTGGAACGATATCAACAGGGTCAATCACTGGCCTCCAAGAAAAAATCTCATGCTCATTTTAATCTCATTCTACATACTGATGAGAAAATATAATCTATAAGTCTACCGAACGTACATCAATTGGCAGTAGTTCGCTCGTAACATTTGCTATTTTCTCTTGTTTCGCACCGTTTGACAAGAGTTATCGATGCGGGTAGACTAGACGCCATCCACATTGAGATTAATGTTATGAATACATCATTAGAATGATATATGAGAAGGCGATGTTTTCAATTTACAACGCATGAAGAAAAATAAGTTTAAAATACTTGAAGCAATTTTTTCAGTGGGTCTAAACTTGCTAACTCTCTTTCCGTATTTTCGGAATCTTATCTGAACTGAGATACTCAATCAATGACATGGTTAAGTTTTGTGTAATAAAAATAAAAAAATTGTCAAATTCCTTAGGACAAACCCGCATGAGCCAGAAACACTATGACCTGGGTCGCATTTCTTAGTATATGAATGAGCTTAACACCATTCAGTCCATTTGATATTTTTATTATTCTATTGTTGGTTTCTATATATACTATGCATGTCTTTTTTTTCATATATACATTCTTGTTTTTATGTGTAATTTTTTATGTAGATATACTAATGTAATTGTACTAACTAAATGACAATTCCAATACATGTAAACTATGTCGAAAAAATGGAAATAAATATTGATTGTGAAATGAAAGTTCTTGTAATTTGTTGAAAATAGAATGCCCAGACTATTCAGTGAAGAGCGGTGTGGAGTTCTTTGGACCGCTTTGCTAGTTTCAAATTTTTTATGTTTCAAACAAAGTTTTAGAAATTATAAATTTGAATGGACGCCAGAATTTTTATTTAAACTAGGACAAAAAATTCAAAACCTTATTCAATAATGATTGTACAATTAACCTTCCTTCTGTAAATAACTACAACAATAAAACAAATATCAACTTATAACAATCTATTTACAAAAATTTACATCTCTATCCAAGTTCTGAACATTTGAATTCAAAAATTTATTTTCTTATTCCAATGTACAATATAAATATTGTTTTCTTTTGCTGAACTGTCGGTTTTTCGTAGATGATGTACCTTGATTGTATTTTTCCAATGTCTAGCACTTAGCTAAACTACACGAAGTGAATTGGCTCGCAATCGGGGGGTACTTATGGCTGCTGGGCTACCGATCAGGTTAACACGAACATCAGCTTTTGGTCCATCAAGTGTGTTCTCAGCGATTTTACATGAAAACAATATTATTTGTGTCAGAGTTTGATATACAAAAGATTATATTTCTTGAAACTTGGAATCTATACTATACACTCCTCAACTCATTGTTGTTACAGTTGAGTGTAAAATTAATTGAGTATACAAATGAATACTATCCAAAACTGAAATTGAAGAATTAATGTTAATAATTCTTATGGATTAACAAAAATTGATCTTTGCTTTATAAATGGAAGAGATGATTTTTTCCTCTGATCATAAGCAGCTAAGATATTTCGTTATCAACAATTAAAATTCAAAATTTGAGACAATCAAGTTTGTTGAATTTGATTCACGAAAATGACTTCAATTTCAGCGATATTTAAGAAACGTATATGAGAACAAATGTCTGACCTGCTGTCAAATACTTCTTCAGAAAGGTTTCTGAAAATTCAAAGAAAATTCCAAATTCCAAGTACCACATTTATACATGAAATAAATCTATTAAATCACTACAACCACATCAAAACGACATCTTGATGATTATCGTTATCAAATATGGAACCATACCAAAGATACATATGAAAACTCATTAAAATATATACATGTGGGATTTGCAATCCTGACAGAATCCTTCAAAAATATATACAATGAACGGCACTGCTATTTTTAGTCAGATTGACCTAAACAAACCAAATTACTGATTTCATTACCAAAATGCATAAATGCCTTCAGATTCTTCCCTTGTGAAGAATTATTTAACGTTCACTCAGAAATTATTTGAATGTGACATATTTGATATATCTACGATTCAAACATAAGTTCTCACTCACCTTTCTTGATATCACTATTCACTGATTTGAATTCGTATTCGCGGAGAAAGGAAAATGCTCTCAATTCAATAAATTATTTCAACATGGCATATTCAACTCTTTAATGGCCGACGCCAACGAGTTTCAAGAAAACACGTATCTCAATTGCTGAAAGATCAGAAGAAAAAGGGGTGAGAATCTCACCCCATCGTCTTAAGTATCCTCGTACTGTCAGATCATTTGCGACAGCTCTTCTTCTCTTAACCGTAATGATTGTTCCAATACCGACGGTTAGATGTCGCTAAGATTTTCAATAGATAAAGTGAATAGAAAAGTGAATAAATCACGCATAGAGCATATAAATAAGAAATGTAACAGATATATCGTTACAATTGATTGATTGATTGATTTCAGATCAAGGTCGAAAATTATCTCTCGGATTCGAGAGAAATTGAGGCTGGCATTACTCGGGGGTCAGTGCTGTCTCCCTTATTATACGCTCTTTACACGTCTGCTATTCCCAGAAGTGATAGGGTTGACCACACTACACTTTCGAAAAAACTCGAATATTTCGGATCAATACGCTCTTACATAACAAATAGATTTCAATATCTAACAGAAAGAGATGGAAAAGGCGAACTGATTAAGTCTGATGAGAAAAAAATCAAAATGGGTGTTCCACAAGGCTCTATACTTGGGCCACTAATGTTTATTTTATATATCAATAATTTGCCTCATATAGTTGACCAAAAAATTGATCAATTTGCGGATGGCACTTCTTTGATATTCAGCGACGTATCTGGACATGATATAAAAAACAACATATCTAATTCTCTAAATATACAAAAAAATTGGTTTGAAATGAATAATCTGCAAATGAATATCAACAAAACTCAACTCATGAAGTTTTCTTATACAACAGAATGACACATTTTAACTACTCCATGATGGAGATGAGATTACAGCTGCTCCTACCGTAAAATTATTAGGAATTACAATAGACTCTAGATTGGATTGGAAAAAACACATTGACCACCTAGCACGAAATATGGCAAGCTATTGCTATGCACTTGAGGTATTGGCTCAGGGCTCAGTCAGTTAACATAGAGGCTGCATTAATTGCGTATCATGCATACGTCCAATCTCGTGATAGATATGGAATTATATTTTGCGCTATTTCTACAGATGCCCACAGAATTTTGGTAATCCAAAAAAGATTTTTGGGGAATATACTGAGTATGAAACAAACCGATAGCTGCAGAACTATATTTTCGAAATTAAATGTCCTTACTCTTGTGGGACTGTATATTTATGAAGCAGTAATTTTTGTCAAGGAAAATAATGAACTCTCCAAAACACTAGTACATGAGTACAATACTAGATTCAAACAATATCTGATCACAGATTAAAAAAAATATACTTATATTCGAAGAAATGTAGTTATAAAGTTATAAAAATTTTCAATCACTTGTCCGATAATCTTTAAAAAATTCCAATAAATAAAATGAAGCACCATCTTAAGCAGTCATTTATACGAAAGGCTTACTATAAACTGGAGGAGTATTTTTGAGATAGTCCTATATAATTTTAGTATTTTCAATATATATATATATATATATATATATAAATATATATGTATGTGTAATATGTGATAATTTTATAAAAAATTTTTTTTATTGGTACCCCTTTTTACCCATTTAAAGCACGCGTGTTTAAATCGAACTTTAAAAAACGCGCGTTTTTTAAAGGTAACCATGACAACATCAACAAATCGAGAAACGTGAAGTCTAAATGACAAATTTTTGATTATTGATCTGACAGGAGTACCTTGTAACGTCAGATAAAATATTACTCACAATTCGTTCATTTATATGTGCTCCTCCATCCATTTGATGAACTTTTCATATTCTTTTTATATATATCACTGGATTTTCGCGGTATTAACCGCGATTCTGCCTCACTATTCAAAAAATCGATATTAGAATCATTCATTTTTGAGCTCTGGTGACAACAAATATTGATCTTTGGTAACAAATTGCAAATGAATGTTTTTCTCATTTCCATGACAACGAAAAGTATACTGATGTCACATCACGAATTCAACCTTCTTGCATTATTAGTTCTTATTTCTATTTTTTGTAGTAATAATACCAGTATATATGATTTCAAAGTGCACCAATGAAAAAAAATAACGTAAAGTATTCGTGGATAACTGGTCTTAAAAACACTTGCTCTATTTCGAGCACTCCGGCTGCGCCGTCGTGCTCGAAAAATCGCGCGTGTTTTAAAGCCCTTTTTATCCACTTATACTTTAATATACTAATGTACCATAGGTATAAAATACCTTTTTAATGTGTAATTCTAGTTCACAAGCTTTTATATTTCCTCTTTTAGGTTTCTCTTCTTTCATCTATAATTCTCATTCATATTATTGACATGTTCCACACCCGTTTGGGTATTATGTATTGTACACATGAACGAATAAAGACTATCTATCTATCTAACATGTGAAGATCTCCTTATTCGCTGACGATACAACTTTGCTTTCTTCAGCCAATCATTCGATTGGTGTCGTTTATTTGCAGAATGCATTGAACGATCTCCGGCAGTGGTACCTGGAGTGGAAAATAAAGCTGAATCCTGACAAAACGCAGTCGGAAAAGAAACAACCCGGAGAGGGGAGTGTCTATCTCTGGAAGGGAGATGGTCAGAGCAGGTCAAGTACCTGGGAGTTACGGTGGATCGCCGGCTCACCTGGAGACCGCACGTCAAAATTGTCAAGAACAAAATTTCTAAGAAAATCTGCTTGTTGTATCCCCTGATGAACAGGAAAAGCAAACTTTCCCTCGAGAACAAAGTCATGATTTATAAAATGATATTTAGGCCTGTCATTTTGTATGCCTCATCCGCCTGGGGCCAAATTTGCAGAACCAGCATTCGTGCCCTCGAACGGGCCCAAATGAAGGTTCTGCGGATGATAACGAACGCTCCGTGGTACGTGCGAAACGATCGGATCCTCGAAGACTTAAATCTGCCTTCCATCAGAAGTATCATTAGAGATCGCAATCAGTATTTGATTGCGCAATAACCCATGAGAACCCCCTCGTTAGGGAAGCCATTGATTACAACATAGACGACCCCTCGCGGTTCAAACGTCCCAGGCGCTCTCTGGAGTGATGGGCTACTTACTAATCCACACTGGGTAGTGGAAGCTGCATCCTCTATAGAAAACGTTATTTTTCAAAATTCAGATATCAAAATTCCTTTCTCGGCCATTTTTGAGGAACACCATCATGGCAAGGGCTAGAGACTGGTATCTAGTCCTTGTTCAGTCAAAATTCCATATTTGTGAATGGCTGTTGCCCACTTATTTGAGTCCAAAGAGTAAGAGCCTTCAGGCTACACTCGTCTTTAGTAATAGTGATAGAAGACCCCGACACCATTCAGTCCCTAGACATTGCCACATAAGAAATGTTTTTTTTTATAAATCGATAAACTGTTTTAGAATAATATCTAGTTTGGTCAGAATCTCAAATGGAGGTGATGAGTATGATGATCGTATGGATGAACTAAGGAATTGTTCAAGTTATGTACTGATCAAAAGTATTCGATCAACATTAGTATAATTAACATGATCTCACTTTTATGATAAATAAGCAAGTTGGCTGAGGGCATATCGCTATCCATTTCGGTCTCCGAATTCAATTCCAATAATGGATATTTTGAAATATCCCGGCTGTCGCGATCTCAGACACCCTCATAAAACTGTTCTTCCTCGCAAGCCTTCCGCCATAAAATCTTCTTTCGGCATCGTGGAAGACGTTTGACATGACATGCTTGACTCTACGTTCGGGATGGTTATCTGCACTAATTTGTGGACGGTTTTGCTTTTCCGCCATTGAGTCACATCTTTGTAGGAAGTTTCACATGCGTTACTCTTGTTAGTTCGTTAGCATGTCGCGGCGATAACATGAGGGTATATAGTAACGTTGATCTCTGCTAGGAAATCGTAAACAGAAGCAATATATGTAAAGCAGTCTGCCTGGGTGAAATACATAGCTCGTCCAATATACCAGACCGGATGATAAGTTCTTCAATTCTTTCTACTGAATGACTGGATATCGCCATTTGGGTTACATGAATGGAAAAACAAAAAGTCTTTTGGCGTGTTAAACATAGTGTTAGCTAAATATCGATTGTTGGGAAAAAATATCAACAGTTTGTGTGTGTAGATAGCATCAATCTGAAATTAACTAGTGAACTATAACGTGAAACGACGTTGGCGCCATCTGATACTGTAGTAATCTCACCTTTTAAATCGGCCTTACTACAAAATTTTCGGTAACATACATGGAGGGAGGCTGCAAACGTCCAGCAGACGAACCAAAGTCTCATCGTCTCTTTTACATTATTTTGAAGGAAACAATGGATATTTCTTGTTTATTTTTATATTTTAACTTTTAAATTAATGACACAGTGGATCTCCTGTTACCGCTTCAAAAGTAAGTTAATGAATTCTGGGACAATAAGATAGTTTTGCTTTGATTTTAAAAAAGACAGGTGAGGAAAATGAGAAATAAAAGAAAAAAATAACTACGATTTTCAAAAGAAATTGGTTTACAAAACCCACGATACGTGTAAATTACAATTACTGGAGGTTTGATAAAAATAATAGGAGCAGGTGATCAGTTGGATATTGGGTAATAAAGTGATTATTGGACGAAATATTATTCAATTACTAGATTTAAAAGGGGGGAATTATTCAAATTAATCTGGTCATTTAATAAGTATTGTGAGTTCTCGCCTATGTTAATCTTTAAACTTTCTAGGAGATTGAGTTTTTGACCTTTTTTTTCTACATGCAAAAGTTCAAAGCAAATAGCAAAGCAATGCTTTTCAGTCAGGAGATGGTTAGTGAAAGGAATTAGATTTGCCCTCAATGAAACTGTTGCTATGCTCAGCTATGCGTTGCTTGAAACTTCTTCCTGTTTGTCTTATGTAAAAACTTGGACAAGTACCACAAGTTAGTTTCGATCTTTTTTGTGTTTAATACATTTTCCCAAAGTATTATTTGTTCTGTGAAAGATATCAATATCTTTATGCCTTAAATAATTAGAAATTTTCTCTGAAGGTTTGCAGAAATAAGTAATAACCCTAAAATTTGACTTTGTATTTGAATCGGTTGGATAAACTTCCTGAATTGCCTCTTTATAGAGTTTTCTCGGTAGAATGCTGTCAACTAAACTTGAGTTATATCCGTTATTGGCTGCAATTTGTTTAATTAAATTTAATTCTCTATTGAAATTATCTTCTGACAGAGGAATATTCACTTGTCTGTTGATCATACTATTATATGCAGCTACTTTGTGTTGGTAGGGATGAGTGGAATTACTATGTATTGTGATTTCTGTATACGCAGATTTGTGAAAAATTTAAAAATCGGGTGTATTATTTATTTTCATTATGGTCAATCTGAGAAGTTTATGGAATCATTCATTTCACTTTTTTTGTAAATTTGATTGAGCGATGAATGCCATTGATGAAGTCAAAAAATGTATTTAATTGTCTATCAGTTCCTACAAAGCACCATAAGATGTCTTCTACATATCTATACCAGTATAAGAAGTTTTTTATCAACGGCTTGTTATAAATTTTACTTTCGAGATTGTCCAGGAAAATTTCCGCTAGTAACGGACTCATTTATTAGAATAATACAAATTAATGTTGAATTGGCAATAATTTTGTATTAAACAAACTGTAAGTAAATCCAATATTAATTAGAATTAGATTTGCCCTTAATAAAACTGTTTCTATGCTCAGCTATGCATTGCTCGAAAGTTCTACCTGTTTGTCCTATGTAAAAACTTGGGACAAGTACTACAAGTTAGATTATATACTCCGGATTTGTCAGACTTTTCAATTCGATCTTTGCTATTTTTAATAAATTTTCCCAAAGTATTATTTGTTCTGTAAACAACATTAATATCTTTATGCCTTAAATAATTAGAAATTTTCTTCGAAGGTTTGCCAAAATTCGTAATAACTCTGACATTTGACTTTTCATTTGAATCGGACTTAAAGGATTACCCATTATTAATCCTTTACTAGAAGAATACAAATAATTATTGAATTGGAAATAATTTTGTGTTAAACAGACTGCAGGTAAATCCAACATCTCATCGTTGATGATCGGATTAACATGGTTTGTATCCAGTCTCTTACCTACTAGTATGATTGTTTCATCTGTTGGTATGCTCGGAAAAAGATTTTGAACATCGAAAGAAATGAGGTTGGAATTTGCACGTTCTTAATTTCTTTCGATGTTCAAAATCTTTTTCCGAGCATATCACCAGATGAAACAATCATACTAGTAGGTAATCTACTGGATAGAAACCATGTTGATCCGATCTTCAAAGATGAGATATAGGATTTACTTACAGTAAACAGACACATAATTGTTTCCAATTCAATAATAATTTTTATTCTTTTAGTATAATTCGTGCATAATTTGTTCCATCTCACTCGGAATATAATTTTTTTTCTGCACTAACGGACTAATGTTATTCATTGAAAAACCCGTTTGCTTGATTGACTATATATCTTTAGATAATGATAATAGCTTTTTTCGAAAGAAAAAACTAGTTTTCAATTTAATTGTAAAAACTGATGGATTCTTCAACCCTATACTTTTTGTAGGGGATGCTATTCAGAATTCTGACGCTACTTGAAATTTTTATAGTCGAAATATAATTTTACTGGGCTAAGTCAGTTCGAAATGGAGGAAATCGATTCAAGAAAATCGTTCGACAAATGGGTCTGCGTAAGAGCGCTTCCGCGTCATTTAAATATAGATTATTGTTCATTTACATATGGCTACGGGGTGTTTGTGGTTATAGATAGTTTAGATAGCTGTATTCGGACGGCCTAGGTGGACATAAATGACTATTATTTGATAAATCTGAAACATTAGAGGATAATGCGATAAAGATACATCTATTTACGTAACTGTGAAAGCCCGCATAGTGTGTCTGAATGAACCGTGAATGAATATTATATCGAGGAGTATGGCTTGGGGCTGTTTCCATTCAACTGTGATATAATCGAGAAAAAATATTCGCCATTTGAAATGTTTCGTTCAATCAAGGTCTTAGAGGCATACTCATTTCTCAGATCGTCATCCACGCAACATCTAAATTATATTCAATCGTAAATACATTATTTTATATCGTAGGCAGCTTGCCTGAAGTATGATGCCTAAATGTTTATGGGGAAAATATGCAGGTTGTTTTTTTCTAAAGACGAGATAAAACTAGTGGAAATAGATGATTTTACAAAAAAATATCCATATAAAAGTTACAAAATAACGAAATTATCATTAAACTATTTATTTTCAACTAACCATGGTCCTGTCCAATGTTTATGTTGAATACTTCAAATCACTGAAAAATTTTGATGGTAGGTTCAACAGGAATATGAACATGTGTTGTAGTGATTTCATCCAGATCTATCTTGTTCGAAACGATTGCAGAGTATTGGACAAATAAAACTAATCTACGTCTTCGCTAACGATTCACGGATATATTGTTCGCTTCTTCAGAGCTCGTCTAAAGTCCGTTCCCTCCCCTACTAATTTTTGAACCACCTGGTATATCGCAACGAAATTTGGAAGGCTTGAATAGGAGATTTTCATGAAAAAATCACAGCTAAAAGTTTTAAAATGGCGGCTGAGTGCCACCTTCAATATTTTTTGTAAATAGAATATTATTCCATTTTCGAAATCTGCTGATAATTCTCAACAGTTTTCTTTTATACACTTTACTCCTAAATTCAATTGTTTTCGAAATATTAACGTTTGAAAATTGACATTTTGGTCATTTCAAACCCAACCAAAAACACTAATGTTGCTTTCAATCAAGTTTGCATTGGAAAAAATCGTTGTCGCGGTAACATCTTGTTCACTGTCAAACTGAACTGCTAACTGTCAAATAGTCCGTTGAGCGCCTAAATCCTTTTATCAAAAGTGTGATCATGGCTCGTAGTTTAGACGATAAATTTGAAGCAGTTTTGAAGAAGAAATTATCATCTATCCCACGAATCCTATTTCGAGGTTATATTTGCGCAAACTTGTAAATGAGCTCCAAGCAACTGGTACGCTGAAAGATGCTCCAAGATCAGGCGGTCATCTCTTTCAGAAGAAGTTAGATATTGTTGCTGAAATGGTAATCAATCCGACTCAGTCGACGTCTGCAGTTGCTGAATCCTGTGGAGTAAGTTCATAAAGTGTCCAAAGAGTCTTAAAAAAAAGTTTCATCTCTATAAAATTAAAATCCTGCATGCTCTCACGGAGGATGATCCAGACCAGAGGGTTGAATTTTGTGAGTGGTTAACAAGAATAATTGAAGAAGGACGGGGCTTCCTGAAACGTGTATGTTTCGCAGACGACTGCACGTTTTTTCTTAATAGAAAAGTCAACAAACACAATGTACGATACTGGAGCGATATTAATCCGCATATTTTTAGAGAAGGACATACCCAGTTTCCTAAAAAGGTGAATGTTTGGGCGGGCATTTTGGGCAATCGCGTTGTTGGACCGATTTTCATCAGAGGCAATCTAACAGAAGTTTTTACATAAATCTGTTAGAAACTGAAATTGAACCTCGAATAAGACAAATTGTATTAAACAATCAGGAAGAGTTTGAAAATCGTTAAATCATATTTCAGCAGGATGGGGCACCTCCCCATTTCGATCGCATGGCTAGAGAGTTCCTCGATACAAACTTTCCTGGGCGATGGATAGGTCGCAGAGGAAGTACAGAATGGCCACCAAGATCTCCGGATCTTACACCTCTAGATTTTTTCCTTTGGGGGTATCTGAAGTCAAAAATCTACGCCACTGAATGCCAAACAAAAGAAGAGTTGGATTGCAGAATAATAGATACATGGGAAGAAATAGATGAACAGACTTTCATCGACGTGAGAGAAGCTATTTATAATAGGGCACTTTATTATCAAGATTTAGGAGGGGGCCACATTGAACACTTGATGAAATAATTGGTGGGGTTAAATAAAAGTGTTATTCAAAAATGAATTATAAGTTTTTAGCTAACTAATTTGTTTTGATTGTTTATTTATAGAACACATTCGTAGGCTTCGAGATTTTCCGGTAAGCGGTACTGTTATCCTTGATAAACTCTCTTTACGCCTCTTATTAGTCAAATTCATCAAGAGATTTAACTACAAATTAATAACAACGTTTAGTTAGTAAATGTTTTACCGGAAGTGACCAAAATCCATACTTCATTTTAAACCGGAATGTTACCTTTTAAAAGTTAATATTTCGAAAACAATTGAATTTAGGAGTGAAGTGTATCAGAGAAAACTGTTGAGAATTATGAGCAAATTTCAAAAATGGAATAATATACGGGGTATTCTATTTAAAAAAATTATTGAAGATGGCGCTCAGCCGCCATTTTAAAACTTTTAGCTGTGATTTTTTCATGAGAAAAGTAGGTTTTTATCTCCTATTTAAGCCCTACAAATTTCGTTGCGATATACCAGGTAGTTCAGAAATTAGTAGGGGCGGAACGGACTTTAGACGTCAGTAGAAGACAGTGATCAATATTCAAGTAACGTATCTGTGTAAAAACGCTCCGTGGCGGAAAGCCTATCTTTTCAGAGTAGTGGTAGATTGAAGACCTCATACCATTGTTAAAGTTTTCCTTCAATGCAAGAATAAAATATTCGGGGAGAGATTCTACTAATTATTTGGATATCAGTATTTTCCCATGAAACATCGTATTGTAATTGACAAAAGGCATACTAATATTTGTTTCTAATATTTTCGAAATATGCTGTGATTATTTGTCTGAAAAAATATATGCGCAATTCATTTTCCACTGCTAATTCTGAAACTACCGCAGTTTATGGTGTCCACCTAGGACAACGTCCGATGGGATATATTGAAACGTCTGTCATCATCAATCGCATATTTTCTCCTACTTAATATTAAGTAACTGAGCTTGTTCAGGAATCTCGAGTTAAAAATAACCACAATTGTAGTAAAAACACGTCGCCATCGATAGTTTCTCTCAGACGGTTTGAACTAATTTCTTGAGGATATTACACTCACTTCATACGAGGATGGATCAACGGACTACCTTGCGAGAATGTTGCGTCGAGAGAGTTTCATTCGGATTGTTGTGTTGTGAATGAAAAACATATCAATGGTTTTAACCCAAAAAATATGTCCTATTGTTGTTTCTTTTCTAGGTATCGCAGCATTGCTTTGGTGCACTATTTTTCTTGTTATACAGATAATAAATTATTGTTTATTAAAATCTTTATTAAATCCTTTCAGATCACATAATGATATAGGATACGTCAGCAAAAGGAGATTACAATTATTCAATAGTAAATATGTATACAGTGCGGTCCATAGGTATGGAATAAATTCATTTTTAGTGTTATTATGTATTCGTTTAAAAACCCTGAAACAGGTCGATTTCTATTGTTTGACAATTTATAGTATGCAAATATTACCCCCTTCTTGAACCCCCTCTGAATTATGAGCACCCCCTCAAAATTTTTAAATGAGAAGGGGGTTCGTGGGGAACCTTGTTCGAAAGGGATTTTCATTCTCTGTTAAGCAATATCAAGTTTTTCAAATTTGGTGCAATCATAACTGAGAAAATTTATTTTGAAAATGTAAAATTTTTATACTTTACGTAGAATGAAAGAAATAATGTCACATAATGTTTAGGAAGTATTTTTCAATTTATTTTACAATCAAATTAAATGTTCAAAATGACCACCATTCACTTCTTTACAATAAACAAGTCGATCTTGGAATTGTCGTACAACGTTTTGTAGGTCCTCAGGGTTTTTTTGTTAATTTCTTCCGTTATCCTAACTTTCAAATCTGCAATATTGTCTGGTCTATTGGTCTGGCCTATCTGATTTTGGATAACCCCATAAGAAGTAATCGAGAGGAGTCAAATCTGGGGATCTAGGCGCCCATTCAATCGTTCCACGTCTTACAATCCACCTATTGGGAAAAACTTTGTATTGCGGCGGAGCTCCGTCTTGTTGGTACCAAATTGCATTTGGATCATTAACATCAGGAAAAAGTCTTTTTAATGTAGTTTTTTTAAATAGTTCATCAAAAAATCTAGATAAACCTCAACATTAACTGTGCCTTCAAAAAAATAAGGTCCTGCGCAAACGTTCACTTTTTTAGGATATTGTGTGTGAGCCTCACACATCCAATGAGGATATTATCTGCTCCAATATCTACAGTTTTGTCTATTAACCGTTCCATTGAAATGAAAAGTAGCTTCATCAGAAAAATTTTGTTTATGAACTGCAAATCTGCTTCCATTCTGTCCATCATCAGTTCACAGAATTGTTGCCTTCTATCAGGATCATCCTCATTTAACTCCTGTACCAACTGAACTTTATAAGGATGGTATTTTTCTTTAAAAATATCGATGATTTAATCATTGTCGGCGGCAAGTTGTCTACTTGTCATATGTGGATTTTCCTCAGTGGCTAACAGTACATCTTACTTTTTTTCCTCATCCAATTCAACATTTCGAACTGGTTTTTAAATAGTTTTTACATGTCCAGTTTCATGAAATTTTGCTAACTGTAGACTGTGAGACGTGTTGACCAGGGTATTTATTATTGAACATTTCACAAACTTCCTTTTGAGTTCTTGTTTTCTTACCGCATCCAATTATAATTAAAATGTCTATTCTTTGAGTTTCGGATAAATGAGCCATAGTTAAATCAAATACACACACACAAATATTTTTCAATACACTGACGTGTGTCAGCAACTTATAAATATCAGAATACTACCAGATTGACATTACATGATTTATGTGGGTTTTGTGAATAATTTGTCGGTGTCTTGAACGACTTTTTCCTGGCGTTTAGCTAAACAGATGAGAAAATACCTGATTATTTCTTAGGAGAAGTATATTTCAATAGACCAGACAAATAATACACATTTAAAAGTTAGGATAACGGAAGAAATTAGCAACATAACCCCTGAGGTCCTAAAAAATGAGGTGCGTGAATTCCAAGATCGACTTGCTTATTCTCAAGAAGTGAATGGTGGTCTATTTGTTGAAAATATGAACATGATGTTCATAAAATCAGATGTGGAATCATCTGCGACTGGATATTCGTCAACACTGTCAAAGCAGTTTGGTTTTGAAACTTTTTTTCTATTGTCTCATCTCTTATATCTCCAGGAAGATCAATGAAAAATGTCACCCCCGCATGTGTTGGACAATTTTCAACCGATTTGGTTTTATGTTTTTGGGCTCTTACAATTTTCCCATGTTTGGTGGCATAAGTATGCATGCAATTGTTTATTTTTTTTCAGCGACAATAAACTTTTATAAATGTAAATACAGGCCAGGAACATAATTCCGTGTTCTATAAAATATTGTTTACAAGAATCTCCATAGCTCAGGTTGAATATCAGGCGTATGAAACTTTTTGTGAAACAAATATTTCATTACATTAGTAGAGCAATCACACAGAGCTATGTTATATAATATATGAGAGTGTAGAATTGTTCAGTGAAAGTTGAGGAGTTGATCTGAACTCAGAGTTGATTTTAATTGTCGTAATATCCACTATTGACCATTTTATTCATCAGGCTTATGCATGTTTCGAACGTCATTTTACTATTAATGTAGGTACCTAGGAATCTGGTGTGATTTGACGATTCGACATATTCATTGCAAACCTTCACTCAAAATTATTTTTTTTATTTCCGAACAGAACCCGCATGAGAATTGTTTTACTAGAGTTCACGATCAGATAGTTTTTGCAACACCAGGTCGTAAATTCATGTGACAGCAGATTAAGCTTTTCTTGCAGTTCCACAGGACTGTCAGAATCAGCTGCGAGTGTTGTATCTTCTGCATATAAAACAAAACGATCTGTACTCACATGTTTCGGCATATCGTTGATGAAAAGCAGGAAAATAAGTGGATCCAAAATTGATCCTTGTGGGACTCCTTGATCCATGCTTAATGAAGGAGAATGACAGTCTTCTAATTTCACACATATTTTTCTTTGAGACAAATATGACACTATCCACGGAAGGAAATTGCCTCTGAAACCGATTGAGCATAGTTTACTCTGAATAATTTCGAGATCAATGATATCAAGTGATTTCGATAGGTCGAAGAAAAGGGCACCAACATATCTCCCTTTCATATCTTCTTTTATAACTCATGTAACTTTGCTTTTTGACTGTGTTGGGTAGCTTTTGGGTAGCTTTTGAAAATGGCACGGCAAAAGTTACGCAACACATTCAAAAAAACGTGTGACGCCAGATCATTTTGTTTTCCTGTAGGTAGGACCAAATGGCAAAACGGTTCAAATTGTTGTTGGGATCTTATTCACTATCTAGCTATTTTTGCAAAAAGACTGAATGAGTGCTGTTGATGCGTGGAAATTGTCAAGTAAATTTGATAATTTTTGGCTGTATAGACTGGTTCACAAGTGCCATTTTGTTCCAAACCTGGAGGTCACTACCGAAAATTATGATTTAGGGCGCATTCGATTCGAAATGGCACCTACAAAAAATATTTAGCTGGAAAATTGAGGCCGGCAAAAATTGCAAAAGTTATAAACAATTAAGTAAAAAACAAATATATGGTTCAGTTTGTTGAAAATATCTCAAAAACTATTTCAAATATCCGAAATTTGAAAAAAGATCCTTAAAGAGCAGGAAATTTCCTAAAAGAACTGTGCCGGCAATATTTATAATTTCAATTTAGCGGCAAAAAAGGCTAAAAACGCGTGGCTTAGCTCCCGTGCGAATCGACCGAATCTGACACCCGAACAAAAAAAAATATTTTAACCGAGTAAATAATAATATTAAGGAATAAAGGTAGGTACTATCTAAACATATCAATAAACAATAATCCGTCGGCAGAAAATTTTCCTTTGGTAAAAATTGTTATTGATAATGTAGAATAAAAAAGACTTGAAGTGTTCTTGTCGTATCTTCAATAGTTTAAAAGTTATTTTATTAGCAATGAAGAAAAACAGAAAGAAATCGACAAGTCAAAGTGCATTTTAAATTTTCGAAATTATATAATAAATAGAAAAAAAAAATTGTCATGAAAAACGACACATGGTTGTCTTCAGTTTTTTTTTTGTATTTAAAAAAAAATATAGCGCAAAAATTCATTTGTTTATAAAAAATTATTTGTTTAATAAACAAATGAAAAGTTAATAAAAAATAATTTTTTTCATAATATGAGAGAACGTGATAAATAATAATTAAAAAAAAATGGTTTCTCAATATTCATTTTAATAACAAAAAAAATTGTTAATTAGCAAGTGCGTTTTTTAGCAATAAAAAAATTTATTTAAGAAATGATTTTTGTCTTAAAAATCATTATTTTTATCAATGACTAGATTTGCAAAAAAATTTTGTATAAATCTATTAATCAATGCATTTGTTTATAACAATTTTTTAAATAATAAGAGTTAAAAATTTCAAAAATTCATTTTTATATTGCTTTTAGCAATAAAAAAACAAAAAAACACTTTCCTTAATTGTTTTATAAACCTTTAATTTTATTATACCTTTGTTTTAAAAAAAAGGAAAAAAAACAAAATTTTTCGGTTTTTTCAACAGGGATCTTTTTTCAAGCTCCAGCTCCAAGAAGTAAAAAAAATCTAGGTTTTTAGTTCAACACTTATCAGGGTTTTTATAATAACTTTCAACAGGTAAAAATTTTTGATTAACAAAGGCATGATTGATTGAAAAATAGAGGTTTGCCGACGGATTATTGTTTATTGATATGTCTAGATAGTACCTGAATTTTTTTATTCCTTAATATTGATATTTGCTCGGTTAAAATTTTTTTTTTTGTTCAGGTGTCAGATTTGGTCGGTGCGCACGGGAGCTAAGCCTTTTTTTCGCCGCTAAATTAAAATTATAAATATTGCCAGCACAGTTCCGAGAGTTGGGACTTCCTTTCAGGCAATTTCCTGCTCTTTAAAGATCTTTTTCCAAATTTCGGAAATCTCAAATCGTTTTTGAGATATTTTCAAAAAAACGAACCATATATTTGCTTTTCACTTAATTGTTCATAACTTTTGCAATTTTTGCCAGCCCCAATTTTCCCGCTGAATATTTTTTTTAGATGCCATTTCGAATCGAATCATAATTTTCGGTAGTGACCTCCAGGTTTGGAACAAAATGGCACTTGTGAACCAGTCTATGTATTGAAGTATATTTTACCACAAAAGTAAAACTTAGTGGTACGTTTTATAATTAATTCTCCCAATTCTACTGGATTATTTGTGGAACGATTTTCTCGAATCAGTTTCCTCCATTATAAACTAAGTGGAGATAGATTCCAGACACCCACTCGGCCATGTGGCTGGAACTTTGCGATAAAGGCGGCAAATTCGATTAAAAGTTGAGTAAAAGGTGTTCTCAGAAAAGAGTTATGGCCATAGAAGCGGAGGACCACCAACCGACATCCAAGCCTCGGTCATAAAGATTGTGGTATATGTCTTAAGAGGTCGACTGCCTACACGATACAAGATAGTGTGTCGGGGTTAGCGGGATGATCGGCTATTTATGGGGTTTATGAGGGACAGGTATCATACGAACAAAAAAATATTCCTAAGCTCGTACGGTTCTTAGACGTCTTCGAACATATGCGTTGACTGATAAAAGTTTTGAATCAGGTTCCCTAAGTCTTTCCTCCTTTCTGTTCTGCTTGTTTTTTTTTAGATTTCGGGCTGAATTACGGAAATGACATGTTATACAGGATTGTATTTCAATTTCGCATACCTTATATTTCAATTTACGCTTGGATATAGTGGGTAATGGGCACTATATCCAAGCGTAAGTTATACAGGATGTTCTATTTGAAAAATTCCAATTATGGCATAATTTCAGCCATTTGTATGTGATAGATCAAGCGATATTGATGAAAATATCAAAATGATTAATATGTATCTCTTTTGGAGAATATCCTGATCTTCTCAAGAATGCCATTCTATTCCCCTTACTAAAAAATGGTGACTGCAAAAATATCGAGAATTATCGTCATATATCTCTTATCGGTGTATTCTCAAAAAATTTTGATAAACTTATATTACTCAGATTAAATGACTACCTGGAAACATTCGATCTGATGACAGTGCCAACATGGATTCAGAAAAAATCATTCGACAGAAACCGCAACTCTCAATTTCACACAACATATACATGATTTAATGGACGAAAAAAATATTGCTGTAGAAATTGTCTTTGACTTGAGCAGGGCCTTCGACACTGCAAACACTGAATTTGTAGCAGAAAAACTCTTTAACTTAGGAATTCGAGGTAATATAAACCAGTTACTTGTGCCTTTTTTGACGAATAGATGTATCCAGGTTAAGCAGAAAAAAGTTATGTCAGATAAATTTCTTGTAACAATGGGTACCTCTCGAAGTAGCGTTCGTGGACCCCTAATTTTTTATTATATGTGAATGATCTTCCTGATAACATAAGTTATGGAAAAATATTCCTTTACGCAGATGACACGTCTATCATTCTTTCTAGTAAATCATCTGACGATATGACACAATCAGTGAATACAGTTCTAATTGAATTCAATGACTGGTGTAACAAGAACAGACTCATTGTGAACCTAAACAAAACAGTATGCATGCTATTTGCGAATTCATCTACATAACCTCAATCTCAGTTTCCAAAACAAATCTTTAAAATTGGCCAGTTTGACAAAATTCTTGGGAACAATGATTGACTCAATCTTCACATGGCAAGAACATATCGATTTTACATGTAAAAAATTTAATCAATCTTACTACTTGATAAAATCTCTCAAGTGTAAGTTAGATACAAAATCAACTTCCAAGATCGACTTGCTTATTGTCAAGAAGTGAATGGTGGTCTATTTGTTGAAAATATGGACAGGATGTTCATAAAATCAGATGTGGAATCATCTGCGACTGGATATTCTTGGAATTCTTGGGAACAATGATTGACTCAATCTTCACATGGCAAGAACATATCGATTTTACATGTAAAAAATTGAATCAATCTTACTACTTGATAAAATCTCTCAAGTGTATGTTAGATACAAAATCACTGATATCATTCATGATCTCCTATCACTGTTAATGATTCAAGTGTAACCCTAAGGCTCTTACTCTTTGGACTTCGAATATGTGGGCCTCAGCCATTCACGGTTTGATAAAATTTTCGACTGGCCAAGCACTAGAGACCGGTCTCTATAGTACTTGCCATGAGGGTGTTTTTTCGAAAAGTGACCGAGAGGGTCACTGATATCAGTTCATTATGCTAAATTTTACTCGATATATATCATAATAATTTTGTCTGGGTACTAGCTACTGGATCAGCCAGGATTTTCATGAAGCAAAAAGCACTGCTGAGATTCATATTCAATTTGGATTATAGAACTTATATAGAGAGACATTCCAACAAAACAAAATATTGACAGTTACAAGTTTGTTGATTTTGAAAACATCAACATATATACATGAAAATAAAGGTATGCTACAAATGAGAGCAGAAATGCATAATTATAATATAAGGAGTAAAAATATGATCACAACTCGAAAACGCAAAATATGAAAAATCTCCTAAATTTGTTGGTATTCGCATTTATAACTTACTGCCATATGAATACCTTGTCACCTCATACCTTCAAAAAAAAGTTAAAACTTTTTTTATCAGAAAAATGTTTTTACACGGTAGATGAATTTACACTTGAAGTGAGCAATGCGCGATCGTGCGTTTACTTTGAAAATTTCATTTTTAAATGTTCTTGTCTCTGTACAGTGTTTTCAAATTAATTTTTATATTTATATATTTTTTGTAAATGACGATGTGTTGATTTACTTATTTTCATTGTGAAATGTCTCTTATTCACATTTTATCTAGACGTGGTGTATTTTATATTGTTTTTTATGACGTTGTGTTGATTTAATTATTTTTATTGTGAAATCTTTTTTAATCACATTTTATCTAGACTTAGAGTACCTATATTTTTTATGTACGTATGAACCTATGCAACTATGACTTGCCCCATCTACATAATATGTAGCGGAATGGATTAATGAAATCTTTCTATATATCTATCTATCTATTCGGAGAACGGTGAGAGATACGTATAGGACCTAATCAGCATAGGGGGAATCATTATTCATGATTCCATTCTGATTCTCCTTTGATAATTTCGAAGTTATTTCTCATGTATTTTTGGTATCAGAATCATTTTCAGTTGCATTATATCTCTCAGTAATTTTTTCCAGAAATTATATTATTGATGCAAAACTGGTAATCACTGAAAGAAAACTTCTTGGATTTATGAAAGATTACATGGACATTCTGATTTTTTCACTTTCAGTTCTGTTATCGTTCATATTTTTGGAACTACAAATAGAATATTTCAAGACACCCTCACATGGTTTTTCTTATACATTAGAAAACTTTGAATACTTTGTATTAATGTATTACAAAATTCTCATTAATGAAACAACCTCATTGTTTCAGGAAAAAAATGTGAAGGCAAGTTAATTTTCAAACAATAGCATATAACCACCTACCCAGAAGGACAAGAAAACAAAAAACCCAATAGAATACTAGAAAAAGAAACATTTTCATAATAAGTCTAAATCGATTGCAAAATATTATTGCTTAGTTGTCCTGTATCAGATTTCCAAAATTCCATTATATTCTTGTTTTTATTGATATAGTACATCTCAAGGAATAATCTACTCTTGTAGTTATTTTCGTGTTATAGTATCTTGACAATTAAATAATCGAATTGGTGACGAATTTTTTCCTAATTTTCAAACACCGTGCATGAGTTTTTTCCTAGACGACAGTCAATCTTGGATTATACGCTCTTTCAACTCATGTCAAGTTTGTCCCACATAACAGCTTTGAAATTCCAGACAAGGGAGTTCGTAGGTGATGTTGCTATTTTATAATATGGTTGTCATGTTTTTAACTTTGGACAATAAATTTTAATTCTCCAAGAAGTTGTATCAGGCAATCTTTATATGCGCAAGTTTTTGAAAATAGGGTTTTTTTTTTTCTGGCACAATTTATTTTTGTATGGCATATTTTATGTGTATGTTTGAATGTTCAGTTGCTCCATCAAACGAGTTGGAATTGTATATTAATATTTTTAGGTTATGTCTGGGATGACCGTTGTTTTCAAAAAACTCAAATATTGTTTTCAAATTTTGTTTAATGAGAGATTCATGGGGTATACGAGATAAAAAATCACTCTTAATCGGTTGTAATAACTGCAATACACGGATAGGAATCATTATGGCAATTTTAAGAACAAGAAAAATCGCCTCTCGACCCATCTTCATCCTATTCGAATAATTCATCACTTTTATCAGCATTTCCATCACGAGTCACGGACCTCATTCCATTTGATGCAACCCAACATCAGGACGTACTCTATCTAGCGTAATTTATTCGAATAAATAAAAGTTTCCACATATTCATCCATTACTTGTCTTATCTAATCTAACTCTAACATCATCTCGCCGTCGAAAGTAACTGGGTCGTATCATGATTGTTCCCCCATATGGCCAACTATTTTTCCATTTTATTGGTCCTATCAAAGTTATCGTCATGAAGGATGAGGGCTCATATCTGTCACAACTATTACACGTGTTCCATCTTCTGGCGAGTTCTTCTATTAATTACTTCCAGTGTAGATAAGAAAACAGGGCCGGTGCCAGCCTCTTACCACCATAACGATAAAAACAGTATATTGCATTGGATTGTTTTGCGTATTTCGCATTTGAAGTATAATTTTACCAGTACAAATTGAAGATTGTCTAGATATTAAAATTAAATGAATAATATTTCAAATCAACCAACTTCGAAAAAAAAATCAACCTTGTGTTAAATTCGTCCAAATTTTGGGAACCTATGTCCGCCTAACTTTGGCTGACATGCTCAGACCCGTAAGAAAACACTGGCAAATGCCATATTCAAACTGGTAGATAAAGTCAGGACCACACACAACACACCACAATTACCAGAAAATCATTTATTCCACAGTTTTTTTTCAAGTAAACGGTGACCGAAAACGACACAGGTATGGTAACAGTATATGTCGCAAACATGGAGGTCATTAGGCAGGTTGAGAATCTTTAAGAAAATACCTTATTTCGAAGTTATAATCGAATATGATGTTCAAACACTGTAATTATACTATAATCGAGACACAACGAAACGATTATTGAAACATCAAATGTTAATTCACTGAAGTTTATTATTATGTACTACCAAACATTCCGATTTATTCCGTGCGTTTTTTCAACATGACTTTTTTTTTATTCCGTGGTTGGAAGAAAGTCTACTCTGATTTCCATCAAGTATCGCATCAATTCAAAACCCGTACTGATTTAGTGTAGATGTACACTCGTACGCTAAAACTATCCATTTTACAAAAAAACAAAGTTCAATTTATTACATAACTATTCTCATCGTAAAATCAGTCGGCAATGAGATATCGTCAAAAAACTGTTTTTGGGCGCCATTTTTTCAATATGGCGGCGCGAGCGGCAAAGATACGAGGGAACTTCCCAGGTAACCCCTGTTTTGAGTACCATATGACTGAAGTACCAAGCAAACCGTAGGTAATACATATTTATCATGGCTTTTTGAAGACTTATATATAGTAGATATTTCAAAGGAAAAATCTTTTTATTTCTCGATGGACTATCAAATATCAGCAGTAGTGCAAGAAGTTACTTTGTTGCGACTTACTATGATAGCTCTTTCAATTGTCATTTTATAGTTTCGGTAAGTGAGATGCAACATTTAAACGAGATACTCTGTATTGAAATTTGTTACTTTAGATTATGCGGTATTTTTGGGCAGGTGGACATCCGTTGGTAGAGTGAGATTTCATGAGTACTCACTTTTGTATAACTTTTTTCAATTGTTTTTTTAACACTTTTCAAATACTATTTCCGACACTTTTTGAACACGTTTTCCAACCATTTTTCAGCCATTTTCAAACACCTTTTCAACACTTATTCAACACTTTTTTCAAAACTGTTTTCAACACTTTTTTTAATCTTTTGTCAAGACATGTTTGAACACTTTTTTTATTTTTTTTATATTTTTTTTGTAATTTTTTTCAATATTATTTGACACTTTCAACCATTTTTCGAACACTTTTCTGACCGTGACCTACGATGACACTTTAGCCTTTTATCCCATTGTATCTTGCCTATTTCTTATTTTTGCAGGAATTTACTTTAGTGATTTTGAGCCTTGAACGAGTTAGTGCAGATCATTTACTAAGTACTTTCTATATAGTTTTGGTTAGCCAATTGGTTGTCCAAAGATACTGCGATCCAGAACTCCGCAGTTACACAGTATGGGTGAGACTATTTCTGGTACTATGTCGCATTCTCTGCAGGTTTGGTCGCCATTTCATTGAGGTGCTTTTTTTCTGGCATATGTCCAGTCACAAGCCCCGTAATAATTTTTATTTGCCCTCTGTTTGAAGTTAAAAAGTTTGATGTATTCTTTGCGTGTCTGTGATTTATCAAAAGAGAGTCGTTTGCAATATGATTTGATTTAATTCCTAACTCATCTCTGGTCATAATATTTACGATGTTCATGTGTCCGGTCCTAACATATATATTGTACAGTATGTTATTTAGTCTGAAAGCACCTAGTCCTGCGAAGGAACGGTCAGACAAGGCGGTCACTTTCACCAGTAATTCTTCCCTCGAGTGCTACTCTATCCTTTGTAATTCTGTACAACGTGATTTTATGCGGATTATTTTCGCCATTCAAAAACGAATGAGCTTTACCACCAAGTAGAGGGGAGCCAGCAGGGTCTCCAAGTGTACATTGGAAGTTGATTTGGATGATGGGAGGACCTCAAATTTTCTTCGATAGATATATTAAAATCAATGTCTCTATTTTTATACTATTCTTGCCATCAGATTTTCTTATTCTTAAAAGTCTTCTCGTTTCTGCCCTGTAAGTTTTGCAACAAACAAATGGAACATAATATACACATTTTTCAAATTTTATTTTTTGTTTAATAGTTTTGTTCGGGTTAATTTCGATCTCACATTTAATGAATTTTGATTAACGTTTTTACATTGAATTTGTTGACAATTCCTTTCAAGTTCTCGAAAGAACAGAGAATGTATGGAATTATATTAATTAATAAAGGTTGTTGTTGGGGGCCTTGGTGTTGTTTGTTAATTTCACTTTGTTGAATTATTCTATCGCCATTTTTTTATATGCATTATCTTCAAGAATATTTTTCATAAAAACAATCTCATGTTTGAAATTTTGTGGAGTTGAGGGAGGCTATCAATTTCGCTCTTTTATAAAGAGATTTGATAACACTTCTTTTGATACTCATTTGGTGATGTCCAATGAATCATCTGTTTGTGTCTGTCCCTTTTCTGAGAACAGTAGTTTGAAAATTTATACATGTGGAAAAAAAATATGGGTTTCTTTTATTCCTTTGGTAAATTTTGTTTTCAGTTCTTTTTCATTGAAACTTCAGGCACTTCAGATAGGTATCTATATTCTTTTCTTCAATAATATGATACTTTCCCAAAAAACCTTCGAACGTTATTAACGTTAGATATATTTTTTCTCATGACCAGAATTCTTTGGTTTGCTTCCTCCTCTATGGAATGGTAATATTCACCCTATTGTAAATTAGCAAGATGTAACTTTTCTCTGTTTTATCTCCGAGTTAATATCTCTGGCTCACGCCATTTTGGCTTCATGTCAATTCTATTATTTTTATTTTTATTTAAACTCTTCTCATTCGTAACAAATTTGAATTTTCAAATAAACCATTTTATCGAAGTATAGGCCAGTAGGAACAAATCCAATGTGTGATCTTGCACCGGCTCTGGATAGAATTTCACGTACTCGAAATAATTGATGCCGATAGTCCGAAAGTCTGACAGATCATAATTCTGGGCGCCCACACAATATGGCGCCTATCATGGCCTACAGGCGAGACTAAATTGTATGAATATTACCAAACAGATTGTATTAATCCACTTATTACGTTGTTTGGTGAATGGATGATGGCCATCCATTCACTCTGGCTTCGCATTGACCACACACAACTATCTCTAGTACTATTCAGTACTTGCTTGCGTGGCTGTTTTCATAACGCATTCATTCACAATTTGCGTACAAGTAGTGTATTTATCAGTGGCGGATTCGGTGGGTCTATATCCCCATAGATGTCCTACCAGTATATTTTAATAATACTCGGATGCGATTTGTTAAATTCTGAAATCATCAAAGCATATTGGTGATGCCCAGATTTCATGTTCAATTAGACAGCTGTCTAAGAAGAAGACTACAGAAAAGTCGAAGTTATAATTATCTAGGCAATCCACTTACTGCGGATGTCATCAGCTCCCTCATCTTTCTTATACTAGTTGGAAGGCCATTCAATGTTCTTTTCTCAGACAATGAGAGATGATTGGCAAGGGGGAAAAACAAAAAATTGACAACTCTGAAAATCCCACAAAAGCAGCCTGGAGAATTGTGTATCGGAACTTTCTAACAAATCCAATAATCACAAAACAATTTCACTCAAAAAATATAATTTTCCAATAAGGGATCAAAAAGATGATGTCCAAATATTCAGAGAAGACTATGAAAGTGTCACTTTGGATACTTTTTCCTAAATAAAATCTCTACCACAAAAAATCCAAAAATTGTATCAAAAAAATTACCACTTACACGATAGGTCCCCTTTTCTTCTGCAGTAAGGTACACAGAGGAAGAACTCATGGCTGTTTTGAAATATAAACTGAAGAATAAATCATATTTTTGATGAGATTCCGATGTTTCTGATAAAGTAATACAGTACTGATTAAACCCTTCACATATCTTGTGAATATATTTCGTGAATATATCCTTTTCATCCGCAACTTTTCCAGATATGTTAAAAGTGGGTAAAGTCGTTCCGATATACAAAAAAAATAACATGGGCCAGAAAACTGCATATATGTCACGGTGCCCAGTGGTTTTTCTAGGGAATATTCCTCTCTTCATAGACCCTTTAAGACAAGAGAATATTTTTTCAGATAACCAACACGGTTTCGTGAACAAAAAATCTACCACAACAGCCATTTACTTGTGGAGTACATTGATAGCGGTGAATTACCTGTTTACGTTTTCTGTGTCCTCAGCAGGGCATTCGACTCTGTCAACCATGACATTCTAGAGGAGAAGCTATCAAGAAATGGGATATAAGGATATATAACTTCCATCAAAAACCGAAAACCATATATTTATCTGAATAACACCTCATCGGAATAATCATGTATCAACATTGGGGTACTTCGAAGTTCAATCATGGTTCCCGTTCTGTTTCTCATTTATAAGAATGACATTGAGTAATTCGACTTACCAGCGTCATTCTCCATCTATGCTGATGATACACGTCTGTAGGTATCTCAATTAAGGACCATACTGCACTAACGGAAAAATACAACGCTAATAAAAATGGAAGAATGGTTTGCTTCGAATCACCTCTTGATGAACATAGAAAACACAATCCACTAGGTTTCATAACAGACAGAAATAATGTGAACAGCTTGTCTTTCATGATATCAGACAAATGTCAATTACGTCAAATATTCAGATCAATGTTTAACATGTAAACCTCATTGTCAATATCTGATCTCCATAGCCTATCAGTTGAGGCATTTGAGAATAATAACATACTTCATTATGATACTTGATATCCATCTTGAACAAGACATTGAATTCTACACCATCCCTAATAGTTTCAGCAATTACTGTATGATTGGACACGCTGAGACATTGTCGATCCTAATACCACCATAGGAATAATCATATTGTTAAGGTAATTACTATTGAATGAGTAAGAATTGTATTAGGGAATAGAAGCCTTTAGTTTTCCCAAGTGACGCTACTGCAAACTGCTGGATACATTAAACATGTTATGGTAATGACACCTCCAGTTACAAAATGTTTATTTAATCAACAATCAGAAGTCTTTTGTAAACGAGAAGAGAAGAGGCCTCACACTTGTTTTGAATTGAACACCATTACTGGGTTTGAAAGGTGACATATGGTCGTTCTTCATTGAATGAAAGAATATGTGTGAAAAATGGCTCCTATGAGAGTAAAGTGTATACGTGAAGATTTTCTTTATAAAAAAATGCAGAAGAGAATCACTCTACAATTATCGTAAATTTATTCAGTCCATTTCTTTTATCATGTCTTAACATTCTAAACCATAAAAGATATGAAGACGATCTGAAAGATAACTATTTTAGAGAACATTACATTGGTCGGAAAAAATCTACAGGGGCTCTCGCCCTTCTCGAGTTATACAGGGAAAACTAAAAATGCTATTTTTGTTTTTTACGCTTATAATTTTTATTTTAAAGAATATCAAAAATTGGTAAAGGAAAGTTTTAATTTCCTATGATTATGTACTAATGAATCTTCGATACGACGTTTCGTGTCTTCATGGCCACCATCAAGTTTTTTTTTAATATGCACCTGTCTTTTTTTATTACACATATCGATAAACCGTTCAAATCCAAATTCAGTGATATATTACAGTGTCATTTTAACGACGATTTATCTGAAATCAGTGACAATAATTTTTAATTATGGTCCTGTAGTTATTTTGTAAATTCGTTTTGATTTCGTCAAAACGAATAAAACAATAGGCATAATTCGACAGTACCTAACAATTTCAATAAAAAAGATCTCCTTAATCATTTTTTATTAGAAACTGTTTTCATAATTCTCAAATCATAAGTGAAGAAAATATCAGTTTTTTCCAAGAAACGATTTCTTTTCGATTTAGTACAATTAAATAGCATCCCAGTTCTTTCACCAGTTGAAAACACGAAGGCTTTGCTTCGTTCCTATGAAGACACGAAAAGTCTTATCGAAGATTTATCAGTACACTATTAAAGCAAATTTCAGATACTATAATTTTGTTTTTTCATTTCAAATCAGGTCAAAAATGTTATTTTCATGTGGTAGATGTTAAGGCAGGATTTTTCTGATCAATATATCTACAATTCAGCTTTCTAAACGAAAAAACTTTTATCAAAATTTCCGATCTCACTAAAAGTAACAAGTCGTACATCAGTTGAACAACTGGACATACCAGAATCACTCATGTAATCAATATCGACAAACTCGAAATGATTTCAGACTACATGCAACCCCCATACTCATCCGAAAAACCATTCGAAACATGAATTGACAGATCTGGATGGGCCCCGAGTATTGAATCACAATCAACTGCGGACATAGTCTGGTATACAGACGGCTCAAAGACAGTTGAAGGAACGGGAGCAGGAATACATGGGGTAAGGCCAAGAAGGGACTATATAATACCACTTGGCAAATGCTCCACGATATTCCAAGCTGAAAAACATGCTATTATGGTATGCATCCAGAAGAATCTAGAAAGTGCTTATAGGAAAAAACACATCTACTCTCTATCTGACAGTCAAAGTGCTATCAAAGCCCTCAACTCCATACAGATAAAGTCTAAACTGGTTTGGGACTGCCTCCAGAACCTCGTCGAGCTGGCAAAATACAACAAGGTCACCTTGATGTGGGTGCCAGGTCCTAGAGGCATTGGAGGCAACGTAAAAGTGGACCAGCTAGCTAGACAAGCATCTGAAATGCTATTCACAGGGCCAGAACCTGTGCATGGGATTAGCAAAAACCGATGCAGGACCCTGATCGATGAGTGGATAAAAAGAAGACACCAACAATATTGGGATCAAACTGTCGGGCAAATACACAGCAAAGTCATGGTAGGGCACCCAAACCGGACCCTAACGGCTGACCTTCTGAACCTGAACAGAACGAAGGCACGTATAATAGTAGGTCTGTTGACTGGACACTGCGGCCTAAGAAAACACCTAAACACCATGGGAGTACGCAGGGAAACCGTGGAGTGTAGGCTATGTGATGAAGAGGAGGAAACAGCCTCTCATATTATCTTCGACTGTGACGCCCTAAGTAGAAGGCGACACAGAACCTTTGGAGTTATCAACCCGGAAACAGGCATGAATCCGAAGAACCTTATAACAGACTACTAAACCTAATTAAAGGCACAAACCTGTTTGAATGAGGAACCACTGACGACAGAATGATACAATAGACCCCAGCTGGTCGCAGTGTCAAGGGAAGCTAAGTGCCAATCCTGTCTCTGGCTCGTCAGTTTTCAACCAACCAACCAACCGTATATCAGTTCCAAATCAATTAATCAAATGTATAAATAGCTGAAGTAAAATCCAAACTTTAAGACATGTTTTCGTTTCAATCGTTCACCATGGCAACAGGAAAATATATTGGTGTATTTTCTTATCTCGGACTCGTCCATCAGAATTATAAAGAGCAAACGGAAGAATGTGAGGGGACCATAAACAGAAGAAGTGAATCTTCTTGAATGCGGATTCAGCAACTGAACAGTTTACAATGATTGACGATATGCTCGTCTTCATTCGTCAATAGACATTTTTGGTATAGGTACCTGATGACGAAAGATCCTACGGTCGCCGCTTGACCTAACTGATCAGACCCCATAAAACCAAAGAACTAGCATGATATCACCGTATTGGAATACGCTATCATCAATGAACACATCACGATAATCGATGCAATCAGGGCCGATAACCAAAACATATCCCTGACAGCTATGAAAGCAAGTCCATCAGTAGAACGACATGCAATATGCAATAAATGGTCGTTATTTATTGGTCTGTTAATTCATCTGATTATTATGCATTGTGTGAAGTATTGGATGGACAGGCGGTGATACAGTTAGAGGGGAGTGCCTTTTTGGACGCCCGTTTTGTTGTTATTATTGTGTGCGGATGGATGGATATGATGGATTATAGGCCTGGGGCTAGAGGAGATAACTAGGCTGCGTCGAGAGTTTTTTTTCATTGAATCATCTACGATATCTCCTCCTTTAACGATTCTGTGAATAGTACAATGCGTTAAGCTCGTGAGATGAGCTATTTCATTGTTGGATTTGCCATACATATCCTATTCAAGATTTCTGTGGATACAAGTAAAAGTCTTTGGATCTGAACATTGATATCATTTTTTTCATATATATATTTCGAATCGCAACACGCGATTAGATTTCCACAGAATTTTCATTTGAATATACCAAATAATACAATGACAGTTATATACCTACTACCTAAGATCATTATTGGTAATCTCTCCTCTCGAGATGAGTATCGACACAAATCGCACAAAATATATCCTCAATTATAATTATTACTAAGAGGGTTATTCCAATTTTTAGTTTGATATATTTCTAGAAAAACAAATTCAAAAGTGGTGAATTATTCAAATGATTTAGTTTGATACATTATCTTCTACATGTAAAATTTCAAAATCATCATTGAAACAATGGTTTACTTCTAAAAGGTGATTTGAATTTGTTCATTTTCAACCCAACTGATATGATGTTCATGGATCCTATTTTTAAATGTTCTACCCGTTTGACCAATATAAACCTTAGGACAAGTTCCACAATTAAATCTATATACTACCTATTTTCGGATTTTGAAATTCTGTCTTTATTATTTTTGATGAATCGACCCGACGTATCATTTGTTGTATACGAAATATTCGGATCTTCGTTTTCAAAAACCCATTTTTCTTCAGTTTTGTGCGTCTTGTCCAGTTGTTCTTCACGTTACAACCACTGCATACCCACACCATTGTTCTGATCCCAAACGCCTGAATAGCAATAAAAATAATATATGGTGATTTATGGCAATTTACGGTATAAGCGGTCAGCAGCAGTTGATATGTTGCTCTGAAATCGTACACACTGAGAAAAGTACACTAGTAAATGTTTTTACTAATAAAATGTTTAGAATGAAATTTAATATTGTAAAGGTGCATACTGAAATAGTAAAAAAAGAACCCTGGTAACTGTACAATGAAATACTCGAAGGTTATTCAACTCCAATCAAACATCTGATCCGAAAACGAGAATCTGCATTTCTAATTCTACTCTTCGTCTATTCATGAGCGTTAACTAATGCAAACCCATAATTCACAAACAGAGAAAAAGCCCGAAGAAAAAACCCGCCGTTCTCGAATTTTAACTTGCGGTTATCTCTTTGATTAACGATTTATGTGGTGTATGATTATTGGATTTTCAGGACTACATCTGTATACATGGCGCTTCCCTCTTTGTGCACCTCTTGTGGGGTATTCATGTTGAGAAGGGAAACATTCTCAATTGAATATTGAAAAGAAATATATTTCTGTGAATTGAAAAATCCACGATAAAAATGTAGTTATTTTTTGTGAATGTATTACAGAAAACAACTACTTCCCCGGCTAAAGCCACGCTGGACATTGAACTACATCTGATAGATATTCTGAAAGAACCCTTACTCAAAAGAAAAAATCTGAAATTGAAAATTGGCATCTTCATTCAGATAGTTATTTGATTTTCTATTCCAGTCTTAATTAAGAACTCATATAGATGAATGAGGCAAAGAATCAAAAGAGAATACTTACCAGAAATCATCCGTAACGTAAAATTAGAAAAAATATTGTGTGAAACACGTTGGGAAACACTATTTTTCGTAACTCGCTTTCTTTTGCGGAACTCGCTTCGCTCGTTCCGCAGAAATTTGCTCGTTACGAAAAATAGTGCTGTTCCCCACTGGTTGCACAAAAAACTATTGTCGTTTGACATAAACACGACGATGTATCTGCAGATAAATCTGTCAATTTATCTGCCGATAATTTGCAAACCTCTCTTGAACCTCTTCAAATCCACCGTTTAATCGGTCATATTTTTTGAAATGGCGAAAGATCACCGATCACAGATAAATTGATTACATTTGACCAAATAATCGCTCCGAACAACACATATAAATAAATTGGACCGATTAATCTGACCACAAATATTGGTCCAATAAAACTTTGCGTTAATAGATCAGGTACGATTTAACTGAGAGATTGTTCTTAGCAATTTATCTAACGATTATTTGGTGCAATAATTTTTTTCGTGCAATAAGTGAAATCGCATGTGGTTTACGCACGACGGTGCACCTCCTCATTTTAGTGTGCTCTGGAACGCAAATATTTGAAACAAAACTTTAATAATCTCCGAATAGGTCGTGGGGGACAGAGTCATGGCCAGTTAAATTCCCAGGCCTAACCAGTCTGGATTGTTTCCTTTGGGAACATTTCAAGACCTCCGTTTACCGTCGACCAATTCATTCTGAGAAAGAATTGTGAAACCGCTTCTAGTTTAGTTTTAGTTAGTTTTCTATCAAACAATAAACAATTTTCCAAAGAGTACACAAGTTTTTTAAGAAATTGTAAACCTGATCCTATGACTAAATAGTATAGAACGTATAAAACACCATTAAATTATATGAAAAGTGACTTGGGTCCAGCTATCACACAACAACAATGGCTTTTTAAAAGGTAAGGAAAAATTGTAATCTCAAATTGCATCCTGGCCAAGAAAATGTATTTTAACATGTGTGTCACGTAAACCTATATAACTTTCATTGATCATGAGATATTTTATGGTCTTTTTGGCTTCTTGTACACCTGACAAGTACGCACTGATGATGACCTAACGGTCAAAAGCGCTTTGCTACGATTTTAATAAATTATTTTATGCACGAAATACACTTTTCTTTCATCGATTATTAAATTATATATCTAATTAACGTGTGATGGTTTATACCTGGATTCTAGGAGAATAGTTTCCAGAAGCTTCAGATGTTCAGTCAAATTTGCATCATTTATTATACACATGCTAAATTTGAACTCATCGTCAACAATTGATCATTATAATTATGAAAACTGTAATTCAGATCAAAATAATTGAAAAAAAATACGAGTGATCAAATATATAAAAAGATTCTGATACCGTTTGCAGCCGAAAACAAAATGATCGTATTGATGGAAGTGGCACATACAGTGTCACACATAAAATTCGCAACTGGAAGTTTTTTTATTAATAATAATTAATGAAAGTTTGTGCTTGAAAAATGAGTGAAAAATTTCCTTTTAATGTAAATTTGACATTCTTTTCGAAAATCATCAAAAAAATCAGTTTTTTTTTTATTTCGAAAAGTCCAAAAAAAAGGCTCAGTTTCCAATGTTATACATTTGCTCCATGTTTGGACTCTCTAATGTCACTTGATGATTCAAATTTCATAATTCTGATGAATACGAGACTTCAATGTCATACCTTGCCCAGAATATACCCACATTGGCCTGTTACCAGAAAAAAAATGCGCCTCCAGTAATTCGTTTTTGTTGTTGCAAAGTTCCTCTAGTTTTTTCATTTCATTGTGAAACTGATTCGGATTTTCAATGTATGGACGTTAATATGTCAGTAATCCAATACACGAATTTCTCTTCATTTATTTTTCAAAATTTTAAAAAAAAAAGTTTTTTTAGGATTTTCGAAAAAAATGTCAAATTTGACATGTTCAGAGTAGCACATGACAAAAGGATAGAGGCTGTTCTTACTCATTTTTCAAGCATAAACTAGCTGCGAATTCAAATTTTCATTATATGTATTAATAAAAAAAAACTTCCATATGTTGCGGACTTTATGTGTGACACTGTATATTCTTCTCTCTATTTTCCTAATGTTTTGTCTGTTGGGCTGTTGGGTTATTTCAGTATCAATAGAAGAATATTTCCAAATGTCTACATATACAGAGAGAAACATTCAATGAATTATTATGAAATTATGTGCAATCTGCAAACTAATTACTCCTAATTAGGCCTGATATTTTCACCTCCGGTTATACTAGGAATAAATTAACCAATGGTTAGAATATGCTTTTGTTTAGCGTTTATTGATTTGCAACAGCACATTCTAACCATTGGTTTATTTATTCCTAGTTTAACAGGAGGTGAAAATACCGAGCCTTATTGTAATAATACTTCTAGGTAATGTTTCAAAGAACATGTTCATTAATTCTGCAGAGTGCCCGAACTATTCATTTATCGATACTGGCGGTCGTTCCTATGGGACCGACAACGCGTTTCCGGTGATATACATGATTGGCCATATGTAGTAGTCACTTTCATATATCACGCACTATACACTCATCATTGGACACGATAAAATTGTTGGTGTAGAGTTCCATCTGATTTTTTCTACAACGGAAATACAACCACATTGTTACTGAAATATTCCGAAAAGGGCTTTCACAGTCGAAATGTGAAGGGATTGGCCTTGATTTCAGCAGGCATTTGGAATTTTACTTCATACTTTCTAAATGTTTATTGTTGTAGATGCAGTAACAGGTTATTTGCTTCTGTTTCGATAGTTTTTTGTGGCGCTTAAAAAAATAGTGAGAGTACTAAAATATATTCTTACATAAAAAAAATTGCTTAGTAATAAACAACTGCGACTGCCCCAATATAGAGAAAGCCCAAAAAATAAAATATCTAGGGGTGATAATAGATCAGCACATGAGATGGGATGAACACGTTAACTATGTGGTCAAAAGATCCAGGAAACTCTTACATAAATTTTACAAACTCAGAGACATTGTGAGAAAACAACTCTTACTTATAGTCTACAACTCATTAATAGAATCAGTCTTATGATATTACATCATAGCCTGGGGTGGAGTGTTTAAAAACGTAATCAACAAACTTCAAACAACACAAAACTCCATTTTAAAGATTATTCTCAGGAAAGATAGATTATTCTCTACACAACAACTATTCAGAACCTCAAGTCCTAAATGTAAGAGTCTTTACACGCTGCAAAGCCTTACCTGGATTTACAAACAAAAAAATAAACTACGTCCCCAACAATCTAGAACTACGCGATTCACTACCAATCTTACAATAGATATCCCTGGATTCCACAAATCTCATAGACAAAGAACTATATTTTATCTAGGCCCCAAAATATTTAATTCACTGCCCAGAGGAATGAGAGAATGCAAGAGTCTCAAGAAATTCAAATCATCGACTAAATTATATATCTCTGAAAACCACCACATACTAAATATATTTCAGTAAAAAGAAAATATTGTGTCATATATCTCAGTAAAAAGAAAATATTGTGTGATTCCATTGTTCCCTCTTCTCGCTCCAACTATAAGAAACCTGAAAAAAGTTTTTAGGCTTAGGTTAGTTTTATATTTGTATATATATACAACGTCGACCAATATAAAAAAATAAATCAATAATGAAGACAAACCTCAACAACTAATTATTTATACAAAAACGAACCTCATCCCCAAGAAAACTTCCTGAAGTACAAATCGAAAGGTTCAAGAAACATTTTCAATATATATATATATATATATATATATATATGTGTGTGTTTATATATAGGTGAGTGATAATCAATTTGAAAATACCAGCTACATTGAAAACGGTTAGCTAGAATGATAGGAATGCACCACAAGCCTTCCAGGCTTAGGCATTCACTCCAGACTAGCTAACCATGCAACTTAATTTAAGAAAATTATCAATATGATCCAATGTAATACTTACCTCATCACCTCACTGAATAAAGAATCTGAATCTGAAAAGAAATCTGATATTCGATGGTAGTGCTAAAACTTTGGTGAATTATTGCAAAAGGAAAACTCACATGTCAAAGGTGTGTTTTCCCAATTACAAATGCATTATGAAACGCAACAGTGCTGTTTGAAACCTTTTTGGGCAACTAGCACTCTACATTTCTGGAGATTCCTCTGCCGTTTACAAAATGTATGTGATAATCTTGTTTAATGCCGTACTTTTTGTCTTTCACTTATTGGTAACTGGCTCGTTCTCTTTCATTTCCGCTAGCACCTTCATTTTTACAAATATTAGAATTGTTTATCAGTTTTATGTTTGTTTCAATTTACTATATTATGATTTTCAATTTTTCAACATTAATTTCCGTATTGTTCGAGTTCAGCTATAGATCACATCTAGTGTTTTTTCAAGTTCCATTAAGACCACCCTTTAAGTTCGACTAATGAAAATTCCAGAAATGAAAAAAGTTAGCTTACCAAAATATTCAGTACACTTTGTATTACTCCTACTTCGTCTCTTTTGTAACCACGTGAGACTCAAAAACATTCCGTAAATCTCCCCGGCATTCCATATATTCATGAGACAGTCACAGCACAACATTGTAGTGTAGCTAGTAATGCTTACGGTTTCTCCATTCTTCGTGAAGATGCAAATTTTCTTCGTGGGAAGGCCGTCGGACGCCATAGGAGTGTGTATGGGATGCGTGTGTGCCATCAGCGGCGGAACCTACCATCACACATCATTTAAAAAATTTCAGTTGATCAAAATCATGATTGGGAAACAACAATTACGATGTAAGAGTCTCTATAATTTGTTAAAAAAGGTATTGAAAGCGAAGACATTTTTGCTCTTCTCCAAGAATTATATAAACTAAGGAATACATAAGAAGTACAATAACCCACCCACAAACAGTTTTATCTCTGACATATATGTCGAACATTCTTCAGATAAAGTACGAAAAGGAGTTTCCACTTACTCCCAATAATAGGTGGGATAGTGAAGGTAATCATGGAAACAAGAATACATACCTACTGTCATCACTGATGCATTTAGTCACTACTAAGTACCTTGTACCCATTTGTTTTATTTTGACTTGTCATAAGTGTAATTTGTACATAACATGATCAAATAAATCGATCTATCAATGTTGGCTTCCATGTGACATTTTAAAATTTAATCCTATTGTAACGATCTTAGTTATTGTCTTTCGACAACTACTCAGAAAAGTGACTACTGTAAGAGCTTGATAATTTCTTGTAGAGATTCTAATTTTTTTTTTAATCTTAACTCACTGTTGTCCATACCGTATTGATTAAAAGTAATTTTTGTAGTGAAATATCGTTTCGTGATATACATTTTAAGGTTTTTTACCTTCCCCAATCTAAAGAAGGATACATTTTTACATCAGGAGAATCTATACAAGTGTAGAAAACAAATAAATTAAATGACTTGTCTGAAATGTGCATAATGCCAGTGAGGTCAATCTAAGCGATATATTCTGTAGGCAATAGTTATTTATACAACAAGAATATAAAGCGACTCTTTTTTACACGCGCGAGTTATGAAACCTCGCAAAAAAAGGCTTTATATTCGAGTTATATACATGATTTTTTCCAAAACTTTGGTTTTGTAACATGAAAATGAAAATACCCTTTATTATTAACGTTTTGAAAGCAAACGTCCAATTTTTATTGTTTTAGCATTGACAGTGACATTAAGCAAAATTATTTCAGTCAATAGCAATACATACCTGGTAAAATTAGAACAAATATTAGGTTGTCAGGGTGCATAGTAACAATTTAAATTATTGAAGTCGCCATTACTCTTGAACCGTGATCAGATAATTTTCGTTAATTTATAAAATATCGCTTTAATTATGGATGAAGATAGTGATTTTAGTGATACGTCTGACATTCCTGCCGATATAATGGAGTCAGCGGAAGCAGTCAGCTCAAAACTTCTACCAGTAAAGTCCATACTACTATACGAAAAAGGATATGATGCATTTGATAGTTGGTGTTCTCAGAAAAAAATATCTAAGATATCAGAACCCGTTATTCTTGCGTAATTGGGAAAAAAATCCAAAACTATGAAGTCGTCAACACTGTGGTCAGAGTTTTCTATGTTAAAATCAACTTTAGCTGTTAACAAGAACATACATATAGATGATTATCCCAAAGTGAAGGCATTTCTTAAAAAAAGTGCCGGCTATAAGCCGAAAAAGGCAAATGTTTTCACAGGAGAAGAGGTTACTAAATTTATGCTTGATGCTGCGGATGAAAAATGTTTGTTGATGAAAGTAGTTATGATTATGGGATTGTCAGGCGCCTGTCAATGGGACGAATTTTCTAAAATGACAAAACATAATATTGAGGACAAGGATTCTTTTATAATTGTTAAAATTTCTGATTCAAGAACGAAAATACTAAGATCACTAAATAACAATGAACTGTCTCCTGAAATATCCGAAAACCCTAGATTTTTCTTCAGTCTAGGAATGGAAAATGTACAGTTTAAATAGTCGGAATAAATACTTTTGCAAAAATTCTGAATCTAATTGCATCATTCCTTGGATTACCTAATACTGCAAAATATACTGGCCATAGTTTCAGAAGGTCCTCTGCGTCACTTTTAGTTGAGTCAGGGGCTGATATTTTAAGACTTAAACATCATGGATGGCGATTGTCGACCGTTGCAGAAGGCTGTGGAAGAAAAAGTTGAAATTGGAAACGGTATTTTTAGTGGTGATATCGAGAAAAGTGGAAATGTCGAAGTCGAGAACAATAATACTTGTAACATTATACAAGAAAAGCCATTTGATTTAGTAACCAAAATCATCGTTTGGAATCAACTTACAGAATAATAGCAATTGTTCTATTAATCTTGTAAACAATTAGAATGAGTATGATTGTGATATGTTTAATAAAAAACGATTGAAATGAGAATGATTGGTATTGGGTATTACCTGTATTTGAACAACGAAGGTCTGTACTTTTTTACACGCCTTGCAGATTTTTTTTTGCACTCTGTTCCAAAAAACCCCTACTTTTGACATTTAAAAGTCATCAAAAATGACACATTTTTAACGTAAGTATTGGAAATAGGCTATTTTCAACATTATTCTCTATAAAAAGTCTAATTTATATTAATTTTATCACCAATCATATTTTTTATTTTACAAAAAATTGTGACAATATAGGTAATCTAGTTTCCGCTCTACCAATAAGTGTCTACGGCAATGTCTTGAGCAGAATGTGATTGCTGAGGCGCCGGGTCGGGCCGGGCCGATTTTTCAAGTCGACCTGTGCGTGCCGATCGAGGTCAACGTTTGTCTTTGGCAGTCGGAATCCGGTGAAACATGATTGGATCGCAGGTTCATTTAGTGTCTTGGCAATTTGGCGCTGTGACAAAAATCCTCTATTTCCCCGCTGCAAATGTTCAATGAAGCAGTGGATTTTTTTAGAACACCTTCACGAACTTTTGTGTGCATGGGATTAATTAATTTTTACCCGACTGCGCGAGGCAAAGGAGGGTAATGTGTTTATCAGCCTATGTATGTATGTATGTTCCTTTGTGGCGATCTAGAGACCAAACGCATGGGCCGATTTTGATGATGCTTACGTCAATTGAATTGTCTTAATCTTGCGAGTCACCAAAATCCCTGATCTTTCTTATACTAGTTGGGAGGCAATTCAACGTCCTTTTCTCAGAGAATGAGAGAGATACGATTGGTCAGAGGGAAAAACAAAAAAAATGTACTTGCACCATAAAATTGACAACTCTCAACTCCCACAAGAGCAGCCTGGAGAATTGTGTTGGAACTTTCTAACAAACCCAATAACCACAAAACAATTTCAATCAAAAAAGATAATTTTTCAATAAGGGATCAAAAAGTGTTGTCCAAATATTCAATAAAGACTATGAAAGTGTCACTTTGGACACTTTTCCAAAATAAATTCTCTACCACAAAAAACCCAAATATTTTATGAAAAATATACACTCACACAATAAGTCCCTTTTCCTCTTGCAGTAGGCAAACGGAAAAACTCATGTCTGTGTTGAAATAGAAGCTGAAGAATAAATCATCCTTTTGATTAGATTCCGATGATTTTAATAAAGAAAGTAATAACAGTACTGATGAAACCCTCACGTATCTTGTGAATATATCCTTTTCAACCTACTACTACTATGAAGACATGACAGTAATAATCAAAATTCAATATGGCGACAACCAGACGCCAAATTGTGAAAAAGTTATAACAGCGTATAACTTGGTATCTTGCTACTTACCAATTTATATGTCTGCCGGTGCAATGATGCGTGTAATTCCGCCACGTGCAGTGGTGCGTGTAATTTCGCGCGGTGTGGTGGTGCGTAAAGTTTCGCGCCTCTGCAGCCCGCCAAAAAAAGCAATTAGTGGTTTCTATACGTTCTTGATCTCAATGCTTGGTTGACTAAAGGCGTTATTGGCTTCGAGGTGGGCGGCCTCTTTGAACTTTTGACCCAATGCTCCTCTCTATAGAACACTTGCGTCGTCCCATAGAATTCGTTGGTGCTCATTCCAGGCGTGTTCAGCAATTCCCGATTCTGACGTTTCTCCACGTTGAGTCCATTTCTTGTGCTCATCCAATCTTACCGATAACGGTCTCTTTGTCTCTCCAATGTAGGGATCTCCGCATTCACATGGAACTCCATAAACGCGGAGATTCCTACATTGGAGAGACAAAGAGGCCGTTATCGGTAGGTTTGGATGAGCACAAGAAATGAACTCAACGTGGAGAAACGTCAAAATCGGGAATTGCTGACCACGCCTGGACTGAGCACTATCGAATTCTATGGGACGACGCAAGTGTTCTACATAGAAAGGAGCATTGGTTCAAACGAAAGTTCAAAGAGGCCACCCACATCGAAATTACACGTACCACTGCACATGGCGGAATAACACGCATCATGGCACCGGCAGAGATATAAATTGGTAAGTAGCACCTAAACTTGTCAGTATTCACCTGAAGACGATTGCAGATACAAGGATTCAAAACGTCGTGAAAACCTTTTAAATCCATTAAGACAATGGACGTCCGAAACGAGAGTAATCAAGTTACCACATCGTCTACAACCTTCAAACAAACATAAAGCTTGGTACATCTGTGATTGGTTATTTTCCTCGTTAGTTGGTTTATTTCGGTTTCAGTTATTATTTCGTTTTCGTTACATTTTCAATACACTATCACTTGAATATTTTAATAGAAACTTAATTGAGTACAGTCAAACTCGGCTGTAACGAACGGCTTAATGACTTTAGATTATTACCGTCTTATAATCCTAACTAAAAAGTGTAAAATACTACGTAAAAATTGAACTGGAGATGGAAACAAAATGACCAGAAAATATTGTCAGAAATTTATATTTCAAGAGGTTAACTATCGAACATAATACTGTTAACAATCTCACGCAGTCGGAGGCAATAATATATCTTCATTGTTAAATTAAAGAAGATGCCTTCGACTGTGTGGGATTGTTCACAGTATTAAGTTTAATAGTTAACTTCTTCAAACATCATTTTCCGACAATATTTTCTGGTCATCTTGTTTACATCTTCACTTTTTACGCAGTCGGTTTTTTTTTAATAATTTTTTGGCCTTGTGATGCATCCTGTGGCTTCATGTGGCATTTCTGTTTTTAGATAAAATACTGAGAATGTATGATTTTTTTTAATGCAGTCGGTGAAAAATTCACCATTTACTTTGGTCAATGGCCCATTTGAAAAAGTTGTTAATGGTAAATTGTGACATATATTTTCTATCTAAAAGGAAAAGTGGGAACAAAGAATGGAGGAATGAAATGGTGTCTTGGAAAATATGGGGAGGTCATAAGTATTTCATGATAATGGACAGAGATTCCCAGATAATGAAAAAGGGAAAATGCTGAATAACAAACAGGAGATAGGAAGTGACGACTTCCTTTTCAAAATGATACTTAAATTTGGAAAAGGGGTTATAAAGAGAAATGAGCGTAAAATAATAAACAGAAAAATTAGATGTCATAAGCTGAGACAAAACGAAGTATTCCAAATAAAATAATAAACAACATATTAAAAAGACAAACCGGTGATAAAACAGTAAGTAAAAACAGCAGTGAATAATAAGAATAAAGTCATTGAGGTGCTTGATATCAGTTGTTTCAATAGCAGTTTATTTTTTAACTTTTTAGTCCATATTCCTACAGTAGACTAAAAGACTACGGGAGAAAAACTCTTCTATTCATTAATTCACATGGAATGGAAGTATTTTCGAAATTATGGTGAATGAGATGCATGCTGCATTTTGGTGAATCTGCGCATTCGCCATATCTTTGAAATGTTAATTATTTTTTTCTGACGATCTTGGTGAGGATGCATCTCCTCTACAAATACCTTTTTTCTGTTTTTCCAAGTTCATCTACCTCTCTTCCCTCTCTATGTTTTTTCTGTAGGTCCCAAATGGTCTACAAGACATAGAATCATAAAAGTTGTCTGATATAGGACAATATCTAATATTAGTTTTTTTAAACTAATGATAAAGAAAATAAACTCTTCACTCAGGTTACAGGTATATGCTAAAAAGGAAAGTATTACAATGGAAAGAATGAGTAAAGTGGAATGGAAAATGATACGTTTCTCTCAATTGAAGATCAATTCATTTACTTTCACTTCGGAGAGAAAAAAAATGAGGAAGAATTCAAGCGATTGAAAGAGTTGATTGCTTGGTAAAGTGGCATAATGGACCGTTTTATTCGACTGAAGGTCGTGTATTAATTACTATTGTAATGAATTGATAGCAACTGAATATGGAGAATGCAGGATGTAATTACAAACTGAGGAAATAGCTTTGGATGTGTAGTGTTCGACTTGCATATGTAAAAAGCGCGCGTTTTTGCAGATGATTAAATCTTCGAAGTTACGAGTATATGCCAAGCACTGATGATGTTCCCTTTCACTGGAAATGTTTCCGTTTTAATCAGTTTAATAAAAAAGGACTTGGTGAACCATGGAAAAAATGATACCGAAATGTCCTTTGAGTAGATAATAACTGATCAATAATTTTCAAAAAGACTTGTACTGTGTTTGAGAGCAAAATATCATGTACACTCACATGCAAAAAAAATATTAAACTGAATTTGTTGTAAAAGTACGTTTCTTTAGGTAAGTTATGTTACAGTTCAATTGGTTTGTTTTTTAAAGTTGAATTGAAGTTTTCATAAATATATTTTCTTATTTTTTTTTACTTTTTGAGTCATTTTAAATCACAACACACAATCAGATTTTCACAGAATTTGATCCAAGTCATTCCTACCAAGGATTTTTTAAAGCATTCAAAATTACTTTTTACTGAAGGGGAAAAATTTAGATTAACAATAATGAAACCATAAACGCCTAAACTGTACTCTCTTATCAAGTTTCACACACAAAACTACACCATTAGGCCAGTAGTAATAGTAAAATTATCGGAGAAACTGATTAATTACTATTATCAAGAATCATTGCAAATTTCAACTGAAGTTTAGTTTACAAAATTCATACGATTTGATAAATAAAATAAAATATGTTACTCTTCCTGAAAATGCAAAACTAATTTCTTTCGATGTTCAGAATCTATTACCAAGTATACCTCCGCATGAAACTATCATTCTAGTCAGAGAGTTATTAGACAAGAATCATATAAATCCAGTCATAAAAAGAAATAATAGACCTTTTATCAATTTGTTTGAAACCAAATTATTTTCAATTCGACAACAATATTTATTCTTCTTCAAAAGGGTTAATTATGGGAAACCCTTTACTTGCCGAAATGTGTATGGATAACCTAGAGAAATCGATTCATGAACATCCACTTATGAAACATTTCTTGTATTGGTATCGATATGTGGATAACATTTTGGTATGTTTCATTGGCACCAACAGACAATTGGATACTTTTCTCAAGAAAGGAAAAAGGAAATTATTCCAATTGTTCATATTTTCATTGTAAACAATATATTAATATGTATACCATTAATTTTGATTACCTAATGAAAATCCTGAATTATTCCAAGGAGCTACAAAAAATAAGCGCCTTTGGTGCTTAGGTGAACCTTCGGGATTATAAAGGATAACCGTTAAAAATATGTATGTATATTATGGTTTTACGAAATGAATTGAAATTGAATTGATATAAATTGAAATTGAAATTTTCATAAATATATCAACAAAATTGACTATCGAAATAGAATCCGAAAACTCAATCAATTCTTTGGACTTGACAATAACCAAACTAAACAAAAAACATGGATTTTCAATTTACCACAAACCCTCCCACAGGGATATTACTATTCATGTCAATTCTAACCATTCCTACCAACATAAAGTTGCAGCTTATAATAGTATGATTAGTAGATTAGTAAATGTTCCCCTTTCAGATAAAAATTTGAAAAAAGAACTTAACATCATAAAACAAATTGCAGTGAACAATGGATATAAAGTTGACCTGATTCTCTCCAAAAAAGTTTTTCCTACCACCAAAAACTCTAATCAAAATTGTAGAACACTCACATATTGTGGACAGACTACGGGAAAAAAAGCTTCATTTCACAATAACCAAGATCTAAAAATTGCATGTAGAACAAATAATACGTTGGGAAGATTCATTAAAAATAATAAAGATATAATTTCGAAAGCCATCGGGAGTATAAAGATTGAAGTGTGTAACTTGCCCTAAGGTATATATTGGACAGACTAGTAGAACATCTAAAGATAGGATCCATGAACATCATATAAGTTATGTAAAAATGAAAACAAATTCAACATATTCCAATCATCTCTTAGAGGAACAATATATTGTTGCTTTTCCATCATTACTAGACTCATAGACTAAGCTGACTTACCAACATGAGGGAAACTACGAGCAAAGACACCTCTGCAAAAATAACATGTCCTAAAGTAAACTATTGATGACAAGTTCATTTCGCTCTTAAAAATGAACCAAAAACAGAATGTAGGAAAGGAATGGTTCTCAACAGAAATTGGTATTTTGGAAGAATTTGGCTACGAAATTATTTCCCAGTGTTTTAAAATTAGGCCTGTATAACAACCTTCTAATTAACCATGTATAATGACTAATACGTGAGCATTTAACAAAAAACGGGATATACCAGTTGAAATTAGTAATTTTTATCTACAGTTTTTATGAAAATTGAATTGAAAATAAAAATATTATGAGATCTCATTTTATCAAATATTAACTTGTTGCGTTTTTTTTGCTTGTGAGTGTATTTGACCAACCTCTGTGGAGCGCTTCAAGAAATTTTTAGTTTCTGAGGATCATGATCGGCAATTCATGATCCATTTTTGAAAAGTGGTTAAAATAAAGCAAAATATTCTCCATGTATATATGTATATACTCGTTGACAAAAACAGAAGAAAACATCATTATCTGATCAATTCAATTTGGTTCCTACATAAGTATGATAACATTTTTTTTTCGCAAACTATTGAAAGTGTTGATTGCTTCTTCATGAATTCAACAGTAAAGTAGAATGCATTTCACTGTTCGAAAAACATTGTCTAATTCATTCTCCTCATTTCTTCTGCATATGAGAATGATTTGAGGACACGACCTCCATATTCTACTTTCATCTCAATTTCCACATTAAATTTCTGAAATATTCACGATTCCGACGAATATTCCAGTATGCATCGTATTTATGTAATTACACCATGAGTGAATGTTCTGTGCACCTTTTATGGTATAATCATTACCAATGACCCGATTACTTTGATTGATTGATATTAGTTGATATATTTTTTGAGATCAAACCGACCTTTGAATTGGAAATTGAGGAAACGTTTATTGTTCTTAATTACTGTTTATATCACAGGCGCACATTGTTTATTTCTACCAATTTACGTCATTGTATAGTGGGTTGCGTTCTTTCAGGCATCATTACACGACTTGCATGCATATGCATAAAGTACTGAAGCAATGGCGCCTATTTGTTATTCTCATTATGCAACCAACTGTGAACGTGTACTCTTACTAAGCATTTAAGCACGAATAACATTAATTAACAAATTTAGAAAAAAAAAACTGAATTTTATTCCATTTTTTTCTAACCGCTTGAAGAAAGCACAACTCAGATTTTGAGTCTAGTTTCATGGATATCAATAAGAAAAAAGTGATATATATATATATGTATTGTTATGTTATGTTATGCCAGATATAAGTTTTAAAAGGAAAAAACCCACAAAAAGAATAATTACTGAAGAGTTAAAGAATTACTAGTTTCAAGAGATTGTTTTGACATAATTTTGGGAGTTCTATTTATTTATAAGCCTATGTATAATATGGATAGATAAAAATGTCAAAATACTATAACACAATCTATTTCATACACTGTCATAATGATTATAACCCATAATTGGTAAAAAGACAACAAAAAGTCAAGATTTACAAAATTTTCATGAATAAAAAGTGATCAACACATTTATAAATTTGAAACATACAGTATATGAAATTGTAGCTAACTAAAAGTAGCCAATGGTAGAACAGCAAACTTCTTGATGAGAATAGCCAACCAGGGAATAGATGGTCATATGGAAAATTGGAAATTGTGAGAGAATAACAACGGGGTGATGTCATAAGCAATTATTATTGAAATTTGTACATAGTAATAAGAATGGGAAAATAGTTGTATATATATAAATTATATAAGATGAACCCAACCAGTGAAATGTGACAATTTGGTGTGCGAATTCAAACATTGAAATGAAAAAGAAGAAGGAAAATTGGTATCCAAATAAATTTACAAGGGAATGCCACGCAACATTTTGGGAGACAGAAAAAATGAAATAATTCCAACATTAGAAGAGAAAAACCAATATTACCTTAATTATACAACATATCCAAGTGTCCAAAGCTGATTTCTGCATATGTATGGTTTCTGATTTAAGGTATTGGAGATCCTGATAGAGCTTGTAGTGAGAAGGGATCCAATTTCAGGGCATATCTTGAACACCGACAGTTCCAGCCAGGTATAAAAACTTTAATAGTGCACATCCGGTCCATGAACAATATCACATCTGAAGAACTTTATTTCACTTTATCTTGAACCATAAAAGAAAAATTCACTCTCAAGGAAAAAGTGAGGTTCTGTCTATCTATCCATGATTTGATTTGAATGATTATCCGTGATTATTTGTAGATTCACATTAGTATAAGTTATTTCTCGTAGGCCAGGTAAAATTAAGTCTTCCTGAATAAAGGAAATAATTGCTTTTTGATACTTTGTTGTTTGTTTTCTTACAATGATCAACAATCATAACAGTGACCATTGAATAAACTGAAATTAGACAGCAGTGGCTAGTGGCTCTATTGCCTGAACTGGCTATCTGAGGTAAGAGGCGTACCAACTGTTGCTTAGCCGTGGTGAGAAAAGTGATAACAATTGGCAGCAGCGTGACGAGAGAACAGTGACGATCGCTAGCAATTATTATTACAGCATACAATACATATACAGGGCGAAAATATCTATTATATAATATCAATTTGGCTCACAAAGAATAGCAAAAACTATTAGCAATCTTAATATATAAAAACAATTTATATTTTGCATATCTCAAATCATTACAATATATATATATATATATATATATATATATATATATATATATATATATATATATATATATTTATAAGTTTCAATCTGTCTTGCAAAATAGTGATTCCAATCAGTCTCATCCTCAGGTGTAGTCATTTGAGCTCTCAGGTGTAGTTACTCAGATAGGGTTAGGTGAATCGATGCTTTGGTCTAAATATACCTTCTCCCTAGTACTCTCTGTTTTCTCAATACTGCGGATCTAGATTGGGGCCTCAGTATGGATGCATCTCATTTTTTGGCAAGTAACTTGAATAGCTTAAAAATTTGAGCCGAAACGTCATTACCTTACATTCATCAACATTTGATTAGAGCTTCCATTCATTCTACCTTTTTATTGGCATTTTTTCAGCGCAGGATTCAAAATTCTGGAACACAACCCAACAACGTTTTCGTAGACGTTGAGAATGCTCGACTCAACTACAAGCTATAACTATATAGTTTCCCAATGATACTACAAGCAAAACTAGGTGATTTTTGTCCAAGTGAGACTACAAATACATTTAAATATACTATCATTTTGTGGGACTGCCAGTAAAAGGTGCATTGGAATAAGATTTCATACATCAAATCATCGCTTGGAATGATTATTTAGAAAAAGTATCCAGCAGAATCTATATAAAAAAAAGGAAACCAACCCAAACAAAAGTAAGGGCACATTCATTTTCAGGATGTCCAACCTATACTGGGCAATACTGGGAAGATTATTTCGTATCTGCTCAGAGTTCAATTAAGGTAGTTGTCGTGAAATCCACTTCCAATCAGATTCCGCTTACATTCTACCACTTTTAGTTAACATTATTACCTGTATCATATTCAATTGTTGAAATCATTTAACACACCGAAAGCGGGATATAAGGCTTCAAAGTTGCATCGTTTAACACTTAATCCCTATAGTGAGCTACCGCGGACACCACATTTTAAGGCATAACTAAAAACCGTCCATTCAGATCTTTTTGAAAAACTAGTATATTATTAAAAGGTAAGTAAAAATTTCATAGAAAAAATTAAACACGCGTAGCCATACAGTTATTTAGTTATTACCATAAGAAGTTTCTAAATTATTGCGTATGAGAAGTGCAAGAGAGGGAAGGCTGAGAATCGTGGCAACGCCTCAAGCGAGAGCGCGAGAGTCTTAGGGGTTTGAATTGAACTGTGTTTTGGAATTCACATATTTATGAATAATAATTGTGAATAAATTGCGTTAATATATACTGTTGCATTTTGAACATATTACAATAGGAATAGATATAAAATAAAATGTAGTTTTAGCGAGTAACGGCAAACAACAGTGCATAAACTTATTTATACATTTGTACAACACATGTCGTATACAAATTCGAATATTTTTAAACATAAACAAAAATGATTCAGATTTCCAACAGGATAATAAAATATATCGTATAAATCTACAAAAATATTAATAACAATGAATGTAATATTACTTATTTTTCTAACTATTATATCAAATAATCTCTTGATTAACTAACATTTATTTTTAAATATTAATGATTTTAGTAAAGGCTTTCCTATTTTTAGTACCTCATGTTTTATATTCTCCAATTTTCAGTTAGGTGATTATTCAAAACTTTTCTCCTTCATGTGATACATTTGTTTCAGAAAATCGTATGTTATATTTTGTTGCACAATTTTTTTCAATAATTCCCGTGATATAACATTTTTCAAGGCACTTAAATTAGGTAAATTACAAAATATTCTTTCGTTCTTAGGTCGTTCTGAAATACATTCTTTATATGATTTCATGTATGTTGATAATTCTGACTCTTTACCAATGAAGCAAACTAATTTTTTCAAAATGTGTACATCATACATCGCTTCGCGGAAATTATCTGATGTTTCGTTTGGTATTGAATCTTTGGATAATTTTTATAGCTCGAACATTCTGTCCCTTTTCAATCTGGGGACGTTTTTCTAAAAATAATTAAGCTATCCAAAAATCCTGCTATCATGGTAAAATCTTCTATTAAAATATTATTAATGATTGCTCTTGTATTCTCATCGAACTCGATTATCACGAGTAAATTTGGAGTTGTAGATAAACTTAAAAATTCTTTAAATGCTACCAAACAATCTACTAAATCCATTGAATCGACTTGTACATCATTCAAATATAATTGACCAGAAATTGTAGTACATCCCGTAATTTTTGTGGCCACAGGATTAATGCTTCGTAGGGCTAACATATATATATATATATATATATATATATATATATTATATATTATATATATATATATATATATATATATTTCTTAATTTCTTGACCACATATGTTTATATTCTTTATTTTCTCGGAATAAAGGCCTTAGTCAGTCTATATATTTTTTATTTCATTCGACGTTTCGACATTGTTCATGTCATCTTCAGGTAACTTTAAAATAATGTAAAACATGTAAAGGTTAAAAACATAATACGTTACATAACATCAAATGCGTTTGAAAATTAAAAGAGACATTAAAATTTGAATTATATTGTAAGTTTTTAATGTCTCTTTAATTTTTAAACGCATTGATATGTAACGTATATTTTAACCTCACGTTACATTATTTTAAATTACTGAATGACATAAACTAATGTCGAAACGTCGAATGAAATAAATAATATATAGACTGACTACGGCCCTTATTCCGAGAAAATATATATGTATATATATATATATATATATTAAAATTTCTCTTTTTCACATTCGGCGGCGATTTGTAAAATGTCATCAGTAATGCACAATCCAGATGTTTCTATATCAAAATAAACTATGGAATAATTTATTGATATTGATTCGATGTTTTTTAATAATAGTAATGATGCTCTTGATTCGTTAATTCCAACGTTTGGTTGATATGTAACACCTTCTGACTTTTTCTTCGATTTTCTTAACATTTCCCTTTTTTTGGTCAAATCAACTCTGGGCAACTTTTTTCTCTTGATGTTAGCAACAATCTTCTTTTTTTTCTTATCAGAATCGTATCTTTGAGCATATGTATGACTACGTTCCAAATTAAATTTTTTTCCTATACTCAATAACGATACTTCGCCAATGTTTTTAGAGCAAGCTGCACTGTATCTTGAAAACTAAATGCGAGCGATCGTTGGGTTGCGACGTTGCCAACAGTCCAGTCATGGCTTATTTGCTATGTCACGCATGCTAGTTGCGTTTCTGAGTGTACAGTTCCCTTAAGAAAGATCCCACTAATTCAGCGTTTGAACGTGTATCGCGTCGCGCTACAATCGAGCCTAATTTTTGACACTGTTTGTAGCACGACAACTACCTTAAATAAATATTTCCAATTTTTTTATAACTATATTTTTTTAATACCTCGAAAAAAAACAGTGGATTCAGATCAAGCAACCGTAGACCCCACAGGACCCCTTTGGCCATTCCATTGGTGAGGAAACCCCTGATCTAAGTTATCTCTGACTTGATTGATTGATCAGCTCAGATTTTTTTTCAAATCAATAACTCCTCTCTGATTTCCATAGTTTTTTCATAAATCAAATTCTTTGAATAACTCAAAAAAAAACAGTTGATTGAGATCAAGTGAACGTAGAAGCCACATAGTTGAAAAGATGAGGAGGATGCATGTATCATATATCTAGTTTTATTACGTACGTCACGGCACATCAACCAAGATTCCCTGAAAATTATCCTGCCAGGGCGTTAATCTAAAATTTCACTTGGTGTTTCATTGGTATAATTGTATGAGAATTCTCTTCATCCCATAAGTAGGGAAAGTGGGGATTGATGATACCATTCTTCCGAATTTCCGCTTTAACTGAAAATAGTACTGTTCTGATGAACCTGTTATATTTTTGGTATTCATGTGAAAACGAGGTGAAGAAATTGCCAATTATGTGAACACTCAGGCCCGATTTCACCACAAGACAGATAAACGGCGTTTTCATAAACTCCGTTCTCACTAAACTCAGATTTTAATCTTAATAAACCTCGATCCAGTTTCACCGACACAAACAGACGAAAGCTAAACCGAGTTTATTGAAACTTAGTTTAAGGACAGTCAAAGCTGGCAACATAGTAAAATATGTACGTTTTTGTCATTTTTGCATAGATTTCGTTATTTTGTAGAGGAGCCAAAGCCAAGTGACAATATAACCTAAAAATTGAAAACCGATAACTTTCGTGTTTGGCTCATGTTTTGTGATATTTTTGTGGGTGTTCGGTGTTCAAAGTTTAGTTTTTGAAGAAACTTGATAAAAGTGACAATATCTTCTACAATGAATTTCAAGTTGGAATGTGAAAATATAATTCATCAAATAAATTCCTTCTTTGGACTTCATTCGGCACCCAGCTCATTGAATAAATTGGTACAACATATTTCCTTTACCAGAGTGAAAATGTCTGGAACAAACTCTACCATATTTCGTTAACTTATCAGACCAGTCTTTTGTATCTAGGCTGCTTGCCTTCTCTGGGAGATTTCACAATGTTTTCTATTTCTTACAACAGCAGATGGAATTCTGATACCAGGCTCAAAAATACAAACATGTACAATTTACCTGAAAAATCGTATTCGGCCGTCTATTGATGCATTTTTATTGCATTTCACAACAGAACAATATGAAGGCATGATCATCTACGAATTAAACAATAACACATGTAATCCAACTACTGAATTCTTTTTGAAATAGGTAAAAATGTTCAATTCTCCAACATAAACAAATCGGAAAAGTAAGGTTGTTTTATCTCCAATGTCAACCATCTGTCAAATGTGCACGAAACCAATGAACTAAACGTCGTTTAACTTCGTAACTGGCCAAATTCAGCCCGTTTCAAGTGGAAACGCCGTTTAGAACTAAACGCGGTTTATAGTTCCTGGTGAAATCCAATATGACGTGTAGAAAGCTTAATCTAAGTTTAATTTGAACAAAACTCGTTTAAAGAGGTTGGTGAAATCGGGCCTAAGTGTTGTTAGATTGATTTGGATGAATAAGAGACTTGGCTTACAGTTACCTTCAATACTCGATTATGTGGTGAATTAGTTTACAGTTATGTTGCCAATAGTTCATTATTAGAATAGGTTGCGTCTTTCACAAGGTTCAGAAATCTATTCATTAATTATTTCTATTCGGTTATATTTTACCAGTTTTCTAGTACGTTGCAATAAAAAACCATGTGATAGACCGTACGTCTGGAAGAAAGTCAGTCTCTAGGGAATCGAAGAAAATCGTCAGAAAACCAAAAGCGACCATTTCACAAATCACTACCAGTATCGTTGACGATAAATCTCCTGCAACTTTTCACCTGCTAATAAATAAGCCAACCGTCACATTTAATGATTCTTAGCTTTCGAGTACTGGTTAATTAATAAAACGCAGTTGTTGTAGGAATCCGAGAAAAAGGGAAATATCCATATACAAAAAGAGTTAGTGTTGACGCCAAAAATAGAGGATCTCTCTCAGACAGAAAGTCTGATGCCCGAGGCAGAGGGGACGCCATTTGAATGAATTACTCGCCGAGATTGATTATTACGACACTATATATGTAGTAAGGAGTGGTTGACATTGGGCCACATACATACCATATGGTTGTGGAGATATTGTCGGTAATATGAATTCGTGAATTCAGTTTGTTGATGGGAATCGAAATTTTGGCGAAGAAGATTAATGATGATGTTGTCAAGTGTGGTTGAGTTTTTATATACCTAATTGAAAGAAAAAATACGGAATGTTATTTATTGCAGTCCTTACTCAATCGTATCAAAATTCGTCAAGGAATACCATATGGTTCACTTGGAATAAATATATGTAAATTAGAGAATTTATACCTATGTATAAAAAATTCAAAATAAATACACTCACATGCAGAAAAAACGCAACAAGTTGATATTTGATAAATTTTGAAGTCTGATTTTTTTCAATGACTAATTCGCCAACATTTAACAAAAGACTGGATATACAAGTGGAAATCAGTCATTTTATCTACAGTTTGCTGAAAAAAGTTTTATCAAATATATACTTATTGCGTTTTTTTTGCACGTGATGATGTTATTATTTCTTAGAATTCACAGATCTATAGGAAAGAGTCTGTTGTGAAGAATCACTGGCCTGTGGTCTAAATAGAGTGTGATATTAAGTATATCGTACTCATGTTACTGACAAAATAGAGTTGAAAATATATGATTACAGATAAGCAGTTTTACAGATCACAAATATCTACACTCCAGAAACTTTGCACTAATACCCAATCGAGTTGAAACTACTAGTTGGTTATAAAAAAACGTATTGGAAAATATTTCATACCCTAGTATAAATAACTACCTAGATTGTGTCTAATGTTAAATATAAGTGGTAATATTTTTTTTAGGCATGAATCATCCCATCTACTTCATAACTATCGGTTTGTCTCACGTTTCAATTCAACTGATAATGACATGAAAAATCGAACATACTACCTCATATTCTAGAATCAACCCCAAAATTAATAAATGTTCTTAAACTCGAAAATATTAAAATAACAAAAACAAACATAAAAACCATTTCTGATCTCATTATGAATCGAAAACACTTATATCAAACCTATTGAAATCGATTGTTTATGAAGTTCCATGTCACGATTGTGAAAAAATTTATATTGGTCAAACTAAACAATTATTGAAAGTTCGAATCACAGGTCACGAAAGTGGATGTAGATCATGTGATAGATGAAGACCATCGTATTGACCATCTTAATTGAAAAGTATTAGGAACTTTTCACATAGAGAAAGAAAAACAAATGTTATAAATGAAAGAACAGATACTAGTGATTTGAGTTCTATATTCATCACAAATAAAAATGAAATAACCACCCTTCTTGAGAATTCATTTATAAATATATATATATATATATATATATATATATATATATATATATATAAACAAAAAAAAGGCAAATCAAATATAATTTGAATTGAATGTTCAGATTGCCATAAAACCTATAAAGGACAAACATCGAGAAAACTTAATGGTCGAATTAAATCACATAGAAGCGACTGCAAAACTAAGAAAAAATCATGTGCATTAGCCGAACACGTGATCTCTAGTAAATACGAGATGGATCACGAGAGCGCCGAAGTCATAAAGACAGAAAAAAAATATTTTAAGAGAAAATTTTTGAGATGATATTTATTAATGCAGAAGGTAACTATCTAAATGAACAATCGGACATTGACAATCTCAGTGAAATTTATTCGTATATTTTGAAATTAGAACAGGACAATTTTCACTCTTTTTAAAGCGCAAAGTATATCATATCTCCGAATAATATGTACTGTAATTTTACATCTAACAATTATAGTATGTTTTCTACATGGGTGTTGGTTGTTTTTTTACTTTTACTATTTGTTCTCTGTTTTTTATTCTTTCCAAATTGATATCTCAGAGAGCACATTCCTGCTTAGTGTCGAATGTAGATTGAATGAATAATTGTTAGAATAAGTATGTGTTTTCAATCTGTAACCTGGTGTTTATTTGATGTAATTAGTATATGTTTTTAAATCAGTGACGTGTTTTAACATTATGAGGTCCTATAGAATATTGCGATTTTATACTTTCGAACCTCAAGTTAGTAAGTTATTTTTGTACATTTTATAGATATCTTGAGAAAGGAATGAAAACATTCGAAAGCTTGACAGGTAACAAAGAGTTTTCTTTTAATCATTGAGGCCTATTGAAATATACATCTGACTGCAACCCCAAGAGAATTTGAATACTTTTTTAAACTAACCAGTCACGAAAACGGAACAATATTTATACAGTGCTCGTCTAAAGTCCGTTTCCCCCCTACTAATTTTTGAAGCACCTGGTATATCGCAACGAAATTTGGAGGGCTCAAATAGGAGATAAAAACCTACTTTCTCATGAAAAAATCAATAATTTTTTTAAATAGAACACCCCTTATATTATTCCATTTTGAAATCTGCTCATAATTCTCAACAGTTTTCTCCAATAAATTTTACTCCTGAATTCAATTGTTTTCGAAATATTAACGTTTGAAAAGTGATATTCCGGTTTAAAATGAAGTATGGATTTTGGTTACTTCCGGTAAAACATTTTGCTAACTAAACATTGTTATTAATTTGTAGTTAAATCTCTCAATGAATTCGACTAATAAGAGACGTAAAGAGAGTTTATTAAGGATAAACAGTACCGCTTACCGGAAAATCTCGAAGCCTACGAATGTGTTCTGTAAATTCACAATCAAAACAAATTGGTTAGCTAAAATATTTTAATTTATTTTTGAATAACACTTTTATTTAACCCCAACAATTATTTCATCAAGTGTTCAATGTGGCACCCTCCTAAATCTTGACAATGAAGTGCACTATTATAAATAGCTTCTCTCACGTTGATGAAAGTCTGTCCATCTATTTCTTCACATGTATCTATTAATCGGCGTTCCAACTATTCTATTGTTTGGCACTCAGTGGCGTAGATTTTTGACGACTTCGGATACCCCCAAAGGCAAAAATCTAGAGGTTTAAGATCCGGAGATCTTGGTGGCCATTCTGTACTTCCCCCTGCGACCTATCCATCGCCCAGGAAAGTTTGTATCGAGGAACTCTCTAGCCATGCGACCGAAATCGGGAGGTGTCCCATCCTGCTGCTGTTTTCACGATTTTCAAACCCTTTCTGATTGTTCAATACAATTTGTCGTATTCGAGGTTCAATTTCAGTTTCTGAAAGATTTCTGTAAAGAACTCCTGTAAGATTGCCTCTAACAAAAATCGGTCCAACAACGCGATTGCCCAAAATCCACGGTCAAACATTCACCTTTTTAGGTTACTGGGTATGTCTCTCTCTAAAAATATGCGGATTGGTATCGCTCCAGTATCGTACATTCTGTTTGTTGACTTTTCCATTAAGAGAAAACGTGCATTCGTCTGCGAAACATACGTTTCAGGAAGCCCCGTTCTCCTTCAATTGTTCTTGTTAACCACTCACAAAATTATATTATAGGGATGAAACTTTTCTTTTTTTATTACTCTTTGGACACTTTTTGAACTTACTCCACAGGATTCAGCAACTGCAGACGTCGAAAGTTTGCGCAAATATTACCTCGAAGTAGGATTATCGGGAAATCTATCATTAAACATATGGACTGCTAGATGATAATTTCTTGCAGCTTCTCCAAATATTAAAACTGCTTCAAATTTATCGTCTAAACTCCGAGCCATGATCACACTTTTCATAAAAGGATTTAGGCACTCAACGGACTATTTGACAGTTAGCAGTTCAGTTTGACAGTAGGATGTTACCGCGAAAACGATTTTTTCCAATGCAAACTTCATTGAAAACAACATTAGTATTTTTGGTTTGGTTTGAAATGACCAAAATGTCACTTTTCAAACGTTAATATTTCGAAAACAATTGAATTTAGGAGTAAAGTGTATTAGAGATAACTGTTGAGAATTATGAGCAGAATTCGAAAATGAAATAAAATACGGGGTGTTCTATTTAAAAACAATTGAAGATGGCGCTCAGCCGCCATTTTAAAACTTTTAGCTGTGATTTTTTACCTCATATTTAAGCCCTTTAAATTTGGTTGCGATATACCAGGTGGTTAAAAAATTAGTAGGGGGGGAACGGACTCTAGACGAGCACTGTTTATATATAAATATATACTGTCGAATGAGCCCGACTGCCATTTTGATTTTTTCTGTCGAAAATTCACTTTATGTTCCTCCTGATTACAATTTTATTTTAATTTCGTGTTTAGTAAGTATTTTGGCAATAATTATAATTTATATTTCCAATAACTAATTTTGTAGATCGCCTTGAGAATGAAAATAATTATTTTCGAAAGGTCGGCTTAAAAAAAAGGAGAATTAACTTTTTATTCCACGCAGTATTGAAAATTTGGGACACCCGATACCTCGAACATAACTGAATATCAAGTTGTTTTGATTAAATACGTACGAAATCTCGCTTGGGGCTCAATGCGTTGCAAGTCGTAGGATAAATTATTGTTTTAGTTTCCTGCAAATCTCTTCATAACTCTGGATTTTTCCGAGCAAGCTTCACAGTGTTCCACCGTTGAGAAACAACATTATCATAACTGTGAAGCAATAATTATCGGCTCTCAGGGAGATGAGGAAGATAAGAAGCTGTGGGGATTTTTTCCTGCAAGAAAATGTTGATGATTTATGATGCCGCGTTGTTTCTATTCCTGCAGGGAAGATGACTAATTCACGTAACTTCTAGCGGTATTCTGGTAGTGATGAAAAAATAGGTTAAAAAACTGCTGCTCTTTTACGAGTTTCGCCGTTTTTTTTTTCAATATCTTCCCATAAATGATTTGATAATAAAAGTTGCGATCCGCAACAATTACTGCTGGTACAATTTACGACAATTCGAATAAGTTCGGCGCCTAATTTGGCGAAAGTAAATTTTACGTTAGATTTACCAACATGGGTGGAAATGAAAGCAATTTAAAAGGTTATATTTTGACGGGAAAATGGGAAAGTATCAGTTCTCCTAAAACGACTGGAAATGAAACAAAGGAAATGTTAGTAATGAAAATAGGCATCCCTAGAAGGAAAAATTCACTCTTTTTATTTCAATAACGAAACTCCAATATTTGACAATGTAGTGGAAATGTATTATTTTCCGAGAATTCCACACCTTTAACTAGTACCGAAGTTTCGCCATTGATGATCTGGAACATTCCCAATACATTTCAGGATATATAATCCCCTCCTTTGGATTATTCTAGTTCTCATTCCTATTTGTAATGTTATGATTTTTCAACCGACGAAACCAAAAAGGAGGAGGTTTTCTAGTCGACGCGTATATTTTTTATTTTTTTTTATGTATGATTACGCATAACTTTTTGCTGAGGCGTCCGATTTCGACAATTATTTTTTCAGTGGATAGGGTGTACTTTGAAGTTGGTCCCATTCGAATTTAAAAGATGAAATCCACCCCTAAGGGTAGCAAAATGAAGGATATTGATCACTCACCCTCTGAATTCTGGTCCGTTAACCGATTCTATCAGCTATAACTTTGTACTGGGATCTTCGATTTAGATTATTCTTCTTTTATCAGATAGGGTATATATACCTCATAGTTGATCATATTCGGATTTCGAATGGAATTATCCACCCTTACGGGTAGAAAAATAGGGGATCATTGACTTTTCACTTGTGAACATTGGCACACATGTAGTTGACAATGACAGATCGCAAGTGTCATTATCACAATCAATATATCCTATGAGAGGATGGAATAATATACGAAGTAATGAAATAAACTAACCAGAACAACAAAAATAATTCATATTACAACAAATAGTAAAAGTAGATAATCATATTATTTAACTGGTAATAGTTGAAGTAATGTGGGTAAGTAAGTATTTTGGAAGTAATCAAAAAACAAGCAGTTAGTAATCAGTAGATTTCAGCCACAAAAAATTGAAAAATAAAAACTTTATAACCAAAAATTAAACCGACGAAATACGTAACTGAAAAGTAAAACATAAAATAAACCTTCTTAGTCTCAATAACTAAGCTCTTAAACTAATGTAAGTAACTAATTTTGAGTCGGCGCCAAACAAACAATCAACGAAGATCATTAAATTACTTCAAAAAAATTATCAGAATGTCACCGCCCAACTCGATGCCATCATTTTACGCCTTACCTAATTCATTTGCTTGTTTGTTTGGCGCCGAAATTAGTTACTTACATTAGTTTAGGAGCTTAGTTATTGAGACTAAGAAGGTTTATTTTATTTTTTACTTTTCAGTTACGTATTTCGTTGGTTTAATTTTTTGTTAAAAAGTTTTTATTTCAAATAACTGCCACTTTGGAGCTACTTTTTCCAATCAATTACGTCAAATGATATTTTCACTGTCCCGCGTCACTTTAACGATTTCAACATTGTTATTTTGATGACTCTATAATACTCATGCAGTGTTTCTTCCAAGGCGAATTTAATGGAGAATCACTTTATGGTTGGTAATTAAACGAGGCACCCACATTTTTCTTGGTACTCACATAAATCACGAACGGTAATCATTGTGGCATGAATGCAGTGCCTGCTGTTCATAGAATTCACAAATCTCATTATATTCGTCGTGATATTTTGAGAAAGATTAATCCAACCATTATGATTCATAGCCAGAGTTTCAACATTTTGGTATTGAACTCAGTATTCAAATTGATTCTTACATTATTCATGTTTCGCATAATATTTCGGAATTATTTTCTTCAGAGTTAAAAATGAAATATAATTTTGGATCAAGAGCATTTTATTCAAGAACCAGAACGGAAAACTATGTAGACAGGTAGTAGGAATACACTAATTCAGAAAAATGCTTAAAGTAGTGGATACTTATTTGAATTTGCCAAATCCGACCGAATATACCAGCCACTGTTTTCGTCGATCTTCTGTCACGATGTTGGTTGATATATTACTAGTTTAAAGAGGCTGGGAGTATGGAAATCATCAAACGTCGTTGAAGGATATAGAAGAGTATCTTACTAATGAGACACAGGTGGCAAATAAAAATTTCGAAGCAGAAAATAATCAACAAAATAACCCTACCAAATGTTTTCCCAATTCCCGATATTGGTTATTGTCAAACAAATAAAATTCTTAGTGTGGAAAATATTCAGCAAAAGAATCCCACTAGTTCCGATGTTCTTCTATTGTTCGATACTTGAATTTACTGTCAAATAATTGTAAATATAACGAACAATTAATTTTCACATGTATTTTATGATATGGTAAAATTCTTAAAAATAAAATTGTTTTCGAAAAACTTATCTCAATATTTTTTTAGTCTACAAAAAATAATATTTCCTTACAGTACAAGAATAAATATTTCCTAAGAGTTCTGTTGTCTGGTAACGCAAAGGCAAGGAAGTATTGTCTTTTTCTTTAAAAAATCTTATCAAAAATGTCAATATTTCTGATCGATTTTCAGATGTTTTTTTTATTTAAACATTTATTCTTCATATATTCATTCCTATATTGTTTCTTGTCTATTCTCCTACTTGGTTTTTGGGTCTTCACTTTTATATTTTGGAGATTTCGAAACATGCCCCGAATACATTAGCCAATTTATCAGAATATGCTGAATCTAATCATTTGGATTTCATTTCAAATGCGTTAAATGTTTTTTGGCAACAACAATATTCAAACGTCACGGATAAAAATTCGTTAAACTTTCTTTGGACAATTCAAAAAATTAGCTCAATTGTGAGGGAGTTATACAAATGGTTCGGAGTAAATTTGAAAATAGGCACTTTGGTTTTGCCCATTCTGTACTCTCTGCTAAACAATATTATAAAAAAATCTATTTGAATCAACATACTTTTTCTGATTGAGGAAAAAATTTGCTTGTAATGCCCTTTCCAAAACACAATAATACATCGAACATTTCCGACCCTTAAGCATAATACCTACCATATAAAAAAATTGCGAAAAAATAGTCATCCGACTACTGAAATTCATTTTGAACAAAAAAAACAATGATAACACAACTATTGCTAAGGTTACAGATGATATTTTCAGAGCCTGCAACCAAAAATAATGTAAAACTTCAGTAAAGCCTTCGATAACATTGATCACGTTCTTCTGTCTCACAAAATGCGTTATTTTGGAATAAGCGAATATTTTGTATCTCACACATCATTATCTGCCTTGGCAGATGCAGCAAACCGTTTTCAATGGTCATGTTTCTAACTAAAATTAGAAACATCGTTCAAAAGGACCCTCAAGGTAGCGTACTGAGCCCACTCTCATTTTTCATTTACACAGTTGATTCATCAAGATAAATTGGATTATATGAAATTCATCAGTATGCTGATGTCACACAAGTATACACATAGCCTTTTTATTAATGAAATTTCCCAATAATATTGGAAATCTGATTAAAAAGTTTGACCGGTTCTAATGAATAAATACAAAAATTGTTTTTAGTAGATCCAAATGCTTGTCTACTTCTTTGCTGTCCTGGTCCGATGAAAAAATCCACTTCCTCCTGTAGTTTCAAAAAACGGGTTGAAAATATCCTTGGCAGAAATTGAAATTTGAAAATGGTAAAATAATTACTGAATATTTTGAATCTGTTTCCATCTACTTATAATCAGTATCTTTCATCTAAGCGATTGTATCATATGTTAATTATACTTTTACACTTGTACTATTCCATACTTATACTTGTATATCCTCAGCTGAAATTGAAATGTGAAAATATCAAAACAATTATTGACTTTTTTTGTATCTATTTCTGAAGAACATCCACCCATTTTTAAATCTAAGTAGACGGAAATCTTTCCTTTGTTTTCACATCGCATCTGAACAATATTATTATATTTGAGGAAAGGAACACAAAGTGATTTGTTTGAAAATATGAACAGGATGTTCATAAATCAGATGTGGAATCATCTGCGACTGAAAGATAAACTTTAGTCACTATCTTCCGTCGTTCAAGATAACTTGTGGGGTATTCATATTGAAAAGGGAAACAGTCTCAATGGAATATTGAATAGAAATGAAGTTATTTGTTGTGAATGTCTAACAGAAAACAACTACTTCCCCGGCTAAAGCCGCGCTGGACATTGAACTACATCTGAAGTAGTTGTTTTCCGTTAGACATTCACAAAAATCGTGGATCATTTTTATCGTGGATTTTTCAAAGCACAGAAAAATCTTTTTTTCCAATATTCAATTGGGAATGTTTCCCTTTTGAACACAAAGTCTTGTTAAATCTGACCCACTTCTAGTTGCCCGATTAACGTGAAATTTGGCAGGTGTTCATAGTTCCCTTGACAATGCATTATGGATTTTTTTTAGATAAAAAACAAAATGGCGACTTTGAGATGGCCGACGAGATTTCTGTTTATTCGATTCGGCTCCAAATTGGTATGTGGGGGTTCAAGGTCGAAGATTATAAATTTTCTGTCAATATTCATAAAATAAAAATGGTGGCTCCAAGATGGCCGACGATTTCTGTGATTATGGTCCGATTCTATTTAATTGGTATGTGGGGGTTCAAGGTCGAAGATTATAAATTTTCTGTCAATATTCATAAAATAAAAATGGTGGCTCCAAGATGGCGGACGATTTTGAAATATAGTCCGATTCGATTCAAAATTTGTATGTGGGGGTTTTCGGAGTCGAAGATTATAATTTTTTGTCAAAATTCATAAATAAAATGGCGGCTCCAAGATGGCGAACGATCTCTGTGATTATGGTCCGATCATATTCAAAATTGGTATGTGGAGGTTGTCGGTCTCGAAGATTATAAATGTATTGTCAGAATTCATAAATTAGATGGCTGAGAGTTTTGCAACTATGGTTCGATTATATTCAAAATTGGTATCTGGGTTTTCGGGGGCGAAGATTATGATTTTTTCATAAAAATTCATAAAATCATTTTTTTTCATTAATTATTTTGATTTTATTTGTTTTTAGTTGATTTTAGGAATATTTACATTTCAACTAACGATATGTTATTACATAGGTAGATACTTTTATTAATACCTTTGGGTTATTTTACATAACATAAGACAAGTCAATAGAAAGCGTGAAAAAAATTGTTTTTGGTCACATAAATGAGGTAGATAGTTGCTCAAATTAAACTTTATGTGTTATAGTAGTAATTGTGAATAAAATGTGAATATGTATATTTGGACACAAATAATAAATCACATGTTTGGACTAACGTTAATATATAACAGATACAATGTAGTAGAGAGTGGCGAGATTAGCTATTTACTTGAATAATTTTCCAAGTGAATATATTTTTTTACGTTGGATTTGGAGATACTGGCGCTTTGCGCAATTGTAACAAAAAGCAACATTGGAAAAATCCCTTTTTGGAAGTATTCTATTCCTCCTCACTCCCGAACTCACTATAATATATGTGCAATGTCAGCCAATGTTTCTTACTGTTGGCAAGATAACAGGCATAAGCGTGGCGTTTCCTGTTCGCCTAGAGTTACATACCAAATGTGCGGTTCCAAGAAACTTTAAACGTCTTCATCCGCCCATCGCGATTCACAATGAATGCATTTTTATTTTTTTACGATGGGCTTTTATTGAGTCATCCTGCTGTTGCTCGTCTATGTGCATCGCTAGTGTGAGCTCCCGTTGAATCTCGTATAAGAGAAAATGCGATTTATATTTTATGGCCTATCTGACCATGTGTCGTTATCTGTTGATTGCTATTGATCGTATTTTCATTTGTGCTGCGGGTTTAGTATTGAACTAGCCTTCGAACTGCTTTCACATAAAACATATCCATGCAATATTTTCGACTAGGTGGAAGGGAAATAGAGATATTTCTCGTTCTGGGGAAATATATTGTGTCTATTGGAAAAGTTGTGTGATTGGCAAACTCCGACACATGAAAATAAACCTGACAAGCATTTATCAAATCGGTAAAGAAAAATTAGACAATCTTTTATACAAATGCATTAAAATGGTAAAATATAATTTCTTTAATTGTTTGACCTATGTTATTCGCGCAAGCTTTTGAATCTGCTACTGACAGAATAACCTAGGTCAAACAATTGAAGAAATTTTTTTTTTCATTTTTAATGATTTGTATAAAAGCTTGTCTAATTTTTTTATAATTTTTATTCAATTATTTTTAGTAATTTATGAAATCCGCCATCTTATTGAATTCTGACAAAAATGTATAATCTCCGACCCCGAAAAACCCACATACCAATTTTGAATGGAATCGGACCATAATAACAAAACACGTCGCCATCTTCGAGCCGCCATCTTGAATTCATGAATTTTGACAAAAACATCTTAATGTCCGACCCCAAAAACCCCTCACACCAATTTTGAATGAAATCGGCATTGACATTATAACTGATGGACTGGCCGTCACGTGACTTTAACACACATTTGTGAAATAAGTCAAGGCAAAAGATACAAATTGGCTATAGCATTACATTGAAAAATCCTATTTTTTTTTAATATCGACTACTTTGAATGAGATGTTCAAGGAATCACAGTGAGGAACTTTATGCGACATATTTTCACGATTTCTTTCAGAAACAAATGAATTGAGCCTCCATCTGAATAAAAATATTTTTTATTTCTCTTCTAAAGTTTTCAGAAAATTTAGGACTGAACAAAATTATTGATAATTTAATTTATATTCGATATCATGAAGTTAGAAGTGCAATTGAACTAAATTGGGAACTCCGGCGATCTTAAAAGTTGTGATCAATAATGACTACATGAAAAACGTTTAAGTATGTAATCTATAAAATTTCGTGTCTGTAGAAAAAATTACCCAAATATTTTTGGAAAATACTAAGGAAAATAGTAAGTGTTATTGGGAATGATATTTTTTTTATCGAGCGAGATGGAGATTGTCAGACGATCAGCCTAGTGCTGTTAAAGTATACCGTTTCTCCACCGGAGTAAAAATTCCAAGTATATTTATAACGTGAAAGTGGGAAATTATTGTCCGAGAGAAATCATGAAAAAGGAATTTTGTGGCATAATGGACAGATTATTAAATTAAAGAAGAAAAGCATCCTCAAGCGGGACTCGAACCCACGACCTTATGTTTTCTAGACATATACTCTAACCACTGAGCTATCGAGGCCATAGGAATCGACTCGCGAATACTTTGATTCCATAATTTGATGTGCATGTTGGAATGAATCGAAAATCGAACGTACTTATCAATGACCGTCGAGACCCGTCGTGGGTTCGAGTCCCGCTTGAGGATGCGTTTTTTTCTTTAATTTAATAATCTGTCCATTATGCCACAAAATTCCTTTTTTATATTTATAACGTTTGAAGAAAACATTCTTCAATTTGAAAACATATATTTCTGCGTTTGTTCTCGGAAAATGTTGTCAATCAAATATATCACATTATACTTTTATAAATATTATTAAGCAACATTAGTTTAAGCAATGGCTCGGGAAAAAACATCAAATTCAACCCCTGAATCAAACAAAATCCTATAATAATAAATCTATTAACTTTAGCTACAATATAAATAGAGACACAAAAATAAAACTAAGTTATCTTGAACTCGTGGATTGTTACAAAAAATCATGATCTCCGATCCCAAAAACCCCCACATACCAATTTTGAATAGAATCGAACCATAATCACAAAACTCGTCCTTCATATTGGAGCCGCCATTTTGTTTTTTCTCTCATAATGCATTGTCATCGGTATTATGAACACCTGCCAAATTTCACGTTAATCGAACAACTAGAAGTGGATCAAAACTCAGTTGCAAGATTTGTACTGAACATACATACAATAAAAAATAAAAATACTTGATGATTTTGTAATTATGCACACTTTTTATAAATTGTAGCCCTGAAGGTGGCGAAAATTTCGCCGAAACGTTGGCGGTAAAACTATAAAATTTTAGGAGTTCTACTAGTCTACTTGCTCGTGATCTTTAAACAAGAAAAATATCTCTTACATTTTCAGTTTTATATACGGTGCATTTGTAAAGTAGCGGATAAATTCAATAAAAATTAGAATGGGAGTTTTAAAGAACGGGAGAGTGAAATATACAGGGTATCTCAAGGAAGAGGTATGACGGTATCGATATTTTATTTCAACCCCCATTTTTTATTGGGAATTGGAAAAGGCACATCTTTTTACGTACGACAAGGTCAATATAGGATGATGGTAACATAAGGAAATCAAAAAAAAATCTTAAACATTAAAACTGAATAAATTTCTATACAGTGCTTCTCAAAATTCCCTTCCCCCCCTCTTATTTTTGGAACGATTATACATAAACAAGTGAAATTTGGAAACGTTGTAAACTTCCCTACTAGTGATGATAGATAACGAAATCGTCAAAGATGACGTCACAAGGCCATTGTGACCAATAATTTTAAATGGAACCCTACGGCAAGCGACACCTCTTTTAAAAGGTATCGAAAAAACCTATTCAATGATATTAATTTTGTTTGTGTTTATGGCAGTTTTGGCAACTCGATTTGAAGAAACGCAAAGCTGTGATCAATTAAATCAGTTGATACTAAAATTCCAAATTCAAGCTCCGCCTCTGGATAGTTGTCAAATAAGTTGACATTTTTGTTAGTCTCCCTAATTCGACGTTTTTGTAATTGTCCAAGTTTTTGTACATTTAATAATTTGTGTATTGTTGATCGAACGTTTAACTGTTTCAGCAGCTTTTGGTACTTTTAATATTTTTGTACATTTTAATAATTTGTTAAACTGTTGTGAGCCGAACGTTCAAGTGCTTCAAGAAGCGAAATGGCTTCAGGTGATAAAGTAGTAGCGATCCTAATTCTTGGTGAAACTAGACAAAATATTCATGCAGCAGAACGCATTTTTAATGAGAGGTTTCCCGATCGCCCCGTTTCGAGGACTTATTTAAGGAAGCTTCTTCGTAAGTTTGAAACATCGGGTAGTATTAATGATGCGAAACGATCTGGCAGACCACAGATTACTGATGAGAAGAAAATTGATTTCCTGGCAGAAGTAATAGTTAATCCTACTTCTTCAACAACTCACGTTGCATCTACCTGTCAGTCAGTCGAAGTACAGTACACAGGGTGTTGAAAAAAAAACAAATTCCATCCATACAAATTAAAAATGGTTCATCAACTCTCAGACGACGACCCAGACCGAAGATTAGAATTTTGTGAAAATATGGAAACTAAAATTAACCAACAGCCAGACTATGTCAAAACAATTTGATTTAGTGACGAAAGTACTTTCTATCTAAATGGAAATGTAAATTCACAGAATGTGAGGTATTGGAGTGACGCAAATCCTCACCTGTTTCGTGAAACACATACCCAGTTTCCCCAGAAGGTGAATGTTTGGGCAGGTATCCTGGGAAACCATATCGTTGGGCCTCTTTTTCTAAATACTAATTTAACTGGTGAGGTTTATCTGGAGCTGTTGCAAAAATCAATAGAACCGTTAATCCTTGAAATTTTGGTAGATAGAATTCGGCAATTTGGAAATAACATTCCAACAGGATGGTGCTCCTCCACACTATTACGGTGCAGTAAGACGGTATTTGGATGAGGAGTATCGTGGTAGATGGATTGGACGACGAGGTTCAACGGAATGGCCAGCTCGATCACCGGACCTCACACCTTTGGATTTTTTCTCTGGGGATACCTCAAATCGAAGGTTTACGCCACTGAACCTGACAATATTGACGTTTTAAAACAACGTATTGTTGCAGAATGTGAGGCTGTTTCCGCAGACACATTTGCAAAAGTACGAGAAGAGTTTAAAAATAGGATATTTCACTGTCAGGAAGTAAATGGAAGTCACTTCGAGCAATTTCTTTAAGTAGATACTGATTCTTAAATCTTTAATTAATATCATACTGAATGGAATTTAAATTTTAATGATTACTGATGAGCCATTAAAACTGCCATAAACACAAACAAAATTAGTATCATTGAATAGGTTTTTTCGATACCTTTTAAAAGAGGTGTCGCTTGCCGTAGGGTTCCATTTGAAATTATTGGTCACAATGGCCTTGTGACGTCATCTTTGACAATTTCGTCATCTATCATCAGTAGTAGTAAGTTTACAACCTCTAATATTCAGTTTCCAAATTTCACTCGTTTATGTATCATCGTTTCAAAAATAAGAGGGGGGGAAAGGACTTTTGAGAAGCACTGTATAAATCAAATGTTCGAATCGAGCACAATGTGACAGTAGCAAAGTAAATGAATAAATTCACTAATGACAGCTTTCTGTTGTTATTGGCAAAAAAGTTACTAATTATTGTACATTTTGCTAGAATTATTTTAAGTATTTGCACCTAGCAAGTAGTGTTTAGTCTTTTTGATAGGCGAAACCAGTGTGATCGTGAGTACTTTACATATATTTTGTAAAAAATTAGATAGTTTACCAAACGTGAAATAATTGAAATCTTGTGCATGATTGGTTTCGGAGATAGGTCTCGCACTCAGATCAATAAATAAACCCTTATTGATCTGAGGTCTCGCACTTTCATCCAATGCACACTGATCGGCTGTCTATTAGCCAAAGCAAGTTGAGCAAAGTTGAGGCAAAGTTCCGGGAGTTTGGACATGTTCGGGATATTAGCAAATCTGGACGAAAGTCAATAAGTGGAGGAGATCAGTAGTAGATATAACTACAAGAGTTTGGGGCACTTTTGCACGTTTCCCCATGTAAATTCCCATAAGACAATCTCAGGTCCAACGTGGTAATTTTGCTATCATTTACCTGTTTCGATCTTTATAAGACGTTTCGAATTATCATCAGGCTATTGACGTTTTGAATCATCTTCAGTTATACCTTTACGAGACTATCATCATTCTGTTAACAGTGCAAGATAATCCTAATACCACAATTATGGACTCGGCTACTAATGTTGATGTAACGCAAGACGATTTTGGTTGGCGAATTGAATTTTTTGAACAAGTGGAACAATTATGTAATGGTAACGATAGTTTTATAAAAAGACTCATTTTTTCCGACGAAGCAACATTTTAACTCTTTGAAGGGTAGTGCTACGTAAAATGTACCAAAAAAAAAGGACGTGTAGTGGGGCGTTGGTACAAAAAGTATACCACTTCCACATTGTTTTCTAACGTAACGAGAGTGGATTCAATTAGTGTTCCGACGTAATATTGTTTGACATTTTTTTTTAAATATTTTTATATCAACCTCAAGAATACAAATGAGTTTATAAAAAAAAATCTTGAATAATAAAATATTTTTCTTTGTCTCACTAGGATTTTAATTCAGCAAAATTGTCTGCCCCTGAAAGAGTTGTAAACGGCCATGTGAACAGACAAAATTGTCGTTATTGGACAACCGAAAATCCTCATTGGTTCAGGGAATTTCACACCCAAAAACCTCAAAAATTGAACGTGTGGTGCAGTATAGTGAACAGAAGAGTTCTAGGTCCTAACTTATTTTAAGAGCATCTCAATGGTGCGAGATATTTGGACTTTCTTCAAAATGTCCTCATTCCCGCTCTAATTACTTTGTTTCCGGATTTAGAAGAACCCTATATACACCAGAGTGACCTATTTTTTCAACTTGATGGTCAGCTAGATCGCCAGATTCATTTCCTCTCGATTATTTCTTGTGGGGACGTTTGAAACGTATAGTATACGTGACTTAACCAGTGAATTTAGAAGATTTAAAAGAACGAATACGCCAAGAAATTAGAAACATTACCGCAGATGTCATCTACAACGTCTAAAGATAATTTGTTAATCGCCTTGGCTATTGTCAGATTGTTAACGGTGCTCAATTCGAACATTTAATGTTCACGATGATTTTTCTTCAAAATTTCCTTATGTAACCATCCATATTTTCCTTGTCGAACGTAAAATGATGTGCCCTTTTTGATTCTGCTATAAGAAATAAGGGTTGACATTTAAAAAAAATATCGATGTCGTCATATATCTTCCTTGAGATACCCTGTATATTTCACTCTCACGTAAAAAAATCGACATGTCCGAGCGTTCTTCCAACTCTCATTCTAATGTTTATTGATTTTTTCCGCGACTTTACGAATGCACTGTATGAAGCAATTTAAAAATATTGAAACTGTGATAAATAACGTATGCAATTCCATAAATGAACGATAGGATACAATATATCTCCAGCAATGATAAGAATTCTTAATGATCTATATAATAATTATGCATTTTTTCCATATCATCAGTGCGTACTCTCATAATTCCCTCTGTACACGAACAAATTATTTTCCGCCATTGACATTGAGAAAAAAAATACGAATCTGATGCCGCCATGTGAAGAAAGAATAATTAATGTTCTCTGAATAAGAAAACAATGGAAAGAGCGATTCATCACCAAAGCGTATAAGGAAACTTGCACATTTCCCACGCTTCACAGAAAGATCATGTGCGTGTGATTTTGTTTTTTGCTGTAATTGTTACATCATGTAACGTGATTTATGGAATCAGTGAAGCTATCAATCAGCTTCATCGTGTTGAAAGATTGAAAAAAGTCCAATAAAGAAAAACAAATCATCTTAAGAAAATGTATCATTATCACTTATAAGAATTATATATCCTGCCTATTTTGAGGTGTTTTTTTCTGGTATTGGCTATTTTTATAACAGTATCTCAATGCTTTAGAGCGATGATTGAAAATTTGGTTGTTCATTTAAAAAATCCCAATTTATTGTAAAATATAATCTTCTATATACAAAATTATTCCTTCCAAAACCCTTCATAGTAAAAATAGTAATGAACCCGAAAATAGTGTATCCAACTCAAGAACATCTTCAATTTCCCAAGATGGATTACATTTATTGAATTAACATTCCAAGTTGACAATTTAATACCTAAAACTCTACTATGTTTAATTCTAAACTCTATATGAATTTTCATGATTTAACTATTGTTTCAGTTATTGAATGTCGATTTCAAATGCTACATCAATAAATGTCGAGCAATTTGTTATATAAAAAGGTTATATTTTAGTTCACACACTTTTTTGTGGTTCTTTTATCAAGTATGAATATGAATTTTTATACTTTTTGTGAATTCATGAATCCAATTAGGCAATAAACGGACTCAGTTTTTGGCGAATGAGCTTTTTAACTTTGGCGCAGGCTCCATATTGTGAGTCTTCCAATTGGATTCCGAACGGAAGTTGAATATGTTAATCAAACACAGAATATTCTGCTCCCTAAATTAAAATAGTGAATAATATTCGATACAGATAACATTAAAAATTCTCTTGAGAATTAAAGTTAGTTATATGTTCGTCAAAAAAATGCTATTTTTTTTCTTTTATTCTATAATTATCCTTGACATATTCAAGACGAACTTGGTGAATCTCTCTTCTGAAATAGCCAGTACACGTCAAATTAAAAATGAAATACGTACACCAATTCCAACTCTGTGTAACAATCCGTCTTGGATGAATAATAATATGACATTCGGGCACGTGATCCAAATTTCGATAACTTTCTCCTCGTTAATGAAGAATTACTTATTCTTGAATATTTCAGTGGCTTGCACCACATAACCCGTTTACAAGTTGAAGTAATCTGATTCAAATTCTTGTTATGAGAAGGAATTATTCCAAGCAGACAAAAATACAATATGAATATACTAATAATAATTGGGACTTTTGTGACCATGCAATGAATATTTGTTGCCAGAGTGGCAGAATTCAGATATTATAATTCAAAATTCTTTCTTGCCTTGTTTTGGTATACAGTGTCGGATACCCCCCCCCCCTGTTAACTTTTGAACGATTCGACTTAGAACAATGGGACGAAACCCGTATCACCGATACTACTTTTTGAAATTGAAGACATTGTAATTGCTCGATAGATCAACTTAAAAATTTAAAATGGCATGGGGGTCAAGTAGCACATCGTTGAAAAGATAATTCAATTCTCTTTTCAGCCATCATTTTTGTTTTATTTCGTTAATACGTTTTTTCACAACATGCATTTGGAATGTCAAATATAACAAAAAACAAAACTATTCTGTACGATTTTGATTTATTGAGAATAAGAAGCAAAATCGTTGTCAATTAACGAATTAGGTGTTCAAAATGTCCTCCTTATGTTTCTTGACAATAATATATCCGATTCGAAAATTCTTCCCGAACAGTATGTAACATATCTACAGGTATACAAGCACACATCCGTGTTATTCGCAGTTTCAGTTCTTCCAAAGAGTCGGATTGTAGCTCGTATACTTTCGATTTGACGTAACCCCACAGAATGGAGTCACAAGGTGTGAGGTCTGGTTATCGTGCCGGCCATTCGATTGGTCCACGACGTCCAATCCATCTGATAGGGTATGTTACATCCAGATACTCTCTAACTTGACGTTGGAAAGTGATGTGTTCCTGGAATTCCTTCTCATTTTCTTCTAGTATTTGAAGTATGAGTGGATCGATCGTTTCTTGAAGCATTTCCAGGTATAAATGAAGTTTTCGAAATATATGGCGATTTGTGTCACTCCAGTATACAGTTGTGTATTCACGTTTCCGTTAAAAAAAAATACTTTCCTCGGAAAAACAAATATTCCTGAAGTGATTGCGGTTCCCAGCCATATTTCCCATCAAATTCTAATCTCTACCTACTTAAGCTTTGAAACGAATTAAAAAATGAAAAATTATTGTCATGAAGTCATGAATCTTGCTCTATTGACCATTTCGTGTCAATCATCGCAATTGTGATTCCGTAGAACAACCACGGATGTAATGTATCTTCTCTCAAAAAGTAGGATCGGTAATACCATTCAAAATGCCCATTGTTTCACATAAAACCGTTTAAAAATTATCGAGAAAAGGGTACCATTCAGATCAGCACTTATAAGTATGGACATTTCAAATTAATATTGTGAAAAAAAGTATTAATAATGAAATTCGACATAAATAAGATGGTTGAAAAGGGAATTGAATTATCTTTTCAACAATGTGCCACTTGACTTCCATGCTATTTGAAATTTTTAAGTTGAAGTGCCCCCCGCGCCATCTTATCGAGCAACAAAAGTAGAATCGTTGACGGGGGGGGACTTCAAAAAATAAAGACAATAGCGTGGCCAGTAGCAAAGGTAGATTTCGCAAATTATTGTTGACGTTTGACTTTATTGGCCTGTAGGCCTTATTTTTATTATCATTCAACCTGACATACCATATTCGTTCTTTCATAAACAATTTCTACCAGATTCTAAGAGGAATGCGACTGATGAGTTACATTAATTGAAGAGAACTGTTATCAACAAACGAACGAACCTCTTATGTTCAGACAATCAGAGCCAACAGAAATTTCAACATATTGTTTCTGTTTACCTCTCACAGGAAAATTTTTCGAATAAAAGCTGTGAGACTTCAAAAACTCTTTTCGAAAATATCGATATAAAAATAAAAATCAGATAATTTTATTGAATTCTATAACAGCCGGCATTTGGAAAAAGACACGTAATTTGTTATCAACTTTATTTTAATTGGTTGAGAAATATTTGTTTTAGTTTCTATTGACGATATCCGGCTGATTCATTGAGAAATATCTGCCAAAATTGGCAGAAAAAACTTGATTAATTTCATCAATAACAACTCAAATAGAAGAAACCCTGGAAGAGAAAAAACCTGCTCTATGTTTTTTTTTTCATGTGGCACAAAAGTCTGATTTTAATACATATTGAGAAAAAGTAATATAATATTTCGGTATAGTTCTCGGTGACAGTTGACATTTCTTCGATTACATCCATCCCGGTTTTCAAAAACTGAAGAAGAATTTCTACCTGATAAATTATAAGTGTTTTTTTATATATGCTTGTGTGAAGGTTTCCCAGTTGATTTTGTTGAATGAGGTTATAAAAAGAATAAGAACTAAAGAGTTGAAAATAATAAGAATAAAGTCATTGACCAAAAAATTTGCTTTTATGTAAAAATCTTTATATCATTAGGAAAAGTGAGTAATTCTTATTATTTTCAACTTTTTAGTCCTTATTGCCATATGTCCGTGTTTTTTTAGTTTTTTCAAACAATAATTTTATTTTAACTTTTTAGTTCATATTGCTACAGAAGAATAAAGAAGACTACGGGCGGAAAACGCTTCGATTGATTCATCCACATGAGATGGAAGTTATTAATAACATAATTTTGGCGAATATGCTGAGAACAAGTGCATTCGCCATATCTTTGTACGGCCTCAGTGCGTTCACCATATTTTACTACACTATTCACCTCACATCATCAGATCAGCTCCAAGATAACCAAATTATAGTATTGTCATCCAAACTACATAAACATACCAAGTTTCATTTCGATACGACAATTAGAAGTAGGTTATAATTGACTTCCAAGATTTGATTACATTGTTTGTTGGTGAAGCTAACAAAAGCGTGTTAATAAGCTAAGGATTTTCGTTTGGAAAATTGAAGATTCAGCCATATTAACTCAAACAAAGGTTGTCCACTTCTCAAGGTTTTCTAAGAAAATCAAGATTGTGGTCAAAATCTTTCCAAATCTCACATCGATATACTTACTTCCTATTTTCTTCATTATTGAAGAAATCATCACGTTCATTAAGATGAGTTAAATATTTCCGGGATATATCCCAATAATATCAGCTTGGAAATCACGATTATATCCACTTTTTGTCCCCATTTTTTCTCTCCCAAAAATGTACCTCCTTCAGGAGAAAAAAAAACAGATGAGTTCATACTTTTAGGGAGATAAAACTGAAGGGTGGGGAAAAATGCATTTGGGAATTTTTTAACCGACGAAACCAAAAAGGAGGAGGTTCTCTAGTCGACGCGTATATTTTTTTTATGTATGACCACGCATAGGGGTGTTTCATCTTTTAAATTCACCCTATCTACTGAAAAAAGAATTATCGGAATCGGAAGTCTCAGTGAAAAGTAAGGGTAGCAAAATGAAGGATATTGATCACTCACCCTCTGAATTCTGGTCCGTTAACCGATTCTAACAGGCATAACTTTGTACTGGGTTCTTCAATTTGGATGATTCTTTCTTTATTAGATAGGGTATACCTCATAGTTGATCATATTTGGATTTCGAATGAAATTATCCACCCTTACGGGTAGAAAAATTGGGGATAATTGATTTTTCACTTGTGAACATTGGCACACATATGTAGTTGACAATGACAGATCGCTATTGTCATTATTTTTGTTCTCCTACATCCGTCACAATCATTATATTCTATGAGAGGATGGAATTATATACAAAGTAACGAAATAAACTTACCATAACAACAAACATATTTTTTTTTATTGGTGCCCCTTTTTACCCATTTAAAGCACGCCTCAGCGTGTTTAAATCGAACTTTAAAAAACGCGCGTTTTTTAAAGGTAACCATGACAACATCAACAAATCGAGAAACGTGAAGTCTAAATGAAAAATTTTTGATTATTGATCTGACAGGAGTACCTTGTAACGTCAGATAAAATATTACTCACAATTCGTTCATTTATATGTGCTCCTCCATCCATTTGATGAACTTTTCATATTTTTTTTATATATATCACTGGATTTTCGCGGTATTAACCGCGATTCTGCCTCACTTTTCAAAAAATCGATATTAGAATCATTCATTTTTGAGCTCTGGTGACAACAAATATTGATCTTTGGTAACAAATTGCAAATGAATGTTTTTCTCATTTCCATGACAACGAAAGGTATACTGATGTCACATCACGAATTCAACCTTCTTGCATTATTAGTTCTTATTTCTATTTTTTGTAGTAATAATACCAGTATATATGATTTCAAAGTGCACCAATAAAAAAAAATAACGTAAAGTATTCGTGGATAACTGGTCTTAAAAACACTTGCTCTATCGCGCGTGTTTTAAAGCCCTTTTTATCCACTTATACTTTAATATACTATATATTACAACAAATAGTAAAAGTAGATAATCATATTATTTAACTGGTAATAGTTAAAGTAAGGTGGGTAAGTAAGTATTTTGGAAGTAATAAAAAAACAAGTAGGTAGTAATTAGTAGATTTCCGCCACAAAAAATTGAAAAATAAAAACTTTTTAACAAAAAATTAAACCGACGAAATACGCAACTGAAAAGTAAAAAATAAAATAAACGTTAGTCTCAATAAATAAGCTCCTAAACTAATGTAAGTAACTAATTTCGAGTCGGCGCCAAACAAACAATCAACGAACATCATTAAATTACTTCAAAAAAATTATCAGAATGTCACCGCGCAACTCGATGCCATCATTTTACGTCTTACCTAATTAATTTGCTTGTTTGTTTGGTGCCGACTCAAAATTAATTACTTACATTAGTTTAGGAGCTTAGTTATTGAGACTAAGAAGGTTTATTTCATTTTCTACTTTGCAGTTCCGTATTTCGTCGGTTTAATTTTTTGTTAAAAATTTTTTTTTTGCTAACATTTTTCTTGATAATGATTTTGATCGTGGGATTTTGTTTCTAAAAGCTCGACTAGACTTATGAACTATAAAAATTATTCCTCCAATGAGTGCCTACGTTCACGTACAATCATTAATTAGGTACCAAATAAAAATCCCCTCGATCCTTTCCAGCGACTTAACATTCATCAACCACATCCAGGTTAAAGAACAATCCGCACAATGTAACATTTTTGAACCTCCCTGTATAACCAAGAATTAAAATTGACGGCAATTCTGGCAATTAGGATCCCAAAAAGTGATTCATACATGAGTAATGCGCCTGTCTAAAGAAGCTAGCCGAGTTCCTCCACTCTGTACTCGATAGCAGTGTTGCCAATTACAGAGGAATTTCCCCCATTTGGGGACATTCATAGTTTCATGAAAATTTCGGTTCGAACAAAAGATAGGTTTTTAATTTGGAAAATATAACATCATTCAAAGGAACAATTTATTCCAGCCTTCCTTAGAAGCAGTTATAGGTTTTTTCCATAAAACTTCAACTGAAAACAGTTCTTGTGTAAATATCACATGTGTTTCAATAGAAGCTATATATCTACTAGGTTATTATTTTTTATATGTTCACGTTATATGTTTATTTCCTAGAAATAACAAAATATACAAGGAAAAAAGTCATTCAAAGAAGACTGGTAAAAAAAGCTTGAGGTAGTTATCAGAATATTCTATTATACTCGAAAATTTAAATAATTCAATACCATAACAGGCTCCTAAGAAAAAATATGATGAACCACCAACAGAAAATTGAAAACTATTTTTTTGTGTCCATTTTGTCAAATTAATACAATCAGTGTTCAGGGTCTCCATAAATATTCTTCTGAGCGAATAATTCAAAATCCTGACTGCATAAAACTCAAAGTCTACACCGAGACCTTCGAATTGACTTGTTGAGAAATTTCGTCTGAGCAACTGGCAACTCTGCCCCGTATAGAGAGCGCTAAACTTTTGAATGTTGTTCCATCTCAGTTTGCATTGGTCTTCCCACACAGAGCGGTATTGTGACTTGTCGCTGCTATTCCGAAACATGATAGTAGAAAAGTGTTTTGTAATGTTGTACATGAAACGTTTAGTGTGATTGTGACGAAATGTGTACAAAGAGCGGATATACGACTCCTAATAAAGGTAAATGGAATGATTAGAGAGTTCCTTGTCGCGAGAGGATCTGATTTATTGCCTAGGCGAGAGAATTATCAACATCTGGTCCAATTTGCCTAACTCCAAAGTTATTATTGTCATCGGTTCTCCGAGCATATGCGCGCAATGTATGAATATCATTTGCTGGGTTCTATTACTTCAAATAATGAATCAGAGATAGAATCATTGCACCGAAAAATCTCGCAGTGATCATTTATCTTTATCTTATCTAAATAAATGGGATTCTTTTCCGGAGTAAAAATACATTTTCAATCTGGAATTTGTATATTTGAATTTATTTGTGTTTTCCTGAATCATCCAGAAATAAATAAAGTTGGAACTTTGGACCACCGATAGGCTACAAAGGTTTATTCATTCAATGTTGATGTTATTTGTTGTGACATGTGTCAGATTTATGATATTTTTGACCGCTGCTCCAGAAATTGCAGTTTAATGTTACCTTCTACTATTAGCTTTTGAAATTTTACTACTTGAACATCTGTTTCATGTCATTCAACCTTATTATCACAACGATTTGGGTTATTCTTCCATCCAGTTGAAAAAAAAGGCTACCGCACCAGTTTCAATTATGTTGCTTCTCACAAACACCATGAATTTATGACATTGGAAGTTATTAATTTTTTAACACATGCTTTATTACCTTCACCTGCATGTATGTATATATTTTGAATTGATTTTCACCCACTTCCAGACTTCGGAATCATTTGAAATTTTGTACACGTGTTATGAACCGACGACAATACAATAATTGCATAGCTATGACCTAGTATTCTTACCAAGATCGTCAGAAAAAATAATTTACATTACAAAGATATGGCGAACGCGTTGGTTGGTCTCGGCACATTCACCAAAATTTAGTAAAAACTCCCAGCCCATGTGGATGAATCAATCGGAAGAGTGATTCTTCCGGAGTCGTTTTTAGTCTCTTGTAGCAATATGGACTAAAGAGTAAAAAATAAAATTATAATTTTTTTTGAATAAAGTCATCAAAAAAGTTCCTCTCATGTAAAAAAAGCGTAGGGTGTTCTTAACTTACTTTTCATAATGATATTAAGGTAACTGGTATCAAGTATTTCACGCTTTTTTTGCATAAGAGGAAATTTTTCGGTTAATAACTCTATTATTATTATTTTTAACTTACTAGCCGCATTGCTTTATAAGAGTGTTTTTTTAGTTTTTTTCAAACTGTAATTTTTTCTATTGTTTTTTGGCAAAGTCTGCAATAATTTGGTTACACACTAAAGCAACAACAAAAAATATTCTGAACTCTCAAAGTTCTATATAATAGACATGATATCCACAGTCAAGCAAGGAGACACATTTTCCACGTTTCGCATTGAGGTAGCGGTACCACAGGGTAGCTCTTCAGGGCCCATTTCTTACTTGTTGTTTTTTTCTGAAATCTCACAAGATACCACTGCTGAAGATAGGACGATTTTGTTTTTTTAAGAAAGACCTTGGATGTGTAAAACAAGGTGACAAATGAATTTAATGAATGTATTTGAAAAACATTTATGTGAATATCACAAATAAACTTCCATGGAGCTATTATGAAGCGGTAATGAAAATCATGCAATAAAGCATTATATTAATTTTACTTATGGATTTTCTCAGAGTGTCAGCCGTGTCTATCAGAAATTTTGAAACTATTCCATTTCCACAAAGTTGCTGATATGGGTATAAGGGTTCTGAAAAAAAAAACTAGATGACTATGAACAGGGACAAAATGTTTCGACAGTATCCACTTGGTATTTTTTGACTTTAATTTTCGATACGCTTGCGGAAATTTCAATCAAAGTTATGAAAATTAAGTGGCAGTATTTGGTGACGATATGGTCCTTCATCAGCTATCGTTTCGTAAATTTGAACGAGCAATGTGTACATTGAAAGATGGACCCCAAGACCTGAGAGATCCGCAGCACTTGTTTTTGCTGAAATTATTATCGCTAAGAAAATAACATTTGAAAAAAATCACTATATCCTTCAGAGATACATTCGATAAGAACTAGTCAGTGAACAATATGCAGTAGATACATTTTTATACAGGCATTTGGGTGCAAGTCGGAGGATTTCCAAAAACAGGAGTGATCAGGTGATCATATAGGCTTTGAACTCGAATTGGCACACACAGAAACAGTTCTGCAGACCATTCAATTTCAATGCTGAAGGGTGACATTACAAATGATAAAGTTTTGTCTTCCTGCAATTTCTGATTATATATTACATATTATAAACTAATGTATAAAGGTGCATTTCTAAAACATTCCTTAGATCTATCAGTTTTTTACCGATAATATCTAAAATCCTAGAAGTTGTCCACAAACAAATTTTGCAATACGTTACCGTCAATAATCTGGATTCAGAAGAAGGCTCCTCAGGGTTCAGTCTTGAGACCACTTCTCTTTTTGAATGAAATTGCTTGTTATGCTGATGATACCAATTTGTTGTCAAACTTATGACTCGAAGATTACGCAAAACCAACGCTTTAAATCAATAATGGGACTTTGCAACTCACATAATTGTTACTGAAACAATAGGTTTTATTCTGCTCAAGGAAAAATCGTGAGTATCCGAAGTCTCATTTGAATATAGAAATTCACTAGTGTAGTCAAAATTAGAAGCTATATGTTGATGTGGATTCACAATCCGTAAAACATGTTTTGAACATCACCAAGGCTTGTTATTTCAGAATTTCTGCTAAGAAGAATATACTTTTGTTCGTATCCAAAAACATATCTATATTGGTATGGGGGCGCACTGTACTTATTTTCGTAACAATACGGAACAGAGATGGCGAAAAAAATATAAAATATGTATTTGGAAATGAGAAAGTTCCGCTTATATGAGCTAGAGCCGGAAAACGAATGTACCTCCGGTATCCTCTTTTTGTTTTCCTGGATAACAACATATATCAATCTCCCATGAAACTGTACGGGAAGAAAAAATAGAATGATCATCACCATCATTCATATTGTATTTCATTCTTTCTATAGCGGCCGCGTTTTTTTCTCAATTCATTAATAACTGACAGGCATACGACATTTGAACATCCTGGGTACATTAAATGTTCTGCTAAATGTCATGTTTTTCGTGAAATGGATGCAAACGTGTTTTCTACTAGATCTCATGGCAGCCGTACGCCTTTTGGACACACCTGTTATTATTTATTTTTTGGTGAATGCCTCATCAGCCATGTTTTTTAGTTAAATTGATATAACAGATTTAACAGATATATTCATTTAATTATTGACAGCTATACGACATACACCTTGCACTTAAAATATGGCAGACAATGACAGGCTTATATTTTTTGATAAATTGATAACATAAATATGTTCCTGCTAAAAACTTAAGTACCTGCCGTACAACTTTCGTTAAGTACGTTTTTTTCGAATAATCCCATTCCATAGCATCCCAAATCCTTCAAAACATACTCAATATCCTTTCCGTAACACCCTCCGGAAGCTATTTCACGTCTCCCCAATCCAAACTCGATGGAATCGAGAATTCGATGAAGAGTTCATCATCATATCTGATACGCCCATATCTACTGTTTGGGTAACAGATAGCTAAGAATTTTCGAATGAAAAAGTTTTAAACGACAGATCTGAGTGAAGTATCAAGAAACAAGAGTGCTACCTTATTACAAAAGATGCAATCGTTTTTTATATATCCGTATGCAATGATCGTTCAAAGCGAGCCCTATCGAATAGTTTGTCGACACTTATACGACATTCTTAGGCGTCTAGAATTGTTTGTACTAGAACTGTAATCTTTCATGGAGACGTCAGTCGGATAAGAGGCTTTGATTACATGTCTGTAGAAAGAGAATAGATTTATTTTTGTAATGGTGCTGAACAGTTGGCCGATGGGATTCGAGCAGAAAAACAATTTCTGAAGTAAACAAGATGTTAGATAGTTAGTTCGGTTTCAAGATTTGTACAGAAACTAGTGATATATTGAACAATAATCCGTCAAAACGATGCTACATTGCAGAATGAGATCTGGAATAATAATAATATATATATTCAGAGCTTACGGGACCAGTGTTAATGATATAATTCTGTAAATCCTGCATTCATCGTATGTTTCTTGAATTTCGGTTTCGAGCACGTACTGCATTTAAACGAATTTTTTTTTTCTGGGCAATAATTGAATGTTGTTTAAACTAAATTAACTTATATTGAAAGGTAAACATTCCGAATTGAATATTACTGAAAAATATTGTGGAATTTGATAAATCTATCATAAAAAGAGCTTATTTTGAGCAATGGTAGAAAGTGACTGAAGCTCATCAATCAGTAGCAGATGATACCACATTTTTTCATATTTTCGAATAAATCAATTCACTTAGGACTTTCGAAAAAAGCAATAATCTTTTGGATATAAGCTAATAAGTTTTTTTGTCTTAGTTTTTCCATATGGATCATTATACAAACACCTGCCTGATTTTACCCAATGGCTTCTTTTTTGTTTTCCAAGAGTTTCTTGAAACTCTTTTACCACTCCTCAATGAAAGACTTTCTCTTATACCTTCTTCCATTATTCAAAAATTGCAAGAATATAGTTTCAACGGTTAGGTTCCTTCCAATTCTTTCCGTCCACTGTAGGTATCCCCAGTCCCACACTCATTTAATTCGATGCAAGAAATATGCAAAATATAATTATTATAAAATGAAATCCCTTCAATTTAAGGTGAGCGTTCAATGTAGTGTATTTTTATTTCAAGTTGAATCGAGAAACAGTTACACTTTGATAACTCAAATTTAGTAGGTAAACTCAGGAAGCATTAGAATACTAATTGAAATTATTGAGATTTAATTCTTTTCAAAAATTTAGATTTGGTTAGAGAACGTTGTTTGATTATTTCCTCCAGTACACAATCCATATGGAATATTTCTAACGAGGGAACCATTTTTTCTCTCCACAAATTTTCCTCACTTTCTCAACGAATAGTAAGGAAGAGAAATATTCGAGTTGTTCAGAATGAACCGTAAAAATGCCACAGATATTGGAAACTAATTTTTTTTTCTCGAAAATTATGATTTTCAACTTCCAACTACGAATCTTCTGTGGTAAAAATTCAACCAGTGAATTATGGCATCCAAAGATTATTCATTGATTTCATAAAAATCGGTTCATTCCCAACGACTTATTCAAACAAACTAACACAAAAGTCGCAATTAAAATATATATGAACCTATGATACAAAACTAATATATGTCCCGTTGACAATGCTGGCGCTGGAATAATATGTTCTGCCGTAAAATGCGTAACGAGGATTTCGTTATTTCGCCTTCACAGGACAACCCAACTGGCCTGTTTCCAAGCCCTTCAATATAATTACGAATCTCTAGGTAATGGATATAACAACGTTGGATTTTATTTTCAAAGAATGTTATTTCGGAATAACTATTTCACGAATCATCTTCCCGATTCATTTCCAAACCATAATTGATACTTCAAGACAGCTATGACATGGAGTACATAACTTTCTCGTTTGGGTGGCATAATTAATTTGACAGCGAACGTAGTGCTTTGTGACGACTTGTTATGTTCTTATGCATTATAATGAAGTATATTCATGATTATAATTTCTAAAAAAAACGTTGATACTTGGTAGTTACAATTCAACAGGTATAGTTTATTCGGCAGGTAAAAAAGGGGTGTGAGATACATTTGGGAATAAACTAGTTTAAATAAAATCGTCACAAATTTGTCACAAGGAGCAAATAGATATGTACACTGGGATCAATGGTCAAAAAAGAGTTTGTATTCAGATGAATTGCCAGGACCGAAGGGGTTGCACCATTAGTTTTTTTATACGGAAACAATAAACTTGAATATTCAATGATTCAGACGCACCACTCTGTATCCGTTTTTGTCAGCATCCAGCTAATCACATTCAATTCCATCTTTTATATTTACCAACAAACATTCGTATCAATCTCGGCAGTGGGTTTACAAGAGACAATGTAAGCTTGAGCGATGATAACATGGCTATTCTAGTTTATAACGTGATAACACCATCGCTACGAATATGTGTAGTTGAGAATACATTAAGCTTGTCTGCTAATGTTTGTTATTAACGCTTCGACCTTGTACAACTGTATATTCGTTTCTCGGGTTCAGTTGACGCAGGTAGATGTTGATTACCTATTACCTGTTGTGTTGTGAATGTTGTTGGAAGTGGGATGCGAGAGTCATTGATATTTATAAAATTGCTTCTTTCTTGGATGGGTTGTACTTCAAGGACTGGTTCGTTTTTTTGTCTGTTCGATATACAGGGTCTGAAATTCGAGTATTGGTCAGTACACAGATAATAAAATAACTAATGAAAAACAATTTTGAAGACAAGCTTTTATTTAAGCCGTGTACTAAAACGTATAAAATAAATTTAAGTCATCGCTGACAATGATTTGATTATTTTTTGTTTAATTATTTGGTTTTGAAAAGCTTGTCGCGCGAATTGTTCATAAATTAATTTTATTGGACAATGACCAAATAATTCAACAAAATATGATTAAATCATTGTCAGCGATGACTTAACCTTATTTTATACGTTTTAGTAAACGGCTTGAATAAAAGCTTGTCTTCGAAGAGGTATTAGTTATTTTATTTTTTACTTTTTAGTTAGTTCTCTCAATCTGTTCAGTTCTAATAGAGCATCGTTATTACAAGGTCTCTTTCCTGTAAGTTCTGAGCTGAAGGAAATCATGATCTTCGACCCCACAAACTCCCACACACCAATTTTGAATAGAATATGACCATAATCACACAACTCGTCCGCCAATTGAAGTTTTCATCTTGAATTTATAAAAAAATTCAAAATCTCCGACAGCGAAAACCGCCGCATACCAATTTTGAATCGAATCGGACCATAATCACGAAACTCGTCCTCCATCTTAGGGCCGTCATCTTGAATTTATTAATTTCGACAAAAAACTCATAATCTTCGACCCCAAAAACCCCCACACACTAATTTTGAATCGAATCGGACCATAATCACAAAACTCGTCCGCAATCTTAAATTTATGAGTTTTGACAAACATTTCATAATCGGACCATAATTACAAATCTCGTCCGCCATCTTGGATCCGCCATTTTGTTCTTTTCTCCAACAAAAATTCCATAATGCATTGTCACCCGGATTATGAACACCTGCCGAATTTCAAATTAATCAAACGACTAGAAGTCTGGACAAAATTCACTTGCAAGATTTGACCCTAACTAACGAACGAACAAGTGAAACTAAATAAAAGCTTGTAAAAAGGATTCCTTGGTTTGAAGAAATTTGACTCTGCTTCAAGGGCGTTTAGCATATGATATGGGCTTAATGCATGTACATTTTGACCCAATATTAAAAAAACTTGAAGGCAAAACCCTTACTTTCTTATTTCCAAAGTCATATGAATATAAGGCAAAAAAATTTGATATTGTCTTAAAATCATTCTTTTTCCAAATTTCAAAAAGTATTGAGAGAAATGTCACGTTGTTTTAAGTCCAAAGTCATATGAATTTAAAACAAATCAATTTTGGATTTGTCATAATAATCAATGACTTTCGTTCAAACCGTTTCAGAGTTTGTTTTAAAATTGTGCCATTTAAAATGAAAGACAAGTTAATTTTGTCTTGAGATATAGGACTTTTGTTATAACACCACCAGATGTTCAAATCAAAACCTCGTGGTTATAGTGAAATCTTATTTCGAAACCACACGTTCTCCAACGAAGGAATTACTATTTTTCAAAAAGATCTAAAACGGCCTTGGAACAAAATTCATGTGGTTTTGATTAGTATTCATAAAATTCGTTTTATTTTGAATTTTTTTGTTTTAAAGCAAAATTTATAGGAGCCGCTATCTTGAATTTTTGAATGTTGATAATGTAATCATTATTAATTATAATTTTGAATAGAATCGGACCATAATCACAAAACTCGTTCGCTATCTCGGAACCGTCAACTTAAATTTATGAATTTTCACAAAAAATTCTTAATACCCAAAAACTCCTATATATTTATTTTCAAATGGAATCGAACCATAATCACAAAACTCGTCCGCCATCTTGATGACACATGAATACTTATACAAAAAGCTTGTAATAACCCACAACATATCCGACTATCCACTATGTTAATATTTTTTTTTTACATACAATATGAAGGAAGATGACATGCGCAATTGTATTCGGGTAGACTGGAGATTATTCGCATCTTCAACCAAACTCCTATAAGTCTATACAACTTGGGATTTTGAGTCAACCAATCAGGACTGGAGACAAAGTCAATAATTTTATCCCAGAAGCGTTTAGGGCGAAAAGAATATAAAACTCATCACAAAAACAACAATGATTCTCAGTTAAGAGCAAAGTACTTAGAAGAAAGAAATATTCTTTGTTAGAAGAGAAAAAAATCCAAAAGCATCATTATTTTGCCTCCGATCGGGTATTTTTATCACTGTATAAAGTATCGCGTTTAAAAATCCAATAATATCAACAGGATTGATTTGTTTGATAATATGAACAGGATGTTCATAAAATCAGATCTGGAATCATCTGTAACTGAAAGATACACTTTAGTCACTTTCTACGTTCAAGATGACCTCTTGGGAGTTATTCATGTTGAAAAGGATCAGAAGAAATTCAAGTCAATACAATAAAAAAAGGATCAGAACAGAAATGAAATATTTCAATAATCAAATATCGATTATTCATTCCCATATGGTTGGTTGGTAATGGACCGAAGTGTATTTATTGCAAGGTACTGGGTCAACAGATATATAAATGCACGAAATTTAATTCAGAATCAACTTCAACGGGAGAAGACTTCATCTCATAGAAAAGGTTATATTTCAATTGTTTTGATAAGCATTCGACTTCTCAATGCACACGGGATAGGTGCAGGATCTATTTAGGAAAACCTAATACTCTTTAACATGAAAATAAAACTATACTATATAAAAGGTCACTAGAGAATGACCTTATCATTCTCAGTCTCATTCTAAAATGCAAGGATCTACGAATTCTGAAACTCAAAGACATTTCATTATTGTTGTAGATTTTTCAATTTTCAGAAAAATCTTTCTAGTCATTATTCAATTGAGAATGTTTCCTTTTTCATCAAGTAGGAACTATAGGAAAGCAAAACTCCCTGTGAAGGTTTTAATAACTTCGATTTTCAAAATTAAAAAATAATATCGAATGACCGATGCTTTTGAATTTTACTTGAGATTAACAGATCTTTCATAGATTACCAGTCCTTCTTCACTTTAAGCAGGTTATGAATCGTTAAATTTTCCGTCAACGGTGACGTATAGATCGTTCAACTCTCATGACAGCACTTTGGGATATTACTGTGCTGCATCCAGTCCAATCCAGTCTGATAAAAGTAACAGGACTCGATTGGATACTTTAGCCGAATACGAGTCGGTTCAGTTCCTTTATAAGTGTCGAGAGACATTTCGAATAGTTTCAATGACGATGAAATAACGACATACTTATCTTTCCATACAACTGGGAAATGTGAAAGAATTGCAGCTGGAAAAACAAAGAAAGTGGTCTCAAAAGGATATTGAAACGTTTCATTTTATGGCCTTGAGTGTTGCATTTTGTACCTTTTTTCCAGCTGTGGTGTATCTTGCAACGACCATTAATTTGTTTTCCAAAAGATATATTTTCAATTTTCCGATACAGTTATTCAGACAACAATATAGTGTGACGACTTTTAAAAATCTAAGTTTACATCTATGTATGCTTGAGCTTGAATCTCGTGAAATTGTATCGGACACTATAAAAAAGGCCCTTGGTCACTATTTAAGATTGGGATACAGAGGAATTCTGTTTATCAACAACTGATTCATTGCTTGAATATATCTCTCAGTTCAGCGTGACCAAGTCGTTTCATTCATTCTTCTATTATTATCTCGCTAAAACTATTAACAATCGCATATTGACCTTTCTCAGGAAACAGTGTCCCCAGAGGTTAGGCATCAATAAATCATCCCATAAAGATGTTTCCTCTCGATTATCTTGTCATATACAAGGTGGCCAAAAAATTTTCAATCAATAGAAAACATGTAAAATATCCATTTTCCTAAAATATAATCAGAAATAAATAATAATAATAATAAATATATTTATTTCCATATTCCAAGTACATTGAAGAAGGACAATTATAAGAAATATTAAAATTAAGATAGAGAGGAAATCTCATGGGGAAGTTCACCAATTGGTGCTTCACCGCTTAACTCTTGTTGTAGTAAAGTTTTATATTATTTTGCCTATCTAACCTAATCCTAAACTTTTTGGGTCACTTATTAGTTCCTCAATCAACTGTTTAATCACGCTCAAAAAATAGAAAAAAAAAGAAAGAAAAAGTTAAAAATGTAGAAAAGCAGTATAATTAGTAGCAATTGTTCAATAAATGTGTTCTGAGTTGGGTATTGTCAAGAAGAGAATGGCAGACAATGTAAACATCTAATTTGATCATTTTGAGTATTTTTTGTTTTTATTTCATTAAATCATTAGTTATCAGTAGTTAAGATTTTTTTTTTCGTCAATTTTCTTATATACCATAGTTACGAAATTATACGTTTTGTATGCAGGAAAATGTCCTCTTTCAAACGACACTTTCAAAAAAAAACGATGACGTGCTAACTATCACAAATATGACGTCATCCGAAAAAATTATATGTCGAAAAGTGCACGTTTAAAAATCAAAATTGATGTGTCCGAGCGATTTTTCTCTTCTGACCCTGTAAAGATTTCAGATAATTTATTCCAACGTTTACGTGCTCACTTATTTATAAACATAAGATGTTGGGCACGACGCTTGTCGTTCCAGCTCGAAGGGCGAAGGCCAAAAGACAAAAGGCCAAAGACAAAAGGCCAAAGACAAAAGGCCAAAAGACAAAGGACCAAAAGATAAAAGGACAAAAGGCCAAAAGACGAAAGGCCGAAAGACAAAAGGCCAAAAGACAAAAGGTCAAAAGATAAAAGGCCAAAATACAAAAGCTAAAAGGCCAAAAGACAGAAGGTCAAAAGACAGATGGCCATAGAAAAAAGGCCAAAGACAAAAGGCCAAAACACAAAGGGCCAAAAGATAAAAGGCCAAAAGACAAAACCGAAAGACAAAATGCAAAAGACTAAAGGCCAAAAGACAAAGGGCCAAAGACAAAAAGACAAAAGGCCAAAAGACCAAAAGGCCAAAAGTCCAAAACACAAAAAACCAAAAGACAAAAAGACAAAACGCCAAAAGACAAAAGGCCGAAAGACAAAAGGCCTCTGGTGTTAGCGGTTTTGCATGTTATATACTAGGTTTAGGTTATTTTAAAAATTCCAATTTTTGCTCCCCTCCTGCATACGCTTATGAGAGCCCTTTCTAGTGTTGTTTGTACAAGCATCCAATAATTTTTTAAATCTTCTCCTAGCGTTTGTTACTATGCCTGAAAGTACTGGGAAAAGAGTATATGCACTCCGCAAAACACCAAAAAAACCCAGTTTAAGAAAATGCGATTTGTCGTGTTGTGTTGAAGTGATTTATTTGTGGGTGTTTGGGGTTGAAAATGATTTGGGGGAATAATCTATTATTTGTTCTGTGATACGACAGATGACGACATGTTCGGGTAGAGTTCGTTAACTGATTCCTTGCTTCGCTAAAAAGTTGTGTGCATTTTTCCTAGTTGAATAATTAATTTCCACAACTAAAAGAAGATATACAGAACGGCCCACAAAACAATGACACAAACATCGAAATAGCCATAAAGGTAAAAAGAGAAAAAAGACAAGGACTCATGATTGAAGAAGAACATAGCAGTATATCATCCAGATTACGACGGCTATTTTTTCGTAGCAGATTTTGAATATATTATATTAAGTAATTGCTGTATATCACATTTGATCTCATTTAATGTTATTAAACTCCAGTGGGTGTTTAAACTATCTTAACTTGACCCCGATACCACGCGAGAATCAAATTAGGAAATAATCGCTGTTCTAGTAAAAGTTGACTGTACTGAAAAAACAAAATGCCGCCCCAAAGAACTAGTTATTAATTGGTTTTCGATGTGTTAGGTGTAACATTTCGATAGGACTTCTGATCGAATTATTTTCGAAGTAAAGGCGTTGAAAATTGATGAGACTGATTTAGAGAAGCATTAAATCGACCCTGTTATTATATCTCATTCAAATGATCCATTCTAGTCGAGAAATAATTAGATTGGTTTCGGATATGATGGATCAAAGTTGTCGGGTCCTCATGAGGTGCCGAAAATCGATCCTGAATTATACCATATGGTGTGCATCATCTGTGCCCACGGATTTTTTATGATAATTATTTTTCATTCGTTCTGGAGGATGTTCAACAGATGGTATCCAAGTGAATTAACTATTTGTATTGGTGCAGTTATAGAAAAAATATACTTTGAAATGCATCATCATCTACGGAATCCTTTCGTCATTTCTTTTGTGACATGAATAAACTTTCCTTATTAGAAAAATGTCCATGGTTATCAACAGTGTAAAAACTGTGGCACTCGCCTCTTTCATGAATTTTACCACCTCTTTCTTGGAAAATATTCTAGACTTTATAGGACTGTAGCTATTTTTTCCAATAACGCAATAACATTTGCATATTTACTAAATTTTTATTCAGATGTAATGTTGTGAGTGGCATCAAAAAAATTCTCGTGCATAAGCAAGCGATAAGTAAATATGCCAAAATAAGTAAAATATTAATTTCCTGGTAACATAACCGATTTTTCTAAAATTTTCACAGATGCTGTAGAACACCCTGAGAAAAAATAACCATTCGAAATTTACTCGTAGAAATTATTTTTATCAAAATCACTTTTCATACTACGAAAGTTCATTATAGAATTTCCATTTTGGTTTAACCAGTATGCCAAGAAGTGGTAAATTGCTGTCTTAAATTTTGAATCAACAAATTGTGCTCAGCAGTACACACAGAAAGTTTGTGGAAATCTTCAATTCTTACATCAAAAACAACTTGAAAGGATAAAATCCATAGGATCAGACAGCATTATGTCAATTGTAAAATATTGTTTACAAAACACTATTGTCACATGACATAAAAAATCAGTCAAGATACTTAAAACAAATTTGGCCAGGGACTCACGAAAAGATACATATAGATAGATAAAATGTTTTTATCGTTCTAAAAGTCTTATTTTTATTGATTGTTACTAAGTACAATTCCAGAGACCTCAGTCGGGAACACTTGTTACCAAAAAATTGAATATCAATAACCACACAATACTGTTCCAAGAAAACTGTAAATTTCTAGGTACAATTATTGACAGCAACCTCAGATGGGAAGAATGTATCAATACGATCTGCTCCAAATTGAGAAAACACTATTTCGCGATAAAAAATCTGACGAGTTGTCTTGGAGATGAAATAATTTCTGTTTACTATGCATTGGTTTATTCAACTATCAGCTATAACATTGTAGCTTACGGCTTGGCGACCGATAGTGCTCGAGTCTTCCTCGCCCAGAAAAGGATAATTCGCCTAATCTTCCACTTGGATTATCAACAATCATGCAGAAATATCTTTAAGGAAAAAAAACTCCTAACTTTCACTTGTATTTATCTATATAAACTTTTAACTCACAGCTACATTCATAGAAACAGTCTCACAAAAAATTCAAATTTCCATAGCTACCAACAAAAAAAAAATTTTTAAACTAAACAAAAAAATCAAAAACAAATTTCTTCAATTTATTGCCCAATGAACTAAAAAACCAATCGAATTTGTTCAGATTCAAATCAAAACTTAAGTCTTTTCTATTCCAAAATGCATTTTATGATATGAAAGAATTCACGATGTGTTGTCAGCATCCTACAGATTGTTTTAATTCTGCTGGATAGTTTTATATATTTATATTTTTTATGAGGATATTAATAAATAGATTTTATCTTAGCACTAAGTATAATTTAAGTGTGTAATTTGACTTGTCAATCCAATGTAAATTGGTGTCTGATTAATAAACTAAACTTCAAACTTCATTCATTGTGGCCCAGCGGGTGATCGACTGAATGCAGGGACGTACTCGTTGTGACTGATAGGACAATTGAATTTTTTTCCATTTTACAAACTCTAGTAGAAAACGGACGAAACATTTTTAGACAATATGTAATTGACAACAAATAATTTATACACAGAGTATACGATTAAGGAGTGTGTTAGTTCGATGGCATTACTTCACCGATGATTTCTTACCAAAATATTTTGCGTGGGCAAAACCATACATTTTTTATTGTTCCCTGTATAGGTTTTGATGAAGAGAATGAACGGAAGTTTCATTATGATTAATTGATAGACTCAGATTAGGAATATTATTTCAACCAATATTTTGACCCAACCAGATGGTTTTGTTGAAGAGAATGAACAAAAGTTTAATTATGAATAATTTATAGATTTAGATCATTAATATCACTTTATCCATTCAATATTTAACACAAAGTATTTTTCTTGGATTGGATGCTTGCGCTTCCCATTGTGAGTAATTCATAGTTTTAAATCAAGAAAATAGTGTTTTTCAATAAAATAAATTGATTACTAACTCAAAGCATTGCTTATATTGAAGTAAAAATTATTTTCTCGAATTGAGTAAATTTCATTATCAATTCAGCATGAATAATATTTCCATTTATGCAAATCTTCGTATTCTGTCAAGAGATATGTTGATTGAATGATTTTTTTCAAAAAAAAATAATCTCTTTGGTTATATATAAACAAATTATTTACTTGAGTCAATACAGTCATACTTGATCCAATATTTTTTTTGTGTGTGTACAGGTCAATAAGAATATAGAAATTAGTATACTTCAAAAACTAGTTGTCCTCCTTAGGTATCGGTACAGGAGAAATTATCGGTATTATTAGGTGATTATCTGGAGTCTGGTAACACAAAAAAATCCATTTAGATCTAATTACTCATTAAATCATCAGTGTCTCTTGAACAGAAATGGTATTTGATAATGAACTAAGTAATAATCAATCTGCCATCAATTGATTTGAGAGTCCAATCAGTTCACTTAATTGTCCATCATTCCGACTGTCGGTATTTATATTTCACAAAAAAGTTGTTTATTAGACTAATTACCTCCAACCAAGACATAAACTTGTGCTTTTCAGTGCAGGAAAAAGTCACATATGCTTTTTTCAGTTTATAGGTAGATATAATAGAAATACCACCGTCATAATATTTTGGTAAATCTTCACTGAACCCAAAAATATCATCAGTTAGGCACACATGATTCATGTCTTGATTGATGGGAAGGAATTTCTAAATCGGCTTCTTTAGATTCTGTTAGAAACTGCTCATGAATAAAATGTCTTATTAATTAATAATAAAAACAAACTCAAAACGCCATGACATGTGTCAACAATAAATTGAGACATCTACTTTTGCGAATGGCCATGCCATCGGCTTTTTTTCTTTTTTCGATTCGAATTGCGGTCGAAAGAAACAAAGGTACTTTCAAGAACTGACTTGAATATTGACATCCTTGAAGTTCCTCTTGAATCGGATCCGGAGATGTGCTTCTTCATAATCACACATCAAGAGCTGCAGAAGAAAGAAAAACAAAAGAAAACAATTGATAATAACTATAGTTTGTTGCAAAATTCATTTGTTTTATCTATTCTATGCCGGGAGTCGAACCTTGGGCAATCTCTCCATTACCTTAGACGCGTACTCGATTGTTTCACAATAAATGAGAACAAATTCCTTTATCCAGTTATCAATGGAACTATTCTCGATAAATCTTTTGTTACTTCACGTCGTTCGGTGATTCTGAGTGTTCTGAGAATGTGAGTAATATTTTTTCTGCTAATGGACGTTGCCGACAAGGATTGCTCATGAAAAAAATACAAAATTGACCATAAAACATGTCGATTTCATGTCGTATTCGGGCTGAATATTAAAAATGTGTTGAAATATAATTCAATTTCAAGTATTTGGTGGGTTTTCTTTCACTGTCTATGTAATATGTATTTGAAAGAAGTGTGCCACACACTTTTATTCAAAATACTTTTTTTGTATGCGCTCCCTAAAACGACAACTTTGGTAATTAAAAAGAATCCGTAAAATGCTACTTTTACGGACTTGTCCGTAAAGTGTCGTCATGGGAGCACTTTACGAACTGAATTTTATCCATTCATAAAACATAACTGAAAATTTAAGGGTGTTCATAAATATATAAACATTTTGCCGCAGAAAAGCTAGGAATTTGTCGGAATAAAATCGTCAATGGTTATTGTTGCGGTAGGTACAAACATGATGACTTTTACACTTTCTTTCTTCGAACAATCTCAAACAAAATTATATTAAATTCAAACAAGAACTTACACTTACAAGAATATACGATTAATGGTTGAGTTTGGGTTCAAATCAAGTTTTGATGTTCACACCTAAACCTACATACATTTATTGGATGATAACAATTTATATTTTATTTATTTCAAATGTCACTTACTATTCAGGATTATCACGAAGTGGGCGACATCTAGCATTCACGATTCGAATGTCAAACTAGGGGAAAACAGGATTTTGCTGAAGACTAAATACATTAACAATTTTCTTTCAAATGGTTGTCATATTTACTTACAAGTTTATTATATTCAATCTATATCCCCATAATATGTAAGTATAGTTGGATCCTGGAAAAAATGACTGAAAACACAATTAGAGAACATAACAACAAACGCAAATGTTATTGACTAGTTAACATATTTGACATTTGACTCGTCGGTAATAAAAAATCTGATTCGATAATTCAACGGCTTTCTGCCGGTGCTGCCTACAAATATATTTGCGTATTGCTAGCAGAAATAAAATCATAGTTCCTGTATGAAACATTCTTTGGAAAGCTTATACAAAAAAATATTGTATGCAACATGTACGCAAACGGCTTTCGCGGACTCATCTTCAAGATCTAAATCTCCAACAATATCTGTCACACCGTCTACAGATTTATAATTTCCGTAGAAAATTTATGACAATTGCTCTTGTATGGGTACTTGAATAGGAATATCATTGAACATCTACATTTTGTTGCATTCTGATATGAAAATACAGATAATATATTTTCTTTATATCTTTCTACAGCCGCCATTTGGAAAGTATGCGACCGGTTTGGCACATTTTTATTAAATGTTGATGGAAGATAGTTCTGTGCCAAATTCCATTGCACTCGCTTAGAAAATGTGGCTCCCAGTTTTTTTGGATAGCTTACTTTTGGTTCGATTTTTCGTTCTGAATACAACGGAAGATGCTTCATATTACATATTACATTACGATTTGTCCGCGAAAGCCTCATTTTGCGTACTTGTTACATAAACTACTATTTTGTACAAGCTCCAAAAATAACTGATTTGGACACTGAAGAGTCCGCCAAATGCCACTTTAGCGGACTTGCACTTAATCGTCATGCCAGCACTTTAGCGGACTGGAATTTGTTTATTCAGGAAACTTATTATTAATATTCTGAAAACATTCACGGGTGTGAAGTTAGCCACATCCACTGTACACTGAGAAAAATAAAATCTCGATTATTTTCTTTTCTCTTTTTCAGTTTTTTCACATGGATTTTCTTTCATTTAGGTGCGTAAATTCACTAAGATTTCCAGTTTCAACTGAAGAGTGGAAATTTGATCAAACTGATGAATAAGTTCGATTTGAGACAGTGGAATGCTGTTGGAGATATTTTAAAAAATTCACAGAGGCCGCAAATGGCTTTGTACACCTTTATGCTTGTAATATGTTAATTATATTGGACTTTTTTTCATCGCTGATGAGACGCCAGAATTTGCCAGGCCGTCGAAGGGGGTGAAATAGGGGTTGATATATTTTGAAAATTCACAGAGGCCTCAAATGGCTTTGTACACCTTCTTGCTTGTGATATGTTATTGTTATTCGTCTTTTCTTCATCGCTGAGAGACGCCTAAATTTGCCAGGCCATCCAAAGGGGGTGAAATAGGGGTTGATATATTTTGAAAATTCAAGAGGCCACAAATGGCTTCGTACACCTTTCTGCTTGTAATATGTTATTGTTATTGGTCTTTTCTTCATCGCTGATGAGACGCCAAAATTTGCCAGGCCATCAAAGGGGGTGAAATAGGGGTTTTTCTATGACTATTGAAAAAAGTGTCATTTATATGACCATTTCTTGATAAGTAATGAACTCTAGTTTCGTCCCCGCGTAGGTAATGATCCATTACTCAACAGGTTCGAACCAATCACAGTTGAACCAGATTCATTACTCAACACTTTGAAGCCAATCACAGATGAGCATATTCATTACTGTGCAGTTGTGTTTGAATTGTTTCCATTCGCAAGTATGCCTTGAGAATTTAACACCTTCAAACTTGTTCTCAAACGTCATAATCATTGAATTGACAGTTCGTTTTGTAAAATATTATAGTTTCTAACGAAAAACAAGAAGAAAAAGATGGATTCGGAAAGTGACAACGAGTGTACCCCACCAGAAATTTGTAGTGCGGCGAAAATAACATCTTCAAATCTATTACCAAATAAATCGAGAAAAAAATATGAGATGATATATGCAATTTTCATGGATTGGCGAAAGAAAAATAATGTGAATTCGTTTTCGGAAAATCTACTTCTAGCATATTTTTCCCAATTAGCTGAAAAATATAAATCGTCCTCGCTTTGGACACAATATTCAATGTTAAGAAGTACCATTCTAATCAACCACGACGTCAACATAGAACGTTATTCAAAATTACGTGCGTTTTTGAAACGCAAATCCGATGGTTATATACCGAGAAAGGCTCTAAACATTCACCCCAGATGAAATAAATTCATTCATAAACAAAGCACCTGAGGAAATATATCTTGCGACAAAGGTAAAAAATTGATATTTTTTCAAAAGTTCACTTAATTAAATGAGAGAACCTAGTTAGGAACTTGAATAGCTTCATATCACTTTAATTTGCAAGCACCTCGGTAGCACATAGCTTAAGCTCTAGACTTTCAATCCAGTGATCGTGAGTTCGAATCACGCTGTCGCCGGTGAGGTTTTTTTTCTTTTCCAACCACTGGTTTAACAATTATCAAACTGTTTTAAATTGAATAAAATAACGAAAATTGGAAATATTTTTTATGTGATCATGGGAATCATGGGAGCCTGTCGTGCGAATGAAATGCACTCTATGAAAATAGGGGACTTGGAAGATCTTGTATCGGCTATATTAGTCACCATACGACAAATTTCATTCTCGCGAGTAATGGCCACATTTCTCGCTCGTTGATACTATTATATCATTCAAACTTTGTAATTTTAGGTATTATGAAAAAATGTATAGAAGCAGTGTGGCTTGTATGGTTGAGAGAAATATCGAGAGGAACTACCTAGATAGTGAATTTCAAGTTTTGTTGCGATTTTTGTGGAATAGGAGAATCATAAGAGGTTTGGAAAAAAGAACTTTCGACAGATGCGATGTTGACAGATGCAGGGGTTGGTGGCGCGGAAGTAGAAGAACTGCTGGAGAAGAAGAATTAATTTATAATAATAATAATAACAATTGGTGGAACGACTTTCGTTAAGTTATATAAGTTTGGCTTGACAAAGTCGATTCCGTTATGATAATGAACAGGTGAAAGGACTTTCAAGCTCCTTTAAGGTTGTCTTGATCGATTCTTCTCAATAAAGATGAGACTTTCAAACTCCTTATTCAATATAAGGTTTGCTTGAAAAGGCTCTTCTTGAGAAGTTGAAAATAGTGAGAGAGATGGTCTTTTCATGAAACCCTTAATCCATACAAGGCATTTCGATGTGAGCCTGAAGTTAGAAGAAGAAAAAGAGTGTTTTAAAAATTTCACAAGAAATATAGAACTTTACTTTCTACTATTAGTCTACTCGAAAAGTTGAAAATGGTCTAAAATAGAGATACTGCTCTTAAAATTAAGTGTGATAGCTCATTGGATCCGGAATAACGCCTAGAAAAATGTGCCAAAAGCGTGTATTAGCACATGAAAAATTGCAAAAGTTATAAACAATTGAAGATGAAAAAAAAATGGCATTTTGTTTTTTGCCAATATTTCATAAAGTATTAATATTTAAGAAATTTCAAAAACAGATTCTGAAAGAGGAGGAAATTTCCAATAAAAAATTCCCAGCTCCCGGAACTCTATCTCCATTATTTATAATTAATTCAACGCTGAAAATGGGTCTCCGAGCGACATTTTTAGGTTGCGCGCGCGGCGTCAAAAGCGAGTACGACACATTAATGTATTTAAGGTATTAATTATTTTTTTTATTTGAAAAAATTATGGTGTATTCGGAAAACTATAAATAATTTATTCCCGGTGGAAATTTTACTAAAAGATTATTTTTCAACAAGTTAAACGATTGGTAACTAACAAAATTTTCTCGAACTTCTGTCTTAATTGTAAATAAAAAAAAATGTTTAAATAATTGTCGTAAAAAATTCTCGCTCCGTAGAGCCTTTCTTATAAACATACTTAACAAGATCACGCCATACAAGTTGAAAAAATATTCATACTTTGTTTATAATAATTTTTGTACTTGAACAAAAACTAAAAAATCCAAGTAATGTTGTTGAAAAAAAAAATGTTTTCCTCAATCATCATATGATCGTTTATTCATCAATATAAGATATAAATTGATTTGCAAAAAAAATTTTTTTCGCCATTTGTTGATTTTTTATTTCAATATTTTTGAGGAATTTTTTTTCCACAATTTCATTATATAACAAATATTATGATTTTTAATTTTTTTAAATTTTTTTTAAATAATTAGTTAAAATTTTTCTCTCTAAAAATCATAATTGACAGTCTTCTATGGAGTAACAAAAAACAATTTTTTTTTATCAATAATTCCATTGTTTATTAACTTACCAATTTGTTATAAACAAATTTTTAACTTTGTTAGATTTTTCTTCTGAAATTTCTAAAATTTACAATTTTTTTTTTTTTTATATATGGTTGTTTTTTAAATTTTAGAAGTTTAAAAAAAATCTAATAAATTAAAAATTTTTTTAAAAATTGGTAATTAATAAAAATGGAATTGTTGATAAGAAAAAAATATCTTGTGTTACTTCATAGAAGACTGCCAATTATGATTTTTAGAGAAAAAATAATTCCTTGACTAATTATTTAAACAATAGAAATATTAAAAAAACATTATAAAAAAAAAATTTTTAAAAATTAAAAATAATTTTTTAAAAAAATTTATTCACAAATGACGGATTTTTTTATTTTGCAAATCAATTTATATCTTGTATTAATGAAAAACTTTAATATGATGATTAAGAAAAAAAAATTTTTAACACAACTTGGATTTTTAGTTTTTGTTCAAGTACAAAATAGTATATTAAAGTATAAGTGGATAAAGGGCTTTAAACACGCGCGATTTTTCGAGCACGACGGCGCAGCCGGAGTGCTCGAAATAGAGCAAGTGTTTTTAAGACCAGTTATCCACGAATACTTTACGTTATTTTTTTTTATTGGTGCACTTTGAAATCATATATACTGGTATTATTACTACAAAAAATAGAACTAAGAACTAATAATGCAAGAAGGTTGAATTCGTGATATGACATCAGTATACCTTTCGTTGTCATGGAAATGAGAAAAACATTCATTTGCAATTTGTTACCAAAGATCAATATTTGTTGTCACCAGAGCTCAAAAATGAATGAGTCTAATATCGATTTTTTGAATAGTGAGGCAGAATCGCGGTAAATACCGCGGAAATCCAGTGATATATATAAAAAAGAATATGAAAAGTTCATCAAATGGATGGAGGAGCACATATAAATGACCGAATTGTGAGTAATATTTTATGTGACGTTACAAGGTACTCCTGTCAGATCAATAATCAAAAATTTGTCATTTAGACTTCACGTTTCTCGATTTGTTGATGTTGTCATGAAAAAAAAAGTTACCTTTAAAAAACGCGCGTTTTTTAAAGTTCGATTTAAACACGCTGAGGCGTGCTTTAAATGGGGTACAAAATTTTTACGACAATTATTTAAAAAAAAAATTTCATTTACAATTAAGACAGAAATTTTAGAAAATTTTGTTAGTTAACAATCGTTTAACTTGTTGAAAAATCAACGTTAAGTAAAATTTCCAACGGGAATGAATTATTCATAATGTTCCGAATATACCATGATTTTTTCAAATTTAAAAAAACATATTTAATACCTTAAATAAATTAATTAATGTGTCGTACTCGCTTTTGACGCCGCGCGTGCAACCTAAAAATGTCGCTCGGAGAACCATTTTCAGCGTTAAATTAAAATGATAAATAATGGAGATACAGTTCCGGGAGCTAGGAGTTTTTCTTAAATATCAATTGTTCAAGAAATATTGGTAAAAAACGAAATGCCATTTTTTTTTCATCTTCAATTGTTTATAACTTTTGCAATTTTTTATGTGCTAATACACGCTTTTGGCACATTTTTCTAGGCGTTATTCCGGATCCAATGAGCTATCACACATAATTTTAAGAGCAGTATCTCTATTTTAGACCATTTTCAACTTGTCGAGTAGACTATATTCCTAATACATTCCTTCGAATATTGCATCTCACTGATTTGTTTGTGTCTGGTATATCATTGACATTACATCAGCACTTTACAAGAATACTTGTAATTCAAAAAAAACTCTAATGGCTCCGTAAGCAAGGTTGCAACAGGCCCCTGCGGCTAACCTTGAGCCATACCATATCGGTAAACTTTATTGTCCGTTATTAAATTCCCGCGGCCATTACGAACGCAATAAACAATTGAATAACGTTCGTTTGTCTTCCTTTGTTTCAGGCTCGTCGCCAGACTTGATGCCGAGTATTATGGGCGCATTTGATGCCATTATAGGAAGTCCGATAAAAGAAAACAACGACGATGCCGATACAGAAGTGAACGCTGAAGTGAGAACGAGCACGCCCAAAAGGAGCCATCAAGTCAGTAATTTCGCCAATTTGTCGCCGGGCGTACAGAAAATCTTGTCGAACGTGCCCGATCAGGAGATCAGCAAGAAATTCAGCTCGGAAGAAACTTTGGGAGCGAGGAGATTCGGCAGCAAACCCGCCTACAGGTCGTTCAGATCGCCGGACAAGGCTCTGAACAAGAGCAACGAAAATCTGGAGATCATCTCCTCGAATGTGCAGAAGATGTTGTCGAATCTACCGGATACGGAACTGGTGATAAGCGCGAGTACGTTGAACCTGTCGAAGAACAATTCGTATCTGTTCAAGTCGGCGAGTCGTAGCGAGTTTTTGAACAAACTTTTGTGCGAGGGGAGCGCCGGAAAGGGGGGTAGCAACGGGGTGAAACAATTTCTGTATTACTCGGACGGGAATAGCAGGGAGAACGGGGACGCGGCAGAGGGGGAGTTTGACGTTTGTGACAGTGAAAAATGTGAGAATTGTGATAGTTATAGTCAGAAACCGTTGGGTAGTTATTTGCACTCTTCCCAGGGGATCGCCTCTAGGACGCCTGTGGGGAGGAAGAATATGGGAAAATATTTGCAGGTTAGTAAAAAACAAAAATTTATTAATTGGAAAATTGGAAGTAAACGCAGGATTTTTCTTATTTGATTTGCGAATTTTGTTTTATAGACTGAAGCCTTTGAAAATGGTAAAAAGTTGAAAAAAAATAATAGTAGGATGAAACCCATTGGAAAAGGAAGAAAATATAACAAAAATGAAAGGAAAAATAATTTACGGGCGATCTGAGGTCGGAATGTGGTGAGTTTTTAAGGGTAAAAAACCGGGTTTATCTCGATTTCCGGAAAAACTACAAGTTATAAAAAGATCTACAATTTTTGTATTCACACTTTTTTCACATAACCTCAAAATGTATGTGAAAAATTCAAATAACCAAGATTTCGGTTTTTTATTTTTATCCCTTACAAAAAAAAATTTTACACGAAATTTGGTAAAACTTGCCTTTTTATGTCCCAAACACACTGTAATTTTTTTGATTTAAATTATTTATTTTTTCACCTTATTTTGACTTAATATCGAAAAAGCACCCTAATTTTCAATTAAAAATTCTCCCGTAAAAATATCAGCTTTCTTAAAAAAGTTGGTGGACTTTCTGTTCGTTGAAATCTCTACTTTCTGATGGTATAAAAAAAATATACATTACTATGGTAAATGTTCTCACAAAATGCAAAGAAACGAAAAATAAATAATAGTTTAAAAAAACTAATAAACACGCTATTATAGAAAACCAAAGTGAAAAAATAAAAAATAAGAAAAAAAATTATTTTATTTTAAGAAAAGCGTGGGGTGCATGGTATCAATTACCTGTGATCTGAGACATTTCTTACTTTACTGCCCTAGGTTTGTAATGTACTATATAATTATTGATACCATGCACCCCACGCTTTTTTTTTTATTTTTTTTTTCTTATTTTCTATTTTTTTAGTTTGGTTTTCTATGGAAGCGTGTTTTTTGGCATTTTTAAACTATTATTTTTTTCTAACTTTTTAGTCCTTATTGCTATATAAGCGTGTTTTTTTTAGTTTTTTTAAACTATAATTTTATTTTCAACATTTCAGTCTATATTGCGTGTAACGTGTAAAAATATCCGATCTCAAAAACCCCCACATACTAATTTTGAATAGAATCGGACCTTAATCACAAAACTCGTCCGCCATTTTGGGGCCGCCATCGTGAATTTTCCAATTTTGACAAAAGAATCATAATCTCCGACCACGAAAACCCTCAGATACCAATTTTGAAGCGAATCGGACCATAATCACAAAACTCGTCCGCCATTTTGGAGCCGCCATCTTGAATTTTTCAATTTTGACAAAAGAATCATAATCTCCGACCACGAAAACCCTTGGATACCAATTTTGAAGCGAATCGGACCATAATCACAAAACTCGCCCGCCATATTGGAGATTTTGGTTTTTTTTTCAAACAAAAATTTCTCAATGAATTATGAGCACCTGCCAAATTTCAAATCATTCGGACGTCTGAAAGTGGGTGAAAATCAAGTCCAAAGGAGTCGGTTACAAACAAACATACAAGTGAAGCTAATAAAAAGCGTGTAAAAAACTCGAATCCGATTTTTTTTTATCATTATGTACAATTTTGTGCTATTCATTGAAATGTGCACTTTAATTACTCGAGAAACGTAAGATTCCATGTTACATTGATAAACAGAAAAATTGCAAATCGAAATATACTTCTATAATTAACAACCAAATAAGTTAATAAAGTTAATATTTAATAAGACATCTACAATATTTTGAGAAAGTTGTAGAATCTTCTTTAAATTATATGCGTAGATGCCTATTTATTGCCATTTTGAGATAACTTATATACCTCAGTGACCTACGGAAAATTTTAGCCCATCAAAAGGTATTTAATAGAGAAGTGGGGAAGGGGCTAGGAGGGTCTGGGCCTTACTACCTGTTATTTCTTTGCATTTCCTGAGAACATTTACCATAGAAATGTATATTTTTTTACGCCATCAGAAAGTAGAGATTTCATCGAACAAAAAGCCTACCGACTTTTTTTAAAAAGCTGATATTTTGACGGGAGAATTTTCGATTGAAAATTAGGGTGCTTTTTCGAAAATAAGTCAAAATAAAGTGAAAAAATAAATATTTTAAATCAAAAAAATTACAGTGTGTTTGGGACATAAAAAGGTAGGTTTTCACCAAATTTCGGGAGAATTTTTTTTTTGTTAAAGAGCTTATATGAAAAAAGTGTAAATACAAAAGTTGTAGGTAGATCTTTTTATCACCTACACCTACCCTTTAACTTTTTTCCCTTAAAAACTCACCCCTTTCCACTTCCCGACCTCAGATCGCCCGTAAATTATTTTTCCTTTAATTTTTGTTATATTCTCTTCCTTCGCCAATGGGTTTCATCCCACTATTTTTTTTTTTTGTTTCAAAAATGATCGACCTTGGTCTATTATTCTTCGATCGATGTCAAGAGAGATTTGTCGATGATTTCGATGATATCAGACTACTAAACTATTGGTTTTTATCCTGATTGTGATAAAACGAATTTATCGCCAATCTGCCATATTTTATCTCTTCTTTGAGTGTGGAAATCTTTAAGTAATATGCATTTGCCATCAGAGAGCAGTTTTATCTCTTTGCCACGAGATTATTATTGATTGATTTTGGTGTTGCTTCAGTGTACTCATTAATACCCATTGAATTTATTGGTTTTCCATATGATGTTCCTTTTGATTCTTTGATGTTTGACCAATATCACTTTTACTCGATCCGAATCAATGAGGTTAGTTTCTACAAATATTGGGATTTTCGCATAAATTGCAGACTATTTTCATTTTTGCTTCATTGTATTATGCTTTTTTCAAACATTGGAGTTAGCGTGATAACGGCGTTTAATACCTATATGGTAAACGTCAAGTTATGGGGCCAGCCCAGATTTCCACGAACTTTTCACAGATGCTTTGAAACATCATAAAAACACTACAGCAATCGGAATTTTTGCGCGGATTTCAGTCCAAGCGTTACTTGTGAGATTGATTGGTTTGCATTCTACTTGGATAGCAATGTTAGCGAGTTAGGTTGGTTTGTGTTCCTTTCTTTTTTGTGCCCCTACGGTAAATTGAAATGAAAGGATTTTCTGACGTCACGTTATTTGGATGTGTTTGGTAACTTTTGAAATGCAAACGTCAAATGACTTTTTAATAATTCTAGTGCACTGTTTACAATTCTAGAATCGAAAACCGCCCTGCTTTGAGCTAAATATGATTTTTTAGGATTCTAGAGGCTTGTCTTTGCGTATATTTATGATGAGTTTTTGACTGAAAAATAAGAAAACAAAGTTTTGTTCACAGGAGGGCGACCCATATTTAAAATCAATAGAAGCACCAGTTTTTGGGAAAATCAAGGTAAACCTTTCACTGCACTTCCAGAAGTTGAAACAACAACAAATATGATGCCAGAATCAGGTTTTCTGATGGTAATCTGGTATCAGAAATGTTTTTGTTTCAAATTAATTGAATTTTAGGGCGTTCACGGGGGTAAAAATTAACCCCTACTTATTTTGTGTATTTGCTTCTTGACAGAATATTTTGAGAATATTTAGTTAAATCAATAGTAGTAAGTATACTCGTTTTTTTTTCAATTTGACATAGGGTTTTTGTGTAAAGTCAGCTTAGGGTTTTTGTGTAAAATGTCCATGTGAAACTCAAAAAATTACGTTAAAAAAGTTAGAGTTGTTTTTACTGCTTATATCACCACATTTATATTCAAAGAGGATCATTGTTGATGCCAGAATCGTGAATATCGCACAAGAATTAGTGTAGATTTGAAATTCGAAGTGGCTATAAAATCATTTTTTAGATATAAAAAAATGTTTTTTAGAACAAAAGTACCTAAGCTTTAATAGGAAGTTAAGTGCATTCATTTTCAAAAACTAAGCTTTTCCGTAACCAAGTTGGTAGGAATCCGGAAAATTGTTATACATTTTCAAAACACCATGTTTGTTCCCTTTTATTTCACATTGATATACAATTTATTTGGTGTTTGTTCGATTATTATATTACAGGACATTTCATTATTCATTTGCAAGTTAAGGGTGTGTGAATAGAAAAGGAAACAAAGGGAATATCAATGCCCTGCAAAACTTTTGTTGATAGATATACATTTCAGAATGGGAAAAGTAATGGACCCAAAAAGTTACATCAAGAAACTTAAGTCTCCTTCAAGTACCTATTCAGACACCCCTATGAAGTTAGCAAAAACCCAAAAAAATCTAGGCCAAAAATTGTCGTGAATCCAAAAAACTGTCGCGCTTTTAATTTTTGTTGAAGGGGGCGGCAGTGCCACTACATTGAATTTAAGAGTAAAAGTCGAATATTTCAAAAATGTTGTTATTTAAATATATCGTATGATTGTCGAAATCCATTGAACATAACAAAAATACACTAAAATATATTTCAAGGAAAATATACGCTTTTTTATGGATATTTGCTAGTGTCCGTACAAATTTTGAGTTCTTGGCAACATCGCATTCATATAATTAGGAAAAAAAACCGTCAGTGGTGGGGTTCGAACCCACGCTTCGTTTCGAGAGCAAGAGCTTAAACCTGTTAAATCTGACGCCTTATAGGCCAGTTAAAATAGACCGTCAATTCACATTGAATACAAACATTTCTTTAGCACTGCCGTATGTTGAGGCATCCAGTAAAGACTAAATATAAAAATTTGCACACTCATCCGGTGACCGGAAATTACCCAAATTCGCGTAAAACGTCAATTTGCAATATCTCCTTGGACAAAATTGCAAACATTGTGCATATTGCAGGTATATTCCCTAACTTCTTTTCTACATTCCTTGTAAAATTTGCCCACGCAATTTTCATCCGGAAATACGAATAATCCTTGATTGCGTTGTAATTTGCGCTAATTCTGGTTACAAAATTGTGAACATTGTGCAAATTTGTGCTAAAATCATGGTTTCGTCACCCCTAAAATGGTTTAAATTTGCAAACTTTTCATGTGTACGGATCATGAAAAAATTATGGATAATGCTAAAAATGCAAATGACACAAAATTCCAAACTTTGTGCAATTTTTTCTCAAAGTTCTGATTGGCAAAAAAGTCTATCTATGAATTTGTAACCCTATGAAACGTCGGGAAAACAGGGCAATAGAATATTATCAATTAAGACGATTTTCGCGGATGACACAAAATTCCAAACATTGTGCCAATTTTTTCTCCAAGTTTTGAAATGGCAAACAAGTCTATCTATAAATTGTCAACCCTATAAACCGTCGGAAAAGCAGTTCAATGGGATATTGTCAATTAAGGGAATTTTTGCGAAATGTCAATTTTTTTGCAATTTTCGCTCAATAATTGAACCCGATCTGGTGGAATCGGCTTTTATTAACAAAGGATAATTATTCAAGGACCAAATTACCGAACTCGGTAATTTTTCGTCCTTGTAAGCGAATTGTCAAGTTAATCGTCATTTTCATGATACCCAATAGTGAAATTAGACGATTCTACCGAATGGTTATATCAGATGATGCACTGTATAGTTCCAACACATAGTTTTACTTGATAATTTTCAATGAAACAATAGAGTTTACATTAGAGAATACTGTACTTCGAATTCGTTTACATTTTACGAGATTTATTCCATAATTCTCTGAAAAACAGATAATAGGCGAGATCACAAACTCACGAATTTGCTTCATATGTGCTTGAAGTTGAAATATATTGATAAAATATTATGTGTGCATAGTTTTTCCTAGAGAAATATTCTATTGCCCGTCTTTCCCGACTTTTTATAGGGTTGCAAATTCATATGCAGACTTGTCTGCCATAGCAGAACTTTAAGAAAAAATTGTGCAAAGTTTGGAATTTTGTGGCATTTGCGAAAATTGCTTCTAACAATAATGTTCATTTCCGCCATCTTCCGGGATACTGAAAAAGGTGCAAACCACCAAAGTTTGCAAAGCACGAAAACATTGTTTGAAATTTCGTGGCCCCTAAAATGTTGCCCCTGAGACTGTTTTTAGCGTTATCCATAATGTTTTGATGTTCCGTACACATGACAAGTTTGCAAATTTAAAGCACTTTAGGGGTGACGGAACCATGATTTTACCAGAAATTTGCACAATGTTTGCAATTTTATAACCAGAATTAGCGCTAATCACAACGTAATCAAGGATTATTCGTATTTCCGGATAAAAATTGCGTGTGCAAATTTTACAACGGATGTAGGAAATAAGTTAGGGAATATACCTGCAATTTGCACAATTTCTGCAATTTTGTGCAAATATTGCAAATTGACGTTTTACGCGAATTTGGGTAATTTCCGGTCACCGGATGAGTGTGCAAATTTTTATATTTAGTCTTTACTGGATGCCTCAACATATGGCAGTGCTAGAGAAATGTTTGTAATCAATGTGAATTGACGATCTATTTTGACTGGCCTATAAGGCATCAGATTCAACAGGTTTAAGCTATTGGTCTCGAAACAAAGCGTGGTTCGAACCCCACAACTGACGGGTTTTTTCCATTCGAAATTGAAAAATTATTTGTTTTGGGACGAATATTCAAATAAAAAAAACAAATCATTTCTTAATTTCTGAGGGAATAATAAAAAAAAAATCAGATGGTGGGAGATTCGATCCCAGCACGCTTTCTATGAGATCCAGAGCTTAAATATTTTAAATCTGGCCCCTTAGACTGCTCGGTTGTGAGTATATTAAGTGTCTCAGAATATTACGATACTTTAACGTAGCTGAAGGTTTTATGTACCTTTTGTACCTTCTACCTGTAAAAGGGTCCCGCTTTCTGGCTAGCAAGTACGCATTCGTTCTCAACTACATATCACACTATTCATACAAAAAATTTCAGCTTTGATAAAATGACCTATAATGCCGATTAATTCCAAATGTTGCAAGCCATCAACAACGACAACAATGTTGTTTTCCCACAAATCGTTTGTAATTCGATTGGCATACCCACTTGTCCAGATCGCGTTCTAACCTCCCCAAAGTTTTTTGATCAAACATCATACCGTCCTCATTTCTTTTTTGCGACCAACAAATGCTTCCCGCATCCTAAAATAAAACGCATTCATTAAGCGAACAATAGCCTTTGTGTTCCTAAATTTGGACTTGCAAGCGGACCTCGGCCATTAAGGGCATCAACTTTTGAGAAAGAATGATCTGACCACAGCCGAAGTTCGAGAAACAAATGTTATATCACTGTCGGTGTTCTTTGTCGTTTTGAATACAGGCTGGAAGATGACAATTGACAAGGGACAATTGATCAGATTCTCAGTGTTTGGAGTATAAATCTGAGTTTGTTTTTGAATGAATTTTATCCTTGATTATGAATTATAGTGTGAAAGCCATCAAATCAGAGATACATAGGTTGAGGTTGGCACAGGAGTATATAACTATTATAATTAATTAAAGATTATTTCGACACAGGTCTTATTAATTTAATTTTCAATAAATTCTTAATCCAAAAGTATTGATTCAAGTAGGTACAAATGTTTCAATAATCTCACTGATTCCAAGCTTTCAAACAACACAAAAAGTTTCATCAAAATCGGTCCAGTACTTTTTGCGTGATGCTCGAACATACAAACAGACAATTACAGTTTTACAATTTCATAATAGTTATAAATGACCAAAATCATGTGGAACAGCACCCATTCAATTTTTGTATGTTAGTCAGCTATTTACCACTTTTACCGAGTTTTTCCTTTGTTTTTCCATTCCTATTTTCAGGTGCGTGCTTTTTCTCAACCGCTCTACCACAAAGAACCCAGCACTAAAACATATGGGAAATTGGCTCTCGGTCGAATTGGCTGAAATTGTATTATGTTATAGTAGGATGGGTCATTAGAAAAAAGTGTGAGTTTTAATGATTTTGTATGTTTAGTTTCTGAGATATAAGCGGCCAAAGTTCGTAAAAACGTTGTATTGGGGTAGGATTGACAAAGAAAAAAACAGTTTTTTTAGTCGAAATAAGACAAAGTAAGGATGGAAATGTATTGATCGGAACTCATAAACATGTTCAATCATAATCTTATTGATGATAGTACATTAGGGTGTATACGGGGCATAGTAAAAAAATCGTTTTTCTGGATTTTTTTTCCAGAACTATTTCAAAACCAACAAGTTATATTTTGTTAATATATCATAGTTTTAGTCTATTGTAGGCGAAAAAACGTATTTTTTTCTTGATGTCTCTCTGCTTGAAATATATATGTATATTTTTTAATTTTAGAGTATACCCCTATACTGAAAACAATTGACAGATCGATTTTTATATATGGGGTAGATTAATGGGATTTAGATATATGGGGTAACTTATCGATTTAACAAAATTTTATGGAACCCTTCGATACATTCAATTTTATTATAAAACTTTTCGAAATAAATTATTTGATACTATAAACAACAAAAACCACACTCAACAACAATTTGGAACTCAACAGTATATAGTAAAAAAAATCGAATTATAAATAACGACTTTTAACATAAAAAGTGAATTAATATTATGGAAATTATAATATAACAAATCGAAATGAACCTGATGAAGATATTGTATAGCGAAACACGCGTCGTGCTTTAGTGAACCCTTAGGTAGTGAAAATCTTATAGTGTATTGTAGTAGTGAGCTCTAAATGAAATTGAAACTAATTAGTTATAAACAACATAAACAACAATTTACATAATTGAACTCTCAAAAAATAAACAATAAACAAAACCCAAATTCAAATAAAATTATTAATATTTTTATTGAATGGTCTATTTGCGCAATCTAAAACATTTCTCAATAGTTTATGGCTAGGGTACTTCATTGTTTCTATTTGAAATTGATATGCGTAATCCTGAACCTGGACTATTACGCTGCCGCATAGCGTCCAGATTAAGGAATGCTATAAAGTATCAACTGTGGATATCCTTTAGTATTATTCTTGATCCACCTGCAAATGAACGTGTTCTAAGCTACTACTGTACCTGCAAAAATGGAGCAAGAACAGTGGGATGCTGTTCCCATATTTGCAGCGTACTTTGGTACCTAGGATATGCTCGTCATCAAGAAACAATAAAGTACCCTAGCCATGAACTATCAAACAATGTTTTAGATTGCGCAAATACACCAATAAATAACAATATTAATAATATTATTTGAATTTGGGTTTTGTTTATTGTTTGTTTTTTTGAGAGTTCAATTATGTAAATTGTTGTTTATGTTGTTTATAACTAATTAGTTTCAATTTCAATCACTACTACAATACACTATAAGATTTTCACTACCTAAGGGTTTACTAAAGCACCACGCGGGTTTTGCTATACCATAGCTTCATCAGGTTCATTTCGATTTGTTATATTATAATTTCCATAATATTAATTGACTTTTTATGTTAATTTTTTGTTCCAAATTGTTGTTGGGTTTGGTTTAAATTAATTGACTTTTTATGTTAGAAGTAGTTATTTATTTTCGATTTTCATATATCGTAATACCGTAAACTACAAAAATGCATATCTTAGAAACGCAACATACAAAGTTGATAAAACTATCGTATATGATAGTCAACATTTCAAAATATTGTGAGTAAAATATGGTCCAAATTAACGGAACAGTTTTCTAGATATTCAATAAAAACATTGTAAATGACATAAAAAAAATGTAACGCACCCTGTATCTAAATGAAAGGAAATATTGAACAATTGAGTTCATCAGAATGTTACCCTATCTTTTATTCAATGGGCAATAGCAATTAATTCCTTTTTTTTTAAATAAAAAACGATCTGTCAATTGTTTTCAGTATAGGGGTATACTCGAAAATTAAAAAATATATATATTTCGAACAGAGAGAGTCATCAAGAAACAAAACACGTTTTTTCGCCTACAATACACTGAAACTATGATATCTCAACAAAATATAACTTGTTGGTTTTGAAATAGTGCTGGAAAAAAAATTCGGAAAAACTATTTTTTGACTATGTCCCGTACTATCATCAATAAGATTATAATTGAACATGTTTATGAGTTCCGATCAATACATTTTCATCCTCAATTTGTCGTATTTCGACTAAAAAAACTTTTTTTTTCTTTGTCAATCCTACCCCAATACGACGTTTTTAAGAACTTTGGCCGCTTATATCTCAGAAACTAAACATACAAAATCATTTAAACCCACACTTTTTCCTAATGACCCATCCTACTATAACATAATAAAATTTCAGCCAATTCCACCGAGAGCGAATTTCCCATATGTTGTAACTCTAGAAATTGTGCAAATTTCATTACAATAATTGCTGATGCTTGAATATCTATGAATGTATAGGCTTGATTCCATTACCCATTTCATGATTATCCACCATGCAAAGTGGATAAAAATACCACTAGAAATCAATGTTCTGTTCTTTCGAAACACCATCGCTGTTGAAAACTAACAAGACAAAAAATAAACGAGACGGAAGATCGGGTATCTCGAGAAAGTTATATTTGAAACTGAATGCGAGGAATACCTACTTTCAAAAATTATTTCGCTAGCGGTCCGAAACGAAAACTGCAATTAATCATACTTAATGAATATGAAATGAGAACACTTGAAACCTGAACGGTATGTGCGAACCGTGACTAAGTGCCAATCGCTCGTATTTTGTTTTTCTCTTGATTGTATGTGGTTCCTGGACATCAATGTATTCATTTGTATTCATGATTATCAACCCTAACCAAGAGAGGAATAGAATTAACAAAGTTTTCCGCTACTTTATATGCAAATATATCTCCTGACAGTTTCTCTCTCTGTCATTTTCTCTCTCTAGCTTGCTCAGTACATCGTCTCTATTTTCGTGATATACACCTGCCCTTTTCCAAACCGAGAAACCTTTTCCTAAATAACTATTATGAGATTCCAAGGTTGGGGTCAGTTCAGTAGATTTTAAAATAAGCCCCACCAAAATTGATTTTTTCCAACAAAAAATTCTGGCGGAAAGATTTTCATTGTTATATCAATGACTTCCACTAGAATCTCCCAGAGTTTAGTTAGGTTTGGCATCATTGTATCTCACCACTGCTTGCATCCTATAAGGTTGCCAATTTGCCAGTAATTCCTGGCATTTGCCAGGAATAATAAGCTTTGCCAGTAATTATGCCAGTAGTGGTACGATAGCAGGAATTTGCCAGCATGTCAAAACATTTATTAATTGATATTCAAATACAAATTGAAAGGTTACATGAGTAACAAAAATCGAAATTTTAATTTTTTTAAATTTTTTACCAAATGGAACAATATATCTAGGCACCTCTACCTGCTCACGAATCTTTATAAGAGCTGAGAAAGGACACAAATTTCCTTCGTCTCATTTGAAATTGTACATTAGGCTTCTTCAGAAATAAGAGATATTTTCTTTATACCTCGGTCGAAAGTACCTACGTACTTTCTCCATAGATTTTAAAGTAGAAAGTATTGCATTTATGCATCGGTGACATTGACAGACCATGTTATCCGTAAAGCGGGAGCAAATATTTTTCATGTACACCGAGATAGATGAGATTACACGCAAGAAAGTGCGAAAGAGAGAGACGATGAGCGGGAGCAAATATTTAAGCTTTGTGAGTATCCGAAAGAAGGACTGAAGCGAGTAGCAAAAGTTAAACATGAAGCAGAACGAGCGGTCAAATGGAACGTGTATTGTTTATAATAAATAATTGAAAATGTAAGTAGTAACGTACTTTCGACCAGCTATAAAGAAAAATAGTATACACCACACGGACAGGAAAAATTTCCTGCCCCTAAGTAGTGTAATATACTATTTTACTTTTAGAAGATGAACTATAATATTCATGTTCTGGAACCAAAATATGCGCAAACATAAGAGCAAAAATCATTAATAAATGGTTTTCAACGATTTTAATTTTCAAACAAAATTGTAGATAAACAAGAATTAGACGTGTTCTAGTTCATTCATTGGGGAAAAGTTTTCAATTTAAAAAAAGCTATTCAGATTTTTTTTTTATTTAAAGTTGTAATCAGTTTGTTGCTAATATTGCCATTCTTAAACGCCAGTGTCGAAAGACTGTTCAGTTGATAATGTTGAAACAGGTTTGAGAAGTAGGTTAAAACCTGTCACTATTGTTGCAATACTATCAACTAGAGATTCCATTTAGCATCAAAAGGAGGTATATTAAAATTCATTTACACCATCAGATAAGATGATTGATAGCTCAATATGGACGAGAACGTAGATGGTTTTAGTACAAAGAGATTTTTTTACAATATGTTGTAGGTACCTAGTATATTTTACTTTAAGTTTCTTATTGTTCATTGATGATATTATTTCTTTCGTTAGTTCTTTTGTTTTAAACTTTCAAGTTTATACTCAAATAATTAATTTAGTTATTTTTGTTACCTACATTTCAAAAAATATCTTAAATAAAAAAACGATGCATTTCTCATTATCCTATTAAATATAATAAGATTGAAGATAGTTTTGAGAAAAGTTGCAAGTAATTTTGCCAAGAGCTGTTGGCAACACTGGATGACCTACCTCCTGCTTTTGATTGTGCAGTATCCTTGCAAATAGATCGGCGAATGAAGTCATGTAGGAAGCTCATTGATTTTATCTTATATATGCAAGTCTTCTGGGTTTTGGAGTTTGAAAAGTGGGAGACTTTTTCTTACCTACCCAGTATATCTGTTCACTCATGAATAGATAAGTGGCTGCGGCTCTATTCTCATATCGAATTACGGAAATTGTGGTTGGTATAGCCATTGGATGAGTGAAGCTGAATACAACGTTATTTTCTTCACAGAATAAAATAACTTGGTGTGTGTGACATTAACTTGCGGTCAGGAAGCCCTATCGTTCAATGTAATAGATTCTTCGAATTACTGACATGCAAGTAGAAGTGCATTCTGTTTTCTGTGTGAGAAAAAGTTCAATCAAATCAGTGATTTTGTCTTCATCGATATTGTATACAATGGTAACTATTCGCTTATTAAGTGTCACCGAATTGTTTTCTATTAACTTTTTCTTCCTCCCGTCACTATTCAAAATCTTATGACAAGAATAATAATGGTAATTATTTGAATAGATATACTTCCTACCATCCTTATGATCTACAAGAAAGAAATCTATTTAGGCGGAAAAAGAAACATTTTAGAAATCAAATGACTCAGAAGCAATGAAAGTTATGAAAATTTTTAAAAAAAATTTATTTAGATTAAAGTATAAAAGCTTTTGTTATCGAACAATAATTTCATTCAAAGTCAGTACATGCGACAATAGGCGAGATCACTAATTTCTGGAAAAAATACCACAATGTCCAGAACAATGAGAAAAGTGGTTGGATTAAAAAAAAAAAAAATTTTTAGGTATTTAAAAAAAAACAAAGAAATTTTCCTGTTTGAACAATGCGGAAAACGCACCAGGATATGACGTAACAAGTTCAGATCTATCGCCAAGAGCGTAACATAATTACAGAGTTGCCAAGCGTAATTCAAAAAATTTTTTTACATTCTGAGCAGGCCGAAAAAATAATGACATAGCACTCGGTATACATCCATATTATTCAAGAATAACTAAATCTAAAACAGCTATCAAATGAGAAGTCTTTATTTCAATATAACAAACACATGCTGACACAAGTTCTGTTTCATTCTTAGGATGAAACAGAATAACATTTCCTCAGAAGTTCATCAAAACTTGCAACTCGCCGATAGTGCTAGGAATTACAACGTTGCCAAGCGTTATTCATAAAATATGTGTACATGCTCTATTAAAAAAAACTTGCCAGATATTCACTGAGGATTATTATTCATTTAAATAATTATAGACGAAATATAAAAAATTGTAATCCTTCTTGTTATTGTTGTTGTTGAATTTATCGGGGAATATGAAGCAATTTTTTCAATTACCGTTTTTTAACCGACGAAACCAAAAAGGAGGAGGTTCTCTATTCGACCCGTATATTTTTTTTTTCCATCATATTTTTTTATGTATGATCACGCCTAAATTTTTACTGAGGCGTCCGATTCCGATTTTTCAGTGGATAGGGTGTACTTCGAATTTGGTCCCATTTGAATTTAAAAGATCAAATCCACCCCTAAGGGTAGCGAAATGAAGGATATTGATCACTCACCCTCTGAATTCTGGTCCGTTAACCGATTCTATCAGGCATAACTTTGTACTGGGTTCTTCGATTTGGATGATTCTTTTTTTAATAGATAGGGTATACCTTATATTTGGATTTCGAAAGGAATTAGCCACCCTTGCGGGTAGAAAAATAGGGGATAATCTATTTTTCACTAGTGAACATTGGCATACACATACGTAGTTGACAATGACAGATCGCTACTGACATTATTCTTGTTTCACATCCGTCAAAATCAGTATATTTTATGAGAGGATGGAATGATATACAAAGTAATGAAATAAACTAACCAGAACAACGAAAATAATTTATATTACAACAAATAGTAAAAGTAGATAATCATATTATTTAACTGGTAATAGTTGAAGTAAGGTGGGTAAGTAAGTATTTTGGAAGTAATCAAAAAACAAGTAGGTAGTAATTGGTAGATTTTAGCCACAAAAAATTGAAAAATAAAAACATTTTAACAAAAAATTAAACCGACGAAATACGGAACTGAAAAGTAAAAAATAAAATCTTTTTAACAAAAAATTAAACCGACGAATAAATCAACTGAAATGCAAAATAAAATAAACCTTCTTAGTCTAAATGATAATTGAGCTCCTAAACTAATGTAAGTAACTGATTTTGAGTCGGCGCCAAACAAACTAGCAATTGAATTAGGTGAAGCGTAAAATGATGGCAGCGAGATGCACGGCTGCGTTTTGATGACTTCTTTCATAGATAATGATCTTCGATAATTGTTTGTTTGGCGCCGACTCAAAATCAGTTACTGACATTAGTTTAGGAGCTCAATTATTATTTAGACTAAGAAGGTTTATTTTATTTTTTGCTATTCAGTTGATTTTTTCGTCGAGTTTCATTTTTTGTTAAAAAGTTTTCAATGCCATTTTCCGAACGCAGTTGACTGCCATTATTTTTTTTAATTTAGTACATCACAACCTCAATGCACTTTTTCTCATATTCAATACATTTTTTGCAGGTTCCAAGTGAAAGCAGTGCGGGTAGCATCAATAGTACAGCGTCTTCAGAGGTATCCCGACCAGTGTCTCTGACAAGTCTAGGTTCCTGTTCTTCCAGTGGAAGCAGCGGGCATAACCAGCCTGGTTCTGCGTATCTGGCATCGGCGGAGAGTTTGGACAGCGATCCGGAACCCACGGGAAGTCAAGGTCAGTAATGGATCATTTCACCAGATGTTTCTTGCAAAGTCTTGGAATACTAAGTAAATAAATGAAACCAACATAAAGGCTAGGCACCACGGTTTAATTTTATATACGGAACCAACCGACCTTGTGCCAAGAAAAAGTCACTTGAGAGTCGTTGTACTCTTGGAAAAGTTGGCGGTGATTTATTTGTTATGACCAACATGTAGAAAGGCGAAATTCACTAAATTTCGTCTGTTAGATGTGCTGAGGGATCTACGAAATGTAGTATTGAGCAGTACGACACGAAGAGATCAGTCGAGCTCAAATCAACGAGACATCACCTGATGATGGCAAATGTGATTTTTCCGAAACGTTTTTCGGGTTACTCATAGATTTTTATTTCACTTTCAGGGACAATTGTTGGATATTTTCATATCAAGGAATATAATTGTGTTGAATTGGTAGAAACATGGTTTAACATTATTTCTATTGTGTTGAGGAATTCTTGACATGGATCCACGAGTCTGTGATGCTCACTTCTGACCCAACTCTGTACATGTGACCACATTTTAAACATGTTCATATACGTATTTTCACCTGTGGGTGTTTGCGTGACTTTCATATGGACCTCAAAAATCAGTCACGCCACTGGCTGGGCTGAATTTCATGCATAATTCTACGCAGATATATACAGGATGTATGTTTTGAGATAATATCTGGCAGATCCCTCGGAACTACCGGATGCAATGATGAGAATTACAAAGAGAGAGCCTGCTGCGACGCTTGATGGATCGGAGAAAAACATACCCACTTGAATACGAGATTATATTAGCATGTGCAAGCTCTATCCACACAGAGGAACATAAGTACACTAATAGAGGCTTATCAGTGAAGATTCATCGGTTACATAAGCGAAAGTAAAAATAGGTATCGTGTATCAAATTTACCGATTTGAATATTGAATGATACGTATGATTATTGCGAGGAATTAATGCAATGGACTATAATGAAAATGAGAAAAAAATACACAAAGAATGGTTACGTGAGCTACTCGAAAGAAAAGATTTGTTCGCCGACTACTCCTCAGGAGATGAGTCCTTAAAGATTTCACTCCTGCTTCCCCAAACCTCCAAAATTTGGGCTTTCGGGAGGATCGAGATGAGATCGTATGCCTTCTTGTCTAGAAGTTATTTTACCAATGAAGGCTTGAGACTTAATGAAGTTTTTAATAAACTTGTCCATTCCAAAGAGGAAATTTCCCAAAACTATGAAACAGGAGAAGTCATTTCCATTAATAAAACGGGTTTTCCAACAAAAGTCAACATTGGTTTGGAGTTTTCTTTTGAATGCGAAACAACAGAGGAGGTCACTCTCCTACTATGATCTTTTGTGGTCTCAGCAGGGCATTCAACCAGTATTATCAAAATTATAAAACTCTAGAATTAGCGGCTAAGCTCTCAATTATTTCTTCTTTAGTTGACAGTTTTCTATTCGTTAACATAATGGAAGTCGTTTCTGAAGCAGTCACACATATTAATTCTGAAACTGGATTGGTTAAGAAAAGAGTTCCGCAAGGGTCTGTCGTGGGGCCATTTTTGTTGTTGTATATCAACAGTTTTGGTGAATTCCTAATAGATATCCATGTATCAATATATGCTGATGATACCTCAATGATAATATCGGACAAGGAAGATTAATGTAGTTTTTTTTTAATAAGAATGCCTCAAAAAATTTCATACCCCAAACAAAATACCAATAACTGTCTGGGTCAATGATGCATCAATAGGCAACCTTGTGTACATATATGAAACGTGCACTTATATTTTTACAAAAAAAATTAATAAAAAATTTGAGGTATGTAAATTCTTGCCAAAGGAAGGGTTTCTATATTTAATTTTATAAATATAATAAAGTTACCCGCTGATTTGGGTTTGAAAATGGAGGAAACAGATTGCAACAAGGAAAAAGAACGAAAATAAACATTTTATCATTATTATTAAGAGTTCTCTAGTAGAATTAGAAACAAATCTATCAAAAATACAGGATAAAATTTATTTATATGTAATTCATATATATATATATATATATATATATATATATATATATTTTAGGATGTTTTTTTACAACAATTATTTTTGTTATTTGCTCCCAACCGAAAATTTTATTGGAAATGCCCAAAAAAAAATTCCCCGAAAATTTGAGCCCTTAATATTAACATTAAGTACTTTCCCAGAGCGTGGAAAGATTTCCCATTTAAAATACACGTGAAATTTGTATATTTTTTTCAAATATCTATAACTCAGCGGCATTTCATGCTATCATATCGTACCAAAGCGCGATTTACTCAGGATTACATGCTCTACAAAAGTGCCTATTGCAGTAGCTGTAATCTGCACCTGTAAGATTGTACGGGTCACTAAATCTGATTTTTGTAGAAAATTCTTATTTTTTTGACGTTATTCATAGATGACTGGACAATAATCAAGTTAAAATTTATGAAAACAATATACTTATTTATGAAAACAATATACTTATACGTTGTAAAATTGTCTCAAGTCTTTAGAGGACAGTTACTAAGATGTAAAAATTTATTATGTGACACATTTCACACGATGAAGAATGATACAAAACATATGAAAATAGTACTAGTTCTTTTATTAAAATTTATAAAATATTGTTCACGACTGTCTTCACCACCAAGTGAGTAGCAATGCCGTTCCAGGTTGGGAAACATCTGCAGGCAATTGACATGACATATATCAGGTGCCAATGCTACCAATTGTAATTCGTTACCAACATGAATTTGTTGCGTTAGAGCTTTGAATTATTAATGGTGAGATTGTATATGGTTAAATGCTTGTCCAACGTCAATAAATAGGAATAGATTTCACTCAGGTGATTGATATCCTTTTTTTTATTCATACAGTTATTCTCTTCATTGATATGGGCCATTTCTAGACAGGATATTTTTGTTGACAGTGTCTCACTAGCTAAGACCTTCATAGATTCGTAATTCATATTGTGGTGAAACGCCAATCACTTTTATGTGAAATGATTCTGACGCCTAAGGACCTTGAAGTTTGTCCAACATAATTCTTATACTATACGCTACATTCATTTGGGAAACTAAGGTGACTTTGTCTTTGGTTTCGCTGTGAATTGATAGGACTATTTTGTTGGTTATTTTGATATTAGGTAAGCTGTAGAAAATTCTAGATAATTTGGGTGTAATTTCTTTGATGAAGAGTAAGGAAGCGTAATGGGGCAGTATTAGTTGCATTGTTGCCAATGTTGATAATATGTGGTAATTAATCACTCATTGTGGTCCCTAGTGATGCTGAAGTATTGGAACAAAATATTTTTAATATTACTGGCAGGGTATGCATTTCCGAAAAAAAGTTTCATAATAATGTTGAGTTTCTTTTTGTGAAAACGAATGTCAGATATTCTCAACAACCTGTTTTCCATTTGTTTGACTAAATTCACTCTCATCGATTGTTTGTGATATGGCCAGAAGTTAATGTATCTCCCTGAGCTGCATGGTTTTCTCTACCAAACTATCATAATTTTATTATCTGCTGTTCGTATAAACTTTGTGTCTAGAAATGATTCTGAATGTGATACGAATTCTGTTTCAATAGTGAATTGAATATGTGGGTCAAAACAGTTAAAAGTGTCGAGAATCTCTTGGGTACCATCATTAGGCAGTGATACAATAATGCCATCTACTTATTTTTTCATGAAGTGAATTTTGAAAAATAAAACCGATAAAATTAGGTCCAATACACCTTCCATCACGCGAGCTAATATTGGGCGTTCCAAATGTTTGTTTGTATATTTTGTTGTCAAAGGAGAAATATGTGTTTTCGAAAAGGAAGCTCAAAAGAGTTATGAAATTTTCTTCAGTGATATAGCAATGGATGCTAATAATGTTCTAGTGTTTAAGGATTGCTCTTAGGCAAGCCTCTAGAAAGACATTGAATAAATAATAAACCTTAACACCTCAAACATAATTTTACCTTATATAATTACTGTAGTTTCCCTGATGATGGAAATATATATCGAAACAACTCCTACAATATTATAAAGTATGAAATAATGAATCAATAAAGCAAAAATGCTTGCCCAATTTTTTATAGGCCACTGTAACTGTACACCACAATTCCTCGCCAAATTGTTTTTTTTACTAGCGTTCATCATGAACATTGGCAGTTATCAAATTTCTCGATTATAAGAGCCGAAACCTCGTTACAATTACCCCGAGGTCAAGTACCTGTTATATGTGACGTAACACATTTTAGATTGAAGGCCGAAAATGGAGACAAACAAGATATTGTTACGAAATTCCAACCCACAATCGACAATTATTTTTCGTGAATGTGGTAAACAGTAGAGCTCTATTTCATTTCCATTATCATTATTATACGAGTTCAAGGTATGGGCTATTAGGAACAAGCTGCCTCTATATCATTACCCAGCTGGGTTAGTAGTTCCATTGAACTATGTTAATGTCTTGGAATTTCGTTAATACTTCACAGAAATGTTGGAGTATCAGAGGTTATCGGGTCTTTTTTTAAAGTTCAGACTTGGAAATTTCATTGAACTACAACTTGATGATACAAATATTTGATCTGTTGTTAGTTTAACATTCCGGATATATAGAAAAAAAATCTAAATGATATATGTGCATGTATATTTATCTAAAAGTGTTCATAACCTCTAGACATTATTTCCTTATTTATGTAACCAGACTTATTTCTTTGACATGTCCAATACCATGTAGAATGGTCTTAATGGAAGAAATATATTATTATTACGTCCAATTCTCTACTTCACCATCGATTGTCAGGTCTTCAGTATGCTCGAAGAAATGTAATACTGTTTAAACAACTTTGTTATATTGACACGTATACGGATAAGCATGTTCTTTTGTTTGAGAAAATCTTATAAAAACTGACTCGAGAGAAAATAAAAAATGCGTTTTCAATATACAGTGTTCATGTGGTAGAAATTACATAGGTGAAATCACTAGGACCATTAGAAGCTCGAAAACCGAACATCAGTATAACACTGATGTTTCTATCTGAATATAGACTGTCAAAACACGTTTTGAAATCCAACGATGATCAACGAATAGAATGCATTCATACTCATGTTGAAAACATAACAGAGAAATGACAGAATGGTGATTGAATAACACATCGTATACAAAAAATCTGATATCGGTCACGAATGAAGTTCAACATAATAAATCGGCGAAAATGTATTGATGTACCTAAAACCTAAAAAGATAAATAACTTTTTTCTTCGAATAACATATTTCAATGTAGTGTAGTTTCTAGAGGACATTTTTTCATGGGTGGTCAAGCGATAGAAAACCAATTACATTCGCTTATTTTTCTGAAAAATAACATAGCAAGGAACCTGTACGATAATTCGGCCCATATGATAGCAAAATTTGAATTATATCGGACTTTCAATGGGACAAAGAAAGTATAAAGCTGAAAGCCGGTCCAGTTAAAACAACATTTTTACATTATGTAGATTTATATGAGTTTTGTGCCATCATTAATGTGAGTGTAATAAGCATTTGAATAACAGAGGGGGCAGGGGTAGGTAAATGGTTGCATTTCCACTTTCAATAGATTGGCGAGGAACTTTGACGCCATTCGTTAAGCGTCTTCCTGTTCAAAAACAATTTCGGTTCAGACACTGTTATTCAATCTCTACCATGCATCAACGTCATACATTTTCTCATTGAGAATTATTTCCAGCTGACGATCTTTTCTTTTATTTCTGCGGGGTATCCATCCACATGCACTATGCACTTTACGCCATTCGTTGTTGTCGTGGCTATTTTAAATTGCGTGCGGTATGCAAATGTAGAAGAACCTCCGGCGTCTCACGTATCGCAATAACAGTAATTCGATTACATGAAAATTTCACACGAAGAAAAATTTCGTTTTTCTTGCATTATTTTTGCGATTTTTATGATTTGGTATCGTCTCGTCCATTTTCATAGAAATTGCGGGGTCAGTGCCTTAGTGGTATTTTAACTGATTATGAGGCCCTGCTGGGTGTCTAATACCAGCATTCCAGAGTAGGCTTAGCCCGACCAATCATTATTCACTATGAATTTGTGACATAAATTTGAAATTTTCTGCAGACTTAGGACAGCGCAAGATACTAGAATATATTATGAATATTGGTGTGTTTAAAAATATTTTTTTACCCTAGCGATTTTATCTATTTTTGTAAAAAAATTAGTTCAGTTTGTATGTTTCCAATATTAAATTAAACTATTCTAATTCAACATCATCATCACATTCAGAGTTAATATTATTTACATTAATTATAATAATTGTCTGTTAACTTGGAACATCCTACATGTAGTTTCTAAAATTGTTGACAGTATGACCATTTTTAAGTGCCGTCTGATCCACAGAATCTTTTTTTTGAGTACTTCTATGAGTGGATATTTTGTATGGTGTTTCTAAATATACTTCAATAAATGGCTCTTTTGGAATATTTAATGAAAAAAAAGGTATTGTACGATATCACCGATACTACTTTTTGAAATAAAAGACATTGTGATTGCCCGATAACACATCGTTGAAAATATAGTTCAATTCTCTTTCCAACCATCTAATTATTTTGATCATTCCGTTGATTTGTTTTTTCACAATGTGCATTTGAAATGTCAAGCAAAAGTGCGGCTTTTTATAGTCCCCCCCTCCTGTTAACCTTTGAATGGTTCGACGTAGAACAATGAAAAAAAAGGTATTGAATGATATCACCGATGCTACTTTTTGAAATGATAAACATCGTGATTGATATAGATGGCGCGGGGGGCATCAACTTGAAAGTTTCAGATAGCATGGAGGGGGTTATGTGAAAAGATAATTCAATTTCCTTTCCAACCATCTTTTTTTTTTCTCTCATACGTATTTTCACAATATGCATTTGGCAATTACCGAAACTTCCGTCTCCTCCGAAATTGATTTTTGGCCAGCTCCACTGGCCCTATGAACAGTGCCAGTTCTGTTGAATTTTTCAACCATTCCCCTCAAATACTTTCGAGTTATTGGATGATCAGGGAATTTTTCATCAAAAATTCTCTCTGTTGCATGGTAGTTCCCACGGGCCTCACCAAAAATGTAGATTGCTTCAGTTTTCTCTTCGATAGGACGTACAAGAACCATGAGAATGTTTCAAATTCAAAATGATACTAGTAGATGTAGAACGAAACTCTTCTTCAAATACAAATGCGATATAAAGACCAGGTTAGTAATGATATAATCATTATTCATTGTTACATTAGAAATTCTTAAACATCGACAAAATAATCCAATTTCATAATGGGCATTACTAGGTTTGTCAGTTTACTAAATCCGATAAATGATACACTTTATAATTATGCTCATTAAAAATAAATGAGTTGGGTATTATTTGGGTGTAATCTCTTGAAAAGGCTATAAAAGGCTGTTTATTGTATAGATATGGTGGTTTTGTAAACCCAGTTTAGTGAAAATAATTTAGTGAATTTTGTTTACTTCAATATGGATTTTCCTCAACTATCGGCCGTATCAATTTAAAAAATTTGATTAGAGCGCCCTCTGTCGAGTAACTGTAATGTTTTTTCTCTCAAAGAGTAGGATCGGTAATACCATTCAAAATATTTTATATGGAACCGTTCAAAAGTTATCGAGATAAGGGTACCATTCAGGTCCGCACTTATGCTTAACATTTCAAATGTACATTGTGAAAAAACAAATCAACGAAATAATAAAAACAATTAGATGGTTGGAAAGTGAATCGAACTATCTTTTCAACGATGTGTCGCATTACCCTCCCATGCTATTTAAAATTTTGAAGTTGATGTGCCCTCCGCGCCATCTATCGGGCAATCACAATGTCTTTTATTTCAAAAAGTAGTATCATACAATACCTTTTTTTTTCATTGTTCTATGGCGAACCGTTCAAAAGTTATAAGGGGGGGGACCATAAAAAGCTACAAAGTGACATATCAACGAAATGAAAAAAAAATAGATGTTTGGAAAGAGAATTGATTTATCTTTTTAACGATGTGTCACATTACCCTCCCATGCTATTTAAAATTTTGAAGTTGATGCCCCGGGAATTTTTTTTCATTGTTCTAGGCGAACCGTTCAAAAGTTATAAGGGGGGGACCATAAAAAGCTACAAAGTCACATATCAACGAAATGAAAAAAAAAAAATAGATGTTTGGAAAGAGAATTGATTTATCTTTTTAACGATGTGTCACATTACCCTCCCATGCTATTTAAAATTTTGAAGTTGATGTGCCCCCCGCGCTATCTATCGGGCAATCACCATGTCTTTTATTTCAAAAAGTAGTATCATACAATACCTTTTTTTTTCATTGTTCTATGGCGAACCGTTCAAAAGTTATAAGGGGGGGACCATAAAAAGCTACAAAGTCACATATCAACGAAATGAAAAAAAAATAGATGTTTGGAAAGAGAATTGATTTATCTTTTTAACGATGTGTCACATTACCCTCCCATGCTATTTAAAATTTTGAAGTTGATGTGCCCTCCGCGCCATCTATCGGGCAATCACAATGTCTTTTATTTCAAAAGTAGTATCATACAATACCTTTTTTTTCATTGTTCTATGGCGAACCGTTCAAAAGTTATAAGGGGGGGACCATAAAAGCTACAAAGTCACATATCAACGAAATGAAAAAAAAATAGATGTTTGGAAAGAGAATTGATTTATCTTTTTAACGATGTGTCACATTACCCTCCCATGCTATTTAAAATTTTGAAGTTGATGTGCCCTCCGCGCCATCTATCGGGCAATCACAATGTCTTTTATTTCAAAAAGTAGTATCATACAATACCTTTTTTTTTCATTGTTCTATGGCGAACCGTTCAAAAGTTATAAGGGGGGGACCATAAAAAGCTACAAAGTCACATATCCCCCCTTTAAAATTTTGAAGTTGATGTGCCCTCCGCGCCATCTATCGGGCAATCACAATGTCTTTTATTTCAAAAGTAGTATCATACAATACCTTTTTTTTTCATTGTTCTATGGCGAACCGTTCAAAAGTTATAAGGGGGGGACCATAAAAAGCTACAAAGTCACATATCAACGAAATGAAAAAAAAATAGATGTTTGGAAAGAGAATTGATTTATCTTTTTAACGATGTGTCACATTACCCTCCCATGCTATTTAAAATTTTGAAGTTGATGTGCCCTCCGCGCCATCTATCGGGCAATCACAATGTCTTTTATTTCAAAAAGTAGTATCATACAATACCTTTTTTTTTCATTGTTCTATGGCGAACCGTTCAAAAGTTATAAGGGGGGGACCATAAAAAGCTACAAAGTCACATATCAACGAAATGAAAAAAAAATAGATGTTTGGAAAGAGAATTGATTTTTCTTTTTAACGATGTGTCACATTACCCTCCCATGCTATTTAAAATTTTGAAGTTGATGTGCCCTCCGCGCCATCTATCGGGCAATCACAATGTCTTTTATTTCAAAAAGTAGTATCATACAATACCTTTTTTTTCATTGTTCTATGGCGAACCGTTCAAAAGTTATAAGGGGGGACCATAAAAAGCTGCAAAGTCACATTTCAACGAAATGAAAAAAAAAGTTGTTTGGAAAGAGAATTGATTTATCTTTTCAACGATATGCCACAAGACCCCTTATGCTATTTAACATTTTGATGTTGATGTGCCCCCCGCGCCATCTATCGGGCAATCACCATGTCTTTCATTTCAAAAAGTAGTATCGGTGATATCATACAATACATTTTTCCATTGTTCTACGGCGAACAGTTCAACAGGGGGGGGGGTGGACTATTAAAAGCCGCACTGTATATTGTGGAAGATCATTAATATAAAGTAAAAAAAAATACGGTCCCAGTACTGAACCTTGCGGTACTCCGATGTCTATGTCGAATAGTTTTGAGACAGTGTCCTCCCACACAAATATTTTCCTATATTTTATGTAGGATATAATCCATGCAAGGAATTTTCCACGAATATCTATGGTATACAATTCATCAGCAAGTATGTTGAAGTCTATGGAGTCAAAAGCTTTGGATAAATCGAAAATGGAATAGGAGAGCCTATTTTCAATTCGTGTGACCACATTTGCGAATTCGGTTCAGGTCGTTATAAAAAATAGTTTTCATTGTTTGATATTGATGAATGTCATTCAGATCGCGACAGTTCCTCTTTCATCAGTAGTTTTCTCAGATCTGAGAAAACGTGGATATTCGAAATATTGTGAAAGAAGCTTCCGAACAACCTTTTTAAATCCATGCTTCTCTTCTAGGATCAGCAGACAGTGGGATAGCCGAACAAGAACAGCCCACGATGAGTCCAGAGCAGCGAGTCCTTCAAGAAGTATTAGAAACAGAAACCGTTTACGTGTCCGCTCTCAACGAGGTTATACAGGTGAGTTATCGGGGCTACATAAATATGCGCATTACCGATTGTCGTTATTCTATTATACAATGAATGCCACAACACATTGCAATCGAAAATGATTATATGCTTATGTCATTTGACGCGGTGAATTATGTGAGAAAGTAGTTTTTTATATGCGAAGGTTTTCCGGTGTATGCGGGATTCTTATCGAATATACCGGGTTTGATAGGGAACATCGTGCTTGTGCGAGACCACAAACGCGTAAATTTGGTTCAATTGTGCTTGTAGTTAAAATATTAGGTATGCATAGTTTTTCCTAGAAGATATTATTGAAATTCGAATAAGCGCTCCAATATAGTGAGACATTCAAATAACACCGTTATGGTCATTTCTTGCGCATAATCTCCTGAGTTGCCAGTTTTACTATTTTTCGGTACTTCTGAGAAAATGTTGACAAGGGAAATATTCTCAATTGAATAGAAAGATTGTTCTGTAAATTGAAAAATCCACGATAGTTCAATGTCCAGTGTAGCTTTTCAAATTAAATATTCAATTGAGAATGTTTCCCTTTTCAACATGAATACCCCACAAGAGGTTATCTTGACGATGGAAGATAGTGACTGAAGTTTATCTTTCAGTCGCATCCCATCTGATTTTATGAAAATCCTCTTCATATTTTCAAACAAATCATTCTGAGAAAATGTTATTCAGTTGCATCCTATGAATAAATCAGAACTTGTGTCTGCATGTGTTATATAGAAATGAAGACTTTGTATTTGATATCAGTTCTTGATTTAGTTCTTGATTTAGTTATTCTCGAATAAATACCAAGTCATTATCTTTTAGGTCTGCTCACATTATTATGAATAACGCTTAGGTCACATCTTTGCGCGGTTACCGCAGTGTTCAAATAGGAACATTTCTTTGGGAATTTATTTTGGAAATATCATTTCGAAAAAAAAAAACAACCATTTTTCTCATTGTTCTGGAGATTGTGGTATTTTTCCAGAAAGCACTGATCTCGCCCATTGTGATTTTAATGTATTTTTGACCAACGATACAGTTTTGCCACTACTGAATATATGCTGTTAGATGCCCCCACCTTCGATTTCAATGGAATTTTGAGTATTCACGTATTTTCCCTACTAAATACGAATCTGCATTCAAAACTTTACGCTTTCGAATATTACAATTCTAATTACATTGTCATCATTTATATCTTTTTCACTTTCAATACACCCTTCTCATGCATTTGAAGGTCATTTTTGCATCAAGCCTAAATTTTAATCTTTTCCCATTTATAAACTCTTCATTCGGAAAAATTGTTAATATGATCTGGAAGTAACTGTTGAAAAAGCTCATTATACGAAATTCGACAAATCAAAATGGGATTGCGAAAAAAAACAAAATTGATTGTGTGGAGAAGGCAAAATTTTTATTGGCACTCAATTTTTTTTTTTCGTTAGCTATTCTTTAACTGAAATGGTAAACCATTACAGGATTGTGTCTTTCATTAATATATTTGGTATTATTCAAAACAACTCTTTGAATCGTATTCTGTTTGAGACGGAAATTGTGATTACGCTTTCTCAATATATCAGTTGAAAATCAGTAAAAATTGTGAACAAAGGCTATTAATATAATAAAAAGTTAAAATGCAATGCTCTTCTATCTTTCAGTTCGCTGTTATCTCCGTCAACATGAGCTTCCGGTTATATCAAATATTGACTCGCGTTGTACATATCATTTCTGAAGCAAAATGTAAAAGGATAACAATTTCCTGCCAACATAAAACCCTCCTTCCATATGAGGGTCGATTATCAGATGTCTTTGGCAAAAAAAAATATCAAACTGAAACCATGATATTCAATCAGCTTTCAGTAGAAAATAATTACTATCTGTTCATGGCAGATATTTCCACACTATAATTCTAGTAACAACATTAATAATTCACGAAATTCACTGTATTTACACAGTATCTACTTATCATCTGCAAATATGTTAATGTATGAATAATTGGAGAATAACCTCAAGAATGAATTGACGTAGAATTGAACAAATCACCAACGAATTTGTTGCTTTATTTGGGTTTGACATATACCCCGAATATATTGCTTAAACGGTTATAATACACACATTGCACGGATGTATTTTGGAGAACTCTATTGTGGACGTGAAGCCAATCTCCCTGTCTCATACCTTTTTATGAATAGTGTGTATTTGAAAGCTACTGCTTTTGTGTCAAAAAGAAATATCTGGTTGCAATTCGAAGTATTTGCCATATTCACTTGTTGGAATTACTTTCAGAAACTTCTTGACCTGCTCGCCAAAAATTTATCAGTCACAAGTTTTTTTTAGTTTTCCACGTATGTCTGTTGAAATTTTCTATCCCCCATGACGTTTCAGTTGATTAATCGGGGCATATTTCCCTATGAAACCTGACTGAACATCTTTATCACGACTGGTTGATTAGAACTGTTGTCATTTCTATATTGTCATGAAATCACATCCAAAATATTTTATTTTTCAAGTTTGCAATCATATTTCATCTTTTGAAGTATGAAATACATTTCAAAGACTATATGCAATTCAACAATGTAATTGGGTAAAAGTATACACGAAAATGAATACGGAAAATTGTGTTTTTAAACAACATCCACTTCATGTGCAGAAATATTGACATACTCCCGACACTTCTCCACTAGACAATCAAGAAATATAAACACTCGGCTGCAATTCTGAAATTTGGGGTTAAATCCACCAAAGACCCGATATTTTTTGTATAGTACGTGAGAACGAACAACTGAAAACAATACTAGGACACCTGAAAGAGTTTGAGCTCCACTAGTATTCCACAATCTTACCAGAACTATTTAAAAATCAAATCAGTCAATCTCACCTAAAAATGTTCAATGATCCACCCCGAAATCTGTAAAATATCTCTGGAATAAGGTGAAAATCAGGTAGTTTTAAGTTCATACTATACCATTCACATTTTTCAATTTTGTTTAAATACCTTTAGTTTTTCTAAATATAAACTATTCGTAATATTCCAACTAATGATCCTGAGAAGTATTTTCGAATAAACGTTGTTACCAAATTCCTCCCCCCCCCCCGAAAATTTTCTCTGGGTACGGCCTTGTATAAAGGGCACACCAATATTATCATTATATCGCACACTGTTACAACTGGTAATAGATGCAGACCAGATTGGATATGTTGCTCCTCACCTTCTTCTGCTTTCTCGATGGTCCCTTTATCAAGGAATTTGAGGATTTAAAAAAGATCATTATGGTTCCATAGTTGCTCATGCTGTTTTCCTCCAAGACCACCTTCCTGATATGATGTTTGAATATAGAACCCCGTTTGGAATCATATTAATAGCTTGAGGCTTCTTTTGCTGAAATGAACTAATACCTTCGATTTTTTTCTCGATTGAAATTGCTGAAGATATCTTTAGTATGCAGCAATTTCTGGAAGTCTCAATTGTATTGTATCCTCTTTGTTGGTTACATGGATAAAATATATTTTCTACCTAAGTTAAACTGCACTAATTGCAAGGTAGCTTATACGGGAACATGTAATTTGGTTCCCAGATTAAGAAGTGTCTGCAAAATTTGTAATTCTGTTCCCGATTTTTTAGGTTTACCTAGTTTTATGTGTAATTTGGTTCCCGACATGTTTTGGTTTGCCTGGTCTCTAAGTGTAATTTGGTTTCCGGAAGGAAAATGTATTTCAACCAATTAATTTTTATTTTATTTCTGTCATATTATGAAAAAAAAAATTTTCATTTGTTTATTAAATCAATAATTTTTTATTTTTATAAATATACAACATATACATCACACAAACTTCTATCGTTCTATACTTCTTATCTACTTATAATAATAAAAATACAATATCAAATAGTTACAGCACAGTGAAAAGAAACACACTCAATAAAATAATTTTTTATAAACATACATATATATCACACAAGCTTCTATCGTTCTATACTTCTTATCTACTTATAATAATAAAAATATAATATCAAATAGTTACAGAACAGTGAAAAGAAACACACTTAATAAAATGTAGTCGACTAATTTAATTTCTAGAATAAGATTCTATCATTTTTGCTATATATTTTTTACGATTTTTCACTTTACTGTTATGTATTCGAGCCGTTATATTGGTGCTTTGTAATTTTACATAAGTTTCAATTTGAAATTCTTGAAGTTTTTCCAAAGAAATTGAAATGTTTGGATGTGCTTTATAAAAAGACGCATTAAAATGTTTATGAAAAGATTCACAAGCATTAGTGGTTCGTGTAAGCTCAGCTGAATTCTCAGCCCAAAGAAAGGGTGGAAAAAGAGACTCTTCTGTTATATAATTACCTGTTAAGTAATCGGGATACTTTTGAATTTTTTCGTCTATTGGTGCTATCGCAAGCAAATCAAAAACAAAGCATTCGCTAACGTCGTGAGGACTTGAATATGTAAGATCAAAAGTCATTCGTAACCATCCACCAACTTCAGAATTTTCATTTTTATTTGACAGCCAATTATTTGTGCTGAAGGAAAACTTTGTTCGACTGCTTTGAGAATGCCCTTCTCAAAATCGATAACAATTTTTGGAAACTTTAATGTAACACCATTATGTTTACAAATATTTAATATTGATTTAAATAAGTTTTTATAGGTTTATTAGGTAACAATGAATAAATTAATGGAATGTAATGCCCATTACAATAACCGTGTAAAGTAAAAAACTGCCAAAAAAATTGCGCACAATAATTAAACGTACCATCTAAATAAATTTGTGTGTCTTTTTCCAAAATCTGAAAATTTGATTTGCACGAAAATATTACTATCTGTTCACTTCTGTTATTGTACAATAAAAATTGCTCACGTCTAGAGGTTTGTATGTTTGCCTCGTCAAGGAAGTCAAAAGCTTCCTCGATGTTTTTTGGTAAACTTGGCTGGGTTTACGCAGGTAGTCCCCGGAAACCAAATTACTAATGACCTTTTTGGGATTGGGAACTAAATTACATATTATTAACAAGCATCTCAAATAATTCTTTAATTTACTACCTGACGGGAACCATACTACCAACACCCGCTTATACACCTTGGGATTGAAGTGTCTTTTTATCCCTGCGAATTATACGATGCCTTGAAATATTATAATTTGTTAATAACAACCTAGTTAAGATGGGAAACAACTTGTTTCTTCCTCACACAGAAAATCGATCATTACTTTCTATTGCACTCATGCTTTTCATTATAACATTAACATTTACAATTTCCTTGTACAAGTGATTTATGCAAACTCAATTTTCCAATTGCTCTCCGTTCGAAATTGACGTTCGTTTCAACTACACCTGATGCAGATTATGGATTATGTAAAGGCGTCAGCTTTGCGAGAAGAGGTCATAAACGCCAATCGGTAATGGTTTGCATGTGGCTCTGAATAAGTTCATTCATCATAGTGGAAAACGGTTATGGGCGTTTGAAATGCAAGTCTAACTTCTAAATGTGAAGGTGTTTACATTCCTCACGTTCTCTAGTTTTCGTGCTATTGCCACATGTGGAGTTTAAAATAGTACGAGTAACGTTTGAAGTGAATTGGTATTTGAATGGCTTTCGCTCGTTGATCTGTCCCAAATGTGCCCACACATTTGGTTGGCGTTCGGTATGTGTTTTGAAAGCTCGCAGAAACTGTGAAATATTCTGGATACATCGTTTATTTTTGACAAGCAATTGTCTGTGTTGCAATATGTAAGTTCTTTTCGTTGTATATATATATATATATATATATATAAATATATATATATATATATATATATATATATATATATATATATATATATATATATATATATATATATATATATATATATATATATATATATATATATATATATATATATATATATATATATATAGGATTCCTTATTGGTCTGAAAATATCTAGTGACTCAAACCTAAGATTGAAGGCGGCTCCCTCGTCTTCTTTTATTTTTCTCTTCATTTCTCCCTTCCTTCATTGATTCTTTTTCTCTTTTATTTTCACCTCATCTATACTATTATAAAATTGTAATTGTCTGTTTATTTGTTTGTTTGTTCGAGCATCACGAAAAAACAACTGGACCGATTTTGAATGCTTATGCTTAAAAACTGGTATGGTCGCACCAGAAATCTAAGAAGGTCGTAAATCACCAACCACTTGAGTTATCAGCAGGCGGTGGATTCTACGCAGAGTTGTACCTGCCCTAGCCATTAAATTTTGTTTCATAGGAATAATGAGATTGGGTTGAGATAATTATTAAGCAAAATCGCTTGAATGTAATTGAGAATTGTTTAATTATATATATATAATATATGATAATAATATATATATATAATTATATTGTATTATATTATATAATAATATATGATATACCTAATTGATGTAAAATGTCAAACTTTATACTTTATAAAAGTTCAGTTTCTCGATAAAAGGTATTTATAAACAAAATTACTCACGAAGATCAGTTTCACTTTCACTGTCGTCATCCAAATTGATAATAAACTTTTCTTTGGGAATTTTTTCTATATCCATATATGACTTTTCCACCTTTTTAATATGGGAAACACACTTGGCCCAGCTGCTATCAGGAATGTTTGCAGTTTCTGTTTGAATAAGAGCTACCACAGTTGAACTTAAGGTTGGAGAAGTATTATTTCTTCGAACTGCTGACTTAAGCTGATGCCATATATGTTCAATTGGGTTAAACATACAGTAATAAGGTGGAAGTCTGAGCACCGTAATTCCCAAGCTTTCAGCCAATTAATCACAAAAATATTTCCTTTTTATCGAATAACTGCGTAAAACTTCTACTATCACATATCATTATTTAACATATATTCTTGTATAGTGGCTTTGGTGTCATTTGAACATGGTGCTTTATCTAGTCTTCGACTGTGGTAGATAGCATTATCCATGACGATAATACTGTGGGGTGGAATATTTGGTATGAGTTTATTTTGGAACCAGTCTTCAAATAATTCGGCTGTAGTATCATCATGATAATCGACTAAAGAGTCCTTAATATTCTTTGCCGATAAAGACAACACATTTGCTATAAAACCATTTTCGGTTCCTGCGTGAATTATCGTAATGCGTTTTCCTTTATTAGACGACGCATTAGTTTGGCACAAGTCAGATGAGTCTACCCAACTGTTGTTTGGAATATCGTGTGTATCGAACCAAGTTTCATCCAAATACACTAGTGTTCTACCATAATCTCTACATTCGTTTATTGCCAATAAATATTCAAATCTCCATTTCTTAAGTCGCACAGATTCCATTAAGATTTTTCTGCTACTAGTGAGTTTTTTTAAATTTAAATCCGTTTTGTAGAAGAGACTTCCTTAAAGCCTCCTTGCAACACTGGATACCAGCTTCATTCTTTTTAAGCCGTTGCATTAAAATATCTAATGTAGGCACAATTTGCTCTTTATACAAGGCATATATAGTTCTTCGAATTATATCTACATCACACCCATCTAGTTTCCTTGAACCGCCGGAGTCTTTTCGTTTCTTTCTTTTCAAAATGGGGTTACTTATTATTTTAAACAATGTGGAATACGGTGTTTATGTTAAGGAAGCACTTTCTTGCACAGCTTGATCCTTGGACATTCCACGTTCCAGAAGGGAAGTATAAACATTTAAAATAATTTGTTTCCCATGAGGGTGTAACATTTGTCGACTAGTGGTACCACGACCACCAGTTGAAGTACTAGCTTCAGGATGAGCCCATGGACGTCACATTTTTCACGACACAAAAATCGAATAGACACTTTAAAATAGACACAACTGACACAACGGAATATTAGGTACTTAGGTAATGACTAAATGTTGTTTAACTTTTCCCCTTTTATTTCTGAAATTGGAAAGCGGTCAGTTCTCAAAACAGTCTCGTTTTCCAAATCTGGTAGGTAATTTATTTTGTAACCGTAAATAGCCCATTAGTACTGAAAGTCTGATGGCCAGGTAAGTAAATTTTATTATTTACACACATTTAAACATATCCTTACCAAAGGTTCTAAATCAACCTTACGAGATTTTCTATTATCAAATAAATTTCAATACAAAACTGTCAACAAAAGCCAAAAATAATGGAGAGCCCACTATTATTAAAATGCCAAACTATTTCATGAGATATTTTAATCCGGACCTGGGAATTTGTTAAGGGACACACACTTTTTTGCGTATCTATATTTCGAACAATAGGTAATAATGAGGGTCGTCGGCTAATATTGATTTACGACCTTCTTAGATCTCTGGTCGCACTTTATGTATTTTATTTCGCTTCGATAACGGGAGGATATGTAACAATAAAACCACATTTATTCACAACCAAGTGCTACCAAATGAGGGTTCAATTTCTCAGAATAAAGGTCTGATTCAGTCAATTTGTAAATTCCTTTTAACGACCTTTCGACATAGTTTTGGTCAACTTCAGGTTGAAACACAAATATTTTATTTATATTTCTGCTTTCGTTGTTGAAAATGCGTGATTTCGTTGTTATCGGGAATGGTTTAACTTTCATGTTTTCCAACTTCCTGAATACAATGGATTATTTAGAAAATTTAAATATGTCAAGATCTGTTTTCATTATCAAGTACTATAAACAAAGATAAAAAAAGGTTGTTATAGAACTGGCCTAAGTTTTTGATATCATTCCTATTGCTAAAACTGTTGGAGTCTTTTTTTATATGTATCATTTCAAGGAATGTTCTTATTCTTGAATTTCTTTCTTTGGTAGAAATTTCAAAGTTGTTAGTGTCAAATTTATGTTGATTTTTTTTTTCGCGTTTGGATAAGGCTGTCATGTCAGTTTTCGAGTACTTGAATTCGCATTTTCAAGTATTGTTTTGTTTGTCCTATATAGGTACTTTGACAGTCTCTACATGGTATTCTATATACTGTATGAGTTGGTATGTTCTTTATTACTTGGTTTCAATTTAAAATAAATGGTGTTATTCGTATTTTGTAGTTCGGTTGTGTTTTGTTCATTCGAGCATCACGCAAAAACAACTGGACCGATTTTGATGATCCATTCAAGTTCATGATTGGACTCAAAAACTGGTATGTCATATCGCTACGATGACGGAAACCATATCCAGTGTCCGCCAAAAAGTACGTACCATATGGGGAAAAAGTTTATTATTGGAGTATTGGAAAAAATATTCTGGGGAAAAGTTTGAGCATGTCCGATTACCTGAAAATCGATTTTGACAAATGTCACGTGATCGCTAGTATGGCGGCAAATTGAAAAAGATTGCTATGAAAAGGCGAAAAGTGGGGTAAGATGGCAATATATCAAAAAAAAGTTATTCGAAAAAGTTGATTATTATTCAATTTTATGCACATAAACGAAGTTTCAAGAGATAATTCGAAAAAAAGTGGAAATAGCTATTTTTTTGAATATGAATAGCTTGACTATACTGAAACATTTCATTGCAATGATAATGACAGAACTTTCTCATTTTCTCCTCACCAAAGGGCACTATATTTGAAATATAGGATTATGTCAGAACCCTTGAATTTGATTGATTTTGAATTTGAATGGCCCGTGATTTTTATAAGTTACTGCTCGCCCTTTTTTGCGAGATTGGAGACGGCCGTAGCTTGTAACGAATGGTTAGTAAGGATATTCTCTGTATTTAAACCAGAAGTTTTGGCTTGTAGAACAGTCCATTTGCTTACTGTATTTCGTCCAGCAGGAATATCTTTATACCATTTTCCGTTCAACTTCCAAGCGGGATTTACAGTGAGAAAGAGTCGTTTTGTTTTTATTCCAACCCGCTTTTCTAGGAATTTTTTGTACAGTCGAATTGGACACAAATCAGGATTGATTTTATTGTTTATTAGCCATTTCAATGAATCGCATGGTTTTTCACCTCCTTGCGTCGTCTTAGTAAACACAGGATCGTAAATAATCCTTCCTGTATTTCCACCTACGTTATTTTCTTCTTCTTTAAAGTACGAAATTGAGAACTTGTGGCCTTATCCACCACGCCAAGCTAATTCGAAAGCAAAAACAATAAATATCTTCTTCTGCAAACCTTCTGGGGTGTTTTCGTCACAACCACGAACCATATTTTGGAATTCATCGTACTTCAGAAAAACTGCACTTTCCTTTCTCTTCTCTGGATTTGTTTGTAGTTGTTTTCTCTTGGCATTTTTCGCATATCTGGCTGCTTTGAACTCAACATTAGTAAAAGGGTTGTATTCAGTGAAATATTTTTCCATCAGTAATTTAGCGGTTACGTTCCAAATTGTTTTAACAGTAAATTCTTTGTACTCATCGCCATTCTGCTTACGCATATTGAATGCCCAGTCCGTTAATATTTTTGCCAGAACATGAATTTATGTTTTTTCATCCAAAGTATAGTTTTTCTCAGCACAGAAGCTCATAAACTGACGCCACACGTATTTTCTGTTCTGTTTTGCGTTATTTGGTTCGTTTTCCAACACATTTTCTTCAATAGCTTGTAATAAATCCCGACCGAAATGAGACATTTTTAATAAATAATATTTTTGACATTACTTGTCAAACTGATGTTACTTATGAATTGTCGCTGTATTATCAAAGTGTACAATGGAATTGTCATCGATATGAACTGTGCAATTATCGGTCTACAGTGCAATTATCGCAGGGCTCTTTCGCTTTCTACAATGCAATTATCGCTGTAATTTTGCGATAATTGCACTCCATTTACATGGGATTTTTGACAGGAGGGGAATATTTGCTATAATATTGATATTCTTCGAAATTTGTATCTCGGTGTTGTTTATCTTTCATTAATATTATTTATATTGTGAACGTATATCGTAGTATAAGATATGAAATATAAAGTTTCAATATTTTCGGTAAAGATTTACTGCCTTAGTTCAATTCTTTTTCATGACGAATCATATATCATAATGCCAGGTGTCAACTCAATAAAGATAAGAGAAATCGAATTTCTAATGGCTCATGCTCCAACAACAAACCCACGTTATTATCTTTCACATAATTTTGGACTCCAATTACCTTATCTGAAACCCATTACCATTAGTTTTCTGTAATAGCGTCCCCAGTAGAGCCAGTGAGATGTGTGGTCTGTCCGTAAATGTCGCCGCCCTTATCACTGTCCACCGTGTCTAAAAAAAAAATACTTATCAAACTCTACTATAAACAACAGAACCATAATAACAGACAGCGATAATCGTCGTTACCGTTCAGTGGGTTTATCCTTGGAAAAATACGGATGGGAAAATGACAAGGGCAATGGTACTAACTAGATTATCTACCAGTCTTTAGTCACATTTTATAAATAAGCAGGTAGGAAACTCCGCTAATTTTCTTTGAAGACAGTATCTGAGGTACCCCAATATGTACCACTCTTGAACTCCTCAGGGTTATATTTAAACTTTCATTAGGTGATTCCTAAAGATATTCAAATCAATACCACAAATTCATAACGATATAAAACAATAAAGAATTTGTCAATATTAATTGTTTATAATATATTGTCAAAATGATTTTTTGAGATTATGCAACTTTATCTGAATATAAGTAACTGCAAAAAAATTACTGAATTCATCGACTTCAATAGTACTAAGAACACTGCTAATGTTTCTTCCAGTAGATGGGCCTCCAATTCGATCAATTGCCCACCATCTGTAACAAACAATTTAAGTTTGCGTTAAATCTCTCTCTTTATATATATATATATATATATATATATATATATATATATATATATATGTCTGTATATCTCACCGGAACCCAATAAATTTCTTGGAGGTATTTGAAGTACTGTTGCATTAGAGATAGAAGTTTCATTATTTTTATTGATCGGTTTTCTCCACTTTTCGCTTCTTTTCTGCGGTCTGATCATTGCGGATGGTTTAACTTTTTTCCTCAGTTTCTTGGTTTCGATTTTATTATCTTGAAAGAATGAATGAGTTGAAACACAGTAATTGACCAGGGACCTTTAAATTGGTAGTGTCAGAGTTACCAGCTCCAAAATGTTTCCCCTGACACGTGGTTTCCTTTTCAAGAGTTAGCTCGATTTGAATATGGATTGGACCAATACCGCCAACTGAAGTGGAGGAGGCTTAAAAAATTAAATGAAGATGAAGGTTTCGGCTCAACCCTGTCAGTTCTATATATCAAATCTCCTTAAATGTACTCGTAAGCCAAGAATGACGTCAATACACTGAAAGTTTTCCCACAGCATTCAAATTGAGGTACACTCCCATCTCTTTCTAATATCGTTAGTTTTGCCCAGCCTTCTCTCCCTGCTTATGTTTACTCTGTGCTTTGTATTCCTGTGTTTATGTATACCCACTTGAAGAATTATGAAAAAATTCAGAGTGAAAGTTACTCAAGTTAGGAGCAGTTCTAAAAAAATTTGTCGACTACTTTCGACAAAATATATTTCACATATTAAACAAACAATCATAACTACTATTGTTTTTTTTCTAATATGAATCAACTACTTCTGGACTGGATTCTGTCTGATTTCTACCATTTTTCACCAAGAGCTGGGTTATCAATTCAATACCTGTTGTGTGGTACATAGTAATTTTCGCTCCCTTTCCTGGGCCATGAAATCAAGATTAAAACAGCTGAATATTTCTATTCACGATGCTGAGCACTTCATGTACACACTGTTTTCATTTGCATGTTCAACTAACTTGGTCAGTGCCAATTACCAGTTTAAATGGTACGCCCACAAGGCGAATGCAAATTGACTTCTATCTTCATTGGAGTCGTTTCATCCAAAACTTCTCTGAGAAGAGAAAAAGCTCCGTTTTTGAATTTCCAAAAAAATTGTCTAATGGTTGAAAATTGGTGTAGAGCAGTTCCAGTGGAGTCCAATAATGGGCTATCTGCTTCATATTTAATAAAGAAACCCGTTCAAAATCTAAAATGTCTTTGTGCATAAACAATGTCACACTCACGTGGTAAAATGGATATCATGGAAACAAAAAGTATGACTCATGTCTGCTGATAAATATTCAGTGGTGGATACTTATCATTTCCTCTTTTCGTGCGTCAAAGGCTGGACATATGAAAATGAATCATTTTATTATATTAATCATTTTATTAAAAATAAATTCAGAAGGAGACCTGCGGTTTTTAAAGATATATTTTTATGAAACAAAATGGTCTTCATATTCTATATTTAGCTATGTTATGGCCTAAGAGGTTTTGCTAGGAAATGAAAACTATGTATCTAAGGATCTGACAAATAAATTCTAATACAATTTGGATTGTATCAATGAATGACTAAACTTCCCGATGAGCTAGATACTTGAAACTTCAAACATAGCTCAGAACTGGATGACAATGCAATATTGATTAGCTTCCTTGTCTGTCTGTTTGTTTGTTTGTCTATAATAGTAATAATAATAATAGTTAGCAGCAATTGAACATGAAATTTCCAATCGATTGGATTGGAAGCATTTTTCACTGAACTATTCGATAAACCTGAAATTTCCGTGCGAATCTACGATCCATTCTCAAGAAAGCATACACCGCTGGATTCAGAAGGAGATTTTCTCTGAGAAAGAGGAATATTCGCGAAAAAATTGCGTCCGTTCGATTTTATGTGCGATGAAATTCAAAGCTTGGATATTTTCGGATGTAATGTGCAAAGATTAATTTTTGGCAGAAATAGAGGAAAATAACTAAACGATTTTCACAGTGTGTGTCAAGGAACATGAAACTTTCAGTTGATTGGTTGGAATTTTCTGAAAATCAAGCATTGGAAGTATTTTTTAGTCAAAATATCAAAAATGGTCAGAACACGCAAAAAATAACCTGTTCGATAAATCTGACATTTCCGTACGAATCTACCATATATTCTCAAGAAATCAAACACCGCTGGATTCAGAAGGAAATTGTCTATGAGAAAAGGAATACTCGCGAAAAAAATCGCCACGGTTTGATTTTATGTGCTATGAAATTCAAGTTTGGATATTTTCGGAACCAATGTGCAAAGATCAATTTTTGGCAGAAATAAATGAAAATAACTAAACGATTTTCACAGTGTGTGTCATGGAACATGAAACTTTCAATCGATTGGTATGGAATTTCCTGGAATTCAAGCATTGGAAGTATTTTTTACTGAACTTTAAATTTCAAAAATGGTCCGAAACATGCAAAAAATACCCTGTTCGATCTATTCTCAAGAAATCATACACCGCTAGATTCAGAAGGAAATTTTATCAATATGCTATTCATTTTCTATATTTTGCTAAATTATGGACTGTGAGGATTTGGTAGGAAAGGAAAACTATATGTTTGAAATTAAATTCTAGTACTAGTTGGTTGGTATCAATGAATGACTAAGCGTTCCACGAAAAAATCGCAGCCTAGCAACGAATTGTCTGCATTAACAGTGCTTCCCAGAAAAACCCAAGTCATTCATGAGATATCCACGTGTACGTGTTATGGAAGAATTCCAATGTCACCGCTGTCTGAAAGTGCATATACAAACATATAATAATTGACGTACGACCGTTCAAACTAGATTGCTTTTTACAGGCACATCTCGAGAATATAAATGTGAATTTAATTTTATGAACCTTGTTGAATTGGAATTGAATTCTCAAGGCGAATTCAGCAATTCTGGAATATCAAACTCCAATCACATTCGATTTCACCTTGGATCCATTAAATGTCATCAACATTTGTACATACTATCTGGAATCTGATTCAACACCATTCAGTATATTTTTACTCAATAACAAACTCGGATATGCTAACAGAATGAAAAATGAGCGGCTGGATATCTGCATAAAGCTTTTGTGTCGTTGAAAGTGTCAATAATAACCACAGCTCCTTTTTTGAAAGATAGGGTGTTAGTGAATAAGTGCGACAAACTTCAGGGGGTGATTCTGCATGAAAAAATTATGACAGTTTGCTATATAACTTGAAAACTGACTATTTATTTATTGCTCTGAAACCGGCCGAGATATGCAAATGGAATTCGGTGAGGTTCAAGATGTAGTTATTGCGCATTTTTTGACATGCAACTAAGAATTTTATGTTCATCATTGGCGTGCATACGGGTAAATATCTCAATTTTTTTAAAGAAAGAAATGGTACGCCACTAAGATATTTCAAACTAAAAATTATTTTTGAATTTCTCGTTCAATTTGTGACAAAAAATCTCTCTTGCCTTTTTTTCGTATGGGCGCCGTTTTCATACAAAAAACTTAAACATCTTAACGAGTATTTGTCATTACTTCAATACATTATCTAGTAGCGATGCTAGTAGGCTACTGTCAACATTCTGTTAAATACGAATATTTAAACGAAATGTCAAATTAGCGTTTCTTCATTTTTAAGCTTTCAGTTTGGTATAACGTTAATGATAATAAGTAATTAATTTTTTTTTTATCGACAAGAATGGAAAATTATACAAATGCGGAATTGTCAGACATGCATTTTGTCTATGGTCGAAGTAATGGAAATGGTCGGCAAGCTCGACGATTGTATGCTGAGTTGTATCTAGGACGTAGGTCGTCTTCACCAACGTTTGCGCGAAAATGGTACATTTAAGAAACAAACGGCTGACTGCGGGCGCCCTCGAGAAGTACGAACTGTGTAACTAGAAGAAGCAGTTCTCGAGTTAATTGCGGAGTCACCTGAAACAAGTACTCGAAAAATTGCCAACATACTGAATGTGAGCAACATACTGAATGTAAGCAACTTCACAGTATTTAAAATTCTTAAAGAACAGCAATTGTATCCGTTTCATATTCAACGTGTGCAAGCTCTACTACCTAGAGACTTTTTTCCGCGCCTAGTTTTTTGCCATTGGATTCTCCATCAAATCTCTCAAATTCCTAATTCTTTAAATAGCGTTTTGTTTACTGACGAGGATAATTTTGGACGACGGTGTATACGAAATTTCCATAACAATCACCTCTGGGCTGAAGAAAATCCACATGGAATCTTTGAAGCTCATTTTCAGCCTCAGTTTTCAGTAAATATATGGCTTGATGATAATTTAATCGGTCCATATTTCCTCCCACAACGACTAACAGGCGACTCTTACCTTAATTTCCTACAGGAAGAGTTACCTGTTCTTCTTGAAGAAATTCCTCTACAGCTGAGACAACATGCATGCATGTATGATGGTGCACCAGTCCATTTTAGCATTATTGTACGTAATCACTTAGATACAGTATATCCAAATCGTTGGATAGGTAGGGGAGGTGCGGAACATTGGCCTGCTCGATCTCCGGATTTAAATCCTCTAGATTTTTGCATTTGGGGTTTTCTTAAGTCATTAGTTTATTCCACTCCCGTCGATAATGTTGAATACCTGAGTAATCGAATTTTAGCCGGCTGGAATATTTGCGCGAATACTACAATACAATTTTGAACATTTGTTGTAGCTTTGCGCCTATTTATTTATTAGTGTTATTTTCTGTTATTGTTCTGGTTTAACGTTATTGTAGATAGTTCTTGATAATGTATTAAAGAAATGAATAATACGCGTTAAGATGTTTTATTTTTTTGCATAAAAACGGCACCCCATACGAAAAAAAAACAAGAGATATTTTTTGTCACATATTGAACGAGAAATTCAAATTTTAATTTGAAATATCTCAGTGGCGTACCATTTTTTTCTTTAAAAAAAATGAGATCATTACCTGCATGCGGGCCAATGATGAACATAAAATTCTTAATTGCATGTCAAAAAATGCGCAATAACTACCTCTTAAAACTGACCAAATTTCATTTGCATATCTCGACCGGTTTCAGAGCAATAAATAAATAGTCAGTTTTTAAGAAAAACTTCAACACCCCGTATCTCGGAAAACGAAGCATTGGCGGACAATAGTTATATAGCAAACTGCCATTATTTTTGCTGCAGAATTACCCCCTGAAGTTTGTCGCACTTATTCACTAACACCCTGTATTTTAAATTCTTGCTGAGTAAAAAATACATATTTGATTTATCTGACCTGTAATTTTCATTGGCCAATCGCTAGATTTTCGTCGAGTTGATTACAAATTATGATGATTTTTAAAAATATAGGTTTCCCAATATTTTTACAATGTTCGTCAACTCCACATCACCATTATGATTAAGTCAGACCAGTAACTAACAATATTTTTTTACTTCGACTGTAGAAATCCTTACATACCTCATATATGTTACAGACGAAAAACAACGGCCGTAAAACGATTTTCTAAGGCAGGAAGTTTACTTATTAGGCGGCACGAGTGGTTTGTACGGAATACGAATTGGATGTTAGCCTTTTGTTTGGATGCTCATAAACTGTTAACCATTTTCTTTGTCGGTTTCCTACATACCTCTTTCGATATGTTGATTTTTGAGACACTTCGGAAGTGGATCGATGTCAGCAGGATAATAAAAAACCGATGGCGCGGCCATTCGACAAGGTAGATTGCAAAATTCAATAAAAGGAGCATAAAGCGAAAACACAAAATATGAATTTATTGAAAATTAATTATTAGCGATTTTCTGTATACGTGTATATCTTAGAGAAAAACTTTTCGAATAAAAGTTGTGCAGCTTATGATGCTCTATGAAACGACCTATACTTTGCGAATATTGCTATGAAAATGAAAGAATGAGATTTAAATAATAAAATGTCTAAAAACATTATTTAATTTTTCTGATATAATATAAGAATCAGAATACATGGTTTTTGTGATATGAATTCGCGTAACTTTCACAAAACAATGCAAAAAAGGGTTTGTTTTCGTTTCCATTCTGCCTTACATTAAATCGTAACGTGAGAAACAAAAATTATTTGGTGGTCAAAATCATACTCAATTCTTGGAGACAAACGTGGAAATTCCACCAGTCTAAATATAATGATTTTTTTAACAAAAACAATTGCAATTCCTCTTTGATGAGTTGTACATATTGTCAATCACATTTTCAAATGTTTTTATTTGAGGATACAAACTACAAGTTTTCTTCATTCATCGTTATACAGTGTCCGGCATAAAGTTCACAGCGTATAGAAATTTTTTTTATTACAGATTTCTCAAAAAAAATCATTCGTGATAAAAACCTCTGCTTCATCCTAAACCTGAATTGCGAACACCAAAATTGAATTTTATACGACCCTATACGAGGGAAATAGAAAAGTATGCTTTGTTTTCAAAATAATATGATCCCATCACTTTATTTCCGCGAGTTACATTCACCTTTTCCACGAACACTATGGGAATAGCCAAGTCACCATTTTCGCAACTCAGCATTTCCATGGGAAGCTTGCAGAGTCGACATTTTTCCAAGAACTTCATATCATCATTTTACTTGTTAGACATGATCTTCTCTCATTATTGTAGTTAGTCTAGATTTGATTCTTGAATTGTTCACATCTAAATATTTTTGTAAATGTATTTGAATAAAAGTTTTTTTTTTTTTAATTCCGGCTCGAGTTATATAATTGGCGCAGTCGGTAGGATTGTTACGAGAATCCAACGCGGATAACTTTTCTATTTTAATAGTTAAGTAACAATCGTGAAAAGTTCCTACGGTTCGATTGAAGAAAACGTATGTTCCCTGGAGACGAAGCCGGAATACCAACAATTCATCAGAAACCAGGCCAGTACCAGATGCCGAAAAGGATCGTACTGTAAGTCATTTTTGATTTTCATGTCAGACTCCTCTAGTTTCTCTCCATCCTTTAGTGAACGTGAAGTAAACTCAGAGCTAGATATAAATTCATTGACGAATATTTTAAGCAATTTTTCACTGAACGAAAGTACAATTTCAAATCCAATTGGAATAAATAATATCGAAAAAATCATGCCAGCAGTTCCGAATTTCACAAAGGTCCATGCTGAGACCATTCCAGAGTTTGACGGCAATGTTAATGAACTTAATTTTTTCCTCGAAAGCGTGAACAGCATTGTTACGCACTTTTTTAATAATGAAAATTCAGGAGATTATCAAAATGTAATAATATTCAGAACAATCATTAGCAAACTGAAAGGTCCAGCACGAGAAGTTGTGAATATAAGTTGTGTTAATAATATCGATGAAATTAAAAATGAACTTATTCGTAACTTCAACTGAAAGGTCCAGCACGAGAAGTTGTGAATATAACTGTCTGTCTTTGGATTTAAAACAATTCGAGACAATTACCGAACGAAACTCCATACCAATTCCATGAAAAGTGAGGAAATTGCTAAATACAATTTCAAATTATCTTGCTATTCACGAACCTGATATAAATATTAGGAAATTCAAACAGGGCATGTATAACCAACAGGCCCTTGAAGTATTTTTAGCGGGGCTAAGAAACCCCATAGGTGTAATGGTTAGAACTAAAGAACCTAAAACTATGCTAGAAGCAATCAATTTCATAAGGAAAGAAGACAATATAAAATATTTACAAGATTCTTTTTCTTCGAATCAATCCAATTCACATTCCAATGTACAAGTGAGGAAACAATCTCACCCAATACATCAAAATCAAAGCTTTCCTAGGCCATTTCAAACCAATCAACAAAGAACATTTCAAAATTTCAACCAGAATTTCAGGTATCAAAACCCTCGATTTTCCAATACCCCTCAGAAAATTTCCTTTTCCCGACGGGACCAATCAATGTCCAGCCGAGGCCAAATTTCATTCAAAGATTCCCAAGTAACCAACAAGTTTTTGGCCCACCAAAAGATGTTTGGAAACCCAATCCAAACTCAAATCCGAATCAATACAAACCTACCCCGATGAGTACTACCACTAGACAGTTCCGGGCAAATCAACCCATAAACCAAAATCGTAAATGGGTTTCCGAAGAACTATACAATACCGAATATCTTGATGTTTCCAACCCTGACGAAGAATGTCCCTCAGAATCCCCATATGATTATTCAGAGCAGCCCTCTGATGAAAATTTGGAATTCGTTGAATATGTATCTAATGAAAATCGCGAGCATTTTCGAGTGGCCTCCCCCACAGGACACACAAATAACATGATCGAATTCCACAACTTGTTTGACAAAGGACAACTACCGTACATCAATATCAAAAATCCACCCCTAAAATTGCTCATCGATACGGGAGCTACTGAATCATTTTTAGATCCCGAAATAATTGAAAAATATTTTGCAAAATATAAAATTCGTGATCCTTTGTCGTTTCAACCTCATTGCTTCTTCAAAGAGAATTTTCAGAACCATACCTAGTTTTGGGAATTTAACGAAGATAAAATTATGAAATTTACGCATATAAATTTACAATGTTTTTGATGGACTTATAGGAATCGATCTCATCCAATCACTAAACGTACAATTAGACTTCTCAAATTCAAGATTTATCACGCCTAATTCAGAATTGATTTTCAAATATTTGCAAAATTTCAATGAAACATTTTCATCACAAAAACCCCCTTCATCAGATAATCAAACCAACAAAGACCAAGAATTCGACACAGAATCAATAGATCTAAAAATTGACGAAAATCCAGATCTCAATGACGCTGATTTACGAATTGACGATAATAACCCTGAAAATAGAGACGAAGATGAAAACGAGACTGTACATACCAGTTACGAAAATCCGACTCTCGTAATTCCAATATCAGAAACTCGTATCAATTATTTTCAAAATCAGTTGTTTCTGAAAATAGTTTTTCATTCCCCAGAGTTACCAAAAATAAAACGGCTAGTTGAAAACAAAATAAGAACTTCAATTCAAATATCCGAAGACAACTTCGAACACGATAATATACAGACATTCAAAGAATTTACCACCACAAACAAAACATTTGCAATAAATTTGGATAAACAAGCTTCCATTCCAAAATTGTGTAAAATACTGAGTGACACATTCAAAACTCTGCCTTCAAACTCATTATTTGTAATAATGTAGTTGAAGATTTCAAATCCACAGAACAAGTCGAAATGGTAAAATTGTGCCACGAAGGTAAAATTAATCATCGTGGTATCAACGAAACTAGACAGGAACCACTGACCTACGAACCGAAAAAACAAATTTATCACAAGACTAGGGCGCGAATTAAAATAAGCCCCCGATTTAGAACTCATCTTGTACATAAAAATGAAGAAATAACAGTGAAATTAATAAACCCTCAAATGAAACTCTACGAACCTATCATAAAAATAATCTCAGAAGACCCCTTCTTAATCAGGATAAAATCACTTTACAGACTTCTTCTCGCCCTGGCGGCAGTCAACGAAGCTCAAGAAATTAAAGTCACCAGCCTCTCCTCAAATCCTGGCATCTTACCCTACAAATTGGGAAATGCAAAATTACGAAATTTCTTTCATACGTTTATTCATTTCTATGATCTAGAACCCATAGAAAAGAATTTCGTAAAATTAGTGAACAATGGAACAATGTCAAATCTTTAATTCAGAGTAGAAATAGCTTTTATATGGAAGAATTGAAAAATTTCAATAATGATATTTCTTTCCAGTTGACTCTTGCAGAACAAAACTTAGTTTTTGAACCCAAACAGAAGATCAAAAGGGTATATTCAATGGAATTGGTACAGTTTTCAAAACAATTTCTGGTAATTTAGATGCCGAAGACGGCAAAGATATGATGACGTAATCAATACTTTAAAATCAAATCAAAACAATATTGCAACCACCCTCAACAGGCAGATTTCATTGACAACAAAAATCATTGATGATTACAATACCTCTCTCTCGCTAATTAAGCAAAATGAAGAAATGATAACATCCAAAATAATCGAACTCGATGCTGAACTTGAAAAACTTAAATTTGACTATAACGGTTACATTACAGCAAAAACCTCTTTGGATCAAATAAATGCAATTTTGAACATTCTATTAGGGATACTATAGAAAATGCTATAACCTTCGCGAGAATCAATACTGTTTTTGATAGTGTTTTAACCTTTGCGATCTTCAATTCATCATTCAAATACTTCTTAAACATCATTCACCTGAAGAACTATTATTTGGAAACGATAACTCTAGCATCCATGAATACTATGAAATTTTGGAAGTAGAATCATATCATTCTAACAGTCGAATAGTCTTTATCGTTCATTTCCCAGTAATGTTCCCAGAAACCTATTCATACTACCACCTATACTCTGTACCAACCGAGAACAAAACCATCCTTATTCCCTCCAAACCTTATCTGGCAATGGAAAGCAATTTTTATCAGTACGAAGACACCCCATGCCAAAATACACACCCAGTGTATTATTGTACCAATGGAAGGCCAATCGAACAATCGAGGCAAATCGATTGTACATACCAGCTACTCCATCTGAAGAACGAAGAGCCGAACACCTGCGAGCCCGTCCCAGTAACAATCGAACATGAAATCGTCGAACAGATCAATGCTGCCCATTACATCTGATATTTTAATCCAGACGCTTCAACCTCCAAAGTGAAATTCAACTGCCAAAGAGCGACCTTGCCACCCTCAGAGGTCCTCATTTCATCGAAGTACCCATTGGTTGCAGCTTCCAGACCCCAAGGAGTATTTATTCCAACAACGAAGAAACAATAACCGGACAACCCTTACTATGCTCAGCAGTAAAAACTTCCAAAGTCATCCAAAAACATCAACACGAACTGGCCATCCACAACATACCTCTAGATCAAGTGCATCGACTCCAGAGGGACCAACAAGAAATCCACCGAATCACCCTGAAAACTTCCACAGGGACTCCAGCTTACCTTTGGACGGCCCCAATATACATCCTATTAGTCGCATTATCAATTATCCTACTGGGTCACTTCCTGAAGACCAAATATTGGAGAGGGAGCCAAACAAGCCAACCCACCATGAAAAAGTCGTCCACGAGGAATTCCCAAAACTTACATCCATTTCCAAGGGCCACCGATGAAGACGAATGAACCGATCCACCCCATATATGGATCTTTCTGAGAAGGGAGGAGTTACATTCACCTTTTCCACGAACACTATGGGAATAGCCAAGTCACCATTTTCGCAACTCAGCATTTCCATGGGAAGCTTGCAGAGTCGACATTTTTCCAAGAACTTCATATCATCATTTTACTTGTTAGACATGATCTTCTCTCATTATTGTAGTTAGTCTAGATTTGATTCTTGAATTGTTCACATCTAAATATTTTGTAAATGTATTTGAATAAAAGTTTTTTTTAAAGTTAATTCCGGCTCGAGTTATATAATTCGCGGTAGAATTCAAATTCATGGGGAAATATTGTTCTAAATCGAATGTTGATCCAGAAATTCGAATCATAGCCACCTATGACCAATTTCATTTTTCAACTTTTTTTCCTATTTTTTTCCTCATCGCCCTGTACAACATGAGGAATATTATGCTAGACGAATGGTATATTATTAGATATGATGATATCACTCTCTGAATGTTTTCTCATTTCTCCCTCCCATCGGAAAATCACATTAATTGAATTATGTGACGGAATTTCACAAAATCTTGCTGCAAATAGTAAATAAAACTGAATTGTCTCCAAGGTATGATGCCAAAATGCCAATTAATTTATTTTCACAATACAAATAATATTTCTTGAAACAAATATGTCCTATACTTCATTCTACGTGGAGTCCTCCATTCTCAATACACTGCATAGTACGGCGGTGCATTGCATCATGAACATTTTTTAGTATCTGGGGAGCTATTCCCCGAATACAATCCCTGATAGTATTCTCCAAGTGACGTATATTTTGAAATGGTCTTCTTGAATATACCTTCTGTTTGAGATATACCCATTAGAAAAAATCCAAAGGAGTGAGGTCCGGTGACCGGGCGGGCCAAGCGTTTTTGGAATATCTACCAATCCATCGATTTGGAAATGTTCCGTTCAACCACCTTCTCACTTCTAGCGTAGAATGAACGGATGCACCGTCTTGTTGAGAATACATTCCAGCTCTCATGTCCATAGGAATGTCATCTAAATAATCGGAGAGAAACGTCTGCAGCATTCTCAAGTATCTGGCAGAATTCAGTGGTTGTCTGAAAAATACTGGTCCAACAATAATGTCATTAAGAATTCCGCACCAGACGTTAAGCTTGAAGTGATATTGGTCTCTACATTCTATCCTGGAATGGGGATTATTATCTGCCCACCACCTGCAATTCTAGGAGCTGACTACCCCATTTGATGTGAAGGTGGACTCGTCGCTATAAAGTTTTTTTTTCGAAAACTGTCTATTATCTTCCATCATAGACTGAAACCAGAAACAGAAATCCAAGAGATTATTCGGATCTCTCGGTTTCAAAGTGTGTTTGAATTTTGGTTTATACGGTTTGAATTTATTATTACCTAGAACTCTTCTCATTGATCGATCGGACATACCAGGATTTTCTCCTCTTTGCGATAATGACATTCTTGGATTTTCAATCGTAGACACCATAATATTCATAACCGTTTCTTCATTTTTAGTTATCGGTCGTTTATGTGTCACTTTGTATTTTTTTGAAACCGATCCAGATTCCTTGAATGTTTTCAAAATTCTTGTAATTGTCGAATTATGAACGTTTTTACCTGGATGTCTTTCATCAAAAATATTGGCAGTGTCTCTACAAGTATGGTAATTGTCACCATGTATCATTACAATCTCCACTCTCTCCTGTATACTTAGTCGAGCAGCCATGATTGAATTGAAAAACTACTGAAATTACTCTACAGATTTGTGAGTTATTCTTGATACGTCAAAAATGGTTTGTTTACAATTAGAAATGAATTTGTTTTCAAAGCCAACTGTGATCGGCAAATGTTCTGTATCTCAATCATTTACAGTAAAATTATGGAAGCTGGGTATTGCTATCGAAGTCGAATGTAACAACTAACAATATTTCTAAATTCATAAATGATAGGTGAATAAATTTTTCGAGTGGATCAAAACCTTAATTTTGTACGTTGAATGCCGCAAAAAAATTCAATAAAATATTGTAGATGCTTTCCGATGTCTTGCTTGAAAAAAAAACTATAAAAAAATTGTCATATTTCACAATTCCTGATTGTCTTGAAAGATGTTATTCGTAGTGTGAAAATAAATTCATTTTCATTCTGGCATCATACCTTGGAGACAATTCAGTTTTATTTACTATTTGCAGCAAGATTTTGTGAAATTCCGTCACATAATTCAATTAATGTGATTTCCGATGGGAGGGAGAAATGAGAAAACATTCAGAGAGTGATATCATCATATCTAACAATATACCATTCGTCTAGCATAATATTCCTTATGTTGTACAGGGCGCTGAGGAAAAAATGGGAAAAAAACTTGAAATATCAAATTGGTCATAGGTGGCTATGACTCGAATTTATGGATCAACATTCGATTTTGAACAATATTTCCCCATGAATTTGAATTCTACCGTGAGAAATGATTATTTTGAAAACGAAGCATGCTTTTTTATCTCCCTCGTATAGGGTCGTATAACATTCAATTTTGGTGTTTGCGTTTCAGGTTTGGGATGATGCAGATGTTTTTATCAGGAATGTTTTTTTTTGAGAAATCAATAATAAAAAAGTTTTCCATATGCTGCGAACTTTATGCCGGACACTGTATTTATGTGCACAAACGAACTTATTGAATTGGATACCTTTTATTACAAGCTTTTATTTAACTTCACATTTGTATGTAATTTGCTAGAGAAAAAACAAAATGGCGTCTCCAACGAGGCGGACGAGTTTTGTGATTATGGTTCGATTCTATTCAAAATTTTCGGGGACAAAAATCACGTTTTTTTTGTCAAAATTCATAAATTCCCCGATTTCAATAAAAATTGGTAAGTCGGGTTTTTGGAGTCGGAGATCATGATTTTTTGCAAATACAATATTTTTTCCTTTTTAGTGCATTTGTATAATAGCTTGTTTTGAAAAAAAAAACATTTTTATTATAAGTGAAATGACTATATTTGTCTGTCTGTAAAAATATGAATACAACATTTTCGAGTCGACAGGTCTGAGTTGAATCAACAAATTTATTTCACACTACCTTTATATACAAAAAAACAATAGATGCAACTATCCAGACACAAAGAGCAATCTCCATAACTGCTTACCGTTTCATTAGAGTGTTTGTTTTTCAATTAGCATCATAATGATAACCATCGATGTTGTTTTTCGGGGTTAACGGAGGGCATTAACACAGAAGTTAACATTCTATTGCGAGCTCCAGTTACACACCACTACCTAGATCCATCACTATTGTCACGGACGATATACAGGGTGAATCAATTCGATTTCAATAACCATTTCCACAAGAATCGTAACATATTAGTAGATCTAGTTTTCTATTCATTATGCAGATATTATTTCTCTAAAAATGTATTCGTTGATTGGCACCCTCCATTTCTCTTCTAATTTCGTGAAACTATTCATTGAAATAAAGCTCTGAGGACAATTTGACGATTTCCCCCACAAAAGTGGCAGTCAACCAAATGTTTTTTTCATCCGAAGATAAAACACTTATAAAATTAATGAAAGATCATCGCTTCTTCTTTACCTTGAATGTTATTTCAATAATTCCACTAGATAAAATCAAAACACTGATTTGTGTGTGACGTTTCAAAACAATATCGAATTTTTCATGAGCTGAAAATCTGAAGTAACGAAACATTAAACAATTTGTAAAAATCCCAAAGAAAATTAAGTTTCCTCTTAATTTGCAGAAATGCCATTCTGTACCCTCCAGTAATCAATCTAGTCTTTTTCATTTGATTTAAATAAAATTTATTGAACCTAAGGCAAAAATATGTGCCAAAAAGAAATTTGTACAATGAGAAATGAGAAACATTGGGATAAATACGTAATTGGTATACCGGGTGATTCTCTAAGGTAGCTCACCCCTATAACTTTTTTATTATTGAAGATAGAAAAACGAAATTTGGGGGTTTGTGTATTTAAGTTCAATTTACATTTTTTGACATATTTACTTGCTTTGCCGTATTTCCGGTTTGGCCGGAAATAACCCCAACTTTCGATTTGTAAATGAGACATCCTATATATTTTTACTTATTTCGATCGACAATGACATTCTTAATCCAACAACACCTCACTTGTCAATATTTGACAAATGAAGTCATTTTTATTCCAGGTTTTATTTTTCGATCTAGAACGCCATGGATCGTGTAAATCGCTTCATTCTTGATCAAGTAACACGGGAAAAATACGACTTTGAGGCTTATGACTTCACAGTCGTTTTAAGAATTAGGTATTGGAAAGTCGCAAATATGAATTTTTCCAGTTAACTTGATATTTTCAAATGGAAAGGGGGTGGCTCGTCGGCTTTTTGTGAAAGATAATTTTCTTACGAATAATTTGATACCACACACTTTCACTTCATTTTAACTATTTTTCTGAATAATTTCAAGAAGCCATCATACCTAATAACAAATATTCGGTATACTTATGCACTAAGTCCTGTTATTCTAGTTATGCGTGACAAACAATTGAAGCTGTTGCTAGGACTACCTAAACAAATAGGCTAAAGAATATGCTGTCACTGTTAAAAATTTATTTGTTGCGTAGTTTATAATTTGATATGGAAAATTATACTAGAAACGAGAAAATTGACATGTTGCTAATTTACGGAGGAGCAAAAAAGAATGCAACTGATGCAGCTCGAATTTATGCTTAGAGATTCCCTAATCGTCGCCATCCCACTCGGCATTATTTTCCAAAACTGGAAAGAAAAATGAACTAGAAGAAAATGCCAATAACTTCATCGTCAGTGAAGAAAAAGAAGTAGACGTCCTATATATTTGGCCTATGTTGAAGTGAATTGTACGGCTTCAATTCGCCAAATTGTTTCTGAGTGTGATATAAGTTATTCGTCCGTGTATAGAATTCTTTACAAATATAATGATCAATCATTTAAGTACCAACTACGCCAACATCTTTACGATAACGACCACAACCGAAGATTAACTTATTGCAACTGGTTATTGACTAAATACAGAGAAGATGTACGTTTTCCATTTAAAATTATTTATTCAGATGAAACTGGATTCACCATCTTGGGTCTGTTCAATCGGAATAATAAAAGGTACTGGTCTCAAACAAACTTACATCTGATGCAAGAAGGACATTTTCAAGAGCGATTTGGTTTCAATTGCTGGATGGGTATTATCGCAGGAAAACTTTTGGGGCCAATAATTTTCGACGGACAACTTACTTCGGAAAGATATCTACAGTTCCTTAGAAATCAAATTAATAATTTCAATGAAGATTTGCAACTGGCTAACCAAGTTGATATCTATTTTCAACAAGAGAGGAGCGCCACCTCACAATTCTCAAGTCGTAAGAGAACATCTGAATGCCACCTTCCCAGAAAAGTGGATTGGCTTTTATGGACCTATTAGTGGCCTGCGAGGTACATTCTTAAGTTGTCATATTTTTTCATAATGTATTATTTCTTTTTCATATTCTAGATCACCAGATTTTCCTTCGCTAGATTTTTTTCTCTGGGGGACAATTGAAAATCAGGTGTATAAAACAGCATCAACTACTCGTGAAGAACTGGAGTATAAAGTGAGGATGGCATTCCAGAACAACACTGCGGAACAGCTAATCAATGTGGTGCGCGCAACAATTGAATAAGTTGAACTTTGCCGTGATCAAGGAGGAGGTCATTTCGAAAATTAAGAACTTTATCGTATCATTGAAGATTAAGACATTTTTATATGAAATCTTTATTAATAATTATCAACATCATAAACGTACCGAAACCTACATAAAACCTTTGTTACTCATAATACATTAGTTACCATAATTTAATACGTTAGTTACGAAAGCGTAATACGTTAGATACGAAATAATATTAGAACTAGTTTTCATGAACATGTAAAACAATATTTTGACAGTTTTAAAATTTGATGGATACACCTTTGCCTTCAGCGTCCACGATCATCAGAGAGTTACAAAACTGCCGATATTCTTTTTCATAATGGATTTTAGATTTCTCCGGAAGCAAGTTCAACCTTATAGTGTTGGCTGCAGCTAATATATCGTCAGGAATATCAAAATCTTGCATGATTTTAATGATGACTTTTTGAAATGCCAAAATGAAATGACATAAAACCTTGTTGCTTTTATTTTCGCATCGCCGTGTCAATGATACGATAAAGCTTTGAATGTTACTCGATTATTAGCGATTTAACACCGTCTCGGACATTGCGGGTGACTCGGCTGTCGCCTCGTCACCTAGCAATGTCCTCGACTATTATAAATCGCATAATAATCTCGTTATATTAATAGCTATTAATGGACTAATTTACGACTTTTAAATAATACTTAAAACGACTGTGAAGTCATAAGCCTCAGAGTCGTGTTTTTCCCATGTTACTTGATAAGAATGAAGCGATTTACACGATCCATGGCATTCTAGATCAAAAAATAAAAATTGGAATCAAAATGACTTTATTTGTCAAATATTGACAAGTGAGGTGTTGTTGGATATAGAATGTCATTCTCAATCGAAATAAGTAAAAATATATAGGATTTAAAAATCGAAAGTTGGGGTCATTTCCGGTCAAACCGGAAGTACGGCAAAGCAAGTAAATATGTCAAAAAACGTAAATTGAACTATAATACACAACCTCCAAATTTCGTTTTTCTATCTTGAAAAAATAAAAAAGTTATAGGGGTTGAACCACCTTAGAGGATCACCTGGTAAATGAAAACTCAAAGAACATTCCTAGATGTGGAAATCACAATAGTCTCATTCAATTGAAAAATGGCGAAAGGCAAATATAATTGGGACACCCTGTATGGCTCGAGTTTTCAATTAAGGTGAATGCATTAACGTCCTTGTTTACCAATGGCGAACGCCGTATATTCACCCGTTGATTATGTAAACGGTCAAACGTTAACAATTAATGCAGCTGATTAGATGGAGTTGTAGAGAAGCAGAGGCAGTTTCATTATGGGTTGAAATGGGTACAGTTTCAGCTAAGAGTTTTTTCTCATCTTTGTTGCCAAAAATATAATAAATAGAGCATGAATATAATTCTGGTGTTGAATATATTTGCTTTAATCAAATTTCTTCTTGAAATATGTATAACTATCTATTACTCCAAGAAATACTTGCGAATCGGGGTCAATTGAAGATTGATCGTGAAGCAACTTGATCATCTCACTATTTTTTTTGTAAAACATGATTTGTAAACATACAAAAATAATTACACCTTCAGAATAATTATTAACATAGCCAACTGGTGCTTTTTCCATTTTCATTTTATTATATTTTTTCCAACAGCTAAGTGGAACAGTGGGTTTTGCATGAGGCAATTGTTTTTGAGTGAACATTCCGAATATTCTGCATCAACTTTTTGCTTCCTGATTATTCAATTCCAAACGATTATTTTGTGGTGTGAATTCATACTTTATATTATAAAAACATTTAGAATTAACACTTCTCTACTAAGAAGGCACTTTTCATGTGACTGTTTTTCAAAACTCTCCTAAGTAAAAAATACTTCAATGTGGAATATTTTTTTTGCATTTACTGATTTTGGAATATTGATATATGTTTCTTCAAAACCAAGCCAAATAATTGTATTTTTCTAATCACAAAAGTTGTGGTTTCCTAGATAATAAGTCGACCATCTTGTGGAATATATAGACACCGGTAAATGTCCTCTTGGTGTTTTTTGCAACCTCAGCAAGGCTTTCGACTCTTTAAATCATGATATTCTGCAGCAGAAGCTATCAAGAAATGGAATTTCGAAGTAGAACCCTGGAATGGGCTTAGACTCTCAAAAGAAAACTAAAACAATATATTCACCCTACACTGTAATAACACAGATATCAACTTAGGGGTTCCACAAGATTCAATCCTGGGTCCTGTATTATTCCTCATGTATATAAAAGATATTGATAAACTTGTCCTTGCCCAGAAAAGGTTGCAAAGGAGCTTGGCAAGACTGAAATAACGAGAAACATACGCAAATACTTTCATACAATATAAAATTCCAACGGTTTCATCCTTATATGTTTTAAGGTTTTCAAAAATATTAGGTGTTCCAAAGTTAGATCAGATATCCACTATGTCAACACTAGACAGAAAAATTATCTTTTTGTAGGTACCATACTGTAAAACAACTATATGTTCAAACTCCCCTTATATTATAGGACCAAAAGTTTTCAATGCAATACATGACGAAATGAAAAAAAAAGTGAATCGGAAGCTTCATTCAAGAGATGTTCGAAATGTTATCTAGCTATAATAGGTCTTTATGACGTTATTAGTCTTTGTATAATTAGTGTCGTTTTTTATCTTTATGGTGTACGTTTCTTTATTTATCTGCTAATTCAATTCTAAGTGACTAGTGATGTTCGACTATTCGTGTGTTTTCTCAAGGAACAATAGATATTTCAAGCTTTTATTTAGTTTTACCTGTACAGGAGTGTCTGTAATCAAATCTTGCAAGTTAAATTTGACCCACTTCGAGTTGCTCGATTAACGTGAAATTTGGCAGGTGTTCATAGTTCCCGTGACAATGCAATATGGAGCTTTTGTTAGAGAAAAAAAAACAAAATGGCGGTTCTAAGATGGCGGACGATATTTGTGGTTATGGTCCGATTCGACTCAAAATTGGTATGTGGGGGTTTTCGGGGTCAAAAATTATGAATTCACATAAAAAAATAATCACATTTCAAAAATACTTTTTGGAAATGGTCCACAAAAAAGAGGAATTACCCGACTGATAAATTATTCAGTGAAACAAAAAAAAATGACCTACTGGTACATACCTATAAGAAAAAATCTACCCTTTACCAAACTTCAGATCATTCTCACCAAACCAGACAGAAAACACACCTACACACCAAAACAAGTGCACCACAAAAAAACATAGGCCAGAGAAACCATATAGGTCTGTCAAAAAAATTCAAATAATCATGTTCAGTTTCATCAATCTCGTCAAAAAAAGGAAAAAATATAAGTACATAGGTTACAGATTGTAAAGTAACGCTTATTCATATATTTTCTAAGTATTCTTATGTAAATATTTCAAAATTATCTCTATCACGTATTTACTTATGATTGTGAAGTCACCCTTATTTCACATACGTGATTGTTCTTTTTTTTTTTTGAATATTAGTCTGAAAAATAAAGAACTAATGATTACACAATTTTTTTTAAATTTTTTTCTCATTAGCATATAATTTTTAAAATTATTCTATCACTATACTTACCCACCAACCCAACTAAACACTATTTTTGTACCTTTAGAATTTTAACAAAAGATCCATAATATTTTATGGGATCCTTATTTGTTTACTTATAGTTTCAAAGAATGACCTGCAAATGTATGTAACAAAAATGTACAAATTGAATTGCACTTCATAATGTCGAATTCAATATTTACCCATTTTTACTACAAATGTATATGTGTGTTATGCAGTTTTCAATAATAATTTTATTGTTTTTATAAATACACATTATTATTATTAAATTCATTTCATAGAAATAGACAGGGGCCTATCATCAACCCTTGTAGTACTTCGCATGATGATGAATTTGGTTTTAGAAATTATTATTAAATTATTCCAACGGCCAAGAAAAATTACACACCAGTATGGTCAACTCATATAATCATTTTCCATTTAAGCGTCTCAATTTCTTCGATGATTGTGGTCGATATAGATAAATAAAAGCAGACACAAGTACCATATGGTTTCTGTTTGGTCCTTCGTTCTCTTATTTCAAAAGAACTGCCACTCTTGATAGAAAAAGGTACTTCCATTTACGTCTAGTTCAGATGTTATCTCGAAGAACAGATGGTTTATTCATTAGGGTGCCGCTGGTAGGCGCATATTGTTGGCACACCTTGTGGGCCAGCCGAAATCTACAAAATCGGCTCCACACTTATCATCGAAAGTGGTTTTAAACACCTGCCCATCAACCTACAAGATTATCTGTTCCTTCAAGGTTGTTTGGTATAGAATATAAATGGACGACAACTGAAAATCGCGAGACCATAATCTGATTGTATTACCATCTAAAAAAACGACGATTTAATCTGACTTGTTGAATTTATCGGGGCAGGTGACTAAAATTAGCCAGGTGGTCCAAAAAGATTTACCCACTTGATTTTTTTGGTCGCCAGAATTACTCTCTCTTGGAGAATATTCAGCAAGAGCAAGTGTTAATTCACAAATTAATTGGTTGGGAAAAAATAAGCATAAATGTAGTATCGAAGAAAAACAATTGTTTTCCCACAACGTTTCGAATGCAATCAAATTCATCAGCAGTTCCATCGATCCAATCGTTTTTCTGGCTGAACCATTGAAATTATTAAATTAAAATCAGATGTAATAATTACAACATAATATATACATAAAAGATACGAAAAACAGTAGAAAACAGACCAACGTTTACTTTATATTTTATAAATTTATAAAAATCCCAGATGTTGAGTTCAATTGAATTCGACAAGTTGGCGAGAAAAGAATAGTTTTTCTTTAAGTATATACTAACAAAATTACTAAAAAAACAATGTTTTGATAAATTAACAAAATCAACCCTTTCGGGTAGAACCAGTGGAAAACACACACACAATTGGTTGTATGAAGTATTTCAAATTGTGATCTTGTATATTGTTACGAAAATCACGAAAATATCCTGGGTATGCCCCTGTTCTGGTTGCCGATGACATCATGCTCCACATGTTCGATAACCGCCATTCGAAGACTCGAAAAGGAATCCATAGCGATGACGTTATGGAACATTCCCGATCGCCGCTGTTTTTGAAATTTCTGCCGTCATATATATATATATATAGCGGGTCAAATGCGATAGGCGAGTCAGTCAGAAGTCGGCAGTCAGTCAGAAGATAGTCCTGGGAATATTGTTGAGCATTGTAATTGTGAACAAGTATTGAATTAAGAAATGAAATGCATAAAGCACACATAGTCGTCTTCACCAAAGGTTCAATATAAATTGAAACACAATTGGTAGACCGACAGGCGAAAAACAACTATTTTCCTAGCAAATACCACGCAGAACGTTGAATGATATTCACCTGACAATCCATGCAAACTTCCGTACTGATGAGGGCCAAATAGCCTGAAACCGGTATGCGGATTGTTGGGCGGAAACGACATGAATTTGAACATAATCGAGCTTATCAGAAAGAAACATGTGCGAACAATATCCATTTATATGGAAGTTTGCATGGATTGTCAGGTGAATATAATTCAACGTTCTGCGTGGTATTTGCTAGGAAAGTAGTTGTTTTTCGCCTGTCGGTCTACCAATTGTGTTTCAATTTATATTGAACCTTTTGTAAAGACGACTATGTGTGCTTTATGCATTTCATTTCTTATTTTCTCCCCCTTCATATGGCTTTTTCTTTCATTAAAATATGCCAGTCGGGCAATTTGAGCCACTCCTACTGAGAAGGAATCTTTTATTTAGAATCCTATCGAGGTAGGAGAATTGTATGGAGTGTTTCTATCTGTCACTAGGTGTCGCCGGTTAAAAGTTATTTTTTCCGACGCACCTAGAGATGTTTTAAGCTCGATGATGATTTTATTTATGTTGTGTCTCGCTTCGGCCAGAGCTCTCCGGATCTCTGGCTGGTGACTACTCCGTACTGATGAGGGCCAAATAGCCTGAAACTGTTATGCGGATTGTTGGGCGGACACGACATGAATTCAAACATAATCAAGCTTATCAGAAAGAAACATTTGCGAACAATATCCATTTATATGGAAGTTTGCATGGATTGTCAGGTGAATATCATTCAACGTTCTGCGTGGTATTTGCTAGGAAAGTAGTTATTTTTCGCCTGTCGGTCTACGAATTGTGTTTCAATTTATATTGAACCTTTTGTGAAGACGACTATGTGTGCTTTATGCATTTCATTTCTTATTTTCTCCCCCTTCATATGGCTTTTTCTTTCATTAAGTATTGAATTGTTAAAGTCTACTATTGAGTTGTGTTTCAAAGTAAAATAAAACGGATTGAATTCATCGGACTATTTCTGAACCCCAGTTTCGTAACAATATGATATGAAAAGTGATAAAAAATAAATCAAGACAAGCTTTTATACAAATACTATGCTATGAGTAGTAGATTCAAAATCTTGCCGCGCATTTATATTAGCGGCAGGCTATTGAATCTGCTACTCACAAAATAACCTAGTTCAAACAATTACAGAAATTATTTTTTTCTTTTCAGTGCATTTGTATAAAAGCTTGTCTTTTTTTAATGATTTTTATTCAATTCTTTTTAGTCATTCATGAAATCCGTCATCTTATTGATTTCCGACAAAAATTAATTACCTCCGACCGGAAAAAAACCCACATACCAATTTTGAATGGAATCCTGCCATAATAACAAAACACGTCGCCATCTTGGAGCCGCCATCTAGAATTCATGATTTTGACAATAACATAATGACCCGACCCCAAAAACCCCCACATACTAATTTTTATTGGAATCGGACTATAACCACAAAACTCGTCACCATATTGGAGCCGCCATCTTGTATTTATGAATTTTGACAAAATATACCAATTTTGAATAGAATCGAAACATAATCACAAAACTCTTGCGCCATACTGGAGACGCCATTTTGTTTTTTCTCTAGCAAAACCTTATCTTATAATAACCAAATTTCATGTTAATTGGACAAAAACTAGAAGTGGGTCAAAATTCACTTGCAAGATTTGAATTAAACATACGTACATACAAATGTGAGGTTAAATAATAGCTTGAAAAAAGAAATTTGCTTGCTTCATTAATGTAACTTTTCAAATTTGTATTTTTTATTGAAAAACACCCATTAGTCGAAAGTAACGTCTCTTCTCATAGTTATTATACGCGGCAAGGTGGTCTACTGGGAATACCATCCCATAGGGTATCTAAATAAAAAAACTCGCCTCTATATAATGCAATATTTCACAATGAATTGCCTATTTTTTTAAATTCTCAAACCTCGTTTAATGAAAAATGATACTCGAGTCAGCGGGTTCATTGAACTAGTCTTGTAACATTTTTTTAATACTGTATTTTAATAATTGGTGTAGATTTTTTGTGTAATTGATTTATACATACAATCGACTGGCTTATTTTATTTGACTTACCATATGTACATAATGTGCCAAAATCGCTAAAATATGTTAGAGTAAAATGAGAAAATTGTCGAAAGCGTATCATTACGTAAACATTGAAGAAAAACTGAGGGCAACTTCTCATGGTTTGGAGTTATTAAGAAAAAGTTTATACTCAATCCACAATGAAATGTTTCTCAAGCCTGGCTTGTGACGTATCAAATGAAAGTTACTGGAATCCAGATCTTATTATTGAAGTTCAAACAAAAATAATTGTTTTTCAAAAACCTTATGTCCTAAGGTTTTATACAAAAATGTTATACATTAACAAAAAATTAAACCGACGAAATACGGAACTGAAAAGTAAAAAATAAAATAAACCTTCTTAGTCTCAATAACAGCTCCCAAACTAATGTAAGTAACTAATTTTGAGTCGGCGCCAAACAAACAAGCAAATGAATTACGTAAGGCGTAAAATGATGGCATCGAGTTGCGCGGTGACATTTTTTTGAAGTAATTTAATGATCTTCGTTGATTGTTTGTTTGGCGCCGACTCAAAATTAGTTACTTACATTAGTTTAGGAGCTTAGTTATTGAGACTAAGAAGGTTTATTTCATTTTTTATTTTTCAGTTCCGTATTTCGTCGGTTTAATTTTTTGTTAAAAAGTTTTAATTTTCAATTTTTTGTGGATGAAATCTACTAACTACTGCCTACTTGTTTTTTTATTACTTCCAAAATACTTACTTACCCACCTTACTTCAACTATTACCAGTTAAATAATATGATTATCTAGAAGAAATATTCAATTGAGAATGTTTCCCTTTTCAACATGAATACCCCACAAGAGGTTATCTTGACGATGGAGGATAGTGACTAAGGTTTATCTTTCAGTCGCAGATGATTCCACATCTGATTTTATGAACATCCTGTTTATATTTTCAACAAATCAATGATTATCTACTTTAATTATTTGTTGTAATATAAATTATGTTTGTTGCTCTGGTTAATTTATTTCATTACTTTGTATATCATTCCATCCTCTCATAGAATAAATGATTGTGACGGATGTAGGAGAACAAAAATCATGACAATAGAGATCTGTCATTATCAACTACATATATGTGCCAATGTTCACAAGTGAAAAATCAATTATTCCCTATTTTTCTACCCGTAAGGGCAGATAATTCCATTCGAAATCAAATATGATCAACTATGAGGTATACCATATCCAATAAAAAAAGAATCATCCAAATCGAAGAACCCAGTACAAAGTTATGCCTGATAGAATCGATTAACGGTCCAGAATTCAGAGGGTGAGTGATCAATATTCTTCATTTTGCTACCCTTAGGGGGGGATTTCATCTTTTAAATTCAAATGGGACCAACTTCGAAGTACACCCTATCCACTGAAAAAAATTAACAAAATCGGACGTTTCAGTAAAAAGTTATGCGTTGTCATACATAAAAAAAATATACAAGTCGACTAGAAAACTTCTTCCTTTTTGGTTTCGTCAGTTAAAAATGCAAGTCTATCATTACTTCAACATTGAAAGGATGTTAGGAGTCAACAAAAAAAATCTTGTGTTACATTTCAAATGGAAGTTGATCGAATGTAGATCTTTATATATGCAAAAAGTAATAACAAAAATAATATTTAGCGAGAGGGATAGAGTAGATTAAGTAACTAGGCTCTAGATCGGAGGCATTGTATATGGGAATCCAATAACCATCTCCAAATTTGCATGTTTCCTGCTGGTAAAGAATATTCATTGTGCTATACTCTGCTCGCACTTTACAGCATTTTCAATTCTCCGAGTAAATAAGCATAACCACTAGAAAATTAATCATTCAGTTTAGGTCATTTAATTAGTTTTTCCATAGAGTACTGTTCAACGTTTTCTTAAGACTGATCAGCTGATGAAAACTGAAAAACTCCGTTCATTTATGATGATTTTGGTTACTTTTTGATGTTTTATTTTCATTTGCAGTATTTTTTTCATGGAAATTTGACGTAATTAACAACAATATTTTGCAGTGAATCCTGAAATCATATTGCCATTTTTAATTTCACACAAACATAAGGAGCATATTAAAATCAATTCTGTAGTTGCCATGAACAGTCACTTTGTACAATGACAAAAGTTTATTATCTTCAAAACGCATCTTCAAGGCGTGTCCTCTTCATGATGACAGTGGAATATGAAGAAGACGATCGGAGGCGACCGGAAGTTGAAACTAAGTAGCTACCTCGTCTTTGTCCAGGGCCGGACTTGGTAATTTGAAGCACTGGAGACATTAAGAGAGAAACAAGACAGATTTTGTATTTCATTTTCATCATAAATTTTAGCTTCGAAAATCATAGGAAAGATATTTCGTTATTTTTTTTTTGATAGTTCCACGATCGAAAAGCTCAAATGATGTTAAATTTTTTCAGTATAGTAGGGCATCTCATGTAGACCAGACAAGCGTATTGAAGATGCAATCATACTATAACATCATGAGACATTTTTGAGAAGCAAATCGTTTTGCAATTCTTACGATATATCCCAGATTCCTTAAAGCTCTTCTCACAATATTTTATATGTGCAACTGAAAACTCAATTGGTCATCAACTAACACTACCATGTGTTCAACAGTGGTTAACTTATTCAGAACGTTATCATTATAATCAAAATTTATGCCATATTTATTCTAGAAAATGTTATTTTTGAAAATTTTCCGAAATATAGATTAATTGTGAAGTCATTTGGAAGCCTGATTATATCTTTCTCTAGTTCTTGACAAATGACCATATTGGAAATTCGCCTAACCAAAGTGCTAGTCTTAACCATGGATGTCTACCATTAATATACAGTTGTAAATTAGTCAATCAAAACCGGTCGTCAATCTGCTAGAGAATGTATTTTTAACTTCGTTTAATTACTATGAATTAAATGTCTATAAAAAGGAAGGTCGGAAAGATTGTACTAATTATAGAGGAATAACTATACTAAGTATTCAAACAAATAATGGAAAAGAAACTCGAAAAATAACAAAAACATCATTTTCAAATTCAAGATTGTTTTTTCGGCAATACCTTCCGGCTAAGGCACATAAGTACGGAATGAAAGTCTACAAATTTTGTACTCCAGAAGGTTACACCTATAATCTTCAGACATTTGCTGTCGATAATACTTCAACTGCACGCCAACAGGATCATAGTCACACTCACAATATATGTAATGGATTTATTGAAGGACATGTTCAAATTTTTACACAAGTGTGTAGTTTTGCAAAGACCTTTTTGCTTCTCTAACAATTATCTGTAGCACCCTGAGGAGCAATAGAAAATGAAAGCGAAAGCTGAAACACATAATCAATAAAAAGTGTAAAATTTATGGTCAGCAAATCCAAGACGGAAAAAAAGTTATAAAAAATGGGTTGATGAGCTTCCCATTCTCATGATAATACTGTACTACACGATGCTCAAATATAAGCATTAGGACTGGGAACATACTTATTGAAACCCCAAGGTGTTATATCGTACAACAAAGCCAAAAAAGGAATGGATATCTCGAAACAAATGTCTTCCTACTATTAAACATTCATTAGAAAAACTGATAAATGTTACAAGAATGTTTCTTTCAAAATAGCTTTAGGTACGTGTGTCGTGAATTCTAGGGTTTTACACAATAAATCTTGCGACCACACACTCACAAATTCGCGAGAAAATAATACACAATGACAACCCAGAACCTGCAAAAAAAACTCGCACCAGTGGAATAGCTCATCATCAGTTGGGCAAGTCAGGACAAACAGGAAGAGATGTAATCTATATCGAAGAATATTGCTATAGCCAGAAATAAAGCTAAACGGGTTTCTACATTTTGTCGAAATTGTCCAGAAACGCCAAGAAAGTAGCAAAGAAACTGAAACATTATACATAGGATGCGGAAATCTACAATCTAGTCGGAATTCAGATTGTGACTTTGCAGACACCATTTGTAATTGCCGCAAAAACAGATATGAAATAAAATAGTGAAAAAGAAAGACCTGAAACTAAATAAATCTAAAACTAAAGTGGCCATCGTAGGTAGCAAAGGTGAAATAGGACATGCACATACATTTTGGAGGGATAGAACTAGAGCAAGTTTAGTTTCTGAGCATTGAAATCGATGATAATGGAAGTAACGATGTAGGAATAAACAACAGAATACAAAAAGCGAATATATAGAACACAACATTATAGGTAAAATTTACTTCATTTCGACCTTCGAATAGGTCAGCGCCCTAATTGGCGAAGGTAATTATTACGTTATAATAACCTTGAATTTACCATTATGGGGAAAAAAATGGAAGTAATTCAGAAGTCGAAATTTGGGAGATTAAGACATTTCTCCTTATAAGTTGAAGGCATAAATAGGTAAAATTGCCTCCAGACTAGTCGACTGATGGTAAAAATGTAGTCATTTTTATCTATTTCTGGTTATAAACACTGTAATAAAACAAACACAAACCATGGCAGGTTAGAAGAAGATGATAAAAGTTTACTGTATATTGTGTATCTTAACCTACATGCTTATTCGTGAAAGCGTTGAAGTTGACATGAACATGGCGTATAGCAGAGAATGCAATAAGTGATGGTTTCGCATTCACACCTAGTTGTGATTTTATTTGCGATACAAACTTTTCTGTGATAATGTTGATTTTTACTTGTCTAAAACAAGTGGGTCCATCAAATTATTAAATTTGCATGAAAAAAAAACATTAATTTATGTCTACTTTCACAACTTTTTCCATCAAACACTTCAAAAACTGATTTTATAGATGAAGTATGTGTATACATATCATATTCACCTATTTCTTGACTACCAATCATTGAAATGTGGTCGATTCGAGAAAATTATGTATTATTTTTACAATGGCGGAAAAGGTTCAAACGGAAAAATATGGCGTAGGTTCCATATGGGACCTATATGTCTATGAGAACACATAGACTTTGTTCAAAGTCGAAAGTAACCTTTATTCCTGACTTTGAAGTCCATTTTCTTTATCTTGGGATTTCAGACCCTTTCACACTGTGGTCACGTGATGAATTAAATATATGTTATTGGATGTTTTTTCATGCATGTCTATACGTTTCGTCCTCTGGATGGATTGCGAATCGTGGATAATAAATTTATATTTTACTTTTTCTATGTTCTCTGCAGAAACACTCAAATGTCAATACGGGGTGAAAAAATCAATATTTTTTGCTAATGTTAATGGTAAAGCCAAGTAACTTATAGTTACTCAGAGAAATGGATATAGACTACAAAACCCTGTAATGAGTGTTTATTCTCAAATTAAATATAAAAAATCCATCAGTAATGTTGATAATAGTACGCGATATTTATATTTCAGTGCACATCTTCCCAGAATATAAACCATGATTAATGTTATGGTCTAATTTTAAATATAAAATGGTGTGTTGTGATTGGCTGAATAATTTTGATTTGACATTTCTGCGTTCCGCATGCGGTGCCCGGAAATATACAATTTATCAGCCAACTGAGTGGAAGATGATGGCTCTGATCTCTGGACATCGGAAAGTATAGGATGGTTTCGGATTATATTTTCATTTGTTCTCATTCTGGCAGCTAACCGATAATAGTTGGTGGTATACCTGTATGGTTTACTAACTCTATTCGAATTTTTGCTCGGCATTTTATAGTTTTCTAAAATTTAGGGCACAATAAAAAAATTAAAGCAAGTAAATTGTATCATGTCATCCTCATCTGAATCGACTTGGTCTTTAATATCTGATGATAGACTAAGTTACTTTGAGGATTTTATTTTAGGTAATTTTGACTTCGTTGTAGACATTTAGTCTGATTAGACAAATATTGTGGTAATCTCGCCCTCATTGTAGAGCAGTAGGTATGAACTAGGTCAAGAAATGTCCAGGCAACTCCTTTAACTTAATCGGTGCCAAAATAGGTAATGAAGAGTATATAGTAGACCTGTTTACTGACTTGTCAATTCCCTGACTATATGAACACACATGAGGTAATAATTAGGTAAATATTCACCAGAAGGTTTTTCCTGAGAGTTTCAAGTATTTTGAACACATTTTGCTGGTTACCTTTAGGTAAAATTTAACCTAGTGAATAACTCTATTAACCCATGAGGCTGTGAAGGTATATTTGAAGTCCATAACAAGTAATTTCATACTACGCACTACGCCTATTAAGTTTTTGGTTTTTGAAGGAGATTTGGTGGTCTCAATTATGGTTTTTATAACTCCAATTATAACTTTGGAGTTAGTTAGTACTTGAAGGTAAAATATTTGGTCAGAAATGGGTAAATTCGGACTTCTTGAAGCCGTTTTACCCACTGCTTGGTATAATTTTCCTATAATGTTAGTTGGGCAATACTTACATTCGAGTGTGAATTCTGGATTTTAAATGGCCGTCAAAAGAGCAAACTATAGACCATTGAAATGAAGTAACTCGAAGAGATATTCTGAGAAACGATACAATTAGAGAAGATCTAAAAACACAATCCCTAGATCTGAAAACACAATCCTGAGCAGCGACAACTGAGTTGTTGGGGGTCATCTTCAGAGGATGAATAATGATATTCCAGTAATGGGAGTAAGGACCAACGGAATCGTGGGATAATGTATAATGAAATATACAAAAAACATGCTACACTTATGGACTCGATTAGGACCTCCAGATAGCCGATTATGGCTGAAACTACATTGGTTGATCCGACCCTGTTTCCGTGGACGGTAAAATTCCACCTGTATTCGTAAACTCGACCTTGACCGATCGCAAAGCTCTGAATGACTCACACCCGGAGAATCCAAGAGTTCGATCTCCTCTTGATGCTTCAAGTAATCCATTTGAAGACAGTCTCTTTTTTGTTAGTAATTTTTTACAGCCATAGCGGTTGCGTATCGTTTGTGGACTTATGCAATGTAGACTCTGAACGTGAATTTATTGCGTTTTCTTATCTGTGTTTGGTTTTCTGTTAATTACGAAACGATTTCCGAATGAAAATGAGTGAATGCATTCAGATTGGCTTCCAGGAACAACGACACGGTTCGATTTGACGTGAGGTTAACCTTTGTTGGAAAATTTCATGAGGTTTTGTCACATATCGCCCTGAATCATACAATGAGTGTTCCACATTTATTAGAAGGACAATGAAACATTGTGGACCTAATCTTGTTTGTTTGTACAGAGCCTGTTGTTTGCGTTATCGGCCGTGTGTCGTTATATTTTTTTTGTCATAATAAATAGTTGTTTTTGTAATAGGGCATTTTTTTGTTTCCAGAACATTTCGTTATATAGTTTTATTCCAATACTTACGTCAAAAATGTGACATTTTTGATGACTTTGAATGTCAAAAGTATAGGCTATTTTTTAACAGAGTGCAAAAAATAAATCGGCACGGCGTGCATAAAAGTACAGCCCTTAGTTGTTTAAATACAGCTAATACACAATACCCATCATTCTCATTTCAATCGTTTTTTATTAAACACATTACAATCTAGACCAGGGTCGATAATTTTTTAAACAAAAAAAAAAAAAGTAGGATGAAACCCATTGGAAAAGGAAGAGAATATAACAAAAATGCAAGGAAAAATAATTTACGGGCGATCTGAGGTCGGAAAGTGGAGGGGGGTGAGTTTTTAAGGGTAAAAAACGGTTTATTTCGATTTTCTGCAAAACTACAAGTCCTATGGAAAAAAGTTCTAGGTAATAAAAAGATCTACAACTTTTGTATTTACACTTTTTTCACATAACCTCAAAATGTATGTAAAAATTCAAATAACCAAGTTTTTGGTTTTTTATTTTTATCTTTTACAAAAAAACTTTTTTATTCACGAAATTCGGTGAAAACTTACCTTTTTATGTCCTAAACAGACTGTAATTTTTTTGATTTAAAATATTTATTTTTTCCCCCTTATTTTGACTTAATATCGAAAAAGCACCCCAATTTTCAATCGAAAATTCTCCCGTCAAAATATCAGCTTTTTTAAAAAAGTCGGTGGGCTTTTTGTTCGTTGAAATCTCTACTTTCTGATGGTATAAAAAAAATACACATTACTATGGTCAATGTTCTCAGAAAATGCAAAGAAATAACAGGTAGTAAGGCCCAGACCCTCCTACCCCCTTCCCCTCTTCTCTATGAAATACCTTTTGATGGGCTAACATTTTCTGTAGGTCACTCAGGTATATAAGTTATCTTAAAATAGCAATTACGCATATAATTTAATAGGCATCTACGCATATAATTTAAAGATTCTACAACTTTCTCAAAATATTGTAGATGTCTTATTAAATATTAACTTTACGTTTCTTTGCATTTTCTGAGAACATTTACCATAGTAATGTATTTTTTTTTGCATACCATCAGAAAGTAGTGATTTCAACGAACAAAAAGCCTACCGAGCTTTTTAAAAAAGCTGATATTTTGACGGGAGAATTTTTGATTGAAAATTAGGGTGCTTTTTCGATATTGAGTCAAAATAAGGTGAAAAAATAAATATTTTAAATCAAAAAAATTACAGTGTGTTTGGGACATAAAAATGTAGGTTTTCACCAAATTTCGTGAGAATTTTTATTTTTTTTGAGAAAGATAGAAATAAAAAACCAAAAACTTGGTTATTTGAATTTTTTACATACATTTTGGGGTTATGTGAAAAAAGTGTAGATCTTTTTATTACCTACAACTTTGCTCTTCAACTTTTTTCCATAGGACTCATAGTTTTGCCGGAAATCGAGATAAACCGTTTTTTACCCTTGAAAACTCACCCCCTTCCACTTCCCGACCTCAGATCGTCCGTAAATTATTTTTCCCCTCATTTTTGTTATATTCTCTTTCTTTTCCAATGGGTTTCATCCTACTATTTTTTTTTTCACTTTTTACCATTTTTAAAGGCTTCAGCCCTGGTCTAATCATATTCCATCCATACTAATTTTTTACAAGATTTATATTAATAGTGCAATTGCTGTTATTCTGTATGTTTTGGTAATACTAAATCAAATGGCTTTTCTTGTATAATGTTACAAGTATTATTGTTCTCGACTTCGACATTTCCACTTTTCTTGATATCACCACTAAAAATACCGTTTCCAATTTTCACTTTTTCTTCCACGGACTGCTCCACATAGCCTTCTGCAACGGTCTACGATCGCCATCCACCATGTCTCAAAGTCTCAACTCAAAATATCAGCCCCTGAGCCAACTAAAAGCGACGCAGAGGACCTTCTAAAACTATGGCCAGTATATTTTGCAGTATTAGGTAATCCAAGAAATGATGCAATTAGACTTGGAATTTTTGCAAAAGTTTTTATTCCGACTACTTGAACTGTACATTTTCCATTCCTATACTGAAGAAAAAACTAGGGTTTTCTGCTATTTTAGGACGCAGTGACATGTACTTACTGCAAATTTCAGCTGGATTAAATTGGTGTTCATTGTTATTTGGAACTAGGAATAGGTCAGGAATATGAGATCACCCAGTGTCTTCACGAAATTTTCACTGGTGCAACAAAACATGGTAAAAACAGCATAGCAATCGAAAATTTTGCGCGGAAAAGATAATATTGGAGATGGGCCCCCGAAGATCCATAAAGAAAGGTTATGGGATATCACTTTTGGAAATTGTAAAATGATATAAAAAATTTCTTTTTACACCAAAATAGTAACTGCACACTCATTCAACGTTTTAGTAATATTAAAATAACTTTATTTTCGATAAAGTAATGAAAAAATTCCGATTACTTTTCCTATAACAGAAGAAATGTCAAAAATCAAACGTTGGTGATTGTGTTATGTTTATCCAAATCTCGTGGATCTTGAAGTTTATTGATATGCGACGTTGCCTATGTCTCCAAGGGGAAAATAAAGTACTGAAATTCAACGCGACATACATATTTGAGCATATAAATTATAACTGTTACAGCATGAAAAGACGATCTGATTTGTTCTGATGGATATATGTATCAATAGAAGTTAAAAATGCCAATAATATATCACCACGCTTCTTGGGAGTGTCTAATAGCTTTAGAAAATTAAGCATGAAGTTGATGTGCCGCATTTTGAAAGTTACCAAACATATTAAAATAATGTGACTTCAGATTATTTTGTTTTAAGTAATTTAATTGTAAACCGGTCTAAGAAACGTATTTGGCCACCTTGACCACCTTGACAATTGTGACAGATCACATTTTCACCTATTCTGTATGGGTAAACACACACTTTTGGTTTATAATCCCACTGTTTTGTAAAAGGCATGATGATATAATTGAAGAACTGTCAATAAGCACAATACTGAATGCATGTTAGAATTTTTAGGGCTTATATACCTTCCAGGATTGTAGTATAATTGAAGTGGAGGAGGGATATTCTATTCTATTTGAGGCGGAGTGGTGGTGGCGCCCTCTGTCTGGAACCATTTAAATATGAGTGAGCATAGCTGAAGAAATCAGTATTTGAATTGTATTCAATTTGACAAGTACTATTTATCATGGAAAGTAAAGTGGTAGTTTTAGACATGTTGGCATCTATTGATGTCAACAACTTTGTCCAAGTAGAAGTACTTGTGAACGACAAAACCGGTGAGATGGGAGAAGTAGTGAAACAAGTTGGTGGTGATGATGAAGTAGTTGAGGATGGTGGAATTCCAGCTGCTGCTGATGTCATAGAAGACTTGGCGAGTCGATTCCAGGATCTCACCATGGAACAGACAGATGGTTGTGCAGTGTGTTACACCATAACATCCAATCAATTTCTTACGTAAAAAGAAGGAACACAACCTAACCTAACTTGGTTAACCTTGTTTTCCAATTAGAATGCAAGAGCTGTGGCTTCCAAACAGGCAGCATACCATCGATGGCTAAAAAATCCGGGCCCTGAGACCAGAGCAGCATATGTCGAGGCTAGAGGCATATGCAAAGAGACAATAGAATGCTCAAAAGATGCCCACAATGCCAAATTAAGATCAAAACTTGCTGAATGTCCTAACGGATCCCGTTCATTTTGGTCTTTCGCCAAAGATGTGGGAAGAAACTTCACTTCCAGCTCATTTCCTCCTCTAACCAAAGAAGATGGAACACTAGCAACGACTGCCCAGGAAAAAGCCAATATCTTTGCGCACCTATTTGCTGGAAATTCCACTCTGGATTCATCGGGAAAACAACCCCCGAACATTACACCTATTGACAGTCACATGCCCGAGATCACCTTTCGCCAACGTACTATCAGAAAGATTTTGCTGGGTCTCAACACCAACAAAGCCTGTGGATCTGACGGAATCCCGCCGATTGTTCTCAAGAAATGTGCCCCGAACTAACACCTGTTCTTTGCAAGTTGTTCAACCACTCTTACAATTTGGGGTATTTCCGTCCAATTGGAAAATTGCAAGAGTACAGCCAGTCCCTAAAAAAGGCAAAAAGGCCCTACTTAACAACTACAGACCTATCGCACTGCTATCTATTATTTCAAAGGTCATGGAAAAAGCCATCAACATCGAGCTCATGAAGTATCTGGAAGACTCAGGAATTGTCAACGATAGGCAATATGGCTTCCGCCATCAGAGATCAACTGGTGACCTGCTCGCTTACGTCTCACATATATGGCAGCTATCTATTGAAAAGTATGGAGAAACTTTAGCTGTGGCATTAGATATATCCAAGGCGTTCGATCGAGTTTGGCACCAGGGACTCCTCGCCAAGCTTCCGTCTTATGGCTTGCCCCCTCAGCTGTGTTCTCTGCTTGCTAGTTTTCTCTCAAACAGGTCTCTCCATGTAGTGGTCGATGGAGTTTCATCTGACACTCTACTCATAAATGCTGGTGTTCCGCAAGGATCTATTCTCGCACCAACACTATTTCTACTTCACATCAACGACCTTCTGAAAGCAACTTCATGTCCAGTACACAGTTTTGCCGATGATAGTACCCTCCATACCGCTTTCTCTTCCAGGGCCCCTATATCAGCCCGTGAAACCAGAAATGAACGAGGAAGAAATGTTAATAATATAAATATGGACTTAGCAACAATTCTCCAGTGGGGATCTAATAACTTGGTAGAATTCAATGCAAACAAAACACAAGCATGTCTTTTCTCTAGAAAAGTCGATCTCACTGTGCCTAACATAACTTTGTCAGGAGTAACCATACCACTGAAGTCATCCATATCGATGCTTGGTATTACTATCAGCAATAACCTTTCCTGGGAAAATCACGTGAGGTCCATTGCCAAAAGTGCATCCCAAAACTTGGTTTTTTGTTTCGTGCCAAGAGCTATTTCACCCCCACTCAGCTGCTTATGATCTATAAGGCACAGATCAGACCTGTCCTGGAATACTGTTCCCATATTTGGAGCGCGGCACCTAAACATATCCTGAGGCTATTGGATTCTGTCCAAAAAAGGGCAATTCGTCTCGTCGGTGATGCCTCGCTTACAAACTCGCTCACTTGTCTGGAACACCGTAGAAAAGTTGGCGATTTGTCTCTATTTTATAGATATTTTCATGGGCGATGCTCTTCTGAAATATTAACAATCGTTCCTGCTTTGGCAGTCTCTTCGAGACTAACCCGTCAAGTTCAGTCATCACACCCCTTCGTGGTCACTTTGGAGACCTGCAGAACATCACTTTCCAAAGACTCGTTCATCCAACGAACAGCGAGGCTTTGGAACTCATTGCCTAGGGAGGTGTTCCCCGAGGCATACAACCTCCAGAAATTTAAGAAGAACCCAACTCCTCCTTTTTCCTTGGTTCCCCGATGTTCCTGAAATTACAGGATACCCTTTTCGTGGGAACCAGAACATAAAAAAAAAAAAAAATGAGTGTACAGTTAATATTTTAGTGTAGAAAGCTATTCTTTAAATCAGTTTGCAGTTTCCAAAACTGATATTCCATATCCTCTCTTTATGGACCTTCGGGGGCCCATAAAATTTTCATGAAGATACTGGGTGATCTCATTTTCTTGACCTTTACCTTGGAACTACAAATGTTCTTTGTATTTTCGTTTTTGAATCAGGAATTTTAACAATTATATAAGAATCCTTGTCCTCACTTTCATGTATTGTCATTTTAGAAAGTTCGTCGTCGTTGTATAAATAACTATTTTAAGAACAATTATTTTTTCTGTAGAAAATATGAATTGAATATGAATATAATAATTGAAACTTTGTAACGATCTCAAGAAAAGGTGGGGAATATGGAGCCAACGCGGATTTCGATGAAAGGTTGTTTCAAAACAGCCTAAAATCACCCCAGCAATAAAAAATTTGGCGCAAAAAAAACCCTGTGGATTTTTTTCTCAATAAATTATGAATTCACCAAACACACGGGTATAATCCTTTGGATTCAGCTTTTCCAGTGTTTATCCAATTCAAATGCAATGTGTCCAAATGTGAACACTGAAAATTATGTATTTCTATAATAACACTTCATCCACAGAAAATGCCTCAATATTTTTTATAATGAAGTAAAACAAATAAATTTCAAACTAGATAACCTCTATTGAATTCACAGAATAAATAACAAGTTTGGCAAATGACAGCCTACAAATAATTATAAAAATAGTAATGCGACGTTACCAATTTCCAGAATAAGTAGAATTATTCAAACTATATGAACTATATGCAAAGTCGTGCCGGAAAAAAGTTTTTAAAATGTTTTCGAATATATGAACACGTTGACGTTTATCAGCTACCAAATTGATGCAAAAACAATACTGAAATGATTTACTGTCACTGCTCAGAGATCGAGATGGATTTGCTGATGAACAAGACACGCCAAAAGGGTCACTTTTCAAAATAAAATAAGGGCCACTTTTCGACGTAAAAAAAGGGAACACAACTAGTCACAGTATCACTGTCATTTCATATGCAACGATCTAGAAGATAAAATTCATGATTTGTTTGTAAATTCCAGATCTTGACTTGGTAATGAAACATGAAATATTTCTTTGCTGCATTCAAATGTGCTGGTGGCATTGATAAACTGCGAAAACCCGACATAAAGCCATATGTATAATTTTAATTAGCACCACTTTTTTCGATGACAGTCGAGAGCATCTATTTGCTACAAAAAAAAAGATTGCGTTTATAATTTACATCCCAGAGCACACATCACTTGCATGCAAATGTAATCTAATAACCGCTTCTCTAGTGGTAAACATAAAAATGTGTTGTGGCAAACTCTTTTTGTTTATCTTTCTTCTGCAACGTATGTTTTTCTTATTCGAAGGGTTACTTGGAACCTTGGAGAGCTGATCCAGACTGCCCACTCGCTCAACATCTGCAACATCTGTTCAGCAATTTAGAAGAAATATACAAGTTCAACAGGTGAGTGTACCATTCTTCTTGTAATGCTTATAGGCGTGGAACTTTCCCAGAAAAGAACGTCCTTAAATTGGGAAATTCTATTAATACTATTGATACAAGGCTTTATTATCAATAATTGCAACAATGGCCTAATTCCTGCCAAAGTTCTTCTCATGAATGTACCCAACTCAATTATTTCAAGATTCGAGAAGTATATAATAATACCCTAAGATATTAAAATAGTATTTGAAATATGTTTCCACTTGATTAATTGAATCATTTCCTGAGACACCCATGATTTTTTATATTTCGGTATTTTTTGAGATTTTAACCACTTCAGCTTGATAAAATTGGACTGATAGATTTTTTTGGTAAACATAAACTTATCATTAGTCATTGAGAAATGTCCCAGTGTTGTAACTGGTCATTTCGTTAGACTACTGGTTCCACAAAAACTTTATAAAATATATTGTTTCATTATCCCAATAACTTTGGATTGTACAAAAAGAGGGGTTTCGATTTTTCAGCAAAAATATATGAGTTATACCCAAACATTCCTGGTTCTTACACTTAATGGCCTACTTATTATCGTCAGATTGTGTCATACGATCAGTTTTAGTTGAATTTCGGTAAACGATTGCTTCTTACGTTGTTTATGCTAGGGATATCTGAAGAGGATGGCCTTCCTCTTTTAGCCTTCGAACAAGAAACTTTCCAACATTTACTTAATTCACTTCCATCCTAAAAGCAAACAAATCCATTCTCTCTTTTTTAGGTATTTCAGCAAAATCAGTCATTTCTATATTCAAGCCACTATTAGTAAGTACTAATCAGCTGATCCAAAATATCTACACCACCCATACTGCGGTTTTATAGTTTTATATATTGTGAGGTTATTTAATCCCATCTTTTGACCTAATCCCCAGTTCCTTGCCAACACATTTTGATCCTAGTGATACGGGTTTATAATCGAGCCATTTTACGAGAACAATGTTATGTTCAACTTCATCTGCACACTCTTTATCTTTTGTTCTTTATTTCATCGTCTGAAAAAAGTGAAGAGTCATAGGATCTGTTCAGCCTTTTAGTACCGGCAGTATAAATGCTTTTAACTTTTAATTCTTTAAATAAAAAATATGAAGCAAAATAATAATAAAAAACATTTTTGACAATGTTCCAGATATTGCTATTTCTTCCCCATGTTTTCTTCAGTTTCTTTACTTCAATTTTGAAACTTAATATCCTCATTTTCGTTGTTAGCATCATAATCCTCATCTTCATTTTCCTGAATACCACTTGAAATAAATTCCTCATTGTCTCTAGTATCAACTTTCTCTTGTGTTTCTTAGTCTAGACATCAATCAAACGTCCATCTTCTTACTTGTCAGAAGGATAGCCTGTGTCAAACAGATTTGAGGATTAGTCAAATCTTCCTTTTTTTTGTTGTTTTCCATCATGGCTTGGAATCCATTTGCTGAAAGTAACACATACTATTATTGACGAAATTCCGAGTATTTTAGAAAATAAGCTCGGTTTTTCAAGTTTGAAGACAGATGCACATCACCATGTACAGTATATAAAAGCAATGGAGACCAAATGTACATGACCATTATATAAACATCTTTCGAACAATTTTTCTGGCTATACTTCTTGAGAATCAGACCATTTTGTATCTTGATATTTCTTGTAGAAATATAGCATAATAAAATAATCCTGTTGAAAATGAGAACATTCTAAATGTAATATTGAATAGAAAGATTTTTTCTGAAAATCTACGAAAAAATTAAGTTATTTCTTGTAATTTCTAACAGAAAACAACTTCTTCCCTGGCTAAAGCCACGCTGGACATTGAACTATGAACACCCTTTTCATATTTTCAAACAAATTAAAGAAATATACTCATAAACATCGTATTTTTCGATTCATCAGTGCGCAAAGAATATTTAAATTAAAAAAATGGTGTGTGGTACATAATAGAACATAAGTTACCCACCTATTGTTGTATCTCCCAGACTGTTGGTCACAACTGGTTTCGTTTTACGCCTTTCTTTGCAGATTATTTCCAGATTTATGCATATGTTCGCATCGGTAAAAATGGGCATTACGTGGTAGTATTAAATGAGAAATGATCGTGATTAATGCCAGTATATTCGTTACGTTATTCATTCTGACATAATGTAGTACCTTGAAAATCATTTGAAACCATTCGGCCATTCAGAAATATTCCACGGCTGTTTTTCATTTGACTCCCACTCGATTATGATTGAGGTCGAGATGTGCAAACAAAATAGATGGATTTATCGGTTTCTAGGTCCATTTGTTGTTGTTTGTATTGTAGTCATAAGCTATTAACTTTGCTTAAATGTATTCATCAATGAGTTCAAACATACATTCATTGATTGGAATAAATTACAATTCCTTCTGTTTCTGTTTGTAAATTATACTTACCACAAACAGTTTTGTCCCTACATCCTCACAACTGATATCAGTTTTATCCCTACATCCTCACAAACTGATAGCAGTCATCATTTTTGTCGGAAAATGGTCCCCTATTTCTGATTTGGATCATGGATTTGTGCAATACAAGTTACATAAATAATGAGGATTTTTCAATTCTCAGAAAAATCTTTATATTCAATATTCAATTGAGAATGTTTCCTTTTTCAATAATGAAACGTTATTATTGAAATCGATTTGTTTGAAAATATGAACACAGTGTTCATTAAATCCGATGTGGAATCATCTGCGACTGTTATTATTGAGATTATATGAAGTTTTTGTGGACCCAATCTGACGAAATGACCAGCTACAACACTTGGGACATTTTGATTCAAGAACATAATCTATTTTCAATGACTTTTTTATACTTCAATCCGTTTGTGTTTATGGCATTTCAAATTATTCGTTACAATGAATATATTGTCGATTTTCGGCAATTTATGTCAAGGTATGCTATATATAGATATATAATATTATCATTGTTATAAGGTATCGTCTAATCATATTTACAAAGCTGTTCAGGTATAATTGTTCCTAACTGATAGAACTTGAACTTGTATAGAATAAGATTTGATATGGTCATGAATTCATAGAAAAAGCGATGACAAAAATTATTAATGACATGCCATGAATTTCCTTGGAAATTGCATAATGCTGGTAGGTATTAGATGATTGTGGCGTGTGTCCAATCAAGTTGCATTCAAAAACTTCAATTAAAAACACACTTTGTTTGGTTTCAAAAAAAAATTCAAATACAAAATATTTTCAACGAAATTTTCATTGACATAAAATTATAAACTAGGTATTATATAAGTTTTTATTTATTAGTGTTTTCTGACAGAAAAGAATTTTTCATGTATTTGCTTTGTGACGAAACCCAGAAAAATTAACTGTCAGATATATTCTCACATTGATTTTTTATAGAAAATTATGAATAAGAAACCTGAATGTTGTGAAGATATTTCTAGTGAATATTTAGGGATGCCTGAAGAGAATAATATTTGCCTTGATTCCGAATTATTGTCCTGTGTTTCTTAATACCAAAAAATTCTAAGTCTTGATTTTTATTTTTTTTTTGTAATTCAGGAGGAGAATGTGGAAAAAAAATTATGTGCTGACAGAAAATCTGCGATTTAGTTTAGTTTTGGACGTATGCATTATACACAAAAAAAATCGACCCACTTGCTCTTGATGAAATTAATATTGCTTACTAATCTTTAGTTATTTGGCGATCATAAAACATAGGTAAATGAATACGCATTTCGGACAGATATACTCTGTTTTTTATTTTGGAAACACTTATCCCAAACTAAGCTTGAACCTAAACTGTTACGGTGGGTCGATTCTTTTGTATTTCTAGGTATTTGATGGAATCTGCAGATCCGTTTACAATGTGATGATAGCTTGAGTTTTTGGTATATTTAACACACAATACAATAAAATTTTGAAAAATCGTCAAGAGTTTAACAAATATCTGCTATTTCAATCAACGCTTCCGAATAAAACTTGAGAATTATGTTCCTCATTCAACAAAAATATCTTCAAGAAACATCAAGATTTCTTGACGGATCGTATTCTTGATTATTGAAATGTTTATGAATAATGCAACATTTTTTATGTATCGTGATAATTATACGTCCATATTCCATTTTCAGATCGTTTTTGGAAGATTTGAAAAAGGCTGATTGCGAAGCTACGAGAACTGCCAATTGTTTTCTCCATCACGATTCAGGATTTTCCATATACAACGAATATTGTCAAAATTACCCCCGCACAATGGAAGTTCTAGGACAACTCACAAGAGACGAAAAAATGGCTGTTTTGTTCAGAGAAAAGCAAGTCGCCTTAGGACACGCATTGCCTTTGGGATCGTATCTGTTGAAACCAGTGCAAAGGATTCTCAAATATCATCTTTTGCTGCAGGTAATGTGAAACATTATTTTTTCCTACTCAGTTGTGTTGAATACAATATTAATATAGCAATATTGGTATGTGAACTATAATTTCAAACACAAGTTTATAAGAGCCCTTGTAATTTCACATGATATCTATATCAACAATCGTCTTTGATTTCCATGACACTGGGTTGAGCCTCACTTTGCAAACTATAGATGTCGCCATCTATAGTTTATTGTATTTCATTAAATCCTTTGTTCATATGCGAGTATGCTCATTTTAATTCGTTGTAGAAAAAGTATAGATGAAGGCTACTGTATAGATGCACTATTTGTTAGCTTGCAATATGCACGAATATCGTTTTCATTAATGAAAGTTGAAATCATAAATTTGACTATTTCCCTCATACTATTTCAACCAATGATCTCTCCGAGTTTTTCAAATTTTGATCAATACTGTCAAAATGACAGCGGCAAAATTTGCAAATCATCCCTTGGGTTTATTTTTTGACAATATCTCTTATAAATATACTTCCGTAATTGATTTTCGTGGTTAAGACAAAAGAACTCTGGACATATGTTTGTCATCTGACGTTAAATTTTTGAAAGTGTCAAAATGAGTCGTTTTTCGTTTCGTTCGTTTCGTTCGTTTCGTTTCGAATAAGAGTTTATTTGAACAAATTCAGACTAATATTTATAATTTAACACTAGTCTAATCAACAAGTTCAAAAACGTGTTAAATAGTTATAAAGCTCCTAAAAATATGAGCGATAGCTCATTCGATTCGGAATGACGTCTAGAAAAATGTTTTTTAAGGGTTTATTAGCACGTGAAAAATTGCGATTGTTATTAACAAAATAAGATTTAAAAAAGAAGGTATTTCGTTTTTCGTTAATAATTTCTAAAATAATGATATTTAGGAATTATGAAAATTGTAACAATGCTGTAAAAAATACAAAAAAAAATTTTTCTATACTTTGTTATACATAGTTGTTTTTGTTATTTTTTAAGTTTTCGAAAAAAATATAACGGTTCATATTATTTGTTTATAACAAATTGTTAAGTTAATAAACAATGAAATTATTTATAAAAAAAAATATTTCTCTGTTAATTCATTGAAAAAGGTCAATGATGATTTTTAAGAATAAAATAATTTCTTAACTAATTATTTAAACAATTGAAATATAAAAAAAACTATTATAAACAATAAAAAAAATTATTTAAGAAAAATTTTTTTTTAAATCATAATTTTACCTATGCAATAAGATGGCAAAAAAAAAATTTTTTAAATCCCAAAATAGTCTGTTTATATACAATTTCTTAACAAATGACGTAAAAATTTGTTTTCCAAGGTTAATTAATACCTACATTAGATGCGAAAACAGCAATAATAAGATATCACTGAAAAAATTTTTTTTTATAACTTTTAATAAATTTTTTTTTAATTGCAAAAAAAAAAAAAAAAAAAAGGAAAATTTTATAGACAATTATTTAAACTTTTATGTCGTAATTTATAAAAACAGAGATTGGAAAAAAAAATAGTTAATTAACAATGGTGTAACTTTTTGAAAAATCAAAAAAAATTTTTACCGAGGTTTTTTTCGTTCAAGTGTCTAGTTTACACTATAATTTATTCAAATATTTAAATTGTTATTTAATATTATAATAAAATTATTTTAGGTGATATAACGGCTTTTTAGACGGTGCCGTAACAACCTGGCGGAGCCCTATTTTCATCGTTAAAAAAAATTATAAATAATAGAGATAGAGTTCCGGGAGTTTTATTGGAAATTTCCTCCTCTTTCAGGATCTTTTTTCATAATTCCTTAAATATCATTATTTTAGAAATTATTAACGAAAAACGAAGTACCTTCTTTTTTTAATCTTATTTTGTTAATAACAATCGCAATTTTTTACGTGCTAATAAACCCTTGAAAAACATTTTTCTAGACGTCATTCCGAATCGAATGAGCTATCGCTCATATTTTTAGGAGCTTTATATCTATTTAACACGTTTTTGAACTTGTTGATTAGACTACACCCAAAAATACAGTTACTTCCAAAAACTCAATTTGAAGACAATTTAGCTTATTTAGGAAATCATGTAATCAAATATATCTCGGTCTATTATTTTTCAGGAGAAATTTGTTATCAGAATTTTCTAAATAATTCCCTGAAAAAAAAATTAAAAAAAATATTCTTGTTGAAATTCAAGAAACAAGAAAAAAAACTGATTAAATATTCATTGACATGTATAATAATATAAAAAAGGGGAGTATATAATTGCACTTTAAAGATTATTAAACTTTTCGCGATCGTGTCTCGCAATTTTTTTGTTTTGTTTTCCTAATAGTATTTTACACTGCCAGGCAAGTAGTGACAATGACAAAGAGTATTACAATGTTATACATTTACAAATTAGTTTTGAACATTTGTCTTTCACAGGATGCATCATATGTAGATTTTCTTGCCACTGGCTAGGCTTGGATGAGACTAGGACGCTTTACGCAGATGGCTCTTATTAGTATTATTATTGTAGCAAATCTCAACATAACAAATACGCCTTTTTCCTTGATGATCAGACATTAATGTGGCTATTTCCTGTCTTTCCTGCATCTATACAGGGTGTTAATTAAGTACGTTGACAAACTTCGGGAGGTGATTCTTTGGAAGATTTCAGGACGAAAAAATCATATAAACGGCTTGGTTTTCGAGGTACAGGGTGATCAAAATATTTTATTCAACAGTATTTTGATCACCCCGTACCTCGAAAACCAAGAAGTTTGGGACATATGTTTATATGAACTTTTCGTCCTGAAATCTTCCAAAGAATCACCCCCCAAAGTTTGTCAACGTACTTAATTAACACCCTGTATATTTAGAGTCACTTATTATTAATTATTAAGGTTGTACTACCACTTTCGATTTTCTCACTTTGTTGTTTTTATATTTTTTTTTCTTTTTTTTTTCCACAAGCTGTGTGGAAGAGCGCGTCTCCTTGGTAACCCGATTTACTGATGAGACTGAACTCGGCCTTCTGTTCTTGAAATGGTCTAAGATATCTTGATGTATAACTGCATATCAGAACAATAAAATATATTATTATTATTATAAACGCATTTATTGACAGTCGTAGAAAAATTACATTGTTTTCCTCTATCGCAGAGACTATCGAAGCAATGCGACTCCATCCACAAACCCGCCGTAGACCTAGCTCTGACCACCATGACGGGTATTGCCACCGACATAAACAACATGAAACGCAAACACGAACACGCTGTGCGTGTTCAGGAAATCCAGTCGCAGCTTTGGGGCTGGAATGGACCGGATCTCACCGCCCTTGGAGAACTGATAGCCGAGGGCACATTCAGGGTGGTTGGGGCCAGAGGGAGGAGACACGTGTTTCTTTTCGAGAAGGTGCTGCTTCTGGCCAAGAGCAAGCAAGGTGGCGCTCTAGCTTACAAAAGCCATATCATGGTGAGTGAATGAATAATTTATATAAAAAGACCATAATTTTCTGAAAATTGAAAAATTTACGATAAAAATTCAGTTATTTTTTGTGATATCTAACTACTTTCCCCGGCTAAAGCTATGCTTAACATTGAACAATGTAAAACATACACTTCTTGATTCAGAATTCATAGTGAAATCCTAGCACATAATGAAAAAATGTTTAAAAAAAATGAATTCTCAAAAAAAATTTATCTCTTGAATAATGGTCCTGAAGATGCCTGATATTTCTGAAACGTCGGAAAATATTAATGAATGATGTATGACCCATGAGCATACGGAAATTGACACAAAAAATACCGGTCTTTAGCAAAAATTATAGTTGAGAGTGGCTCAAGGCTAATAATCCAAGAAAAGGAACGTTCCAATGAGTTGGAATATTGATAGAAACAAACAAATTTCCATTCTCTACGGAACCAGGCTCTCACTCATTCACGTTAGAAATCACATATTTCGTTGTTAATAATTGAGTATAGTCATAATGAATAAAACTTAATGAATGGAAAAAACCACTGGATGATTTCCAGTCAATATCCAAAAAAAAATTAAACTCTTTTACAGACAAATTGTTAAAATATTATTGAGTGCTGACTTCGCAACTCAACCGAATCTCTAACCCCTAACAATACCGGATCCCCCTGTATGAACTTTTTCTTTTCAAGTGTTCCAATCTGATGCTTGTCGAGCAAGTCAGAGGAGAACCGCTCTCATTCCAAGTCATACCCTTTGACAACCCTCGTCTTCAATCGACGCTCAAAGCAAGATCTCCTCAGCATAAAAGGGATTGGACCCTTCAGATTAAACGAGTGATTCTGGAAAACTACAGTGCCGTCATCCCCAATCACGCCAGGCAGTTAGTCTTACAGCTAGGACAGGATCTCAATGAAACCGGTAAGTTCAGAGTAATATATATATATATATATATATATATCGCCATTTGGACCCGATAAAACTTCACCTCTAACTTTTACGCAGGACTTTTTGGGACATGATTTGTGTCTCTAATTTTGACCAAATGTAAAACTTTTTTATATGCAGATGCACGTTGGTAAATTTTAGGTCATTTTAAAGAGGAATGAAAACAGGTACTTTTTTGTGGATTTTTTTTTCTAAAACCTACTAAAATGGAGGTACAGGATATTGTAAAACCCCTCGTAAAAACTCTAGTTTCGGTATGCACTACATTAAAATATACTCATCCAGATCGAATGTGTGATGAGGCAGTTCAAGTTTATTTTTGAACTTCTTTTTTATCTCTGAATGAAAACATTTTTGATTTAGTGTGTGCAGAATTTGATTTGATTCGGGAAACCATTTGTTAGAAAGTAAAATTTCTTCAAATGGAAATTTTGGATTTTTTTTTAGCAATGGATGGTTTTCAATAAAGTTTGAAGAATACAGGATTGATCTTTTGCTAAGCTTCGATTGTTCGGGTTTTGTGTCTGAAGTTGGCAAGAAGTGATAGAGGAGAAGGATCAGTCACCGCCTGTCTGCGAATAATATTCCCACAACTTTATATGTACAAAGGAACTTTCACTCTGGCCATTTGGATGTACAGCTCTTCAAAGATATTCTTCGCATCTTATCGTCTAGGATTCTCCAGATCGGCGATTTTCTATAAGTATTGGGAAGCTACTTCAAGGAGACGGCTGAAAGAAGACTTCAAGAATCTTCACTTCGTCGCTCTCTTCCAGGTCTTAAGTCAATGAAAGGGGCTAACAAAACTGAAGATTAATTTGTCCCGGAGCAGGATAGTTGCCACAAGTCTAGGTTGATAGAGCCAAAAGATTCCTTTCCTATCAAGACATCATTAGGGGCTCCTTGAGAGTACACGACCAAGGTGCACCCCCTTGGAATTGAATCAACAATTCGTATACCTACTTTGCACCAAAATCTGCATCGATTAGGAACCTTCCTGTGTTTTGTGTTTAGGATAACGAGTTAGAGTTAAATTTCCAAGTTGGGCTCGATACACTACGCTTGTTATCCATCCTAGTTGTGGTCTTGCGGCATTTCTTCAGTAGTTTTAGAATAACATTGCACATCGTTGTTCTCCGCGAAACCTAAAATTCATGTCTGGAATTCCACAACTCTATTATTCGAACTCGAGTAGGCACGATTAGCCAGAGTCGCTTGCCTACAGACACACAGAATTCGCAGCGAATCTGTCTAATAAATGATGATGATTTTGCAGGCTTTCCAAAAGTCGTTTCCTTGGTCTACAGTACACTTAGGTGCGAGGCGTGGCTACGGACAAGAATCGAAAATTTGTTCGGCTCTTTTTGAAAATAATGATGGCCCAGAAAACCATTCAACTCGACTCCAAATTCAGATTCAATAAGAAATTCAAACATTCCGCGAAAAACTGTAAATATGGAAAACCCTGGAGGAAAGCGGCTAAGGGTTCGGCGCCTGCCATGGAAATTACCGAATGGAAAGGTTTTTCCCATGATAGGAATACCGACACTCGTTCCAGTGAGGATACTCGGGAGACGGTACAAGAGGCGGCCGTTTGCGAATTTCCTCAGTAACCTCCCCAGGAGGTGAAAAATCCGCGGGTGGGTGTTTACTAGTTTACACAATGCGCACTACCCCCTCCTTCCTCCCCCCAAGAACCATTATTTGAAAAATGGCGCCCCACGTTGGGCGCCAGGTTCCTATCACTTTAGATGGAATAGTGGTACTATCACGATTTCGGGGGTGTACCATACCGTCAATCGGTATATTTTGAGTATACTGAATGTGTACTAAAATAGGAATGTTGTTAATTGACAAAGGTCAAAAAGTTTTTTGTTGAAAGTTAGCAAAAGTGAAAAAATTATTTTATTCCTAATATCCACCGTATGTCACTTTGCATTCAAATTGGTCTATCGATTTGTCAAAAAGGAGTGTGATATTATGTAAAATATGAATATTATTCTCTTTCTAAATGAAGTAAGACACTCCTCAAATTGTTTAGTCTATAACTATCATTTTCTCAGCTGCATCCGTTGAGATAATTTTCCCACGGATATGATTGTTTCCGATAAACACTCAAATGATTATTTCTTATGAATTTATTCACTCAAACGTTCATATTTTTCTATGAACCACTTGTACAGGATACACCAAATATAATAACAGTGTACATTGTAACAAATCAAGGCAAAACATTAAACTTTTCTGCTCTTTTGCATGCACCCTCTTACTCAGTTTGCAAAAGTATTATTTACTGATCTCTAAAAGAATTGTATGGAAAGCTGATTGGAGAATTTATGTGGAAATCAAAATTCAATATATTTTTCCTCGATTTCACATCTCAAACCCCACAGTAAAAACAACGTCTCTTTCAATAGACTCATGATGTTGCAGAAGACACAAACAACGATAAATGGTCTCCGCTGAGGCAATTTTCCACCCCGCACTACCTGGAGAGAAGAAGCAGGGTGCGAAAAACTCGCGACTTCAGCAACAGGAGAGCTTCGTCCCAAGACAGGTCGTTCCTGTCGCCAGGCTCCTGGAGGAGAAGGTCCGAACCGAGCATGATAGCCCAGTACAATTCGAAAACGATGCCCAAGAAAATAACCAAACTGAAGAAAGCCAAAGAAAGCAAGAGCGCTACTTTTTACACGGACCTGTCGGACTCTGAGAATTGCGAAATCGTCAACGAATCGCTGGAGAGTTTGGCGGAACACCACAGGGAACTCACGGCCGCGGAGCAGGAAGAACAGCAGGAGAGATCCGATGAAAGGGTGAAAAGTAACATCGAAAAAATCGTTTCCGACATCGTGATGCAAAACCAGCATTTCCACAAGGCGTTTTCCAGGCAGAACAGCAGGAAAAGCGTAACGAGCGACCCGACGGCCGTTTGGTATGAGGAGAAAGTCCAATTACCGGCCAAATCGGATTCTTTACCGCGTTCTTTCCAACTGAACGATCAAATAGATTCGACGGAAGGAGTGATAGACTGCAGAAATGAAAGGCTGATGCACGACATGTCATTGAAGGAGAATCCCGACATCGATTTGGAAGAGCAACACGAAAAGTGAGTATTTGTTTGATTTTTCCCGTTTAATTTCAATCGGATTCTTGGAAAATTATTTTCATTTTATTGGTACAAATGGAATGGAAATTTGGACTGTATATAAATGCTCGTTAGGAATCTAGGCTTAAAATATTTTTCCAAGATTTCTTTCTTGATATCTTCAATTGAATTCTTCGTATGCCATACCCCGAAAATATATAGTATGTATCAATCAGTTGAGAATAACTATTCAATCAACAGAATTCTGTAAAGTCCCAACTTGTACCAGAGAGGAGAGTCGATACCAAAATATTCCGCGTCAAAAATAAATTATTTTAATACCAAACAGATCTGGAAATAATAAACACATGTCTAGCCACGCTGAACTATTAAAAAACACGTGGAAATAATAAAATAACACTGTTTATAGTATTCATTATGAATAACCCCTTTCTGTCAAAAAACCCGTGAAGATATTTGGTGTTCATAAATTATTTCAATACCAAACAGATCTGGAAATAATAAACACATGTCTAGCCACGCTGAACTATTGAAAAACACGTGGAAATAATAAAATAACACTGTTTATAGTATTCATTATGAATAACCCCTTTCTGTCAAAAAACCCGTAAAGATATATGGTGTTCATAAATTATTTCAATACCAAACAGATCTGGAAATAATAAACACATGTCTAGCCACGCTGAACTATTAAAAAACACGTGGAAATAATAAAATAACACTCTTTATAGTATTCATTATGAATAAAAACCCCTTTCTGTCAAAAAACCCGTAAAGATATATGGTGTTCATTCCATAGAAATAAGGGAGAATATTCCATGAATATACAATACAGAATATTCAATTTTGATTATTCTATGAATATTCATACAGGAATATTCTTACGAGAATATTCGTGGTACATTCTCCCGAGAATATTCCAGGAATACGCATATTGGAATATTCCTGGAATATGCTAGAGGCATGTGAATATTCTAGGAATATTCCATGTACATTCGGAATATACTTTTTTCTTTTCGGATATTTAGAGAATATTCTAGGGATATTCTATGCTGTCTGGGATGAAGGCTCTCCACGTCGAAGCTGATGAAACAATCTTTCGGTCCAAGTTCAACATCTTTGATGTTATCTACGAAGTGCTTGGATTTATTGACATACGAGCTGATATTTACTTCTGAGGGTTGTTATATTGGTAGGGGGTATTTCGATAAGTTGTAGGTTGATGGGTTCCAGGAGCTGGTGTTTGGTCATCGGTCTCAATTCAAAATATTCTTACTTTACAATATTCAGTGGTATGATACTTTTTAATTTACATTCATAATCGTTTTTGTTTTGTCTTCCAGCGATCTCTCGTCTCACCTCGATGACACCGAGCATCCGGAGCACAAAATCTACCGCAAAACGGCCATGCGGTTCAGCATTCTGCAGCGCATCCGGCACATAATGTCCGAAGAGCAGAAGCGACAGAAATACCCCCTGCACAAGCAAGGCTCCAAAAGCATGGGCGAAAAAATCGCCCACCCCGACTACGTGGACCCCCAAAAACTACTAGTCGGCTCCAGAAACTGCAGTCAAATCGATCTCCGCGAGGAGGGGGACACGATGGGCGAGCCGGAGATGCTGGATTTGTCGATAAACGGGAAAGAAGTACTTAACGAAATAGAGAAGCGCCTCAGCGGAAGTGCGCATGATACGGTGCCGAAGAAACGTCTCAACTCTAGTCACGGCAGCGGCAGGTCGGAGAATAGCAAGAATTCTAGTCACAACTCCGACAGCTATTACGAGAGCATTTTGGAGGATTCGCTGAAGGAGGAGTACGTGAGAGACTCCAGCGGTAAATTGGTGGCTAAGCAGGACTCTTTCAGCAGCAACGAAAGCAAGGTGAGTGCCAACGAATTTTCGGGTTCGGTTCCTTATGTGCACATCACAACGTCCGTTTCTCTTCCAGTTATCCTTCACGCAAAAATACCAAGCTTTCGACAAATGCTCCCCTTCTCTGTCGGAAAAGAGACCCGTTATCAGGAGACCCACCAAGGCCCCTCCGCCCGTTCCCTTCAAACCCGCCAGACTTTCCTCCAGCAGCACCTCGCTCAAGGTGTTCTGCGGATCCACGGTGACCAAGCAGACGCTTACGCGGTCCGTGAGTAGATCCGACGAGAACTGTAGCCAGAGGGAGGTGGTTAGTAACAGTACGAGTTGGGTGAAGACGATGGTCGGTAGGTTCGAATGACACTCGCAGGATTTTTTTAGTTGATTGTTCAATGAGGCATGAAAGAATGAATCGTTTCATTTTATTATCGTAGATGAACTGGATGTTCATTTGATTAGATGCGGAATTATCTACGACTCTTTGATTTAGGATTTTTTCAACGGTATCTACTGAGTGTGGTTCAATGTTGGGCGTTGGTGTGGTGCCAGGCAATTTCTTGTCTGATGGATATTAGGGAAAAATCCTAATTTTCCGTTTGTAATACTTGTTTGAAAGTTAATTATAGAAATTTTTATAGGAATTTCAGAGTTTAACAATATCATAAGATCTAATAAAAATATCGGATGTATGTCCAACTCATGGTATATATCCAGTATTTATAAATATGTTCGATATAGAAGGTTTGATTTCATTCTAAAACAAAAACTCATTATTTCGGAAAAGTATAAAAAACTACAAAGTCATATATGGGCGGGAATCTGAAGAAACTCCAATATTCAAAATTGAAACAAAAATGAATCAAAATAAAGATTGTTCCTTTGAAATTTCAGTAAAAGCGCTCAATAAGCCGGAAAAAAAATATAAAAAATGTATTACCATCCAAAACTTCGCTGTTTCGCGGTTCCCAAAATTTGGACGGATTTGACAAAAAAATTATATTTTTTTTCCGAATTTTTAACTTTATACACTCGTCATTCACGAGTGTGCAGGAGGTTCGATTACACCCGGTATATCAACTTCTTTCTCGGGTTTTTTTCTTCAAAAGTCCTCATTCCACGACGTTTCGGAGAAACAGCATTTGCCATCCTCAGGTGATGTCTCGCCTAATGATGTCAACTAGACACCTGAGGATGGCGAAGGTGATGTTGTCGAAACGTCGTGGAATCGCATCTTTCGTGGATCAATACCACAACAGGTGATACTCGATCTATATATACAGGGTGGCCACCTTTTCCATGGGATTTGCAAATACCTAAAATTATAATTTTTGTTTTTTTTATTTACATTTCTGTTATTTACAAACACGTTTCGAATATTTTCTATTCGAAATCATGCTCCCTAGTCACGAAAAATTTTGAATTCTACGTTTCTTACTCTCTGGGCCACCTTCGACCTATTTTCTTAATACGGACCTGGATATTTGTTTTTTCGTTTTTCGCGCGATAATTTTTTATCTAGGAAGGATTTCTAGGTTACAGTAGGTCTGGTCAAGGCGATTTAATATATAGTTATATTTTGGTGAATTGATTCATGGGTATGAGCAAAATTTGTGTGAGAAAATGAACCCATTTTTGCTCCAGCCCATTAATGAAATAACCAATTGTAACAGGAAATCAAATCGGCACGGCCAGACCTATTGTAACTATTGCATTGAATTACCTAGAAATCCTATAAATCCTCATCAAATCATCTTGAATCCGGCCTCAAAAATAATAGCGAAAATCGAAAAATAATATCCAGGTCCTTGAATTAAACAATCTGAAACATTTTTTAATATTTCGTGAAATAACAGAAATATTACCAAAAAATGAAAATATTTTTTTTAAATATTTCCTATCAGATTTCTCCGCTTCAAAGTACTCGAAAACACCGAATTTCTGACTGTCATTGTTCAAAAACTCCAAAAATTACCAATTCAACCACATTCAAAAAGTTGCCCCCCTGTATAGAAGGATTTATTATTTTAGTAATTTGATTCGTTGTTTGAGAAAAAAATGGTACGTTTGAGAGAAATGGTTTTTTACATTCGACGTTTCGACCGCCTGCACGGCCTTCTTCAGGGGTTTTAAGGTATTCCATAAAAGTATACTCTTTGATAACCCTGAGGAAGACCGTGGTCGCGGTCGAAACGTCGGGTGTAAAAAACACGGCCTCTCAAATGTACACGATATTTTCCTCAAACAACTAACGAAATTCACACGGAAATGTATCCCTCTACATATGCTTCTGTTCTAAAAATATTTTTGTCTGTATTGTTTGACATACATAATACTCAACTATCATTCAACCATATCAGCTTATGGACACGGAAAACAATTGAAATGGAATGATTCTCATTTCAGTCAATATATATCAATTGTGAGTGTGTTGCTATGACAAATACATTAATGAGGAGAGCTGTTGGCGGCCGAACCTCCTTCCTGCCAAAAACCGCGAAATAAACATTTTTCTTCCAAAACTGCATCTTATGAGGTGTAAGGGGGATTCCAGCTCTCCCTTCACTGACTCTTGTCTCTAGATATATTTCTCATGGCAACACATCCATGACTGATGAGTAATAACGAAAACCAAAAAAAATTAAACAATCTCGATTGTTGGTTATTGAACATTAATAATTTTACATATTCAAGTTTAACAGGTCGAAACAAGCCCAAACCTTATGTCAAATGTCATTTTTTCAAAACAATTGAAATTAAAATTGTTTTTTTATTTTACCTCGTGGATAAATGAGATTTGGTCGAAGCTATTCACAATGAGTCGCAAATAACAGAAAAATTTATTTTTTGTGTCCATTACTGGTTAATCAATCCAGTCACATCACATATTGATAAAAAATTCATTTTTTTCAAATGAAACCCCTGTGGGCCACCTATCGTCTCTCTAGAACTTACATTAAGGAAAAAGAATTACACATCATTTTTGTATTTCGGTGCAGTAACAAATTTATACATTCAAAAATCTACAACTAGCTCATGAGTTTCCTTGCAGTTCGAATAATTGTTCAACTTAGTAAGCTGTGGAAAACAACATTTCTGAATCTTGTGTAACTAATTGTGTAAGGGCCGGTATTATAAGTATGTTTTGAAGTTAACTTTGATTTTATCAGTCAAGTTAACTTTAGCTTCAAAATGTCAGTTTTATAAAAATACCATTTTTTAAATAAAAAGAAGGTAAAAAGTTTACCTACAATTTTTCTCTCGGTTACTATGCTCTGTACTGTGGCTCAGTGTTTTGTATTGTTATTTTGTAAAGTGTTGTTCTTTTCTTTGGTAAATATTAATAAAAATATATGGACAGATGAGCAATTTCCCGTGTGACCATTCTAATAACACTGCTAGCAGTTGACTTGTGAATTTCTCCAAATTCTCCAGCAACTACCAAGAATGAAATGGTTGCACAAAATCTGAGTGTAATCAACACTTGTGTCACTGGCCATGGAGGATGATTTCTAAAAATAAAAATATTTACAAGCCTACATAAATAAAATAGGTACTAGAAATGCTGACCAATTAGTTGGTCTTTGGTTGGTCAATTAGTTGACAAGATTCAGAAATGTTGTTTTCCACAGCTTACTAAGTTGAAAAATTATTCGAACTGCAAGGAAACTCATGAACTAGTTGTAGATTTTTTAATGTATACAATTTGTTACTGCACCGAAATACAAAAATGATGTAATTTTTTTCCTCAATGAATGTTCTAGAGAGACGACAGGTGGCCCATAGGGGGTCCATTTGAAAAAAATGAATTTTTGATCAAAATGTGATGTGACTGAATTGATTAACCAGTAAGTGACACAAAAAATAATTTTTCAGAAAAAGTTAAGTTTCCCTGTTATTTGCGACTCATTGTGAATAGATTTGACCAAATCTCATTTATCCACGTGATAAAATAAAAAAATCAATTTTAATTTCAACTGTTCAAAAAAAATTACATTTGACATAAGGTTCAGACTTGTTTCGACCTGTTGAACTTGAATATGTAAAAATATACAGGGTGTTCTATTTGAAAAAACAAAGTTACTGGCATTTTCAGAAAAACCGAAAGTCCGCCATATTGGATTGTAATGTGATCAAATCCGAAATGGTTGCTTATATAACTGTACCAAATTCCAGATAAATCCGTTCACGAATGCAGAAGTTACAGGGGTGGCCCGATATCCTGTGTCACCCGGTATATTTCTCATGGCAATACATCCATGACTGATGAGTAATAGCGAATACAAAAAAAAATCAAAAAATCTCGATTGTTGGTTATTGAACATTGAGTATCTATTAAGACAAAGATGCAATATCAGAAAACGCATTGAAAATATATAGGTTTCCATTTGAAAAAATGGTGTCGGTGTCGCGACCCTCTAGATTCAAAATCTACCTGTATAAGAAGTAATTTTGACTGTGAATTTATTTGTTCTAGCAAAATTGTCGACTTTCTAGATATTAGAATCTCATTATTAATGTTTGTGGTGAGAATGCACAGGGTTATATATAATAATAGTAATTTTCAATAACTCCAAAAACATAATAGTTGGACCCCCAGTATGCAGTCCAAATATGAATATTTCAATTATACGTCAGAAGCAATCTAGAAATCATGTATCTGGCAAATTTCAGTAAATTTTATTAGTTCGGGTTTTCCAGGTTGAGTATAACAATTTTAATTTTTTTCCAATCAGATTTTTTTTGGAAATTTATTCTTTCAGCTGGAAAATACATATTTTTCTCTTAGTATTATTACCATATATAATTATTCCAGTTTGTGTAACCCGAGTGTTGTAAAATATTTAATGAATTCTTTGATTTTTTTCTGTTATAATTTTTGTTAAAAAAGAAATTATTTTCAACGAACCAATACTAAACCTAGAGACAATAAAATAAGTACAATAAAACTTAGCGCCTTATTATATACTGTTTTTTTTGTGGATTTATTGAACAATCAAATAAAAACGGCAGACTTCATAATTTTCCATTGTGCTATATTATGGCTGTTTTACTATATAATGATAGTTCTAAATATTGTTATTAAAAATATTTTTCATTATTGAAATGTGTTTGTTCTCTTATATATATATATACGTTATAATAACGAAATTGTATAGAAATATAATAATAAGTATTATATTTTTAATGTTTTCAAGTTTCACATCTCGCACAATTCTAACTCTCCTGATGGTGTTTCAACTGTGTTAGAAACGGGAGTTTACTTAAATAATGTGTTTTTCAATGTGCCAAAAAGGGGTGGATTGTTAAGATCGGTGCAAACTCTGGGTCAGTTGTTGAATCGTGAAAGTCAAGTTTGAATTCTAGATAAAAAACTGGACCTCCTAAAAAAGTCAATATTTAACAAAAAAATTTAATTCTGGAAATAATGAAATTTCAACTTCAAACTCACTATGTGACTAAATTAAAATTATTATATTTATTTTTTAGACTGTGCTTTTTTGCCCTCTCTTCCGAAAATGTTTGCTTTTATATTGCAAATTTAGTTTTTTTTTCATTCGAATTTTTCCATTGATTTTTTTTTCAATTTCTTATGTCTTTTTTTTTCCTCTCTTCACTTTTTTAGTTCAAAATGTAGCAGAGGCCCATATCCTTCAATATAGTACTTTGATATTTCTTGACATATTGGGTAACCTTCCACAGTCTGAAAATGAAAATATAATACACTCTATACAAGTGTAGAAGGGGAAACTAATTATTTCACCCCAATAAGTTACTGCGTTCACCAAATTATATTAAAAAAAAAAAGATTCAATTAGTCAGTAACTTGCCGTATTCTGAATTTGCCTACCAAAAAAATTGTAAAAATTCAAAAGATATTACTCTATATAGTTTTTGATTGACGTTTCGGGGATTTTATCTGCCCTCGTTCTCAAAATCTTTTAAATCTCCTTTAAAAGTTTGAATAATCTGCAAGAGAGAAAAAAACAAATTATTCAAACTATTAAAGGAGATTTAGAAGATTTTGAGGGGGGCAGATATAGTCCCCCAACCGTCAATCAAAAACTATCTATCTATCTTTTGAATTTTTACTATTTTTTTGATAGGCAAATTCAGAATACGGCAAGTTACTGACTAATTGAATCATTTCTTTTAGGAAATATAATTTGGTGAAGGCAGTAACTTATCGGAGTGAAATAATTTGTTTTCAGAGTGTGGTTACCCAAAAAAACTTGTTAAGAAACGTTGTTCCTCCACAAAAAATCACATTCATTCAGTACTTTGATATTTTTTATTTAATTTGCATCACTAGCTCATATGTTCATAAAACAGTCTTGTTCATTTTTACTATGATCAACTGGACCAGAGTTTTTTCTTATCAACCTACCCTGAGACCACAATTCTATTCTAACTGAAATGTTAAATTATTGTTGAGTATAGGTACTAATAGTTTTGTAAAAATGTTTCAGAAATAAATAAATATAATTATTGTATATGGTGTTTTATTACTATTTTATTATTTCTGGGAGTGCATTCTGATGGAGAGGAAAAAAGGTAAGTGAAGATTCTAGAAATAATATATTATGAACATCCTGTTTATATTTTCAACAAATCAAAATATTCTCAAAATTTTAAAAATAAGTCAAAATTTTGAGATTTTTTTTAAAATTTTGGAATAAAAAAAAATTTTAAAAAAAAAATAATTTTAAAAAAAAATTCAAATTTTGAGAATAAAAGATCAATATTTTGAGAAAAAAATCTCAAAATTTTGAGAAAAAAATTCAATATAAAAAGATACTGGTAGGATGGCCCTAATACGCCGTCGTAGGTTATGAGGTATGAATGCCACAAAAAAAAACGGTAAAATAATTGATAATTAATATTTCAACACTTTCTTTTAACCACGTCATTAATTTTTACTCAAATTATTGTTCAATAAGGATATTTGAAAATTAGTATCCCAAAGATTGAGGATACCTTTTTTCTAAATATATTTTCAAATCTTTTTCTCCTACTTAATGAAACATATTTTCTGATATCATCTCTTCATTATGTTATTCATTGCTCTTTTATCACCATCATTTGTCAATAGGGAAGAGAGCATAAATCTAGTTTCTAAGCAGATGTGAAAATACTAAATAAGTCCTTATTCTATAATATTACTCATAATGACGACGCGACATCTATTACTGAATAGACAAAGTTTAAGTAGACAACAGCGCCACTTCGAGTTGTACGCAAAACTATAGTAATGTTAGTTGTCTAAGCTTAACTTTCCGCACCATGGACAGGCAACTCACGTGATGTGTCATTTGCTATGAAGTCAACTTCACATGACAATTTTTATCGCCCATTCGTACTCATGATTTCCTGGCTTCTTATTGGTCATTCAACTCCTCCAACTCTTTTGAGATCCAATCAGCGTACTCGACTCCGCTTCTAGCAAACCAAATCAATCCATGAGCGTAAGCTTACGACGTGATGTTATTGACGTTCATCATATGACAGGGCGAGGTGTTTTTTACTCGTGAGAAAGATTCCAATTCCATCTTTCCAAATATTCGTTTGAAGAACTGAAACCAAGAAAAATGAAGGGGTGCATTTTCAACGTCGACAACGGATATCTAGAAGGATTGTGCCGCGGTTTCAAATGCGGAATCCTCAAGCAAACTGATTATCTCAATTTGGTACAATGCGAATCATTGGAGGGTGAGTTTTTGTTGAATGTGTTTTCAAGGTAAAGCGAACTGTTTTTCCCCTTTCAGATCTCAAGTTGCACTTACAAGGCACAGATTACGGAACTTTCCTAGCAAACGAACCATCGCCCTTGTCGGTTTCCACGATAGATTCCAGGCTTCGAGAAAAACTCGTAATCGAGTTCCAGCATATGCGCAACCAGGCTGTCGAGCCTCTTTCCACCTTCCTCGATTTCATCACCTACAGTTACATGATCGACAACATAATCTTGCTCATAACTGGCACTTTACACCAGCGGCCCATTGGAGAGCTCATCCCCAAATGCCACCCCTTGGGGTCCTTCGAGCAGATGGAAGCCATCCACGTAGCCGCCACACCGGCTGAACTGTACAACGCAGTGTTGGTAGATACTCCTTTGGCGCCGTTTTTCGTGGACTGCATCAGCGAACAGGACTTGGACGAAATGAACATTGAGATCATCCGTAACACCCTGTACAAGGCGTATCTGGAGGCTTTCTGGCAGTTCTGCAAGGACATAGGCGGCACGACTGCTGATGCTATGTGCGAGATTCTGGCTTTCGAAGCGGACAGACGTGCAATCATAATCACTATCAACTCGTTCGGAACCGAGCTGAGCAAGGACGATCGTGCCAAACTGTACCCCCGTTGCGGAAAACTCCACCCTGACGGACTGGCAGCACTGGCTAGGGCTGAGGATTATGAACAAGTTAAAGCAGTAGGGGAGTACTATGCAGAATACTCCAAGCTTTTCGATGGGGCTGGCAACAATCCCGGGGATAAAACCTTGGAGGATAAGTTTTTCGAACACGAAGTACGTTTGAATATCAATGCTTTCATGCAGCAGTTCCACTTTGGGGTTTTCTATTCTTACTTGAAGTTGAAGGAGCAGGAATGTCGTAATATCGTGTGGATTTCGGAATGCGTGGCTCAAAAGCATAGAGCTAAGATTGATAATTATATCCCAATATTTTAATTCACGATTGTAATTGTTTTGATTTTTATTACTCATTAATATATTTCCTTATGAGAAAGTTGGTATTCTTGGTTAAACAGTATTCATAATACACAAAAAATGTGTGGAATCCTATCCATCTAATTTTGAAATGCTCTCAAAAATCCCTGTATGTATTGATACTGTTTAGTCTGGCAAAAAATGAAAGCAAAGCATTCCATATTGACCCTGATTCTTTAAAATGAAAAATTGAATTGGCAAATACAAAATATCTGCTTTTTGATGTCACTTTACCCCCATGCAGTATCTGTATGTGGTATATTTGTGTATTTTTTTCAGCACAAAGTATATGATTATTTCAGGTCAAGTTGTATAAAAGTATTGTGTAGATATTGTAAATTTTTATCCAGTCTAGATTTTCCCGTTTTATTATTTCAAAATATATATATTTATCTCAAAAGAATGTGCTTCATTTATTTGTTTTTTTCTTGTAACAAAGATATACAATTCAATATGTAGATATTGAAAAATTATTTCGAATAAATTGAGAAAGTTGAATAATATTCCGGATTTTATTCAAGTGTTCACAAAGAATTTATGCAATTAGAATACCCTAATATACATATATCGATATTCACAAAAATCTAACATTTATAAATTAAAAGTACAAGAAAAATATATCTAGCCTTTAAAGAAAACAAAATGCATCACAAATAACATTGACTATTCATATAATATTAGTTGAATAATCCCTAATTCATTTTTCAATATTAAAAGAGTTGGGCTCCAATTATAGTTCATTAAGTTCGATTAAAAAATATGTTAATTTCTTATTTTAATTTACAGTGTTCCTTATTTTCAACCGACGAAACCAAAAAGGAGGAGGTTCTCTATTCGACCCGTATATTTTATGTTTTTCCATAATATTTTTTTATGTATGATTACGCATAACTTTTACTGAGGCGTCCGATTCCGATAATTCTTTTTTCAGTGGATAGGGTGTACTTGAATTTGGTCCCATTTGAATTTAAAAGATGAAATCCACCCTAAGGGTAGGAATGAAGGATATTGATCACTCACCCTCTGAATTCTGGTCCGCTAACCCGATTCTATCAGGCATAACTTTGTACTGGGTTCTTCGATTTGGATGATTCTTTTTTAATAGATAGGGTATACCTTATATTTGGATTTCAAAGGAATTAGCCACCCTTACGGGTAGAAAAATAGGGATAATTGATTTTCACTAGTGAACATTAGCACACACACAGTAGTTGACAATGACAGATCGCTACTGACATTATTCTTGTTCCCAAAATCAGTATATTTTATGAGAGGATGGAATGATATACAAAGTAATGAAATAAACTAACCAGAACAACGAAAATAATTTATATTACAACAAATAGTAAAAGTAGATAATCATATTATTTAACTGGTAATAGTTGAAGTAAGGTGGGTAAGTAAGTAATTTGGAAGTAATAAAAACAAGTTGGGTAAGTAATTGGTAGATTTTAGAAGTAATAAAAATGACAAGTTGGTAGTAACTTTGTAGCATTATTAGACCGACGAAATCGGAACTGAAAAGTAAAAATAAAACTTTTTAACAAAAAATTAAACCGAGAAAAATCAACTGAAAGAAAAAAATAAAATAAACTTCTTAGTCTAAATGATAGTTGAGCTCCTAAAGTAACTGATTTTGAGTCGGCGCCAAACAAACTAGCAATTGAATTAGGTGGCGTAAAATGATGGCAGGATGACGGCTGCGTTTGATGACTTCTTTCTGATAATGATCTATAATTGTTTGTTTGGCGCCGACTCAAAATCAGTTACTAATTATTAAAGGAGCTCAATTATCATAGACTAAGAACTTTATTTTACTTTCAGTTGATTTCGCGTTTATTCCCTGTTAAAAAAGTTTTATATTCCAAATGTTTTTCCTATATCCCTACTCTATTATTTATATATCCTTTCCAGGGACGGCTATCTTATTTATACCTTTCTGATTACATTCTAAATTTAGCTAAAATTTTGATTTTCTTGATTGAGGAGAGCTGCGGCTTTTTAAATCCTGAAATATTACATTTCTAAATATTTTGTTTTCCTGACATATTTTGTTTTTACATTTTTTCCTTATTATACTAGTAGTAATACTGAAAGGAAGAATTGTTGTTTGCGGGTGTAGGATTGTGTGTCATTTCTGTCAGTCTGTTGTTTGTTATTTTTAACCGACGAAACCAAAAAGGAGGAGGTTCTCTAGTCGAAGCAGATATTTTTTTCACGCATAACTTTTTACTGAGACGTCCGATTTCGATAATTATTTTTTCAGTGGATAGGGTGTACTTCGATGTTGGTCCAATTTGAATTTAAAAAATAAAATCCACCCCTAAGGGTAGCAAAATGAAGGATATTGATCACTAACCCTCTGAACTCTGGTCCGTTAACCGATTCTATCAGGCATAACTTTATACTGGGTTCTTCGATTTGGATGATTCTTTTTTTATTAGATAGGGTATACCTCATAGTTGATCATATTTGGATTTCGAATGGAATTATCTACCCTTACGGGTAGAAAATTAGGGAATAATTGATTTTTCACTTGTGAACATTGACACACATATGTAGTTGACAATGACAGATCGCTAATGTCATTATGTTTATTCTCCTACATCCGTCACAATCATTATATTCTATGAGAGGATGGAATGGTATACAAAGTGATGAAATAAACTAACCAGAACAACAAAAATAATTAATATTACAACAAATAGTAAAAGTATATAATCATAGTATTTAACTGGTAATAGTTGAAGTAAGGTGGGTAAGTAAGTCTTTTGGAAGTAATCAAAAAACAGATAGGTAGTAATTAGTAGATTTCAGCCACAAAAAATTTAAAAAGAAAAACTTTTTAACAAAAAATTAAACTGACGAAATACGGAACTGAAAAGTAAAAAATAAAATAAACATTATTCTCAATAACTAAGCTCCTAAACTAATGTAAGTAACTAATTTTGAGTCGGCGCCAAACAAACAATCAACGAAGATCATTAAATTACTTTAAACAAATTATCAGAATGGCACCGCGCAACTCGATGCCATCATTTTACGCCTTATCTAATTCATTTGCTTGTTTGTTTGGCGCCGACTCAAAATTGGTTACTTACATTAGTTTAGGAGCTTAGTTATTGAGAATAAGAAGGTTTATTTTATTTTTTACTTTTCAGTTCCATATTTCGTCCTTTTAATTGTTTGTTAAAAAGTTTTTATCTTTCATTTTTTTTAATTATTCATATTATTTTACTTGACATAGATTCTATTTTCGTTTTCCATTTTCATAATTTTGTTGTGTGTGTGCATTTTATTTGGGCCTCTTTTTTTAAATACTAATTTAACTGCTGAGGTTTATCTGGAGCTGTTGCAAAACGCAATAGAACCGTTAATCTTTGAACTTCTGGAAGATCATCCAGATGAATTCGGCAATTTGGAAATAACATTCCAACAGGATGGGTCTCCTTCACACTATTACGGTGCAGTAAGACGGTATATGGATGAGGAGTATCGTGGTAGATGGATTGGACGACGAGGTTCAACGGAATGGCCAGCTCGATCACCGGACCCCACACCTTTGGATTTTTTCTGTGGGGGTACCTTAAATCGAATGTTTACGCCACTGAACCTGACAATATTGACGTTTTAAAACAACGTATTGTTGCAGAATGTGAGGCTGTTTCCGTAGACACATTTGTAAAAGTACGAGAAGAGTTTAAAAATAGGATATTTCACTGTCAGGAAGTAAGTGGAGGTCACTTCGAGCATTTTCTTTGAGTAGATACTGATTCTTTAATCTGTAATGAATATCATACTGAATGGAATATAAATTTTAATAATTACCAATGAGCTATTGAAACTGCCATAAACACAAACAAAATTAGTATCATTGAATAGGTTTTTTCGATACCTTTTAAAAGAGGTGTCGCTTGCCGTAGGGTTCCATTTAAAATTATTGGTCACAATGGCCTTGTGACGTCATCTTTGACGATTTCGTCATCTATCATCACTAGTAGGGAAGTTTACAACCTTTAATATTCAGTTTCCAAATTTCACTTGTTTATGTATAATCGTTCCAAAAATGAGAGGGGGTGGGGGCCTTTTGAGAAGCACTATATGTTATATCTTCCGAAACTTCCTCCCAACGCACTTATGATATAGGCTCATCTTTTTACTCTGTCAAGAGTTTTTTGTATGTCTGGCTGCCGATTTAGGGTTCTCGTAAACGTGACCCCTAAATAAACAGACTATCATCTTGTAAGACGAGTCCTTCTACCAAGAGCTTGAGATAGGTAGGTAGTTTGTTAAAATGATGGAAACCTTTGAAAAACGCAGAGTTCAATGGGGTTTGTCTGATCTGTTAAAGATGTTTGTAAATAAAGATCATTGTGAGTTAAAGTCTTTGTGTTATAGAAATTCATTGCAGGGAATTCAGCATTAAATCTATAAGGTTATATCAATTGTTCATTAAAATTATACTCATCTCTCTATTTTGGAGTTTCTGCAATTGGTATTATTCATCTAGATTGATAATATATAAAATAAAAGAACAATAGGTTTCAGAATCAATAAATAACTTCTGGAATCTACCTTTCCGACTGGCCGCGCTATCAGTTTTTCGAGGAGGTAACTGCGCATTTATCTAAAATTTCTTTATTAATTATTAAATGCTTTACCACTACCAACTGATAATTCTCACATACCGGAAAAATAAAACCCAGAAAATACCGAGAAAAGTTGTTTCTTTTTAATATAACTCTAACAAAAGTGTCGATTTTTGTCATAGACCCAGAAATCCCTGAAATCATAAAGTAGGTATATGTAAATCCACTCTTTTCCTCGAAATATATCATTTGTGACTAATTTCATCAATTTATGATTTTTCCGCCATGTACGTCTATTTGAATCTGTACACAAAAGTAAAAGTTTCTCAATATTTCAGGAAAATAAATGTAAAAATTATCTAGAATTTAATTTGGATAAATCTGCCCTCTGTAGGTGAGTAGCTGAATCTATTACGCAACTCGTGTTGAGGTTTCTGCAGTTCTGACGTGCCTACCATCTGGCAAAAGTTGGAGCAACCTGAAATCTGGATCTCCTAATACACCGTAGAATTTGAAGATCATTTTGTTCTGCCCCCTACCAATGGATTTACTTCATATTGTTAGAATAATAGAAAAAGGTAGATTTGAAGAAATTAGATGAATTGAAGAATTGATATAATGGTTGTTCTTCATTTTGTCTAGATATTCATTTAAGAGACACCTATCGGTGAAAGGTAAAAACTGACAATACGAATGTGGCTTTCTACTTGTTAGACTAGTATATCCCAACGGATGTGAATAGTAGTGACAACAGATGGCGAGACGTATATCGCATCATATTATCGAATTGAAAAATTTCTCATTTCATAGGGAATCAAAAAGTATTCTGTAATAGTTACTCAAAATCATGAGAGAGATCCTCCTGAGGTATAGGAAAGTATATTTCTCATTTTGCTTTTTCGCAATGGTAACAATATAGGTTTTTTTACTAACTAAATATCGAAACATCTTTGCTTTTCTTAAACAAAGTAAACATCTCTCTCCATAATAACTATTTGAAGTTCAACCATTGTATAATGATATACAATGGTTCAACTTAGCATCTAGTAAAACGTCAACTGAAAAGCGACCAAGCTCTGTACCATTATCTACTTTATACAAAGAAGTAGTATTCGGAAATACGAATGGAAAAGATAGAGAACTTCGTATTCGGAACGCGAAGTGGAATTGGGATGTGTATTTTAGGTCATCGCTAACCTACAAATAAACTTTTTCTACGCTCCATTATTTTTAGTTGCATTTCTACATCTCATCAATGCAATCGCAAACACAACTACACAAAACAATGTGACGATTTGCGGAAGGAACCGCTCACATAGCGTTGTCAAAATAAAACGCTGTCAGAGCGCGGTATCGCTACCGCTACCGCCATATCGCGCTGGTGTGGGGAATCCTTAATTCGCGAATAGACTTTAAATCCTTTGAAAATAGTGAAAATAAGGTCGAAGTGTGTGGTATCAAATTAATCGTAAGAAAATGATCTTTCACAAAAAGCCGACGAGCCACCCCCTTTCCAATTGGAAAAATCAAGTTAACTGGAAAAATTCATACTTGCGACTTTTGAATAATTCTTAAAACGACTGTGGAGTCATAAGCCTCAAAGTCGCATTTTTCCCATGTTACTTGATCAAGAATGGAGCGATTTACACGATCCATGGCATTCTAGATCGAAAAATAAAAATTGGGATAAAAATGACTTTCTTTGTCAAATATTGACAAGTGAGGTGTTGTTGGATTAAGAATGTCATTTTCGATCGAAATGAGTAAAAATATATAGGATGTCCCATTCAAAAATCGAAAGGCAAGGTCAAACCGGAAGGCAAGGTAAATAAATACGTCGAAAAGTTTAAATTGAACTTATACACAACTTCCAAATTTCGTTTTTCTATCTTCAATAATAAAAAAGTTATATATGAGTAAGCCACCTTAGAGAATCATAATATATATATATATATATATATATATATATATATATATATATATAAAGTTGAAGGAATTTAATGGACATAGCCCTCAGAGAGAAGTGTTAACCGTAGACACGTGTTTCGGGCTCTCGGCCCTCATCAGTACGGTGGAGAAGTGCAAAGATGAACAACACTTGGTAGAAAACGACAAATCAGAGGTCAACAAAACAGACGCCAACCCGCTCATTTGTGGTTTCGGTCAGCAGACCCTGAATTCCAGAAACAACCAACGTCACCACGGAGGCAGCTATAGCTACCTGCGTGACATCCGGAATCCAGGAATATAAATATGAAAAGAGGTAATAGTGAGGGGACTGTTAAAACAAAGTTGAAGGAATTTAATGGACATAGCCCTCAGAGAAGTGTTAACCGTAGACACGTGTTTCCGAGGCTCTCGGCCCTCATCAGTACGGTGGAAGTGCAAGATGAACAACGCGGTAGAAAACGACAAATCTTTGCCTCTCCACCGCTGATACAAACATGATCTACGGTTCTGATGCTATATCCATAAATCCTTCACGTTTTATCCCTCACTACCTCTTATTTATTCCTGAACTCAGGTAATACTACTCCATGTATACCCGATTCGAATGCGACAAAACTAAATGGCATTGATCTATTTTGACTCCTGATAATTTTACAAGTGTTCGCTCTTACCCCATACGCGAACCGTGCAATGTACTCGAAACTACCTTCATAAATCCTTCAACTTATTTTAACAGTCCCCTCACTATTACTCTCTTTTCATATATATATATATATATATATATATATATATATGTGTGTGTGTGTGTGTGTGTATATGTATCGGCGAGTAATTAATGAAAAACCGATTTTTATTAAACCTTTGACACCCCATTACTCGGATACGAAGCAAGTTAGGACATACGTTTACATCAACTTTTTTCGCAAAATATCACAAGGAATCACCACTTCAAGTCAATGACATCATTTAAGATACACCCTGAAGATTATATATTTCTATGTAAACTATTTTCGGCAAATTTGAAGAGAAATAGTTCCAAAATTGCTCGTTTTTCTATAACATCTGTTTTGTTACACCATTTCGAATTCGAATTTTCGAGAATCCTGAAATGTATTATTGGTACCAAATTTCATTCTCCCATTTAGTCGATACTCTTGTAATCCTTTAAACATTGTATAATTTTTTTAGAAATTTCTGAATGTAGAAAAGGGAAACATTCTCAATTGAATATTGATAGAAAGATTTTTCTATGAATTGAAAAATCCACGATTAAAATGAAGTTATTTTTTGTGAATGTCTAACAGAAAACAACTACTTCCCCGGCTAAAGCCACGCTGGACATTGAACTACATCTGATAGATATTCTGAAAGGCCCTAACTCAAAAGAAAAAATCTGAAATTGAAAATTTGCGTTTCATTCAGATAGTTATTTGATTTTCTATCCAGTCTTAATTAAGAACTCATAAAGATGAATGAGAAGCAAAGAAGTTTTCCAAAAGTACTCCCCAGAAATCATTCGTAACATTACCAGGAGAGACATCACATTCACTAGGTCTTCAATACATTTGTCGACGAAATCTATTTCACGCTTCCGATCATCAGGAAGACCGGAAGAAATGGAAAACACATTTTCAAGAAGCAATCTCACTTTGCAAAGATGGAATAAGTTAGAATCATTTCTTTTGGAGAGACACTTTGAAATTAGTGTTTTCTGACATTAAAACCTGTCATGGGGTATGCTAGATTGATTTGTTGAAAATATAAACAGGATGTTCATAAAATCAGATGTGAATCATCTGCGACTGGAAGATAAACTTTAGTCACTATCTTCCATCGCCCAAGATAACCTCTTGTGGGTATTCATGTTAAAAAGGAAACATTCTCAATTGAATATTGATAGAAAGATTTTCTATAGATACCCACAAGAGGTTATCTTGACGATGGAAGATAGTGACTAAAATATCTTCCAGTCAAATATTCCACATCTATTTATGAACATCTGTTTATATTTTCAACAAATCAATCTAACACCTATGACGGCCAATGTCGAAAAAACACTTAAGTGTCTCTCCAAAAAAATGATTCTTTCATCTTTAAATGGCAATGTGTTACTTCTTAAAGTGAAGCTGTTTTTCGCTCTTTCCTGATGTAACCGTGATACGAATGATTTCATATCTGATTTAGGAAAACATTCACCTCTGCATATTCTTTATGAAGTTCTTAATGTAGACTGGATGAAAATCAAATAATATCTGAATGAAAACGCAAATTTTCAATCTTTGAGTTAGCCGTTTCAAGATATCTATCGATGTAGTTCAATGTCCAGCTGCAGGGGAAGCGAATGTTTCTGTTAGACATTCACAAAAAAATAACTTTTAATCGTGGATTTTCAATTCATAGAAAATCTTTCTATCATATTCAGTGGAATGTTTCCCTTTTCAACATGAATACCCCACAAGAGGTTATCTTGACGATGGAAGATAGTGACTAAAGTTTATCTTCCAGTCGCAGATGATTCCACATCTGATTTTATGAACATCCTGTTTATATTTTCAACAAATCAATTCTGAATGTAGTTTAAGAAATGTAACCATATGAAATTTTACCGGTACAAGTTTTAACAGAGATTTTCCAAACGGGTGGTTCAAAATTTGAATGAAGATCCCGATTATGTGACTAAAATATTATGGACTGATGAGTCATCATTTTCTACGGCAGGAGTATTCAATAGGAAAAATCGAAAGCCATGTGAAAAAAAGGACAACAGAAAAAGATTGGAAAAACAAATAAAGAAAAGAAAAAAGAAAAACTGTTAGCGTTTGGGCCGGAACTTTTAGAAATGGAATTGTTGGCCCTATATTTTATAACTATATATTAACAGGAGTTACCTATTAAGAAAAACTCATCCTAGAATTAGAAAATATTATTGAATGAATGTGGTTTTTTGTGGAGGAACAACGTTTCTTGACATGTTTTTTGGGTAACCTTCCACAGTCTGAAAATGAAAATATATTCAGGAAAATCTATACAAGTGCAGAAAGGGCAAACTAATTAGTTCACCCCGATAAGTTATTGCGTTCGCCAAATTATATTTCCTATAGAAAAATGATTCAATTTGTCAAAACTTGTCTTCTGAATTTGCCTATCAAAACATTTTTTTTTTAATTTAAAAGATACTTCTCTATATACTTTTTGCTTGACGTTTCGGGGACTATATCTGCCCCCGTTCTCAAAATCTTCCAAATCTCCTTTAATTGTTTTAATAATTTGGATTTTTTCTCGCAGAGTCTTTTTCGCTTTTTCATTTGACGGATGTCAATTGAGATCTGCCAAAAGTTTGAGTGACGTATTGCTCATTTGATATATGGGGTGTTGTTCAGATCAGTTTTAGCATTCTACCTATCTCCTTCCTCTCTGAGTAGGGTAACCATGTATGATCCATTTCAACAGAATTTGTTGAAAAGCAGTTGTTGAAGAAGAATACAGGCCGTTTCTTTCAATTTTCTCTTCTCTTGATGTGGTTCTTTCATCAAGATTTTGTCCTATTCCATTCAATCGTATGATCGCCGTTGGATGTGAGGATATGTTCTGCAATTTTTGATCCGGTTATTTGTCGATTTCTGATGTAACTCTGATGTTCACTTCAGCGCACTTCCAATGGTCTTGACGTTTCACCTATATAACTATCACCACACGAACAAGGTATGTTGTAAACACAGTTTTTGGTACTTTCTTCTGCGTTTTTTGGTTTTGTTTGTGTTGGTATAGATCTCAGTGTGTTTGTTGTTCTAAATGATGTTCTTACATCATACCTATGTCCAATTCGTTTGATCTTTTCAGATAATCCGGGGACATAAGGTATTATGTTGGTTGTGAAATGTGTAGGTGGTGGGAGTACTCCTGTTGGTTGTGTTAATTGGTTTGTTTAATGGATTTTTGTTTTCAATGTCAGTGATTGTTTTTCCACAAACTGATCCGGATATGCATTTTCCTTGAGAACAGATTTTATGAGGTTTATTTCTTCCTGTAGATTCTGGTTGGAATTGCAAACTGTTTGGGCTCGATTATAGAGACATTTAACTATGCCTTTTTTCACACTGGCATCATGGTTTGAGTTGTAGTGTAGATATCGATTGGTATGCGTCTTCTTTCTGTGTACAGATGTTTCCATTCGGGATGATGATTTTTGGATCATGACATCTAAAAAGGGGAGTTGGTTGTTTTGTTCTGATTCTAACGTGAATTTGATCGTCGGTTCTTGACCGTTTATATGATCCAAGAAAATGTTTAATTCTTCTTCACTTCGATTCCAGATAGCGAAAACATCATCCACGTATCTCCACCATATTTTTGGACCATTGTGGAATGTTCCAACGAAGGATTCTTCAAAGTATTCCATGAATATGTTACTTAAAATGGGAGACAAAGGAGAACCCATCGCCATACCAAACTCTTGTTGATAAAATTCGTTCTTGAATTGGAAATATGTTTTTTCTGTGCATCGTTTGAGTAATTCTATGATGGCACTGACATCCAGTTTTGTTCTTGTCTTCAGTGATGTGTCATTTTCTAATCTTTCTTTCACTATTTCTAGAGTTTTGTCAATAGGGACATTAGTAAACAAACTTTCGACATCAAAACTTACTAGAAGATCTCCATCTTGAATTTGTAATTCATTCAATTTCTCCATAAAGTGGGGGGTATTCCTTATAAAACTATTTCCATTTCCAGATAGTGGTTTCAGAATGTTGAGTAGGTATCTAGCGAGTTTTTGTGAAGGAGATCCGAAGGAACTACGATAGGGCGTAGAAGATGAGATGGTTTATGTATTTTTGGTAACCCATAAAAATGTGAGGGTTTGCTGTGGTGTGATATTAGGTCTCTGCGTTCTGTTTTCGTGAGTATGTTTTTGTGTTTGGCTAAAGTTCGATATATTTTTCTTTCTATTGATGGGGTTGGATTTTTGTTTAGTTTTTTGTATACTTTGTTTACTGATATGGTAGTGTCTTGATTGAGTGTGTGATATGTGGTGTTTGAGATCATTTGTGTTAGTTTGTTCTCATAATCAGTAGTGTTCATGATGACTATTGCGTAACCTTTATCAGCTGGAAGTATTTTGATCTGATCGTCTGATCGAAGAGATCTCAATGCATCTCTTTCGTATTTATTTGAATTACTTCTAGAAGATTTTGAGAACGGGGGCAGATATAGTCCCCGAAACGTCAAGCAAAAACTATACAGGGTGTAACTGAATAAGTGTAAAACATTTAAGGAGGTGATTCCTCATCGAAAAAAAGATAGGATCTTTCATATAAAGAAACTTCATTGGAGCATCCCTTGTTAAGATACAGCCCCTTAAAGGGGGTACATAAAATTTGTATAACAATTTTTTTCACAAGCACTGAAAAAGTTACAATATTGAAATTAACCTGACGTTTTGTACTACCAAAAAGACACTTAGCCAGTAATTTATTTGGTTTACCCCATGGTTGTAAGGGGTGAAAAACGCAACCCCTAAAATTTATTTCAAATGTAACTTTTTGTCTTATTATTTGTTTACCATTCTAAACAAAAAATGTCTCTTGGGTTTTTTGCCCAAAATAAACCAGTAAGCAGCAAAACATTATTTTACGAACAACTACAGAGATACATCGTCATAAATGCGAAAATACGAAACTAATCTATCTAGTAGGTCGCTATTAGCGATAGGGACAATTAAATTGGTATGACGCTGTCAGTTTGGGAATTTTCGAAATTGAATTAATACTAATTGTGTGTTGTTGTTCTGTTCTTAATTTGTTACTTTAATAATTCACTTGTTAATAAAATGGCATACACAAATGAGGAAATGGCTGATATGCATTACGTTTACGGTCTGTCGCAGGGGAATGGGTTAGAAGCTTCTAGAAGATATGCTGAAATGTATCCTCAACGACAGCATCCTTCACATAGAATATTTGCTCGACTTCATCAACGATTACGAGAATATGGTTCATTCGACAAAAGAACGAGATTGTGGTCGCCATCGGAAATACGAACACCACAGCTTGAGGAAGCAGTACTTAATTTGATTGAAGAACAACCTACTACCAGTACTAGAAGATTGCTTTCCAGCTAAATGTTGATCATATGACGGTATTTCGAATTTTAAAGGAACAACTCTTATACCCTTACCATCTGCAACGAGTACAGGCACTGTTACCGCGGACTTTCCGAACCGTCTTGAATTTTGCAATTGGATGCTGGAAATGATTAGAAGAAATTGTGACTTTCTGAAGACGATAGAATTCACAGACGAATGTAGTTTTCTCGGGACAAGATTATTAATTTTCATAATTACCACATATGGGCTGATGAAAACCCTCACGCTATTGTCGAAACTAGCCATCAAGAACAGTTTTCTCTTAACGTGTGGCTCAGGGTTATTGGGGATGATTTAATTGGGCCTCATTTTCTACCTCCTCGATTAAATGGTGAGGGCATACGTTCAATTTTTAAAGAAGTGCATCAGTACTGCTGGAGGAAGTTCCTTTGGGCGTCAGAAGGGATATGTTTTTATGCATGATGGGGCTCCCGCCCGTTTTAGTCAAGTAGCACGTCAGCATTTAACTGAAACATATGCAAATCAGTGGATAGGTCGAGGAGGACCACATAAATGGCCCGCTCGATCCCCGGATCTCAATCCTCTCGATTTCTCTATTTGGGGCCATTCACAGCATTTGGTATATCGTACTCCTGTTCGCGATGTAGAGGACTTAAGAAACCGCATCATCGATGCGTGCAGGGTAATCAGAGACTCCAGGAATATTTGAGCGAATACGTGGCTCAATGCGCCGACGTCTAGACGCATGCGTAATGTTTGAAGGTAGACATATTGAACATTCACTATGATTTCTACATGTTGTGTGTTTTGTTATTAATAACTTAGTTTTGTTTATTACCCTTTTATCGTTTAATGCAGGTACTAACTACAAAATAACAATAAATCCAGTTCGCATTTATGACGATGTATCTCTGTAGTTGTTCGTAAAATAATGTTTTGCTGCTTACTGGTTTATTTTGGGTAAAAAACCCAAGAGACATTTTGTTTAGAATGAAACAGGCTATCGAAATAAATTTTAAATGGTAAACAAATAATAAGACAAAAAGTTACATTGGAAATAAATTTTGGGGTTGCGTTTTCACCTTACAACCATGTAAACCAAATAAATTACTGGCTAAGTGTCTTTGTAGTAGAAAACGTCAGGTTAATTTCAATTGTAACTTTTCAGTGCTTGTGAAAAATTTTATGTACCCCCTTTAAGGGGCTGTATCTTAACAAGGGATGCTCCAATGAAGTTTCTTTATATGAAAGATCCTATCTTTTTTTCGATGAGGAATCACCTCCTTAAATGTTTTACACTTATTCAGTTACACCCTGTATAGAGAAGTATCTTTTGAATTTAAAACAAAAAAATTTTTTGATAGGCAAATTCAGAAGACGACAAGTTATTGACAAATTGAATCATTTTTCTATAGGAAATATAATTTGGTGAACGCAATAACTTATCGGGGTGAACCCTTTCTGCACTTGTATAGATTTTCCTGGTTATATGTTCATTTTCAGATTGTGGAAGGTTACCCAAAAAACATGTCTAGAAAATATTTTTTTACAGAATTTTTTGGAAGCCGAGCCTGCCGTTTGGATGCACGCATCCGTACAAGAACGTTTGAATAATGTATTCCCAGACCAAATTCAAGCTAGACCAAGTCTCCTGGGTTGAGCTATTCAAAAACAAACCACTGACCATATGATCAACATATCATACGAAATCCTATACAAAGTCATCAATCTGTACGTCCCTCTAAAAAAGTACTCCTCCAGGAAATTTCCAATATGGTACTGTTCTGAACTGAAATCCTGCATTATCGACAAAAAAAGGCACACCTGAGGCACAAATCATCAAATAGTGCTGATGAGTACCCAAAATTCTCCAGCTTGCGTCCCTGGCACATAGACTTGCGAAAAGGGACCACCAAAACTACATCGAATCAATCGAACAGTCTGTCACCGTTGACATCAAGGCCTTCTGGCGCTTCGTGAATGGAAAAAGAAAGACGATCGGCATCCCACCTGAATTATCATACAACGGAGAAGTCAGCTCATCAGGAGGAGAAATAGCAAATTTGTTTGCCGAATATATTTGTCTATTGCAACAAAGCTCACACCTGTCCACACATTTTCTACCTTAAATCTATCAACATGTCCATTGTCTATATCAGACGTATACTTGAAGCTGAGCGTGTTGAGCCCACTCAAAAGTCCTGGTCCCGACGGTATACCTCCAAATATCTTAAAATACTGCTGCTTCAACTTGTCCAGGCCCCTATTTTTCATTTTTAACCTCTCACTCGAAACGGGTGCCCTTCCCGGATGTCTGGAAGATGAGTATCTTAATTCCATTACACAAATCTGGCGACAGGCGCTTAGTCACTGATTACAGACCTATAAGCATTTTTAACTTCATACTCGAAATCTTCGAATCGTTTGTTTACGACTTCTTGACATCATCTATAAAAGGCTGCCTGATTGACCAACAATTCGGATTCCAATCACACAAATCTACTGAACTAAACCTTCTAAGCTATAACGATTTTCTCTCGGGTGCCTTGGACCAAGGGATGCAGGTTGACTCCATCTACACATATTTTTCAAAGGCATTCGATAGGGTAAATCACAGCCTACTTGTCCATAAGCTTGAGCATCTCGACCTACACGGTTCACTTTTGAACTGGATCGAAAGTTACCTAGTAAACAGAAAACAAATCGTAAAGGTTGATGGTTTTCAGTCCAAAGTAGTTGATGTTCCCTTTGGTGTTCCCCAAGGATCACATCTGGGGCCTATCCTATTTAACATATTCATAAACGACATTGATGTGTGCTTTCACCACTCGAAGTTCCTTTTATTTGCTGACGACCTCAAGCTATATTCCATTGTTAAAAATGACACAGACTGCCACGAACTACAATCTGAACTAAACAACTTGTTAGACTGGTGCCACCGCAAACTGAATGGATCTGAACTCTGATAAGTGCTTCGCAATATCCTTCGGAAGATCACGTAATAAAATATCCCATCAATACAAGATCAACGAGTCAAATTTTCAATCAGTACAAAATATAAAAGACTTGGGCATCCTCTTGAACTCTGACCTCAATTACAATTGTCACAAATCAAACATATCCTCTAAGGCTCTCAAAATGCTCGGTTTTATCGAAAGATGCTCTCAAGACTTTACATCGATTCACCCCATCAAGTCGCTCTACTGCTCACTAGTCCGCCCTCACTTGGAATATGCTGCTTGCGTCTGGTCTCCCCAGTACAATACCCATGTACACAAATTGGAAAAAGTCCAACATGCATCCCTAAGGCACATCGCTTTTAAGAGAAATTATCACGATTACAACTTTGAAGCTCTTGAGGAGGATTTGAATAACGAAAGTCTTTGCTCTTGCCGCAAAAAAAGAGATACCACAATGTTCTACAACCTGATAAACTCCGTACATTCATGCCCAGAACTAAGTGAGAAAATCAATCTTCACGCTCCACCCAGACACACACGCTCAACCAACTCCTTCAACATACCTCACTACAGAACTAATATCGCTGGAAATCACAAGAGCATCGACACTAGCAAACACCATGTCTTTGGACTTTTTTGTGGGCCCGCACAGTTCATGTCTACCCTCAGTCAAGTATTCTCTCAGTAAAGGTGCTTTAAAATGTTTTATGCACGACCGGGCGAAAAGTAGTACTTTAGCGCCCAGATTTGCGGGCGTAAAGTAGCACTTTAGCGCCCGCGGACTAATTTATCGCCCGGCGGGCGATAAAATCGTTGAACAGGCGCTAAAGTGAATTTAAATCTCATATCGATAGAAATCTATATTCCGATGGATCATATAATCAAACCCAAAACATTATTAACAATAATATAACGAAAACAATGAACATAAATTAATTTGAAAAATGAATTATAACTTAATATTGACAATACAATTAGAACAGTTATTTATGGAAATATTTGGATTTGTTTTCTGTTGTTGCAGATAGTTACTGATTTCTACTGATTCCTCATTACTAAAAGTCTGAAGAGAATGCATGTTATTATCTGGTGTTTCAGAGTAGTGAGTATTTTCAGATTGTCTGCAATGGCTAGTAGAAGGCTCATCATTTTCTTCAATTTTCTTAGCAATCTTCAGCTTATTTGCAACTGAATTTTCAATATAACCTTCCGCAACAGTCGTCGACTTCCACCCAGCATGTCTTTTAATGTTGATTATATCCTCGCCTGCATCTGCTAACATAGTTGCTGAGGAACGTCTGAAGCAGTGACCAGTATATTCTTTCGCATTAGAAATACCCAGGTAAGTGGCTATTCTGAATGGTATTTGACCGAATGTATTTTTTCCGATAACCTGTCTCGTACACTTGCCATTTTTATAATATAAAAAAAAACCGCTTTTGATCATTCTGATCTCGCAAGGAAGAATATTTTTTATAAATATCCAAATAGCTTGGCGATTTCTGTTCTTTATCGATTACACTAAATACTCGATCTATCTTCGTTTTGATTTCTCGTATAGTTATGAGTAAGAATGTCTCGAAATCTTGAATGTCGTCCACTATGATATTTGCCAATTCTTCGCGGCGACATGCTCCATAAATACCAAAAATCAGTGCTACCTACAATAAATTCTCAGATTAACATACTGAACATTGAGAAAACATGAAATTAGAACTTACTTTCATCATAAGATACAAATCGTCTGGTGCTTCCCTCAAAAATAACTCGATTTCTTCTCTGCTTAGAATCTTCGATTTCTTTGGTTTATAACCATCAAATTTTCGTTTCAAAAAAGCTATCAATCTTGCGTATCTACTGATATCTATATTATCATGTACATTTAAAGTAGCTTTCAGCATGGAATAATATGACCACATGGTAGAGGGCTTACAATATTTAGATTTTTCCAGAAAATAGGCAAGAAGTACAGTCTCTGTGTATTTCTTATTTTTTACATTTTTCCCGTTGCACCACCTCACGAATTCTTCATACACCTTGTCGTATATTTTCTTGGATTTACTTGGCAATAAACTCAATTTCGCATCCTCAGCTGCTTTACTTATTTCTGGTGGAGTACAATTCACACTTTCTTCGTCGCTTCAATCCATTTCAAAATCAATAATAAATTATCTGTGATCACAAAAATTGACAGCAAATATGGCTACTAGTCTATATAATCTTATTTCGAAAAATTGACTGAGTTGCCATGGTAACATTCATTCCATCACTTCTTGATTTATTCTGTTTCCGATATGATATGAATATACATCCTCACGGCAGCCTTGATGTATTTTTATCATATTCTAGATATAAAGAGGTATCTATCTACATGACATCAAATATACCGGTCGTGCATAAAATTTTGTATGTATTTCGGGCGTAATTTGCTTTTATGGACCTAGGCGTGTTAATAGCCCTCGCTATCGCTCGGACTATTACTTACACGCTGCGGTCCATAAAAGCCTATTTTACGCCCTTGATACATAAATAACTATCAATAAACCACCTGGCATTGTGTACTTTTCTTCTCTTTTCTTTCTTTCTCTACTTCTGTAACAGGAATTTTACACTGTACACTTGCTCTCACTCAAATGTTCCTACAGCAAGTATTTCTAAGATTTCATTTTCAAGTTCAAGTTTTATGTTTTATTTTACACTTTTATGTTTACTTTTAGATTTAGATTATGTTGTCCTAGATTTGATAGTTTTATTAATTTTAATCTTATACATAGGCATCTTATCATTTGTCAACAATACCTGTAATACTTAATGAGCATTCGCTCGTAAATAAATGAATAAATATGGAGAGCAAATAGTGGAAGTATTAAATGGCCATCCAACAGTCCGGACTTGACCCCTATGTATTTATTTTTCTCGGGATTTCTAAAAGATATTGTTAATGATAATAATGATATTCAATTCATTAAAGATAAGATTCATCTGGAAATGGTATCTTTCCAATGCACTTATAAATATAAGAAGACGTATCATTGCATTGACAATAATGGTGGAGACATTGAACATCTTTTATGAGTTTGAATTTATATTTAAATTTCCTGAATAAATCTATTTTTATATAAATATTTAAACTTTTTCTTCCTCACTGTAAACCTTTTTGATTATTCCATTGAAGAAATGTCACTAAACGAACATAATACAGTTGTCATGTTCATAGCTTACTTTAAAGATGTTGACGTTCATAGGATAATAATTTACAGTAACAACTAGTCTAACTAAGTTATTCGACGTTTAATAACTCAAAAACGGTATAAGATAGGGGAAACATATGGTATATTTTTGAAATCAGGAAAAAAGACCATTTCACAAATTCAATGAAATACAGGGTATCCCATTTAATAAAAAAACAAAAAATAATTCCTTGAAATCCTCACTCCCCTGTATTTTTGATAGCATTTTATCAAAATTCAGTCACAACCATACAACTTTTACATTTAACTTTTTTTTCTATAGGCAATCATAACGATGATAAGGGGTGGTTAATTTATAGGGAATAACCCTGTACATCCTGTCCATGATTTCAGAAATATCAAAATGTTACTTTCATCCCCACATACTCCAAATTTCTTCCTGAAAACTACACCAATTTGAAAACCACTTCACACTACTTTAGTCTCTTGTTGAATCCTATACTTCATGAAATAAGCCTCTCAGGTGTTATTTCTATTATTACTTCTTTGACATTTCAGCAGGCACTGGAGCAACAAAATTGTTGTCTCCTTGCTAGACTATCCTTGCACGGAGTTGGCTTCCCCAGAGAGAAATATATCTCTTCAGCTTAGTCGGTTTTCCATTATGCTTTATACCACCTATGTATCACACAGTTCCGCGAATTTCTTTTATCAAATAAGCTTGTTTTCGTTTTACTCGTGTCGACGGGATTTTAGGATAAGTAATAATAATAAAGCGGCTTTATTCGTCATTTCAAATTTGTAAACATACAAGAACATAATGTAATTGACAAAAATACAAAATCCTGAATGTTTTACAACTCAACCATACACAATCTTAATTTGAATATTGCTCTGTGGCAAATACTGGGATTATAGGCCAACCAATAGAGGTTCTTTTTCCACTTAAATAAAGACGCAAATAGCCTACCTACCTTTTAAATGATAATTCGTAGATGAAAACGCCGATGTCGGAACCAGCAAAATCGCTTCGTGGAATTTTTTTTAACAAGAAATATTGTAAAAATTACCACTTTTTCTGTTTTTTACAAATATCTTAAAAAATGTTGAAGAAATCTCAATGAAACTTTTGTAGAGAATTCAAAAACCTACACATTTTTGTACGACCAGATCGGTGCATTTTCCACTGCGAAAATCCGGGAAAACCTCTAAAAAGAGTCCATTTTTCAAAAGTTCATAATTTTTATAAACGACCTCTCACCATCCTTATGGAAAATGACTTTCGGTTAAATTTCCTGAATTTTTGGTATGTTGTAGATTTTGACTTTTTCGGTAAAAGTGTCCATGGGCACTAAAAAATCCACCGACTAGTTTTCGAGATACAGGGTGTGAAAGATGAGAAGTGAAGCTTTTTGCTCAGAATTTTTTACAATTCCGATAATTAACAAAACGCCTATTTATTCTGGGAATACCATGCCTCAATGATGTACAATGCCACGTTGATCTCGTTTCCATTATACTTTTTCGTTTTGTGCTCTATAACAGAGTGAACAAAAAAAATCCAATTCGATTAATTTTAAACCAACCAGTGTGAGTTCTCTGATGAAAATTGAAGATTCAATTTAGCCTGGATAAACTCCCTCAATCTGGATCGAAGTTAATTGACATAACTTTTTTTATACAGGGTTGTTCGAAAATAGGGGTTGTTGAACACAGAGCTACTCTCTTCGCACATAAAGTGTTCAAAAACTAAAATTTGAAATCAATTGAAACAATGTTACTAAAATCAGAAAATAGATAAAAAAGGAAAATAAACCAACAACAAACATTAAATATAACCTCAACTATGCAATATCTTATCGATAACTTAATAGTTAGTAAGAAATGTGAAAACACAGTCAGAAATCGTGAATGATTAAAAACTGAAACACCAAAAATCCAATAATATATACAAAATACCATGTGCAGATTTGAGAAAGTATACATAGGACAGACAGGAAGATATTTAAAAACCAAGGTGACGAAACACAAAAAAGACTGCAAAAATATATACAATTCATAAAAAAAATAAAAAATCCTACGAGTCTTGCAGAACACTTCCTCCATATTTTTGATTTCGAATCCACTATTCTAGGTCAACAAACAATTTTGAAACAAAGACTCCTTAACGAAATGATAGACATAACAAAACATGAAGAAAAATGGGTGAATAAAAAATTGGACATCAATAACATTAACACTCCATATTTCAACCTGATGGGAAAGACCAAACAGGTAGATATCAAACATGAGTAACGATTGCCAACAGTTTAGTTTGTTCATCTTCATGTGTATGGTGGTCCTATTTGATAAACCTGTATAGGTATTATGTCGATTTTATTCTCTTCTATTTTGCTGAACAAGGAAAACCTGCTTAATGTAATGAACATTGTTTTTTTAATTTTGTTTCATACATACATTGTTCAAGAATTGTATTTCAAATGTCTTGTTTTTCATACTTCAGAGTCCTGAAGATGAAACCAACATTTGAAAGAATGAAGAATATTCAACTGAGAAGGTATTTCGATAACAATTGTTAAAATTTATTGAATAGCCTTGTATTGATGTTCAGTTGAATCACGTAGGTAGAATTCGTTTTTTTTGTTCGGATAGGGGAGAGCATGTCATATATATATATATATATATATATATATTCCTTCCATTTTGTTTTTAACAGTCCCCTCGATATTACTCTCTTTCATATATATATATATATATATATATATATATCAAACATCCTTCAATATTAAGAACGTCGTATAGTAATTCCAAGTATACAGGGTGAGTAAAAAGATACAGTCCAAGTTTCTTGGAAAAATGCGTTTTTTTTTAATGAATACCCTGTATTTCAAGAAAAAATTGGTTAATTTTCTTGAATTTTTGATATAATGTTCGGTTTGAGGAGTCCGACATATTGTCATCAATATCAGCATAGGTCTCCGGACTTGTTTGTCGGCTACATACTTCTGAATGTTCGGATTTTATTGATACCCATATCTATCCGACACAGAAATAGGTTTTTTTCGAACAACTCTACGTTATAAAAAATGCAATATAAAGTGGTAGTTTGAACTAATGTATTAGAAATCAATGAATCTCATGCAATTTTTTGGATTTCCATAGTATACGATATGAATGAACTTGTTTCCACCCCACGTCAGAGGTAGAGTTGCCGGTGCGTTTTTTAAGTGGTGTCCCCTGTAGGCCTATTCTACTATGTATGGAGAAAATACGATAAACAGGTTTCCCTAATATTCCGTTAATTAGCTGTTATTGAAAGGAACATAACATTGATTTTCTGCTGCCCATTAACTCTGTATCACGATAAAAAAGTAGAGTTTCGGAAGTCTGTCTCTAATTTGGTCGTATTTCAAGGAAAGGCCTGAGAGCTTTTGTTTACATAAAAGACCCCCTTCAATTTTCGACAAGGAATCACCCCCTAAAAACGTTCGCACTTATTTGGTAACACCCTGTATATACATAATGGCGAGACTATAATTGATCATTTTCGTTTGAAACCATCCTGTCCAGCCGAGTACACACCTATGCAAATTGACAATAATGAAATAGTCATTATTACAACGATGTGCCGTTTGGACATGAAGCAGAAACATTCTGGAAGCAAAGTGTGCAGTTGGTGTGAAATTGTACGCATTTTCATGCGACCGCAGCAAATTAGTATTGATTAAATTATCCGAAACTGGGGTCGAATCATTATCGAGGAATCGGCATGCTAATTGAAGAATTTGTCGCTTTCTGTGTGCATTAGATTGCCAGTGACCGAAAAAGTACACCATTCGCATCACTAGTGTTATTCCGGAAAGTTGTGTTCGAACATTGATTTAAAGTTTTTTTTGCGGAGGAATATTGCTTCTTGGCATGGATTTCTCGTTTTATTTTAAAATCTATTTTCTGCCTAACCTCACATTATTGATTTGTTGAAAATATAAACAGGATGTTCATAAAATCAGATGTGGAATCATCTGCGACTGAAAGATAAACTTTAGTCACTATCTTCCATCGTCAAGATAACCTCTTGTAGGTTTTAATGTCAGAAAACACTAATTTCAAAGTGTTTCTCCAAAAGAAATGATTCTAACTTTTTCCATTTTTGCAAAGAGAGATTGCTTCTTGAAAATGTGTTTCCCATTTCTTCCGGTCTTCCTGATGATCGTGGAAGCGTGAAATAGATTTTCGTCTACAGAAATGTATTGAAGACCTAATGAATGCGATGTCTCTCCTGCGTCAATGTTACGAATGATTTCTGGTGAGTACTCTCTTTTGGAAAACATTCTTCTTTGCCTCATTCATCTTTATGAGTTCTTAATTAAGACTGAAATAAAAAATCAAATAACTATCTGAATGAAAATGCAAATTTTCAATTTCAGTTTTTTTTTTTTAGTTAGGGCCTTTTCAGAATATCTATCAGATGTAGTTCAATGTCCAGCGTGGCTTTAGCCGGGGAAGTAGTTGTGTTCTGTTAGACATTCACAAAAAATAATTTCATTTTAATCGTGGATTTTTCAATTCACAGAAAAATCTTTCTATCAATATTCAATTGAGAATGTTTCCCTTTTCAACTCACATTATTCTTTTGATTTTATGATAGGAGATTTTTTTTTAAGTTTCCAACGTTTAATGAGGGAGACTGTGTAATAATTGATTAGTCTGGGATCTTCACCAATTCCTCTAGAATTTACTCCCGACAACGTGTGAGAATAATCCACTAGTATGTTTAAATTGCCACAACCAAAGGGTTTGTCCTGACATAAGCCTAGTGATCAGCTTGATAATGTTTTTGGGTGCACCCGCGAAGACAAACCGTTACTTTCCCGGTCACTCTTTAAGTTTAAGGTTTTTGGCAAGTGGTAGAACCGGGATTTATTTATTTATGGCAAGAAGTAACATTGGGACCAGATAGACATGCTCAGTTCCACTATTTCACAGTTTTGCCAAATGGTTTATAAAACCAATACTTCAATCGAAACCACGGTCAGATCCAGACCAATTTAACTAAATAAAGTGTACTGATTTGAGAGTGACACTAAATGACTAACGATTTCTTTTTTTTTACAACTTTTATCGAACTGTTATAAACAGGCATATTTGATTTTAATAGTTACAGACCCGGACTCTCTAAAGGTAAGAGGGTTGGTGTTGTCGATTCCATCTTGAGAAGGTACTCCCTCTTCTTCAGCCAGTACCTGAATATAATTCCATAGCAGGAGATGTTGTCAGGACTCAAGCTGAACTCTTTTACGAACGATTCTGGGCTCGCTTTTATAGAAAAAAGGCCGTTTCTAGAGTTACCGCATTTGTTTCCAAGACTCCCAAATTGTCCGACTGGAACTTGCCAATATTCGAATATTTCGAATGGATTTGCAATCTGGGGGTCTATTCTCAAACGGTGACATATTGTGTCGCATGCGAGATTTCTACATTGTCGAACAAAAAACGCAATCTCTCATTCTCAAATGTCGCATTCGAAAATTTTCGATGGACAAATTGTGGAGTGGTCTAGAGCAGTCGACCATTTCATGTCGAATGCGAGATGACATATTTGACAGATTTCATGGGTTAGAAATGACGATTTAAAATTTAGAAAATCAAGAAAACTTTCAACGGTCTTGAGACAGACAAGGTATATATAGGAATGCGTTCAGGCTTTTATCTGATAGAAAGTATATCAAAACATTCAGATTAACCAAGGAATTGGCTAGAGAGTTGATTGATATCCCGGAACCATTTGTGGAACAGGGACATCGGGCTTTCTCAATACCTTTCGAAAAAAAGGGGAGTTATCGAACACTTTTATGAGTACCCACCAACCAGATTAAATTGGAGTACCTATTTATATTTGAAATATTTAAATAAAATGTTGTTTGCGTAAAACTGTAAAGCAAAACTTCTAACCCTGTTCAAACTCCAACCAAAACCATATAGGCCCAGAACCCATCTTCTATGCACGTCGAGGGCTGGTTCCGGAGAACTCCGTGCACGAAGTCCTCGTTACTTGGGCCCATTGTGCACCCACGTGATCTGAGAATCAGCTGAGCATGCCTATTTCTTTGACGAAACTCTGCAGTTTCCTGAGCTGAATCTCTTTGATATCTTCCGGGTTCAAAATTATGCTCCCAAGATTGATCTCCAAAGTGAGGCACCCAGTAAGGATGTGCGTCTTTCCATTCGTCCCTCGTGAGGATGATTTTTTGTCCTTTTTTGAAATTCAGAACCAGAAGGATGCTGTCTCTTCCATTTTTAAGATTGGACAGCCCTCCTTTGCCTTGTTCCAAATATTGGAGTGTCCATGGTCTGCCTGACCATCCTTGGCCTGTGCTTCGGAGTCTGTGGGCAGTACGCATGGCTTCATGCTCAATGCGTGTGCAGAGGTGGCAGTCCTAGCAGAACTTCTAGAGCTCTGGTAGGCGTCGTCCTCATGGTAGCTGCCATTCCTAGGCAAGCCAGTCTCTGTACTTATCAAGTTCATTTCTGGACTTGCTTCTTGTGGTGCCGGTCCACTAAACGATGGACCTGTAAGTTAGCATCGGGCGAATAATCGCCGTATATATCCAGTGTGTGGTTTTTTATTTCGAACCCCACCTCTTTCCAAAGGCTCTTCTGCATGCCCAGTAAGAGCGGATAGCCTTCTAAGTGCGATTTTCAATCTGCTCGTTCCAGGTCAGCTTGGAGTCTATGATGACTCCAAGGTGTTTCGTCGACCCTTTGTATGGAAGCTGTCTTCCTGAGAAATGTATCTCTGGAAGAGTTCCTATTATGCGTTTCTTGGTAGAGAGTACCAAATCAGCTTTTTCTGGATTGACTCTCAACACTCCGGTAGAACACCAGTGTTCTACTCTGCTAAGAGCTATCATGATGAATTCACCCAGCAGGTGTACCGGTTGGTCTTGAGCCAGCAAGACCAAGTAGTCCGCATACGCTTGTGTGTACAGCCCTGACTCATTTAGCTCCGTGAGAAGCTCGTCGACCATCAGGAACCATAAAAGGGGTGACAGAACTCCTCCCTGTGGACACCCTCTTGATACTTTGCACAGAACACATTTGAGAATCGTTAATTCGGTGTTGCCAGCTCATGCTATTCCACAATTTTTGTCTCATACGACTTGGATGTCGGAACCAATAGAGAATACCACAATTCCAAGTTGTGCGACAATTTCCATCTACAAAAGTCGAATTCGACGAATTTTGATCCACATTGGAGAATAGACCCCCAGACATGCTTATAAAGTTCCAAGATTAGTTTTTTCTGCCCTTTTTTTTAAATATTATTGGACATTCAGGGTATCGTTAATGTTCCCAGATTTGTTTTTGCTGTTTCCAATATTGATATTATCCTCATCAGTTCAATGAATGAAGTGTGTTTTCCATTCTAGATGTTGAATTGCTAGGAGAATGTGATTGGGAGATGGCAGCGTAGTGTTGAAGGAATCGTACGAATTACATACGACGTTACATTTTCTGCATAAAATCCTAGACTTGCTATCAGTTGTTGTGCTATTTCATAACGTCAGGGGCAGGAGAGGGAAATAAACCATCGAAGGAATTCAAATTACTTTCTGCCAGGTTCTTGTTATCGGAAATCTTTTCTTGAAAAAGCAGATGATGATTCTAATTACCTGATTGGTATGCTCTTCTTCTGAATGATAGTTCCATCCTTGGTCAATGCCCTGATGTTTATTATAGTTGATTTTATAAAACTAGATTGATTATGGGAATAACACTCCCCCTACCCACCAAGATCAAGGAATTTATGTAATCTAACAATCCGTCTCAAATTCCTTCTTTGATTCATTTACAAATACAACAGTTTTACTTTCAATTTTAAAGAAAATATATCGAAAGTATTGCACAAAATTTCTTATCATCTAAAAAATTGTTTAAAACTGTAAATCTAAACGAATTATTCTGATTGCTGTTATTAATAACCAAACAAAATACTCATAACTTACCATTCAAATACTCGATAAACTTCGAAAGTGACATAAGGAAAAGATAAATGTATTTTTCGTCGACCTCTACAAAAAATGACATTTTATGTACTAATTCGCGAATGAATAATCGACAATTTTTTAAGGCAAGTATTTTTCGTCCGCAGACACTTTTCGTCCGTGAACTCTTTTCGTCCGCTGTGGTCACTATGGAGAGCGGCGATTGAGTCATTTTTAACCGACGAAACCAAAGAGGAGGATGTTCTCTAGTCGACCCGTATTTTTTTTTCCATAATTTTTTTTATGTATGAACACCCATAACTTTTAACTGAAGCGTCCGATTCCGATAATTATTTTTTCAGTGGATAGGGTGTACTTCGAAGGTGGTCCCATTTGAATTCAAAAGATGAAATCCACCCTTAAGGGTAGCAAAATGAAGGATATTGATCACTCACCCTCTGAATTCTGGTCCGTTAACCGATTCTATCAGGCATTACTTTGTGCTGGGTTCTTCGATTTGGATGATTCTTTTTTTAATAGGTATACCTTATATTTAGATTTCGAATGGAATTATATACCCTCACGGGTGGAAAAATAGGGATGATTGATTTTTCACTTATGAACATTGGCACACACATACGTAGTTGACAATGACAGATCGCTACTGACATTATTTCTGTTCCACATCCTTCAAAACCATTATATTCTATGAGAGGATGGAATGATATACGAAGTAATGAAATAAACTAACCAGAACAACAAAAATAATTTATATTACAACAAATAGTGAAAGTAGATAATCATATTATTTAACTGGTAATAGTTGAAGTAAGGTGGGTAAATAAGTATTTTGGAAGTAATAAAAAAACAAGTAGGTAGTAATTAGTATATTTTAGCCATTAAAAATTGAAAAATAAAAACTTTTCAACAAAAAATTAAACAGACGAAATACGGAACTGAAAAGTAAAAACTAAAATAAACCTTCTCAGTCTCAATAACTAAGCTCCTAAACTAATGTAAGTAACTACTTTTGAGTCAGCGCCAAACAAACAATCAACGAACATTATTAAATTACTTAAAAAAAATTATCAGAATGTCACCGCGCAACTCGATGCCATCATTTTACGCCTTACCTAATTCATTTGCTTGTTTGTTTGGCGCCGACTCGAAATTAGTTACTTACATTAGTTTAGGAGCTTAGTTACTGAGACTAAGAAGGTTTATTTTATTTTTTACTTTTCAGTTCCGTCTGTTCAATTTTTTGTTAAAAAGTTTTCATCGTATATCCACGATTAAATAAAAACATAGGCGCCTGTGACAATAACTGTCATTTGCTGTTGTCAAATTAATTATTTTCGAAATCCGCTAGATTTTACGTGTGAATAAGACCGTGGTGTGAATATGAGTGTTCATAAGGATCAAGAATGGATTAGTGATAGCGATATGGATATCAGTAACACTCCTCCGGAGCTGCGGGACTTGGCAACTACGGCCACGTTGGATCTACTCCCCCAAAAATCACGAATTTTATATGAAAAACAATACAACACATTCAAGAACTGGCGTCAGGAACATAATGTCGAGAATCTCCCAGAAAATGTTCTTCTTGCCTATTTTTCTAGTAAAGCTGGCAATAATTATAAGTCATAAACGCTATGGTCAATATACTACATGCTAAAACAAACCCAAATTTCCGAAACTTATTGCATTCTTGAAAAAACAAAGTGTTGGGTACAAAGCGAAAAAATCTAGAGTATTTTGTCGAGATGAAATAAACAGATTTCTTCGTGATGCCCCTGATGAAACTTATCTTTTGCACAAGGTAAAATGTTTTAATTCATTTTGCTGATGTATTTATTGTTATATTATTACAGCTCTGTTTAATTATTAGAATTGCTGGGGCTTGTCGAAGAGACGAACTACGTAGAATAACGACCAAATATATTGTTGAATAAGGCGACATGCTTGTAATAACCATTCCAGACTCGAAAAATGGTAAAAGGCGAGTTTTACAGTTACAGACAAACTTTACCATGGAGTGAATCCTTTAGAAATATTTCGACAATTGTAATTTTATGTAATTTTAGTAAGTTATTTGAAATGGCCCTTCATGAATTTTCATCTGCACATGTCAACTCACAAATCATTGAAAATCAGCATGATTTTATGAGCGGACGATCTACTATCACTAATTTAGTATGTCTAACAATCTCTAGCTAGTACTTTGGACAGCGATGGGCAGGTAGATATACAGATTTTTCGAAAGCTTTCGATCGACTCACCATGGGTTACTGCTGAGTAAACTCTCCTGCTTTGGACTACAAAACTGATCGATTTCTTCATGTCATATTTGACGAACAGAAAACTGCATATTCAGTACCATGGGTTCAAGTCTACTAAAATATCGGCTTCATCTGGTGTTCCACAGGGATCAATTTTGGGACCTCTTTTGTTTACCATCTTCATAAATGACATCTGCCTGACCCTGCAGTCCAATGTTTTATTATATGCTGACGATTGTAAACTATACACGACAATCAATCACCTCCAGGATTGTACATTACTTCAAGAGGATCTTGAAAGATATAATATGTGGTGTAATTCTAACTTATTGCCCCTTAACATAACGAAGTGTAAATATATGTCCTTCACGAGAAAAAAGACATATAATTGAGTACACCTACCATCTCGATAATAATTCACTAGATAGATGTTATCAGTTCAAGGACTAGGGTGTGATCTTCGATGCTAAGCTAACGTTTGTTGATCATATAACTGAAACGGTCGCTAAAGCTCATAAAACACTGGGTTTCATCATAAGAAATTAAAAATTAATGGAACAAAATGAGTCCCTAAAGTAAATTTTCAATGCTTTCGTTAGGTCCAAACTGAAGTATGCATCGGTTGTCTGGAGTCCTGGATATGATATTCATGCAAATAACATTGAAAATATTCAGCGAAAATTTATCAAACACCTATGGTATAAGACCGATGGTATTGTTATCAGCGCACATCTGCAACACTTTTGGTCAATACCGACGCAGATATTCTGTCATTAAAACAGCACGGAGGATGGAAATCCTCAACAGTCGCCGAGGAATACATTGAAGGTTCCATTCCCAATTAAATAAACCTATCAAAAAGCATTTTAACAGGTAAAGCACTCCAAGAGAGAAGTTTTGGAAATAGTGCTGCTGGAGCACCTGCATCTGAAGTTGCATCAACAAGTACTCAAAATCAAAACTTCTCTCTTGCATCTTCTTCGACAGCAGGAATTAATATCAATAATTGCACAAACTGTACGTTCAATATTCATCTTCGAGATTGATTTAATTTTGTAGTATAATTAAAATAGAGAGTTGTTATACTTCAAATCAGAATACATTCTGTTTATATTCATTAAAATGATGATCGAGTCTGCAGTTCAAAAAGTGCGACAAAGCCGAGGCCAGCAAACAGGTGAGTGCTTACTTTCATAAAGGTATGTAGAGGTCGACAAGTTAAAAATATAAAAAATATATATTTAAAGAAACTGAAGAACACGCCTTAAACGCACTAAACATTAAAAAATAATTTTAATATTCAACGACGATGAATATTAAAATAAAAAAAAGACCGCTCGGCCATCGGACGACGTTAATTGTCAAACATATTACCATACTTTAACGTTAATAAGAAAGTTTTTTATGTATTTTTGTACCTGTTACCTATAAAAGGGCCTCGCTTTCAAGCTAACAAGTACGCATACCTTCTCAACTACACTCATAGTCAAAATTTCAGTTTTGAACTATTTTAATGATTTCGACAAAGCACCCCACGCTTTTTGGCATAGTCGTTGAATATTAAAATTATTTTTCACTTTTTAGTGCAGTGAAGAAGTACTTCAAGTGGTTTAGCCTTAAAATTATAACAAATTTTATTCCTGTATTTTTCGCAACTGTTGGTGAAATTTACTTTTCCTACGACCACATAGGAAAGTAACACATATCGCACTCTCTACTTCCATGGAAAGTGACCTTTATTCTTACGCGTGCATAAAGTACTTTCCGCACTAGTGCGGAAAGTACCCGTGAATCCTGTAAGATTTACAGATGTAATTATTAATTGCTCTTCCTTATTGATATTATTTACATAAAAACTGGACTAAAAACTAATTATTTGTAGAAAAGAAGAAAAAAAAAATGTTGACGCCGAGAATCGAACCCACAACCTTGCGGTCATCTACCTATACTCTCCCATCTGAGCGAATTCAGATTTGAATTAACGTTATCAGAGATATGTATATCTCGTAAGTCGATTTACATTAATAGAATTATGATATTTCTTGTATTTTCATTTTATTGAAACAAAAATATTGAAACGAAAATATTTAAAACGAATCTTTCGCAAACACCGTTACAATTTACAAATTGTAACAATAACCGATTTACTTTTAATTTTTATGGTTCCAAATAATTCAATTTGTTCCCCAGTTGTATCTAATAAGTACTTACTTAATGTAATTTTTTCAAATAAACGTTAAATATCGTTATTTCTTTATTTTACTATACAAAAGTAATTCTAAATTCATGTGCACTTTTTATAGAAACAATATTCAAACATAGACTCACATAAAAAACGTAAGATTAGTGAGGCAACTCAATATACACGATCTAATATTTACATATTGTTTAATAAAATAGGTGGTCGTAGGAAAAATAACGTACATTAATCGCGCGAAAGTAATTTTTCACACTCGTGTGATTGCCGCACTCGAAAAAATGTAATACTCACCTTGGCGAAAAACTGTCTATTGTTTCGACTATCAATTTGCAGGCTCGACTATAATAGACAGTTTTTCGTCCTATTTTGGATTGTTGCGTTACTTTTGTCCAGGATTATATAACACAAATAAAAATGAGATATCTTTAAAATAATCTGAGTAATTCGATTATTCAAAAGGTTGGAAAGTGAGTTTTATTTCTTGTAATGTGAATATATCAATGAATGTCTATCTACAGAATAGTATTAGGTACTTTACTCTAGTATTAGTATTGAATTAGTAATAAATAGTGTATATTGATAATAATCATAGGCTAGTTTGTGAGGACCAATACAAAAGTAAGTAAACAGGAGTGGAGAGTGAACCTGACTAGGTCCATTTAAGAGCTCGTCTTCAAGTATTTCCAGTCTATTGAGGTAATGTGGCCTATTCGTACCCTAGATCTTTAGTAAGGGGGCTAAATGAAACAAAACAGAAATCAAGACTAACAACGAGGAATATGACCTGGTTATACAGCTATTATTTAGAGAAGTACATAATTAGAAATGCTCCGGATGAACGTACATTAAAAATAAAAGATGGGAAATAAAAAATATTTAAGTTTTATCAGAACAAACATATTTTTTGGATTGGATCGAAGATTACCCCCTTTATACAAACAAATTTCACCTATTGTTAATATCAGTATAGATTACACCTAACCAGCAATCAACTTCCTCCAAAAATTGCGATCACGGAAAACGAGAGTAACTCTTATTAGCATATTCGATAGATTCTATCATTCCAAGAATTGATAATTGATATCAACCAGAATGAATTCTGTTTCATCGAATCCATTGTACCATCTCATATCAACAATAGCGCTTTCAAACACATCCAATCGTGAATTCAAATATCATTCAATCGCAATAACTCTATTTTCTTTGTTTTGCGGCGGTTCCATAATACATTCCTGGCCATCCAATTTTCATCAGGATGCAATTGTTTTTCAATTAAATGGGTGGATAAACACAATATTTTACAAATCAATTTCGGTTAGACTATGACGATCACGTATTGAATTTATCCTGGAAGTCTGATTGGGAGATCCACTTTGGATTTCGGATAAAATTCTGAGCCTCCAACGAAACAAAAAAGTTTAAATGGAAATCATTTCCATTTGTCAATTTTAGCCGATTCTTGTTGTTTCACTTCTGATTGATCGACTGTGTGATCATGAGTTCCAATTCAGAAAAACAGCGGAATAGGTTAGAAATATCAAAAATGGTCAACATAGTTGGTTGGTTGGTTGAAAGCTGACGAGCCAGAGACAGGGTTGGCACTTAGCTTCCCTTGACACTGCGACCAGCTGGGGTCTATTGTATCACTCTGTCGTCAGTGATTCCTCATTCAAACAGGTTTGTGCCTTTAATTAGGTTCAGTAGCCTGTTAATGAGGTTCTTCGGATTCATGCCTGTTTCCGGGCTGATCTCTCCAAAGGTTCTGTGTCGCCTATTACTTAGGGCGTCACAGTCAGAGATAATATGAGAGGCTGTTTCCTCCTTTTCATCACATAGCCTACACTCCACGGTTTCCCTGCGTACTCCCATGGTGTTTAGGTGTTTTCTCAGGCCGCAGTGTCCAGTCAACAGACCTACTATTATATGTACCTTCGTTCTGTTCAGGTTCAGGAGGTCAGCCGTCAGGGTCCGGTTTAGGTGCCCTACCATGACTTTGCTGTGTATTTGCCCGACAGTTTGATCCCAATATTGTTCGTGTCTTCTTTTTATGTCGATCAGGGTCCTGCATCGGTTTTAGCTAATCTCATGCACATGTTCTGGCCTTGTGAATAGCGTTCCAGATGCTTGTCTAGCTAGCTGGTCCGCTTTTACGTTGCCTTCAATGCCTCTATGGCCTGGCACCCACATCAAGGTGACCTTGTTGTGTTTTGCTAGCTCGATGAGGTTCTGGAGGCAGTCCCAGACCAGTTTAGACTTTATCTGTATAGAGTTGAGTGCTTTGATAGCACTTTGACTATCAGATAGAATGTAGATGTGTTTTTTCCTACAACCACTTTCTAGATTCTTCTGAATGCATACCATAATGGCATGTGTTTCAGCTTGGAATATCGTGGAGCATTTGCCAAGTGGTATCATGAAGTCCCTTCTTGGCCTTACCCCATGTATTCCTGCTCACGTTCCTTCAACTGTCTTTGAACCGTCTGTATACCAGTCTATGTCCGCAGTTGATTGTGATTCTATACTCGGGGCCCATCCAGATCCGTCAACTCGTGATTCGAATGGTTTTTCGAATGAGTATAGGGGTTGCATGTAGTCTGAAATCATTTCGAGTTCTTCGATATTGATTACATGAGTGATTCTGGTATGTCCTGTTGTCCGGAATCTCAAGTTTTTTGTTTGTTTCAGTCTGTATGCACTCATCCTGGCCTCTCCAATGAAATGGAAAAGTCAAGGGGTTCGAAGTTTAGGATGATTTCCATTGCAGCTGTTGGAGTGCTATTCATTGCACCCGTGATACAGAGACAGGCAAGCCTCTGGATTTTCCCAAGGTTGGTTTTTGCCTGTCTTTGATTTGTTTTTGGCTACCATAAGAGTGAGCCATAAGTTACTCTTGGTCTTATTACCGCTGTGTAAAGCCAGTGCATCGCTTTCGGTTTGAGCCCCCAGGTTTTTCCAAAAGCTCTCTTGCACATCATGAAGGTTATCTTGCTTTTATTGGTTACATGTTGAAGATGCGGGTTCCAGGTTAGTTTCTTGTCAAGAATCAGCCCTAGATATTTCACCTGCTCTACTACTTGTTATGTTTCACCGAATAGTCTGGGAGGAATGAGATCTCCCATAGTTGAATGCAATGAGTAATCGGAAGAACTATTTATGATAACCACTCGAAAAATCAGGAAAATAGTTTTGTGTAAGGCTTGACTACAACATACAGAAACTGCTCACTCATCTGGTAATGTTGAATCTGATGATCAAACCGACCATCTACTATCCCAAATAACATTTGGAAAAGATCAACCAATTAATAGTGATAGAAATACTGATTACAATGCTGATCTAGATTGTTCAATCTCTCTAGTTGAAGAACTCTGGAAAATTGATCGTAATATTGCTGTAATCTACTCTAACTTAGGTAGTGATTCTTTTATTCCTCGGACATTTCCAGAATGAATTGAGAAATGAATGAAAGTTGAAAAGGGAAACATTCTCAATTGAATGGAAGTTGATGCTAACAGGAAAGTTTCGTAAAAAATAAATAGTTTGATCTTAACGTGATTTTTTAATAATTCTACTTCAACTGAACTATTTGTGAAGACTGATAATATTGAGGTCCTTTGCTTATGAAGTGCATTGACTGGAAGATAACCATCCTAAAAACAATGTTCACTTTGGTCATTCCGAAATAGCATCTATTCACGTAAGAAGAAGTCATGAACAGGGTACAGCTCTCATTCTAGTTAAAGAAGGACAACAGTTTTCTGGAATTGAACCTACAGAAGGCTCATCAATAGGCGAGATCACTAAAATCTGGAAAAAATACCACAATATCCAGAACGATGAGAAAAGTGGTTAGATTCTTTTTTAATTTTTTTTGAAGTAGTTTTTTAAAAAAAAACAAAGAAATGATCCTGTTTGAAAACTGCGAAAATCGCGCCAGGATGTGACAAGTTCAGATCTATCGCCGATTGAGGAGAGCGCAAGATAATTACAGAGTTGCCAAGCGTTATTCATTATATTTCTTTACAATGTGAGCAGGCTGAAAAAATAATGACATAGCACTCGGTATACATAAATATTATTCAAGAATAACTAAATCAAGGACAGCTATGAAATACGAAGTCTTCATTTCAATATAACACATGGTGACATAATTTCTGATTTATTCATAGGATGAAAGAGAATAACGTTTCCTCAGAAGTTCCGCGAAATAGTAACACTGGCAATTCAGAAAAATGCCAAATCAATGGACTTATGACGTCAAAAGAAGCGGCTATAACGCTGTGTTTGAATGTCTCACGCTGGGTTTGAATGTCTCACTGAATATTACATTCGAATATTATACAATATCTTCTAGGAAAAACTATGTATATACCGGGTGGTCCACTTACGAATACCAATACACCCTCAATAACTCCCAGAAAAATTGTTTTAAAAAAAATCGCCGAGAAACATCGATTTTAGTTTGGAAGAGAAGAAGATATGTTATACTTCAACCCCCTACTCCCCAGAGCAACCCCCTCTATAATTTCAATAGGGAATGAGGGTCGTGTCATACATCATTGTGAAGGTAATTCAATTCTGATACCAGCAGTGCAAAATTTTATGAATTTGAATGAGGCGTTCTCGAGATATTCGAGTTCAAATGTTCAAAATGATCTCCATTATTGTCTCCCAGACAGTAGTACAGTTCAGTCGTAATTATCCACCGATTGTCTTATTTTATTTGCTCACCGAGTACACGTTTCAGTTTTTTGTTGTCTACATGATTGTCAAAGAAGAAACACTAATCTGTGAGAACAATTTTTTTGTGAAATGGTGATAGCATAGAATCGAAAAGTGACCACGTATTTCAACAATTCTACTTGTATCGCGATAGTTTACACAAAAGACGAGAAAGTTGATATGCTTTTTATTTTTGCTGCTCAAAATGAGTGTGCACGAGCAACACCTCGGATCTTCACGAACATAGAAACGTAACTCACGAGTGAGTATTAGGAAAAATGGTTATAGAAAAAGGTTTTGGTATTTTTTTATCATTCTAGATATATCTTGGATCTTGTGGTGAAATTCCGTGAGACTGGAACAGTCGCCAATAAAAAAAAATAGGATGGTGTCTGTTACGAACGAGATCAATCAAATAAAAGTTTTAGGACAAGTTGCAGTTGACCCAACTTTGTCTACACGGCAACTCAGTAGCATAACAGGCATATCGAGAACTTCAATAATGAGGGTGCTAAAATTGCACAGATTTCATCCGTATAATGCATCTTCACTATGAACTGAATGAGGATGTCTACGACAGACGATCTGCATTTTGCGAAAATGTAACAAGAGTGATACAGAGGAACCACGGATTCATCAAGCATTTTTGCTTCAGTGATGAGTGTTCATTTTTTTCGAACGGGTTATTGAACAGACACAACTCTCGCTATTGGAGTCAGAACAACCCCCACCTATTCAGAGAAGAGCACACACAATGGCCTCAAAAGTTGAATGTGTGGGCAGGGATTCTGGGTAATAAAATCATTGGCCCAATATTCATCCAATGTGATTTAAATGGTGCGGTTTATTTGGATATGCTACAGAATCTGATTAAACTACTTATTTTCGATGCTGTTAACACGGACTTCGATGATGATGGTAATCCAAATCTATTGGCAGATAACAATTTCCAGCAAGATGGGGCACCACCTCATTTCCCATTAAGGTGAGGGAATGGCTATCCCAAACTTTTCCAAACAAATGGATAGGTCGTCGGGGTCCAATTGAATGGCCATCACGCTCGCCAGACTTGGCCCCCAATTATTTTTTCCTCTGGGGTCATTTGAAATCCGTTATTTATAAAACTCAACCTACTGACCTAAACGATTTGGAAAGAAGAATTATAACTGAATGCCAGGCAATCACCAGAAAAACAGTTTCAAAGGTGCAGGAGGCATTTGAAAATAGATTCTACTACTGTCTGGGAGTTAATGGCACATTTGAACATTTTTGTGAATAATTGTTTGATAATCTATTTCGTATAATTTATTTACTCACAATTCACCAATGTACCATTTGAACTCGAATATCTCGAGCACCCTTTTTCAAATTCAGAAAATTTTGCACTGCTAGTATCAGAATTGAACTACCTTCACAATGATGTATGACACGACCCCCATGCCCTATCAAAATTGAAGTATAACATATCTTCTTCTCCTCCTCCTTTCTGGGAGTTATTGAGGGTGGATAGTCGTAAGTGGACCACCCGGTATATTCACGTGTTTTAAGTCCTTTCTGTGTGTGCGTGTCTGTGTGTGTGTGAGTGGCTTCTATTTGTACAAAAATTTAAACTAATAAAATAATTTTTATTGGTTTTTGGTTTGTATTAATTAGAAATTTGAATATACACTGAGATGTTTCACATCTGCCGGGAATCCCGTGACGGCCAACTTCTTTTTAAAAGAGAATATATAAATTTGGACAGGATAACGTCGGGTCAGCTGGCATATTAATAAATTGTCCGAAAATTCAAATGAAAGAAAATTACTTTTCCGTACTAGTTCAGAAAATGTGCCTCTTTCTAAACTGAAGTGCGTGCGGAAAAGGAAACAGCATATTATCATAGTTAGAAAGTTAGATCTTCCAAAGTTCCCCACTATTTCTTGCCAGAAGCTCCCCAACTGAGAATTATTTCAAAAAAGTAATCATGTGAATTTAAAAAAATATTGGCCATATCGCTCCATCGATCTCCGAACAATACCTTGAAGAAAAACATTTTCCAGCAAACCGGTCTCCATTTTACTTCACTCGCTTCATAGACGTTCTCCATACTGAAAACCTTTCCACTTTGTTTTTCGCCGGGTGAAATTCATGCGGTTTTTCAGTACTCCAACGACGTCGAAAGATTGGCCTTTGTTCAGAGGAAACTGGAATCTTTTCAGTCTCATATTGTGTCACAACAAAAACTGGTCTCCCTCTCCATTGCGACATGAAAGGAGTTCATATTAAATGGGAGATCAGTTTTAATCCTTTTGGGATTTGTTACTATGCTGATGTGTTGATACCGCTTTTGTTTTACTGAATTTGACGTTTAATGAAATTTTAATTCCAGATTTTCATAGAACTGGTGCCGGTGGGTCGTTATTCTTTTGAAGCTTGTTCATTATATCATTTTATAAAGAGTTAGCATTGTTAAAGAAGTTTTTATATATGTCTGACCTAAAAGCATATATTTGGTTTTCGCTTATAAAAATAAATTATAGTTTCCCAGCTTTTCATACCAATTTTTCCCAAATTCCTTTGACTGATACCCGATATATTACAATGAAAAATTTAACTTCTTGAATATTCGTTTTTCTGGAATTTTTTATGAAAAAATAATGATTATCTTGTATATTTTGCATATTAAGGATCACCTTCAGGTTCTTCATGCTGTGGTCAGTTTTGAGTGTAATATTTCCAATGAAAAAATTGTAATTTATACCAATCTATTCAAGTAATTTATCACTTTCGCAAGAGTAGCTTTTGAGAAGGGAGTCTAAATAAAAAACTTTTAACAAAAAAACTTAACCGACGAAATACGGAACTGAAAAGTACAAAATATAATAAACCTTCTTAGTCTCGATAACTAAGCTCCTAAACTAATGTAAGTAACTAATTTTGAGTCGGCGCCAAACGAACAATCAACGAAGATCATTAAATTACTTCAAAAAAATTATCAGAATGTCACCGCGCAACTCGATGCCATCGTTATACGCCCTACTTTTCAGTTCCGTATTTCGTCGGTTTAATTTTTTGTTAAAAAGTTTTTGTTGTTCTGGTTAGTTTATTTCATTACTTTGTGTATCATTCCATCCTCTCATGATCATGACGGAAAAGAAATAATGACATTAGCCATCTGTCGGTTTAATTTTTTGTTAAAAAGTTTTTGTTGTTCTGGTTAGTTTATTTCATTACTTTGTATATCATTCCATCCTCTCATGATCATGACGGATGTAGGAGAACAGAAATAATGACATTAGCCATCTGTCATTGTCAACTAGATATGTGTGCCAATGTTCACAAGTAAAAATTCAATTATTCCCTATTTGTCTACCCGAAAGGGTGGACAATTCCATTCGAAATCCAAATATGATCAACTATCTAATAAAAAAAGAATCATCCAAATTGAAGAACCCAGTACAAAGTTATGCCTGATAGAATTGGTTAACGGACCAGAATTCAGAGGGTGAGTGATCAATATCCTTCATTTTGCTACCCATAGGGGTGGATTTCATCTTTTAAATTCAAATGGGACCAACTTCGAAGTACACCCTATCCACTGAAAATTAAAAATTATCGGAATCGGACGTCTCAGTTAAAAGTTATGCGTGATCATACATACAAAACAAAATATACGCGTCGAATAGAGAACCTCCTTCTTTTTGGCTTCGTCGGTTAATAAATAAATACAGTTATTTATGTGAAGTGGTCTTTTTTTGGCGAATGCGAATATTGCGACAATCACATGAGGTAAAAACAGGCTTTTACACAGGAATTGCATACAATATTTTTTCCACTACCATACGTTTTGTCCACTAAGATTAGAAATACCAAAGTTACTTTACGCACTAGTGTGTAAAATGATAAATGTATATTTTACGTACATAAAGTTTACAACATATTTGACTCATACAAAACAAAATAACAGTAACAAATGAAATAATGCTCAATAAAGAAAATCATGATCAGAATAAAAAAACTGTTGATAATTTGTTGCACACTAAATATAAGAAAAAATAATTTACTTGTCTTGGAAAAAGATAGCATAAATAGCAATTTAAAATAAAACGTTTTATTTTGTTGCTATGTACAATTTTTTACATATTTCACTTGACGCACTCCGTAGCGTGCGTAAAGTACGTACTTTACGTACGGTAGTAAAAAATATATATTTCTCTAGGAAGCAGTAGATAAAAAAGGAAAATTCATATTTTTGTTGTTATTTCTTATAACATTATATAACAAAAAATTCTAGGAAAAAGCCATCTTCGAGGCGCATATGGAACCTTGTGTCTTCGGTAGCTCAGTTGGTAGAGCGTATTATTAGAGATCTAAAGGACGCAGGTTCAAATCCTGCTCGAAGATAGCTTTTTTTTATAATTTGAAAATTCGTCTGGAATTTTTAGAGTAACAGAAAATGTTTATCCAAAAGTTTTCTTCTAACAGTTTTTTCTACAAACCTTGCCTCGGGTTGAAATCATATTTACTTTTACTAATGGACTCAAGATGCCCCAAACAGACTTATACAAAAAATTTAGGGACTTCTCTTCAATTCCGATTTAGTTGGAGTAATAAGCTAAAACACAAGATGTCTCTGATCCAGAGCGCCACTTTCGAAAAATATACAGAGAGTTCCATTTGAAGAGGTTGAGAAACATAACTTTGAAGTTCTCGAAACATTATAATCAGTCACACAGTATATACTTGGTTTCGCTATTCTCCGTTAGATGGCGATGAGTGTTCGGGATCTTTTCCACACTTAGTACAATAGATGATGCTACGGGACCCTCAATGCGTGAGTCACACTTGCACTTGGCGTTTTTTTAGGGGCCGAGATATTATAATCGGATAAAACCAACAATCCTGTGATTTTTAATAGAAATCCAATTTTCTCGAGATACGAACGAAACGTACGCAATACGTACAAAGACCTGGCGCAATAACCAGCCAACAAACCGAATAATTCATCAGGTCGTCTGGCGCTGTATCTGCACAGCACGCTAATGAATGTTTAGATAATTAATACTTCAGCCCTTCAGCCGAGAACTCGTATCGTAAATCAGAAATTCGTGCACCTGTTTTAAAGCACCGAACATTTTTCCCTTCATTTTTGGCGAAATGCGTGATCGATTTATCGACTATCCTCATTGTTTTTCAATTAAGGCTAAACGATACGAGATCAACTCAATACGTACACAAAGGTATTTCTAAAAGAATATGCCTCCGTTCAAATTAATCAATTTATTTGCATTATTTATGGATTTACAAAATATTTACGAATTACTGAAATAATGAAAAACTAATCGAAGAGTTAATCGCTGTGCTGCTCAGAGCTGTAAGTTAACGCAATTGCCGGATGCAATAAACATTTGAATACGTGGAATGTTGAACGGCTTGCGTGGTGAATGTACAAAAAGAGTCTAAACATTTTCATTGCAGGCTGCTTGCTATAGATATTCAATTTCGAAGTGATGGAAACAAACAAACCTTGTAATAGATAGTCAGAACTAGTAGACGAAGTCAACACAGCTTTGAGGCACTTATCGAATCACAATTATCAAAAAATCAGTTGTAAGAACTCAAAAGGCACAGTATTGTTATAGTAGTAACAACAATTAAGGATATAGAAAATTCCATAGACTCAAACAGATATGATAAAGAAGTATGTACAGTGTCACACATAAAGTACGCAACATATGGAAGTTTTTTTTATTAATAGATATAATGAAAATTCGACTTCGAAGTTAGTTTGTGCTTGAAAAATGAGTAGAAAACAGCATCTTTCCTTTTGTCATGTGCTACTCTAAACCTGTCAAATTTGTCAATTTTTTCGAAAATCCTGAAAAAAAGAGTTTTTTTGGAAATTTCGAAAAATGCCAAGGAAAAAAGTTGCTTAGTTTCCAATTTCATACCTTTGCTCCAAATTTGGACTCTCTACTGTCACTTCGACTTTTTTCCAATTTTTTTAATTTTTGGAATCTTTCGCTCTACCGACTCGAACGAAACATGATTCAAATATCATAATTTTGATGAATACGAGACTTCAATGTCATAAATGCCTAGAAAATACCCACATTGGCCTGTTACCAGAAAACAAATTATTGCACCTCCAGAAATTCGTCTTTGTTGTTGCAAAGTTCATCTAGTTTTTCGTTTCATTGTGAAACTGATTCGGATTTTCAATGTATGGACGTTAATATGTCAGTAATCGAATAAACGAATTTCTCTTCATTCTTATTACACTCGTATTTCTTTTTTTAACAGATTTGTATCCCGTTAGCTGCATATGAGTTCGAAATATTTTGATGAAGTTTACACCCAACAGTGTGACTGTTGGATGTAAACTGTTTGATGTAATTTTCGAGCAAATAATAATTTTTTGCAACGTTTTTGAATTAATTTAATAAATCTCATATTCTTTATTTTTACCATTAGATGTGTAAAAAACATTAAACCAAAATAACTATAACCAAATTCACAACGAAACATCGTAACATTCATTGATTTATCTCAATAATCTTATAAATAACCCAAATTCATCATTCAGTATGCCGTCCTTCCCGTTCTATACAAATTATAGTCCTTTCATTCACAGACTTTGTGGCATTTTTAATAAATAGGGGATTTATATTAGCACAACTCTCCCGAATGGTATTCTCTAAATGTTCTTTGTTAGCAAATGGTCTGTGCATAGAAAAAAGTCCATTGGAGATAAGCCTGGGGATCTTGGTGGCCAATAATCTTCCCAATCTCGTCCTATCACTTTGTCCCTAAACATCTGACTGAGACACTGTTTCACTTCCACCATTTGGTGGATCGGTGCCTCGTCAAGCTGATACCACAAATTTCGTCAGAGGCAGATTATCCAAAACTTCAGACAACTGATTCATAATGAAATTTCTGTACATGTCTTCATTCAAATTTTCTCTAAAAAAATATGGTCCAATTATTTGGTTATGTAATAAACCACACCACACATTTCTCTTGAATGAATATTGGTCACGGCATTCTATTACAAAATTTGGATTATTGTTGGACCACCAGCGACAATTTTGGGAACTAACTGTTCGGTTCGACGTGAAAGTTGCCTCGTCTGTCCATAAAATCCTGTAGGGAAATGTGATATCATTTTCTCTCTCACCTTGGAACCGAAATGAAAATCCTGCTCGAATATCGAAATCTCTTTCTTTAAGAGTGTGTATACCTTATTGGATTATGTGGTTTCTTGAAACGATTGTCCACAGAGCCAGTTTCTTTGAATGTTTTCAATATCCTTCCACGGTACTAAAGTGAATATTTCTTCCTGGTTGCTGGTGATCGAAAATACAAGCAACATCTGGATATGGCACATTCTCACCACATAAAAGAACGATTTCCACTTTGTCTTGTGTTTTTTTTATTTTTTATGTTCTGGTTCCCACGAAAAGGGATATCCTGTAATGTTCAGAGAACATCGTGGGAACCAAGGGAAAGAAGGTAGGAGTTGGTGTTCTTCTTAAATTTCTGGAGGTTGTATGCCTCGGGGAACACCTCCCTAGGCAATGAGTTCCAAAGCCTCGCTGTTCGTTGGATGAACGAGTCTTTGGAAAGTGATGTTCTGCAGGTCTCCAAAGTGACCACGAAGGAGTGTGATGACTGAACTTGACGGATTTGTCTCGAAGAGACTGCCAAAGCAGGAACGATTGTTGATATTTCAGAAGAGCATCGCCCATGAAAATATCTATAAAATAGAGACAAATCGCCAACTTTTCTACGGTGTTCTAGACAAGTGAGCGAGTTTGTAAGCGAGGCATCACCGACGAGACGAATTGCCCTTTTTTGGACAGAATCCAATAGCCTCAGGATATGTTTAGGTGCCGCGCTCCAAATATGGGAACAGTATTCCAGGACAGGTCGGATCTGTGCCTTATAGATCATAAGCAGCTGAGTGGGGGTGAAATAGCTCTTGGCACGAAACAAAAAACCAAGTTTTTGGGATGCACTTTTGGCAATGGACCTCACGTGATTTTCCCAGGAAAGGTTATTGCTGATAGTAATACCAAGCATCGATATGGATGATTTCAGTGGTATGGTTACTCCTGACAAAGTTATGTTAGGCACAGTGAGATCGGCTTTTCTAGAGGAACATTGTACATAAAACTTATTTGTGAATTATAAATGTAGGAAAATCTGTACACAAAACAACTCGATTTATTAAACGCAATTATTTGACATTAACCAAAACTAAAAATTTGTTTCAAATGCCTACTAAGGGAAAATTTTATTTTGATTCGATCAATTGTACTATTTTCTTCCCGAGATGTTGCATTAGTCTTGTGTTGTTAATATCACGGAATTGTATCATGTTCAGTACAAATCGCTAGAACAAAAGTCTTTTGAATAGTTATGAAACTGTAGGTCATTGTTTAGTTTACAGAAAATTATGATATTTCGGGTTTGTTTGTAACTGAATTATTGGTCAGGAAAATAATCAAACTGGATAAAAATCTATTAAAAAAAGGAATACGAGTGTAATAATAATGAAGAGAAATTCGTTTATTCGATTACTGACATATTAACATCCATACATTGAAAATCCGAATCAGTTTCACAATGAAATGAAAAAACTAGATGAACTTTGCAACAACAAAGACGAATTTCTGGAGGTGCATTAGTAACAGGCCAATGTGAGTATTTTCTAGGCAAAATATGATTTTGAAATGGAATATGAAATTTGAATCATGTTTCGTTCGAATCGGTAGAGCGAAAGATTCGAAAAATAAAAAAAAATCGAAAAATTTCGAAGTGACAGTAGAGAGTCCAAATTTGGAGGAGAGGTATAAAATTGGAAACTGAGCAATTTTTTTCTTTGCCATTTTTCGAAATTTCTAAAAAAAACTGATTTTTTGAGGATTTCCGTAAAAATTGTCAAATTTGACAGGTTTAGAGTAGCACATGACGAAAGGAAAGATGCTGTTTTTTACTCATTTTTCAAGCACAAACTAACTGTGAAGTCAAATTTTCATTATACCTCTTAATTAAAAAAAACTTCCATATGTTGCAAGCTTTATGTGTGACACTCATAGCTATTAGAAGCTGAAGAAAAACGAAAGGGAACATTAGGCACTTCAGCATACAGAAATAGGAAGTGATAATAAAACTACATCAAGAGGGAAAATATATCAAATAAAACAATTAAAAAAGGGGAAAAATAAGGGCACCAGAAGAAGCGAAAGAAGTAAATTCTGACACAAAAAACACCGAAAAATGTTTCAATAAAAATGATGAAATAATAAAAGCGAGAGCAAAAAGTCCTCTTACCAAGACAAAAAATAAAACCAAAAAACGAGTCTCCATTGCAATATTCAGAAGATTATCAAAAAATCACTTGTAAGAACACAAAAGACACAGTATTGTTGTATTGTTTTCAAAGTAATATCGTGACCTAGTGTGATTCAGAATAACACGTGAACAATGTTGCCAGGTAGTGTTTCCAATATTGTGCATTATGAAGCTGCCTACGAACGAACGTTGCTACCCTTAGAGGTGGAGGTTTTTTTTCAAATTCAAATGGGACCAACTTTGAAGTACACCCTATCCAGTAAGAATAAAATAATCAAAATCGGACCACTTTGTGAAAAGTTATGCGTGGTCATAAATTAAAAAAATTATATACGCGTCGACTAGAAAACCTTTTTTTTTTTCGTCGGTTGAAAAGTAATCTCACCGAAAATATAAATGTATAAAGAATTGAATGTTTCGTAGCGGTGTGCGTGAGCAGCTCCCAATTTTACTCTCAACTAAACGCGTTGAAAGAAGTATGATTTCAAAAACTATTTGCTTTCACAGCATTATAACATTGATTTGAAAAAATCGCGATTTCCCACGACCTCAAATAAACTTTGGTTATCACCATAAAGTAAATGAATTTCTGTTTCACAGTAACTCTTTCTCGATTATAAGGCGAGCACAGAAGCCCTATTGTAATGATTGTCTCGGACGAAACAAAGACCGCGAGGCGAGAGGAATCCTTTCGGTACATTATATTTCATCCGGGAACAAAGAAAAACAGCATAACGCTCATTATAAATGATTGAAAATAAAGATCATGAAGATTAATGTATTATGGTTTAGAAACGCCATTTCTCACATCCTGTGACAGAATTATTTCGAATAAGCCATCCACTCTGCGGAGATGAGTTTATAAACAGGTGTTTTGTAATGCTGATAATTATTATAAAGTATGGTTTTCGGATTTAAAAGTAGTCATGCGAGTTACTGTACAGCGGCGGGCTAGAGGAGTTAGTGAGTATAGTTTATTACCACATTTTCTGAAACTAATTATGAATTTAAAATGTATCACGTTGCCGACAAATCGGTGAGGAAGTTTCAAAATGGCGGCTGTTGAAAGATTAAGAATAAAATAAGTACATTTTTTTTAAAGGTAAACAGTTCTATTGTAAAGAAACCTAATAATGATGCAGATAATGTACTAAAAGCTAAAAAATAATTAGGTAGGTACCAGTTAGCACACCACTCTTATCATCAATATAGGGCATTGATCAGACTAAAATAAAATCGTGGGGCGTAGCGTAACCTGAGTAGATATGTAACGGATCGTTCTGTGATGTCGCACGATGATAGTGACGGATTTACTTTCACACATATTTTGCATACGTTGTCTATTGAGAAGATGCATCCAAAGCATATAATGATATGAGCGGTTGACTGTAGATAATAGAAATTCGACGCGCCCAACGATTTTATTTTAGTCTAATCAATGCCCTAAATGATGAGAAGAGTGGTGTGATGACTGGTATAGATTAACCATTTTCAATTGCAAAAGCTGTTTCTATAAGGAGAAAATCAAAAACTTACTTCGCTTACACGAGCGTATATGCGAAGAACATTCTCCGTCGCCGAACGGAAGATCAAAATAACGTGGGTTTGAGTGACAGCTGTCTAGTTGTACAGCAGATTCGGCTGAGCCCATCAAAACGGACCGCAAGCCAATGATGATGCTTGTAGGTGTGTCGATACGTTGAGAGGCCAAGAAAACTGATAAATCACGAGTTATATTTTTGTTTCAAGAGGTCTGAATAAATAAAAGCCAGTAGCGTCTCTGGTCTGGGATCAAAATAGGTTTCGAAATATTCTATAGTTCTGTTGGGTTTTGTTGGAAAATATAGGTTTTTTTCGACCATGGGAAAATGAAATTATGATCATCCGATTGCCTATTAATATACTTCCTCGCTTATGGCATATTTTTTTATTTTAACGTATTTTTAAAATATTCAAATAATAATATAAAATTAGTTATCTCCGCCTATGCTGCTTGAAGGATACCGCTTCAAGACTGCGAAACTTGTTTTTTATGCTTCTGCAATTGTAAATGGTTTGACTATACCTGGTAAAACCATTTATAATTTCATTTTCCTATTTTCGAAAAACGCCATATTTTCCAACAAAACACAACAGAACTATAGAATATTTTAAAACCTATTTCGATCCCAGACCAGAGACGCTACTCGCTTTTATTTATTGAGACCTCTTGAAACACAAATATAACTCGCGATTTATTAGTTTTCTCAACGTATCGACACCCCTACAAGCATTATCATTGGCTTGCAGTCCGTTTTGATTGGCTCAGGAGAATCTTTTGAATGACTACACAGCCGTCACTCAAACCCACGTTCTTTTGATCTTCCGTTCGGCGACGGAGAATGTTTACGAGTGGTACACATAAATTTTCGTTCTGTTCTTCGCATATACGCTCGTGTAAGTGAAGTGAGTTTTTGATTTTCTCCTTATAGAAACAGCTTCTGCAATTGAAAATGGTTAAATACCTACATAATTATTTTTTAGCTTTGAGTACATTCTCATTATTATGTTTCTTCACAATAAAACCGTTTAACTTTAAAACAAAAAACAATTTTTCACTTATTTTATATTCAAGTTTTTAGTTTTTTATTTAGTTACTTAATATTCCTCATTCTATTCAGTTCATTTAGTGCCTCATTATTATAAGGTTCCTTTCCTGTCAGTTTGTTGCAATGTAACTCATCAATACATAATCCATCCAAAGACTTTACTCGACTCAGTGCCACGTAAGCTTGTCCTGCCTCAAACAATTTCGATCCCAAATACACAACTGCGTGGTCTACAGTGCAGCCTTGCATTTTGTGGACAGTGGAAACCCATGACAACGATACGAAATCTTGACTTGGGTGGGGGATTCATGCTTGAATCACGATTCTAAGTTGACAAAGTCCTTTTATTTTCATTAGATATCTTGATTTCAGTTTTAATGTATTGACTGTCTAAACTCTATAATCCGCCATTTTGTTTCGAACGCCATCTTGGATTTGGAATTTTTTCATGGTGTACTGTATTCTACTGGTCAAACCCTTTTATTGATATCCATATTGAGGGGGTTGTATTGACTATCTGAACTCTATGATCCGCCATTTTGTTTCGGACGCCATCTTGGATTTGGAATTTTTTCATGGTGTATAATTTCACCGATTCGTCGTCTATCAATGACTAGAAGTTGGTACAAGAGCCTAGGAAGGGATACCTTGTCCAGTGCAGTATCTATAGATTGCGCCCATGAGAGGATAGCATGTGAAGCAGCGTATTTCTATACATATTTTTCTTTCTCATATGAATCTGGGAATTCAATAATTGCTTCTGAATCCCATTCCATGTTGATACACAATAATAAAAACAACACTCGACTATGCTCTGCGACTAACAAACTTCCTCTCCGAAGTGACGGGGCTTCCGTCGTAGCCGACACTGTGGACAGACATCCTCGCGCAGTGTGAGCGCTCAAGAAGCCATACAGCACGAGCCAGCTAGTGGAGCCTCGCGCCTATGATTTTTAGGAATTTACCGACAACGGTCGAGCCACTGCGAGCTTAGGCTTGACAAGTCTCGATCCTACGCGAGTCGACCGTTCTCACGACGCGAGACTCGACAATCCCCAAGCCGGGCTCGCCAAGTCTCGGGCCGTGAGACGCCGCCGCCGGCTTCACAGTGTTAGAGCGTTTTCACACACACCGGCAAAACCGGTGCCGGTGACGGTGCCGGCACCGAATGCAATGTAATCAAATCATAATTTTCACACAGAGCCCGGTCCGACCTATTTGCCGGTACGGCCGCCGATTCTGATTTATGCAGCCGGCGGGGATCTCGACAATCGGAAGACGGATCGGTCTCTGATTTGTCGGTTGCTGTGATTTCTTATGTACGTTTGTCCACACACCTGTTCTGACATGTCGGTAACGGAGAGTATTTTGATGGGTATTTTGTTTATATCGCTTAGTATCGTTGTTGTCTCCATAGCGACAGAGTATTTTATATTTGATCGTACATTTGTAAACCAAAAATGAGTAAATTATTCAAAAACGATGTTGTAACCCTCATTGAAGCTGTAGAAAGTAAGCCTTGTTTGTGGGACAAGACTGCAGATTGCTTCAAAAACAAAATTGAAAAAGATAAGGCATGGAAGGAAGTATATGCGTTCTTAGAGGAAGCTTTTCGGAATTTTCTCCTAAGATACAATAACCCTAGAAGACAGCAGTAACAGCACACATCTCTATTCCTGCACTGTTCAACGTGTACTAACACAGATAACGGCACCGATATGCCGGGTTGTGTGAAATACGCTGTTGTACGGTCCGGAACCGGTACCAGCACCGGCACGGCACCGGCACCGGTTTTGCCGGTGTGTGTGAAAACGCTCTTACAGTATTATTTCTTATAGAATTCATGTAGAACATCAATTATTGATACCCCTGTCGTTGCCAGGAGCGGTCCGAGGCGGATAAATTTCCAAGCGAGACGAACCGATGTTCGGACGAATACGTGCGAATGAATCAAATACATAATAAATTCATTACTGCGGCTATAGAGCTTGCGTATGGTTCGTCAGATTCCGTACAGACGAACAGAAGAACAAAATCGTTCAAACGAGGTTGATTTTTCATGCGAAGTGTTGCGAAAAAATATATGATGGATGGGATATGAAGCAGAAGAACTAGCAAAATAGGGATATTTATCTTCAGAATAAAACTTTTTTGCGTTTGTTTCTTTTGCTAACTTTGTTTTGAAGGTGATACTGTGTTGAAATTGAGTACAAGCATTAAAATAAAGTAGAATCCTACCCTAATGTTGATGCTAGTCTTTCTTCAGCAGAAATACATTCTCAAAAATTTGATTGCTTTGCAATACTTTCTTCGATTCCTTCTAGAAATGAAATGTTTCTGGTTACATTCTCAAGTGAAAAATGTTTTCGGTTGCTCTAACATGTCTTGAAATACGTGGGTTACTCCCTTAATTGGTGTTGATGAAAATATTTTATTCACATGCTCCATTTTGCCCGTCATAATGAGGATTTTTGATGGAGGGCTTTCCAAAAATGGATACCCATATGCTAAATTATTATTGTCATCCATCTTTGGATATCTTGACGAAATAAAATTCGCATGCACTCTAACCACCGACATCTGAACAATAATTCTGATGTGTTCGTGAGAACGAGAGTTCGTCCGAAACTATAACCGTAGCTTTACTGAGTGAGCTTGCCGAAACAAGGTGTACCTAAAAATATCTAGTCTATGAAACTTCCATATTTTGTCAGAACTTCTTTTAAAATAGGGTTTCTTAGTTAAAGACCAAAATGGCCTCAACATTTTTTGCTGTACCGAGTAAGATGTTTCTGTTTCCTTCCACAATGTATTTTTGCCTTAGTTATATCCAATCAATTGTTCCTACTCTTTTCTTCAGACGCATGGTGCTCCAAAATTATGCAAATTCAACCCTCTGCAACTTTTAGAAAAATAAACTCAGGAACTTTCACTGCGGCGTATCATTTGAAGATTAAATTAGCATCTCTTGAGGATGTATGAGGATGTCGAATTTGGCTAAGCCAGATCGCTGTGCGACTTAGAAAGCTGGTGCAAAAGTTTTCCAGTGTGAGAAGTTACTAAAGGTCCCGAAACAAGATTCAGGGGAGAATAGATACAACGTAGCTACCCTATTTGAACGGATCGCCATCGATGTAGATGGACCATTTCTTGTACCGGATGATGGCACCAACTACATCCTTGTTACCATAGACTATTTCAGCAAATGTGTAGAAGCCCATGCATTCTATTCCAGTAGGCATCCACAATAACAAGCCTGTGACTTGTTGTTCGGATCACCAAACACCTAACAGGCGGGAATATGAGGGACATCATGTTGAAAATTTTGAAAACGGCTCGAAAGACTGGATGAGAGCTTGTTATGATTTGGAAGATAATTCAGGAGGGCTCAAAGAAGGTGACCAGGTTTGGCTGTACAATCCACGTAGGGAGGTGTATACCCAGAAATACCAGCGTTTTGGGAAAGAAACTTACTGAGTGAAGGAAATAATCATTGGTATGGTATGATATTCTTCTCAACAGAATCAGGGATTCGATCAAATTCACGATGGAAATGGAAACCAACAGTGCCTTACCCTTCCTCGATGTGAACGTTGAGAGAATAGGCAATGAAATCCGCACCTCTGTCTACAGAAAGAAGACACATACCAGGCAATACCTCAGTTACAGCTCCAACCATCCGAGTTCGACAAAGAGAGGGATCGTGAGAACATTGGTAGAGAAAGCGACGCGCATATGCAACGACTAGATGCCGAATTAAACCACATCAGAGAGGACCTTCACCGGAATGGATTTTCCAAGAAACTTCTAGGAGAAGTATTGAAACAACTCTAGAGAACGAAGACATCTGAAGAGCAACAACAAAGCACAGTGATCTGCCTTCCGTACATCAGAGGTGTCTCCGAGAAGATCAGAAGGATCGGAAACAAGTTCAACATCAAGAGCTGCTTCCAATCCGGCAGTACTTCACGGAGTTTCCTGACCAAGACCAAACCTGACAACAAAAATGAAATCAGTAAGAATTGCATTTATGAAGTTCCATGTGAATGCGGAGATTCCTACATTGGAGAGACAAAGAGGCCGTTATCGGCAAGATTGGATGACACAAGAAATGACTCAACGTGGAGAAACGTCAAAATCGGGAATCGCTGACCACGCCTGGACTGAGCACCATCGAGTTCTATGGGACGACGCATGTGTTCTACATGGAATTATTGGTTCAAACGAATGTTCAAAACGGCCGCCCACATCGAACCAATAACGCCTTTAGTCAACCAAGTGTTGAGATCAAGAACGTATGGAAACCACTGATTGCTCTTTCTGGCGGGCTGCATAGGCGTGAAACTTCACGCACCACCACACCGCGCGACACTACACGCACCACTGCACATGGCGGAATTGCACGCATCATTGCGCCGACAGTCATATGAATTGGTAAGTAGCACCTAAACTTGTCAGTATTCACCTGAAGACGATTGCAGATACAAGCATTCGAAACGTCGTGAAAACTTTTTAAATCCATTAAGACGATGGACGTCCGAAACGAGAGTAATCAAGTTCCCACATCGTCTACAACCTTCAAACAAACCTAAGAGATAGGGATGTGGCGGGAATATGAGGAACAACATATTAAAAATTCAGAAAACAGTTCAAAAGACTGGATGAGAGCTTGTTATGATTTGAAAGATACTCCAGGAGGGTTCAAAGAAGGTGAACAGGTTTGGCTGTACAATCCACATAGGAAGGTGTATACCCAGGAATAACAGCGTTTTGGGAAAGAACCGTACGAAGTGAAGGAAATAATCATTGGTATGATATGAGGAAAACAAGTTCTGCGATGTTTATGACAGAATTTGAACTCCGCACTTTATTTTCAATAATTATGTACCTAGATTAATTGTAATTCGAGAAAAAAAATGGTTGAAAATAATAAAGACGATATTATTATTATTTACAGGATCCAAGGAATATATTGAAGGTTGTTCATTGGAAAGGACTGAAACTCTATCATGGTGAAGCAATGGCTACTGATCAGGATTATCAAAATTAGAGGGGGAGGTAATGTTACGGACACGAATACAAACCCTACTGCATGTTGTTGGAAAAAAAGTGATTCAGATAGAGTGTCGTACGCGATATATTAGTGGTGAACTGTGAGTGATTTATTCAATTGTCAGAGTTAATTATTCTCTTGTGGTTGTGAAGGGTAAATAAACAGACAATAATAAGGTCATTATTTTAATAGTCATTGAACCTGAATCACAAAGGAACAGCTGCACAAATGTATTGACAGTACTCAAATTATGGAGGATAATTCATATATGCTTCTTGTTAAGATTAATAAAACTGTGTTTGCTATCTGATGATTCCAGAAGTGTTCGGGATATTTCATCCGATAACCCCTTATGCACACATTATTCATAATATATGCAGAATGGAGGCAGTCCATTATCCCTGATGCAACCTAGTAAACACCAACTGAGTATGGAGTTTTAATAACGGCAACTTGTTCATTAATATGGGTTTCAACTATGTTCATCTACAAACTTAATGAAACAATGGCCGGGATGGAGTTGGATCCAATAAAAGCCTGTCTATCGGTAATGTTTTCGCATGTTGAACGATATGCCGAGGAAATACGGAGAGAGATGTGGTTAGAGTTTGATAATGGATTTATGTTTGTTGTGAACAAAGGAATGTTTGGGAACGAATTATTGTGTATAGGATTTCAGATTGATCGATAGGTAATCTGTGATTACATTATTTGAATGATCATTATTCCTTGGAAATCGGAATACATACGTTTTTTTCAATAGTTAGAACCTACCAAAAATTCCTATGTGAATCCGTATATGATTATAATTGTTTTTCAACAATTTGATTTTTTAAGAAAACTGAAATAATTATGACTGATGAGATGAGGTCTATTCATCATTTTAATAACTACAATACCATATTGTAGCCCTTCACATCCTAACTACCCATAGCATATGCATCCAAATGAATAAAATCGGTATCTCAATTATTGTTGATATTTATAAAAAATCTTAAGACGTGTCAATTTTAGATTATAAAATAACACCCTGCAACGTGGGTGAAAATTTCATGCCTGAATCCAATGGTCTTCGGGTGACAGTTAAAACCTCAGAATTTTCAAATTGGAATATCTTTCTCTATTGAATAATGTTATGGGTTGGAATTTATTGCAAAAATCAGAGAAAAAAATCGAATTTGCCAAATTTGCTACAACAATTTCAGTGTCTTTCTTCGAGAAAAAAAAAACCACAAAATCTATCAACATTTTTCATAGTTGGCTGTGTTATTTTCGTTGCAACTACTCTGCAAAAAACATCGCTTTTTTGGTTTCTCTAACATAGCTACTTGTTTGATAGAGAACTATTTTTAACCGACGAAACCAAAAAGGAGGAGGTTCCATTTGAATTATGAAGACGAAATCCACCCCTTGGTCCACTTTGGATTTACAAAATGAAATCCACCCCTAAGGGTAGCAAAATGGAGGATATTGATCACTCACCCTCTGAATTCTGGTCCGTTAACCGATTCTATCAGGCATAACTTTGTACTGGGTTCTTCGATTTGGATGATTCTTTTTTTAAAAGATAGGGTATACCTCATATTTGGATTTCGAATGAAATTATCCACCCTTACGGGTGGAGAAATAGGGGATAATTAATTTTTCACTTGTGAACATTGGCACACACATATGTAGTTGACAATGACAGATCGCTACTGTCATTATTCCACATCCGTCACAATAATTATATTCTATGAGAGGATGGAATGATATACAAAGTAATGAAATAAACTAACCAGAACAACAAAAATAATTATATTACAACAAATAGTAAAAATAGATAATCATATTATTCAAATAGTTAAAGTAAGGTGGGTAAGTAAGTATTTTGGAAGTAATAAAAAAACAAGTAGGTAGTAATTAGTAAATTTCAGCCACAAAAAAATGAAAAATAAAAACTTTTTAACAAAAAATTAAACCGACGAAATACGGAACTGAAAATTAAAAAAGAAAATAAACCTTCTTAGTCTCAATAACTAGGCTCCTGAACTAATGTAAGTAACTAATTTTGAGTCGGCGCCAAACGAACAATCAACGAAGATCATTAAATTACTTCAAAAAAATTATCAGAATGTCACCGCGCAACTCGATGCCATCATTTTACGCCTTACCTAATTCATTTGCTTGTTTGTTTAGCGCCGACTCAAAATTAGTTACTTACATTAGTTTAGGAGCCAAGTTATTGAGACTAAGAAGGTTTATTTTATTCTTTACTTTTCAGTTCCGTATTTCGTCGGTTTAATTTTTTGTTGTCGTGCTTTACGTTTGGCAAAATGTGTTTCCCAAGATTCCATTCTGAGGCCTTTTACAGTTTATACATTTGGGACTACTTCGATAAATGAATTAATATAAGTACATCACTATGCAGATGACAGTTCACAAGAAGCCCAATTTAATATGAACAAAGACCTTATACAGTGTCCTTATAAAGTTGGCTACATATGGGAAAAAAAATTTTATTGAAATTTCAGAAAAACTCCAATGGCGTCTCGTTTCTGCATGTCTGACAACGGAAAAAATAATTTTTCAACATAGTTCTATTGATCAGTGCTGCACAATTCCTCATACAAATTTCTAAATGTTCCACATTTCCGGATGGGCGTTGTTCAGAAACATTGCTTTTCAGGTAACCCCATAAAAAGAAATCACACGGCGTTAGGTCTGGAGACCTAGTAGGCCAAGGATTACCTGAAAATCGACCTATCCACTGCTCAACAAACTCATTGTTCAACCACTCCCGCACTTCATTCGTAGAATGAATAGAAGCCACATCTTGTTGAGAGAATAAACGAATCCGCTCTTGTAATGGTAGGTTGTCGATAAATGTAGATATCTTGGTCCGTAAAAAGTTCAAATACCGTTCGCCATTTAAATTTTGTCTGAAAAAGGAGGGACCTACAATTCGCTCATTTAAAATTCCACACCATAAATTCACTTTGAAACTATATTGGTCCTTGGCTTCAATAATAAAATTAGGATTATGATCTGCTCACCATCTACAGTTTTGACGACACCATTGCAGGTAGAAGTGTGGTGAAGGGGTTACTTGTGCAATTTTTTTAAAGTGAAAGATAATTGTTTGAAAATTAAGACGTTTTCTTCTTCTTAGAACAATCCTACCGGAAAGTATGCCTAAGGTATATAATTATTGAGAATTCCTTTGATTTTTCTGAAAATCCACACAGTGAAAAAATTGTTTTCAATATAAAGATCTTTTGTAATCGAAGTGAAAACTTTGTGCGACAAGCTTTCGAATCTATAACTCACGGAATAACCTACATCCAAAGCATTTCTTTAAAAAGGTTTTTTTTATTCATGATTTTATTCTTTTGTCTTGTTCAGTATAATTGACGGCATCTCTGAATAATATTTTCAAGAGATACTTTCATAACATTACGGGTTTCTTCGTATACTGGTCCTGAAACACGTTTTACTCCTTCTCTGTGAGCCAATCGTCGAATACCCGTTAGGGTAGGGTATAACTCTGACCTAAAGACCAAAGAGCATAAAGAGAAATGTGATCGGTACTGTGAAGTGAATAGTTACGCTCAGCCAATCAGTCAATTTATCAAAAGATCATGGATAAAGAAACAGTTGATGAAACTTGGGAAGCGCTGAAAGAGCAATTTGAAGTGACTTCGAAAGACCAACTTTTTGAAATTCGCAAAGAATTTTTTGCAGTATTTACTGGCTCCTATAGTTTCGGAATAGTTTCAGAAATTGGAAGTACATCATCATTTTACTTCATACAATTTCCAAGCAACATTTACTCGTAAATAAAAACTATAATGCTTTTTCAAAATCAAACGATATTTCAAATGTCAAAGTATACGAAATTTTCAAAAAAAAATTAAGTTTTTAATGACAATACGAATATAGAAAAATCGAATTAAACGGTTTTCTTCACATAAAGGATTCAATATAAAATTGAACCAGAAAATGGTAGATCTCAGGTGAAAAACAACTACTTTCCTGGCAAATACCACGCAGAACGTTGAATGATATTCACCTGAAAATCCATGCATACTTCCATATAATATCAATGGACATTGAATGCAAATATTTCTTTCTGATAAGCTCGATTATGTTTAATTTATGTCGTGTTCACCTAACAATCCGCATACCGGTTTCAGGCTTCTTGGCCCTCATCAGTACGGAGTAGTCAACCAGCCAAAGGTCCAAAGAACTCTGGCTGAAGTGAGACACAACGTAAACAAACCATCATCGAGCTTGTAACACCTATAGGTACGCCGGAAAGATAAACTTTAACTGGCGGTACCTAGTGACAGAAAGAAACACTCCGAAAATCTCCCACCTCGATAGGTTTCTAAATAAAAGATTCCTTCTCAGTAGGAGTGGCAAGCCCGTCTAGCATATAGTGAAAGATAAGTGCCATGTGAAGTGGAATGAATAGAAAAATCGAATTAAACGGTTTTCCAGGAAAGTAGTTGTTTTTCACCTGAGATCTACCATTTTCTGGTTCAATTTTATATTAAATCCTTTATGTGAAGAAAACCGTTTAATTCGATTTTTCTATTCATTCCACTTCACATGGCACTTATCTTTCACTATATGCTAGACGGGCTTGCCACTCCTACTGAGAAGGAATCTTTCATTTAGAAACCTATCGAGGTGGGAGATTTCGGAGTGTTCTTTCTGTCACTAGGTACCGCCAGTTAAAGTTTATCTTTTCCGGCGTACCTATAGGTGTTACAAGCTCGATGATGGTTTGTTTACGTTGTGTCTCACTTCAGCCAGAGTTCTTTGACCTTTGGCTGGTTGACTACTCCGTACTGATGAGGGCCAAGAGCTGAAACCGGTATGCGGATTGTTAGGTGAACACGACATAAATTAAACATAATCGAGCTTATCAGAAAGAAACATTTGCATTCAATGTCCATTGATATTATATGGAAGTATGCATGGATTTTCAGGTGAATATCATTCAACGTTCTGCGTGGTATTTGCCAGGAAAGTAGTTGTTTTTCACCTGAGATCTACCATTTTCTGGTTCAATTTTATATTGAATCCTTTATGTGAAGAAAACCGTTTAATTCGATTTTTTCTATTTATTCCACTTCACATGGCACTTATCTTTCAATACGAATATACTTTCCTCTACTTTCTACTATGTATTGAATTGAATAATACAATGGATATATGGAAAATTATTATGTTGGTTAGGACATTATTTAAATTATAATGTTGGAAATGAAGATTGATGATAGTTTTTTTGTATTCTTCATTAATTGCTCTTGTATGTAGAACCACTAATTTCTCACCACCATTATTAGCAATATCAATCATTTTATAAGTGACCAATGAAAAGGGGTTCAATATCAAAATATTGATTTAGAAAGTTCAAGGCGACACGCAAAAAAATTCACAGCGTGTATAAGTGGTAATATTATTTTGATAAACTTTCCATATAACCATCATTATCGCTTATCATCGCATGTTTCACGTCTCTTGCTTGAGTAAATAAACACGGGTAAATTGTCGGTCGAATCGATCATTTTCTTGTACCAAAAAAACAACACAACTGTTGGAAGTTATTACCGTAAATCACCGTTTTTACGTTATTGTAACTTCCGTAATTCCAGCATTCTACTAGCGTGCGCAATAATGACACAAACGACGAGATAGAAATTTTTAGTAAATAAACAATGTGATTCACTTCTTTCTTCAACATCGTTGTAACTCTGTTATGTTAATCTTCCCATTGATAAGCAATTTGGGTGAAAATTTTATACCAGTCATTTTCAACCTTTTATTTCGGCATTGTTACTATGGTAACCAGCAAATTTTCTGAAAATTTTTCATCCACATTAGAGTGTGGATGTAAAATTAATAGTTGGAAATTTTCCGGCACATGACAGCTATCATTTAATCAGACAAAAATAATATAGAAATAATATTGACAATAATAGATGCGGCTAAAATAGCAGTTTCCAGACAAGTGGAACAAATTATTACCGCTAATATTAATTTTTCTTAGAATTAAACCTAAAAGAATATGAAAAATATTTAAGTATATATGTATAGGTATAGTTATATATTTTTTGCTGTATATCACCTTTGTTTGTAGTCAATATTGACATTTCTCTGAAACCTAGTGAGAAAATTATATGAAATCAATTATTTTTATATAATAATGTATCTGATATTATAAATTTTATTTTACTATGGCACGGGAAAAATAAAAATAAAATATTTCGCAATACGAACCATCCACAATCAATTTTATATAAAAATTTATCTGATATTATATATTTTATTTTACTAGGGCACGGGGAAAATAAAAAAATATCTCCCGCAATACGAACGTATCCACTTTCATTTTCAGTCAATATTAACATTTCCCTGAAACCTGGTAAGAAAATTTTATGAAATCAATTAATTTTACATAATAGTTTATCTGATATTATATATTTTATTTTACTAGGGAACGGGGAAAATCAGAAAAAATCTCCCCAAAACTCCCATTACACACAGCCTTCTATTTATTTGTGAATAACGTCAAAATAAATATTTACCTAATGTTTTCTATTTAAATATAATTCCGGTATAAAATTTTCTTACCGAATCCCCCACGTGCTTGAATTAATTGCGGAAAATTTGTCTCGTACATGAATTTTTAAAGAAAATTCATGTACTCAAAAAATTTCCGGCAATAATTCATGCTCTAGGGAGATTATATGTGAAAATAATTGACCGAGAATACAATCATTCAATCTAAAAAAAATCTTTTTTTTTCGAAGTTGGGGAAATTTCTTTCATTTTTTATCACAAGCCAATGAACGTTCCGTCGAATCCACGATTGGGATGGATGAAATCAGCCTTTTTAAGTAAGAACAATTGTATCGTATAGAAGTTGTAAGAAGACATGAATGCCATATTCGAAAATAAGGTAAATACGTTGAAAAGGAAAACACTCTCAATTGAATATTCAATAGAAATATTTTTCTGTGAATTGAAAAACTCACGATAAAAATGAAGTTATTTTTTGTGAATGTCTAACCGAAAACAAGTACTTCCCTGGCTAAAGCCACGCTGGACATTGAACTACATTATATCACACGAATGCGTGAGGTACAGGAGTTGTTTTCCCAATCAGAATTATTACATATAGGATTAATTTCCGATCTTTTTAGCTAAGTGGGTTTATTATATCTTGCAGAAATATCTTCAAAAATGTACATTTTCAAAACCAAATATTTTTTACAAGAAATCGTTAGAGAAAAAAAACCCACTTATTAGTTTGGTAATAATCTTGAAATTTCCATTCCATTTCAGCTCATTCATTTGTGATGAATTATAGAATTCATAGTGTACCAATTATAAGAGTCAGCGTTCATCAGACACCAGACAAAAACGTTCACTATATTGCTTTCTAGCATTTTTTCAGTGATCTTGAACTAGGCATCGTTTCACTTGAGTAGACTAATCATCGGTGGTTGGTTTTCGATTCTTCGAAAACTCTCGATCCTTTTTTACTTTCGGGAAGCCCGCCGTGACGTCAGCCAACCATACCACATTCTTGGAATCTCTTGGAATATTATGAGGATCCCAATATCACTTCAATGATATTCGTAAATAATTAGTTGATCATTATTTCAATAAAATCTGTACATTTGAACCAAAAGCTATGCAATAACTTCCCCGGGACTTTCCAACTCTCTTTTTATCTCAACCATAATGATATAACATTTTTATACGACAACATCGAGATATGCCCATTAAAAGATCGGAAGTTCAATCGAAAATAGCTAAATTTCGCATAGTATTTCTGTCAACAATTTTATAGTAACATTACGAATAATTAGGTGGTTATTGAGAATAAATCTGATAATAATGGAAAGTGAAACGTAACAGAGGCAGCGAAGTTAACAACACCGAATTAATAACCGAAAACGTTGAAAAAAGCGTACAAACGCGAATATAACCTCTTTTTGAAATGTAATTGGATTTTTTTGGGTACTTGGCGAAAAAAATAAAAGGTTCTACTTTATAATGCTGAGAATGTCTCTTCGTGTCCATAATAATAAAGATACAAATATTCGAAACTGCGAGTATTTATCAAGTGTCAGTAACCGGTCATTTCTATGGAATTCTATTCCATTTCTTCATTAATTATCAGAAAATTGAATGTACCGTTCAAAGAACAGGCCCGAATCAGTTTGGAACCATGTAGAAAGTCATATTTTTTTTATAATGTTTCGAAGGTTTGCTTGAGGGGGGGGAGTAAAAAGTATAATTGATGGACTGTGAATAGTTTAGATTGTTAGAAGAGTTTATCTAATATCTATAGTTTTTTAACTTTATCAGCCATTTTTGTCTAACTTCTTCGTTTTTGATATAATTATTTGTTATCCCTACCCAAACAAGTATGCCATACTTTATATGTGTTTGTGCTAGGGTTGCGTAAAGGATTTTCATTTGTGCCATGTCGAATAATTTTTGGTATAGTTTGAATTTTGTTATTGATGATCATTTTGTTATGTGTGAAGGATTTCTGATCTATAATGAGTCCTAGATATTTTATATGATCTGTCATCCCAATCTCAGTAATATTTCCGTTAATATCAACTGTAATTCTGTTATATAAGTAAGTTGTTATATATTGAAAAGGCAATAAAGTGAGTTTCAGAAAAGTTAATGGTTTGTAATCTACTATCGAATCAATGAAATAATGTAGACGGTAGGTTGTTCCAACGATAAAGAGGTGCAGTGTCGTCGGCAAAGCTAATAATATTAGCTTTCACATCAATATTGTATAATATATTGATAAATTGAGAAAAAGTCAACTTGACATAGCTAATTAATTTGAAAATGCAATACAGGACATTTCGAATATTCCATCAACGTCAGGAATTGCTAATACGAAAAAAAAGTTTCCAGCATTCCACACGTACTCCAAATATGCTTTTCAATAATTGCATATTTAACTTCAATTAGTAATTCTTTATTTTCTATATTCAAAGCAATAGAGATAATATTTCCAGATTTCTTTGTTTTAATGTTTATCAGAATATTAAACGTGAGCAGAGGGATGTCGTAGAAAAAACTATAGTATGTAACTCCTACAAAATGGTAATGTTGCACTCGTAACGCGTTCATAAGTCAAAGCGAATATTTTCATTATAACAAATGGGCCGTAATTACATAATTCAATCACTCATTTTATAGACCATTCTATACCCCTCATAGAGATATAATTCAGTTAATGAACTTGAATATCATAATATACTAACAATAAAGTGTCTTTTTGTTCCAGATAAGATTTAATTCATAAATATAAATAGATACAAATTTTCAAAAAGGGCATACGTGGGGGGATTAGCCAATACAGTGAAAGGAAGCATATAGCGAATAATAAGTTTTTACCTGATTTCGATCCAGATGAACCGTCATTTCATTTCATATTTGGATGCAACAAATCTATATGGTCACAGCATGTCGCAACCTTTACCTGCCGGTGAATTTTCATGGTTAACTCATGAAGGAATCATCAACTTGGACATAATGGATGTGGCAGACAATAACTCATATGAATATGTTATCCCCAAGAATTGCACGATAAACATTTAGATCTTCACAAAAGATTCAATATAAACTGAAACAAATTTAGTAGACCACAGACGAAAAACAACTACTTTCCTAGCAAATACTACGCAGGACGTTGAATGATATTCACCTGAAAATCCATGCAAACTTCCATATAAATGTAAATTGATTGCAAATGTTTCTTTCTGATAAGCTCGATTATGTTTCATTTATGTCGGGTCCGCCTAACAATCCGCATACCGGTTTCAGGCTTTTTGGCCCTCATCAGTACGGAGAGTAGTCACCAGCCAGAGATCCGCAGAGCTCTGGCCGAAGTGAGACACAACATAAACAAAATCACCATCAATCCTATAACATCTTTGCAATCAATTTCCATTTATATAGAAGTTTGCATGGATTTTCAGGTGAATACCATTCAACGTTCTGCGTGGTATTTGCTAGGAAAGTAGTTGTTTTTTGCCTGTGGTCTACCAATTTTGTTTCAATTTATATTGAATCTTTTGTGAAGATGACTTTGTGCACTTTATTTTTTATTTTATTCCACTTCACGTGGCTTTTTTCTTTAATATTTAGATCTTCCTTTTCTGGTGGAAAGCATCATTCCTCCCAATTCCAAGAGCAAAAAAAAATTGATTCCAAATTTGAATGACAAACGGAGGTACATAGTCCACTATAAGAACTTGAAAAAAGCCATCAATAATGGTTTGATTGTAATGCATACCCATAGAATATTGAGATGTTAGATCTATTGTTGTTCAAGACAAGCAACTATTCTATAATTCACAAACTACTGCTTCGATTAAGGGGCAAATTAAAATATATTTGATTATAATATATATGTCAATTATAAGATTCAGCATCAACAGACAACAACAAAGAAAAACTATCACTATATTTTTCAAGCATTTTTTTCAGAGCTCTCAAATTGGGTATCGTTTTATTTGATTACATTCTGAGATTGAATTAACTTCTGCCAAATGCAGACCACCCACACGACGAAATAAGTTCGGATGATTTACCAGAGATAAGAGACTGCATCCTTCTGACCGTGAAATTGTCTACGTTGGATGAATTCCGAATAAATTGCAGTGATGTGTGATTCAGTGTATGTATTGTTATGAGCGACTCGTACATTGCCATTTACGTCAAATACAGGAATCATACCATGCAGGAGCACGTTAATTTCTTGTGTACATGATAGTCCTTTCACTTTATAGTAATTTGATTCTCAGTTTATTTGAAGAAGATAGATAGATAGAAAATTTATTCATCATTAAAGCTTCATAAATGTGTAAATATAAAACTTATCAGACTAGTCAGTTCAACACACATATATACATAAAAAAAAATTACAGTAATAACTGCTAATAAAAAACAAACATTTGTTGGTGTTCCCAAACAAGACTTACACTTATTTAAACAAAAAACAAAAATAAGACTTATGGTCGAGAAGTTAGGAATTCATCCATATAGTCTACTCGACAAGTTGAAAATGGTCTAAAATAGAGATACTGCTCTTAAAATTAAGTGTGATAGCTCATTGGATCCGGAATAACGCCTAGAAAAATGTGCCGAAAGCGTGTATTAGCACATGGAAAATTGCAAAAGTTATAAACAATTGAAGATGAAAGAAAAATGGCATTTCGTTTTTTGCCAATATTTCATAAACTATTAATATTTAAGAAATTTCAAAAAAAGATTCTTAAAGATGAGGAAATTTCCAATGAAAAACTCCAAGCTCCCGGAACTCTATCTCCATTATTTATAATTAATTCAACGCTGAAAATGGGTCTCCGAGCGACATTTTTAGGTTGCGCGCGCGGCTTCAAAAGCTAGTACGACACATTAATTAATGTATTTAAGGTATTAAATATTTTTTTTTTGAAAGTATTCGGAACACTATAAATAATTTATTCTCGTTGGAAATTTCACTAAAAGTTTATCTTTCAACAAGTTAAACGATTGTTAACTAACAAAATTTCTGTCTTAATTGTAAATGAAAAAAAATGTTTAAATAATTGTCGTAAAAATTTTTAGCTTCGTAGAGCCTTTCTTATATACATACTTAACAAGATCACGCCATAAAAGTTGAAAAAATATTCATACTTTGTTTATAATAATTTTTGTACTTGAACAAAAACTAAAAATCCAAGTAATGTTGTTGAAAAAAAAAATTTTTCTCAATCATTACATTATCTTTTTTTATCAATACAAGATATAAATTGATTTGCAAAAAAAATTTTTCCGCCATTTGTTGATCAATTTTTGATAAACATATTGATTATTTCAATATTTTTGAGGAATTTTTTCTCCACAATTTCATTATGATACAAATATTATGATTTTTGAAAAAAAAAATCCTTAATATAACAATTTTCAATTGTTTATAATAGTTTTTTTTATATTTATATTGTTTAAATAATTAGTTGAGAATTTTTTTCTCTAAAAATCATAATTGACAGTCCTCTATGGAGTAACAGAAAACAATTTTTTTTTATCAACAATTCCATTGTTTATTAACTTACCAATTTGTTATAAATTTTTTTTTAACTTTGTTGGATTTTTTTTCTGAAACTTCTAAAATTTACAAAAACAACTATATACAACAAAGTATAGAAAAACATTTTTCCCAATTCCAATTCCCGAAGTACAATAAAAAATTGTTTTTTTTATACTTAGTTATATATGGTTGTTTTTGTAAATTTAAGAAGTTACAGAAAAAAAATCTAACAAAGTTAAAAATTTGTTTATAACAAATTGGTAAGTTAAAAACAATGGAATTGTTGATAAAAAAAATATTCTTTTGTTACTTCATAGAAGACTGCCAATTATGATTTTTAGAAAAAAAATCATTCCTTAACTAATTATTCAAACAATAGAAATATAAAAAAACGATTATAAACAATTGAAAATTGTTATTAAGAAAAAATTTCAAAAATCATGATATTTGTATATAATGAAGTTGTGAAAAAAATTTTTTTTAAAATATTGAAATAATCAATTTGTTTATAAAAAATGTATCAACAAATGGCGGAATTTTTTTTTCAATATTTATATCTTTATTAAAAAATATGATATTGAGAAAAAATTAAAAAATTACTTGGATTTTTTAGTTTTTGTTCAAGTACAAAAATTATTATAAACAAAGTATGAATATTTTTTCAACTTCCATGGCCTGATCTTGTTAAGTGTGTATATAAGAAAGGCTCTACGAAGCGAAAAATTTTTACGACAATTATTTAAAAAACAATTTTATTTACAATTAAGACAGAAATTCGAGAAAATTTTGTTAGTTAACAATCGTTTAACTTGTTGAAAAATCAACGTTAAGTGGAGTTCCCAACGGGAATAAATTATTCATAATGTTCCGAATACATCATGATTCTTTCAAATTTAAAAAAACATATTTAATACCTTAAATTAATTAATTAATGTGTCGTACTCGCTTTTGACGCCGCGCGCGCAACCTAAAAATGTCGCTCGGAGAACCATTTTCAGCGTTAAATTAAAATTATAAATAATGGAGATAGAGTTCCGGGAGCACGGAGTTTTTTATTGGAAATTTCCTTCTCTTTCAGAACCTCTTTTCGAAATTCCTTAAATATGAATAGTTCATGAAATATTGGTAAAAAACGAAATGCCTTTTTTTTTTCATCTTCAATTGTTTATAACTTTTGCAATTTTATATGTGCTAATACACGCTTCTGGCACATTTTTCCAGGCGTTATTACGGATCCAATGAGCTATCACACATAATTTTAAGAGCAGTATCTCTATTTTAGACCGATTTCAACTTGTCGAGTAGACTAATAGAATAAAAAGCATTGGTACATAGGTGATCAAATAATTTTGACTCGTAGATTTTGAAGCTTTCAATTTCACCGAATAGAGACAACGTGGGATTAAAACAGTTGATACCTTGATAATTATATGAATTTTGCCCAATTGTTAAACGGGAGAATGGTAGACGAATGTGATTAGCATTACGGGTCACGTGGTCATGTATCATATTTCCCTTTGATAATTGAAGTTCTTTTTTTTATATCCATAGTAATAAAATATATGTACAAGCAAGGAAGAGTTAGAATCTAATAAATATATCCTTACAGCTTTCTCTGTATTGTGCTCCCACCAGGCACCTTATAATTATTTTTTGCATAAAAAATACGTTCTGTATGTGTGCAGAATTTCCCCAAACAATTAAACCGTAACTTAGTGATGAATTCACGAGCCCATAATATGCTAGCTTGAGAATTTGAGCAGGTTACCACAACAAATATCATTCATACGCGCCTCTCTCTATTTTGGTTTGTAAATCCAAAAATAGGGGGAGTTTTTTTTTATTGATATCTGTCCTTAGTGTGGGAGTTCTTGAAGTCAGTTCAGTTCAATTCAAATCCTTTATTTTCGTTTCAGACAACATATGATTGTTTAGGAGTAGTTACAAAAGGTAAATTAGTCGATTGGACAATAAAAGTAGTAATAGCATAATAAAATTTCATATTCATATTCAATATAGTTCTTGGATACTTCAGCTGATGAGCTGAGGAGTTCTGTTGCGAGATCAGATATTAGGCCAGTCAAAATAGACCGTCAATTCACATTAATTACATACATTTCTTTAGCACTGCCGTATATTGAGGCATCCAGTAAAGACTGAATATAAAAATTTGCACACCCATCCGGAGACCGGAAATTACTAAAATTCGCGTAAAATGTTAATTTGCAATATCTCCTTGGACAAAGTTGCAAACATTGTACAAATTACAGGTATATTCCCTTACTTCTTTTCTACATCCCTTGTGAAATTTGCACACGCAATTTTCAAGCGGAAATACGAATAATCCTTGATTACGTTGTAATGTTCATTTCCTCCATCTTCCGCGATACTGAAAAAGGTGCAAACTCAATTGGCGACTCAAAATTATGCCACCAAAGTTTGCAAAGCACGAAAATATTGTTTGCAATTTCGTGACCCCTAAAACTTTGCCCCCGACACTGTTTTTAACGTTATCAATAATTTTTTGATGTTACGTACACATGAAAAGTTTGCAAATGAAAAGCATTTTAGGGGGGACGGAACCATGATTTTACCACAAATTTGCACAATGTTTGCCATTTTGTAACCAGAATTATCGCTAATTACAGCGTAATCAAGGATTATTCGTATTTCCGGATGAAAATTGCGTGTGCAAATTTTACAAGGAGTGTAGAAAAAAAGAATATACCTTTAATTTGCACAATGTTCGCAATTTTGTCCAAGGAGATATTGCAAATTAACATTTTATGCGAATTTGAGTAATTTCCGGTTACCGGATGAGTGTGCAAATTCTTATATTTAGTCTTTACTGGATGGTAAAGAAATGTTTGTAATCATTGTGAATTGCCGGTCTATATTGACGGGCGTATATTCAAAATCTAGTAACTTTTTTAGTCAACACAGATCTTCAAATAATATAATTTTCATTGACATCAACGTACCATAAATCAAAACATTGTTCACAAAACGCGGAACAATAGTGGTAGAAATGTGGTTTGATAACCTGGTTATCCATCTATCACAACAATGAGATATCCATTTCAACACTTGAACTCACTCATATCTGATTGAATATATACATATAATAATTTCAGAAAACCAGGCACATCCATCAAACTTCGCGGTGTTCCATAATTCAACATGTAATTATCAATTCAAATCGTTATTCAACTCGTACCTGTTCAGGTGCCTTATGTGCAAGTTTCACTTGTCTGCATGTCGTTCCCGAGATGCATTCCTTATATTCAATGCAGCTGCTTCCATTGCACTTATTCCTTGACAACCGTGACAGACTGCATTTCCCGAGTGTGCTTGTGTCTGTCATTAGATGATCCGATTCAATCTCTGGTATTGTTAGTAGTTGGGTTTCTCGGGCAGATTCCCAGAAACAATGCTAAAGATGCATGATGAGATAGACATGTATTTATATTTATTATTTTTGATAAATTATTCTTTTTTTCTACTCCCGTATATACTTATTTTATATGATTTTATGTCCATATTTTCAAACAAATCAATCTATCATACAACAGGTTCTATATTTAAAAAACGCTAATTTTGAAGTATCACTCCTAAATAATTGTTTCTAACATTTTTCCATCTTTGCAAAGGAAAATTGCTTTTAGAAAATGTGTTTCCTAATTCTTCCAGTCTTCGTGGAAGCGTGAAAGAGATTTTTGTCGACAAAAATGTATTGAAGACCTAGTAAATGCGATGCCAGTCTTGCATCAATGTTACAAACGATTTCTGGTGAGTTCTCCTTCTTGGCAACCTTTCTTCTTTGTCTCATTCATCTATATGAGTTCTTAAGTAAGACTAAAATAGGAAATCAAATAACATTCTAAATGAAAATCCGAATGTCTCTCTTTCAGATTTTTCTGTTGAGTTAGAGACCTTTCACAATATCTATCAGATGTAATTCAATGTGCAGCGTGGCTTTAGCTAGGGAAGTAGTTGTTTTCTGTTAGATATTCACAAAAAATAACTTGACTTTTAGCGTAGATTTCCAGAAAAATCTTTATATTCAATATTGGTAAATATAAAGTAAACGTTCACATGCTCTCTGAATATAGGTAAACCTTTTCATTCGTGTTTTTGCCTCCTGAACCTCATTTTCAAACACAGTTTTCTCGCACAAAAATCACTGAAAATGCCTCCTCCTTTTTACCAGCATAAACATCACTACACCCTTAATCACTTATTTTTGGCACAAATTCGCACAAAATAATGTCATTTTTAGCGAAAAAATCTTCCTTCTCATACATTTCCGAATAAACAATCTTGACACATGTGACAGATGAAATTAAGTTACTTTCCTTTTTTTTTCATGTTGGTAATAAATGAATCATGATGATTCATGGTGCCCAAAAACAATTGCAAACATAAATGAAGGAGAAACTATAACTCGTATTTGAATTCGAAAAGTTGGCGGTTATTCATTTATTACCAACATGAAAAATAAGGGAAAGTTACTAAATTTCATCTGTCACATGTGCCAAGTTTGTTTATTTGGAACTGTATAAGGAGGATTTTTTCGATAAAAATGACATTATTTTGTGCGAATCTGTGCCGACAATGAGGGATTTAGGGTTTACTGTTTATGCTGGTAAAAAAGGAGGCATTTTGAGTGATTCTTATGCGAGAAAACTGTGCTTGAAAATGAGGTTAAAAAAAAGGGCTCTAACTCGGAAACGGTATAAGAGGGCCGCATTTTTCTTCCAGATTCGTTTTCAGGAGACAAGAACACGTAAGAAAAGTTTTTTACCTATATTCAGAGAGCATGTGTACGTTAACTTTATATTTACCTCAATATTTTTTTGACAATATGTTTTCGATCGATTGACGTATATTTTTTTCACTATTTGAGCCGCAGAATTATTTTCCAAAGTGGAAAAATTTCCAATATCAGAGACTACATGTACACCGTTCGATGAATCACAAATTTCCGAAACAACACAGAATTCACAACCATTCTATTGGACGAAATTTGGTACAAGGACGGATCTGGGGCTGGAACGGGTTTAGAATGGAGACCTATCAAATAATTCAGCAAAAAATAATAAACACTTCGAGAAAATATTGAAGATTGTGGATGAATATACATTTTAGTCTCTAATTTATGACAAATACCGTAATCGAATTGAATTAAAAAAAATAAAAATTATAGAGAGTGTATTTTGACGACTTCGCTGCAGTTCTTGTTTCATTCTAATCTACCATATGGATACCAGCTCTCAGAACATGCCCCGAAAATCTCAATCCAAAAGCAGTGTTCCATTTGACGAACTTCCAATGGTTTTGATGTTCAACTATATAAATCTTGTGGCACGACCAATAAAAAAGGTTCATTTTCATTTCTGGTTTGTTTTTGGAATATAACATTATTAATACAAACTTGATCTTCCATATTGCGTATCTAATTGAGTATTCATTGCACGCCCTAAAAAATATCTCTGAACTGGATAATGGAGAACATCTCACTCAGAATCAATTAATTTCGATTAGTATGTAACTTTTTTGACAACCTCCGGTTACAGATTTCACGGCACAATCGAAACCAGATTGGAGGTCTGAGCCATCTTCACTAATGCTCTTGATAATGTATTCCACCAAATTATAATATTAAAGGTTGGATTAGCTCTGAGGAATTAATTAACGAAGTCCCAAAGGAATTCTCCTATATCAATCAGGCTTTGATGTAATAGGCATTGTGAATTAATCATTCAATTGTTTCCATACAGGATCGGCGTAGGGGGTAGAGGCAGGTCTCCAGAGATTTCAGCTGGAAATCAATTGTAATTATAAATATACCTATTCAATATTTGCGGCAAGCTTTTGAATCTGCTACTCACAGAATATCCCAGGTCGAAGAAATAAAGAATTTTTTCCTTTTCAGTGCATTTGTATAAAAGCTTGTCTTAATTTTTTTTTAATTCTTTTTAGTCATTTATGAAATACGTCATAAACCCACATATCAATTTTGAATGCAATCGGGCCATAATAACAAAACACGTCGCCATCTTGGAGCCGCCATCTTGAATTCATGAATTTGGACGAAAACATCAACATCAAAAACCCCCACACACCAATTTTGAATGGCTATAATCACAAAACTTGTCGCCATCTTGAATTTGTGGATTTTCTCAAAGAAATCATGCTGACTCCAGAAACCTCTACATACCAATTTTCATTTATAATACCACTAGAGCTTCAATTATTACTGGAATTTTTTTCGAAAACACGAATATTTTGGGAATTCTCCCGAGTCGAAGACGAGGGAGAATTTTCTGAAAAATATTCGTATTCCAGAATTTTTTGTTTGTTTTTAATGGAAGCTAGAGAGTGGTATTCGGTGAGAAAATTTCACACCGAAATATTATTGAAAAATACTAGGATAATGACGGTTTCTGATGGTTTTGAAATTTGAATAGTAGGTTTGTATGTTTATTCAAAGGGATTTTTTTTTTAAATGTCATTTTTCATGTGCGTGGTGTTAGAAGTGAAAAGTATATTATAGAGTTTTTATGAAAATGTCTCGTTTTGGAAGAGAAAACCAGGACGTAATTAGAAAAGAAGTTCAAGTATTTGGAAGTAGTTTCTATAATAATAATAATATAATTATAATATACACGAAAAGTTACCTGTTGAAAACTGGCTAGTATTCTAGAAGATTATTCATTTAATATGAGAAAAGCCAATTCGGAAGGGTACAAAGAAAGTGTTGTAGAAGTAATGTGGAATTCAACTGCAAAACAACTTCAGGAAATGTATTATGAAAAATGTAAAGTTAAATTTGATCCGTTTTCTGACATAACGTTTTAAAACGAAGGAGTAGCACGTGATGCCAAACGTAGGGAACTACAAAAAGGTTCAACAAAACGAAAGCTTAGTGCTTCGGCGTTAAGTGACACAGAATACATGAAGATTGCAGAACTGTGGAATGAAGATTGTCCAGAAGGTCTTCAACGTGAGTTTTTTCACATCGTTTCCCACGAATTAGCTTGGAGGGGTGGAGAAGGTGCAGCAGCAAGTATTGAATACTTTGTGGAAGATACCGATAACTTGGGCAACTTTACTGGTCGCATAGAGTATAATCCCATTTTTTCGAAGACAACACAAGGCGGCTCAAAAAAGTTAGCTAATAGCAAGTGGCTAATTACTATAAATAAATCAAGCATATGTCCTGTTCGTCTTTTCAGGAAGATGATGGAAAAAAGGGGTGATTCTATAAAGACCAATCGTTTGTTTGTGACTCCTAATCCATTTTGGGATCGAAGAAATTCAAAGGGGTGGTATAAGAATTGCCCATTGGGGAAGAACACGATTTCAACATGGTTTAAATCGGCTGCACATAAGATTGGCGTTGTCACAAAAAAAAGTGAAAATCACGAATCATTCGGCGAGAGCAACTGCAGTGTCCAATTTGGCAAAAAAGGGAATTGGGGAGCAGCAATTGATTAAAATTACAGGCCATAGTAGCAGTCAATCCATAAAACCCTATTTACAGATGGATATAGGACATCATAAAGAAATTGTTGAAGCGATGCGGTATGATCCGGATGGCAGCTGTGCCAATAGTTCAGTGTTAAAAATGGTGCAATCGGAAGCGAATCAACCATCAGTTATAACTTATAATAATTGTACATTTAAAGTTACAAATAATAATAACTCTACTAATAGTAGTGGTCAAAATAACAGTAGTAATAATTATTAATGTTCTTTGTTGCGTAATATACCGAATTTGCTTATACGGGTGATACGATTATTTTTCTTTAGAAAATATTTAAGCAGCTATAGGTATTCATATATCAATATCGGTGGCTTTATTTCTGAATATGTACTGAATTTCTATTCTAAATATTCTGAATTTGAATTGTTTAAAATTGAAGAAATGTGGCTTGTTATCTGAGAGATGATTTTGGACCAAGACTCCAGTTAAGATTACCCTAAATAAAATACAAAACACCGACTTTAGTTACGCAAAATAAAAATGAGGCAGCTGGTGGTAGTTCAAACCATTATTCTTGACTTACTTCATTCCACTAAAGTTGGTGGAAATATATTTTGTTATAAGGAATTCGAAGCAGTATTTAGTATTAATAAAATTCACATGCATAACATTGTTAGGTTAAATAAAACACAATTAATCTATTTTAGTCACACAAAATAATAAAAATATGTCGATAGTAGCTCAATCTCTCAGTTTTTTACAAATTCATTATACTTAAGTTGGTAGAAAATAATGAAATGGCTATTTAAAAAAATAATAATATCAATTGGTTAAGCAAGTAAACCAAATAATATGTAATAGTTCTCTGTTATTTCGAGGAGATTTCTTACTTACCCACTTTAGTTAAATCAAACTTCAACAGACAAGTTAATAATGGTTTGTTGTTAAAAAGGTTCATTTTATTGTTTGCTTTTCAGTTTCTTTTTCCGTCGGTTTGATTTTTTGTTTACAAGTTTAACTTTTTCAATTTTTTTGTGGCTAAAATCTACTAAGTACTACCTACTCAAATAAGTTCAGGTCCCCATTAGAACTACATATATGAGCCAAGTTAACCGTGGTCATACAGAACCTTCGTCTTTTTTCGTCGGTTTTAAATGGTTATTGCTATGGATACGTAAATCACCTATGTGGATTCGAATTTTCCATTCACGAAGCAAATTCAAGGGATATTTTTGGCCTTCTGCTTCGCCATAAAAATACAATTTCACTATTTCAGTGTAGGTAGGTGTCGAAACAATCAGCTCCTTTTTTGTCGAAAAACTGATATTTCATGTAATCTATCAAACATTCCTCAGCCCGCCCCTGGTACAGCCTCTGTAATTTTCGTGGCAGGTATGTCAGATGAAATACCGGCTTGAATATTTAATAAAAACCTGTGTGAGTGTGTATGCTGATGGATTAAAATCAAACACCGCGGAGAGCCATACTAAATGAGGTTATGACCACAGAGTTATTAATTTTATCCGAAAATAATTACTCAGAACTGAATAATAAAGGAGGTTTATATTTCGGAATGAATGTTCAACACTAATTCATCTGTGATTACTTTTTGAAGAGTCCACAGCGAAAAGTGATCGTATAGAAAGAATGGAAATAGTTATATTTGATTCAGATGGTTCTCGCAGTGAAGGGTCAGAAAATATTCGAGGGCAAAGCTGTAGGCTCCGCTATTTTTCAATAAAAATTTATCTAGACATTCGAGAAGTATATTTTAGTGGGTAAACTTGAAATGTCATTTTAGAGAAGAAACAAAAAATAATTTTTTTGGCGTAGTTGAATATAATTGCGTATTTAAACGTGATTATTAATTATGAACAATTTTTCATGTTAAAAAATTTCGATATTGTCACAAATAAAAGTACTGTACTCCTATACCAAATTCACATTTTTTTACAAACCCCGTGTATGACTGGTACATTTTAAGATTTGATTATTTCAAATTAGGTATTAGAACATGCATAACTTTTTATGAAAAATATGTTTTTACTAAACTCAAGTGAACACACTGTATATATGCATATATTGAAAGAATGGTATTGAATGAACTCTCATCATTATTATTATTATGAATTATATTACTAATGTTGAATACAAAGTGAATCCAACTTGAATTTAGTTTGTTTTTGCTCCTAGCAAATCAGTATCTCCTTATGTTCTGATATCGCAGGGTAGAATCAGAACTGAAACAACAACCGTCGTTTATTTATTATCATTATAGATATCAACTAACATAACAGGTTGCCGGAATCACAGCATCGTTACCGACCAGATGCAGTTTTATCTCATTATCATATGCCTGCACTTTGCTCTATTCAATTTGCTCGTATTATTACAGAATACACCCACAACCAGCAATTAATTTGCAGTTCTTATTAACTATTCGCCACCGGCATTTCGAATCCTATATCATACAACATGACTTATGTGCATACCGATAAATGTAATGCACGGAAAGCGTATAATTTGGCCACTGGCGTGAACTGGCGATTCGAAAAATAAACGGATGAGCGAGTTAGCCATGAAAGTATCAGGGATCTGTTTCCTTTGTGAAGTTAGTGTTGCAGAAATATGCGAGAGAAGAAACTTGTTCAAAATGAAAGGAAAATATTTACAACTGAAAATTATCATTTTATCGACTCAAAACTCGTTGTCAGAGTGACAGTTTATTTAAAATACTGAAATCAAACAATTTTTACCAACTCATATGTCAATTTTAATAATAATAATAATCTTTATTTTCCATTTTGACAAAGTTATGAAATTTGTATAGGGATCGTCAAAAAAGAGATCGAGGTTTAAAAAATTCCTGAAAAAGAGAATGAAAACTACCTATGTTTGAAGGTTGTAGACGATGTGGTAACTTGATTACTCTCGTTTCGGACGTCCATCGTCTTAATGGATTCAAGAGGTTTTTAGGGCCCTCTGTTCCCCTGCAGTGATGTTACTCCGGGGATTTCTCACCTCCTCGAGTGTCTCTCTCAAAAACAATACCTATCCTGGACATTGTGAGTTCTATAGAGTCAACCAGCAGCAGAATGAATCCCATCCAGGCAGAAGACTACGGATGGAAAGTGCGAGTGTCTTTCTCACTTTCCATCTGAAATCTTCTGCCTGGATGGCATTCATTCTGCTGCTGGTTGACTCTACAGAACTTACAATGTCCATGATATATATTGTTTTTGGAACAACTGCAAAGGTCAATACCTTTTCGAGTAGGGACTCTTCTACTCCTGTAAGGGGTTTAGTTGAAATATTAATAAAAAAATCTTACCTTCGCTGTTGGTTTGTGGAGACCGTGTTCTGCCTGCTATTCGATTCCATTTCTTCTGATGCCTCCTTTCTTGTTCCTGGCGGATTCTCGCGCATGTATCTTGGCTAAGGTGTACTACCCCTCTAAGGTGGTAGTTGATCTGCGACCTGATTAGTGCGTGACTGGCCACTCCATGATGCGTTGTGCTCGTTTTCCGGGAATAGGTGACTTTACCTGGAAACCGTTGCTATGATGTAGTTGTCTCTGGCTCTTCGTAGAAACTGGATGTGAGTTTGCTCCTTGGTAAGTTTATCATTGTCCTTTCGTCAGGTTACCACATCGTCTACAACCTTCAAATAAACGTTGGAAACCCGGTACGGACCCGGCATCAGCGACAAGTCCAGAGGCTACGAGAGGTCAATGATAAAACTTAGCGAAGAGGAAACTCACATCCAGTTTCTACGAAGAGCCAGAGACAACATCATCCCAGACGGTTTCGAGATAAAGTCACCTATTCCCGGAGAACGAGCACAACGCATCATGGAGTGCCCAGTTACGCACTAATCAGGTCGCACATTAACTATCACCGTTGGAAAAAAAAATACTGCTACAGGATGCCACGGCAAGGTTCCAAGAAATCAGAGAATACACCTCAGAGGAGGACAATCAACCCATATTTGCCAAGATTGAAAATACATGCGCGAGAATCCGCCAAGAATAAGAGAGGAGGCATCAGAAGAAATGGAATCGAATAGCAGGAAGAACGCTCTCCACAAACCAACAGCGAAGGTAAGAAAACCATTATTAATATCTCAATTAAACCCCTTACAGGAGTCCCTGCTCCAAAAGGGATTGAACTTTGCAGTTGCACCAAAAATAAACCTATCGTGGACATTGTTAGTTCTGTAGAGTCAACCAGCAGCAAGATGAATCCCATCCAGGTAGAAGAGTTCAGATGGAAAGTGAGAGAGACACTCGAGACGGAGAGAAATCCCCGGAGTTCGTACGTCGAGAATTCCAAGCACCTCGTAGACACCATCACAGATGTTGAACTTGGACCAGAAGATCGTTTCATCAGCTTCGACGTGGAGAGCCTTCACACCAATGTCCCTATAGAGGAATCCCTCAGTATCATCAAAAGGAAACTCGGAGAGGATAACCAGCTCCACGAGAGGACTGACTTTCCCATCCAAGCAATATTGGAGTTACTGCAATGCTGCCTACAGAACTCCTATTTCCAGGAAAAGGAGGTAGGATACAAACCAAAGCTGTGGTTGAGGTACGTGGATGATACTATCATTATATGAAATCACGGAGGTAAACATCCCCAGGATTTTTTAAAGAATTAACGGAATCCGGGATTTGATCAAATTCACGATGGAAATGGAAACCAACAATGCCTTACCCTTCCTCGATGTGAACGTTGAGAGAATAGGCAATCCGCACCTCTGTCTACAGAAAGAAGAAACATACGGGGCTGTTTCTCAGCTACATCTCCAACCATCCGAGTTCGACAAAGGGAGGGATATTTTATTTCATAGTGAAAAAATTGATTCGGGCAATATTCTCATCAAATATCATTCTTGCTAGACAGAGGATTTTATCGCAAAAATGTTAAAATTTTCCCCTCCAGCATTTTGCCTCTAGGAATTTTAGCTCGTGCAATTTGCGGCCCCATTATCAAAAACTAAACCACTCAAGCTTCTCTTCGATAATAACGGCAAATCGCACTCAGTAAAATTTCCAGGCAAAATGCTTTCTCGAAAATTTCAAATACTTTTGAGCGATAAAACCTCTCGCAAATTTTATAAAATAGACCCCACAAACTCTATTTCGGCAAAATGCTCTTTGAAAATGCCATGCAATGATGTAATGAAATATAAGGTGTTGAAAAAGACGAGTTATTGCCATTTGTAATTCATCATTTTCAAAAAATCGCAGTAGGCGATGGAAGATGTAGAAATATAAACGATGACGTCCCCAATAGGTAGTATTCCTTTGAAATCTACCTGAAATAGTAAAATTTTGAATAATTACAGAACAAAAACAAATTTTATCCAAAATTGCCAACTTAACATAGTAACTTAATTCTCAAAATCGAAGATATCCTGACACTGCGGTTCCTCATATTCACAAAGCCCCAAAGCAGTCTCTATACGCAATCAATAGACTCTTTTTGCACCCTGTTTGAAATATTTCATACATCCTCAGGATCTTTCTGTACTCCAATGTTCAAATTTTGTTACTTGTTGCTACAGTCGTGAGCTAGTTATGAAGATGGGAAGCTTCCACACTCCGTTAAAAGTAAAATAAGTGATTCACTCAATTTTTTTTTATATTCTCTATGCCTTTGTCGTCTAACAAGCCACAACGTTCTTCGAAACTCCCTGTGATACGAAACAGAGCATAAAACACTAACCGAAGCTAAAACATTAATTATAAGACGAAAAACGAGGAGCACGGCGCGAATGCATGGAAGCGAACAGAAATTAGCAAGTTTCAGGTAAAGGATGAGAAACGGAAATGAAAACGGAAGTCGTCGGAGGCATGCTAGGGATGCTGCAGTGCCAAGAATGGCAAGAACTGGAAATGACGATATCGTCTCGGCTCGTACGGAAACTATGAAATTATTGCCTTATTTGCTACATGCCTTCTATACAATGATATAACTTCCTGGAATGATTAGCTAATTTGTGTTTGTATATCGTGTTGACTACTAGAAATTTTCCTTCGCTAACAAGGCTGATTGATAAAAAACTTTTGAATTCTGAATAGAGATCTGTTCTCGGAAGTTTTGTTTCGGTATTTTTCTCGTGATAGGTTGTGAAGTCTCGTTCTGTGGATGATTATGTCTTGGTTGTTCTGAGAACTTTTGAGGCATCGCCTTTCAGCAGTTATGATATTGGAAGGTGGGAGTTTCGCTATCCTGATGGACTCCTGGCAATGGACTATGTGGTGTGAAAAGTGAAACTGACAGGTTAGGAATAATTCCCGCAATTATATTTAAGCCAACAACACTTGAAGGGTGTCACTTGAAAATTGTTACAGTGGTGCCAAGTGTTAGATTGGTACCAACTGATCTTACCAGGTGGCGGTAATGTTAAAAAAATATTATTTGATATTACATTGTTGTTAATTTTGATTGATATCTAAAGACAATAAATAAGAGTAGATCCCACTCAAATGGTTGATATCTGTTTTTTTATTTATACAATTGTTTTCTTGGTAAATGAAAGCCATATATGAGAATGTTATCTTATAATAATAATATATGATATTTCAGGAATCAAATCAACTCCTCATATTTCCCAGACTGACATTATGAATGAGAACTGACGCCCAATGAGGAATAATAGCGAAAAAGCAAATCTGTTTAATGAATTTTTTTCTAGCTTAGGGACTAAGATGGCAAGAGATATCGAAAGAGCAAACCTACCCCAGCACTTTTCCATCATTCTTCATTGAACTTGTCACATCCTCAGAACTTATTTTCTTCATTTCAAAATTAAAAAATGATTGTTCTCCAGGGCTCGACGGGATTAATACAAGAGTTATAAAAGCTATTCACGAACACATTCTGCTTCCACTGCAACACATTATAAATCTCTGTTTTCTCAATGGGAAAATACCTATGCAATGGAAAGAATCCATATTTACCCCGGTCTTCAAATCCGGAAAACGCAATTTATTAACAAACTATCGACCCATCTCAGTTATTAATAATTTCGCAAAAATATTCGAACACATACTCAAGAAAAGATTAATTGCATTTCTGGATAATCTCCAAATACTAACCAGTAATCAATATGGATTCTTGCAAAATCACAACACTGAAGATGCCATCATGAGCTTTAGTGAAAAAACAGTAAAAGCCTTGGACAAATCAGATAAGTGCGCTAAACAATCTATATTGGCTGAAGCAGAAATTTCATGATGAAAAATTAGAAATTGAATATAAACTTCTGCATAAAACTTCTATAAACAAACTAAAAGAAAACAGATAAAAAGTTATATTATCAAAAAATCATTGAAAATAAAATAGATCCTAATGAAAAACGAAAAAATATTTGGAAATTAGTTAAAGAAAAAACCACAAGAAATAATAATAATATGAGAGAAAAGAAATTGAATATCAATGGGATAATAGTTGATAGGGACCTTGATGTTGCGAATAGTTTTGCTGATCATTTCAGCACCTCTGTAGGATTATTGAACAATTTTTTTAAAATTCTGTATCGTCTTGTACAAAATGTGATTTAAACAATAGTTACTCATTTTTTTTAGCACTGTTACGCCTCAGGAGATCTTTGAGATAATATGTAGCCTAAAAAATACCAGCTCGAGTGGTATTGACTGTATATCAACAAAGATAATTAAATATATAGCTCAACACATTGAGCGTCTGTCTGAACTAATAAATATCTCAATTGAAACTGGTCAGTTTCCGGAAGAACTGAAAACTGGATTGGTTACTCCTATCTACAAAAAAGATGACCCCCTGAGTATGGACAACTAGACACAGTGGACTGTTTCAAATGTGATTAGTAAAATTGCCCAAAAATCTGCTTATAATAGAACGATTGATTACCTGGATAAACACAATATCAAAATGTCAAAACGGTTTCTACCCTGGGAGATCAACAGAAGGGACAATCTATGAATTTGTCGAATTTATATATAAACAACTTGATAATAAGAAAATTGTTGGGCACCATTCTTTGATCTCACTAAGGATTTTGATAGCCTTAATTTAGATTTTGTGGAAAAAAACTATATGCCTTGGGATTTCGTGGAAACGTGCTGACTTGGCTGATGTCATCCTTAAGATTCAGGAAAATCTGTATGGGATTATAAAAATGTATTGGGCTAGGAAGAATTATGTTCTGTTGGAACTGGTGACACAGGTAACCCTGGGCTACAATCAAATGCCACTTGGAACTTAACACACTTGTCATTCACTGTCATACCATACAACCGTCACCAAATTCTCAGTGTCATCATCACACAATAAAAATGTTTTCAAAATTATATCAGTGAAATCCTAACATGAAACAGGAACCTTCATAATCATAAGATGTCCGGTAGAGAAGTCATTCAAATTCACATAGGTCAAGCCGGCGTTCAAGTTGCTAACGCCTGTTGGGAATTGTACTGTTTGGAGCACGGAATCAGAGTCGATGGAACCATTTACGACTACGATAAATCAGATTCTAGTTATGGAGCCTTCTTCAATATCACAGGTACTGTTGATTCGATATGTGATTATCACCGAAAAGAAGTTGAGGAATTTTACAAAGCATTTTTTTTTTCATTTACCCATCTCCATAACTTGTTTCTGTATAATTACTGAATCTGGGCTATATCTCCTAGCTTGATGATTTCCTGGGTGTATTTTTGCGTTCTGATTTTCCAAACTTGGTGTTCTCATACTTTCGGAGTTTTAACCCTTCAAAGGTTCACCTTTATTTACCTTTTTCTTCCTATCCTTAGCAATAAAAACTATTTTGAATCATTTTGTCAATATTTCACCATAATTAAATTATTATGTACCCTTCTAACAAGTTTTTTGGCCTTCTTTCATAAGTTTGTATATGAACCTCATTAATTTGAATAACAGATGACTTGATTTTGGTGGTTGAATTCGATCATATCAAAAGTGCATTTATTCGCCAAAGTAAAATTTTTAGTAGATTTGAAATACACCACAAGGGTAGATTAGAGTATAATGATTAAATTTTGTTGAAGTTTTCTATGACCAGCAGGCAAAAATACATAACTATTCTAAAAATCATCAAGATCCGAGGTAAAGCCAAGACATAGCAAATTCCGCCTCTTCTCTACTTTCACTTTTTCACAATAATTGTGATGCATGAAATCGATATGAAAAAAAAATAAGTTCAAAAAGTAAAATCCGACTACTGAAAAATCACGTTCTAAAAAGTATGAAATAAAAACAAGTTCAAAAATTATGAAACATGAAAATATTCTCATCTGAAATTCAATTCAATATTTATCGTCAATCAAATAAACAACTTACACGTAATATATTTTAATGCATTCAATACATAGCCGTGGTCATATGCCACTTTGCCCTAAAGCTTATGATCGCTTACTACTGCTAGAATGTATTGAACATCACAATGAATATGTATTAAATACATTAAATTATATTACGTGTAAGTTGTTTATTTGATAGACGATAAATATTGAATAGTTTGTACAATTTCAGATGAGAATATTTTCTTGTTTCATAATTTTCAGAGCGTGATTTTTCAGTAGTCTGGTTTTAGTTGTTGAATTTATTTTTATTTCATACTTTATAGAGCGTGATTTTTCAGTAGTCGGATCTGAACTTACTTTTTATTCAAATTATTTTGGGGTTATAATTTCATGATAAAATATTTGCAGAGCTGTTTTCAATATTTTTTTTAGGTGTTATTGTTTTACATGTTCCTAGGTAATATACCGCGTGGAGGTACTCCTAGCTTATGTCATTATTATTACACACGTTTTTTTTTATATAATTTTAACATGTGTACCATAGTCCATAATGAAATGCGTATTTATTATATACCGGGTGGTCCACTTACGACTATCCACCCTCAGAAAAAATATTTTACAAAGAATCGCCGAGACACGTCGATTTTTGTTTGGAGGGGGACTCCATTTGACGAGAAGAAGATATGTAATACTTCAACCCCCTACTCCCCAGAGGGAATGAGGGTCGTGTCATACGAGGGTATTGTGAGGGTAATTCAATTCTGATATCATCAGTGCAAAATTTTCTGAATCTGAAAAAGGCGTGCTCGAGATATTCGAGTTCAAATGGTACATTTGTTAATTGTGAGTAAATAAATTATAAGAAATAGATTATCAAACAATTATTTACAAAAAATGTTCAAAATGACTGCCATTAACTCCCAGACAGTAGTAGAGTCTATTTTCAAATGCCTGCACCTTTGAAACTGTTTCTCTGGTAATTGCCTGGCATTCAGTTATAATTCTTCTTTCCATATCGTTCAGGTCAGTAGGTTGAGTTTTATAAATAACGGATTTCAAATTACCCCAAAGGAAAAAATCATTGGGTGCCAAGTCCGGTGAGCGTGCTGGCCATTCTATTGGACCTCGACGACCTATCCATTTGTTTGGAAAAGTTTGGGATAGCCATTCTCTCACCTGTAATAGGAAATGAGGTGGTGCCTCATCTTGCTGGAAATAAATATTATCTGCTAATAGATTTGGATTACCATCATCATCAAGGTTCATGTTAACAGCATCCAAAATAAGTGGTTCAATCAGATATCCAAATAAACCGCACCATTTAAATCACCTTGGATAAATATTGGGCCAATGATTTTATTACCCAGAATCCCTGCCCACACATTCAACTTTTGAGGCCATTGTGAGTGCTCTCCTCTGAGTAGGTGGGGGTTGTTCTGACTCCAATAGCGAAAGTTGTGTCTGTTCACTAACCCGTTCAAAAAAATGAACCCCCCTCACTGAAGCAAATATGCTTAATGAATCCGTGGTTCCTCTGTATCATTCTTGTTACTTTTTGTCGTAGTCATCCTCATTCAGTTCATGGTGAAGATGCAACTTATACGGATGAAATTTGTGCAATTTTAGCACCCTTATTATGGAAGTTCTCGATATGCCTGTTATGCTACTGAGTTGCCGGGTAGACAAAGTTGGGTCAACTGCAACTTGTCCTGAAGCTTCTATTTGATTGATCTCGTTTGTAACGGACGCCATCCTATTATTTTTTTTTTTGGCGACTGATCCAGTCTTACGGAATTTCACCATAAGATCCAAGATATATCTAGAATGATAAAAAAATACCAAAACCTCTTTCTATAACCATCTTTCCTAGTACTCACTCGTGAGTTACGTTTCTGTTTTCGTGTCTCTCATTGAAGATCCGAGATGTTGCTCGTGTACACTCATTTTGTGCAGCAAAAATAAAAATCATTTCAACTTTCTCGTCTTTTGTGTAAACCATCGCGATACAAGTAGAATTGTTGAAATACGTGGTCACTTTTCGATTCTACACTATTACCATTTCACAAAAAAATGTTTCTCAGAGATTAGTATTTCTTTTTTGACAATCATGTTGACAACAGAAAACTGAAACGTGTACTCGGTGAGCAAATAAAATAAGACAATCGGTGAATATTTAGACTGAACTGTACTGGGAGACAATAATGGAGACCATTTTGAACATTCAAACTCGAATTTCTCGAGAACGCCTCATTCAAATTCAGAAAATTTGGCACTACTAGTATCAGAATTGAATTACCTTCAGAATGATGTATGACACGACCCTCATTCCCCATTAAAATTATAGAGGGGGTGCTCTGGGGAGTATGGGGTTGAAGTATAACATACCTCCTTCTCGTCAAATGGTGTCCCCCTACAAACAAAAATCGACGGGTTTCGGCGATTTTTCATAAAATAATTTTTCTGGGAGTTATTGAGGGTGGACCACCCAGTATGTATTCCCCATTAAAATTATAGAGGGGGTGCTCTGGGGAGTATGGGGTTGAAGTATAACATACCTCCTTCTCGTCATATGGTGTCCCCCTACAAACAAAAATCGACGGGTTTCGGCGATTTTTCGTAAAATAATTTTTCTGGGAGTTATTGAGGGTGGACCACCCAGTATGTATTTTGGGTAGGTTTGGCCCACTTCTGGGGTGTGATTTTGGAAATTATTCCCAATTATCGGGTACATGCAAGCATTAAGCCTTTCATTTGATACCCAACACGGCATCATTAAACATTTTTATTAGTTCATGACTTTATGTAGAGGGCGCCATATTCAAGTTAATGTGACGTCACATAGCATATAACTAGCGGACGATCAAGGCTTCCAACGATACCTCAATCGTCAAATTATGATAAGTAGTTCAGAAGTTATGAGGGAACAATCACTAAACGGAATTTCCTTTGCCTCCACCTGTGAATTTCATTAAATTACGGGTACATTTTGTCATTATTTATATCATGTTCTTCCTTCAAATGCACCTTTTGCATACATTTTGATCTCTTGGGCAAGGTTATTTTGTTGTTTTCGATATTAACTTCCCAAATCGCGTCACATGCTTTCCCATTGGAGGAGGTTATTGATACAAGGCGTATTTTGGAAAAAATGAATCAAATTATACGAGCTACGTATATTTGACGCTAATAATAATATGTGATTACAAGGAAGGTGTTGCAGCAATGCCATTCATTAGTCAAAGTAGCAAAGTATCTGGGGGTAGTTTTTGATCAAAGACACACATGGAACAATAGACACAAAACACAAAAAAGCATCAGTGGCATCAGGGCAGGTGCAGGAGAATGATGCAAATTTGGGGGTAACAACATTTTCCTTTGTATGACATCATTTTAGAATATAAAATTGACATGCCTGGGGATTTTTTATAAATATCTACATTAATTGGGAATTTATTCTATATGGCTGTTTCACACTGTTTTAATCTATTTTATCCTAAACGGCTAAACAAGCAAGTTTCCAATAATCACAGTAATACTTGGATTCATACCGTAGATTTGTGTAATTTCGTTGTTTTTTTATAATTGGTAATATTGATAACATGGGATCAATGAAACTGCTGTCTCTCACAAATACACAACTGAAATATATTTCCAAAGCTGGCGGTCAGGCAGTACCCAGGGTGGTCATGATCGATTTGGAACCGACAGTCATTGACGAAATACGAACGGGTTACTATCGTCACCTCTTCCATCCTGATCAGTTGCTAACAGGGAAAGAAGATGCTGCCAATAACTATGCAAGAGGAAAGTACGGTATCGGAACAGAAATGCTGGATTTGGCCTTGGATAGGACGAGGCGTGTCGCCGAAGATTGTGGTCGTCTGCAGGTGGGTGGATTAATATATTTTTTCAACGACCACATCATACCCTGTTTGTTTTTTGCCAAAATTCATAAAATTAAAATGGCGGCTTCAACCATCTCTGTGATTATGGTCCGATTCTATTCAAAATTGGTATGTGGAGGTTTTCGGGGTCGGAAATTATGAATTTATTGTCAAAATTCATAAATTTAAGATGGCGATTACAAGATGGCGGACAAGTTTCGTGTTAATGGACCATTTCTAATCAAAATTGGTATGTCGGGGTTTCTGGGGTCGGAGATAATGAATTTAATCGAAGATTATAGATTTTTCGTCAGAATTCATGAATTGAACTTACAGGAAACAGGCCTCATAATGTCGATGCTTCAATAAAAATGCATAGATTGAAGCGTACTTACTAAAATGCACAAAATCAAATAATCAATAAAAAGTATTTTTGAAGGCAAGCTTTTTTATCCTAACAGAAAACTTTGCGCGACAAGCTCTTGAATCTATCCCAGCAAACATGAATGAGCGGTAAATAGACGGGACGTTGTGTTAACTGAGGTAAGATGTCGGCAGCGGCACACCGATGTCGGTAAATAATTGGAATGATATCAGTTTTGCCGCTTTGGCTGAATATACGCATATTTATTATAGATGTTTTGAATATAGCCAGAAACTATCCGTTAAGATTTGCGATAATCGCGCCGATGTCGTTTCGATACAGAATGTGGCATTACGCGCCGCACCGCTGCGACCTCTGTAATGAAGCTGCAACATTGGCATTACTGAATATCACATTGGCAGTTGGCCCTACTGCTGATTTCGTGTAGGATGTCAAATCGGGTATTTTCTATTTTGTCTGGCTATTGTGATATTATATATATGGTCATGAAAAATAATCACAGTGGCGAGAATTTTTTCAGATTTGTGTGTTGTTATTCTATCTATTCGGTGGAATATTTTTCCAGGCCAGTTTAAAATGCAATATCTGGGAAATATGGATGAGTATTTTGGAAACCATTCGAGACAAAATGAAAATAGTTGAAATGGTTGAAATGGAGAAAAAGTTGTCTGTTTAGGTAAATAGGAACAATCTGGCTCTACAGTTTCAGAAATCCTCTACAATTAGTGGCTTCAGAGAGTGGAAACAGTGAATTGTATGTATCTAGTCCACGAATCAGTCGATTCTGAATGTTTGCTGAATTTATTGTGTACAAAAATGACCTATCTTCATTGAAGTTTCACTGTTTTCGAAGATATAATGCTGGATTGTTCTTAGGCGCTTATATGGGCCATTTTGTTTTCATTGAAACCGTCTTTATGCTCATTGCCTTCCAAGATACTCTATACTTCCATGTACTGCATTTTGAATTGGACGCCACTGTATATTTGCATAGATCATTGATGAAATCCCAACAGTGGAATGACGCTGTTGATTAGTAGGATACCCGCAATCGCACCATAATCTGCACCATGCAATATCAGTTCATCTTAACTCTGTCTATCCGCTGAAGTCCCGCTATGTAATAAAGCGGGTGGTAGTCTGGAGGCCTACTGATGGCCGTCGCAACACGGGCTAGCCGGGCCGACGACGTATCATTATAATGGCCCGCTTATGTTGTCTGTCGGCTGTTTTTAAAGTGCTTCTAGAGGCCCACGCGTAACATGTTTGCTGGGATAACTCACCTACGTCACACATTCAAAGCCATTATTTTTTACTTTTTAGTGCATTTGAATGAAAGCTTGACTTTAAAAAGGTTTTTCATTAATTATTTTATTATCAATTTATTTAGTAGGAAATTTCGAAATTCGTTTGTATTTTGACCCCTACATCTTCAGATGAATACTGTACACGATTGCAGGTATAGTTAGTTACATGAAAAATTACCCAATCAAAACATTTTCCAGGGCTTCTTGCTATTCAGAGCCTTCGGAGGCGGGACCGGTGGCGGCTTCACATCCCTCTTCCTGGAACATCTCTCGGGTGATTACAAAAAAACCAGCGTACTCGAATTTGCCATCTTTCCAGCACCCCGTGTATCCACCATAATCGTGGAACCATACAATGCCGTTCTGGCAACCAATGCATCTATAGAGCACGAAGACGTGTGTTTTATCATGGACAACGAAGCGGTGTACGACATATTGTACAGGAGCTTGGATACCCCACGCCCAACTTACACCAATCTCAATCGACTTTTGGGGCAAGTGGTATCTGCGGTGACTGCGTCTCTAAGATTTGAAGGTATGGAAGGAAACAAAATCATGGAATAATTTTCATTTATTCATCCATTTACTATGTACGATCTCAATAAAAGTAACAAAATATTTAACAACAGTATATATACAAATACAATACAAATATACTTTATTCCAGTAAGACCATATTACATGGTATTGGACATGTCAAAAAAAAGAAGAAGGATAATATAAATTGTATAAACACACACATATATACACTCATATACAAGCAAACATATAAACACATTTAAATATACAATACAAAGGACTGTAAAGAGGTCTTGAAGATGTGATATAATAGTACCAAAATTATTCCTCGAATACATCAAATAATCCATGGGACATAGTCGGTTTGAGACATTATATAAATAAAAAAATGAATATACAGGAATTGTCAGAGTGAAATATTAAAATAAACAAATAAAATAAACATATAAAGCTTTGTCATAACTATTTTCTACTAGAGTATTCCAGATACTCGTTTATAGAATAGAAACAACAAATATTATAAATATTTTTTTATTCTTAGTTTGAACAAAGGTAATTCTGAAATAATTTTTATGGCTGGTGGTAAACAATTGCCTGCTGCAGAAGGTGATTTTCGAAACAACGAAGTACGATGTTGTTGTAATTTTAGTAGGTTTCCGTTTCTAGTTGGGTATATGTGACACTTGGAATTTGTTTCTAACCTGTATTAATTTTTTTTCACATAGAGTAGACAACTATAAATGTAGATGCAAGGTGATGTTCTTTGAGAATTGGTCTGCAGGAATCTGTGTAACGAAGACCATATAATACAAGAATAATACGTTTCTGAGCTACAAACACTCTTTCTATGTTTGTTCCATCTCCCCACAGGAGTACATTATAAGACAGATCTGAATTTACCATGGCATAATAGACATCCTCCAAACAGTTCTCATCCAAAATCTTTTTCAGTTGTACTACTGCATAGAAACTGCTGTTTAATCTTTTACATACATGGTTTATATGGAATTTCCAACTTAGTCCAGAGGGATATATTGCCACGATACTGATTTCAATGTTCAGAGGTTCATGATATATATATATAGAGAGAGAGAGAGAGAGAGAGAGAGAGATGTACTTTATTCCGTTCTTCAACTCATAAAGTATTTCTCTTTTGTTTTTCGATTTTATCTTCCGTACTATTCGATTTGAAGAAAAAGTCAATGGGGATTTTTTGTAGGAATAGTTGAGAGGAATCTTTTTGGTCCTATATTTTTTTTATATGTCCAATAGTTTCTGAGAAATCTGAATTAATATTACTGAAATTGAAAAAAAACAAACTTTGGAATTCTATGAATAGAATGTTTCAACTAGTCGTTTTTTCCAATATCACGGACAAATATTCATGTTTACCGATTTTCGGCTATATCTCCCGTACTATTCAATTCAGAGAAAAAGTTTTTTGTAGAAATTGTCAAGAACAATTCATTTGCTGACCTGAATATTTTTTATTTTCCAGTCGTTTTCGAGAAAAATTAAGTTGTTATAATTTCGAGATTCTAACATTAATGACAGGTTTTAATGTCAGAAAACACTAATTTCAAAGTGTCTCTCCAAAAGAAATGATTCTAACTTTTTCCATCTTTGCAAAGTGAGATTGCTTCTTGAAAATGTGTTTCCCATTTCTTCCGGTCTTCCTGATGATCGTGGAAGCGTGAAATAGATTTCGTCACAAAAATGTATTGAAGACCTAGTGAATGCGATGTATCTCCTGCGTCAATGTTACGAATGATTTCTGGTGAGTACTCTCTTTTGGAAAACATTCTTCTTTGCCTCATTCATCATGAGTCTTAATAAGGCTGTAATAGTAATTCAAAAAATATCTGAATGAAAATGCAATTTCAGATTTTTTCTTTTGAGTTAGGGCCTTTTCAGAATATCTATCAGATGTAGTTCAATGTCCAGCGTGGCTTCAGCCGGGGAAGTAGTTGTTTTCTGTAAGACATTCACAAAAAAACACTTCATTTTTATCGTGAATTTTTCAATTCACTGAAAAATCTTTCAATCAATATTTAATTGAGAATGTTTCCCTTTTCAACATGAATACCCCACAAGAGGTTATCTTGACGATGAAAGATAGTGACTAAAGTTTATCTTTCAGTCGCAGATGATTCCACATCTGATTTTATGAACATCCTGTTCATATTTTCAACAAATCGAATTAGGGATTATTCAACTAATATTATATGAATAGTCAATGTTATTTCTGGCGTATTTTGTTTTCTTTAAAGGCTGCATATATATTTTTCTTGTACTTTCAATTTATTTTAATCGTGGATTTTTCAATTCACAGAAAAATCTTCCTATCAATATTCAATTGAGAATGTTTCCCTTTTCAACTTCGAGATTCAACTTTCAGATTTTTTATTGTTTTTTAATTTGGTGGAGTGAGAGATTTTTTTTATGTAATATCTTGTAGCACCATTTGAGGTATATACAGCATTCCGTAGATTTTATATATAGTTTGCGAGATTTTCAAATTTAAGTCGGACCATGTATTTCGGAAAATCCCCCTGGAAAATCCATTTGGAATTTTCCGATCACGCCCACTTTCAATAGGCTTTCTGTACGGTTGTCAAGCTATTCTGGAACATAATATGAAATCGAAACGATCACCCATGCGACCACTAGTCGAACCACAAGGAATTTTCAGAAAAATCCCGAAAAAACCATCTTGGAATTTTCCGATTTCCTTCATATTTTAATGACAGGCTGATGTTTTGGAAAAGAATGGAACATAATGAGATATTTCAATTTATGATTGATGCCGAGTGCAGAGTACAGACAGACAGACCACATACAAAATCCAAAGTTAAATACGATGAGGATCATTCTCTCAAAAGCAACTTATACCTCTATTTTCCGAGATAGCATTCTACCAGAGGCCGTAGGATACTCCTCTATAGTATATCGTCGTATAACAAGTCCATATATAGTTGAAGGTTATCATTAAGGAATGCAAACAATTTTATCAATCGTGGCACCGATTCTCAAAATACGTTCAATAAAGTTGTAACATCTCAATTTCAGATTTTTTCTTTTGAGTTAGGGTCTTTTCAGAATATCTATCAGATGTAGTTCAATGTCCAGCGTGGCTTTAGCCGGGGAAGTAGTTGTTTTCTGTTAGACATTCACAAAAAATAACTTCATTATCATCGTGGATTTTTCAATTCACAGAAAAATCTTTCTATCAATATTTAATTGAAAATGTTTCTTTTTTCATCTCCGACATAATTCAGAATTAATTAATGAATAGTGTGGTCCTTGTTTGATTTTGAAACAATTATATAATAATGACGTTCATTCATCCCAAGGAACATACATGTTTATGGAGGGACAAAGATAAAAGGAAACTTATCAAAGAACAATCAAAAGATTTATAGCAGTTAAATCAGTATCAAGCACTGAAAATAAAAAAGTATTTTACAGTTGATATAAATCATAAATCATGAAGGCATAGTTGGCAAAATGTATTTCTTTAGTTCATTTAGTTAATTTTATATTATTCATATTTTTAAGTTTTTAAGGTGAACTATTATAATAAATTATTCCACGATGATATAAAGAATTTTTTCCAAACTGGGTTTTTATTTGCAAATTTTTTAAATGATTACACTATCTTGTGTGATATTTATGACAATCAGAATTACACTGAATGTGAGATAACAATGCTTATTATTATTTTTTGTGAGATGGATAAAAATACATATTTCCAATTTGAATAACGGGTCAATGTCAAGCACATCCCTTGGTTCATATAATTTAGATGTTTGTTCCAAGAATGGTAATTTGAAACTACATTTAATTGCTTTATTTTGGAGGGATTTCAATGGTTGCAGTTCTCAAAATTGATATTAAATATTGGAGTTTTCAATAAATAAGACTGAAATAAATAATTTTCAAATATTTAAGGGAAACAAAAGGCCGTATCTTATAAAAAATGCCAATAATAGGAGATATTTTTTTCCTGAGAATTTGAATATGTGTTGACCATGAAAGAGTTTGGTCAATGGTTAACCCTAAGAATTTCGATTTTCTTGAGTATTTGATGCAAAACTTTCCAAATGTTAGTGGATCAATTTGTTTATCAGGAATGATTCTTTTTGAAATGTACATAAATGAAGATTTCTCCTCATTTAGGGTAAATTTATGATTCTGTAACCATTAATTAAACCTGGTCTTTCCATTTGTTCTTATTCTTGTTATTTTTTCCATAATAAATTGAAGTAGTATCATCAAAAAAATTTAAATGTCCTGCAGTCAAATTTAAATGATTGATTAAATGAGAAACAAAATAGGTCCAAGGATTGATCCCTGTGGTACACCACGAGATATATTTCCTGTGGAAGATTTCGAATCTCTCATATGAACGAATTGCTTTCTATCGAATAAATAATTTCTAAACCAAGAATACACTTTTCCTCTTATGCCTATTTGACTCATTTTTTAAAGGAGAATTTCAAAGTTAACAGTATCAAATGCTTTTCATAAATCTAGTGAAACAGTCCACTCCAGAAGCCTGCATTTGATTTCAATTGAATATAAGTGATAAGATCTAGTGGAAACTTCATATTGGTTTAGAATAGTTACCCATTACTAATTGATATTAGTATTATTTATACAACAAAAATATTTTCTTTCACAATAACCATTTTCTATTATTCTTTTCTGACTGGCTAAAATTTTCACGAGTAAATGAAGCCCCTTTATTCACTCTTACATTATGATGAGACGCATATAATGAATGATAAACGTTGAACACAATGTAGGTAAAAAGTTAATGATACAAAGAATTTTGAACGAAAGAGACTCAAATGTTACACGAATTATAAATGTTGACAGTAAAACTGCAAACGAATATTTTCGGTAAAACTGTTTGAAAATATTGGCAGTGAAACTGTAAACAAGTGAGAGTGTGTTTCAATCTTTTGGATTCGAGAAAAGTAATATGTTTATATATCCAAAGGTGCCGTCAACGTGGATCTACAGGAGTTTCAGACTAACCTGGTACCTTACCCCAGGATACATTTTCCTTTGATAACGTACGCTCCGTTCATACCTGCGAACAAGGCTTCTCACGAACAGTTGTCTGTTGCTCAATTGACCAACGCTTGCTACGAGCCAGCCAATCAGATGGTGAAGTGCGATCCCAGAAAAGGTGCGTATAATGGTCCATTTTTCCGCATTGCAACGGAAAAATATTAGTATTAGCTCCTTCGCTTTTTTGAGTCCATAGTTTCGAAATTTCTATGAGACACCAGCAATGAGTTGGGTTCTACAAATGGACGCATATTCCCATTTATTCCGCGTATGGAATGAAAAAGGTGGGCCCCAAGACCGTCCCTTGTGGTACACTGAACTGAGTACGAAGGTACTGCATCAGAAAAATCTGTTATGCAGGGTGGGGCAACAGTGTTTCAGAGTACAATTGCTCGGGTTCTATTATATAGTGTTTTTCTTCAATGTGCCCCCCTTTTATTTTTTGAACAGGTCTACTAAAAAATTTAAACTTGGGATAAAGAAATTGATGCATGAATACTATATTTTGGAGTAAAATTGACAGATGAAACTTTCAAGATGGCGACTGGGCGCCACCTGTGACACATCCTCCTGAAGCTTCTGACGGAATACTTCACAACCCTGGAATATAAAGTCAATATCTTCACCTACTACGAAATTGCGGAACATTTAATAATTGCCTGAATACATCGATGTTCAACTTCATAACTTGAGGAAAGAAGCTGAGTTCAGTTCAGAAGAGGCTCGAAATGGTTGCCTGGAACTGCTTGACATAAGAACAGCCTATCCGATATTTCACGCCGAACATTTTCGAACACAGTAACGTCGATATTTCTACAAATATTTATTATTCTCCGCCGTATATCCAATATTGAAGCAGGTTCAGTTTTGTACACCTTTTGCTTCGAATATTCCCATGAAAAAAGTCTACAGGTGTCAAATCTGGCGAGCGGGCTGGCCATTCCGTAGGACCTCGACGGCAATCCAACGACCGGGGAAAGTATTATCCAAATAGTTTCTTACTTGTCCGTAGTAATGTGGTGGTGCTCCATCTTGTTGGAATACAATATCCATATCGAATTCATTAGGATTCGCTTCGACGATTTCGGTGATTAGAGGGTCAACAGTATTTTCCAGCATATTCAACCTGTTAAATTTTGTTCAATGAATAAAGGTCCTACAATATGGTTTTCCAATATTCCTTCCCACATGATAATTTTTTCTGGATATTGAGAATGAGTTTTCCGGAAAATGTGAGCGTTGGTGTCACTCCAATAACGGCAATTTTGTCTGTGAACCTTGCCGTTGAGATAAAATGTAGATTCGTCACTGAAACAAATATTGTGGAAATAGGTAGGATGCCTTGCAATGGTTTCCGTCATAATTTCGCACAATTCTGTTCTTCTATTGGGGTCATCTTCAGTTAACTGGTGTACCATTTTGATTTTGTATGAATGATACTTATTCCTCTTCAAAAGTCTCCAAACAGTAGAAGGACACACCTCACAAACATTCGCGACGGAGGAAGTAGACTGTTCAGGATTTACTATCATCTCACCAATTATTTGAACTTGCTGTTCTTCCGGAATGGACGGATGACCTGGGGGCTTTTTGTTCTGTACACTACCGGTAGTTGTAAATTCGGTTACAAGTTCCCTTAAATATTTTCTACAGATAGGACGATTCGGGAAACGATCATTAGAAATTCTTTCGGTTTCGTGAAAGTCACTCGTCGCACCGTAAATAAAAATCGCTTCGATTTCTTCTTCCAATGGACGAGAATTGACCATTTTAGAGATAGTTCACGTGGTACCTATTTACTAGTAAAACCGAAAACTAAATGAGAATATTTTAACTGAACAATGATGTTCGTTGTCGTAGTGACATTTCTTGTCATTTTTTGTTTAAACAAAAAATAACCTATCAAACCTTATCGGGTTGTTGGGATTGCCATATGGCAGAGAAAAACGAATATTTCTAGATGTATCGATATTAATGTGTTTGTATTCAGGTAATTAGTAGGTGAAGATATTGACTTTATATTCTAGGGTTGTGAAGTATTCGTAAGGAGCTTCAAAATGATGTGTCACGAGACCCCCCTTTCAATTTTTATTTTTTTTTAAATATAGTATTCATGCATCAATTACTTCATCCCAAGTTTCAGTTTTTCGAGTTGACCCGTTCAAAAAATCAAAGAGGGGGGACATTAAAGAAAAGCACTGTAGATAAAAAGAATATTCAAAGACGAAAGTTGATTATTTGTTTGGGGCCGACTCAAAATTAGTTACTTACATTAGTTTAGGATCTTAGTTATTGAGACTTAGAAGGTTTACTTTATTTTTTGCTTTTCAGTTCCGTTTTTCGTCGGTTTAATTTTTTGTTAAAAAGTTTTCATTCCATATCTGTAATTAACCTCTTCCTTTTTGTATCAACAGCTGTGATCAACCCACTCGTTTTCATTACTTTTTCATACTTGAATTGATTGTGATCTTTTTGTAAATACTGAGATCCATGCGAGCGGGTTCCAGGATCTATTTTATCATAACTTTCTTTATTTTGTTATTTTCAGGCAAATACATGTCATGCTGCCTCCTCTACCGAGGCGACGTTTCTCCAACCGATGTCAATAACGCCATCACTAGCATAAAAAACCAGCGCTCCGTCAAATTCGTCGACTGGTGTCCCACAGGGTTCAAAGTCGGCATCAACTATATGCCCCCGGTGGCGGTACCTGGCGGCGACTTGGCCAAGGTGACCAGGGCCCTGACGATGCTCACGAACAGTACCGCTATAGGAGAGGCATGGGAGAGACTGCTGAGAAAATTCAGTTTGATGTACGAGAAAAGATCTTTCGTGCATCATTATGTGGGAGAGGGGATGGAGGAATCGGAGTTTCAAGACGCCAAGGAGGATTTGCAAGCTCTGTGTCAAGACTACAGAGAGGTTGATGGCTCGTGAATGATGAGATCGTGGAGAGGAATCATGAACGTTTGGTGGAAATATGGAATGTGTTATTGGACCAGGCACTGGGAGCAACTAGATACATACTTTTCATGGTAAACTAGAATCAGAAATGCACTAAGAAATACGAAAGCGAAGTTCATAATGGAAGAATATTAATTTTTGGGATATATATCAATATATATATATGAATTTGAAATATTTACATTGTGTTATTTCATTGCAAATTAGCTTAGGATATGATGTATGGAAAATGGATTGGAAAATTTGCCTTACAATTTCCTTATATCACTGTTCTTATGTTATACAGGGCTTTTCACGATGAGCGTTGATTAGACGTTTCTGGCAAACCAGACAACGGATCAACCAGACGATCCAGCGTAGCCGCTTCTACTATAAAGTAGCAGCTACTTTGATTTTTCAAATGGAACACCCTCTATATAATATCATATTATGATTCCTTTTCATTTTGTCAACAACTTCATGTACTATTTCCCTGTACCCATCTGTTACCGTTTAGAAGATATAAATTAATTTCGATTTTTTTTTTACCAAACATTTACTTTTATAAACGCTTATAATCTTGAACTGTCTGGAAAAATTTTTTTTCCATTTTGTCTACATCCAATTTTAGATTGACTCTGTCCAGATAATCGTATTTCGATTTCGAACCGTTTTCGAGATAAACTGTTTCAAACAGAAACTGACGTGGTTTCCTTGTATTCATCACTTAATTTTGAAATTTAACAGATTCCGTTCGATGTTCCCTCATCAGTCACAGATAATACAATGAATAAATGATTATTAAAATACTCCTCAAACAATAGTCTTATCAACGCTGAAAATAATTTCATGAATTAGTAAGTTAATTCAATTGTCAGTGTATTTCAGAATATGTTCGAACACATTGGACAATCGTTAATTTCATATATTTTGTCATGTTACATAGCATAGCCCTGTATAGGACTGTCGTTAGGTAAAAATATAATAATGATATGACAAGAGTGACGGAGACATTGTCAAGAAAAAGCTCTCACGTAAAACCTGTACAAATCGACAGAAATAGCAGTGAAGCAGTAAAGTTCGACTACGTTTATCATTCCCAATCAATCCCGTAAGGGTGGTCCTTCATCAAGCCACGTAGAAACACACATCCCCCCCTCTACTTGAACAAACATGTAATCTCTTCAGGAAATTTTCATGTGTAGCGCTTCTGATTGAGTCTGGAGTTAAACTATTGAAAGCAGTTCTCACTCTCGATTTCATATCTTCCATTGTTGTTACTGGGTTGGAGTAAACCATATTCTCGATGAAACCCCACACAAAATATCTAATGGATTGCCATCTGGGGTTCTAGGAGGCCAACGAAAAAGTCCATTATTACCAATCCATCTGTCTTCAAAGATTTCAGTTAAAGCTTCGCTTACTGAACGAGAATTATGAGGTGGAGCACCATCCATTTGGTACCATACACGTTCTCTTCCTGGCCTATTATTTAAAATCATCTGATTTTCCTGATTATATTTTCATTTTCAGACTGTGGAAGGTTACCCAAAAAACATGTCAAGAAACATCTGAATTCCATTTCTCAGTAAACCTTCATATTTTGTTGCATTCAAATTATCATCATAAAACTGGATATAAAAAATTGACACATTCTTTATGGCACATAAAACATTAAATTACCATCTTTCTTGAAAACCCCTCCTTTGGCGAACGACATTGGGATTTTCTGGCGCCCAATAATGACTGTTGTGTCTACTGAAAATTCCATTTTTTGTAAACTTGGCCTCATCTGTCCATATGATATTGTCAAGGAAATGTTCAACCTCTTGAGTCTTGACAAGTAACCATTCGAAGAATTCCACTCTATGAGAAAACATGTTTGTTTAAGTAGAGGTGGAGATGTGTTCGAACATATTATGAAATAAACTGACAATTGAATTAACTTACTAATTCATGAAATTATTTTCAGTTCGCGTGTCAGCGTTAATAAAACTATTGTTTGAAGAAAAGTTTCATTTGATGGTTGAAGAGTATTTTAATAATCATTTATTCATTGTATTATCTGTGACTGATGAAGGAACATCGAACGGAATCTGTTAAATTTCAAAAATAAGTGATGAATACAAGGAAACCACGTCATTTTCTGTTTGAAACAGTTTATCTCGAAAACGGTTCGAAATCGAAATAGGATTATCTGAACAAAGTCTATCTAAAATTTGATGTAGAGCTCAAAAATGTGTAAATATACAAGGTGTTCCATTTGAAAAAATTAACTTCCACTTATTTTTTCATGTGAACAAAGTATATGAGGCAAATAAAAATATGACTCGAAGTGAAGATCCTCATGGTATCACTCCACTTCATTTCGAATCTGATCATCTTAGTACCAGAGAGTTCAAAATTATCAGCGTTTATAAAAGTACATGTTTGGTAAAAAAAAATCGAAATTGATTTATATCTTCTAAACGGTAACAGATAGGTATATGGAAATAGTACATGAAGTTGTTGACAAAGTGATAAGAAATCAGAATATGATATTATATACAGGGTGTTCTATTTGAAAAATCGAAGTATCCGCTACTTTATAGTAGAAGCAGCAACTTGAAATATTCGGATAATGTTTTAACGCCATCTCATATAGCTGTTTTACGCGATTTTATACAAAAAAACATTTTCTCATAACCTAGCCTAATCTACCGGTATTCCAGGCGTCGTAATTGAATCTGGTAAATTCGCCGAATTGCCCTTTCTACTAGACATCGTATTTGATTGAATCTGGTGAATTCGCCAGTTTTAACCTAACGTTCCATAAAAAATGTTTTTTGTGGAAAATCGCGTTTTTTCAGGAAATACAGCTATATAGATGAACTTGAAAAGCGAAACCCTATCTAAATACAGAATTTCATCCAAATCGTTAGAGCCGTTTCCGAGCAGCCGAAATATATACATATACAGTGTCTCCTCAAAGTATGCACATAGGAAATTATTTATTAAGGGTTTTTCGACAAAAAGTTATTTGGTAAAGTTTGTGCATCCTCTAAACTCCAACAAAATATAGTAAAACACACGTAATATACGAAAAAAATTTGATTTTGAGATACGAGTAAAGTACCCTTATTTTGAAAAATCTCGGGAAATGTTATTGAGAAAAGCATTAAAAAATTCTTCTAGACTTGAAGTCAGGGCCATCTAAGGGGAGTTTTATTTTTTTACCCATTTTTTTTAATGGGGACTACGAAAAAAAATTGCTAAAACGATAAATAGATAACATCCTGTATACGACGGTTCATTCAAAAAGCCTGTATAATTACGAATTACACAACTATTGTGTTAACCACAGTCAATTTTTGAAGAGTAAAATAATTTGGTGCGAAGTTATTTTTATTTTTTGTTAACACCGAAAATTGCTCGAAATTATACAGTATTTCAACAAGAACCTAATATTCAATAATATCAAATAACAGAACATCAAAATAATTCAAGTATTTCGGCACAAACTCATTGATTTTCTGGAGATTTTCTTGTCCAAAATAATTCTTATATTCGCTTTGAAAACGGAAGCACATTTCCGAAAGAAGTATTCTACATCTCAGTATGATGTCCATCCCGCAACATGCACAGTTGACTGCGTTTGCAATGTGCCCTCACACAATTAGTAATCACAGTTTTTAAATGTTCTCCATCCCTAAAAGGACGATGTTTGTGAACTTCGTTCTTCAATAAACCCCAAAAGAAGAAATCCATTGGGGTTAAATCTGGTGAGCGCGCTGGCATTGTATTCACTTAGTATCGTCCTATCCATTTTCCATTGAATGCTTCATTTAAAAATTGTCGTATTGCTACACTACAGTGAACACTAGCTCCATCTAATTGATACAAAATTCTGTCTCTGTGTCTACGCGCCATTTGATTTAAAATTGGTAATGAATCTTGTAAAAATTGCAAATATCGGGTTGGCATTAAGATTTCCATCAATGAAGGAGGGACCAATCACAGTATTGTTCAACAGTCCACATAAGACATTTACCTTCAATGAGTATTGGTCCTTGCACTCTATAATGAAATGAGGATTTTCTGTAGCTCACCATCTACAGTTCTGTGAACTTACTGTTCCATTAGTTGTAAATGTTGCTTCATCAGTCCATAAAATATTTATTGGGAATCGTGCGTTTTCTTCGTATTATCCCTGATACCATGCGGAAAACTCAAATCTTGGAATGAAATCCCTTTCTTTTAAAGTATTTATAAATTTTGGTTTAAAAGCTTTGAATTAATGTTTTCTTAAAAAAATTGTACAGTACATCAAGAGATGTCGATATTAGTTATTGATGTCTTACCATTTTCGATAACTTTCAAACACACTTCCTCTTCCACTTCTATAGATACTTTTGCAGCTGTGTGAGGTTTTTCGGAATTGTTATTAATACTGCCTGTTTCTTTACATTCATTTAAAAAACGGGTTACTTTAATGTGATTTACATTGCGGTTAAAAATGTTTGTAACTTGTCTGCTTGGAGTATTTTCCCCACACAACAATATAATCTCAACTTTTTCTTGTTTTGTAATCATCTTAATATTATCAAACGTTAACAAAATAAGCAATAACAATATATACGTAATACATTTTTAGCAAATATGTCAAGTTCTAAATGTCGTTTGTTTTCAAAGCCAACTCACAACAATTATTTTGGTCAAGACAATCTCCACAAAATAAATGTAATTAGTTTGTGCCGAAAGACTTATTTTATTTTGATGTTTTGTGATTTGATATTATTGAATATTAAGTTCTTGTACCAATACTGTATAATTTTGAGCAATTTTCGGTGTTAACAAAAAATAAAAATAACACAATAGTTGTGTAATTTGTAATATAACAGGCTTTTTGAATAAACCGTCGTATACAGGATGTTGGCAGATTTTTTGTTTCGTAGTGCTCATTTAAAATAAAATAGGTGAAAAAATAAAGCTTCACTTAGATGGTCATGCCTTCAAATCTGAATGTATTATTCAATGCTGAACAACTTTTCTAAATAACATTTCTCGATATTTTTCAAAATGAGGGTACTTTACTTTTGTCTCGAAATAAAATTTTTGAAGTCTTCTCGTATATTAGGTGTGTTATATTTTGTTGGTGCATGTTTAGTTTTAGGGGATGCACAAACTTTTACCATGAATAACTTTTTGTCGAAAAACCCTTAATAAATAAGTTTTCCATATGGTGCATATATATATATACAACACCGAAATAATACCAATAATATGTTTATTTAACGAAAATTTGCAATTTTTTTCAAAAAAAAATCAAAAAAAAACGTCCTTAGTTTTTGGCAATAGCTCAAGAACAGATTCTCGAAGAGGAGAAAATTGAGAAAGGTCCTGACTTCCGGAACTCTATCCCATTTATTTATAATTTTGATTAAACTTTGAAAATAGAGCTCCGCGCGGGCGTTACCGTAGGAGTACAGTAACGCACATATAATTTTTTTATACTATTAAAAATGAATTTACAATTTCAAAAAACTTGTAGCAGAGATACTACACTTGAAAGAATGGAATGTTGTTGGGAAAATTGTTTTTCTTGAATTTTGATAATTGAGGCTATTTTAATTAAGTAGTTTTTTGGAACTGCCGATATTATAAAAAACTGAATAATTGTTTACATAATGAATCCATAATTTGTTTGGTTCCTGGAGCATGTGCATTCAATAATATCACTCTATGAAATTGTTTAAAAGATGATTATTTGTTAAATACAATTTATAATAAAAAATATGAGAAATCTAGTAAAATTGTCAAAAAAGTTTATTGTTATTTTATATGATTCTTTATGTTGACAAAGGAATTTCACATTTAAAAAATGAAATTACGCTATATTTTACAAAATATTTGTAAAGAAATGATAAGTTGAATATTTTTCAATAATTGTATTTCTGCATTAGGTTGCTGAGAGTAATTATTTGAAAAAATATAAAAAAAATTGTTCATATTCGTTTTTTTTATTTAAATAATTTATTGAGTTTTTTTTTTTAAAATATAATTGGTTATTTCTACCTAATGAGAAAATGTATTGTTTATTCAGCTAATAAACAAACTTTGATGCATTTTTTCAATGCACAAAAAGTAACAAAAACAACCATATACCTACGATAAACTGTTAATTTTATTTTTGTAATTTTTATAGAATTTTATATTGATCCGTGGGAATTTATTTTTTTTTCAACACGACATATGTTTTTAAAATAGGGGGTCAAAAATTTATTTTTCCAGAGAATCAGTTACCTTCTAGATTTCCTGAGGGTAACTTGTCTCAAAAGGCATTCTATGTTCTGTATAGAGAGGCCTTGGCAAACCGAATTCTTCAAGTATATTTTTTCCAATGTTTGGAGACTCTTAATATCACCATAACAAATAACGTTGAGTTTGGTTAGTTTACATTATAATGCACAAAAATGCACCATATTATTACTCTTCTTTTTTTTCCTCATTTTTATTTTTTTAAATATTTATAATATCCATAATAAATATTTGTTGTGTTTTTAAATTATTGAAACTTCAATTTAAAAGAGCCTCTACTCACACTTGACCCATTGAAATAAGTTTCCTATATTTCAAGTTTGAATTCATGAAAATTCGTCGTTTTATTCAGGTACTTTCTGAATCTCGCTACAGGTGAAATAATGCATTCTATAAAAATCCCTAACAACTCTCTCGCTGGAGCTCGCTTTGAATAAATCCCACAGAAAAAAAAACAATTTCCGACTAAATATCCGACAAACTAGGGGAAACTTGTTTACCCTAATGACCACGAACTGCAGCAAGTTTGGAGCTTCGATAGATTTTGTATAGTTTGCTTAAATTGGCCCCTGTAATTCGAATTTAGTTGAGTGCATTGGAGAAAAGTAAGCTAATTGGGAATACTAGAATGTAATGAGTAGCTTTGAAGCTGTTTCTCTGCAAGTGGAGAACGATCTGAAAATCGATGCAAATTAGGATTTATTTCCGTAATCAGGGCTCTTTTGGGCAGCATCCAGAATAATATTGTAATAGTAAATATACAGAGTGACCCATTTGAAAGCGGGCCACCTCTCTAAAACTGTTATTTATTATCCGATCAGTAGATAGAGCATCAATAGTTCTAGTTGAATGCCATAAATTCGAAATAGAAATAAAAATTTCACGGCCTACTTCGAATTTTTTTCATGGTCAAAAATTCAAAAAACATACTAGCGATTTTTTTTTAATGAAATTTGACAACGCCACTGGATTTGTGATGCTTTCAAATGATTGTGACCGAAATTTCAGGAAGAAATTATTTTTTTCAACAGAAATATGGCATAAGTAAAATTCATATCCCTTTATCAAAATATTTCGAATAGTCGTCATATAAATCACAATCTTGTTAAAAATATCATTTGAAATGCTCTTTCAGGTCGTTAGCAGTCGAATTTGTAAACAGCAGTTATTCAAAATGGCGTCAAATTATGTTTCTTCCAAACGTAACTCCATAGTATAGGAGATAGTTATGTCCACCAGAACACTGCAGTTTTTTGCCAAAGAAATTAAATGTACATCTTAACATCAAATAGTAATCAATATTCAATAATCAATAATAACCTATATTGATAACATAAATGAACTACAACAAAAGAATGGTTAGAAATGAGAGTGCCTCATTAATTTTCGTATTTTTCAACTAAATCCCGATTTAATTCGATACATTTATTCTACCATTTTCTAATGCTATCTAACCATAAGATTCGATCATTGGTTTGGGGTAATATCTGTGCAAGCCTGTCTTATTCTTTCACGCAGTTCCTCTTTGGTGGTTGACAGTTATTCCAAATATTAATCTTGGTTTCATTCAAACGAACTTCGGATATCACAGTAAAGTTTATAACTGCTCAAGTACCTACACTAATAAAGAAGTATGGCTAATGATTTGACTTTGCAGGAGAAAATTGAAATAGTAAGACTTCGTAGTAACAACGACAGATCCGAAAGGCAAGTATGTAGAATTTTCAATAACATGCATCCGGAGCGTCGAAATATTAGCAGAGCTACAGTTGGTCGAATAAACCAAATTTTCAATCAGTATGGAGCTGTTTGTAAACATATTCTGAATAATAGTAATATTGTACAAAGACAGAGATGAAATAATTCTGAACGAATTCGAAAAAAAGTGGAAATTGCAAGTTTCACATTAACTTACCGCGTGAAACAATCTTAGGAAATATAATAAGATGAAGCCCTTTAAACCAAAGTTTCTTCACACCGCAGAAGAAGGCGATAATCAAAAGAGGATGGAGTATAGTTTATGGGCTCAAGGAGCATATCTTAAAAACAGGAATTTTCTGACAAAAATTTTTTTCAGTGACGAGGCAACATTCACAACCAATGGAACAGTTAATTCTCAAAATACAAGGTACTGGACGGAAGAAAATCCACATTGGATAATAAATTGCAGAAGACAGTACTCACAAAAAATGAAAGTTTGGTGTGGAATATTACATACCAAAATAATTGGCCCCTTTTTTTTGAAAGCAATATAAATGGTCAACATTTTTAATTTTTTTGAAAAACGAATATTCCAACGCTATGGATGAAGTTCCACTGGCAGAAGAGGCTCATCTTCTATTTCAATTAGATGGCTGTTCCATCCACAATAGCAGGAATGTGAGAGATTGGTCGGAAGAAAATTTTCCTAATCGGTGGATAGGGCGAAATATTGCATTGATCGAGTTTCCCCCCAGATCCCCGGACTTGACTCCATTGGATTTTTTTTATGGGGCTTCGTTAGAGAAAACTTTACAAAACTCGCCCAACGAGCAAAGAGGAACTGCGTGAAAGAATAGGACAGGCTTGCAGAGATATCACCCCAAACCAATTATCGAATGTTATGGTTAACATTAGAAAACAAAACGATACGATAAATGTATCGAATTAAATGGAGATTTGGTTGAATAGTCCGAAATTTAATGTGTAGGCACTGTCATGTCAATTCATTCTTTTGTAGTAGTTCATTTATGTTATTAATATTGGCAATTATATTATTCGATGTGAAGATGTGCATTTCTATTCTTTGACAACAAACTGCAGTGTTCTAAGAGACACAACATATCCCACGTAGAGTTGTTATGTTCTGAAGGAGTATTTTAAACCATATTATTTACAAAATTGTGATTTATATGACAACTATTTGAATAATTTCGATATTGATATGAATTTTTTACTTATGATATATTTCTGTTAAAAAAATAATTTTATCGTGAAATGTTGGTCACACCTTTTTTAAAAAAAACTAGTATGTTTTTTGGTTTTTGACCTTGAACAAAATTCGAAGTAGGCCGTGAAATTTTCAATTTTTATTTCGAATTTATGTCATTTACCTAGAACTATTGATGCTCTATCTATTGGAAAAAAAATTCTGTATAGGATAATAAATAACAGTTTTAGAGAGGTGGCCCGCTTTCAAATTAGTCAGTCACTCTATATTATATATATTATATATATTATATATATATATATATATATATATATATATTTTATGTGTGGGTAGTATTTGCTACTAGTTAGGTACAAAACTAGGGATATTGGGTAAGCAGCAAGACTGGTGATTTCTCAGTCTGCGGTTTGTGACTAATAAAACTCATCCTTTTTTAATTTTTTCAATATTTCGTTAATATTCATTACTTCATCAATACAAGGCTAAACAGTTAATGAACAATGGACATATTACCAAAATTATACAAACAATTAACAGATTACTCACAAAACATAGAGTCAGTCACTTAAAAATCATGGGAAACATTGTTGAAGAGTGAAGTGTGTATATTAATGTTTTTAAGATACGTCTGGAATAGCCGTTATTTTAAAATGTCAAATATTTCTTCAAATTTTGTTTTACGAAAGATTCATGAGAAATGTGAGTAATTCTATTTTTCATAATTGTCACTGTGTTGTATTTTTGGTTTGTGTGATTAATTGAAAAATAGTTGATAAATATTCCGAAAGCAGTTTTTTTAAAGATTAATGAACTATTTTTCAAATCATCCCACAAACCAAAAATACAACGTCCTGTTTCTTGCGTATCAATATGTAATTGGCCACAGATAATTCTATTTTTAACCGACGAAACCAAAAAGGAGGAGGTTCTCTAGTCGACCCGTATATTTTTTTTTTCCATCACTTTTTTTAATGTATGATCTCGTATAACTTTTTACTGAGGCGTCCGATTCCGATAATTCTATTTTCAGTGAATAGGGTGTACTTCGAAGGTGGTCCCATTTGAATTTAAAAGATGAAATCCACCACTAAGGGTAGCAACATGAAGGATATTGATCACTCACCCTCTGAATTCTGGTCCGTTAACCGATTCTATCAGGCATAACTTTGTACTGGGATCTTCGATTTGGATGATTCTTTTTTCAATAGATAGGGTATATCTTATATTTAGATTTCGATTGGGAAAATAGTGGATAATTGATTTTTCACTTATGACCATTGGCACAAACATACGTAGTTGACAATGACAGATCGCTACTGACATTATTTCTGTTCCACATCCGTCAAAACCATTATATTCTATGAGAGGATGGAATGATATACAAAGTAATGAAATAAACTAACCAGAACAACAAAAATAATTTATACTACAACAAATAGTAAAAGTAGATAATCATATTATTTAACTGGTAATAGTTGAAGTAAGGTGGGTAAGAAAGTATTTTGGAAGTAATCAAAAAACAAGTAGGTAGTAATTAGTATATTTGAGCCATAAAAAATTGAAAAATAAAAACTTAAACCGACGAAATACGGAACAAAAGTAAAAAATAAAATAAACCTTCTTAGTCTCAGTAACTAAGCTCCTAAACTAATGTAATACTATAGGAATCACTGCCTCCTACAGACCCCCTTCAACTAACCAATCACAATTCATTGAAGACATAAAAACGTATCTTTCAAATATAAACAATGAACAGATTGAAATATTTCTTGGTGATATAAATATAAACCTTCATGATACTACTGCAAATGACGTAAATACATACATCAACAATTTTGAGAGCATGGATTTGTTTCCTTTATAAATACATTCACAAGAGTAACCGAAAATTCTGAAAGTATAATAGACCACATTTTTTAAGAAACAAGTCATTGAAAAATCTACTAAAATCAAACCAATGGTAATAAAGAGCGACTTATCCGATCATTTTGCGATAGCTATCGGTATCGAAATAATGAGCAATAATAGAAACATATCACCAAAGCAAAATTATATAAAGAAAACCGATTCACAGAAACTCAATTTATATTTACAAACTGAATCATGGAATGATGTTCTGAACAATAATAACATACAGGAAGCATATGATATATTTGATCTAAAAATACAGAACTGCATTAACAAAGCAACATACAAAATAACACTTAGAACCTCAGAACAAAAGAAAATAAAACCATGGATAACCTGTGGCCTAATACAATCGATAAAACATAGAGATTATCTAAAAAAGCGTTACTGAATAATTATTCTGAAGAAAATAAATTACAATACACACAATATAGAAATAGATTGACTAAGCTTATAAAAACTACTAAAATGATTATTATAAAAAAAAAATAAGTGAAGTATACGGAACACAAAAAAACCTGGGAGTTGATGAATGAGGCCTCAAACAATACTGTCACTAAAAAAATCTGAAAGATATACCTGTGAAATCCCTGATGGAAAAATTGTTTCAAATAATGGTGAAAAAGCAAACATTTTCAATAATATTTTGTAAGTATTGGTACAGAAATGGCTGGAAAGATTGAAAAGTGGAAGAATTACCTAGACAATTCTTAAATGAATCTTCAGATCTATCTTCTATATTTTAACTCCAATTACTGAAAATGAACTCATTGAAAAAATATCAATCTTGAAAATAATGTCTCTCCTGGTCCAGATGGAATTCCAGCAAAAATCATAAAAAGAAAATCATACTATCTTGATAAAACCCTGGTACATCTCATAAATTTAGTATTCAGAAGTGGTATGCTCCTCAGCAGTGGAAAAATTGTTTAGTGACCCTGTATATAAATCCGGTAAGCATGAAGAACTAACAAACTACCGACCGATTTCAGTAATTAACAATTTTGCTAAATTATTTGAACGATGCATGAAAGATAGACTTATGAGTTTTTTCGATAAACATTCAATAATATCACGGAGCCAATTTGGTTTCCAGAAAAATATTGGCACAGAGAATGCAGTATTGGAAATAAGTAGACAGATAATTTCTCACCTTGAGGGCTCAAAAAAATGTATGGCTGTTTTTCTCGACCTAGCAAAAGCGTTTGACACCGTCCAGCATGGTGTCTTGATTGATAAATTATACAAGGTAGGTATACGTGGTCCAGCCCTTGAGGTCATGAGAAATTACTTGGACCATAGAACTCAACAAGTTAAAATTGATAACCATCTGAGTGACTCACTAGAAATAAATATCGGAGTTCCACAAGGTACTGTAATAGGTCCTATACTATTTCTCATATATCTTAACAGTATTTTTGAAATAAAACAAATCCAAGGAAGCCTAATATCATATGCTGATGATACTGCCAAGTGTTTTCCAGTGATACATGGGTTGATTTGTATAAAGTAGCAGAAGAGGATCTTAAAAAAATCCAGACCTGGCTAAATCACAATTTATTGAGCTTGAATATAAAAAAAACAAAATATATCACCTTTACTCTTCAAGCCACAGACCAACCTAGGAATGAGCTACTGAAAATACACAAATTCACCTGTAAAAAACAATATAATGAATGTACCTGTCCACAAGTTGATAAAACTACCTCAATGAAATACCTTGGCATTGTTATAGATCAGCACATGCGATGGGATGATCAAGCAAAGTACGTAATAAAACGAATTAGAAGTCTTTACCACAGATTCTATATTCTAAGAGATATACTTAATAAAAACAATCTAACATTATAATATAACTCACTAGTAGAATCTGTGGTAAGATATTGTATCATTATCTGGGGCGGTCTCTATAATAATGTTCTAAAAAATATTCAGCTTGCTCAAAACTCTATTCTAAAAATTATGCTAAAGAAAAACAGACGTTACTCAACGCAGTCTCTTTATCAGGAATCCAATATCTTTATGATCAGAAACGTTTACGCTTACCAGTGCTTGATCTGGGTATTCAAAGAAAAAAATAATTTTTCTATAAATCATTCACGATCCACCAGATTCACTGAAAATCTGTCTCTTAGGGTGCCCTTAATGAGAAAAAATCACTCCCAAAGAAATATACTTTTTTATGGACCCAGGTTATACAATATGCTTCCACTACAAGCTAAGAAATTAAATACATTGAATTCCTACAAACATGTTATCAAGGATATTATCGGACGAAATCAGAATATGTATAATACAATTTTCGAATAGTCCTTACAGTAAATGAACGTCTAATCTATAATCACCCACCTGTTTAAGAAAAATTTGAGAGATTCTATCATCTGAAAAATGGTACTAGAAAGATGATTATAATTTGTAAACAAGTAGATATGAAAATCAGAAAATCAGAGGATATCAAACCGCAATACAAGCTCTTGAAGCTTAGGCGATGTGGATGTTATCTGGTTTTCTGTACCTCATTTTATCATATTTTATAACTCATTATTTATAGTTGCATATGTACACAAAATGGAATGATATGAATAAATTGAATTGAATTGAATTGAACTAATTTTGAGTCGGCGCCAAACAAACAATCAACAAACATCATTAAATTACTTCAAAAAAAATATCAGAACGTCACCGCGCAACTCGATGCCATCATTTTACGCCTTACCTAATTCATTTGCTTGTTTGTTTGGCGCCGACTCAAAATTAGTTACTCACATTAGTTTAGGAGCTTAGTTACTGAGACTAAGAAGGTTTATTTTATTTTTTACTTTTCAGTTCCGTATTTCGTCGGTTCAATTTTTTGTTAAAAAGTTTTTTCACCACTCAATACTAACATTATTGCATTAATTTTCATAATTGCTATGTGTCAACCCTTGTCATAAAACTATAATGTTTTTTACAATAAAAGTACGTAAGTAATAAAATTATTTTCTGCGACTGAATCTGAACGACATCGACTTGAAATATATTTATATGTACCAATAGATTAAAATTAATACTTTGCTGTTTGTACTCTCTTGTTTTCAGTACATCCCGCTGACTCAAATGACAGAACCTCATCCATAACCCAGCAATGAAAAATTGAAATCTTGTGGGGTATACAGATTTATTCCACGCCTCACACGGCTTTTTGTTAATTACCTTTGAATATTATGTTGAAGCTCCTAAATGAATGCTCACAAGCCTAAAGATATTAAACTAATGAGGATGTACTTAATATTAGAACACGTTGCCATATTATTCATCTGGCTTCGGGCTACTTTCTTTGAATGAACGAATAACAATGGCGGCACTGAGAGGTGGAAAATGGGGTTCAAATTCCAAACGATATACGTAATGAGTGACGTTGGTTTCTATTTAGTCAAATTATAGTAAATGTACGGACTGTATATCGAATCATATTCGATAGTTATTCACATTTTTTTTTACAGTTGGAGTAAACATTAAAAACAACACATTTCTTGCAACTTACCTGGACTCTTCTACATGGCCATTTCTCTTAATATTCAACATTCTGCCAGCCTTTCAATGAAGTTTTTGAAACAAATTGTGACATATAACTCAATTGGCATCACACATCACACAATTTAAAAAAAATTGCAAAATGAAATAATACCAAATTTGCGTCTACGTTTTATTCCCACAAATGAATCAAAACCCAGGAAAATTACAGAAATATATATATATATATATATATATATATATATATATATATATATATATTGTTATAAAATATTAATAGATTTTTATAATAATTGTTGTTAATTTTTTTCCCACGTTATTGTTATTGCCCCACAAATATTTTCTCCCTGTATAAATATTTTGATTTCGATTTTGATATACTCCTAATTCTTATACAGGCAATTCAGCTCCGCGATGGGAAGCCAATTGCTATATTGTGATATGATAATAGCTAATTGTTATGAAATATCAATTACTGAATATTGCCAAATTGTTATAAAATAATAATTGCCAGCTAACGTTACTATTTACTCGCCACGCTGCTGCCAATTGTTATTACCCTTTCTTACCACGACTAATCTCAGTTGGTACGCCTTCGCCTCAGGAGTCGGTATTGGCAATAGAGCCACTGCCTGTCTTGGTGTCACTTGAACTATTTCAGTTCAGTGTTTATATGTGAAATATTAGCATGTCATTGTGGAAAATAAGCCAGAAATTATTAAAAAATAGTTATTTCCTTTATTCAGGAAAACTTATATTAACCTGGCCTGCGATAGATAACTTAAAACTATGGTCAATTGACAAATTTCCATAGAAAATAATGAAAAACAGTGTTGGATATTGTATATAACCTCACTTTTTTTTTGGGTTGGAAGAATTCTTTTATAATTCAATGCCAAAATGAATAGAGTTCTTCAGATATACGAGTTACGTTGCAAAGTGATTCAGTTTGTGATGTGCACTAAAAGAGTTTATACCTGGAACTGGAATGTCGCTGATGCAATACCTGACATAATCTGAATTCCTGTTTCATCCACTCCTCTCAGGAACTCACCATTTCAAAAGGAACCATCCAAAATCCCCGAAATCAGCTTGGACAAGTTTGTATGTGGAGTACAAAAAGGTAATCTTCTTTTATGCTATTTATTTTGTGTCGAAATTATTCAGAAGTTGAATTGGTTTTGTTATTTTTGGCAAACTACTTTGTCATTCGTGGAATTATTCAATTTCCCTCTTTTTCAAATTTTGTACCTGGCTTCGTTCTAAAATTTTTTTCAATCTCCCGTCGCTTTGTTTTTTCATTCCCTGGATACCATTTCTGTTTTTTCCATTTTATTTGAATTTTCAAACTCGCGCACTTCCTTGTCGAACTTTCACTATTTTGGTGTTATTTGAGAGAACTTATGAAGTAATATATTTTAAAATTCTTATAAACTGAATACAATATTTGATGTTTGATGATTTTTTAGTTAGATACAATTTCATATACTGATGTTTCAAGCTTATAATTTTGTTGATCACATTTAATTCAGAATGATTTTGTAAATCTAGACTTTTTTGTTGTATTTTAAACAATTATAGGTTGTTAATCATTTTGACAATGTATGAAAATGATTGCATTATAGTATTTGCATATTTTTACCTATCAATATTATATAGAGGCTTCATAAAGGAAATAGAATCTCAAAAAAAATGTAAAACAATTTCTCATGCACTACTAACTATTAAATATTTATTATTTTTGTGTTTTTTTTTTTAATTTATTTCTTTTTCATCTTTAAAATATAATACTGTTCCTTCCTATCAGTCTGTAATATCAATTGTTTTCTGACAGAGAAATGTCAGATTCATTTTTCAAATGAGACTTCGTGCTGTATTCAGCGTAATGATACAAATTTGACCCCAGAAATAATTTAAACTGAACTGTCATCAAAATCTTACCGGTAGCCAATTTCCATAAGAAAAGTGATACGTCCATATCATATTCCTATAATACAAGGGTGTATAAAAAAAAACCATCCTGTGAATTGATTTTGAGAATTCTCAATATCCTTATGATTATGGATGAATTCAAGCTGATACTGCCATTCACTTGCACAAATATTCAAAGAAATAATTTTGTCAGATTGAACCACTGTGCGACACAGCAATACTCAATACTTGATCTCCCAAGGGCATTGAAAAGGAGTGAGTAAGTGTTGATATCAGAGAACCATTTGCAATTCCTTATGATAAAACCGAGAATTTTAAAGCCATTTGAGACAATAGTATTTACGTAGATTTGTTGGAAATATAAACAGGATAATCATAAAATCAGATGTGGAATCATCTGCGACTGAAAGATAAACTTTAGTCACTATCTTCCATCGTCAAGATAACCTTTTGTGGGGTATTCACGTTGAAAAGGGAAACATTCTCAATTGAATATTGATAGAAAGATTTTTTTGTGAATTGAAAAATCCACGAATAAAATGAAGTAATTTTTTGTGAATGTCTAACAGAAAACAACTACTTCCCCGGCTAAGAATGTTTCCCTTTTCAGTATTTACGTGATTAATGAATGTGGATTTTTTGTCAAAGATGATCCCCAGATCTTTGAATTCTGCCATTTTTTGTAAGATATTTCCATTCATCGTATAAGGATATTCAGTTCATGATTTTTTTGTAAGATGTTTTCATTAATTGTATAAGGATATCCAGTTGATGATTTTTTCGGTTGAAAGAGACAATATTGCATTTTTTAATTGTTAGTTACGATCGCTACGCCACTGTTTCTAAAACCGAACACTCAAATATGCTCACCAAAAAGGCGAACCGCTTCGGGATCCAGAACACGACCATTAATAATAGAAGTTTGGGAATATTTCAAAGCCCGAAATTTTCTCAAATAAATCCCCTTCATTTAATTGGTATTTAATCATCCGTTTCTTCTATTTAAGTACAGACCAGATCTCATTTACATCATAGCTGTCGTATAGGGAATGGATTGACTCGTTTCGTTGCGGATTATCGTGTTTAGTTATGGTCGGAATGGACGAACTCAATCAATTATTCAGGAGTATGAGGATTATATGTTGGAAAAACTACACGACATAATAGGATCAGTGTAATATTTCATTTGTCGGAGGTGGTCTCGCAATTCAAATTGAATTTATTATTCGAGTAGTTTCACAGCCAATATACAATATACAGGGTGAGTCAGAATAAGATCGACAAACTCCGACTACAGATTCCTCACCTCATTTCGAGGTGAAAAAATGCTATCAAGGTATGTCCTAAAATGCATCCCCTCTGAGATACAAGATGTCGGAAGTACGAAAAAAATTAAGATTTAATTTGTTTTCTCCAAAATTCCTGAAGAAAAAAAATGAAACTTGGTGCCCTAATTAAGGTTTATCAACGTGCTAATTTGAAGTCATAATTTTTTATTTTCGTAAACCAGTGGCGTAAATACGATGGTATATGGTCATATGTTCCTTCATATTTTCTTGGGACAAGTGAATGAACAAATGAGCGTTTGACATCAGTTCGACTCATCGATACTCAACCTAAAAGTAATTATATTCCATGTGCCTTAAAGTGGAGGTTTCTGAGATAATTGAGAAAAACTGAAGATATGTCTTTAGTAGAGACATAATTTCCTATATCGGAATATGTGTCAACCTCCCGAACATTTTTTAATGTTGGGAGAATCGGATACATAGTACGGGTAAGTCAGAATGCGACTAATAACTCCATTTTTTCATTCATCATATTATTTGATCGAATCGATGTCGAGGATTCACTGATATATTACCATACTTTTTTTTATTGGTGCCCCTTTTTACGCATTTAAAGCACGCCTCAGCGTGTTTAAATCGAACTTTAAAAAACGCGCGTTTTTTAAAGGTAACCATGACAACATCAACAAATCGAGAAACGTGAAGTCTAAATGACAAATTTTTGATTATTGATCTGACAGGAGTACCTTGTAACGTCAAAATATTACTCACAATTCGTTCATTTATATGTGCTCCTCCATCCATTTGATGAACTTTTCATATTTTTTTTATATATATCACTGGATTTTCGCGGTATTAACCGCGATTCTGCCTCACTATTCAAAAAATCGATATGAGAATCATTTATTTTTGAGCTCTGGTGACAACAAATATTGATCTTTGGTAACAAATTGCAAATGAATGTTTTTCTCATTTCCATGACAACGAAAGGTATAATGATGTCACATCACGAATTCAACCTTCTTGCATTATTAGTTCTTATTTCTATTTTTTGTAGTAATAATACCAGTATATATGATTTCAAAGTGCAGCAATAAAAAAAAATAACGTAAAGTATTCGTGGATAACTGGTCTTAAAAACACTTGCTCTATTTCGAGCACTCCGGCTGCGCCGTCGTGCTCGAAAAATCGCGCGTGTTTTAAAGCCCTTTTTATCCACTTATACTTTAATATACTATTCTTGCATATGATTGTTTTGACAGATCAACTGACAAACAAACCCAACCTCAAATTCATAATACTCCACTTAGATAGCTTTATTACATATAGTGTGATTCAAAAGTACTTTGACAAACTTCAGGACAATATATTGATATGAATTGTCCAAATAAATATATGTCCAGAAGCGCTTAGTTTTCAAGATACAGGGTGTTGAAGTTTTATTTTTATTTTCGTTTTATGAAATAACTTTCGAAATACTGACCTTAATTAAACGAAAATCGGTATTGGGACGTTTTTCGAGGTGTCAAATCCGAACCTGATCGTTTAGCAGAAACAGGTGGCTTTAAGAATGCAGCTGATATTATTGGAAGACCATGAGCAGTCCGTACCCCAGAATTGGAAGAAGCTCTCGAGGAGTACCAGAAACAAGTACAAGAATAATTGCTGAAGCTCTCAATTCTACTCAGTCCCCAGTTTGGAGAATTATCCACGATCAACAATTTTATCCATACCATATTCAAAGGGTACAAGCTCTTTTATCACGAGACTTTCCCCAACGCATTACTATGTGTCAGTGGATTTTGAGAAAATTGGCTGGAAATCCCCAATTTTTAAGATATGTACTCTTCACGGACGTGGCAAACTTCTCCCGAAATGCTTTCATAACAACCATGTTTGGGCTCTGGAAAATCCGCACGCAGTTAGTAAAAGACATTAGGTATCAGTATCAATTTTCTGTGAATGTATGGGCGGCAATAATTGATAATTACTCGATAGGTCCTTTCTTTCCTTCCGTTCCGACTGAATGGCGCAACTTACAGAGACTTTTTAGAAAATGAATTGCCGGGACTACTTCAGAATGTACCATTAGAAATTCGTATCCGCATGTGGTTTATGCATGATGGGGCTCCGGCCCATTTTAGCGTTGTAGCCAGGGAATTCTTAACACTGTCTATCCAAATCATGGATCGGTAGGGGTGTAGAAGAACCTAACCAGGCGTGGGCACCAAGGTCCCCAGATCTAAACCCGCTAGATTTTCATTTTTGGGGACATTTGAAGTCACTAGTTTATAAAACTCCAGAGCGACGAGGAAGATCTCAGAAATGGAATAGTAGACGCCTGTTAAACAATCAGAAACACACCAATAATTTTTGCGCGGGTACGAGATTCGATGATTAGAAGACTGATAGCCTGTTTCTTTGGTGAAGGTGGACACTTTGAACAATTTATTTGAATACAATTTAGTGTCCTTCATTTTATTCAACATATTCAAAATTTCTTGAAATAAAATGTTGATATTTCTTGAAAAAACTTTATTAAAACAAATACAGATTTTGCACCTTTTATACAAAAATGACTATTTCAAACGAGTAAAAATAGATGATATAGGTGGCGCCCCATACAAAAAACCAAAACTACTTACCTAAACGTCAAATTCATTTCCTAAGCATTCTTGTGACAAATGCAAAATAATGGTAATAACTTCAAACCGCATCGATTATCAAATATTCGACTTGAAATTTTGAAGTCCAAATATCTAGAAAACGGTTGCCTATGGCGACTTCTAACAGGGGTAGCTTTTCCACGATGGAGGAATTTATTTTTTTACTGAAAAATGTGTTAGAAGTACGCTCAAAAAAGTTATGAATCTTCAAAGAAGAAAAATAACATCAGGTTCGAATTCGACACCTCAAAAAACCTTCTATTACCAATGTTTCGTTTAATTTAGGTCAGTATTTCGAAAGTTGTTCGGACAATTCATATTAGAATATTGTCAGGAATCACCTACTGAAGTTTGTCAAAGTACTTTCAAATCACCCTGTATGGCAAATTATTATTTGGGTGTTTTTGGAAAATCAACCCCCAAAGGGGTGAAATGGGGGTTGAATTGGGATTGGAAGTTTGTATAGGAATTCCGTTAGCTTTCAAGTTGGGGTCATAAAAATTGGTATTGGAAGTCTCTGTTACAAATAGAAGAAATATGTAATTCAGCGTTTTTAGAAATTCTTCCCTTCAAGGGTATAAAGGTATGAAATTTTGTAATGGGGGTTCCGTTAGTTTTCAAGTTGGGGTCATGAAAATCAGTCCTTGTGAGGGATAAAAAATACATATTTCAGTATTTTTATAAATGCAACCCCTAAAGGGTGAAAGTTTGTATGAGGGTTTCATTAGTTTTCAAGTTTGGGCCATGAACATTGGTATTTGAGGTCTACACAAGACCATGAAACAAGATCCTCCCAGTAGTTTGGCACTGATACATGTCCATAGGGACATTTCCATCGCTCCAGGTAGAGTGATCTATCGTTTTGGGAAGTATGCCAAGGTGGAATTTTCACCGTGTATGATTTGTTCGAAGAAGTCAGTTGTAGAAAAAGTTATTTTCTTCGAACTTCGTTTTCAAGGGTTGAAGAGGTAATAGAGTTTGATACAGGTATCTTTGGTTTTCCTTGCATAAAACAAGTATAAGCAAGGCGATGTTGTTTATTTTGAGCGGGATCGTTGGTTAAACTTTGTTGGCACAAATTGCAGTAGATTTAAAATTAATCTTTATGCTTGTTCATGTTGATCTGAAACATTACTGGCATTGAGAGACTGGCATTGTCTTGTATTAACATTGTACCATCAAAGCTATATTAAAGACATTTTGTGATGAATTTGATCGATAGCTTCTTTGGTACCCATTTTACGTCCTTTGTATTCCTTAAAAAATAGAGAAAAAAAAAACCTTTCAAGCAGAAGTACCGATATTCTTGAAAAATAGATAAAAACAAAACCTTTCAAGCAGAAGAAACGATATTCACCCTGTTTAACATTGCTTCATTTTTGGGGGAACGATTTCATTAGCGCCTTCCCCCCCCTCCCTGAAATGGCCGTCTGAAACCGCCACTAATACTTACTGGACCCATAGGCCAGTCAAAATAGACCGTCAATTCACATTAATAACAAATATTTCTTTAGCACTGCCGTATCATGTGGCATCCAGTGAAGACTAAATATAAAAATTTGCACACTCATCCGGTGACCGGAAATGAAAAAATTGCACAGAGTTTAGAATTTTGTGTCATCCGCGAAAATCGACTTAATTGATAATATTCTATCGTCCGGTTTTCCTGATATTTTAATAGGGTTGCAAATTTATACGTAGACTTGTGTGCCATACCAGAACTTCAAGAAGAAAAATGCACAAAGTTTGTAATTTTGTGGCATTTGCGAAAATTGCTTCTAACAATTTCCGTCATCTTCCGGGATACTGAAAAAGGTGCAAACACAATTGGCGACTTGAAATTAAGCCACCAAAGTTTGCAAAGCACGAAAACATAGTTTGCAATTTCGTGACCCCTAAAACTTTGCCCCTCAGACTATTTTTCGCGTTATCCATAATTTTTTGATGTTTCGTACACATGCATGGAAAGTTTGCAAATTTAAAGCATTTTAGGGGTGACGGAACCATGATTTTACCACAAATTTGCACGATGTCTGCAATTTTGTAACCAGAATTAGAGCTTATTGCAACGTAATCAAGGATTATTCGTATATCCGGTTGGAAATTGCGTGTGCAAATTCTACAAGGGATGCAGAAAAAAAGTTAGGGAATGAACCTGCAATTTGCACAATCTTTGCAATTTTGTCCAAGGAGATATTGCTAATTAACGTTTTATGCGAATTTGAGTCATTTCCGGTTACCGGATGAGTGGGCAAATTTTTATATTTAGTCTTCACTGGATGCCTCAACATCCGGCAGTGCTAAAGAAATGTTTGTATTTCTTGTGAATTGTCGGTCTATTTTTACTGGCGTACCACCAGCAATCAGGATTACTGCCTGCAGGTCCCAAACAAATATCATTCGTGGAAAGGATGGGTTACTCACAACAGAAATGTGATGTGACTAGTAGGGGCCGCTTTCACTGACTTTAATATTCAAATTATAAGTTTGAACAATTGAAAATATTATAGATAGGTAAAACAATTATAAATACTTATTCAATAAATTGATTAATAAATAAATTAATTGGGATAAGTATAGTATAGCCTGAATGCAATTCGTGGCCAAACCAATGAAGAATGTCACTGGGTCTGTTGAATGACTTGAAACTTCATGACCGTGTAGCCTGAATGTTTAGAAATACACCTGTTTTTGTTTCATTTCAATCAAGCGAGTAGTGTTGAAGTTACAACAATTTTAGTTTCCGTTCTATTCAAATATTTCGGGCGATCGCGCCATGCTCGCGTGACGTCATTTTACAACGCAACGTTCTCACCGTACACTCAATCATTGCTTTGCTATCGGTTGTTCGACCACAATAACGTTTTTAACTTAAGTTTTTATGTGTTATAAGTATAATATCAGATATGGATCACGGTTTTGAAAAAGGACAATCTGATAACTTGCCTGAAATAACCGGTTAATGGTTGCCCACTATTTTTCAAATAACTCCGATTTCTTGGCCGCCGAGATGCGAGGAGTAAAAATGCAAAAGTAAGTATTACTTAATAACATTTTACTTTTTATCATACATTTTTTGATCCCTATAAGTACATATTTCTCATTACTAGTGTTTTATAAATGTACGTTATACGTCATATTGTTACTATGAACATCTTACTTGACATTAAGTTCCTGAGAAGGAAGAATGCATAGGTATTTGTAACAGGGTGGGAATTATTAGAAACAATACTGTGTTATTTTACCTACAAAGTTTGGATCCTGACTTACATTTTGTATTTTTTTAATACAGTGACCGGCAGAAAGTACGCATCATATGGGAATTTTTTTTAATATAATATTTTGAGAAATGTCGATACATGCAATCGATTCTGCATCAAAGGAAACCCCAAAAGATGTTGTACAGTGCCGTTCGTCTTTTCTTGTTTGGCGGGAAATTTAAAAAATTTAAAAATTATAACTCAAAACACACTTATTTGGGAAAATATTGAAAACATTTATTTGGAAAAGTTGTTTAGAACGACATTTTATAGCAATGTTTTAAAGAAAATCTGAGATAAAAGGATAAAAATCAATTTTTGCCATAAAAAAAATTTCAATTTGGAAAAGTACATTTCTGACAAAGAAACTAATTAGTAAAGCCCAAGAGTAATATTTCGAATAATATTTTGTAAAGATTCACCAGCTACTTCTATTTTATTCGAAGAAAATTTCCATGTTTAGCTTATAAGAGGTCACAGAAATATCTTCGGGACATTAAAATCCCGATACTGTTTATTATTGACAAAGAACCATGTATCTACAGAATTTTGATATGAATTTTTTATTAGAACAAAAAATTGATTCAATTTTTTACATAATTACATTTTATAATAAAATTAGAAGCGGAAATAATTATAAACCAAACAATTTAATGCTTACTCGAAAGTTTGTAATCAATTTATTTTTGTTTGAATAAAAAATTCAATTTGGAATTATGTAGATACAAGGACCTTTATTAATAATGAACAGTATCGGGATTGAAATGTCCTGGAGATATTTCAGTTACCTCTTATGAAGCAGCTGAATACATGGCAAATCCATAGATTTCAATTTTCTTCCGAATAAAATAGAAGTAGCTTGCGAATATTTACAAAATATCATTTAAAATATTACTGTTGGCCTTACTAATGAGTTTCTTTGTCTAAAATGTATTTTTCAAAATTGAAATTTTTATTATGGCAAAAAATTGATTTTTATTTTTTCATCTCAGATTTCTCCCCAAACTTGTACATAACTATAAAATGTCGTTCTAAACAACTTTTCCAAATAACATTTTTCAATATTTTCCCAAATAAGTGTGTTTTGAGACATAATTTTAAATTTTTTTAAATTTCCTGCCAAAAAAGGCACTGTACAACGTCTTTTGGGGTTGCTTTTGATGCAGAAGCGATTGCACATATCGATATTCGTCAACATTTATCAATAATATAATTTTTCATATGATGCGTACTTTCTGCCGGTCACTGTATGTAATGTAACAAAAAATTAACATAGTATACATAACCTGAACATTTTAATATTTTTAAAATTTGAACCCATGAAATATTTTTTTCAAAAGTAGGTTATTATTAGGATGCACGCGACTACACCTATTAAATATTATCAAGCTAAGATGAAAAACCTCTCATATTAATTTCCCCTTTAATGTGATCGTGGATAAGTGCATTTTTATTTATTTTATTTTTTATATATTAGATCAACTTACGTTTATTTTAGATCGGCTAGAAACAGCTTCGGCGACGACGCTATTGGATATGTAAAAGTTAAAAGAGATATTTGTACAGTGAAATGCAGAATCACCCCAGAACATCATGTTTTGCATCCATTTCTTTCGACTTTTAGGTTCGAAAGCAACAATAAAAAACAACTTTTCGGGTGCGTTAGTAGTTTTATTTAAACACTTTGGCACAATGCACGATTTTCTAGTTTCTCCATTCGACATTTTTATCAATTTTCGACGGAAACTTCATACACACAGCTCGAAAGCAGAGCACGCCCTAACCGACCGTTGTAAAGTGACGTCACAGCGGACAATGACTCCGCGACGTCGCACGCCTAGCTAAACAATTAAATATTTCGGAAAGTATAAGACGTATCAAAAAAATATTTTTACATTTTTTCATTTTTAATAGGTGTATTGTAAGGCAAAAATCAAAAGTTGGTGATATTCTTCATTATATTAATGCAATTACATGATACATTTCTTGGACGTTTTATCCGGGGAGATCGTTTTAGGAGACGTTATTTCTGGGGGCCGTATTTGCGGGATGTTTTTCCGTTTACCGAAAATTTCCAATAGGGGTATTCCTGGTTTTGTAAGTGAGAAAGCAACGTTGTCGCATTTTGCATGGAGTGTTCTATAATTATCTGCGCATACATATCTTGAAAAAGTCTTGCTGAGGGCTATTAACAGAACTGGGGCGCCTTCGAAGAATGACCCAGTTTGTGGGACACCCTGTACAGTGAGAGAACGTACCATTTAAAAACCCAAACACTCCGAGAGGTGTCATCAGAATAAATATCCGTGATTATTACGTCTTCCAATCACAACAATGGAAACGTCTACCATGCCTAGTGTTTCAGCTTAACGATGATTATTATTACTATTATAAATTGTCGACCTCCTTCAAGTTCAGAGCTCCGGGCCCAGATATTACTATGATTAGTATGTTTTGTTCCCGATCATCCGTTCTGTGGTGGAAAGACAAGCTAAGTATGATTTATGAACTGACATAGGAAACAATCGGGGCTCGTGTGGGAGGCCGATCAAGTAATCGCCGCCTATCACGTAGCCGCATAAAACAATTGGGTGTTAGGAAAATGTATAGGTGAACAGGCGGTGAATGTTTGAGCTGGCGCTTTGTTGATTTCCATCTAACATTGAGACTGACATTTTAAAACACACTGGTAAAATAAAGTACTGGCTAATGGTGGATTTGTGCAACACCAATTAACACTTATCAATTAGCGATTAACAATTAGCAATTATGAGTTGAACCATCATCTTACAATGGCAATGTTTATGCAGACAAGTAACAAGTAGAAAGTTGGCCAAATTTTAACTTCTTACTTTAATTGAACAAATTTTTCTTCTGGTGCGCAACTAGTACGCAGATGACCGTGGTCTGATTTGTTTTTGTTGTGGGTTGTACTGTCTTTGCGGGTTTTAGTCTGATTAACAAGTTAAAAAACGGGTTAATTCTTGTTCCCGGTCCTAAAAATATGTGCGATAGCTCATTCGATTTGGAATGACGTCTAGAAAAATGTATCTCAAGCATTTATTAGCACATGAAAAATTTCAATTGTTATTGACAAAATAAGAAGAAAAAAAAAGATCCAGTTTTTCGTTAATAACTCAAAAACTATTAATATCTAAGAACTTTTGAAAAAATATCCTCAAGAGGAGGACATTTCCAATAAAAACTAACCAAATTACAATTACTGGGGTTTGATATGAATAATAGGAGCAGGTATTTAGTTGGATATTAAGTAATTAAGTGATTATCGGACGAAATATTGATACATTTCTAGTAAACATATTCAAAAGGAGCGAATTATTCAAATTAATCTGTTCATTTAATAAGTATTGCGAATTATTGTCTTTGTTAATCTCTGAGCTTTCTAGGAGATTGAGTTTTTGACCTTTCTTCACTACATGCAAAAGTTCAAATTCATTAACAAACCAATGCTTTTCAGTCAGGAGATGGTTTGCGAAAATCGTTGCTTGAAAGTTATACCTGCTTGTCCTACGTAAAAACTTCTAAAAATACCACAAGTTAGTTTACATACTCCAGATTTGTCAGACATTCCAATTCGATCTTTGTTGTTTTTAATAAAATTGCCCAAAGTATTATTTGTTCTGTAAGCAATATCAATATTTTTATTTCCTAACTAATTAGAAATTTTCTCTGAAGGTTGTTGAAATAAGTAATAACCCTAAAATTTTACTTTGTATTTGAATCGATGGATAAACTTCCCAAATTGCCTTTTTATAGTGTTTTTTCGATAGAATGCTGTCAAATAAACTTGAGTTATATCCGTTATTGGCACAATTTGTTTGATTATATTCAATTCTTCATTGAAATTCTCTTCTGATAGAGGAAAATTCACTAGTCTGTGGATCATACTATTTATTATATGCGGTTACTTTATGTTGGTAGGGATGAGTGGAAGTACTATGTATTGTAATATCTGTACGAAGGTTTGTGGAAAAAATTTTTATTGTTTTTTTGGAAAAAGTTTATCGAATTATTCATATCAGTTTCTTTTGTAAACTTGATTGAGCGATGAATGCCATTAATGAAATCAAAAAATGTATTTTTGTGAAATCCATTTCTCACTTTACATACAATATTTTGAATTTTTGTGTTATAACGGTTGCGACTGTTACAAACCTGTTATGAAGTCCCATTGACGATTTGCATGTCCCGTGCTCAAAGCACAACTTTTCGCAAATTATATACAGTGTGACCCACTTAAGACCGGAGCACCCTTATAAAATCTACTTTTCCCGACCAATTGGATTTTTTCTATTTTCAGCAGGAAGATTATCAAAAAGTCTACGTTTGCACCAAATTTGCAAAATATAATTCCAAATTTCAGGGCATACTATGATTTTTTTTTATGATCTTAATTGCTAAATTTCATTAGCGATTTTTGTCGTGAAATTTTGACTCCACCACTGGATTCAGCATCCTTCATTTAGGTGAATGCTGGAATTTCATTCGAAAATATTCATTGGCAACAAAGTTATAACAATATTAATTTTGATTACATACCATTATTTATGAATATTTCAGACAAATTCTGAGAATCGGCAACACTGTCAACACAAACGTAGAAATTCGTTGGGGTTTCTGGTAGAAATTTGAATTCATAACACAAATTATTCTCGAGTTATAACATATTGTAGAATGATATTTTTGGAAAAAAATTAATATCCATAGCGTCGAGAAACTGGCTCCTCATGATATCCATTATTGTATCAACCAAGAATTTTCGAATGAAATGAAAATTTTATTTTGATTTTAATACCAAATTTTACGATGGCTAACAAATGACTTCGATAATACAACATTGAGTAATCTTGGTCCTTAATTATCTAGCCATAATCGATACATTTCAAATTTGTGTTACTTCCACCAAACAACCATTCAATTCTATACATTTCTCATATCTCTTTCGAATATTTGTTATAGTATTTTTGAGTCCATCGGGTGTTATTTCTCTACAAGCTTGACGTATTGTTTCACACAACTCCTGTCTAGTTCTTGGGCGGGATTTGTAAACTTTTTGTACAAGAAGAACCCACAAGAAGAAGTCAAGTGGGACCAAATCGGGGGACCTGGGTGGCCATCCAATCAATTCACTTCCTCGACCAATCCAGTGATGAGGAAACTGTTCATTCAGCCATTGTTTAATAATTCCAATATTATGCACAGAGCATCCATCTAATTGAAAATGTAAGTTTATTCGCTCAAAAATAGGAAGATCATGAATAGCATTCCATAGTTCAGTTCTGAAAAATTCTAGTAATTTCATGGAATTTATATTATCTTCGAAAACAAATTGGCCTATGATTCGTTCATTCAATATTCTGCACCATACATTAACTTTTTCCGAATGGTGTCTTTTGCAGTTTATAACCCAATTAGGGTTTTAGGTTGCCCAAAATCTAGTGTTTTGAGATGAAACAACACCGTTGGTCGTGAAAGTGGCTTCATCGCTGAATAAAATCCAATCTAAAAAACGTCTGTTTCTCAGGTATTCTCCTTGTGCACACGAACAAAATTTTAGTCGTTTTTCTTGATGTCCGTCTTCCAGATTATGCAAAAACTTGGGTTTGAATGGTTTCATTTTGTATTTTCTCAGGCTTCTCCGTATGTTTTCCCTTGGTGAATTCAAATCTAGGCTTGCATTGGATATTTTGCAAACCTCTCTTTCACTTCTATCATTATATCCAGAAAGATGCACAATTTCAATTTTTTCTGGCAAAGATAATTGTAAAGCCATAACGTGATATCGTCCTATTGTAATTGAATATTAATCAATACCTTTCTCACATTCGAATTATGAGACTCGATCTGTCATTGTCGGGGCTTACTTTTGTTTTACTCAAATAACTTTTAAAAATAATAACGTCACAGCCTACACAGCCTACCTTTCTCGAGTTAGATACGTTTTTAAATTTTCAATTTATTTCAATAATAATATTTTGACACTATCGAACGAAGAAGGAAACAAAATGACTTTGCGGAAGGAATCGGATAGCCTGTATAAGAAGATAATACCAGAACCCAAAATCTCTGACAGTATCTTTCAAAAATTGTTTTAATTAACTGATTATGATAAGCTGTTTTTCGACTTCATTACTTTATTCCAAATGTGTACCCCCTTCTAGGTGTTATAGAGAACAATTTGTGTTATTAATTTCTACCAGAAACCTCAAAGATATCCCACGTTTGTGTTGACAGTGTTGCCGATTTTCAGAATTTGTCTGAAATATTCATAAATAATGGTATGTTATCCAAATTAATATTGTTAAAACTTTGTTGCCAATAAATTTTTTCGAATGGAATTTTAGGATTTACCTAAATGAAGGATGTTGAATCCAGTGGTGGAGTCGAAATTTCACGAAAAAAATCGCTAATGAAATTCAACAATTTAGAATATAAAAAAAATCATAGTATGCCCTGAAATTTGGAATTATATTTTGCAAATTTGGTGCGAACGTAGAATTTTTGATACTCTGCCTGCTAAGAAAAGGAAAAATTAAATCGGTCAGAAAATGTAGATTTTATAAGGGTGCTCCGGTCTTAAGTGGGCCACACTGTATAAATAGCTACTCGAAATTCTTCCATTCCCGAAAATGTCAATACTCTTAATTAGTCCCCTCTAGCATCGGAAATATACTTTTTCTGAAATCGCTCAAGAGTGCCTACTCTCTCGGAGCAACTTCAGACCCCAAAATACGCCAATCTAGTATTTTAGTCCGTTGCTAAGCAACGAACATTCCCGAATTTTGGCCGCCCTAGGCCGTCAAAACTGGTCCCTACATACATTTAAGACAGTAAATAAATACACGCAAACAACCAACTCACATTAAGAACATCTATTGAATATATTATTACACATATGGAACGTTGATTATAACGATATTTGTATATTTATAGTTATGTTGCAGTTTGTACAATTATTAAACATAGGCTGAACTCTACCTGAAAAGTCATTCTCTTTGTACTTCCCCCTCCAAATTTATCTGTTATGTTACCTGAATAGTCAGCGACGTTATTGCTGTTTTCTTCTTCGGCAATAATACTAATAGTATTAGCAGATTCATCTATGTCAGTTCCCCCTCTAAATGTGTTATCTGCTATGTCGTGAAAGATTCGATTTCGATGATTATTATTTTATAAGATAGGGTTCACTTCGAAGTTGGTCCCATTCAAATTTGAAAAAAATGTTACCTTTGGGGGTAGAAAAATAGGGGAATTTTATCGTTCATCCACTGAATTTTTACCCGTTAACCGATTCTACCACTCATAACTTTGTACTGGGTTATCCGATTTAGATGATTATTTTTTCCAATAGACCGAGTATCCTTCAGAGTTGGTCATTTTGGAAAAGTTCAATCCATCCTAAGGGTAGAAAAATAGGGAATTATTAAGTTTTCATCTATGAACCGATTCTGTTGGAACTTGGCACACATAGGTAGTTCTGATGACACTACAACATAATGGATACCTGGAGCCAATTGAGTAGATAGTTATTAGTTAATTTTAGCCACAAAAAGTGAAAAATAAAAACTTTTTAACAAAAAATTAAACCGATGAAAAAATCATCTGAAAAGCAAAAAATAAAATGAACCTTCTTAGTCTTGATGATACTTGAGCTCCTAAACTAATGTGAGTAACTAATTTTGAGTCGGCGCCAAACAAACAATTAACGAAGATCATAATATTACTTTGAAGAAGTAATCAGAAAGCCGCCGTGCATCCTGCTGACATCATTTTACGCTTTACCTAATTCAATTGCTGGTTTGTTTGGATCCGACTCAAAATTAGTTCCTCACATTAGTTTAGGAGCTCAATTATCATTAGGATTAAAAGGTTCATTTTATTTTTTGCTTTTCAGTTGATTGTTTTCGCAGGTTTAATTTTTTGTTGAAAAGTTTTTATCTTTATTAAGTTTTATAAGTGAATATATTTTTGGAATTTGAGGGCTCATAATAGTGCAAATCATTTTTTTATAGTCGTTAGGTACATATTGATTGATTTTAGTGTTTCTTCAACTTCTTTTTGGTGAAAACATATAGGATATTCTTTCAAGATATCAAAAAAACCCGAATTCAAGAACTCTGAAGTTTTTTGTAAGTAATCAGCTTCATTAATCGGAATCCCCGTTTTGCCTCTATCTGTCCGTGTACAAACAACTTTATTTTGAATGGATTTAGTTTTAATTGTTTCGGTTGTAGAAATTCATCTATTATGTTCAATGTTAGATTTTGGTTGTTCTGATATCAATATGTTAGCTGTGATGTGTTCATTGATATTCGAATTGTGCAAATTCTGCCAATTAGTGCAAATTCTGCATTAGCGGATATGACTCAAGTTTAGTTGACAGCACTCTATCGAAAAAACTCTTTAAAAAGGCAATTCAGGAAGTTTATCCAACCGATTTAAATACAAAGTCAAATTTCAGGGTTATTACTTATTTCGGCAAACATAAAACTGTTTCTATGCAGACATAAGACATAAAGATATTATTATTGCTTACAGAACAAAAAATACTCTGGAAAATTTTATTAAAAACAAAGATCGAATTGAAAAGTCTGGAGTATATAAACTAACTTTCAAAAACTGTCAACATTACTCAGCCAAATCTCGAAATTAGCTATAAAAAATATTAATTCTGATAAGTGGAGTGAACAATGTCGAAATAGGATTTTTTGAGTACGTTTGTGATGACCCCGGTAAACAAAATACTGTTTTGAATCATAATAGTGTTGTGTTCCCAAAGGCATAACATATTTTACTCAAATCACGAGAATAAACCAGAAATAATCCCAATTTGTGATAAATTACCATCATTTCCTGTGTTTTTAACTTCTTTTAAAATCACCCTATTTCTCCGAAACTAATCATAAGATTTGATTATGATCCATTAGTGTTACCGACAGATCGTGATCTTCAACATACCAGAGTTTCATCGAACTGCCTTGCCTTCTTTCAGTATCTCACTGTCCATTGTTTTCCAGACTGCGTTGATTTCTTCCTTCAGGCCTAGGATTCATGCTTCGGTTTTCTGAAACATCTACTCGAAAAAAATTCCGGAAATTTTCCTGCAACCGAACATTCTCTTCTTGTTTTTATCTTCGTCGCATTTCTTCTTCCTCTTGGTTTTCTATCAGCCGCCTTTTCTCTTCCTCTTGTTTTTCTCTTTCACGTCGTCGACGAATTTTCCCTTCTTGTTTTTCATTTCATCGACGTTCCTTCTCTTCTTGTTTTTCTTTCTCTCGTCGTTTTTCATCCCTTTATTTTTCTCTCTTCCTTCTGTCGACATTCCTCCGCAATTCGTTCTTCTTCCATAATTTCCATTTTAATTTCCATCATTTCCATAATTTCCATAATTTCCATAATTTCCATAATTTCCATAATTTCCATAATTTCCATAATTTCCATAATTTCCATAATTGGAAAGCATTATTTTGCCAATGACTTTGAACTTTCGCATGTAGAAAAAAAAGGTGAAAAACTCAATCTCTTAGGATACTTAGAGAATAACAAAGACAAGAATTCACAATGCTTATCAAATGACCAGATTAATTTGAATAATTCGCCCCTTTTGAATCTGTTTACTAGAAATTTAATGATATTTCGCCCAAAAAACACTAAATTACCAATACCCAACTGGCTACCTGCTTCTGTTATTGATATCAAACCCCAGTTATTGTAATTTGGTTGATCTCCACTTGAAAAAGCTGAAGTATAGCGGAACACGTGTCGTGGGTTTGGTGAACCAATTTAATGTGAGAATCGTAGTGAAGTGTTTTAGTTTACCTTAATTATGGATTTTCCTCAAGTATCGGCCGCCTCTATTCAAAATTTAAAATACAATAGAATAGCCGAGACTATGCAGCAATATGCAGTAATTATCTAGAAGGTTCGGTAGTGAACTTTGAAGTCCTGAAGTCGAACCCCTCAAGATGCAAGCCCTCCTTGAGTAAAGCGAGCCTGCCATAGTCCAAATACCAGAATCGCCAACATCCATCATTGCCAAACGTGGACCCTGTCTGTGCCTTTGGAAATTGCTTCGCTTCGCGAGTTTTCCGCATTTCATGCCCCCGAATTCCTATCTTGTCCTTTCCGCAAACAAATTTGCTCGTTGAGATGTTCGGAATGGTGTCAAATACGGTGAGTTGAGTTATAAGATTTCTGGATGATTTGTGACTATGTACTCCTTCGTTTTGGGTGAAAAATGATTATTTATTTGAACATTGGGAAAAATTAGATGGATTGTACGGTGGAGGTTCGGAAGTAATAGTAATAATAATAATAATAAATATGCTTTATTGTCCAAAGAGTAAATCTTATTGACAAAGTAAATAATAATTTTGTGTATGTAGTTGTATAAAAAACATAAAGAACATGAGGTACGTGTGAATACAGTGAAAATATATAACTCAATTAAACACAAACAGTCCAATTTTAGAACCCATCTCAAAATGTAAAAATATAATGATAAAATATCAAGATATGAAAGAACATATATTTTTTCTTTTAATGTTTTTGTAAAACTCTTGCAAACTATAATAGGGTCTTTCACCAAGAAGGTCTCTGGTGGCCTTTCTGAAATGAGTGGGCTCATTAATGTTCCTCACATTCCAATATAGACATGTTGGATGTAGGGAGTAATGCTACTATGCTTTTGAGCAATACCATATCAACAGGGACGGATTAAGAGGGGGTCAACTGGGGCTGCATCCCCGGGGCCTCCACAAGAGAGGGGCCCCCACAATATAAATTTTTAGTTAAAATTTCCTGACGATTACCGATTGATATGCAGCAGTTCTTCGACTTTTTTCACTCATTTATCGTTTTAAACATTCTTGTCAAAATTAATGGTTAATATTAATCTTTGATCCGATAAATCATGTGTATATGCGGTAAACAATCACAAAGTAAATCATCACACTATTATACACTGAAGAAATGAATTCAACCACATCGAAAAATATATCGTATCGAAATTAGCTGATCTAAAACAAGAGCGCTCATTTTCCAAAATGAAAATTATAAAAAATAGGCTGCAAACTACGATGAGACAAAGCCGCCTATCCAAGTTATCGCTTCCTAGCATTGAGAGTGATTTACTCCGGGAGCAGGATTTCACCAAAATCATTAATGATTTTTCGTCGAAAAAAGCTCACAAGAATCCATTGGTTAATGCTGTAATTTAATGAGGTTTATTTCTTGTATTTTATTATACCTACATATGCTTGTGTTGAAATAATTTCATTTGTTCCGCAATGAATTATTCAAACACTTGAAAGTTTTTTTTTTTTTTAACTAGTTTGAAAAATAATTGGGGGCCTCCACTCCTTTGTTGCCCCCAGGGCCTCCACATTTTTTAATCCGGCCCTGCATATCATGTTATGATCTCAAGAATTTAATACTTGAACCAACCAACCAATTTTATGCACTGAATATATTCTTGTCAACAACGTACTGGTCAGTGATTCCTCTGACATTTCGGATCACTGTCTTGTATCCTGTTCGATCGGTACTGGCGACGTCTCCTCTGAAACCAATCTACGTACATTTCGCGATTTCAAAAAATTTAATATTGACTCTTTTACAACGAATCTGATTCACACTGATTTCTCCCCTATCTAACACCTTGAAAATATTGACTCTGAAGTAGAATGCTTCAATAATACACTCATAGCCTTATTTGACTATCATGCACCTTTTAAAACTGGTAAAGTAACCAGGCCAGCAGCACCTTGGATCACTGATATAATCAAATTGATGATGTCATTTCGAGATAAAGCATCGATTAAATATAAGCGTACCAAGCTAGAGCGTGATTGGAACTACTATAGAGATCAGGAACCTAACTAAACATGCAATAGTTCACGAAAAAAGGGCGTATATCCAATTCAGAACGAGAAATTATGGAAATGACAGTAAGTCACTATGGAAAGAATTCGACAAAATAAATATCCCCTCTAAAAACAGAAACCTAACTATCCCAGCAAATTTGAAAAATGCTCAAGTTATAAATGATTATTTTACCAGCTCTTCACTGAGCGACTAACAACAAGGAGCTGATACTATCAACCACCACTCCAACAACAATCTGCCCGGTTCAGGACTATTTAGATTCACACCTATCAGTAATACTCACATTTATAAGTACCTTCTTTCTATCAAATCTCGAGCTATTGGTGCGGACTCTATGTGTAAATATGCTACTTCATGCTTGTCCATCTGTCTTAGAGCATCTCTGTCACATTTTTAACAACTGTATAGAAAAAAATACCTATCCATCTATTTGGAAACATGCTGTTGTCCTCCTTTTACCAAAAATCAGTAATCCCACTGAACTCAAATTTCTTAGACCTATTAGTATTCTATGTGTTTTGTCCAAAGTCTTTGAGAAGATCATACATGCACAAATGGAAATCTACTTAGAAGATTATAATCTACCTCCGCACCAATCAGGGTTCAGGTTTCATCACAGTTGTGACACAGCACTTTCGAAGGTGACATACGACATTCTCGAATATTTAGACGGAAAAAAGTTGGTGTTACTTGTATTTCTAGACTATACTGAAGCATTCGATAGAATTAAACATGACCTATCACTAGCCATACTACACTATATTGGTAACAGTGATTCTTCTGTTATGTTTTCCAAAAATTATCTGTACTTTCGTTTTCAAACAGTCAAACTCGATAACCAACAGTCTGATTTCGTACACATAAAAAATGGGGTACCACAAGGATCAATTTTAGGCCAGCTGCTCTCCATTTTGTATACTATTGATTTACACAGAACTTTACATTATTCCAGTAGTAATTTTTATGCAGATGATGTTCAACTATATCTTTCCTCGACCGAAAGTAATGTAACGAACCTAGGCCGGACCTGTCGCCTCACGTGTTGCCATCGACAGCGATGAGATCATCCCCGGAGATATTCGAGAACCATCCAGTGCGCTCTTCCGCGGAAAACAACGGTCAATATTGGAAACAATTGGAACATGCCGTCGCCAACCGTCCGAATTCGAAACATCGAGAATGCTGTATCGGAGATAAATAGGCAAACCTCAAGTGGAGTAGGACAGTCTGAACGAGCCCATACCATCGAGCTATACAGTGGCGTAGTAATATAAATTAAGTTGTAGATTAAGTGTTAAATAAATTAGTTAAACCAAGTTAAGTTTATTTACGTTACAATTGGTGTCGGAAGTGAGATTTTGAAAATAAACAAGTGATCGTGGAGTGGATAGTCAGAAAAATAAATTGATAGACAGTGGCCCGGTTTTCGCGAAGTGGACAATTGTGCGTGGGGATATAAACTGATACACTGTTCGCGTGAAACAGAAAATAGACAGTGGCCCGGTTTTCGCGAAGTGGACAATTGTGCGTGGGAATATAAACTGATACACTCTTCGCGTGAAACAGACAATAGACTGGTGGCCCGTGGAAAACAATTCGCGAAGTGAATTTTTAACAAACTGATAAACTTTTCGTGTAAAACAGACTGATACCTCGTCAAAGACAAAATGTGTTCAAGAAAAGTGCGCCTTGCGGATTTGAAGGTAGCGGAATTGAAACAGGAATTGGAGGAAAGGGAACTGGAAACAACAGGTAAAAAGCAAGTACTCCAGGAAAGACTTGCAGAAGGACTTATACAAGAAGGTGAGGACCCCGAAACATTTTTATTCGAAGTTCCCGGAGGTGATTTAAGTTTGGTAATGAATAAACTCGAAGAAACTACTAATTCCGTGAAAGAAGAACTGCAACAAAATTCTAGAAATCTGGAAGAGAAGCTTCAAGAAAATTCTAGAAATCTGGAAGAGAAGCTTGAAGAAAATTCTAGAAATCTGGAAGAGAAGCTTCAAGAAAATTCTTTAAATCTGGAAGAGAAGCTTTCTAGAAATCTGGAAGAGAAGCTTCAAGAAAATTCAAGAAGCCTGGAAGAAAATTCTAGAAATCTGGAAGAGAAGCTTCTAGAAAATTCAAGAAGCCTGGAAGAGAAGTTCCTGGAAAACACAGAAGGCCTAAAAAAGAATTGTGTGGTGTGGCTAATTTTCTAGAAGAAAGAATGGGAACCGTTGAGACAGAGATAGATAAAATTAGGGAGCAAATGAACACGGAGGTAGATAAAATCAAAGATGGGGTCGAGGCAGAAATGGACAAAATGAAGGAAACGATCAGTAAGCTGGAAAAACGAATTAATAGTGCGCCCTCCACAGAGATGGTTAATGAAAATGCAATGCTGGACTTGAGTTTGAACTTGGATAAAGTTCAAGAGGGAATAAAAGATGTCAAGGTCATTTCAGAAATAGGGAAGCTTTCCATGAAGCCGCCTCAGTTCGACGGAAAAACTCCATGGGCAAATTACCGCCGGCAGTTTGAAGCAGCGGCCAAAGCAAACGGATGGAATGCAGGGGAAAGAGCTGTAGCACTGACACTTGCATTACGTGGAGAAGCGACAAATATTCTACAAACTCTCACCGCCCAAGAACAGGAGGACTATGATCAGCTGATTAAACATCTAGAATTACGATATGGCCACGCCCATTTGGAATACGTATACCACTCCCAGCTGAAAAATCGCTGCCAAAAATCGGGCGAATCCTTACAAGAATTCGAAACTGACATTGCACGCTTGGTTCGTCTCGCATATCCAGCCACACCAGAAAATGTAATGGAGCGACTAGCGGTTCAAGCATTCCTGGATGGACTCCGTGACCAAGAAACCAGACAAGCGTTGACACTAGCCCGTCCAACACATCTCGTAGACGCACTGGCACGCGCTTTGGAATTCGAGGCAGCGAAACAATCTTGCAAAAGCCAGAGTAAAGTCCGAATGATTGAGGAAGACTCACAGGAGCCTGCTAATTTGGAAGCTGCCATAAGGAAAGTGATTAAGGAAGTGTTCCCTGAGAAAAGACAGATAAGATGCTGGAATTGTGGCAAAATTGGACATGTGCGTAGCAAATGTCCAACATTCGAAAACACGACTCCGATGCAGGAAAACTAAAGAAGGTCGACGAGAAGGGGCAATCGTCGGCCTGTGTCCAGCAAGCCCTGGTTAACAACGCATATGTCGCTATCCTGCAACGACAGAACAGAGGTGTTTTCGAGACGGTCTCATCAATAACGAGCCTTGCACCATGCTGCTAGATACAGGTGCGACTAGGACAATTCTCGGACCTTCCTTTGCCAGAACACCGGAACGAATTGAACCGACAACTTGAAGCTACGCACAGCAACAGGGAGCCAGCTACTGTATATGGCGAGCTACCGATTGAAATAATTTTGGGCAGCACTAAAGTGAAACATCAGGCACTTGTAGCGGACATCGAAGACGATGCAATCATCGGAATGGACATCATGAATTCCAGAGGGTTTGAATTGATTTCAAAGACGGCGTCCTACGTGTCAACGGAGAAGAGCTGGTACTTCATGGGAGAAGTGAAGAGTTGATCCGTGTGCTGTTGGCTGAAGATATAAGCGTACCTGAGAGGGCTGAAACCATCCTGGAGGCTCGCCTGGACGGGAGTGCGAGCAGTGGAGACGTGATGATGTTCGAGCCCAAACTTCATGATGAGAAAATTGGACGAGGGATTGCCCTAGGGAAAACCCTGTTACGTGCTGAAAAATTTGTACCGGTAAGGGTCATGAATGTCAATTACTTTCCAGTGACCTTAAAGAAAGGAACAATTTTAGGGCACTGCTCGTCAGTTTCATCTGTGATCCGGGGCGTACGAGGTACGATTAGCCAACCCAACAACTTGCCCACAGAACTAGAAAAATTAGTTGCCATCTCTTCCAAAGACATAAAACCAGCCCAACAGCCCAAACTAAGAGATTTAGTCAAAAAGTACCAAGACATCTTCGATACCGGACAAGGAAAAGGGGGTCGAACTAATGTGGTCCAGCACAGGATTGATACTGGGGGTGCCCGACCGATCCGGCAATCAGCAAGAAGACTTCCTCTTGCCAAGAAGGAAGAGGCTGACAAAATAGTCAGCGATATGGGAAAAGAAGGAGTTATCGAGCCATCTGACAGTCCCTGGTCCCTCCAGTCGTACTGGTGAAGAAAAAGGATGGATCGACACGCTTTTGTGTAGACTATCGCCAACTTAATAATGTCACGAAGAAGGACAGTTACCCTCTCCCGAGAATAGATGACACCCTAGACACGTTGGCTGGTTCCACGATTTTCTCGACCCTTGATCTGAAGAGTGGATACTGGCAAGTAGAACTCGCTCAGGAAGATCGAGAAAAGACTGCTTTTACCATCGGCTCAGGATTGTGGCAGTTCACCGTTATGCCATTCGGGCTCTGTAATGCTCCCGCCACATTCGAAAGATTGATGGAGACAGTGCTGAAAGGACTCTCATGGAACACGTGTCTAGTGTATCTCGACGACATAATTGTGGTCGGCAGATCGTTTGAGGACCACGTGAAAAACTTGGAGGAAGTATTCCTGCGACTGAGGAACTCCGGATTGAAGCTGAGCCCTAAGAAATGCCATCTGTTCCAAAAGAAGTACGATACCTCGGCCACGTTGTCTCTGGAGAAGGAGTAGCAGTGGATGACCAGAAGATCAAAGCTGTTAAGGATTGGCCCATCCCAAAAGACATTCACCAACTTCGAAGTTTCCTTGGTTTATGCACATACTATCGCCGATATGTGCTGGGATTCGCCAACATCGCTAAACCACTGACCAGGCTCACGGAAGGCCAAACAAAGTTCCAGTGGTCCGAAGAATGTCAAGATTCATTCAGGAAGCTGAAAGGAGCTTTGATCAACGCACCTATACTGAGCTATCCCCTACCCAAAGGAAATTCATTTTGGATACGGACGCCAGCAACGTGGGACTTGGAGCTGTCCTATCTCAGATCCAGGAGGGACAGGAGAAGGTCATTGGTTATTTCAGCAAGACGCTTAGCAAACCAGAGCGCAATTACTGTGTCACCAGGCGAGAGCTGTTAGCTGTTGTAAAGGGAGTGGAACACTTCTACAAGTACGTGTATGGAAGAAGATTCCTGTTGAGAACTGACCATGCAGCTCTCAAATGGCTCTTACAGTTCAAAAATCCTGAGGGTCAAGTAGCACGTTGGATCGAGAGACTCCAAGAATTCGATTTCGAGATCGAACATCGAGCCGGAACTAGCCATAAGAATGCAGATGCCTTGTCGCGAAGACCATGTCCAGATGATTGCTCACATTGCCGACGAGCAGAAGAGAAAGAAGCAACACTTTGTAGAACCGCGGCAATGGATGACAACTGGAATGACAGCAAGATCCAGAAAGACCAAGAGAGAGACCCCGACCTTGGCTTAGTCGTCAGCTGGAAGAAGGGCAATCGAAGACCATCATGGCAGGAAGTCGCAGGTTACTCGCCGGCTGTTAAGTCCTATTGGGCACAATGGAACTCTCTTATTCTGGACAATGGGATCCTGAAACGTGTGTTGGAGGCCGATATTGGTGGGAAGACAGACGCCAAATAATTGTTCCCAGGAACAGAAGAGAGGAAGTGCTGCGGAAATCCATGATGGAGTCGCTGGAGGACATCTGGGAGTGACGAAGACCCTGCAGAAAGTGAGGCAACGGTTTTACTGGGCCAATTGTCAAGCTGACGTCCAGGACTGGTGCAGAAAGTGCGCTGTATGCGCTGCTAGCAATGGACCTCGAATACGACCCAAGGCCCCGATGCGTCAGTACAACGTAGGCAGCCCGTTCGAGAGAATCGCCATTGACATCGCCGGCCCGTTTCCCGTATCCGACCACGGGAATAAATACATCCTTGTGGCAATGGACTACTTCAGTGAGTGGGCGGAAGCCTATGCCCTGCCCAACCAGGAAGCCATCACCGTCGCCGACGTCTTGGTGAAAGAGTGGATATGTCGATTCGGTATTCCAATGGAGCTGCACTCGGATCAAGGCAGAAATTTCGAATCCAACCTTTTCCAAGAAATATGTCTACTGCTGAACATCCGCAAGACAAGAACCACGGCCCTACATCCGCAGTCCGATGGAATGGTGGAACGGATGAACAGGACGATCAACCGCCACTTGTCCAAGGTTGTCTCTGACCATCAAAGAGACTGGGACCAGTATCTTCATTTGTTCCTGATGGCCTATCGATCCGCAGTACACGAGTCAACCGGTCAAACTCCTGCTAGTATTATAATGGGCCGAGAACTGCGACTGCCTTGTGACCTGAAGTTTGGGATACCGCCAGGACAAGACACTGCGGGAGAGGACTACGTCAGCAAACTTCGGCAGAGAATGGACGACATCCACGAACGAGTCCGGTTGAACATCCAGAGTGCCAGCGATAAAATGAAGAAGACCTATGACATCAAGGCCGACGCCGGAGGATTTAAGGTCGATGATCTGGTTTGGCTGTACAACCCCAAACGTCGTCGTGGACTATCACCCAAAGTTGCGGAACTCGTGGAAGGCCCGTATAAAATCGTGAAAAGGATAAACGACCTTGTGTACCGAATCCATAAGCCACCCGAGGAAACCAAGGGTCGTCCATTTCAACAGGTTGGCCCTTACGCTGGAAACCATGACCAAGTTCGCACCCTCAAGCCACCGGAGGATGATATGACGTTCGAGAAGTTTATGTCCTTGTATTCAAACGGGCAGAAAGTGCCACATGGGGTTACTAGAGAGGAGTCACGAGACCTTTTCGAGGTGCCTGCTGACTACGCACTAGCGCACTGTGTGGCAGAAGATCTTCAAATGTCCAGGGCATCGCCGTAGTGTTCTCCAAGAAATTTGGTCAACTCCAAACACTGCGGGAGCAGAATCCAGAAGTTGGTGGGGTGCTACAGTTGAAGAAAGGCCAGAGAAACATCTACTACCTAGTTACCAAGAGGCATTCCCAAGATAAACCGTCCTATGAAGATGTCTGGAAGAGTCTCACCAAACTAAGAGATACTATGGTGGACCAGAATCTGGTGGATCTAGCAATTCCAAAATTGTCCTGTGGTATTGATGGGTTGGACTGGAGAGTCATAAGAAGTATGCTGGAGGCGATATTCAGATCCAGCGGCGTCAAGATTTTGGTTTGCTGTAACCCTCTTCCACGACCGATCATGAAGACCGTGGAGTGTTACTTCCATCGAACTTCACGGTGCAGATATGGGGAGTCATGCAGATATCGTCACACTCCAAGGATGAAATTTCGGGACGAAATGTCTTTAAGAAGGGGGCAATGTAACGAACCTAGGCCGGACCTGTCGCCTCACGTGTTGCCATCGACAGCGATGAGATCATCCCCGGAGATATTCGAGAACCATCCAGTGCGCTCTTCCGCGGAAAACAACGGTCAATATTGGAAACAATTGGAACATGCCGTCGCCAACCGTCCGAATTCGAAACATCGAGAATGCTGTATCGGAGATAAATAGGCAAACCTCAAGTGGAGTAGGACAGTCTGAACGAGTCCATACCATCGAGCTATACAGTGGCGTAGTAATATAAATTAAGTTGTAGATTAAGTGTTAAATAAATTAGTTAAACCAAGTTAAGTTTATTTACGTTACAGTAACTTAGCCCTCTCGATTCAGCTTATGAATGATGATCTGACTGCTATAGTCTCGAGCAAACTGTGTCTTCCTTTCAATTCTTCAAAATCCAATGCGATACTGTTTAGCAGAAACAAAGACGTCCAAATTAGGTGTTTACCACATATCAACCTCCGAGTCAACAACGAACTCATTCCATTCATAGATACCGTTAAAAATCTAGGCTCATTACTCTGAGGTACACGAAACAAGTGAATACTGTCATCAGAAGAGCATTTTGCAATCTGAAACTTGTCTACTCCAACAGATTCTTTCTAGACAAAAAAGTAAAATCATTTTATGCGAAGCCCTAGTCTTGTCACTCTCAAATCACGCAGAGGTTAACTTCGGCCCAGCCTTACTCAAATCGAATAAAAACAAACCCCAATTGGTACAAAATCCATGTGTCCGTCTCATCTGTGGTTTAAGGAAACGAAATAATATATCAACCCCTTTGAGAGAGCTGAGTTTGATAAGTGTTCAAAAACGCATCTTTCTGCATTCATCTGTGCTGTATCATAAAATCATCCTCGAGAAGAAGCCACCATACTTATTTGGAAAAGTATCGTTCCGAACAGACGTCCACAACATTATTATCAGATTCAAGTCCAAATTGACACCACCTTTGCCTAAAACCTCTCTCTATCAGTCTTCATTTTACTACATAATATCAAGGCTATAGAATAAGGTACCAAATGATGCGAAAAATACTTCCATTGGACTCTTCAAGAAAAAAATGAAAACATTTTTATTGATGTTGATTATAAGTATTCCCGCTGTATATCTACACTTTTTAATAAAATAATTATCCATGTACAGTCTATCCCCATTCTACGTGATCTGACATACTAACATATCATTACTTACATTGTTATTTTTTGTGTCTTACAATTATTATTATATAGGTATACTGCTAGATATTGTTACTCAGCTTTCTTCTTTCTTTTTTCTTTTTTATTCTCCATTAGCATATTAGAATTTTGGTTGAGTGTAAGAAAGTACTTACCCATCTAACACATGGGCAAACGCCAACTCTGCCCTTTGATAGTAGTAGGAATCACATTTCATGTACGATTTATGTCTCACTTATCATCAATAAAAACGATTATTATTATTATTATCATTATACCCAACAAACATTATAGGTAAAATTTACGTCATTTCGACCTTCGAATAGGTCAGCGCCCTAATCGGCGAAGGTAATTATTACGTTATGATTACCTTAAATTTACCATTATGGGGAAAAAAATGGAAGTAATTCAGAAGTCGAAATTTGGGAAATTAAGACATTTTTCCTTATAAGTTGAAGGCATAAATAGGTAAAATTGCCCCCAGACTAGTCGACTGATGGTAAAAATGTAGTCATTTTTACCTATTTCAGGTTATAAACCCTGTAATGAAACAAACAACAAACAATGGCAGGTTAGAAGAAGATGATAAAAGTTTACTGTATATTGTGTATCTTAACCTACATGCTTATTCGTGAAAGCGTTGAAGTTGACATGAACATGGCGTATGAAGAAAAAATTGTCAATAAACGTATAGCAGATAATGCAATAAGTGATGGTTTCGCATTCACACCTAGCTGTGATTTCATTTGCGATACAAATTCTTCTGTGATAATGTTGATTTTTACTCGTCTTAAACAAGTGGGCCCATCAAGTTATTAAATTTGTATGAAAAAAAAAACATTAATTTATGTCTACTTTGACAAGTTTTTCCATCAAACACTTCAAAAACTGATTTTATAGATGAAGTATGTGTATACATATCATATTCACCTATTTTTCAACTACCAATCATTAAAATGTGGTCGATTCGAGAAAATTATGTATTATTTTTACAATGGCGGAAACGGTTCAAACCGAAAAATATGGCGTAGATTCCATATGGGATCTATATGTCGAAATTCCTTAAAATTTTGACTATGAGAACACATAGACTTTGTTCAAAGTCGAAAGTAACCTTTATTCCTGACTTTGAAGTCCATTTTCCTTATCTTGGGATTTCAGACCCTTTCACATTGTGGTCACGTGATGAAATACAATATATGTTATTGGATGTTTTTTCATGCATGTCTATACGTTTCGTTCTTTGGATGGATTGCGAATCGTGGATAATAAATTTATATTTTACTTATTCTATGTTCTGTGCACAAACACTCAAATGTCAATACGGGGTGAAAAAGTCAATATGTTTTGCTAATGTTGATGGTAAGGCCAAGTAACCTATAGTTACTCAGAGAAGTGGATATAGACTAGAAATCCCTGTAATGAGTGTTTATTCTGAAATTGAATATTGTTGATAATAGTACGCGATATTTATATTTCAGTGCACATCTTCCCAGAATAGAAACCATGATTAATGTTATGGCCTAATGAGGGAATCTCTTTCCGAAGAGAAATAGCCAATCATAACATTTTAGATATAAAATGGTGTGTTGTGATTGGCTGAATAATTTTGATTTGACATTTCTGCGTTCCGCATTCGGTGCCCGGAAATATACAATTTATCAGCCCACTGTAAATACCATTAAAAATCGACCAATTAAGATTTGCTTGATTTTGACTTTTCCGGAAGCCACAATGATTGGTTTTGAAATTTTCGAAGCCATGGAAACTCATAATTTCAACACATCAATATCTTATTTTTGTTAAAATAAATTTTCTATTTGATTTGATTTTTTGCGTATTCAATACTATTTTTTCATCCATTTACTTCAAAAGGATGGACTTCATTGAATTCCATTTTGTCGCTGCATCATTGAAAACGTCGCGGCTGTAGTTTACCGTTGGCGACAAACGAAGCTTTCTGAACGCAGCCCATTCATTGTTCAGTATCTCTTACCGACATGACCTGAGACCTAACCAAAGTTCAAGGTTAACGCTTTCATGTTTTTATTTCAATAATGGATGAGGGTTTAAAAATAGTTGCCGTCATAAAACGACGTGGAGCAACACCCATAGTTGAATATTCCTATGTACCACATAAGTGGGAACAAAAAGGAGAGTGTTCTACCATCTTTTGGTAATTCAGATTTTCCATGCATTATTAATATTTTTAGTAGGTCACCCACTGCTTGTATGGAGACTTTATGCGACAAGGCCCAATGTCTGAGCTCCTCTAACAATGAGAGCTTATCTTCCAAGCTTTGTGCCTTATTCCCATCGAACGCATCGTCTTGTGATCTATTTTTTTCCCCGGTATCATCATCAGTAAAAGCAATTTCTCACTCTACATTAATTTCTGTAGTTGATAATGACTGAGTGGAAGATGATGGCTCTGATCTCTGGACATCGGAAAGTATAGGATGGTTTCGGATTATATTTTCATTTGTTCTCATTCTAGCAGCTAATCGATAATAGTTGGTGGTATACCTGTATGGTTTACTAACTCTATTCGAATCAGTATATCAGTATACTGATATATATTTCGAATTAAATTTCCAAAAGCTTCCAAGGAGTACTAATAAAGTCACAACTTCTCTGAGAAATGATTGTTGCTATTCAAATCCTATACTGAGAGAAACAAAAGGGTAATAATTCCACTACAATTATAACTCTACATGGTGCATTGGAATTCCATGCCGATACTATCAACATACATCGTATGATTCCCACATTTATCACAAACAATACCAGCTGCATATTATCAGCCCAACGACAAACAGTAAAAAAGTAGATACTATACTATAATCGTTTATAGCAATAAAACCGAATCCGAAGAATATCGTTAACCTCCAAGACAAATAGATGTCTGGAGCGAATCCTTGTACTTGCTTCACCGGCCTGGAGGGATATTTATAAAGGCATTGTTATAATCGCAGGAAATTACAGAGTATTATTGAAGTCGGTGCAGTCTTCTTGTTGACTTCCTCCGCAGTTTTGTAGAAGCTTTCAAGAGTCGCATCGGAAGCTCTTTGTTGCGATTTACATTCGAATATGTAAGGTTCAGCATTTCGAAGCGAACATGACGAAGAAAACATTCTGAAAGTCATTTTGAATATGTAGAATTCATAGTCTGTTGGTTGAATTAGGTCGCATCTCATCCGACTTTCATGAATATTCTGTCAATAATAAAAAGAAAGATCTGTGATAGATATTTGAAAAGCTTAATTCCAGAGAAAGACATTCGTGAGTGGTCAGTTTCTCAGAGACTTTTGCTAATTGCATGTTTGATGACTATTTCAAATCAGAGATTAGTATGGAATGAGTTCAGTGAATTTTCCAATATCAGTAAGGCAACAACAAAGAATAAAAATTCCTAAAGTCTTATCCATGACAGTTGAATGTAAATTAAAGTGAAGGTTGGTAGATGGAGAGCAAAAAACACCTACATTCCTGGCTAATACCACGCAGAATGTTGAATGATATCTGCTCGACATCCATGCAATAATTCATATAAATGAATATTAAATTGCAAATATTTCTTCTACCAACCTTTAGTTTAATTTATATTGAACTATCATGAATAAGACTTTCTTTGTCTAATATTCCTCTCCATTTTGCGAACACAATGGCTTTCCTCTGTATAACATATTTATTGTTTCGATCGACAAAATATTCACACTATTTTCCGTTTTGCTGAGTATAGATTGTATTTCCGTTATCAATTATTTAAATTCATCCAGAATTCAATTACATGAATATACATTAATCATATTATCCCATTAAATTCCGTTGATTATCAGTTCAAATGATCTTTCGTGGTTCGAATATGTTTAATGATAAAGTTAATAATACTGACGAGAATTACGTTATCACTGTCACTTTTTTGAGATTCCTGTTCATATTTCATGTGCTGAGAAATTAATTCATTATTCAGATTGTATACCAATCAGAATAGACATAAACTTTGTTATTTTCGATATAATGAATTATTGGGGTCCATCAAAACGATTTCTGATAAAGCGAAAGCCAATCATTTATTCTTGTTATGGAGGTGGGGCCTAAGATTTGAGAATATGGCAATGTTCCAAAATCGTTCAAAGCTGTCAACTATGGGATTGGTTGATTGGGTGATTACGTCACAATATTTTGCAATGGCGCTAAAAATAAGCCATTTGAATTTTGGCGTCTTTAAATATTTTTTTCTGGTAAAAAAATGTTTTTGTAAGCTGTAGAATCCACTGAGAATATTTCGAAAAGTTCGTGTCTTTGCCCATTCTGTATCTGGTACAAACAGGGTCCATAAACGACAACTCCGTTATTGAAATGGGGTAAAACCAACGATTCACAAAGAATAACTTCTCTGCTCAAAGTATCACGGTTCAGGAATAGTCTTTTCAGTGCACAATAGTTTTTTTTTAAAGGTTCACCTGTGAGTTGAAATTGAGTTTTTGGTCCAAAATGAAAACTTAACTTTTCACTCTATTTTGGAGCTCCAGACTTTGTTGTCCTTGAACCAAGATTGTAGAGGTTTCATCAATCATTCGTCTATTATTGTCGCTCCCGAAAATAATAGCATATGGTTTGGTGGCATTTCCACTCAAAATTTTTTTGCGTAAATAAGACAAGATTTTCAATATCGAAGCTAGGGTTGAATATTAATCTTCATATCATCTTTAGAATAATTTGAATCATTGTTTTCCCTCATATTCAACTGACAAAAATCAACCATCTCGGGTTATCCATGAAATATGTTTTATCGTCAAGATTGATTTGAAAGTTATCGGTTTTTTTTCTTCTCACTGTTAGTAACGATGATGTGGTGCATATTCCTCATATAATGCGTAAAGTCTTTTATTTGTTAACCGACGAAACCAAAAAGGAGGAGGTTCTCTAGTCGACCCATAGATTTTTTTTTCCATCATTTTTTTTTATGTATGATCACGCATAACTTTTTACTGAGGCGTCCGATTCCGATAACTCTTTCTTCAGTGGATAGGGTGTACTTTGAAGGTGGTCCCATTTGAATTTAAAAGATGAAATCTACCCCTAAGGGTAGCAACATGAAGGATATTGATCACTCACCCTCTGAATTCTGGTCCGCTAACCGATTCTATCAGGCATAACTTTGTATTGGGGATTTGGATGATTCTTTCTTAAATAGATAGGGTATACCTTATATTTAGATTTCGAATGGAATTATATACCCTCTCGGGTGGAAAAATAGGGGATAATTGATTTTTCACTCATGAACATTGGCACACACATACGTAGTTGACAATGACAGATCGCTACTGACATTATTTCTGTTCCACAACCGTCAAAACCATTATATTCTATGAGAGGATGGAATGATATACAGAGTAATGAAATGAACTAACCAGAACAACAAAAATAATGTATATTACAACAAATAGTAAAAGTAGATAATCATATTATTTAACTGGTAATAGTTGAATAAGGTGGGTAAGTAAGTATTTTGGAAGTAATCAAAAAACAAATATGTAGTAATTAGTATATTATAGCCATAAAAAATTGAAAAATTAAAACTTTTTAACAAAAAATTAAATCGACGAAATACGGAACTGAAAAGTAAAAATAAAATAAACCTTCTTAGTCTCAGTAACTAAGCTCCTAAACTAATGTGAGTAACTGATTTTGAGTCGGCGCTAAACAAACAAGCAACGAACATCATTAAATTACTTCAAAAAAATTATCAGAATGTCACCGCGCAACTCGATGCCATCATTTCACGCCTTACCTAATTCATTTGCTTGTTTGTTTGGCGCCGACTCAAAATTAGTTACTTACATTAGTTTAGGAGCTTAGTTACTGAGACTAAGAAGGTTTATTTTATTTTTTGCTTTTCAGTTCCGTATTTCGTCGGTTTAAGTTTTTGTTGAAAAGTTTTTATTTCATATAATAATAATTTTTTGTGAGTAGTTTGTTTGTAAGCATATTCGAGCTCGGAAGATTACTTATTTAGGAGAGAAAAATATATGTTGCACAAACATTTTTTTTCCTTGTGGAGATAATCCTCTGACTGAAAAATCGAGTGCACCTTTCTGTTGTCACATAATTTTTGATGAACATCGAATAAGTATTTGATTGAATTCCCTTGGAAATCTATTGTATAGTGTTGACTTGGGGATCTGAGAGAAATGGCAAGTAACTGAAGAATATAACAAACAAAAATGCTTTAGTATTATATTTTGGGGGTCAGATTCAGACAAATAAAACAGGATTCCATGAAATAACTATTATACTTTCACAACTGGCTTTCCAATCGTATCTCCTTTCATCTGTTCCAAAAAGGCATTGAACATGTTTTCGAATCCTTCTGTTACTGTCTCACGATACTTCAACTTTCCTTCTTTGATCCACTGTAGATTCTGCAGGATACCTTTCATCCATGTGTCCAACCACCTGTGTACATGGAATCCCTGCATTTTCAGTTCTCTTGTTACCATGGAAGCCTGAAGACTGGGAACTGAAAATAAAATATTTCTGTTCATTACAAAAGTAAGTACAGTTATTGTGCTATCAGAATATATCGAGGCTATCGATAGATTCAGTCACAGTCTACTGCACTTTATTGACAGCTGTTGGTGACCTATCAATGTTGCACTATCTTGGAAGGAAACTGCACTATGTGGGGAAGAGAAACAATCGAATATACTCTCATTTATTTCAGGAATACTGCAAGGGTCTATACTGGGTCCTGTGCTATTCTCGGTTTATAATTCACTTTCCGAGAAGTCCTCAACGCAAGGCGATAATTATTTCTATAAATTTTTCAGATAAAACGACATTGGTTCTACCATTATAAATGATGATATTTCATAACGTTCTATTATCCTATTAGTCCTGTGCAGCTCACTGTTTTTTCATAATGTTGGTTTATAGAGAGATTCTGACCTCATAATTGAAGAACATATTGAGAGAAAAAATATACCAAATTTTGGGATCTATCGTTACCGATGACTCAAATAATCTGGGTCATGAATAATTGTGGCTGACTACAGCGAATACAACATAATTGTGTTATGTTTAAAACGTTAAGAAGAACCAACACATATCAATTGAAAGACCCGAAATATGTTGGCTCCCAATTCATAGATACAAAACTGCCATCAGTCACCTGCCCTTAGAGAGAATCTGATAGTTTCCTTCCATTGAAAAAGTTGGATTTGTGGAAATTTCTGACTGTCTACTTATTACGCCAGTCAAAATAGACCGCCAATTCACAATAATTACAAACATTTCTTCAGCACTGGCGTATGTTGAGGCATCCAGTAAAGACTAAATATAAAAATTTGCACACTCATCCGGTAACCGGAAATCACTCAAATTCGCATTAAACGTTAATTAGCAATATCTCCTTGGACAAAATTGCAAACATTGTGCAAATTGCGGGTATATTCCCTAACTTCTTTTCTACATCCCTTGTAAAATTTGCACACGCAATTTTCAACCCGAAATACGAATAATCCTCGATTACGTTCTAATTAGCCCTAATTCTGGTTACAAAATTGCAAACATCGTGCAAATTTGTGGTAAAATCATGGTTCCGTTACCCCTAAAATGCTTCAAATTTGCAAACTTTCCATGTGTACAGAACATCCAAAAATTATGGATAACGCCAAAAATAGTGTCAGGAGCAAAGTTTTAGGGGTCAGGAAATTGCAAACAATATTTTCGTGCTTTGCAAATTTTGGTGGCATAATTTTAAGTCGCCTATTGAGTTTGCACCTTTTTCAGTATCGCGGAAATGAACATTATTGTTAGAAGCAATTTTCACGAATGTCACAAAATTCCAGACTTTGTACATTTTTTTCTTGAAGTTCTGCTATGGCAAACAAGTCTACGTATAAATTTGCAACCCTATAAAATGTCGGGAAAACCGGGCAATAGAATATTATCAATTAAGTCGATTTTCACGGATGACACAAAATTCCCAACTTTGTGCAATTTTTTCCCAAAGTTCTGAAAAGGCTAACAAGTCGATCTATAAATTTGCAACCCTATAAAACGTCGGGTAAAACAGGGCAATATAATATTATCAATTAAGTCGATTTTCGCGGATTACACAAAGTTCCATACTTTGTGCCAATTTTTTCTTCAAATTCTGGAATGGCAAACAAGTCTACCTATAAATTTGCAACCCTATACACCGTCGGGAAAGCAGTGCAATGGAATATTGTCAATTGAGTCGATTTTTTTGAGTGACACTCTTTTGGCATGTTTTGTACACACTTGTTTACTTAATACCCATGAAGTCAAGTCTAAAACACTGAATTTTGATTGAAGTTTCTCAAATTGAGTAATTAGCACTTACCTATATTCTGAAACACTTAAATGAACTCTTTATAGCATTTTTTTTGCAAATTTCGACCTATTTTCCAATAAAATAATGGACTTTACATTGGAGAATACTGTACTTTGAATTCTTTAACATTTTACGAGATTTATTCCATAATTCTCTGAGAAACAGATAATAGACGAGATCACAAACTCACAAATTTGCTTCATATGTGCTTGAAGTTGAAATATAGTGATAAAATATTATGTATGCATGGTTTTTCCTAGAGGAATATTCTATTGCCTAGCTTTCCCGACATTCTATAGGGTTGCAAATTCATATGTAGACTTGTTTGCCATAGCAGAACTTTAAGAAAAAAATGCACAAAGTTTGTAATTTAGTGGCATTTGCGAAAATTGCTTCTAACAATATGTTCATTTCCGCCAATTCCGTGATACTGAAAAAGGTGCAAACTCAATTGGTGACTCAAAATTATGCCACCAAAGTTTGCAAAGCACGAAAACATAGTTTGCAATTTCGTGACCCCTAAAACTTTGCCCCTGACACTGTTCTTAGCTTTATCCATTATTTTTGGATGTTCCGTACACATGAAAAAGTTGCAAATTCAAAGCATGATATTACCAAATTTTTTTTTTAATTGCCAATTACAACGTAAACAAGGATTATTCGTATTTCCGGTTGAAAATTGCGTTGCAAATTTTACAAGGGATGCAGAAAAGAAGTTAGGGGATATACCTGCAATTTGCACAATGTTTGCAATTTTGTCCAGGGAGATATTGCTAATTAACGTTTTATGCGAATTTGAGTAATTTCCGGTCACCGGATGAGTGTGCAAATGTTTATATTTAGTCTTTACTGGATGCCTCAACATACGACAGTGCTAAAGAAATGTTTGTAATTAATGTGAATTGACGGTCTATTTTGACTGGCCTATATCTACTTGTCATATAAAAATGATTCGTTTCGCATAGATAAGCTGTCATGCAATATTCAATTGTAGAAAGAGAAGGACTGACGAGTGATGTTTGTTGAAGAAAGATGAACTATTGTCAAATGGTATCCCTTAGAGACGGATGAAATAATTGAAAAAATATAGGAATGTATTTAAAAACATCACTGGTTACTTGACATGTTTTTGGGTAACCTTCCACAGTCTGAAAATGAAAATATAATCAGGAAAATCTATTCATGATACATCTCAATTGACATCCGTCAGTTAAAAAAGCGAAAAAGACTCTGCGAGAAATAATCCAAATTATTAAAACAATTAAAGGAGATTTAGAAGATTTTGAGAACGGTGGCAGATATAGTCCCCGAAACGTCAAGCAAAAACTATATAGAGAAGTATCTTTTGAATTTTTTAATTTTTTTTTTCACAGGCAAATTCAGAAAACGGCAAGTTATTGACTAATTGAATCATTTTTCTATAGGAAATATAATTTGGTGAACGCAATAATTTATCGGGATGAACTAATTAGATTTTCCTGATTATATTTTCATTTTCAGACTGTGGAAGGTTACCCAAAAACATGTCAAGAAACGTTGTTCCTCCACAAAAACCACATTCATTCAATAATCACTGGTTATTTACAGGGATTTTTCGTTCTTGTAAACATCTTATACAAACACACAAAGCTTTTTCCCTGATGATGCTCCAGCTCAGTGACCATTCTTGTTCACCATATTATTGTAAATATTCCCAAAATTCGACAGAAAAATCTCCAACCTAAACCGACAAATTTTAATTTCCATATTTATTACTGAAGTAGAGTGCAGGTGTTATGGCAACGATTGAAAATGGAAACACATGATATATTGTAAGTAATTTCTGAAGTAATTTCACCAGCTACCATTAATTTTATTGATCTATGTCTGCTACAACGCTTGAAGTGCATCCCATTAGAAATACATGTAAAAGATCCCTCAATGCTAATAGACACCAGATTGGTCAGAAGAGTGGAAAGAGAAACTGAGAAATGTACTGTGAAGAGTTTCCACCGGAGTATAGTTCTACGAAAGGAGTAATAGGTTTAGAGTCTAATTTACATTTTGCGCACTAAGAGTGAATAAGGAGGATGTTTCGTCTACACGAATGATTTTGTTTATTTTATGCAGTTATGGAAATATTATCCTGCTGAAGAATTCTTTGAAGTTGGAATAGTTTAAGGTGATTTTTCCAGGTATAACATTCGTGAATTTATTGAAATTAATGAATCAGAAGAAATAACGACCATTCATTTGAATTTATTGTAGGAAAGTACGTTTTTGAGAATATTCAGTGAGATAATTTTTCTACCCAGCTAGATGAAAACTCTATCATTACATCTGAGATGTATACAAAACTAGTAAATGCACTGATCGGATATTGTTCAGAATTTTCGGTCGACAACCACATGTTTTACTGTGACTGTTTCGCATTTTCGCGCATAGATGGTGACATAAGTTGACATTACTAACATATGGTCTGTTCCCTTATTTCAACACCCTCTGTCGATTCTCAGACTGCTTTCACAATGATACGAAATACGCAAAAGTCATTTGACATTTTTAACCAATTGTAGAATTGTTTGCTTCTTATAGTCAGTATGCACTAAATCGATAATATACAGGGTGTTCCATAATTGAATGCTGATCCTCAAGGGCGATAATCCTTGGATGATTTAAAAAAAAATTCTTCATGTGAACATAGGTCCGCAACCGCTTCATTTCTGATATACAGGATGTTGAAATTTAACAAAAAAATCAGTTCTTCCCCAATATCTCTAAATTTTTTTTTTTTTTTCAATTTTGGTACTTGCAAAGAACGCATAAAAATAAAAAAAATTCATGATGAAGGATTTCTTAATTTTCATCAGTGGCGTCTCTGTTAACATGCCCTGTCATATTTTTTATCAAAATAATGATACGCCACTGTCTTTTTTTCCAAATAAATATTATTTTTGTAATGGTACTCTATCTTCTCATAAAAATGGTACCTTGCCTTTTTTCGTCCGGCGGACGGTTTTCGATTTAGAAAATAAAATACATTCATTTGCTTGTCTCTATTCGATGTTTTCTCTTAGTCTTAATTTCACAATTGTGGTAACCAAAGGATGTTGGCCGGAATTTTATGATTTTGTGGTAACTATTATTTAGTTTTTGTAATGAGTATTTTATGAGTATTTATTTTTAAAAACATAACTATTATGAACAAAAAATACCAAAATCAAATTAACTGTTCAAACTATCCGCCTCCTGCAAGTATGCACGCTCCAGCCCTCCTTCTCATTGATTCGGGTACTCTTTGGAAAATTCCTGGAGTATTCCTTATTGCTTCACAGGAAACTATTACGCGGTTTCGAAATTCTTCCTCAGTTAGAATTGGTTGACTGTACACCAAAGTCTTAACATGTCCCCAAGGAAAATAATCAAGACTGTTTAAGTCTGGGGATCTAGCTGGCCATGACTCTGTTTTCCCACGATCTATCCAGCGATTATGAAAGTTTTCGTTAACTGAATTTGAAACAGCTACCTCAATTGCTGGAATTCTTGCAGTCCGATGTGCTCCTTTCAAGTGATGATTTGGCTCAAAACTTCCTGTTCCACATTACCTTTAGTGGGTGCTTGAAATCGTTCGAGCATCAGGAACCATTATATTTGGGAAGCGCTCTTGATACAGTCGCCTGGCTTCATATGCGTTCCCGTCAGCAAGCCCATACAAGTAATGCCTGTCAGCTAATTCGGTATTTGTAAGATTTACTATTTTTTTTTTCAATAAACGAGTTTTTATAACGTAAATAATATCACGTAGCTGAAGAAGTGTCAAATTGTTTACGTTGAAAACAACGAAATGTGTTCTTAGCATACTAGATGTTTCTAGCCCACAAGATAATCCTACTTCTCTTCACGGCTGATTTCGCATAGGGACAAGCAAATGAATGCATTTTATTTTTTAACGCAAAAACCGTCCGCCGGACGAAAAAAAGGCAGGGGACCATTTTTATGAGAAGATAGAGGAAAATAACAAAAATAATATTCATTTGGGAAAAAAGACAGTGGCGTAACATTATTTTAATCAAAAGTATGACATGGCATGTTAACACTGATGAAAATCAAAAAATCCTTCATTATGGAAAAAATGTATTTTTATGCGTACTTTGCATGTACAAAAATTGAAAATGAAAGCCGAAGCGGCTCCTGAGATATTGGGGAAGAACTGATTTTTCTGTTAAATTTCAACATCCTGTATCTCAAAGATAAAGCGATTGCATACCTATGTTCATATGAAGAATTTCTCTTGAAATCATCCAAGGATTATCGCCCTTTAGGATCAGCATTCAATTGAGAAACACCTTTCAAGTTACAGGGAATGCTTGAGTAATTTGTCCTTAAATTAAAATTTCTTTCGAATTGGGCCAAAAAATAGTAGGTGCCATTTAGAAAATTTAGTTTTTCACACTATTTAATTACGACATTTGAAAATCGCCTGCGTCTATATATGCCCATATGGTATGAAGTGGGACTATCAGAAGTAAGCCTGGACTTCCAGCCTGTCACACAACCATTTTGTGTATCTGTATTTTCCCTTTTTTTCGGAGCTTTTCCACGATGATTATCAGTCATTTTCAGCAATCCTTTTTTTCCATATAAGTACACATTGTTCAAGAATTTTATTTTAAATGTATTGTTTTTATACTTCAGAGACCTGAAGATGAAACAATAAAGTTTCGAGAAGTCCACCATTTAAAATACCTTCTTCATTATTCTCTTCAATGAAGCGGTTTTGGAACATAGTTTCTTAACTAGTAAATGATTGCCTTACTTTTCGGATCTTTTTCATTATATCCAGATATTGCCCCGCACACAGCAATCCTTCCATATCGATTCATTTGATTCATAACAGAAAAACTCAGGTCTCCTCCTACCTGCAACATAAGAAAAAAATATAAGAGAGGTGGAGTTTGTGCCCGCGCCGTAGATTTTCGTTAACAAGTGTTTCGTATTAATATGTAATTTAATGACCAATCTCCTTATACAACGGAAAATCTACTTACATTATCAAAGTAACAATCGATTCCTTGTGGTGCAACTTTCTTCAGAGCCTCATCCACGCTCTGCGTTTTATAGTTGATGAAATGATCAAATCCCAATTCTTCAACGAGCCACTTTCCTTTCTCTTCAGATCCTGCTATACCGATTACGGTGCAATTGAGTATTTTGCATATTTGACCAACGATGTTTCCAACTGCGCCCGCGGCTCCAGATACTACAACTGTGTTTCCCGATTCAGGTTTCAGGACTTCTGTGACTCCAAAATAGGCTGTATTTCTGAAATGTGTCTCATATACAGGTTGTTCCATTATTTTATGACGATACTTCAGGTTCTTGAGAAACACACTTTGTATTAAGATGGAAACTCAACCTCATTTTTGAAATACATGACACAAATATCAATGAGTGATATTTAAAATATCCTCACACAACGTTTGATTTTGATATACCAGCAAGATATTCACCCTGTCATTCCTAATATGCCTAGTGCAAGCGAAACTGGCATTTCCCCAAAATCTGGCAATAAATACGGATCTTGAGTGAAGAGATGGCCTTTGACTGCTTTCCCATTTGATATCGTGTGACTCCTCCAATCAAAGTTTCCCATCACATATCCTCCAACAGGAAAATGGGGATGCTTACTTTTTGAAACTCTGAAAAAAAATCTGCTGTTGAAGTACTAGCACCCAAGTCTTGCTTAGAAATTCAGTTGTAATAATTCAATATATTCTTAGTGCGTGATTATTATTATACCATATTTAATTTTTCTGGAATGAATTGGTCGGGGGCACTCCTTGTTGCATATTGAGATGGAAATAGTATATTGTGCAACAGGTGGGGAAAGTTCAACTTTTCTCACGAGTGTGGAAGTGTGGAGCCTGAAGGGCGAGTGCCGCAAACAGAGAAAAAGTACTTTCCCCACATGTTGCACACTATAATTTTCCTACAACTGCACAAATTTGAAGAATACAAGTAATGTACCAATATTTATTTTTATGGTTAGCGAAACTGAAATAACATTAAAGTATCCTACCTCTTAACAGTTAAATAATTTATTTGAAATTATAGTTAATATTAAAATTTGTACAATTTTGTATGGTCAAATCAGGAATGTCATTTCTTTTTAGTACATTTTCTGTTATATTAATTGTGAAGTTGAAGGTTGATCATTCATATACGGTGCATTTTCTGTCTCCATTCCAGTAAAGAGTTCGAGTGGTTGTTCAATAGAGTTGTCGATTTTATTAGCAACGTTAATTTCATTTTCAATAGACTCCCCGATGTATCCTTCTGCCACGGTATTGGATTGCCATCCTCCATTACGCTTTAAGATTAATATGTCCCTTCCTGCATTAACTAAAATTGTTGCCGAAAAATGTCTGACTCAGTGACCTGTAAATAGACGGGGATTTGCAATTTTGAAAAAAATTGCAATTATCTTAGCCAAACTACCAAATTTGGTTAATGCCGACTACGTGTCTAATACATTTTCCTTGCTGGTAATTTATAAAGCATATATATATATATATATATACAGTGCTTCTCAAAAGTCCTTCCCCCCCTCTTATTTTTGGAACGATTATACATAAACAAGTGAATTTTGGAAACTGAATATTAAAGGTTGTAAACTTCCCTGCTAGTGATGATAGATGACGAAATCGTCAAAGATGACGTCACATATGTAAGGCCATTGTGAACAATAATTTTAAATGGAACCCTACGGCAAGCGACACCTCTTTTAGAAGGTATCGAAAAAACCTATTCAATGATACTAATTTTGTTTGTGTTTATGGCAGTTTTGGCAATTCGCTTTCATAGAACGCAAAGCTGTAATGAATTAAATCAGTTAATACTGAAATTCCAAATTCTGGATAGTTGTCAAATCAGCTGACGTTTTTGTTAGTCTCTCTAATTCGACGTTTTTGTAATTGTCCAAGTTTTTGTACATTTAATAATTTGTGTATTGTTGATCGAACGTTTAACTGTTATAGCAGCTTTTGGTACTTTAATATTTTTGTACAATTTAATGATTTGTTAAACTGTTTTGAGCCGAACGTTTAAGTGCTTCAAGAAGCAAAATGGTACGTGCTTCAGGTGATAAAGTAGCAGCGATCCTAATTCTTGGTGAAACTGGACAAAATATTCATGCAGCAGAACGCATTTTTAATGAGAGGTTTTCCGATCGCCCCGTTTCGAGGACTTATTTAAGGGAGCTTCTTCGTTAGTTTGAAACAACGGGTAGTATTAATGATGCGAAACGATCTGGCAGACCACAAATTTCTGATGAGAAAAAAATTTATATACTGGCAGAAGTAATAGTTAATCCTACTTCTTCAACAACTCACTTTGCATCTACCTGTGAAGTCAGTCGAAGTACAGTACACAGGGTGTTGAAAAAAAAACAAATTTCATCCATACAAATTAAAAAGGGTTTATCAACTCTCAGACGACGACCCAGACCGAAGACTAGAATTTTATGAAAATATGGAAACTAAAACTAACCAACAGCCAGACTATGTCAAAACAATTTGTTTTAGTGACGAAAGTACTTTCTATCTGAATGGAAATGTAAATACACAGAATATGAGGTATTGGAGTGACGCAAATCCTCACCTGTTTCGTGAAACACATACCCAATTTCCCCAGAAGGTAAATGTTTGGGCAGGTATCCTGGGAAACCACATCGTTGGGCCCCTTTTTCAAATACTAATTTAACTGGTGAGGTTTATCTGGGGCTGTTGCAAAACGCAATAGAACCGTTAATCCTTGAAAATTCGGAGGATAATCCAGATGAATTCGGCAATTTGGAAATAACATTCCAACAGGATGGTGCTCCTCCACACTATTACGGTGCAGTTAGACCGTATTTGGATGAGGACTATCGTGGTAGATGGATTGGACGACGAGGTTCAACGGAATGGCCAGCTCGATCACCGGACCTCACACCTTTGGATTCTTTTCTGTGGGGGTACCTTAAATCGAAGGTTTACGTCACTGAACCTGACAATATTGACGTTGAAAAGCAACGTATTGTTGCAGAATGTGAGGCTGTTTCCGCAGACACATTTGCAAAGGTACGAGAAGAGTTTAAAAATAGGATATTTCACTGTCAGGAAGTAAATGAAGGTCACTTCAAGCAATTTCTTCGAGTAGATACTGATTCTTAAATCTGTAATTTATATCATACTGAATGGAATTTAAATTTTAATGTTTACTAATGAGTCATTAAAACTGCCATAAACACAAACAAAATTAGTATCATTGAATGGGTTTTTTCAATACCTTTCAAAAGAGGTGTCGCTTGCCGTAGGGTTCTATTTAAAATTATTGGTCACAATGGCCTTGTGACGTCATCTTTGACGATTTCGTCATCTAACATCACTAGTAGGGAAGTTCACAACCTTAAATATTCGGTTTCCAAATTTCACTTGTTTATGTATAATCGTTCCAAAAATAAGAGGGGGGCAGGGAACTTTTGAGAAGCACTGTATATTATAAAATTCTTCTGTTACAGTAAACGTTCTTGGCGTTTTTGTTTTGGTGTTATCTAATTCCACCAGTAAAGCCGAATTTAAATCTTGTAAGTTATCGGTTTATAATTTCCACAACTTTTCTCTACGACATACCCCTGCTACTCCAATAGCCACTGTAACCTTCAAATGAAAATATCTGGTATGTTATCTGAAACTATTCTGTTACAGCAAAAGTACTTATATACGAGTATGCGTAATGAAATCGTTACATAACAAGTCCTTTGTTTAGATACCTGGGGCCATAAATATATCGCTGTATATAGTTTTCAATCGTGTTGAATCTTGAAATTAGGCGGCAATTTTTTTGGTAAAACTGATACCACAAACAAATCAAAACATCATATTGAGATTTTATTAATCACCCTCCTAGTAGAAAACAATATGATGTGACACATAATTTTTTTTCACATATTGATTTTCTTGTAGCTAGGTAATAAATAATGCCATCAATAATTTGATCACTCAAAAAAACTCACTAAGTAAGTAGAATAGAACCTGATCGATAAACGATGAATGAAATACCACCACTTATTGGTCTCGTGTACATTTGACAGATAGTCGACATTGGAGGTAAAACAATCTCATTTTTCCGATTTGTTTATGTTGGAGAGTTCAACATTTTTACCGATTTCAAAAAGAATTCAGTAGTTGGATTACATATGTTATTATTCAATTCATAGTTGATCATGCCTTCATATTGTGCTGTTGTGAAATGCAAGTTTTTTTTTCTCTTCAAACCTTGTTCTTGGTGAACATCATCTAAACTGGAATATTATTTTATCAGGTCCATTGTCACAATATTTCACTCGAAACACAATAAAAACAGTACAAATTTTGAATAAACGTTCTTTAACAAGCGGAAATGTGAAATTGTTTCACCTCCAATGTCGACCATCTGTCAAATGTGTACGAAACCAATTTGAGGTTAGGTTAGCGCAGACAATGATAAAACACAAGACTGATTAGAACGATTTTGTAACGCATCGGTTAGGTCACATTTCTTAAGCACCAAACGTAATTTCGACGTCCCCATGGCGTTGAAATGTTCTGAAACCAGAACATCCGAAAGATATAAATAAGACACATTGCTATAAATAAATCGCAGAGATGTTTTAAAGATGTCGTAATATTACGTCTCCATAACTTTTAAATTATGTTTTCTCAGTCACGGGTACAAGAATTGAACGTTAAGAAACCTCGCGGGTATGTTTCTTGTTCAGTGGGATTTTATTATGAAAACGGGATTGGAAACGACGATTCACCTTGCAACTTGTGATCCAATTAAAGGTATCCCCAGTGGTAATCTGACAGAATAGGCTCTCATATAGGGATCCACACTCAGATAGACGGCTTCAGCCAGAAATTCTGAAAAAATATATTTGTGTTACGCCTATGTCAAACGATACACGTTCTACAAGGTCAATGCGGATGGTGTTAGGTAAACTACAAGGAAACATGCTCGGCTGCCTTCGTACCTGGAAAGTATACTGAAATAAGTTCATAATGGGTCTAGACTGGTTGATTAGATCACTGAGAGATTCTTCTGGTAATTCTACGAACAAAATAGTGATGAAATCGAGAGAAAAATGTGGTTTCAAAGCAGCCCCAAACTACCGGAAACACCCGAGCGGTTTTCTGCCATTCACGCAATATGTGATGTTTTGACAATAAGTGATATGAATCAATGTAACCTAAATTTTTTATTTTAATTTACTGACCTCCATCCTTTATCTCTGGAAGTTCCTCTTCGATCAGCCTCAAATCAGTTTCTTTGGGATAGCCCTCGAAATATAGTTCGAAGATGAATACTTTGGCTTTCACCATTTTCGCCGAAAAATTACTGGTTGGTGAGAGTTCTAAATGTTGGAATTATGGAAATAACCCATTAACATATATGTGTTTGAACGAACGAAATGTTATTTCTTCTTATCTTTGTAGATACCCAGAACTAACACAGTTATAGAATGGAAAGATTAGTATTGTGTTGTCGAGTAAGATTTGTGGGCATATACGTAGATAGTGCTGTTAAAAAAGGGACAACACGTTGAAAAAAATAGTAACTCAGTGAACAATTGTTTTTGCTTCTTCTGACCTATACAGTGCGTCAAATTCAAAAGTTGCCATTGGGAATATCTCGGAATTAAAAAAAAATATAAAAAAATGCCCGAACCAGTTTGGTGGCAGGGTCGGGGAAACCAAAATAGCATATGAGCCAACCTCGATACTTTTAGTCTAAGAGCTGGCTATGTAAATAAAAAATTATTTATTTATATATCTCTTTTTGACGAACCAACAAGAGTTGGAGATTGGAGTAATCGCGAAACTATCAGTAGAATTGACTTCGTATTAACTAACGTGATCTTGCTTCATCGGATCATCACTCACAAACAATTATTTGGAAAAATAAAATGAAACCCAGATGACACATCCAATGGATATCCATTGGACATCCTCCATGAATTTTATGGATATACTATGGACATCCAATTATATCCAAAAGATATCTTATGGACATCCGATGGATGTCCAAAGTGGAACAACCTGTACATCCATAGAATATCCTTCAGGGATATCCATAAGATATCCTCCAGAGATGAAATAAATTTTGGAATTCCAGAGATTCAAAAGCTATCTGAAAGATTCCTTGAGAGATATTCTAAAGATATCCTTCGGGGATATCCATCGAAGATAAAATATAGTAATAGCAATGTGGAGGGAAATGAAATAATAATAGATATTGAACAAAATAAAATGTATTAATAAACTCTGGTATCTAAAAAATTCTCATAAACTTCGGAGTTATCAACAAATAAAATTTATATGTAAACTCTAAAATAAAAACAGAATATTAAATGCGGAATAATCAAAAAATGAAGTTAAAGAAAAAATAGAATGCTATTTTCTTCGTCCATCCAGGTGTTTCCTTTATTCTAGAAGATGACAGATGCCATTCTTTGGCCCTTCTCAGCCAAGCCTAGATGGCTTCTTCAGTAGCTTTTTTATTTTCCGTCGAATCACTGAGGTCAGCCGCTCCTGAAATGATATATTCACGGGTATAATTAACGTTGAAATTTACAAAAAAATATTGAGAAATATTATGCTTTCTTTTGAATTCGAATACTGATGATGATAATATATATACCACTGCCATAGTTTATCTCTCTCTTAATTGGTATACTATGATATATATATATATATATATATATATAGTATATAAATATAAGCATTTTACATAAACTTTCTTGAATTTTGCATTCTACTGAACTAGCGCTCTATGACAATACAAATTATCAAATAAATTGAACAACTGAATGGGCTTTTCACCTAGTGATAATTCAGCCAGTTTTAGTTGTCCACTTTATTTTTTTTGCTCCATACCAGCTATATTTGGAGGCGAACATATTAGTGAGCACGGAAGGAAGGCATCGTTCCACAGTCATATTTTTGAGATTTCATTTAGGTACCTAAAAAAAGAGTTCTAGAATAGAAAAACATACAACTTACCTACATAAGCTTTGAACTTTGATCCAGTTCCCAAATATTCTTCCGAAAGATTCATTTTTTCAGTGCAATCAATAGGAAAATGTTCGAATCTACTGATGAATCATCTTCATCACATGTCCACTGTTGTAGGCATTCACACCATTTTTAATCTGGGCACTGTGACATTTGAAAAACTCGTGTATTGTGGCAAATGTAACGAGGTGCTTTTCAGCATTTCTGAAAATATCGAAACTCAAACAGCAAACACATAAATGCATTGGAAATAATGGATTTTTATAGGTTATGTCCTTCTCGATTGATATTTACCTGTATTCGGCCAATATATAATTCCCTTTGGAAACAATCAATTGCTACAGATGAAAACCATTATGTCCAGACCAACAGGGTATCAAAAACGGAAGAAAATAAAAAAAACACGACTTTTGTTTGGATTCAGTGCTATGACTATGACCTTCGACCTTCCTCAACAAAATGACAGACGTCGCCAGTAATTATGCGTATAGTATGACCAGGCTGTCGCGGACACATGTATATCTGTTCTGTGGTCGCAGAGGGTCCCCGCGACAATATATTTTTGAAAAGGTGCAATTTGTGTATCTACGAGAATATTTACATTCATTTATGATTTCTTTGGATATCTCATGGCTATCCCTAGGATATCTTCTGAAGGATATCTATTCAAAATCAAGTAGAAAAACGAAACATGAGATTTTTCCAAAAAAATTGATCTATATGTACGAGCATGAAAGAAGCTCAGAAATTGACACAATAAAAATCAATCTTGCAATTTAAACTTATCCATATTTGCTCCGGATATCTAATGGCCATCCATATGATATCTTCTGAAGGATATCCATTTCAAATCCGTCGACGGATATCTTATGGATGTCCATTTCAAATCCAGGGATATCCCGACCAGAATTGGACATGAAATGGATATCCATAGGATATCCTGTGTTACCTGGGAAGATATCCCTACAAATATAAAGAACCAGACTGAAACCTACGAATCTAGAAAAATTAACGAATTCTCTATAGCTGATTTTGAGAAACTTCTAACCGGTGACAGGGAATTCCTAAAAAACTTTACTACCACAACATTTACCAATACCAATGAAGCTTCTAGTGTTGCCTGGGAACATTTTCATTGGTGCTCTGAGGCTGCATTTCCTAAATCAAATTATCAATAACAAAATAACACTCACTTCATTAAAATGGAAAATTGATGATCTCATGCACTTGAATCATTTGAAAAAACAGGAAAACTCTGAACATAGCAAGACCGTTTATAAGATAGCCAAAAAAGGTGTAGAAAATAAAATACGCCAGGAAAAAATAAATCATTTAATGAAAAAAGTGCAGGATTCTAATAATAAAACCAAAACTCTCTGGAATATTATGAAGCGAACTAATTTTTGCAAAATGTGTACATCATACATCGCTTCGTGGAAATTATCTGATGTTTCGTTTGGAATTGAATCTTTGGCTAATTTTGATAGCTTGAACATTCTTGGCCCTTTTCAATCTAGGTTTTTCTAAAAATAATTAAGCTATCCTGCTATCATGGTAAAATCTCCTAGTAAATTATTGCTCTTAGTTTTCTCATCGAATTTCGCATTAAACACAACGAATAAATTAGTATTTGTGGATATTTTTTTTTTAATGCAACCAGCAATTCACTAAATTTGGTGAGTCGACTTGTACATCATTCAAATATAATTGACCAGAAATTGTAGTACATACCGTAATTTTCTTCGCCACAGGATTGATGCTTCGTAGGGCTAACATATATACAGTGCTAGTCAAAAGTCCCCTCCCCCCCTTGTATCTTTTGAACGGGTATACTTATAATAATGAAATTTGGAGGGTGGAAATAAACGAATGTAGGCCATAACAGGTGACGCATAACAGGTGACGCAATAGTCATAAATGACGTCACAAGGCCACTGTGACCAATAATTTTAAATGTGACCCTATGGCAAGTGACAGCTCGTTTGAAAGGTATTGACAATACCTATTCAGTCATACTAATTTTGTTTGGGTTTCGGCTGATTTTGATTGATAAATTGAAGAAATACGAAAATTATAGTTTCGCATTTAATTAATAAAGATTTTAAAGTACGCCTCTGGTTAATTGTCAAAAAGGTTGACGTTTTTGAATTTTCTACTTGTCAAAAGTGTTTATACCTTGAAAATTTACCTAAGCTATTGTTTAACGAGACGTTTAAGTGTTTACATAGGCAAAATGGTACGTACTGTAGCCGACAAAGTAGCAGCTATCTTAATAATTGGTGAATGTAGAAACAATTTCCATGCAGCGGAACGACTGTTTAATGAGAGGTACCCCGATCACCCTATATCGAGGGTTTATTTGAGGGAGCTTCTTCGGAAGTTTGAAGCATCAGGTAGTGTTCAAGATGCCAAACGATCTGGTCGACCAACAATTAGTGATTACAAAAAAATTGACATAATTGGAGAAATGGTAGTAAACCCTACTTCTTCCACAGCCCAAGTTGCGTCTATCTGTGAAGTCAGTCAAAGGACAGTACATAGGGTGTTGGCTAAAAACAAATTTCATCCATACAAATTAAAAATGGTGCACCAACTTTCAGATGATGACCCCGACCGAAGACTAGAATTCTGTGAAACTATGTCCAATAAAATGAACCAACAACCAGGCTACATACAGACAATTTGTTTTAGTGACGAAAGTACTTTCTTTCTCAATGGAAATGTTAACACCCAAAATGTGAGGTATTGAGTGACACAAATCCTCACATCTTTCGTGAAAAACATACTCAATTTCCAGAAAAAGTAAATGTTTGGGCAGGTATTTTGGGAAACCACATAGTTGGCCTCTTTTCTCAATGCTAACTTAACCGGTGAATTGTATCTGGAGATGTTACAAAATGATATTGAGTCGTTAATTCTTGAAATTCTAGAAGATAATCCAGATGAATTCGACAACTTGGAAATAACGTTTCAACAAGATGGTGCTCCTGCACACTATTACGGTGCAGTAAGACGTTACCTAGATGAAGAATATCGTGGTAGATGGATTGGACGACGAGGTTCGATCGAATGGCCAGCTCGGTCACCGGACCTTACACCATTAGATTTTTTTCTATGGGGGTACTTGAAATCTAAGGTTTACGCTACAGCACCTGACAGTACTGCCATTCTGAAACAACGAATTGTTGAAGAATGTAGGGCAATTTCCGCTGACACACTGGGACGAGTACGACAAGAGTTTAGCAATAGGATGCATTACTGCCAGGAAGTAGATGGAGCACATTTTGAACACTTATTATAAGAACTGGTTCTTAAATCTTTATTAATTAAATGCGAAACTATAATTTTCGTATTTCTTCAATTTATCAATCAAAATCAGCCGAAACCCAAACAAAATTGGTATGACTGAATAGGTATTTTCAATACCTTTCAAACGAGCTGTCACTTGCCATAGGGTCCCATTTAAAATTATTGGTCACAGTGGCCTTGTGACGTCATTTATGACTATTGCGTCACCTGTTATGACCAGTTGAGAAGCCTACATCCGTTTATTTCCACCCTCCACATTTCATTATTATAAGTATACCCGTTCAAAAGATACGAGGGGGGGAGGGGACTTTTGACTAGCACTGTATAAAATTCTCTATTTTCACATTTGGCGGCGATTTGTCATCAGTCATGCACAATCCAGATGTTTCTAAATCGAAATGAACTATGGAGTAATTTATTGATATTGATTCGATATTTTTTAATAATAGTAAGGACGCTCTTAATTCGTTAATTCCAACGTTTGGTTGATATGTTACACCTTCTGACTTCTCCTTCAATTTTCTTAACATTTCCCTGTTTTGGTCAAATCAACTCTGCGCAACTATTTTTCTCTTGATGTTAGCAACAGTCTTCTTTTTATTACACGCTTTATATTAGCTTCACTTGTATGTTTGTTTGTTTGTTTGTTTGTAACCGACTCCTTTGGGCACGATTTTGACCCACTTCCAGACGTCCGAATGATGTGAAATTTGGCAGGTGTACATAATTCCGGTGACAGTGCATTAGGAAATTTTTGTGTGGGAAAAAAAACAAAATGGCGGCTCAAAAATGGTGAACGAGTTTTGTGATTAAGGTCTGATTCTATTCAAAATTGGTATGGGGGTTTTGGGGTCGAATATTAGGATTTTGTGAAATTGAAAATTGAAAATGGCGGCTTTAAATTGGGGCCGAGTTTTGTGATTATGATCTGATTCCATTCAAAATTGGTATGGGGGTTTTGGGGTCGAATATTATGATTCTTTGTGAAAATTGAAAAATCCAAAATGGGGCCGAGTTTTGTGATTATGATCTGATTCTATTCAAAATTGGTATGTGGGGTTTTGGGGTCGAATATTATGATTCTTCTGTAAAATTGAAGAATCAAGATGGTTTAAAATGGCAGCCGAGTTTTGTGATTATGTCTGATTCCATTCAAAATTGGTATGTGGGGGTTTTGGGGTCGAATATTATGATTCTCTTGTGAAAATTGGAAAAATCCTAAAATGGCGGCCGAGTTTTGTGATTATGGTCTGATTCTATTCAAAATTGGTATGTGGGGTTTTGGGGTCGAATATTATGATTCTTTGTAAAATTGAAAATTCAAGATGGCGGCTTTAAAATGGGGCCGAGTTTTGTGATTATGATCTGATTCCATTCAAAATTGGTATGTGGGGTTTTGGGGTCGAATATTATGATTCTCTTGTGAAAATTGAAAATTCAAAATGGTGGCCGAGTTTTGTGATTATGATCTGATTCTATTCAAAATTGGTATGTGAGGGTTTTTAGGGTCGAATATTATGATTCTTCTGTAAAAATTGAAGAATTCAAGATGGCGGCTTTAAAATGGCAGCCGAGTTTTGTGATTATGGTCTGATTCCATTCAAAATTGGTATGTGGGGGTTTTTGGGGTCGAATATTATGATTCTCTTGTGAAAATTGAAAAATTCAAAATGGCGGCCGAATTTTGTGATTATGGTCTGATTCTATTCAAAATTATTATGTGGGGATTTTGGGGGTCGAATATTATGATTCTTTTGTGAAAATTGAAAAATTCAAGATGGCGGCTTTAAAATGGCGGCCGAATTTCGTGATTATCATCTGATTCTATTCAAAATTGGTATGGGGGGGTTTTTGGGGTCGAATATTGGGATTCTTCTGTGAAAATTGGAAAATTCAAGATGGCGGCCGAGTTTTGTGATTATGGTCTGATTCTATTCAAAATTGGTATGTGGGGGTTTTTGGGGTCGAATATTATGATTCTTCTGTAAAAATTGAAGAATTCAAGATGGCGGCTTTAAAATGGCAGCCGAGTTTTGTGATTATGGTCTGATTCCATTCAAAATTGGTATGTGGGGGTTTTTGGGGTCGAATATTATGATTCTCTTGTAAAAATTGAAGAATTCAAGATGGCGGCTTTAAAATGGCGCCGAGTTTTGTGATTATGATCTGATTCCATTCAAAATTGGTATGTGGGGGTTTTTGGGGTCGAATATTATGATTCTCTTGTGAAAATTGAAAAATTCAAAATGGCGGCCGAATTTTGGGATTATGGTCTGATTCTATTCAAAATTGGTATGTGGGAGTTTTTGGGGTCGGAGATTATGATCACCTAATTTGATAAGATTATTCCATTTTTTAATTTGCAAGAAAATAATTGAAATAATAGTTCAAAAAAAACTAAAATAACACGCTTCTATAAATAAACCACACTAAAAAGTAGGAAATAAATAATAGTTTAAAAAAACTAAAATCACGCTTCTATAGAAAAACAGACTAAAAATATAGATAATGGGAAAAAAAATCATTTTATTTAAAAAAAGCGTGGGGTTCATGGTATCAATAATTATATAGTACATCACACACCTGAGGCACTAAAGTAAGAAATGTTTCAGATCACAGGTAATTGTTGGCCGATGCGATACCATGCACCCCACGCTTTTTTTTAAATAAAATAATTTTTTTTTTATATTCTATTTTTTTAGTCTGGTTTTATATAAAAGCGTGTTTTTTAGTTTTTTTAAACTATTATTTATTTATTATCAGAATCGAATTTTTGAGCATCTGTATGACATGTTCCAAATTCAATTTTTTTCTCATATTCAATAACGATACATCGCCAATGTTCTGAGAGCAAACTGCACTGTATCTTGAACAACTAAATGCGAGCGATCGTTGGATTGCGACGTTGCCAACAGTCCAGTAATGGCTTAATTGCTGTGTCACGCATGCTAGTTGCGTTTCTGAGTCTACAATTCCCTTAAAAAAGATCACACTAGTTCAGCGTTTGAACATGTATCGCGTCGCGCTACAATCGAACCTAATTTTTGACACTGTTTGTAGCACGACAAATACCTTAATTGATACTTCATACGTTAAACTTCCTGAATCCAGAATTTCAACTGTTTTGTAATTTTTGTGAGATTTTGGTGATTTTTTTTTCTATTTAATGGATTATACGTCTACGAATAGCTAGCGATAAAAATTTTTGAAATATGAAGTACCCCACGCTTTTTTAACAACAACTTATTATTTTCAACTAGTTCATCATCTATGTCACTCATGTTCACGAAACTGTTGACAAATATATTGATAAATTGTCAAGAATGCAGTTCAAATCACAATGAGTAGATGACTCAAACGCTAGAAAAACCGTTGGTTGTGTAAACGTGCATGTGGTAACGTAGGACGCTAGTTCAATGCGGCGGAAAAATTTCCGTCGGCTCCAGTGGTACTCGACGGCTGCAAATCTACCGCCGACGTCGAATTGACCGGTCGTTTTTTTCCGTCTGAGGCGCAATTTACACAGAACGGGTGCGTGGTGGTGGTTGTACGCACGCTCGGACGAAAAAGATGACCAGGATATGTTGGACCTTGTGAATTTAGCTAACATATAATGGGAAAGGAAATACTGGGTATTTTTTTCTATGCCTGGTTTGGTGCACTTCTATTACAGTAATCCGATCGTCTATAGTAGTATAAAGTTGCATACAGGTGCACTTATTCGCAGAACTCTATATTACATTGGAAATCTGGGTCATCATGGTATAAAAATTATCTGATATAAAGGAATACTTTTGGAACATGGAATAGAATGTCAACAGAAAGTTGCGAGTTGGACTCTGCGAATGAGAAAATTACCAATCATTCCAGTCGCTCAACAATAATTTCCCATATAGCCAAGGTAGTCCAACAAGCTGATCAAATCTAGTGGTCCAAGTAGTGGAAAAATAAGATCTGCAGCTACGATAACGGCATCGACTCCTGAAACGATTACCGATTCAAGGCACTGTACTTTCAATCATTGTGTTTTCTAATAATTTAATAAAATAAACAATTGTCATTTTTCGAGCATTTGTCTGACGAATATAATTTGACATAATATTCTGACAGCTGAATTTTGTCTGTTTGATATACTGGAGCATTATTACCTTAGAGAAAAAGCACTCCACATCTACATGAAAAATCCCTCGCTCTAAAGCGCCCTGGATTTTTATCTGTGCAGATATGTCTTGCTATCGCTAGGCAACAGTGCTTTCGTATATTATATTGCCAACATTTTCTGTAGGCAAAATATTAGATCTTGTTATATATTATTTATGAAAAGTTTTATTGACTCATTTCTCATATGCCATAGAGAGCGAATATTTTTCAAGTACTCCCTTTCACAAATTCATAGTGCGAAAATCCCATTCCGTAACGAAAACTTGTGCAGAATCAGTTATTTCATTGACTATTTCCCTCATACTATGATCTGTCAGCATTTTTCAAATTTGACCAGTACTGTCAAAACGACAGCGCCAAAATTTGCAAATCATCCCTTGGGTTTTTTATTGGACAATATCTCTTATAAACATATTTTCGTAATTTATTTTCGTGGTTAATACAAAAGAACTCTGGACATTGTAGCGTTTGGATTTACCTAGAGTAGGGTTAGCGCGTTTCTGCTGTCTGCGCCAAGATGTCGCCAACAATCCGAATGTCCACCGGACAAGATAATATTTGATTTTAGAGTTGAATGTTCATCTTGTTGGATGTGTACACTCCCACAGGAGTTCCATATAAAATGATAATGGGAATTCTCATTCATTCACTAAGTACAGTCACTGGATGTGAGATGATACAATTTTCAGTTCATTTGTTTTGTTTGAACGCTTTCTACAAGTGTTTATCTGCTGACACATGTATATAGTATTTTCTCGGCTCTTAAAGTGGTTTCAACTACTCGAACGTTGTATTTCGGAAGGAGATGCCGATTGTCAAGAGTTTGATAATCTTGGGTTTCGCCTCGGAAATACATCGAGGATGTTTTTGATATTTCCACGATTGTGATCGTCCCTCCGTGTGGGGTAAGTTCAAGGACATTTATTCATTTGAAAGAGACTTAACTTTCTTTCTTTTTTTGTTTGAATAGGGTTTTTGGATGGAGTCCATTTTCGTGTTTTCATGGACTGGGTCACGAACATCCTCGTGATTCGAAATGTTGGAATGGACTTTGTAGTTTACAAGCTCTGCTTTATAGTTTTGAGAGCATAGTAGCTCACTGGGAATTAGCAGCTCGATTTTGTTGGAAGAATCATTTATGGGCTTTTCAAGGATTCAGGTTTACGGTGAACTTATGATGACGTCGTAGTTTGCAATGCCAGCATTGTAGTTTGGATGTCTAACTTCCGAAGAAATTGTTGGTGAACACTTTCAACTTTTCACCAAGATACGAGGGGTATGCAGAAATTTCATCAGTACACAGCTCAGCAGTTCTAGTGTTGATCAAACTGAACAGCGTAGAACACATGGTGGGAGTGGTACTATCGCACCATAGATTCAGGCCTGTTAACCATTTATTTTTATTTCTTCATCATATGATTTACCTACATTTTCTTTGCATATTACACATTTTATGTAAGGCACGTACAGTAATGAACGTTAGCTAACTACTAGTCAAATATCTCACTTAGCCACAGGTATCGACTTGATGAACATTACTTTTTAATTTGTGCATTATACAGAGTCATGAATCTGCACAGTCCATTTTCACCATGTATGTTTGTATATCATTTGTACATATTTGAGTTTCAATATATGGGGTTTAAGTGAGGTATTGTTTTACTTCAAGAGAGTCTCAACATTTGTAATTGTTGTGTGCAAATGTGTTGAAAATTGATGTTTTATATTTACAAATATTTGATAATTTCAGCTATATTTACTATCCTTGTTTTCTCGAGTCAGACAAGGTTTTGAACTCAGTTAAATTTGTATTATTGGCTTGAGTGGCGCCCAAATTAACTTCTTTTTAGTAGGATACTGACTGAACTGATTTAACCCCGACCGCGTGACTCACCGACTACCATAGCTAACGGGAACGTAACATTTCTCCCACAGGGTAGGGAAAATGGTTACAACATATGTCAGATGTCTAAAAACCCTGGTGAATGAACTGATTCGATATTGTTTAGATTTTTGAGGGGACACCACCTGTTACTTCAACAGAGCTTCTTTCTCTGTGGTAGATGGCGCCGTCCAAAAATGTTTGTCTATATTCTCGCTTAATGTCAGAACTTAATTTCTGACATCTGCAGCATCTTATATTTTCAGTGTTTTGTCGGTATCTATGCGTTTTCCATCTCTTTGATATGAAATCTTGCTTAGCTTATTCCTGAGCTAGTTCTTTAAAAAAAACACTCGTTCATCAGTTCATTAGTGCGCGAGGAATTGTTTATTTTCAGGTAGTGTAGTGGGTAAGGATACTTTTTGTAGAATGGGCCACATTTGCATTTTGTGTGTACAGTATAAAGCCGCAGATTCGAATTTTCGCCTGTATTTAGTACCAAAAGTAAGTACCTACAAATCTTGACGAATTGACTAATAATGATATTTCTATAGTTCATTATATTGTATGCATTGAATTTTATATTTTCTGCAATTTAATGACAATTTCATTTCCAATTCTCCGTCTGTCAAAATGCAGTTAACCTCAAATTCAAATCGTACAAAATACGAAAAACAACACGACAGTGCTTTCTTTATGCAATATTCGGGGGCTTCTAATTCTGGCTTTGCTATTGGTGAAGTTTGACAGATGTCTCTTTTAAACCAATAGCAAAGCTAGAATTGTATCCCGCGCACAGTTAGCCTCAAAAAGAAATCTGAGTAAATAAATATACCCTGTTACCGAATTGAAACTAAATCGAAATTGGCGCCATCTGACACGCTAGTAATCTCTATTATCAAGTAGGCCAAGTGTCGCCAAGTCGATCCCAAACTTCTACAGGTATAAGTGCAAGCACCAGGGTTTTTATACATCTTAATCATATGTTTGTCATCTGACGTTAAATTTTTGAAATTGTCAAAATGAGTAGTTTTGGTACAAGTTCATTTCAACAAATTCAGACTAATATTTTAATATAACAACAAAAAATACAGTTACTTCCAAAAACTCAATTTGGAGACAATTTGAGAAGTTCTCCAGTGAAAGGAATTATGAATTTCGCGCTGATACACAAGTGAGCACTCTATACAACATTTTAACGGACTACGCAAATAACATGAAGACATCTAATGGTGAGGACTCTGAAGGAAGTTGCATAAAAAGTATATGGGATACAATAGCAAAGATGTTACAGGAATATTATTTTGAACATTTCAATATCATGTTTAATCCTTTTTCTGACATTATTTTCAAGGATGTACGGAATACTAAAATCGCGAACAGAGTTCTAATGCATCATTGAAAGAAGAAGTGTATGGGATGGCAGTTGCATGGGATGAAGATAATCCTGAAGGATTACAAAAAAAAGTACTATACTAGCCTGGAGAGGTGCGACGGTGTCCAGTGCAAAAAGCAATACTTTCAAAACGAATATACAAACGACGGTATACCAACTGGAAGAACAGAGAACAACCCAATATTTTCCAAAATAAGTTGAGAGGGAGAAAGGAGACTCCACGATAGAAAGTGGCTCGTTACAAATGAAAATGCTCCTGATGTTTGTTCAGTGCGTTTGTTGAAAAAACTTTTTGATAAGCGCCAAGCGCACGTAACTACAGATCATCTTTTTCTGGGAGCCAAAATGGCATGGGATAGTCCAAAATCAGTTGGGTGGTATCAGCATGTTCCTATTGGAAAAAATTAAATATCAAAATGGACAGCCGTATCCGCTAAAAAAATTGCTATCGATATAAAAACTAGAAAAATCACCAATCATTCTCATCTCTCATGGAGAACACACAATAATAAAAATTTCCGGACACTCAAGCGTGAATTCCATTCCGCCCTATCTACACCTCAATAGTGAGCATCACAAGAGCCTCATAAAAAATATTAGAAAAAGTCCACCTGGATCTGGAGCATCTTATGATTTTACCTCTGGAAGCTTCCTGTCCAGGTCTGAGGAAGAGATGTCTACCATGCTCGTTTCTCAACCACCGGCAACTAATCCTAGTCATTCTGTTATCAACCAGAATTGTACTTTTCTTTGTACAAATTTCTATTCTAATCCTAATACGTAATTGAAAGTACCAAAAAACATTATTATTGATCTGAAGATTGTTGGTTGTAACTTCCCTCGACAAATTGAATGACAAAATCTCTCGCTTTCGGATCGAGATTTAATCATGCAATTTGCCTCGGGATATTACTCAAGCAACAATCTTTCGATGAAAAATTTTTCCGGCAAAATAAGTTTGAAAGTGTTAATAAAATGAATGAAAAGGAATTAACAGGATTCTAATGAAATTACTCTGAAAGTAATTAACAATATAACTCCTGAATACTTAAAGAGAAGGAATCAAAATAACAAAATGTGATTTACACTTCCTCAACCCAATTGACATAAACATTGAATAAAATGAGAAATGGCTGTTGTTATTCCATATCCTGAGTTTCCCAACAAACAACTCCATTGTTTTATTTAGATGTGTTACGAATGCGTTATTTATTTTACACTTTGACGAGTGCTTTCCCCACGTTCCCACCACTCAACATGTCAGTGAAAGCTTCGAACATATTTTCGAAGCCATTCGTGATTGTTTCTCGATACTTCAGTCGTCCCTGTTCAATCCACTGCAGATTTTGATTTGTGGCTTCCATTCTTCTATCCTGCCATCTCGTCACTATGAATCCTTCCATTCTGAGCTGCCGAAAGGTTACCGGAAATTGGATAAGAACATCTAAAAAAAAAAACATTGTAAGTGTAAATTATTATATTAAAAATATGAATTATTGCCTATGAAATGATTGTTTCAAATGTACTTTGATTTCACTGCAAATCAACGTTCTACAAGATCAGATTAAAAAAATAATCAATAAAAAACCTGCATTCATAGACAGAAGTCTGTGACATATCGATAGCCAGCTATATTTCATCAAAAATTAGGGAAAGCTTATTCTCAAGACACTATCGACTATAAATACCTATACAATAGGTGTATGTTGGTCGAATATCCATGAAAAACAACTAGTTTCCTGGTTAATGCCTCGACGGACGTTGAATGTACTTCCTAGAAGGTACTTTACGAATGTTTGTTGCGAAATAGATAAATATTAACCACTCCACTCAGGCCTGTGGAAAGGTTTCGGGGTATTTGCCCCTCAAAAGTACAGGGTGGGTCAAGCAGACGGTGATTAATGTCTGCGGTACCTGGCTGAAAATTAAAAATCCATCCACTTCAAAGCATTCGCTGAGATTAAATTAGCGGAATGGACAACTCCATTGGAGTCCGCCATTCTGGAGCTGCCATCTTCAATTTATGAATTTTTACAAAAAACAATAATCTTCGACTCAAATCATAATCTCCGACCCCAAAAACCCTAACATACCGATTTTAAATAGAGACTGTCCATAATGACAAAATTCTTCAACCATATTGAAGCCGCCATCTTGAATTTATGAATTTTGACAATAAATTCATAATCTCCGACCCCAAGAACCTCCACATACCAATTTTGAATAAAATCGGACCATAATTACAAAATTCGTCCGCGATCTCGAATTTATGAATTCTGACAAGAAAATCACTATCTCCGACCCCGAAATCCCATACATACCAATTTTGAAGGACCATAATCACAGTGATCGTCCGCTATCTTGGAGCCGGCCGCAATTTTGATCCTGTGAATTTTCACAAAAAATCCATAATCTCCGACTCCGATAAAACCCACATGCAAATTTTTCCTAGAATTGGACCATAATCACATATCGTCGGCCATATTGGAGCCGCCAATTTGATTTCATGAATGTTGATAAAACATTATTGATCTTCGACCCAGAAAACCTGCACATCCCGATTTTGAATCGAATCGGACCATAAACACAAATCTCGTCCGCCGTCTTGGAGGTGCCATTTTGTTTTTTTTCTCCAACAAATGATGTATTGTCACGGAAACTATGAACACCTGCCAAATTTCACGTTAATCGGACAACTAGAAGTGGGTCAAATTTAACTTGTAAGATTTCGTTATAAACATCGGGACAGGGGAAAGTAAATAAAAGCCAATAAAAGGAGATGTCCTTGATTTTTCTTACCTTTTTGCCCGTTCTCATTATAACCAGAAATAGCTCCACAGCATGCAATCCGTCCAAAATGATTCATTTGATAAATGACGGTGGAACTGATATCACCACCAACCTAAAAAAAAAAAATATGACGTGGACAATCGGTAAGGTGGATTTCTTTATTGAATCTGGATTTTTTTTTTTATTTGATGCGGCCGACCGATACATTTCACTTAATGATTTTACCTAAACTGAATCTACAAAACCACGTTACATGTTTCGCTATACACAAGAAGATACTAGTTGTAAAAGCTATTGTGTAGCCAAGGCCGTACCCAGAGAAATATTTCGGGGGGGGGGGTTGGTTCTAAAGTAAATAATGCAACACACACATTTTTTTTTCACCTTATTCCAGATAAATTTTACAGATTTGGGGGGGTTTAACCCCCTCTAAAACCCCCCTTGGGTACGGCCTCGTGTATAGCAAAACACATATCGTGGTTTTGTCAACCCAGTTTAGTGAAAATTATTCAATGAAGTGGGAATCTTTTGTTTGATTCCATTGGAAAAGCCAAACAGCATTTCTAATTTAATATAAATCTCTTGTTCTATGTTCCAAAGTTTTGGTAAATCATCTTGAACTAACTTTTCTATGTTATTTGAATGAAATCAGAAGAAAAAGTATTACTCAAATAGTTTCTTTACTATTCGATTCAAAGATATAGAAGAAAATTGGTCTAAAACACTTCTGAAAATACAAAAGTCCACTAATCTAGAAAGAGGAATAGGTAGCTCGTGACGTCATCATCCTCACTATTCGTGTATTTCTCTTTAAAGAGTACGGGTAGCTTTAAACGGGCATATTATTGAAAAATCGTGAAAACAAAATTATTCAAATAAGTTGCAATATATTTGAAAATTGTTTTTAGATAAAAATTCTATTTTTAAGCGTAGAAATGCGCTAACTCACTCAAATCATTGATATTATTATTTATTAACTTCTTTAGGTAAAATATAGAGGCAGAAAGTAAAAACTGAGTTGATAAATTACGTAAACTGTTACTAGTTTATGTGTTACTGTGGAAATAAGATTACAATCAGGAAGTAAAATATCATATAGAGAAATAATAATAAGTACAGAATCATTGATTTGTTTGATAATATGTACAGGCTGTTCATAAAATCAGATGTGAAATCATCTGCGACTGAAAGATAAACTTTAGTCACTATCTTCCATAGTTCAAGATAACCTCTTGGGGAGTATCCATGTTGAAAAGGGAAACATTCTCAATTGAATATTGAATAGAAATATTCTTTGAAAATGGAGAAATTCACCACAATAGTGAAGTTATTGTCAGTAATATCTAGCAAAGAACAACTATTTTCCTGGCAAAAGCCACGCTTTACATTGAACTACATCTTATTTAACACTAGATGTTTGCACAACATAGAAATATACACATATTAATATATATATATATATATATATATATATATATATATATATATATATATATAAATATATATATATATATATATATTTTTGTGAATTTTTTCTTGAACCATGTAAATGTATCATAGGGGTATTTTCTTGGGGATTGGTTCTGTATAAAAAGGTAACATAACCCCACCACTTTATATCTTTAAAATGTACTTATATTGTTAAAATTCTATTATAGACTTGAAAAAGCCTGGAGGCTTCCAGGAGAAACGTCGTCGCAAAAAATTAAAAAACACAGATTCTATACTGGGTTTTATTTATATTTATACAGAACCAATCCCCAAGAAAATACCCCTATGATATATATATATATATATATATATATATATATATATATATATATATATATATATAACAAAGAACAATATTTTCCTGGCAAAAGCCACGCTTTACATTGAACTACATCTTATTTAACACTAGATGTTTGCACAACATAGAAATATACACATATTAATATATATATATATATATATGTCTATATATATATATATATATATATGTATATATATATATATATATATATATATATATATATATATATATATATATATATAATATATATATATATATATATATATATATATAAATATATATATATATATATATATATATTATTTTATGAAAGTTGTTAATTATATCATGGGGTGTATATAAAAAAAAAGTATGTTTTATTTCTGTTTGGAAAATTAGGAATACACTAGTTCGAGTACCTCTGTACGTAGCAAGCTAGTGTCAATTAATCGATTTTTGATTTTTTTAACTTTTTATTTGCTTTAGTATAATTTGAGACTGAGGTAGCTGTGGATTTTTTTTCTAAAGCCTTATTCATGAGAGGCATTTTGAGATTATTTTGTTTAGTTTTGTTATATTTGTGTTCTATTCTCGGTTATTTGTGAATTGATTTGAAAGATTTTATATAAGTATGCATAAAGAGGAGCTGTACTGGATCAAATATATTTGTTTGAGGTTAAGTCCTTTTTTTAAAATTATTTCTAGAATAATTTTTTGTGTTACAATCAGTTCATTATGTGTTTTGTTGTCTAATATATCTCTTGAGACTTTGAAACGATGAATTAGAAATTCAATCTCTTTTATTACATAGTTTATATGGAATTCCCATTTGAGTTGATTATCTGTAATGATCCCAACATATTTAAATGTTCTACAGTCAGTGGAAAGATCGGAAACATTGAGAGAAGTGAAAGATGGTTAGTACCGCGCAGAAGCATACATTGGTAGGTAGTATGTTTTGCCAAAATGTATTATGAGAAAACCAGTTCTCGATATTTCCAAGATCTATTTCTGCTTTATTTTTCTTGGGAAGACCATGCAGTGTCCCCATAAAAATGTCTTTATCATCGGCATATGTGAATATTTTTCCTTTTGTTGAGATTGACAACAAATAATTGGGAACAGAATTGGGTCCAAGATGGTTTCCTGGGGCACACTATATTCTATATTCTTGGACTCGCTTTTGTGTTCCATAATTTTCACGCATCGTTTTCTCTTCCTCTTCCTCTTCTACCTACGTTTTCAAGTGATTTGAGAAGGAGTGGGTGGCTAACCGTGTCAAATGCCTTTGACAGGTCTATGATGACACATAGTGCTGCCTTCTTGTTATCCAGAGCAGAGTACATTTCAGTCGTATGTATTGTGATCTGAGAAATGCCAAATTATCCTTATTGAAAATGACATTGTAATAGCCCAATCATTTAGCCCATAATGAATGACTTAGTGAAAAATATTAATTCTTGAGATCTCCAGATTAAAACCGTTTCCTTGGTGGTTCAATGCCTCTAAAACAAAAGCACACAAGTATATGGACAGTACTTACTTGAGATTCAATCTCCATATCGATTCATTTCGAAATATAAAATACCTTATGGCGGGGCCAATCGGAAAGGTAGATTTCAGAATGTATCTATTGATTCTGAAATTTCAAGCAATAGAGGTCAGAGAGAGGGTAGATTCAGTTATATCTATGCGATAGAATGTATTCTTTCGATAACAGAGGATATCGTCGAAATATTCTATTAAATTATACACATTATAAACTTGATAGGTTTCTGTTCTCTTTCTGAATGAGCTTTCTGAATTTCTATCACAAAATAATTTTCAAATATATTCCAACTTATTTGAATAATTTTGTTTTCATGACTTTTCAATAATATGCCCGTTTGATTAATTCAATATATTTGATAGCTATATCTACGGAAATCCTTTATTTGAAGGAATATAAAGTAACGACTCACGTTATCGAAATAGCAGTCTATTCCCTTCGGTGCCACTTCCCGCAGAGTTTCCTCCAAATCAGCGGTTTTGTAATTGATATAATTGTCAAAACCAAGTTCCTCCACCAGCCATTTCCCTTTTTCTTCGGATCCTGTTATTCCTATGACTCTGCATCCTTTAATTTTGGCTATTTGACCAACAATGCTGCCCACTGCGCCTGCTGCTCCTGATACAACGACGGTTTCACCAATTCTCGGTTGACAAATCTCTAAGAGTCCGAAATATGCAGTTTCGCTGTAACATAATGTTACGCTATTCTACTGAAAAATATTTCCAATACAACTCAACTAATAAATATCTATAATGTAATAATTTACTCTCATATATCTTGTAATATCAACATTTGGGGCTGTTCCAGCAATTCCAACAGGATATTTGTGTGACAACCTGGTATTCAACCCATTGATAGACTTCGTTATGAAGAGCTCTACCTGTGAATTTCAGTTTCTCAAACCGACCAGATCGTTCCGAAAAATATTTTGTTTCGATTCATTCGCTCATTTTCTCGATGCATTCGTTTAATATATTTTTCTCGAAAACTGCGTTTTTGAACCTATTAACTCCTATAGACTTCATTATAAAGAGCTCTACCTGTGAATTTCAGTTTTCCAAACCGACAAGATCGTTCCGAAATTTTTTTTTTTTCGATGCATTGTTCCTTTTTTTTCGAAAACTGTTTTTTGTGACAACCTCGTATTCAACCCATTGATAGACTTCGTTATGAACAGCTCTACCTGTGAATTTCAGTTTTTCAAACCGACAAGATCGTTCCGAAAATAATTTTTTTTCGATGCCTTTGTTCATTATGTTTTATTGAAACCTGTTTTCTGTGACAACCTGGTATTCTACCCTATAATAGACTTCATTATGAAGAGCTCTACCTAATATAGAAAAACTTCATTGTAATAATCAAAAATAATTAAAAAAACATAAAGGAATCATCAATAATAATCTGAAAATAAATTTTATCATAATGTTGAAAAAGTTATAATATGAATTTTAATTTTTCAAACAGAGGTATCATTCCGAAAAAAAATTTTTTCGATGCTACCGCTCATTTTCTTGATGCATCCGTTCATTATATTTTTTTGAAAACTGTATATATATATATATATATATATATATATCAATGCTAAAGTGAAAAACAACCTAACCATAGGACATAGTTAACCACACCAGATGGTACCACTGTCTCAGTTGGCACCCTGGAAGTCATAAATATTACTTGACATGCGTCACTGTCATGTACAACTGTCTAATTTGAAATTTAATTCCTAACCTGTCAGTTTGATTCCAACCACATGGTTGATGACATTTGAATAAATTTTATTGTATAATTTATAACATAAAAGTGTGGTAATGAACATTAGTCATTCATCTGTTTTTTACATTTCTCATTACTTAGTACCATAATGTCAAAAGACAATATTTTACTTAACATCGTGTCATCCAATCTCACCTAAGTTGAAAGTATTATTAATTCACTGAATGATAATCTCTCATATGTGTAATATTTCAAATTGTAGTTCCCTGATGATGGAATGAAATTAACTCCGAAAGCTTGGACAAACTTACAAGAGTTTTTTTTTGACATAGCTGCATTCCTCACTATTAACTAGTTTATATCCTAACTAGTCATATATATATATATATATATATATATATATATATATATATATATATATTTATATATGAAATGCACAAAATTATAGAGGTGACACCTATAATTTATGGGGTGAAGCTTAGACCTAATTCAATGACACGAAATTTCGTGCACATTAATAGGTCACCAACAGATGTCAGTATAGGCCAATCCACCACACCAAATGTCGTACTCCCAGTGCGTTCAGGGTAACGCAAAACAAAGAAAGAGAGATTTGTTATGATTCCAAGAAAGCCACCATCCGCCTACAGCTGTTTCATGGTTTCTCAACCATCAGTACGGCTTCTGGTCTTTCTCAAAATCATACCAAATCTCTCAGAGTGCTAATACCTACCGGCAAGTATGAAAATGTGAAATGCACAAAATTATAGAGGTGACACCTTTAATTTGTGGGGTGAAGCTCAGACCTACCGAATATTATTCCATTTTTGAAATCTGCTCATAATTCTCAACAATTTTCTCTAATACACTTTACTCCTAAATTCAATTGTTTTCGAAATATTAACGTTTGAAAAGTGTCATTTTGGTCATTTCAAACCCAACCAAAAACACTAGTGTTGCTTTCAATCAAGTTTGCATTGGAAAAATCGTTGTCTTGGTAACATCTTGTTTACTGCCAAACTAAACAGGTAACTGTCAAATAGTCCGTTGAGCGCCTAAATCCTTTTATAAAAAGTGTGATCATGGCTAGTAGTTTAGAAGATAAATTTGAAGCAGTTTTGATATTTGGAGAAGCTGGAAGAAATTATCATCTAGCAGTCCGTATGTTTAATGATAGAATCCTATTTCAAGGTCATATTTGCGCAAACTTTTAAATAAGCTTCAAGCAACTGGTACGCTGAAAGATGCTCCAAGATCAGGAAGACCGCCTCTTTCAGACGATAAAAGAGGTAGAAATTGTTGCTGAAATGGTAATCAATCCGACTCAGTCGACGTCTGCAGTTGCTGAATCCTGTGGAGTAAGTTCAAACAGTGTCCAAAGAGTTTTAAAAAAAAGAAAAGTTTCTTCCCTATGAAATGAAAATCCTGCATGCTCTCACGGAGGATGATCCAGACCGGAGAGTTGAATTTTGTGAGTGGTTAACAAGAACAATTGAAGGAGAACGGGGCTTCCTTAAATGTGTATGTTTCGCAGACGAATGCACGTTTTTTCAATGGAAAAGTCAACAAACAGAATGTACGATACTGAGGCGATACTAATCCGCATATTTTTAGAGAGGGACATACCCAGTTTTCTTGAAAGGTGAATGTTTGGGCGGGGATTTTGGGCAATCGCGTTGTTGGACCGATTTTCATCAGAGGCAATCTTACAGGAGTTCTTTACAGAAATCTTTTAGAAACTGAAATTGTACCTCTAATAACACAAATTGTATTAAACAATCGGAAAGAGTTTGAAAATCGTGAAATCATATTTCAGCAGGATGGGGCACCTACCCATTTCGATCGCACGGCTAGAGAGTTCCTCGATACAAACTTTCCTGGGCGATGGTTAGGTCGCAGGAGAGCCACCCAGATCTCCAAATCTTACACCTCTAGATTTTTTCTTTTGGGGGTATCTGAAGTCCAAAAACCTACGCCACTGAATGCCAAACAATAGGAGAGTTGTAACGCAGAATAATAGATACATGTGAAGAAATAGATGAACAGACTTTCAACAACGTGAGAGAAGCTATTTATAATAGGGCACTTTATTGTCAAGATTTGGGAGAGGGTCACATTGAACATTTGATGAAATAATTGTTGGAGTTGGATAAAAGTGTTATTCAAAAATAAATTATAATTTTTTAGTTAACTAATTTGTTTTGATTGTGAATTTGCAGAACATATTCGTAAGCTTCGAGATTTTCCGGTAAGCGGTTCTGTTTATCCTTAATAAACGCTCTTTACGCCTCTCATTATTCGAATTCATTAAGAGATGTAACTACAAATTAATAACAACGTTTAGTTAGCAAAATGTTTTACCGGAAGTGACCAAAATCCATACTTCATTTTAAACCGAAATGTCACTTTTCAAACGTTAATATTTAGAAAATAATTGAATTTAGGAGTGAAGTGTATCAGAGAAAACGGTTGAGAATTATGAGCAGATGTCGAAAATGGAATAATATACGGGGTGTTCTATTTAAAAAATTATTGAAGATGTCGCTTAGCTGCCATTTTTTAACTTTTAGCTGTGATCTGAAAAATGGAAAATTAGGTTTTTATCTCCTATGTGAGCCCTTCAAATTCCGTTGCGATATACCAGGTGGTTCAAAAATTAGTAGGGCTGTGGCTGTGATTTCGAATCTGTATAGTGTTTCTAATTCTAAACAGCTATTCCAAATAATTACTTTGGATAAAGTTTATTCTTGATCAAAAGTACTATTTTTTGTTCTCCAATGTACACCGTTTGGAAATTTACAATTTTGACAACTTAAATGCAAGGTTTTTGCATTGCACCAATTTTCATCGGGAATACAATTTTCTGACAGACATTAAAAAAAGTTTCCCATATGGTCCCAACTTTTTGAAACTCACTGTATATATGAAGGTAATACAATATTTCAGTTTCACTCAATTCAAGATATCGGATTAACTCGAAATCAACACTCATTGTGAATGTAGAATTGATAAAATGAGAATATAGGTGAAGAACAAAATGATCACAATTTGGAATATTGTATAGCGTTACTCTTTGGTCAATTTCCTCAATATATTCCAAGTTCTTGTTTTGAAAAAAAATAAAAATCACCCAGGCATTCCCAATACTCCAAGGCCAAGTGACAGGGGTTGTTTTCCAAAATCTGGCAAGATGCGAGGCTCCCCGAATTGTCCATCAGAAATGGTGTGGGTTCTCCATCCAAATTGTGCGATCACATACTTTTCAGTAGGAAATTTAGAATGCTTGCTTTCCGTAATCCTGAGGAAAATGAACGATTGAGAAAGATGAAGGAAAAAACGAAATCTTGCTCGAAGCTTATTTTTCATGTACGAATACTATTTATTGTCATTCTTCGAGAATAAAAACCTCAAACAATTCGACATGAATACTCACTTAGCAATCTGTGAACCCAGAAAAGTAGATCCTAATGGTAAACTCCTGGAATATGGCCTCATGTACGGATCCACGCTGAGATAAACTGCTTCTGCCAGGAAATCTGTGGATTCAATGAATAAGTTTTCACCTCTGGAGTCTAGTGCTACTTTGAAATCATTCAAACTGATATTCAAAGGCTCCCAGCATTGTCGGATGAGAACAGATAATTGACTCTCTGATTTTCGGCCAACGTTCCGTTTATTTAACGTGTAAACTTCATCAGACAACTATTTGTATAAGCCAAAAAATTTAAGAGACGGTTAGTTAGTTAGTCATACATATAAGTTAGCAAGGTAGTTATTCAAACATATAATATTTATATGGAATATCTATTAACTAGGTAAGCTGAATGCTGAATACATGTTGGCAGTGTTCCTAGGTACATGTGATTTTAGTAAAAAGTTTAAGGGACGGCAAGTTAGTTAGTCATACATGTAAGTTAGCAAGTTAGTTAAACATATAATATTTATATGGAATATCTATTTACTAGGTAAGCTGAATGCTGAATATATGTTGGCAGTGTTACATGTGATTTTAGTTTTTTTATCATTCTATGTATAACTTGCCGTCTTTTCAACTTTTTTGTTTTCAAAGTTCCATCTCTTACATTTTCACAACTAGTTGTTCTTTCAGGCCCTGATGAAGATAATGCGTTTAATAAACGAAACGTTGGCCGAAAATTAGAGTCAGTTATTTGTCTTCATCCGACAATCCTGTTAGCCTTCAATTCTCAAGGAAACAATTTCACTTGAATACATTGATATTATACAAATTAGAATCAGAGAAAAAATAGTAATCCGCCTATGAAAACATCGAACTAACCGTTATCATTGAGGTCTGGCAACTCTTCTTCCACAAGTTCCAAGTCAGAATCTTTCGGAAATCCGTCGAAATGTTTTCTCAGGACAAACTTTTTTGCTATAACCATCTTTATGGAACACTTTCAAGACTGAAATGGAAATGATTCTCATCTTATCTTAGCCCAATATACTCGATAAGAATATCAGATTCGGTTGCGTTATCAAAAATTGTCACTTCACAAAACAATATCGATAATCGAAACGACCTATATCTTTCATTCTCACGGGAAACGGGTTACACTGATAGGAAACCTGAAATGGGTTTCTCAATAATATCAACAGTGTTGCACCAAAATTCCGTCACATGAAAAGGGAAAACTATGGGAGACTCAGGAATACGGATAAATGAATCCTAAAAATTTCGAAAAATGGCAATTCTTCCTGTTTCTTTGACATAATCCCCATGAATATGGCAGACAATTTTTGTGATTATGGTCTGATTCTATTCAAAATTGGTATGTGGGGGTTTTTGGGGTCGAAGATTTTTTTACAAACTTTCATTTTTAGTTTCACCTGTCCCGGTGTCTGTCCGTCTGTGTGTCTGTCTATCTGTAATCAAATCTCGGAAGTTGAATTTGACCCACTTTTAATCGTCCGATTGATTTGAAATTTGGCAGGTCTACATAATTCCGGTGACAATGCATTATGAAATTTTTGTTGTAAAAAAAACTTTATGGCGGCTCCAATATGACAAACAATTTTTGTGATTATGGTCCGATTCCATTCAAAATTGGTATCTAGGTGTTTTTGGGGTCGGAGATTATGATTTTTCTTGTAAAAATTCAATAATAAATTAGATAGAAATTACTAAACTAGTTATTCCACATCATAAATACAAAAAATATTAAACGAAAAAAACATTGAAAATAAGCTTCTATTAGTTGTTAGTAATCTAGGTTATTCTGTGAGTAACAGATTCACAAGCTTGCCGTGGATACAAAATGGGTAATCTTGCGCGTTACTCACATACTAACCCAGATCAAATAATGAAATACATTATTTTGTCCTTTTTAGTGCATTTGTATAATGAAAGCTCGCCTTCAAATATTTTTTTTTTTATAATTTTTATTTACTGCGGAATCAATATTAGACGACTATGATCGAGAGATATGTTATGTTTGTTACACATTTCTCTAAATGAACCACCTTTCTTCAATTGATGCAAAGTATTTGTCCAAACTCTTCTTCAAAAAATACCCCCATATCTATAATTATTCGTTTGCAAAATAAACACAAGTTGTGAATTCACTATTCCTTTATTATTTTTATCCACATTGAAATGTTTGATAGGAATAGTCACAATAATTTCAATAATCTCAAAATTTTTGCCATAGTCTTCCGGTCTAAAACAACCTTTCAAGGAAATAATCAACTGTGAAGAAAGAAAGAAAATAAACCTTCAGTCTTAATGATAATTGAGCTCCTAAACTAATGTGAGTAACTAATTTTGAGTCGGCGCCAAACAAACAATTATCGAAGATCATTATAATACTTTGGAGAAGTAATCAAAACGCCGCTGTGCATCTCGCTGCCATAATTTTACGTTTTACCTAATTCAATTGCTAGTTTGTTTGTTTCGCGCCGAATCAAAATTAGTTACTCACATTATTTTAGGAGCACAATTATCATTAAGACTAAAGAAGTTTATTTTATTTTTTGCTATATAGTTGATTTTTTTGGTCCGTTTAATTTTTTGTTAAAAAGTTTTCATTTTTAAATTTTTTGTAGCTGAAATCTACTAATTACTACCTACTTAATTTCTTATTACTTCCAAAATACTTACTTACCTAGCTTACTTCGACTATTTACTGTCAAATAATATGATAATCTACTGTATTTATTGTTATATAATATACATTATTTTTGAAAGTTCTGGTTAGTTGATTTTATCACTTTGTATGTGATTCCATATTTTCGTAGAATGTAATTATTGTGACGGATGCAGGAGAATCTGTCAATGTCAACTACATATGTGTGCCAATGTTCACAAGTGAAAAATCAATCATTCCCTATTTTACTACCCATAGGGGTGGATCATTCCATTCCGAATTGAAATATGATCAACTATAAGGTATAACCTGACTAATGAATAAAGAATCATCCAAATCGGAAAATCCTCTACAATGTTATGCCTGATAGAATCGGTTAACGGACCAAAATTCAGAGGCTGAACGACCAGTATCCTCCATTTTGCTTCCCTTAGGGATGGATTTTTTGTTCAAATTCAAATGAGACCAACTTCGAAGTACACCCTATCCAACGAAAAAAGAATCATTGGAATCGAACTGCTCTGTAAAAAGTTATGCGTGATCATACATAATGCTGGACGGAGGGCTATGTACATTTGGTAACATTTAATATATTCTTACTACAAATCTCCTGTTAAAATCATTCTTTGTTTGGTTGAGTTTCACAATTAATAACGTTCCCGAATCTTCAATATCATCTAATGTAACCTGGCTGATTTAAAAAATTCGATAAGCTCCTGCAATCCCAAATACAACAACATCCTTGGCCATTGAATAAACTTAATCGGGAGCATTATTTAAAAAATCACTAAGGTAAAAGCATAATATTCCGCCGTAGTTAAGGTTTTTTTGAGTTTGAGTTCAAATATTAGAAAAACAGATTTAGTTATATCATGCTTGGCATTTTTAGGAAGTGAAATGATATGTTCTGAAATATAGGCATATATTTTTTTTACATAATATAATGTCTTTTTTGGTTAATATATATTTATTTTTTTAAATGTCAAAATCTCCTATTTCCGACGTAAATTTTGACTTTGACCTAATTCCGATCTAAGAGGTACCTAATTCCGACACATTTTTTTTTTGTATTTTCTTTTATTTAAAATATGTTGTAATTAACACAAAAACATTAAATACGAGGAAAATATGCAGAACGATATATTTCTTAAAGTAATAAAGATATTACAACATTAAAAAATAATCCTTTTATGATAAAAAAAACACAAATTTGTAACAACTCAAAAGTATTTAAGTAATAAGTACTGGTAATGTGTACCTAAGTATTTCATTGAGAAGAATATTGCACTTTTAGTCCATATCTTTTATCTCAGGAACAGAGTAAAATCCTCTCTTATTTATAAGACGAGGTACTTATACGAAACAATTTCATCTTCTTCGTACCAGATGACATCCTCAATGAGTTGGCCATCCCCAATGTATCCCAATTCGTTCCAAGGCCTCAATAAAAATTTGGTTTTGTCTCTGTCAATAACTTGTCAGGAAAATATTTATTTTCATATATAATAATCACGTAATCATATTTTGATAACCGCATTCACTTTCTACTTGTTCGTCTTTTGCTTTGTCTGAATTCATTGTAATATCTTCTGATTTTTCTTCTAACTGTTCTTTTCCGGTCGCTTACGTTCTCATGTTCTCTATCAATTTGTGTTTCTTCTGCTTGCGGTTGTTCTTGGTTTATTTGTTCTTGGTCTACTTCTTTTGTAGGTGCCATTTTGCTGAAAATAAAAAAAAAGAAGTACTCGAGTATCAAAATGTTTATTTATTCATTTATTCAGTTGTTCATTCGTTCATTCGTTCATTCGTTCATTCGTTCATTCGTTCATTCGTTCATTCGTTCATTCATTCATTCGTTCATTCGTTCATTCGTTCATTCGTTCATTTGTTCATTCGTTCATTCGTTCATTCGTTCATTCGTTCCTTCGTTCCTTCTTTCATTCATTCATTTCATTCTTCATTCGTTCGTTCGTTCGTTCGTTCGTTCATTCGTTCATTCGTTCTTCGTTCTTCTTTCATTCATTCATTCGTTCATTCATTTTCTTCGTTCATTCATTCATTCATTCGTTCGTTCGTTCGTTCGTTCATTCGTTCGTTCATTCGTTCATTCGTTCATTCGTTCATTCGTTCATTCATTCATTCATTCATTCATTCATTCATTCATTCATTCATTCATTCATTCATTCATTCATTCATTCATTACATTCTTCATTCATTCATTCATTCATTCATTCATTCATTCATTCATTCATTCATTCATTCATTCATTCATTCATTCATTCATTCATTCATTCCCTTCATTCATTCATTCATTCATTTCATCATTCATCATTCACTCATTCATTCATTCATTCCATTCATTCATTTCATTCATTCATTCATTCATTCATTCATTCATTCATTCATTCATTCATTCATTCATTCATTCTTCATTCATTCATTCATTCATTCATTCATTCATTCATTCATTCATTCATTCATTCATTCATTCATTCATTCATTCATTCATTCATTTCATTCATTCATTTCATTTCATTCATTTATTCATTCATGCATCCTATTCATTTTCATCATTCATTTATTTATCCCATTCATTCATTTAGGCATACAAAGGCCCAATATACAATTAAACAAAATATTTTGAAATTAAAATATTAAACTACTTACTCATCTAGGATAAGCCCATTTAGGCGGAAAGACCTCCTGGACCATAAAAAGCGGATGCTTATGCCGACGTATTTTTAAGGTTCTGTCAGATTTGTGTCAATAATTATTTTGAAAAAAAACAAATAAAAATAAAATTTTAAACTTACTTTTTACCTAAATCAAGAATGTTTTCACTTTAGAAGAGTTTTTTTTTAGTTTTATTGAACATTCAAAGTTTGTTGTGGGTACAGCTATTATTAAAGAAAAATCCTCTTGGGACACATTCTTTTAACATAAAAAACTTAGTTTTCTAGTGAAATCATACGAGTATTTTGCTCCTAGCATATATTAAGGCCTAATTTACAGTTTAAAAAATTTTTTTTTCCCAATTGCAGTTCAAATAGGTTTAAAATTTGATTTGAATACAACAGGAGAGAATCCTTATTTTGACGTATTACGGCGACATTAGCTCTGGTAACAAAAACGGGCCCTTATTCCAACGTATTTTTTTGAACGTATTTGTTAAAGTTTGTGTCAAAATAATAAACCAAAACCAATAAAAATTCATTTTTAAAACCATTTCCTTGACATAAAAGAAAAATGCAATCCGCTTGGGTGAACAAAACTTTTAATTTTCAAAATATTTTTAATCACTTTAATCCATCTACTTACCAAAATGGAGACGTTTTTCCACTCACTGTGACAACAGACAGACCCAATCGGAATTAAATGCAAACTAGATCCAAACGAGAGTGGCTTACCCCACCACTTTGGCACTGTTGCGCAATCTAAAAAATTCTGTAACGGATACATTTGATCGCGTTCAGATATTCGTTGCCAGTTTAAAGAAATTGACTGACAAAGTTTGCCTTATGAAATAGGGCGGGATTAGGGCTCGATTCTGCATACGTCGGAATATGGTGCTTTTACCTTAATTTGTGTACTCGCAAAAATCGCAGCTTTCTGCCTGTTCCATTTTGTTTCAGAAATGTAATTGGTTTGAAATATTTTGAAATGTCTACATTATTATTGGATTATAACATACTTTTAATCATTGAATAATTTGACCACACTGTTGATGGCTTTTGTTGTTGTGCCAGTTCCGAAAAATAAGCCAATAACACCGTCTCCGAGAAAGAACTTCATGTCTTTTTCATCTTCCATTCCATAAATCTTGAATACGCGGTTTCGTAAATTTTCCGCGATTTAGCTGGCAATAATTTTTGTAACGCTACTTTCGCTTCATCTACTTACTCCGGTGGAGTCAGAGAAAATTTGGAATCAGACATTTTTCAACTTTATATTACACAAAGTAACTACTGAACAACCACTAAGTTCGCAATTTTTAACCGACGAAACCAAAAAGGAGGAGGTTCTCTAGTCGACGCGTTTATTTTTTTTATGTATGATCACGCATAACTTTTTACTGAGACGTCCGATTCCGAAGTTGGTCCCATTTAAATTTAAAAGATAAAATCCACCCCTGAGGGTAGCAAAATGGAGGATATTGATCACTTACCCTCTGAATTCTGGTCCGTTAACCGATTCTATCAGGCATAACTTTGTACTGGGTTCTTCGATTTGGAAGATTTTTTTTAATCAGATAGGGTATACGTCATAGTTGATCATATCTGGATTTCGAATGGAACTATTCACCCTTACGGGTAGAAAAATGGGGAATAATTGATTTTTCACTTGTGAATATTGGCACACATATTCTTGTCATTATTTTTGTTCTCCTATATCCGTCACAATCAGTATATTCTATGAGAGGATGGGATGATATACGGAGTAATGAAATAAACTAACCAGAACAACAAAAATAATGTATATTACAACAAATAGTAAAAGTAGATAATCATATTATTTAACTGGTAACCGACCTTACGGTAAGTAAGTATTTTGGAAGTAACCAAAAAACAAGTAGGTAGTAATTAGTAGATTTCAGCCACAAAAAGTTGAAAAATAAAAACTTTTTAACAATGATTTAAACCGACGAAATACGGAACTGAAAAGTAGAAAATAAAATAAACCTTCTTAGTCTCAATAACTAAGCTCCTAAACTAATTTGAGTAACTGATTTTTAGTCAGCGCCTAACGAACAATCAACGAAAATAATTAAATTACTTCAAAAAACAAATATCAGAATGTCACCGCGCAACTCGATGGCGTCATTTTACGCCTTATCTAATTAATTTTCTTGTTTGTTTGGCGCCGACTCAAAATTAGTTACTAACATTAGTTTAGGAGCTTAGTTATTGAGACTAAGAAGGTTTATTTTATTTTTCACCTTTCAGTTCCGTATTTCGTCGGTTTAATTTTTTGTTAGTAAATCAAATGACAGAATTAAATTGACATATATTTGATTACTTTAAACGTTTTCTTAGCAGCGCAGGTCTAATAGTCGGAGATAATACCATAAGTGCTTTAAAAATTACCGATAATTCTGATTATTTTTTTTTGTTCTTTGTTGAAAAAAATTATTGAGTGCAGTTTTAAAAAAACACGTTTTTTTCAGAATTATTTGGTTAATTTTCAAAGCACGAATGGTATTCGGTAGAAAATTTCAAGAATACAAATAGATTCATATTATTCATTGTTATAGTTGATACTACAATTATTGGGAGTGATATTGTAAACATTTGTATTTGTCCGTAACTGAAGTTGAACTAGACATTTTAACACATGAGTGAAATTTTCGCTATAAGTACAACAGCCTACCAGTTTGAAAATTCAAATTTCACCTCGATAATTTTCTGACTCTAATATATTGTAATAATATGTTTTTTCAATATTAAATCGTCGTTTTTCCCGTGATAGAAAAAAATTGTGTATTATACTCGGGAGAAATAATAAAAATTGAAAATTAAGATCAGATGATCAAACTTCTAGGTCGAAACTAAATGCAAATTTTGCTTCTTATTTAAAATAAATTGATAAGTCATTACTTTTCAATTGCAAATTAAATGTTTTAATTAACTATAATCCTTAGCTCTCGGTTTTTTGACAACACAACCTCGAACTAAAATCTAGTGCTGTTTTCCCTTGTATAGTGAATAACTATTATTATTATTTATTGATGTATTATAATTTCTGCTTGTTTCTCACACGTTCCGGAAGTTCTTCATGTACAATATATCAGAATTCCCGATTCACAAACGGAAAGGAAGAAAAAACAATACAATTCGGAATCCTTGACCGATTTCTCACACTTGAAAAGTGACCTAATAAAACCCAACCCTCAAGACGAAGTTCCGAGTCGTTGTCCCGCAACTGAGTGCAATCGACCCTTCTCTACATTAAACTCCTTCCTAGGAAACGAGTTTTTCAGACCAGTGAAGTGTAAAAAAGTTGTCCGAAGCTGGCGATAAAGTAGAACTAACACTTTTTATCGAGCTTGTCCGAAATCTATTTAACGTCCTAACTTGTCCGAGAAAATATTGTAAGGGATTTTTTAGTCCTTAATGGTCGGCCAATAATGTTGTTTTTGCAGGAGGGTTGCGACAGGGTCGATTTATCTATGTTTTATGGTATCTGGGGTCGTGCTCGAAATCTGGAAGATAACATAATATGTAATTGGGTAATCATTGACGCATTAATTGATTCAATGACTCTTCGTTGGAGTTAACTAAAAAACCATGTTCAAACTCTTCCTAAGAATGGAAATATCCACCGTAATGATTGTAAACCTTCATTCACAAGTCATTAAAAATTGAGAACCTAAATATTTCTATACTGTTAAGGTTTTTAGGTGGACACCAGAATCCAGAGATCTGCTGTCTAGAAATGGTCCAGTTGAAATATCTTTTTCTGCAGCCGTCTCGAAAATAAAATTTTCGGTATGATTTATTAAATCGAAAGTACCCTTTACACAAATGGTACCGATAGTAGCTATTTTCGGGACGATTTTTTCCACTTGTTACTTTCGGGGTGATTTTGGGTATCTACGTAGGCGGCTTTGACAATAATATGAACATTGTATTTTATTATGACAGCGCTTGTCATGTAACATTGGTGTGTTTTTTCGCTTTTCAAATCCAAAAAATGGAAATTAGTAGTGAAAGTGAGGCTGAAATGATTCCACATGAGATTAGTGAACCTGCTAAAGCGGCAACTTATGAATTTCTACCGGTGGTAGTAGTAGAACTAGTACTTTATTTAAAATAGGTAAGCCTAATGTACAAACTTCTTGATTACACATAAAAAGAATTAACATCATATGTATCCATATATAAAAATAAAAATATCACTAGCAATTGGTAGCAATGCAGGACAAGACAGTAACAGATTCAGAACCCTATACCAATAATAATACTCAAATAATATTAACAGATACCTAGGATGATTTTCCTACGAAGATGTTATAAACTCTCCAATACAATATGTCTAACAATCATAGAGTTTTTATTTACTCTGATAATGATGACTTAAAAGAAGATAAAGATACTGATGATTTTATATTTATAGGCAGTTTATTGAATTCATTAAACCCTTTGAAAAATAGCGATCTCATGCACATACTAGAATTCGTTCTGTGAATATGGAAATCAGCTCTCATTCTTGTGTTATAGTTATGAATTTCATAATTTCTTATCGAGAATTCGTTGAATAAGGAAGGTAGTAGGCCTTTGTTCAATTTAGAAATGAAAGTCATACTCATGTAAAATAAACGCGAACTACCTGAAAACCATCCAACAACAATTTGATTGGAGTATATCTATCACATTTCAGTATCAATCTCATTCCTTTATTTTGTAGCTTTTTGAGTTGAGAAATTCGGGTTCGGTTAAACAAGTAAATTATTAGTCTCCGTACTGATGAGGGCCAAGAAGCCTGAAACCGGTATGCGGATTGTTAGGTGAACACGACATAAATTAAACATAATCGAGCTTATCAGAAAGAAACATTTGCATTCAATGTCCATTGATATTATATGGAAGTATGCATGGATTTTCAGGTGAATATCATTCAACGTTCTGCGTGGTATTTGCCAGGAAAGTGTTGTTTTCACCTGAGATCTACCTTTCTCTGGTTCAATTTATATTGAATCTTTATGTGAAGAAAACCGTTTAAATTCGATTTTCTATTCATTCCACTTCACATGGCACTTATCTCTCACTATATGCTAGACGGGCTTGCCACTCCTACTGAGAAGGAATCTTTTATTTAGAAACCTATCGAGGTGGAGATTTTCGGAGTGTTTCTTTCTGTCACTAGGTACCGCCAGTTAAAGTTTATCTTTTCCGGCGTACCTATAGGGTTAAAGATCGATGATGGTTTGTTTACGTTGTGTCTCACTTCAGCAGAGTTCTTGGGCCTTTGGCTGGTTGACTACTCCGTACTGATGAGGGCCAAAAGCCTGAAACCGGTATGCGGATTGTTAGGTGAACACGACATAAATTAAACATAATCGAGCTTATCAGAAAGAATCATTTGTTTTCAATGTCCTTTGATATTATATGGAAGTATGCATTGATTTTCAGGTGAATATCATTCAACGTTCTGCGTGGTATTTGCTAGGAAAGTAGTTGTTTTTCACCTGAGATCTACCTTTCTCTGGTTCAATTTTATATTTAATCCTTTATGTGAAGAAAACCGTTTAAATTCGATTTTTCTATTCATTCCACTTCACATGGCACTTATCTCTCTTATCTCTCTTATCTCTCAAGTAAATTATTGTTGCGCAATAGTCAAAGTCAGGTTTTATAATGGAATTATATGGTAAAGTCAAGAGAGAGGTATGAATTGGTCTACAATTCATTTCAGAAATGGAGCAATGATAGAAATGTGCGTACTATAAATAAACAAGTGATTCTTGAATATTTAATGGGAAAATCTAAAATCTTAAAGACAGCAAGCCTTTGGACCAATTACTCGATGCTTAAGTCCAAAATTAATATTAAAAAGAATATAGATATAAGCCGCTATCGCAAAGTTATTGCTTTCCTTAAAAGAAAATCCATTGGCTATAAACCAAAAAAAACAAAAGTATTGGATGAAGAAGAAATAGATCATTTCTTATCAGAAGCTGGAGATATTATCTACCTAATGACAGAGGTAATATAATTAAATCTAATTCCTCTTCTTCCTCATGATTATATTTTTTTATTTTAGTTTGCATTAATAATTGGTTTGGCAGACGCTGATCGTCGTGAAGAGTTCTGTAAAATGAATTTGGATGATATAAAGATAAGAGAACCATGTTAGTGATTAAAATTCCTAATTATAAAACGAATATGGATAGAACCTTTGTCGTCATTGGAGAAAATAATATTTCTTTATACAGAAAATATTTGTCATCACGTCAAGCAAACACACCACATCGTAGATTATTAGTTCATTATAAAAACGGGAAATGTTCTATACAACATATTGGTTTTCACACGATTGGAAAAATCGCCTGCACAATTGCTGGATTTCTTAAATTACCGAATCACAAAGAATACTCCGGGCACTGTTTAAGCAGGAGCTCAGCCACTTTACTCACTGAGAGTGGTGGTAGTATAACCAACTTGGAAAGACACGGAGGATGAAAATCAATCAATGTAGCAGAAGGATTCATAGAAAATTTTCTAAGAAACAAAATTCACATAGCTTCACAGATTGAAAAGGGCCGTGACGAAATTAATATCTCGAAAACTAGTACAATTACTGATGCGTCTTATTCTAATTTCAACACTGCCACTTCTGTTAATATCCCTAATAATATTAATATAAGTAATTGTCATAATTGTGTTATTAATATGCAGAAGTAATGTGATCATAAGAGTGGTTGTTATATGTAATTGTCTATATAAAGTTCATACGTTATTATCCAACGATACCCTTTTTATCATACAAAACGACTACAGAAAAAATAATGTACTTAACACGATCCAAAAGTGATTATACGGGACTCACCAAAATTCGTGATAAACATTTAACCAAATCCCTCAATCGTAGTTTGATTCCTATTAATAATACCAAGAAATATTGTTTTATTCCTTATGTAGGCAAAGTTTCTCTTGATAACTTGAATATTTTTAGACGTTTCGGTAATGATATCAATTGTTCTTCCTACACTGTGAATCCGAGTTCCAAAACGATAGTTGATACTGAAGGTATAGTACCTCTCGCCAACAAATCAGGTGTCTACAGAATTTCTTGATAACAACCTGATTGGGTTGCCCAATATGTCGGACAGAGTGGTAAAAAAATCAAAACAAGAGTCTTGGAACATGTTAAACTAATTGAAAGTTCTAGAAACCCACACATAGATGAATTTGCTAACCATATTCTTGATTACCATCACAGCTTTGATATTGATACTGATTTAGATATTTTGCACGTTTGCCAAAAAGGTTCTCTACTCAATTTTCTTAAAATTTTTGAAATCTATTCTGCTATTAACAATCCGAATGTTGTTTCTCTTAACGAACAAGTACAATTTGATTGCAAAAAGTTTTTCAATTCCCTTTGGTTTAGATATATTTCTTGCCTTGATCTCCGATAAACCGATTGTACTATGTCATTGTAGATCTGTTGGTTTGGACAGGTGTTATTCTGGTTGTCTCTATGTTAGGGTATTCCTTTTCTCTATAGAGGTCGCACTTCATGCGTTCGTTGTAATTACTAGTCTGTCATTACCGCATTGTTCTCTAATTTAATATACACATGTTCACTCTTAGTTATAAGTATATAATTTGTTACAAATTATGGATAGGTGACAATTGAGCTCGTTGCACATAATATCATTTGCTTCGTTCCTGATTGGTTCTGATTTGCTTTCTTTTCATCCATGGTGGAGTTTTGATAATTCATTTTGCTTGATGGATGGCCCCTGTATGCTGTCATTCACCACTCATTGCTCATTACGATCATTGTTCCACATGTCGTTTGTTCCTTTTATATTGGGTAATGGCTTAAGCCTCCCTAGAGTTAAGGAAAAAGTGAAATAATAATTGTTGATTGGAAAACTTTTGTTGCCGTTTGTTTCGAAAATTGAATTCGTGATATATAATTTTTTTACGTATCATTTTTTCTTCTCCATGTGAGTAACACATATTGTACTCCACTACCTATGGTTTTCCCCCTTTCTCTTCTTTTATTGTAGAATTTCACATTCAGCTGATGATGAACCTATAGAGGTTCGAAACATGTACTAATCGATGATTTTTCTCCGACCCACCATCAAATAACTAATCGATTGCGATATTAAAGTGTGGGAGATGACTTTGAGTTTTTCTACTTCGTAAAATTCCAGGACTCGCCTACGGCTCGTAAAGTGGAAAGTTTCTACTCATCCCGTAAAATATCACTTTCGGAACTTGTTACGTAAATTACTATTGTGATTCTCTGGAAGAAATATCTTTTTCGCATTTCCGAAGCTATGCAAGTCGTATGAGAACATTAACTATATTTTTTTCTAAGTAATTAATCTACAAAAAGCCAGTGGTACATTAATAGTCTACTCGACAAGTTGAAAATGGTCTAAAATGGAGATACTGCTCTTAAAATTATGTGTGATAGCTCATTGGATCCGGAATAACGCCTAAAAAAATGTGCCAAAAGCGTGTATTAGCACATAAAAAATTGCAAAAGTTATGAACAATTGAAAATGAAAAAAAAATTGCATTTCGTTGTTTGCCAATATTTCATAAACTATCAATATTTAAGAGATTTCAAAAAAAGATTCTGAAAGAGGAGAAAATTTCCAATAAAAATCTCCAAACTTTCGGAACTCTATCTCCATTATTTATAATTTTAATTTAACGATGAAAATGGATCTTCGAGCGACATTTTTAGGTTGCGCGCGCAGCGTCATAAGCGAGTACGACACATTAATTAATTTATTTAAGGTATTAAATCTTTTTTCTTTCAATTTATGGTGTAGTCGGAACACTATAAATAATTTATTCCTGTTGGAAATTTTACTTAAAGTTAATTTTTCAACAAGTTAAACGATTGTTAACTAACAAAATTTTCTCGAACTTCTGTCTTAATTTTAAATGAAAAAAAATGTTTGAATAATTGTCGTAAAATTTTTCGCTTCGTAGAGCCTTTCTTATAGACATACTCAACAAGATCACGCCATAAAAGTTAAAAAAATATTCATACTTTGTTTATAATAATTTTTGTACTTGAACAAAAACTAAAAAATCCAAGTAATGTTGTTAAAAAAAATACTTTTTTTTTAATCATCATATTATCGTCTTTTCATCAATATAAGATATACATTGATTTGCAAAAAAAATTTCTGCCATTTGTTGATAAAATTTTTAAAACAAAATTTCAATTTCAATTTTTTGAAATTTTTTTTTCCACAACTTCATTATATACAAATATTATGTTTTGGAAAAAAAATGTTTCCTTATTAACAATTTTTAATTGTTTTCAATTGTTTTTTTATATTTCTATTGTTTAAATAATTAGTTAAGAAATTGACAGTCCTCTATGAAGTAACAAAAAAAATTTTTATTCAACAATTCCAGTTTATTAACTTACCAATTTGTTATAAACAAATTTTTAACTTCGTTAGATTTTTGTTCTGAAATTTCTGAAATTTCTGAAATTAACAGAAACAACCATATATAACGAAGTATAGAAAAACATTTTTCCCAATTTTTCCCAATTCCAATTCCCAAAGTACAATAAAAAATAGTTTTGTTTTTTCTATACTTTGTTATATATGGTGGTTTTTGTAAATTTTAGAAGTTTCAGAAAAAAGTCCAACAAAGTTAAAAATTTGTTTATAACAAAATGGTAAGTTAATAAACAATGGAATTGTTGATAAAAAAAAAATGTTTGTTACTTTATAGAGGACTGTCAATTATGATTTTTAGAAAAAAAATAATTTCTCAACTAATTATTTAAACAATATATATAAAATATATAAAAAACTATTATAAACAATTGAAAATTGTTATTAGGGAAACATTTTTTTTTTCAAAAATCATAATATTTGTAATATAATGAAGTTGTGAAAAAATTTCAACAAATGGCGGAATTTTTTTTTTTGCAAATCAATGTATATCTTGTTTTAATAAAAAAACGATAATATAGATGTAAGAAGAAATTGACATTTTGTATTTTGTTTTGTTCACTACAAAATTATTAAAACAAAGTATGAATATCTTTCAACTTTATGGCGTGATCTTGTTGATATGTATATAAGAAAGCTCTACGAAGCAAAACATTTTACGACAATTATTTAAACATTTTTTCATTTACAATTAAGACAAGTTCGAAAAATTTGTTAATTAATCGTTTAACTGTTGAAAATCAACTTAAGTAAAATTTCAACGAAATAAATTATTTATAGTGTTCCAAATCACCATAATTTTCAAATTAAAAAATAATTTAATACCCTTAAATAAATTAATTAATATGTCGTACTCGCTTTTGACGCCGCGCGCGCAACCTAAAAATGTCTCTCGGTGACCCATTTTCAGCGTTAAATTAAAATTATAAATAATGGAGATAGAGTTCCGGGAGCTGGGAGTTTTTTATTGGAAATTTCCTCCTCTTTCAGATTTTTTTTTTCTCAAATATTAATAGTTTATGAAATATTGGCAAAAAACGAAATGCCATTTTTTTTCATCTTCAATTGTTTATAAATTTTTCAAGGCGTTATTCCGGATCCAATGAGCTATCACACATAATTTTAAGAGCAGTATCTCTATTTCAGACCATTTTCAACTTGTCGAGTAGACTATAACGTATCATCTGGTACACCCGAGAACAAGATATTGCAGTAACGTCATTTCGGCACGGAAACTGCAGGGAGCAAGTGGCTTTCTTACGTTGAACAGAAGGTGGCGCCCGGGACAACTGAAAAACCATAATTGAGCGCCAAAAATTGATTTTAGTGGAAAAATAAGCGAATGTCTTCGCATGTGAAGATCTTAATTTTGATGGAAACAGTTCTCTTAAGTTTTTTGCTAGCATGGGATAATTTCCTTTATTTTAGGGGAAGAAAGCTCGTATTCCATTTCTCTGTGGAGCTTCGCGATATAATCCCTAACAGCATGCCATAATAGCTTTCTTTTAGCCCTGGTTGCATTACTATTATGACAATATATAATTGCTAGGTACTGTAAACAACATTTCGAGTAATGAGAGAACAACGTCTCTCCATTCCAGTTCCTAATGGATCACATTCAGTGAACGCACATTGCAGGATTTTCGTATATCATTGAAACCGTAGAACCAAAATTATCGATGACTTCCTCCCCAGAGAACGTGGTGATTATTATTCAGATACAAATATGGAAACGGATGGAGAACAACAATGAACCCGGCATAAACCTGATACGCCTAATGAAACAACGTCATTAATTCCACCCCAACATACTCTAATGAAATTTGTGCTATACTGGGGAAGCAGATATGTAATAACGCTCATGCGAGTCTTTATTATGGTTTTTCCTTCGAATTCCGAAATTTTCAAATAATAATGTTAATTAGAGCAGACGTAATATGGCACGTGTTTTTTCAGAACGAAAATTGCCAGTGGTGTTACAGTATATGGTAGAAAGGGGGATATCCAGAATGACTTGTTACTTGCAGATTCTGTTTATTTATGGGGTGGTACTGGTATGATTTATAGTTACTTAGTCCATTCATTTTTTCCTTGGATATTTCTTTTGCAGTTTTAGCTGGTTTGGAATTCAACGGAATATCATTTTTTCACGTATGATTGGTACTCATAGTGCGTTTTTGCTAACTGCACCATTTGTATCCATTCTTTTCTGTTCGTTATTGATTTCTTCCACGTTCCATCCACAAATTTCTTTACTTCAAAATATTTTTCCAACGAGTATAACGAGTGCTGCAATGTAGTTTTTTGTTTGTGTTTGAGTTTGACATCTGTCACATTTTCATTACATTTGGTGAGTGGTTTTATAAATTTAAAGGCATTATAGTACAACTTTCCGCCGTTAAGGTAAGTCTATGCGGGGGTAGTCTGATTACCGACTTAGATCTCATATTGTAATTGACAGAACCCCCAGATACATCATACTTAGATATATTTTTTTTAACAAATACCACACATTTGAATGTGTTAAGTGATATGACAGTTAGAATGCCTGGGTCCTTAAATAGGTTTCGGCACGAGTGCCTTCAATCCTTGAATGTCATTGTTCTCAATACATTTTTTTGTAATATTAAGAGTTAGGCTCTCTTTTCTTTTTTTCTTTTCTTTGAGTTGCCCCATGCGGTTATTGCATAAGATAATGTGGAAATGACATATGAGACATTGGTAGAATATTTCTGTCTACAAATTTTCTTGGTCTCCATAGTATAAAACAGTGAGATGAGACTTTTTTGGCCACATATTCGATATGAGTGTACCACTTCAAATGTGGGTCCATAGAAGAAATTCAACCGCACTTGATTGGCAAAGAGAAGAATTATCGCACAAGTAGGCTGTAGTCCAGATTTGAGGCAGAAAATTGTAATAGATCAGTTTTTAGGTTATTCAGTACAAGATGATTTTCAATACTGTAATCATTAGAAGCTCTTACAATTGATAGACAAATAAAATCCATGGAGATGCCATCAACAAGAATGAAAAATACGCATTTGTATTGAGTTATAACAGCGGTCAACACCTAACTTGTTTCTCGCTTTTTGGTTTATTTTATTTTATCCGTAGTTGGGTAACAGTTTTTTAATTTTTTTATTTTATCTGGTGTTATATTCGGTGGTTCAAATTCTAGTACCTGTGTAGTTAAATTCATGGATTGTGTTTTCTTATCGTTATTCTCAATGTATTATGATGTTTGTCCGATATATACTTCATTGCATTTTGGTCTTTGAATGGGATTTCATGTTTAACGAGGATCTTTTTATTACAAGGTATCAAGGGTTTCAGTTTATAATCATGAAAATGTCTACGAACTTTTATGCATGTGTTTCAGTATGTTACCAATTTTTTCTGATGGCCTTTTGTGTAATGGATGGAAACGTGAAATTTGTTGTCATCATTTTTGGGGTAATTTTCTTTGTTGTTGATTTTTTTCATTCTTCCTCCAAAAATATAACTTATTGAATTTTTTGGGGAAGTTATTGAGTTGGAGCGTTTCTTTAACTTCATTAATTCATTATCAAGGGGTCGCTGAAGTTTATGGCTCTGTCTGCAAGTCAAATAATGACATATTTATACATATTGAAAATTCCCTTTCACTGTAGGACATTAGTCCAATATATTCTTCTATTAAATGATTTTGTTATATTTACAACGTTCGATACGCCTATGACTGGTTAAAAATTCCGAGCCACTTGAAACAATCCCAACTGCGGCCCGATGATTTCAACAAACGATTGACCTGGAGGGACGAATTCCAAAATTGTATGTTATTATGTTTTTCCCTTGAGTCTGTCGGAATTGAAAATTACATTCATTTTCAAATATAACTTCAAACGGATCCTTCCAGTTAGATCGAGTACAAAGATCAGAGAGTGGATGCCTTTGTTCATTCTTTATCATTTATTCATTTTAGGGAAATGACTGTATTGGAAAATGTTCCGTTTCTTCCTATCATCTAACTCAAATCATTCTTTCATGGGAAATTGCTGATTTCTCGCGATGAGATGTTCCGCATTTACCAAAAATAAGTGCTACCTACAACAAATCTTCCCTCCCTAATATGAATTCAGAAATAACTTTCAGCATAAGATACAAATCGTCTGGAGCTTCCCTCAAAAATATCTCAATTTCTTCTCTGCCCAGAATTTGGATTCGTTTGGTTTATAACCATTAGATATGCGTATTGAAAAAGATTCAATCTTGCTTATTCACTGAATATTCAAATAGCTTTAAACGTGGAATAATATGACCGCATGGAAAATAAGCAAGAAGTACACTCTGAGTGTAGTTATTATAAGCTTTTATTAAGATTCACTTGTCTTCAGTTAGGGACAAATTTTGTATGTGAATTTTTACCGAGTTCTAGTAGTCCGAATGATTTGAAATTTGGCAGGTGTTTTAAATTCCGTTGACAATGCATTATGGGATGTTTTAGGGAAAAAAAAACAAAATGGTGGCTTCAAGATGGCTGACGAGATTTGTAATGATGGTCCGATTCGATTCAAAATTGGTATGCGGCGGTTTTTGCGGTCGAATATTTTGAATTTTTTGTCAAAATTCGTGACTTTGAGATGGCGGCCCCCAGATGAGGAACGAGTTTTCTGATTATGGTCATATTTTATTCAAAATTGGTATGTGGTGGTTTTCAGGTTCGGAAATCGTGAATTTTTTGTCAAAATCTATAAATTCAAGATGGCGACTTCAGGATGGCGGACGAGTTTTGTGATTATGGTCAGATTCTATTCAAAATTGGTGTGTGGGAGCTCATGATCTCTTTCAGCTCAAAACTTATAGGGAAGAGACCTTGTAATAACGATGCTCTATTAGAAATGAAATTAACTGATAAAACACTTTTTTAAAGACAAGATTTCTGAAACCAATATAATTCAACGAAAAATAATTTAATCATCGTCAGCGATGACTCAAACTTATTTTATACGTTTTAGTACACGGCTTCAAAGAGGTTTTTTTAGTTGATTTTTTTCACATTATTTACGTTGCACCAGCTCACAAATTCATCATACACTTTGTTGTTGTTGTTTTCTTCCAATTTACTTGGCAACTAACTCAATTTTGTATCTTCAGCTGCTTTACTGATTTCTGGTAAAGAACCAGGTTATTTACTATATATTACCCACCCCTTTCATATCGTTATGTAAAATTTGTGTCGCTATGACTGAATTTCGATAAAATGCAATCAAAAATGGGATATTCTGTATATTATTGAATTTTTGGAATGATCTTCTTTTCCCATTCCAAAAATATACCATCTTATACCGTTTTTGAGTTATTAAACGACGAATAACTGGGACTAGTTGTTATGTAAATACCATCTATGGAAGTTAACATTTTTGAGCAAGCTATGAAAAAGACAACATATTATGTTTGTTAAGTGACATTTCTTCAGTTGAATAAACAAAATGGTTTACAGTGAGGAATAAAAAGTTCAAATATATACTTGTCAGTACCTACCTGGTTGTCCGAGCTTTGCTCGGTGGTTTTTTTCTGTAAAATCGTGTTTTTTCGGAGATACAAATCACATACTTATTACATAGAATTGAATATGCAATTCTATGTAATCTAACCTATGGCACAGGATGGCTACAAATACACATTTTAAATAATCCGTATGGTTTCTTGGACTAACCAAAGAAAAACATATGTAACATTGAATTCGGATAATGTCATATAGCGCCATCTCACAAAGTTAAGAGGTAGCAGTAAGCCAACAACAATGCAAGTACTACGAAAATTTACGAGATGGCGCTAGACATATCGATTCGTAATAAAAAAAATTGTGTGTAAAATCGCGTTTTTTCAGGAAAGAGCCTATATAATGACTTGCCCTGTCATTGTTACGCGGAAATAAATAATTTCATGAACATCATCTAAATACAAAATTTCATCCAAATCGTCGAAGCCGTTTCTCCCGAAATATATTTATATGTATATATATAAACATATATATATATATATATATATACATATATATATATATATATATATATATATATATATAAAAAAGGGAAATTTTTAGGACCAATTATAAATATTATTTCAAAAGGTCCCTTTTCAACATCTCCAATTCTGAAGTATATTATAGAAATAAGGTTAAGTCATTCCTACTAAGTAATAAAAAATTAAATAACCTTTAACTAAAAAAAAAAAAAAAATTACTATTAATCCAGCATACTCCTCATGCTCTATATTATCAGTCCTCTATTACTGTTCAATATGCCAAAATAATTATATGTCCATCAGTTCTCTTCGTTTAGGCAATTTTTTTTCCTGCTTCAATATTGTATTACATGTATATCTATGTAAATATATATGTATGTATGTGTGGAATGTATCTATGTATCCTGCTTCATTATATGTATGTGTCTTATCAAAAATTATAATACTTTGTTATGTTTAGTGTCGCATGAATGAATGAATGGGATATGACACGGACAGCGAAAGCTTTGTGTTCTTTCTCTTTATTTGTTTGTGTCAGAGTAGTATCACTTAATATTATGTCAAATTATTATTAGGATTATTAACTATTGTAGGTATTACTGATGCAAATAAATATTATTATTATTATTATTATTATTATATACTATATATATATAAAGATATGAGATATACAAAACAACAAAAATAAACGTGCAAAAAAGTGCATATATTGTATCCAAATCGTCACCGTCTAGAAAATACATTCAAAATATTTACCAAAAGATGAATAATACCTTTCAGTTTCAGTAGAAAAAAACGTGTAGTTCAAGAAAACCGGGAAGAACAGCTAGATAACTCTTATTTCGAAGGTAAGCCTACCATTTAATTCGCGAATAACTTTTTAAACATTTATATTTAAAAAAAAATCTAAATGTGTTAAAAATGTAGCCATAATTAGGTGAAGTTTTCCAAAATCCAACGTATTGAAAAGGAACAACTACAAACCATATAAAATTTATCCGTACAATTTTACAGAGGAAGGCCGGAATTTTGCCAACAGATGATTTAAAATTTGAATTGAGATCCCGATTATTCTGCAAAAATATTATGGACTGATGGTTATCCTTTTCTACGGAAGGAGTTTTCAAGGGCGTGGGAAAGAGGGAAACAGAGAAAGAATGGTAAAACAAATAAAGAAAACCGAAAGAAAAACTATTAGCGTTTGATGCGGAATGTATAGAAATAAAATTGTTGGCCTTATATTTTATTATTTTATATCAACAGGAGTTAGCTATCAGGAAATTTTCATCCCAGAAGTACTGAATATTATTTTAAATAATTTTTCGGATGCCGAGCTTGCCAGTATGATTCGGATGCAAGATGGGGAACCCCGCATACCTACCCGTTGAAGAAAATTTCAATTATATATTCCCAATATAGATAGGAATTAAAGGAAGTATTGAATGGCCACCTAACAGTCCGGATTTGACCCCTAATGGAATGATTTTTCTGGGGATTGGGGAGATTGTTAACAATAATAATATTAAAATCATCGAAGACACGATTCGACTTGAAATAGAGAATTTGAATGTCAATAATGTAGCAATTTCCAATGCATTGACAATAATAATAATGAATAAATTTTATTTCGAAGAACGTCACAATATATATGACAGACAATACAAGGCAACATTAACTGAAACTTTCAGTTTATATATTTGGCCAAATCTTATCAGTGGTTAGAGATCATCTGCTTGAATCTACTACTGAAATCTTCGAACGACGATGAAGTTTAATGATAGGTGATGGATCTCGACGGCCAGTGATAAGTACGTTTGATTTTCGATTCATTTCTAGCATGAATGTTAAATTATGGAAGGAAAGGATTCACGAGTGTGTGTCGATTCCTACGTCCTCGAATGGCTCAGTTGGTTAGAGCATATGGCTAGAGATCATGAGGTCGTGGGTTCGACTCCCACTTGAGGATGATTTTTTTCTTCAATTTAATAATTTGTCCACTATGCCACAAAATTCCCTCTTTCATTAACTGAAACAATCGTCACATACATAGATTACTGAGATAGATTGGCGGGAAGTTAATCATTGATTGAGTATGGCTCAATCTCCAGAAGTAATTTAAAAAAAAATCTTGAATAGACACAATTTTTCTATAGTTCTTATGTTAGCGGGTAGTTTGTTGTAAAATTTTATGCAGTTGTAGAGAGCGCATTTTTCAGTGGATGCTAATTTATGTTGAGGATAGTTGTAGAAAGAATTCCTTGTACTGTATTTAGACTGTGGCTTTAGATACTCAAAGTGAGATTTGTTTTTGAAAAGGAATAATGAACATTCTTATATGAATATTCTATAGGAGGTTGAAATTTTACTAGTACTGAATTTTCCCCTCCAAGAATCGCCAACTTTCAGTCTCCAAAGAGTTCTTAGAGATCTTTCTTGAACTGTAAAATTTGTGTTTGCATCCCTGCTATTCCCATAGAAAATTATAGCATACCCTATTACAGATTTCACAGTTGCGTGATATATAGTTTTGATAGTGACATAATTCGTGTAGTTTGCAATAATCTTCAAGCTGTAACATGCCGAATTCTGTTTGGTGGTGATATACATAACGTGATGGTCCCAACACAAGACCTCGTCAATTTGCATTCACAGAAATTTCACGTTTTATGATATGTCTAAGGTAGTTATATTCATTTTTAATTTGTGGGCGTCACAAATTGCAGCCTATTTGTGGTGATGAGCATTACATCTGTTTTGTTTTCATTCAGAGTCAATTTGCTCATGAGAAACCAGCCAGATGCGAGTGTAAGTAACGTCTTTAGGGTATTTATTACTCCTGGAAAATGTTTCAGAGTTGATATTTGACATGAGATCATCTACATAAGTAATGGATAGAATTGGTCCGGTTACACTTCCTTGCGGGACGCCAGTGTTGAAGGTTTTCTCATCCGATTTAATGATGCAATTATTTTTAGTGCTAATGACCCTTTGTTTTCTATCAAGGAGGTACGATCGGAACCAATTCAATGCAGGTCCTCTAACACCATATTTCTCCAATTTCTGCAGAAGAACATTGTGGTCTATGCAATCATATGCTTTAGATAAGTCGAGAAAGACACCCAGTGCTAGCTCTTTGCGTTCAAGTGCAATTATTATATTCTGCAGAAATTGGAAAATGGTGTACACATTGAACATCTTTTATGAGTTATCATGTTATTTAAATGCATTTTTGTTATGTATTTTCGTATAAATATTTGAACTTCTTCTTCCTCACTGTAAACCATTTTGATTATTCCATTGAAGAAATGTCACTAAACTAACATATAAAAGTTGTCATTTTTATAGCTTACTTAAAAAATTATAACTTTCATAGGATAGGTATTTACAGTAACAACTAGTCTGAGTTATTCGACGTTTAATAACTCAAGAACGGTATAAGATAGGGGTAACATATGGTATATTTTTTAAATCAGGCAAAAAATATCATTTAAAATTCAATAATATACTGGGTATCCCATTTTTGAGATTGTTGATGCATTTTGAAGAATCAAGGAACATCATATGGTGTTAAATCATTTGAGTGAGTTTTTGAACATACATTCAGAGTGGAAAAACCTGTGATAATCTGCACCACAACTCTATGAAGCGGCTATGATGCATTATTTTGATTATTTTTATTAAATTGGACCGCCTTCATTTATTAAATGGATGGTTTTTAAGGACTCCTTTACTGTCACCAATAAATCCCATCAGAAGAATCATCGACTCCAATTATTTCCTCAAAGTTCCTTCGTTTATTTGTTCTGAATCTGCCAGGAGAGAATACTAATTTTCAAACTACTACACTCTCCAGAAACATTAACAAGTGAAATTGATATGACATTTTCATCAGCAAGACGCATGTGGAATGCTGTTGAGAACATGAAGTGCTTCAGTATGCCGTATTTACGCAAAGAATCTATGTCCAAACCTGTTAAATGGCATCCAATTAAGCAAACCACCTATATAATGGTTGTCTACATCTCATGTGTGGATTTTTTCCTGCAGAATCGACGTTGCAAGTTCTTCCATATCTTTGCTGTTAGGTAGGGTTTGAAAGTCGGTTCAGATATTTCAAATCACATCGTTTGAGTCGATACAGGATGCTTTCAGTCAGTTCACATCTTCAGTGATTTCATTTGATGGACTGCTTTGAATTAGATGACGATGCATAGCATCTTTTAAAACCTTTCTCACGCTCTGAAGACAAGAAGTGATTTGAGTTCTTTGCTATAGTTCGGAAACTTGTTATATTGAATCTATAATTAAGTATCTTTTTTTAACCGACAAAATAAAACAGGAGGAGGTTCTCTAGTCGACGCGTACATATTTTTTTTAATGTATGATCACGCATAACTTTTCACGCAGCATTTTGATTCCGATGATTTTTTTCATTGGATAGGGTGTACTTCCATTTGAATTTGAACGAAAAAATCCATCCCTAAGGTAGCAAGATGGAGGATATCGATCTTCACCCTCTGAATTTTGGTCCGTTAACCGATCTATCAGGCATACTTGTAGTGGGTTTTCAGATTTGGATGATTCTTCCTTTATCAGATAGGATATACTCCATAGTTGATCGTATTTCAATTTGGAATGGGTAGAAAAATAGGGGATGATTGATTTTTCACTTGTGAACATTGGCACACATATGTAGTCGACATTGACAGATCCTCCTACATCCGTCACAATGATTACATTCTATGAAAGGATTGAATTATATACAAAGTGATGAAATCAACTAACCAACATTTTCAAAAATATTTTATATTATATAACAATAACTAGAGAGTTAATAGGTATTTTGGAAGGATTCAAAAATTAAGTAGGTAGTAATTAGTAGATTGCAGCCACAAAAAATTTGAAAATGAAAACTTTTTAACAAAAAATTAAACCGACGAAAGTATCAACTGAAAATCAAAAAATAAAATAAACCTTCTTAGTCTCAATGATAATTGAGCTCCTAAACTAATGTGAGTAAATAATTTTGAGTCGGCGCCAAACAAACTACAATTGAATTAGGTAAAGCGTAAAATGATGACAGCGGCGTTTTGACTACTTTTTCAAATTAATATGAAATGATATTCGATAATTGTTTGTTTGGCGCCGACTTAAAATTAGTTACTCACATTAGTTTAGGAGCTCAATTATCATTAAGACCAAGAGGTTTATTTTATTAGTTGATTTTTTCGTCGATTTAATTTTTTTTAGAAAGTTTTTTGTTAATACATTTGCTCCTTCGCCATATTGTACTAATTCAGTTTCTTTGACCCACTCCTAGTTGTCTGATCGACGTGAAATTTGGCAGGTGTTCATAGTTCCGGTGACAATGCATTATGAAAAATTTTGTTAGAGAAAAAAACGAAATAGCGGCTCAAAGATGGTGAACCATATTTATGTTTATGGTCCAATTCGATTCAAAATTGAAATGTGGGGGTTTTCGGGGTCGAAGATCATGAATTTTTTTCGAAATTCATAAATTCAAGATGGTGGACCAGTTTTGTGCCTTTAGTGGTTATAGTCCAATTCCAATAAAAATTGGTATGCGGGAGATTTTGGAATCGGAGATCATGTTTTTTGTCAAAATCTACGAATTCAAGATGGGGGCTCCAAAATGGCGACGAGTTTTATGATTATAGTCCGATTCGATTCAAAATTGGTGCGTGGGTGTTTTTGGAGTCGGACATCATGATGTTTTTGACAAGAATCATGAATTCAAGATGGCGGCTTCAAGATATCGACATGTTTTGTTATTATGGCTCGATTCCATTCAAAATTGTTATGTGGGTTTTTTGGGGTCGGAGATTATCAATTTTTGTCAGAATTCTATGAGGTGACGGATTTCACAAATGACTAAAAAAAATTTAATAAGAATAAAATATAAAAAATTCAAGACAAACTTTTATACCAATGCACCAAAAAGATTTATTTGATTGTCTAACCTAGGTTATGTGTGAGTAGCAGATTAAAAAGCTTGCCGCGAATATAAAATAAGTACTTTTGCACGGCAAGATTTTAAAACTGCTACTCACAGAATAACCTAGGTCGAACAATTGAATAAATTATTTTTTGTTTTTAGTGCGATTGTATAAAAGCTTCTCATAATTTTTTTTATCGTTTTTATTCTTTCCCTGTCACAAAATATTACAAATAACTCGTACAATGATAAGGAAGTTGACTGATATGTTTCTAAGGCTCTAAGAAATGTGTCACTCTTGTCAATGTCAACGTCAACATCGACTTCCTCTTCACTTCAACATTGACTTCCATGAAACCATGTGGAATATAATTTAAAATAATGGATTACACCAACTCATAAAACATGAGTGTTTTTTAAGAAATGTTTCAACATGTCATGTACTTAAGGTTCTCACCTATTTTATACAAACTGAAAACAGTTTTGATGGACTTCTTGTAAACCTGACGAGTAAGTAACCTCAAAATCTTCATCTTTCATAATGTCAAATATTTCATATAAAATTCATCTAGGTATAACTTACTTGCAGGTGAGCACCAAAGATGACTATTACATACTATTACATACTGGAAAGCGCTCTGCTACGATTTTAAAAATAAAAATAATTTTTTATTTATTTATCTCATTCTCAACCTTTGAAGAGTTGGGAAAAAACTGAAGGTTATTATTATGCTGCCCCATTTGAACCCCGCTTGGAAAATGATTTATGAATAATTTTTCATGAATTTTCCGAATTTTGATGGGATACATTTTTTATTTTTCGACTTTACAAACTTTGGAAAAATATAAAATTATCAGTCGTCAAGTTTGTATCCATCGCATCAAACAAAATGTTCGCTGATTTTATAAATATTTGGGCATTTTCTGTATTACCAATTATCAACAAAGAGGAGTGAATTATATTATTTAGGATGTTGCTCCATTCCAAATATGTTTCAATATTCCCTTTTGGGAAGCTGAAAACTTGATTCAATATATTTTTAGGGTATGAAATCAGCTTTATTTTTTTTCAGATTTTACACCACCGTGAAAGGTGGAAGTGATCCAACGATACGAAATTTGATCAACTTTTTTAATCTGTGAATATTGCTGAAATAAATATTTAAAAAATATATTTCTGGAGATTTTCGGTATTCGTTCCTTTTCATATCTCAACTCAGTGAATATTTTACTTTGTGTTCCACGTCGTACCCGAGTACCACATATACATGGAAACAATATATTTTCTTTTCTTATTTTATATCATCTTTAATCTCGGTAATTAGAGTAGCGTGTGAGAGTGCAATTTACCCCTTCATTTTCATATCGCGGGTCTCCTTTGGCATGTGAATATTGTTCAGCAACGGTGCTCGCAAAAAAGAAGTTATGAAATCCTTTCCGACGATTAATAAAAACAACACCGTCATATCTGGAAAAAAACCGGAATTTGTTGACTGAAATGGCTATTGACGCAATGATAGGGGACTCATGCTGGCCAAATCATGGAAGATACATCCAATAATATGCTTCTTGATATTTAACAGAATATTGAAAGAGTTCGCGAAATTTTTTACCAAAATATTTTCTTGGTTCTATATATTCATAACCATATCCGTATTTTATTCTTTATACTATTATTGATTTTATCGTAAACCAATTTTTTCTCTGAAATAGCGAGATTTCAATAAGAGTATTGTATATTTCAATATAAATAATAACAATAATATTAATAGTTATTCGTTCATAAATTACAATATTTATAAAATTCAATATGTCTTCAGAAGTTTTAATGAATAAACGATGGCACCATAACGAAATAAATGAGCGCATGGACTTGCTTTTTTTTTAAATAGAATATAAAATATGAAAACACAACGATATAATAGGAACATTTAAAAAACACTGATTACAAAGTAGACGGATACAAAACTTATTAAATACTAATGGGTTATTTAATCTAGTTATCAGAGCGAACTGAAGGAATAGGATTTGTATAAGATTTTCCAGAAAATAATCATCACAGTTTCGAAGATTTTATTTGAATTGTCTTTGATATCAATGAGCTTGTGGATTTCAGATCTGTTATGACCATTTTTTAAGTTTGGATTTCAGAAGATGGTGGCTGTTTATGAGTTTCGGCACTTTGGGTAACATATTATATAATCTGGGTCCTAGAAAACCGTGTCTCTTTGCCCTATTGTTTTATTGATTTTAGGTATGGTTATTGACCCTTTTTTATATTTTTATTTCGCGTGTCATAATTGTATGTGATTTTTGGTTGAAGATGTTTGGTTTTATGTTGGTGATGTATTAATCATTGGTAGTATAGTTGTCACATATCAAATACGTTGCTCTCGGAGAATAATTTGTCGCTAGGGTATGGATAATATTTGCCAACGATTATTTTTAGTATCAATTTTTGTATGACTTCAAATTTTTTCTTTCTGATTATTCGTAATTCCTTTCCAGGCGATTATGCCGTATGCTGGATGATATTGGAGTAAAGCAAAGTACATGACTTTTAGATATTTTTGATTACAGAAAGTCTGGCACATTCTGAATTCTGGAGTGAGGCTTCTTTATTTTTGAGTCAGCATTTTCGAGTGAGTATTCCATTGAAGCTGGCTATGTATGTGAATTCCTGAGTATTTCACATCGTTTTTGAGGAAGATTTCCATAGTTTTTGTCGATGTTCTTATTTGAAGGTTCATCAGGGTGGAGATTGTATTGATTTGGTGAGTGAAGGGGATGAAATGTTTTTTACTTTCGTTGATGGTGATATTCTGCTTTCGAAGAATTCAGATATCATTGTGAAATCACATTCAATTTTATTTTATTTTTCAGGTGTTTCCATGATTCAGCTTTGTAGAAGACTGCAGTATCATCCGCGAAACTTACTATATCGCCATTTCTTGGTAAATTATAAAATTCGTTGATATATATATATATATATATATATATATATATTGAATAGTAACGGCCCTAGAATTATTCCCTGTGGTACTCCATAGTTACAAATTAGAAATAGGCCGAGTTCTTTGTTCACCCTCACACATAGCTGTTTATCTCTTAGATAATCTTTCATTAGATTAAGATAAGTGTTCCTGAAGCCGATTCAAGCAAATCTACAAAACTTCATGACTAACCGTATCGAATGCTTAAGTCAGGTCGACAAAGATACAGATCGCAGGTATTTTTTTGTCAATTGCGGAGTAGATTATGTTGGTTAGGTATGATATTGCATCTTGTGTCGATCTGGCTTCTCTAAATCCATACTCTTCCTGTGAGATAATATTATATTTGTGTAAATAATTTGTTATTCTGGATAATTTGTTATTCTGGACTTTAGTATTCTTTCAAAGACCATCAATAAGGCTGATAATAAAGAAATCGGTCTGTAGTTGCTCGGGCATGTTTCATCAACTGTTTCGAAATGTGTAAAACAATGGCTTTTTTCAATGGGACCGGAAAACTTCTTTTGGTTAGGCATTGATTCAATATATATATATATATATATATTTATACATATATATATATATATATATATTATAAATATATATATATATATATATATATATAAACAGTGGGGAATAACGGGAATCTTCAGTCAGCACAAGTGTTGAACTATGTTCATTAACCAACCACTCAGATTACTGTAAGTATTTCCTTCATTTTAAGTATTTTTTTTTTCTCAATAATGTAATTTACATATTCCAGGACCCTGAAGATGTTTCAAAATCGAAACGAAAGCTCGGTCCAACGTATTACAGAGTTTTTCATAGTTCAACACTTGTGCTGACTGAAGATCCCCGTTATTCCACAGTGTTCATACCAATTTTCAGTCGTTATTTCTAAATGTATATATATATATATATATATAAATATATATATATATATATATATATATATATATATATATAGTTGAAGGGTAGTCTTTGCTGACTAGTTAGGATACTTGGAAAAAAGGCTATTTGGGTAAAGCAGCAAGCAAAACGTGTACTCTTTTAACACTTTAATTCCGATATTTCGACAGTGGATACTGTCATCTTCAGGGAAGCTACAATTCACAAGCGAATTCATAAAATTAATGGAGGATAACTCAATCAACACCAATACTTACTGTGTCGATGAGATTGGATGCTTTATATGTTGACATTGGATTTTAACAATTGCACCATATGACCATAAGTGTAAAAGATGAAAAACTAAATATTAAGAACGTCAAAACAGTTAAAATGATCAAGGATTGTAATAATTATTACTCATTTAAAAATGCATGTGATGCCATTTTGTCGATTATACAAAGACAAGTGACAGCTGACCATAGAACGTGAAATTCTTATTTTACAGAATTTCTCTTAATGACAGTTAACATGGAACAAACGGAATGAGAAAGAATTTAAGTGTGACATATCTATTACGAATTGACTGCTACTTATGTGTGTGTCTAAGACCATTAAATCTACTTAAAGGAGAGAGTCTGGATTTTCTACATGTGAATTATTCAAAGTAAGGTGATTTTTATCAATATGCAGTAAAAAAGAGTAAATTTCACTTAGATGATTCTGGTACGTTCTTTTATTTAAGCAATTTTCTGATTGGGCAATAAAGGCCATTTCCATAAACAGTCTTTTGGTGGAATTACTTTCCTTAGTCAAAATTTTCGTGTTATTGTAATTCATGTGGTGTCCTGTATTACTCACGTGTTCACTTAATGCACATCTTTCAGGATGAAAATTACAGTCACTCTTATGTGATGTGATTCTGTCTTCTAAGGTCCTTGAGGACTGACTTATATATATTTTTTCACAATTTGAACAAGGAATGCAATATACCAACTGTGATTGTGAACTAATAGGTGTTTTATCTTTCAGTTTTGTAAAAATGGAATTTATTGTAAGAATTGTCTTGTTTGCTATTTTAATGTGATCAAACTGTCTGAAAATATGTACTAGTTTCGGTGAGACATCTGTAATAAAAGGAAGAGACGTAAAAAAATATTGAATAGGGGGCGGGTCACCAACATTTTATTAATAATATTTATCTGTGAATTATTATCTATATTGTTGATTGGTTCAAGTATATCCATGGTAGACGTACTATAAATAATCTTTTTCAATAATGTAGGAATTATGATTGAGTCATCAACATAGCTTTACCACAGAATGAAATTACAGAAGTAGTTGAAGTGTTCAACAGTTATGACCCATACATACAATTCACCATAGAATGTGAAGATGAAGAAAATAGCGTTCCCTTCTTGGACACAAGATTTCGTCGTACAAGGGATAATACCTTAGTCATTGACTGGTATAGAAAACCCATCAGCAGTGGTAGATTCATGAACTACCATTCCTACCAAAAGCAGTCCATTAAGGTGAACTTGGTCAAACAAATGAAACATCGAATACTCTGTATCTCAGACTCTGTGTTCCATCAAAAAAATTTAAAAATTTTATATAACTTATTCATTGATAATTCCTATCCTTCTATATCGTTGAAATGAGAATCATTCAAATCAACGTCCAGTAGCTTTTCGAATTCTTGACTGATATATCTAGCGGTTATGCTTGTATGTTCTGTATCCAATCCAAATATTAGTATATTATTTCTCTTCTCTGCTCTTGACAAGTTTTCAACTTTTGCTTTAAGTTCTGAGTTTTCTGTCTCTAGCTCATAAACGTGTTTCTCAGTTCTTCTATCTTGAGTAATGATAATCATTATTATAACATTCATATTTCGATATTCTTCGCGTGACTAGCTTCCCCTGGTTTCAAAGCATACTTTTAAAATTTCCAAAAGAAATACAAGACGGCGGAAAACATTAAATGAATAAATACCTGTTTCTTGAATTTATCGACTACTATACACATCTAATTAGGTTCCCATCGATCCTAGATATCTTCATAATTCTAGTGCAACAAATTAGAGTCGGGAGTACATTTCAGCAATTATATCAACAATAATAAATACTTTATTCATCGTCCAACAGCGGGAAAGTCTTAATGTATTAAAGAGATATTTCTTAATTGGCATCCATTAGAAGTTATTGGGAATTAATACCTTGTACTCTAAATGATTTCTTGTCGATAGATACCAATGAATTTCCATGAATGTGTGAGTCTGTTGTGGATCATTGGAGATGACATGCTAATTCATCTATTTTTAAAAAAATGGTGGTTGGTAAATACAAATTTATTTTCCAAAAAACAGTACCTCACCACAATAGTAGTAATTTTATGATTACGAACATATAGTTCGATGAAATCGACAAAATACGGTTTTTTAAAAACCTGTTAATATTTTGTCAATTTTACCGAAATTAATTTTCTATAAGAAGCAAGGAGAAGCATTAAAAAAATACGAAGACTTGAGATTGAAAAGAACGTTGGACAGATGTTGATATAGTTAAGTTATCGTTGGTCCAAAGTTTTCATTTTGTCAATAGTTCTTGAAAGTATAGTACTGACAATGTTGCAGTTTATTCATGCCGTGAAACTTTCCTACTCCTTAAAAAATACCTTATTGTTGAAAGCTATTTTTCCGAAATAATGTTTTTGGAGGTTCATGTCCACGGAAAGCGTGTTCGACCTGTTCTTCATCTTCATGATTTATTTATCTCACGATGAAGTGACTAAAATAACACTTATTATATTCCAGTATAGAAAGGCATTGCGTGTTGTTAATTTCTCAAGAAATAACCTTCCTTTATTTTACATGGTGTGCATGTATTTGGGCTATAATTCGAAAATTTGGTATATGAAGCAGTTGAAGATGATTTAACATAAAGGCTTGTTTTGCCGAACCTGCTTATTTTATTATGATTTTATTAATTATGTGCAGGTGTTTCCAATTCGAGTGCAATGTTATCAGCCGGGATTATTTTAAATTTCTTCATTAGAAGTGATTATTCGATGTGAACTAATGTAAACATCATCCTTCTCAATAATTTGGGACACTGTTCGTACGAGGAATTCGTTGCTGATTCTTGAGTAGAATGAGGCAATTATTCACCAGGAGAAATAGAGAACTCAATCTAGGATTCCATCAGATCTACCAACAAGAATTCCATCCACATCATAATCATCCAACATCTGAAAGATAATGCTATTCACCTGTCTCGTTCTCCACACTGCGTAGATGCTAGTGATAGGGTTCAACAGACAGGGAGAATGAAATATAATGTACTAATCCATTATCCTAATCACTCTCAGAGCAGTCGGTATCTGTCAAGGTGAGACAGTATAGTGTGAAACCCTCTTTTGATGTCCAAAAAGTGATTAATCCATTCAGGACAATATAGTCAGCTGCTATTAAATACAGGGAGTAAAATAGCGAGGAATTTACAGAAAAGGGCAGCAATTTGCGTACAATTTGATTACGTGGACATTTTTTCCTATAGAAGGGATTTTCGTTACAAGATCACGAATAGTTTTCAACCAGCTATTTTAAGAAGGATGGATACAAAAAAGTCCACAACAACATTTTTTCTCGTTTCAGAAGAAACAGAAGAAGCAGTATTATAAAGAGGAGAAAGCAATGCCGGGAAATGGTTCTGCAAAATAGGATATAGGGAAAAAGTCCCTAATTTGGACTGGATCTTGAATTGGACCATCGCTTTCATATGAATATCAATTATGCCAGGTTTCCTCTGTTTGCTGGTAGTTATAGCTCATATGTGGTTTACTTGCAGTTTGGGTGATTCGTGGAATCACATGTGATGTTTTTGTGCTGTCTGATATAATTTTGCTGTTAACTTCCGTAAGCTATAACTTTTTCTCTGGTGAGTAACTTGTTCTTTCTCATAGGTGTACACTTTAGATAAGTTTTTAACAATTATTTATTTATTATAGGCAACATACAGGATTAACCTAATAGCTACATGTTTCCCAACTAATACTAACTAACTACTAAGTTACTGACATTCTGACAACTGACATAGAGTGAGAAAATGAGAGATAAAGGTGAGAAAATGAGAGTTGTAGGAGAAAAAACAGAAAAAAAAACAAAACAGAAACTCTGGAAATAAAGCATACAGTAAATAAAGGGTTTTGAATTACTATTATTACGAATATACATGAAAGTGAAGGGGTTTGGCATGGGTAGTTGCATTGAAATTGAATGAATTCCATGTTCAAGTAACGATCGAGATGCCAGCCTGTTCCTTTCTAAATCTATGCAGGGAAATGTCAAAGGAACCCAGTTTCAAGTCACCGGCATATTTGTTACACAAATAAAGTATGTTACTAATGGATCAATTTGATTTTTTTGCGAACCACCCAAACAGTTTTTTGTCTGTTTCGTTGAATCTATCCATCAATAACAGGCTAGAGTACCCCTCAAATTTTTTTGTTTACATTTGGTTAAAAAAATTCAATTTTACAGAGGTATTTTTTTGGGTGGTACAATATGGGGACCTTTCTCCTACCAAATATTATCTTTCACAACAAGAAAACCGACAAGGGATTGATCGATATCTCTGAATTTGTTATTTTTTCATATTTAATTAGTTTTTAATAATTATCGTCGTACCTATAAACAGGCGATCAAATTAGCTGGAGAACTGTACTACTATACACGTATGCTGAGTGAAAAAGAAAAAAGAAAAAGCGAACGTTAGTTTATATCAAATCTCAGATAAAGCTCTTAGCGCCTTGGTGTTGATTTAATTAGAGCTCAAATAGCCCAATATAAATAGGAGAGCCAAATATACACATACATTCACGAAAACATACCAGTTTTGAAAACTGCAATCAAACTGAAAAATTAAGAAGAGACATAATTGAAAATAGTGGAGAACAAAGATGGGCGCAATGATTCGTACAAACTATTGGGAATTCAAAATAACGGATACCCCCTCTGCTTTCGATTTTTGGAACTATACCTAAGTCCATTGTTTACTTTTCGAAACATTAAGTTATATGATTTCAGCCATTTTATACTCGAAACTTGTCGAAACTCTTGTGACTGTTGAAATTTAATGAAATTGGTTTACCTGGTGAACGTTATGTTGTACGTCTCGAGTGAAAAAATTATTGTTTCAAGTTCAAATATTATGTTTTGTACCTCAATGTGACTCTTGGGCAAAACGATCCCTTGTACTGGAATAAGTTTTCATCATTTTCCGTGAGAAAATGAACGTAACGTTCTGGTATAGACTAATCTTATTGGATTGAGTGAGTCTATAGACAGACGACGGGCTTTTGAAAAAAATACAGTTCCTTCCCAAAATCTTCCTGTATTGTCTGTGGCTAAAAAAAGTTGAAAAGAAAACCCTCAAAGAAAGTTGTGAGGAAAGAAAATAAATTATCCAACATACCGAAGATTATTCATACAGTATATCTAGGTGATAAGAACACATTTTCACATCATCTTTTTTGTTTCAGATTAAATTGAAAAAAAGTTGGTTTTATTTCGATTCGAACATTCACAAATAGCGTGTAACATGTTTTCAAAATAATTCAAAATAATAACTCCAGATGACTTTACTAAGCTGTCCAGAAATTTCGGAAAAATTTTTTTGCAACAAATTAGAACATACTTTATCTCCTACAGAGTGAGTTTGATATCGTCTTAAGATTTAAAACACCACTTCACTAGAGTCTTGGAATGAATAACACTACACAAAAAAAACTGGAAACGAATACAAAATGGAAATATTTTAAGAAAAACTCAAAACCCAGAATGCTGAACCAAAAAGACAAACAATGTACTTATGTCTGGTTTGCATTTTCGCCACTCTGGCATCTAATTTTGAAATCCCAATTCACAATCTCTAACAGCGAGGAGTATACTCCAATTCCTAATTCTTTCCTGAAGAGACAATCCCTGATTCATAGAAGTAAACTACTTTGCAATCATTCACCTAATCACACAAGAGCTATGAAGGATTAGTTCAGAAAATATGTTAAAAGTATCCTGATGGGGAAATGCCCAGAGTCTATCATATGTGTGATTCAACTGTGATATTTTATTCAAAATGCATATTATTTGGTTATTACAGTTTCTGTATTTTATTGTTTCTTGTTTTGGTAGCATATATGGGTGTAGTCTTCAGAAACAATGTATTTTTATTCATTTATACAGTGCTTTTCTTTAATGTCCTCCTCCTCTTTTATTTTTTGAACGGGTCAACTAAAAAAAATTAAACCTGGGATAATGGAATTGATGCATGAACACTATATTTTGGAGTGAAATTGACAGATGAAACTTTCAAGATGGTGACTGGGCGCCACCTGGGGAAAAAAAATTGAAAGGGTGGTCTTGTGACACATCCTTTTGTAACCAAATTTACAACTACCGGTAGGGTACAGAACAAAAAGCCCCCAGGTCATCCGTCCATTACGGAAGAACAGCCAGTTCAAATAATTGGTGAGATGATAGTAAATCCTCAACAGTCTACTTCCTCCGTCACGAATGTTTGTGAGGTGTGTCCTTCTACTGTGTGGAGACTTTTGAAGAGGAATGAGTATCATCCATACAAAATCAAAATGGTACACCAGTTAACTGAAGATGACCCTTATCGAAGAACAGAATTCTGCGAAATTATGACGGAAACCACTGCAAGGCATCCTACCTATCTCCTACCTATCTCCAATCTACACCTTATCTCAACGGCAAGGTTCACAGACAAAATTGCCGTTATTGGAGTGACACCAACCCTCACATTTTCCGGGAAACTCATACTCAATATCCAGAAACAATTTACGTCTGGGCAGGAATATTGGGAAACCATATTGTAGGACCTCTATTCATTGAACGAAATTCAACAGGGGAACTGTATTTGAATATGTTGGAAAATACTGTTGACCCTCTAATCACCGAAATCGTCGAAGCGAATCCTAATGAATTCGATATGGATATTGTATTCCAACAACCACCACGTTACTACGGACAAGTAAGAAACTATTTGGATAATACTTTCCCCGGTCGTTGGATTGGCCGTCGAGGTCCTACGGAATGGCCAGCCCGCTCGCCAGATTTGACACCTGTAGACTTTTTCTCATGGGGCTATTCGAAGCGAAAGGTATACGGAACTGAACCTGCTTCAATATTGGATATACGGCGGAGAATAATAAATATTTGTAGAAATATCGACGTTACTATGTTCGAAAATGTTCAGCTTGAAATATCGGATAGGCTGTTCTTATGTCAAGCAGTTCAAGGCAACCATTCCGAGCATCTTCTGAACTGAACTCAGCTTCTTTTCTCAAATTATGAAGGTAAACGTCGATGTATTCAGGCAGTTTTTAAATGTTCCGCCATTTTGTAGTAGGTGAAGATATTGACTTTATATACTAGGGTTGTGAAGTATTCGTCAGGAGCTTCAAAAGGATGTGTCACAAGACCCCTCTTTCGATATTTTTCCCAGGTGGCGCCCAGTCGGCAGCTTGAAAGTTTCATCTGTCAATTTCACTCCAAAATATAGTATTCATGCATCAATTTCATTATCCCAATTTCAATTTTTTGCGTTACCCGTTCAAAAATAAAAGGGGGGGGGAAAAAAAGCACTATATCATCTTGTCAATTGCAATGTGGAAATTTCGACTTTTAGGCATAATGCTTTCATATTGGAAATACTTATGAATTTACTTATCTATGCATTATAAGTTGCAAGTTTCCATCATGAAGCGCATGAAACTTCAATCATAAATCGGATCCTCTCTACCTATCAAAATTTCGAATGGAACACATCCATTCTATGAGGTCTAACATGCAGAAGAGATTTATCAGTAATTCCGCAACATACAATAAGATGCTGAGGTAGGCAGATTTCGGTATTTTGAACTTTAATTGAGCCGCTTTTGATAGGCAACGTCGCCGTTCTAGCATTTATTTATTCGAAGGCGTTGTGGCATATATCCGCCGTCAAAAGGCCTTTCATGCTTTACATATCTTATGAATAATTAATACTGCAGAGTCCTGATAGTTTGAATGATGCCCGTTCACTTCAATGGAGGAGCATCCTTTCTGGAACTGTAAGCGTTTGCTACTGCTGCTTCGTGTAACTTTTGATCTTATTTGGGATATTATTCGAACGACGTTTGATATTAGGTAATGATGGGCTTTCTGCATCTCGCCGGATTGGGAATGTTATAGTGAGACATAATGGAATAGTTTATAGACCAGTCCATTACATCTGGGCTGAGATAAACACAGCGGGCAGCACTGTTAGACAGTAGCCAACATTCCTTCGGGTGGTCCGTGTGTGAATCAACTGATCCGAAAGTGATATTCTCAGTTGTTCCTAAGTAGCACAGAGTCATGAAATTAACATAATGACTTCTTATACCGTCCCAAAGACCACGTAATTTGTAATGTTTTAGAACCAAAAAGTAATGTGCGTTTTATAACCTTCAGGCGTTGCTATGACGCGTGTAGTAGATATAACGAGAGTACAATAAAATTCTCGAGATGAAGTTGTACTGTGTTTGTATGTAAATTTGTCTTAATTAAAGCAAATGCTGTGAGTTATTATGACAATGAACATACAGTGCTTCTCAAAAGTCCCCTCCCCCCTCTCATTTTTGGAACGATTATACATAAAGAAGTGAAATTTGGAAACTGAATATTAAAGGTTGTAAACTTCCCTACTAGTGATGATAGATGACGAAATCGTCGAAGATGGCGTCACAAGGCCATTGTGACTGATAATTTTAAATGGAACCCTACGGCAAACGACAACTCTTTTAAAAGGTATCGTAAAAACCTATTCAATGATACTCATTTTGTTTGTGTTTATGGCACTTTTAGTGGCTCATTAGTAAACATTAAAATTTAAATTACATTCAGTATGACATTAATTACAGATTCAAGAATGAGTATCTACTTAAAGAAATTGCTCGGAGTGACCTCCATTTACTTCCTGATGGTAATATATCCGATTTTTATACTCTTCTCGCACTTTTGCAAATGTGCCTGCAGAAAAAGCCTCACATTCTGCAACAATACGTTGTTTAAAAACGTCAATATTGTCAGGTTCAGTGGCGTAAACCTTCGATTCAAGGTACCCCCACAGAAAAAAATCCAAAAGTGTGAGGTCCGGTAATCGAGCTGGCCATTTCGTTGAACCTCGTCGTCCAATCCCTCTACCACGATATCCTCATCCAAATACCGTCTCACTGCACCGTAATAGCGTGGAGGAGCACCATCCTGTTGGAATGTTATTTCCAAATTGCCGAATTCATTTGGATTATCTTCCAAAATTTCAAGGATTAACGGTTCTATTGCGTTTTGCAACAGCTCCAGATAAACCTCACCAGTTAAATTAGTATTTCAAAAAAGAGGCCCATTGATGTGGTTTCCCAGGATTCCTGCCCAAACATTCACCTTCTGGGGAAATTGGGTATGTGTTTCACGAAACAGGTGAGGATTTGCGTCACTCCAATACCTCACATTCTCTGTATTCACATTTCCATTTAGATAGAAAGTACTTTCGTCACTAAAACAAATTGTTTTGACATAATCTGGCTGTTGGTTAATTTTAGTTTCCATATTTTCACAAAATTCTAATCTTCGGTCTGGGTCGTCCTCTGAGAGTTGATGAACCATTTTTAATTTGTAGGGATGAAATTTGTTTTTTTTCAACACCCTGTGTACTGTACTTTGACTGACTTCACAGGTAAATGCAACGTGAGTTTTTGAAGAAGTAGGATTAACTATTATTTCTGCCAGTATATCAATTTTTTTCTCATCAGAAATTTGTGGTCTGCCAGATCGTTTCGCATCATCAATACTACCCGTTGTTTCAAACTTACGAAGAAGCTCCCTTGAATGAGTCATCGAAACGGGGCGATCAGGAAACCTCTCATTAAAAATGCGTTCTGCTGCATGAATATTTTGTCCAGTTTCACCAAAAGTAGAATAGCTGCTACTTTATCACCTAAAGCACGTACCATTTCGCTTCTTGAAGCACTTAAACGTTCGGCTCACAACAGTTTAACAAATTATTAGAATGTACAAAAATATTCGAAGTACCAACTATCCAACTATCCAGAGGCGGAGCTTGAATTTGGAATTTTAGTATTAACTGATTCAATTCATCACAGCTTTGCGTTTTTCAGAAGCGAGTTGCCAGAACTACCATAAACACAAACAAAATTAGTATCATTGAATAGGTTTTTTCGATACCTTTTTAAAGAGGTGTTTCTTGCCGTAGGGTTCCAATCAAAATTATAGGTCACAATGGCCTTGAGACGTCATCTTTGACGATTTCGTCATCTATCATCACTAGTAGGAAGTTTACAACCTTTAATATTCAGCTTCCAAATTTCACTTGTTTATGTATAATCGTTTCAAAAATAAGAAGGGGGGAAAGGACTTTGAGAAGCACTGTATGTGGTTCTAATGAATAGATTTTTGAAACGTTTCTACGACTACATATTGTACTCATGTAATGTAGTTTCATCAACTGATGAACTTTGGTCGTAATGATTACATTATGTATCTATGGTTAGATTATTTCTGTTGGTTATGTTATTTTCGATGGATATGTATATTGTGTTATGTATGTAGAATATTCAGTTCCGTATGAATGATTAAAATGCCAAAACAAAAATACAATCTGCCTTACAAGAGAACTGGATCGTATAGAAAAAATTAAAAAAATAATAAGGGGAAGGAGTGCCTACCCCAAAATTAACATCTAAAATAATTAATCAGTCAATCGGGACACTGCAAAAAAATGAAGTTCATCTAGTCCCTTCAATTGTTTTCACAACAAGGAAAGACATAAATAATATGTATGTGCACTCCGAGTGATAAATAAAAAATATTTAAATATAACTGTTCAACATCAACATAACCTCCATTGTAAATGTCAGATGTCAGTTATTCTAGCGTTTTCTATTAGGCGGAACTAGCGGAATGCTTATGCACTCAGTGTATATCTTTTTCTGTTCTGATAGCGTTACGACGTTAGTACAACAAAACTTGCTACTTGTGGTCACAGCGTCTACATTACAACTTTTTTATGTAAAATATTTCGATGTCTTTGAGACACTCGTAAACTATTCTATGATAGTACATATCGGAGTAATTACAACTTTTCGACACTAGAAGGACGACATCCATGTTTTACGATTGATTGATAACATCATTCTAGTAGCCATATTGGAACAAAAATGTTCAAAATAAAAAATATGGGACCCTCGGTGTTATATCAATTTAAAAATCATTGGAGATGTGCTAATCAAGTATCTTTCGTGATATGGTCTACATATTTCAACGATTAATGAGAAAAATTGATGAACCATACTTTGTCTGAAATGAAAATAAATATTTATCTCTCTTCATTTTCGAGGCGCATGAATTTTAAGTGAGTAGAATTGGATTCTGATCGTAAAAATGGATTTGCTTGGTCACTAGAGTTTCAGAACAATTCTTAAAGACACATAAATGAAAATAATTTTTATTTCGATAACTATCACGGCCATTTGTTGTTAGTATTAATAGTGGATATAGGACATTACCACAGAGTATCATGAACATGTGAAGGAAGACTGACTTATATATCATATTAATATTATATGAAATCTTTCGATATGGTTTACATATTGTAATACTATATTAAAAAGATTATGACCTCTATGCCAAATGATATAATGACTACACTAAGACCACAAAACGACCCTTTTGCGACTGGCTTTTGAAAGTCTATATTGGCAAGTAATTACCACTACTTTAAAACGTCGATGTGACGTCGCAAGAGTGTGCCTTTTTGTCGTATTGGCATACATAGCGACGTCGAAAGATTCTTATTGAAATCCAACACTTCGAATATTAACGAATAATATCGAGATATAAACATAAGCCTACTTCAAGCAGAATCACCTGATATAAATTACTTGAATGTTTCGAACATTTATTAACAAACCAACTAGTGTCACACAAAATTGTAAATCTGATTATTTTTTTAATGGAAGAAAAATGTATAGAAAATAAAATTCAAGTCGACCGTTCCATCATCCTCACCGACATAACAAATCATTTCACACCCCCGATTTCAATCTCACTATCATAAAGTAAAACATTTATTATAAAAAATCAAATGAATTGTTGAGTGAAGGAAATTGGGGGAAAGAATTATCAAGTGAATGATATAACGTCTTTTTGCATAAATTGGATATGTATATAAATAAAGCAACGAATACAACCATGGATCACAGAGGGTGACACTTTGGTGAAATTCTTTGAATCCTATTTAAATGAAAGAAAACAATTGTAGAATATAAATCGTTAGAATAAGAAGCCATTTCAGGTGTGCCACAGGGGTCTAACTTGGGAACACTTACGTTCTTAATATACAGAGTGGGCCATTGAAAACGAAACAGCAGCTCTGTAGGTCGGCAGAACCGAATTATATAGAAACGCTCGGACACGTCAACTACATTTCCGAAAATGACATCGTTCGCGATGAAATTCACCCGAAATACATTTCATCCCTCATAACAGCGACCACCACCCCCAAATTTTTAAACGGCAACATATGGCAAGTGATACCTCATTTGATCTCTATCTATCTCTATTCGTTTTTTTCGAGATATAGGAATTTGAAGTTGGGAAATCACTTTTTATTCACTGAATCAATAAAAATAACATCTAACAATGCAACTGTTTAAAGATAATTATCATTATCAAGGAATTAAATGATCTAAATGTTTATCAACGAATAACATGCAATTCCGTTTCAAATTTTTATTTCATCATCATTTACTTGATCGAAAAAAATTTAAGGTTCTTAAGAATTGATAAAAAAACGTTTTCTTGAATTCGACTGAAATGCGAGTACAACAAAAACATGTATGAGATAATTTTTTTCGCCAAATCGCAATTGTGGACGTCTATCACTGTCAAACTGATCTTTGATTGAACGACATCAGAGTGAATCACTTGACTAAAGCTGCTGAGTATCTTTCCGCAATAATGGTGTATACGATCGCGGAAGGAGTTGAAATGATAACAATTTTTTTAAGATTTATGAGTGCGGTAACCGTACAGCTAATTTGTTCCATGAAACGCATCCAGATAAACTTGTTGCTAGAAAATACGTTCTAGAATTGGTGCAAAAATTTCGTCAAACTGGATCAGTAGCCAACAAGAAACGAGACCCAGAACGTGAATTTCCGTTGAGAAATGAAGCTGTTGAAGTTGCACTTTCAGGACAAGTTCATGCAGACCCAACATTGAGAACAAGGAAATTGGCTAGTGTTACCAATCCGTAGAACCAGTATCCGCCGAATCCAGAAACATCATAAATTCCACCCCTACACAATACATTTGAACCAATTGAATGGAGATGATTTTGATAGGCGACAGGAATTTTGTGAAATTATGACTACGAGAATAGATGCTGATGGGAATGTCCTTCTCAACATATGCTTTTCTGATGAGTCTACATTCTTCTTGGATTCGACTGTGAATCGTCATAATTGTCGTTATTGGTCGGATGCCAATCCACATGTTTTCCATGCAGTCCATACTCAAACTTCCCAAAAACTCGATGTCTGGGTCGGTATTTTTGGGGACCGTTGGATTGGACCAGTATTTCTCGACGATAACCTGACAGGAGAAACTTATTTGGAATTATTGAATTAATTTGTTTATCCATAATTAGTAGACATCATTGAAAATGACGATCGTTACCATGAAGACCACTTGATATTTCAACAAGACGGGGCACCTCCACATTATGCACAGCCTGTTGGGGCGTTTTTGGTTGGAATGTTACCTGGAAGTTGGACTGGAATAAGAGGCTCTATAGAGTGGCCAGCCAGATCTCCAGATTTAACCCCACTCGACTTTTATTGAAGAATGCCATCGAATAACGCCGGAAATGCTACGAAATGTGATGTCTCGTTTTGAACAGAACTTGTATGGAAATGGGTGGTAGACAGTTTGAACATTCAGTTCATTGACAATAATAATTATTGCGACAGTTGCTTTATCAGATATTGTTTTTATTGATTGAGTGAATAAAAAGTGATTTCCCAATTTCAAGTTCCTATATCTCGAAAACGAATCTATAGAATTAATTTATTTCCGTTGTTTGATATTATGAAGGAAAATACCTTTCAAATGAGGTACCACTTGCCATATGTTGCCATTCAAAAATTTAGGGGTGGCGATCACAGCTCCGAGGGATGGAATGTATTTCGGGTGAATTTCATCGCGAACGATGTCCCCCTCGAAAATGTAGTTGATGTGTCCGAGCGTTTTTATATAATTCGGTTCTGCCGACCTACATAGCCGCTGTTTCGTTTTCAAGGGCCCACTCTGTATATTAACGAAATAACAAATATACTGAAAGTTATATACCAACTACTCGCGGATGATATAAAGCTCTACTTCACTATAAACTCTCCAGGATATGGTCAGATACTTGAAAATAATTTGAATAACCTACAGGATTGGGGTAACGAGAACTTTCCACTTATGAATGAATCATTACGCGAAAACAAGATCCAGTGCTTTTCGATTATAAGTTGGACAATGCCATCATAAACAGATCTGAATGTGTCAAAGATCTGGGGATTTTTGTAGATCAAAAAGTCACCCTTGATTATCATATTAAAAAAATTATTCTGTAACGTTTTCGAAAAATATTTAGAACCGTTAAGATGGTAATGAGTAATTTTGGACTCCTGAACAAGCCATATCAGATAACCCCGAAATTCGATCATAACAGAGTCTGCTATATCTCTACAAAGAAGCAAAAACAGAAATATAACTATGCTGGATCGAAGCCTCGAACAGCCAATTGCCGGAATAATCTGAGAGCCGCAATTTGGGAAAATCTGAACGAGCAAGCCCATCAAGTCTCTGTGCCGCATCTCCGTTGATCAAATCTGAAGTCAGTGATTACGCAATGACAATACCAGCAATTTGCCCGTCCATTAGCTAATTGACTGCAGGGCCTTCGTGCTCCTTCAGCATCTATGAAATCTGAAAGGCAGGGATGAACTGGCTAAATCTCCATATAAAACAGGTATTTTTAAAATTCTCACTTCGACAGCATATTCGATTGAACGATTCCAAGAAAACATAAATGATGATGATTGAATGTACAATGATTGTAATATGTTGTGTTGGATAACGTTGGATTTCAAATGGTCATTGAAATTGACTACGAACTTTACAATCCACTAGTTACTGATGATTTCGGTAGGTTTGATGAAGCTTCCATTTGAACCGTCCGGTGATTCATTTGCATTAACTTCCAGACCAACAAGTTCTGACATGATCGTTTCGACCCACTGGGATATTCTCATACCAAGAGAAATTTCTGGACTCACTCCAAGCACTAGTCTGTGTCAGAAAAAAAACTCTCAGCTTCTATCTATGCGATACGTTCCTGAAAAAGCTGAAATTGCCGCTAGAGGTCGATTGGAGTATTTTCATCCTAAATTTTCACAATGCTGTTCAGTTCTTCTTGTTTGAATTTACGGATTGCTTGAGACTAATTTTCTGTTTGTGTTGTTGTTTGGATACATACATCTTTCCAAAAAAAGTGTGATGAAACGTTGGTATTCAACTAAATTCTTTTCTTCAATCAATTTTGCGGTACCCATTACTTAAGTTTGATTTCAGAAATGATCACTCCACCATTAGAAAAGTTCATAGTTAAACAATTGAAATAGAAAAAAATCTGGAAGAAAAAAAAGCTTTACAATTTTCACTGATATAGCACAGCCTTGACAAGTCTGTTTCAATATTAGAAATAAATAATAATTTATTTGACAGAAAAGGGAAACATTCTCAATTAAACATGTCCAGCGTGGCTTTAGCCGAGGAAGTAGTTGTTTTCTGTTAGACATTCACAAAACATAACTTCATTTATCGGGGATTTTTCAATTCACAGAAAAATCTTTCTATTCAATATTTAATTGAGAATGTTTCCCTTTTCAACATATAAACCCCACAAGAGGTTATCTTGACGATGGAAGATAGTGACTGAAGTTTATATTTCATTTGCAGATGATTCCACATCCGATTTTATAAACATCCTGTTCATATTTTCAACAAATCAATTTATTTGACAGATTTCATAAATATAAGTAATATAATGAACAAATAAATAGTATCATATCAGTATAAATGTAAGTATCAATATAAGTATGAATATAAGTAATATAATGAACAAATAAATAGCGGATAGATTGTGTTACAGATTTGAAAGTTTCATTAACATATTCAAACAAAAAGTAATATATAATTCAAAAGAGTATCTATTTATCCATACATTGTGGTAATAAATATTTTTTATGTATATATTGGTGTATATGGACTTAGAATCTATGCTTTCAGTTTCTTTTTGAATAATATATTGCTTATAATAGTTTTGGTATCTGTTGGAAAATGATTGAACAGCCGAGGAGCTAGGAAAGTATAACATTTTTGTAGAGTATTTTTTGCGATTTTTGTACATAGGATGAAATCATTTTGTGATGGGTATCAATTGTTTTAAGTTCATGTTTATTATTGTGTTGTCTTATAACAGTTTTCAAGAAGTAAAGTTGTCTTATGTTTAGAATCGATGTTTCTTTATTAATCGCATCTGTAGGGTAGGTTCTTTTTTATTTGCGATTATTTTCAAGGTTAATTTTTGTATTTGTTCTAGGTTCTTATATGAGTGGTATTTGCTTTGAGAACACACTGAAAATATTTCTACCGAAATAATAATCTGAACTCCTGTATTACCGACAGGATAGATAAAATCAAAGTAGAGTACGCATATATACCCAACCAGAATAACAAAGCAGTCAAGTACTATCCTAGACTATGTATGTCAGAACTTCAGCGATCACGAGAAGAATTCATTAGTAACTCAAGTAGATTTTTCAGACAACGAAGTGATTCTGACTTCCTGCAAAATAGACGCGGTTGAATAAAAAGAGGGAAGTTAGACTTGGCAGGATTTACAGTAAGAAAAACTTTGAATGCTTCAACCAACATTGTGAGTCGATCAATTGGTGTAGGGTATTATTTTCTCCAAAACCATTAAACTCCTTCCAGCATATTCTAGAGGGCGGTTTTAACCGATGTTTTCCTCTGAAAAAATGATGGAATCCTGGAATCCGAATATCTGCAAATAACTTGCGATGCCTGCGAGTAAATGAGAATTTATTACAAAGAATTAAATGTACGTGTTATAAACTAGCGGATGATTGGTATAACAAAAAAGGATTGACCAAGCCAAAAATGGAAGGAAATAGAGCTGGGTAATAGTTCATACATTGGGAAGAAAGGTAGGCTTGTCACCACTGCAGCCTAGTGTGGACCCCAATACAATAAATAATTACTACTGCACCATAGCAGTTTCGCGTGCCTCAAATATTGCCAAGTATAAATCCAATGAGTTAAAGTCTGAAGCTATCAACCTCTCCTTTGCTAGGTGTTTGCCCATCATGCCCGAAAACAGTAGTCATCATTCCAATCCACAAGAGTGGATGCTGTGACGACCTATAAAATTTTTGCCCAATCTCTCTACTACCCATACTCTCAGAGGTTAAAGAGAAACTAGTTAAGAAAATAATGTTGCAGTTTCCAGAAGAACATAATATGCTGAACACAGTTTGTATTCCAGAATAATAAAAGTACAAACGATGCCATATTCCACTTCTTGGAAGGGGTTTACGTGGGTATGAATGAGGGCTCAGCAATTGAGGCAGTATTCAATGATTTAGGCAGTATAAATACTCAGGGAAAAATCACTTTGTTTGCTGATGATACCAACTTGATGTGGGAAGGATCAAATATCGACTCCCTAAGAGCAAACAACCCCCGAACATTACACCTATTGACAGTCACATGCCCGAGATCACCGTTCGCCAACGTACTATCAGAAAGATTTTGCTGGGTCTCAACACCAACAAAGCCTGTGGATCTGACGGAATCCCGCCGATTGTTCTCAAGAAATGTGCCCCCGAACTAACACCTGTTCTTTGCAAGTTGTTCAACCACTCTTACAATTTGGGGGTATTTCCGTCCAATTGGAAAATTGCAAGAGTACAGCCAGTCCCTAAAAAAGGCAAAAAGGCCCTGCCTAGCAACCACAGACCTATCGCACTGCTATCTATTATTTCAAAGGTCATGGAAAAAGCCATCAACATCGAGCTCATGGAATATCTGGAAGACTCAGGAATTGTCAACGATAGGCAATATGGCTTCCGCCATCAGAGATCAATTGGTGACCTGCTCGCTTACGTCTCACATATATGGCAGCTATCTATTGAAAAGTATGGAGGAACTTCAGCTGTGGCATTAGATATCTCCAAGGCGTTCGATCGAGTTTGGCACCAGGGACTCCTCGCCAAGCTTCCGTCTTATGGCTTGCCCCCTCAGCTGTGTTCTCTGCTTGCTAGTTTTCTCTCAAACAGGTCTCTCCATGTAGTGGTCGATGGAGTTTCATCTGACACTCTACTCATGAATGCTGGTGTTCCGCAAGGATCCATTCTCGCACCAACACTATTTCTACTTCACATCAACGACCTGTTGAAAGCAACTTCATGTCCAGTACACAGCTTTGCCGATGATAGTACCCTCCATACCGCTTTCTCTTCCAGGGCCCCTATATCAGCCCGTGAAACCAGAAATGAACGAGGAAGAAATGTTAATGATATAAATATGGACTCAGCAACAATTCTCGAATGGGGATCTAATAACTTGGTAGAATTCAATGCAAACAAAATACAAGCATGTCTTTTCTCTAGAAAAGCCGATCTCACTGTGCCTAACATAACTTTGTCAGGAGTAACCATATCACTGAAGCCATCCATATCGATGCTTGGTATTACTATCAGCAATAACCTTTCCTGGGAAAATCACGTGAGGTCCATTGCCAGAAGTGCATCCCAAAAACTTGGTTTTCTGTTTCGTGCCAAGAGCTATTTCACCCCCAGTCAGCTACTTATGATCTATAAGGCACAGATCCGACCTGTCCTGGAATACTGTTCCCATATTTGGAGTGCGGCACCTAAACATATCCTGGGGCTATTGGATTCTGTTCAAAAAAGGGCAATTCGTCTCGTCGGTGATGCCTAGTTTACAAACTCGCTCACTTGTCTGGAACACCATAGAAAAGTTGGCGATTTGTCTCTATTTTATAGATATTTTCATGGGCGATGCTCTTCTGAAATATCAACAATCGTTCCTGCTTTGGCAGTCTCTTCGAGATTAACCCGTCAAGTTCAGTCATCACACCCCTTCGTGGTCACTTTGGAGACCTGCAGAACATCACTTTCCAAAGACTCGTTCATCCAACGAACAGCGAGGCTTTGGAACTCATTGCCTAGGGAGGTGTTCCCCGAGGCATACAACCTTCAGAAATTTAAGAAGAACACCAACTCCTACCTTCTTTCCCTAGGTTCCCACGATGTTCTCTGAACATTACAGGATATCCCTCTTCGTGGGAACCAGAACATAAAAAAAAAAACCTCAAACATGATTTATGTGAGGCCAAAAACTGGTGTGACACCAACCACCTCCGCTTCAATAAAAAAAAACTAGCCTCCTAACTTTCAAATTCACCTATGATTTAGTTTAAGGCTTGAATCCAATTGTGAATAGACCTTCCACCCAGTTTCTTGGCATTGAGATAGATGACAGTATGGAATTCTCTAGCCATATTCACACCCTAAGAAAGAAAGTTGCATCAGGTTGCTATGCAGTAAGACTTGGTTTGTCAATGGGTAAGGTGATATATTTTTCTTTGGTTGAATCACACCTGAGATATGGTATAGCTTTCTGGGGTTACTGCATTAAACCTATGATCTATTCAATATTTGTTCTTCAAAAACGAGCAATAAGATTTATGTCACGAGTTGAATTCACTGCCACTGTGAACCTTCGTTCATTAAACACAAAATTATATTTTCAATCTCTATCTCACCACCTGTTTAGTACAAAAACATAGAGCGAACACAATTGATACTGGACATCCACCAGAAATATATAAGTAGCACAAAAAAATTTAGGTCCGCCCATTCCCCGATCAGAGCAGACTAAACATTCAATAATGTGCGGAAGTAATTTTTTTTTAACAAACTGCCAACAACTGGACACCAGTTGTTTTGGAAAAAACTCAAAGAGATACTTTTACTCGAAGCAGACTATGGCCTACATGAGTTCTATGATGATGGTTAATCCCTTGATGACACAATATCTGTCTTCGTCCATACACTTACCTATACATCCTTTTATTTCTTTATATATCTATATATATTATTGTCTGTTTCTGTACTATTCTGTGATAATATATACAAGTTCTAGTTTTAAGTACGCTTTGTAGATGATAGTTCTTTTTCCTTGACAATACAGTATTTGATTTTGATTTTTGGGCAAAACATTTTGATACTAATTGCGAGTTAATGTGAAGTGTTTTGTATACTTTTTATGTCTTACAATGATCAATACTCGCTCAATTTTTATGACTATACCACAATAATTCTAAGTTTTTAGCATTGTAAATAAACACCCTTTTTGTATTTTCAAATTGAAGTATAGCCACGCTTTGTCCATAAGATTATATCTTCGACAATAAAGTATTTTGAATGGAAGTGGCGTTCAGGACCAGTTTTTTACATATCGTTCATCCCACATAGACAAATCATGGATAGGACACCTGAAAATATCCGTCAGTTTACAAGTAAAATCCATGAATTGACCAAAGAATGGAGAATCTGGCTGGAAGAAACAAAGTCAGATAATATGAATTTCACGAATGAAATTATAGAATATCAGTTTGTGGTGGAAAACAATACCCCCGTCCAGTAAAGACGAATATTCGAGCTTGAACCTAGATGAGAAAAAATTGAGAAAATATTGAAAAACAACGTGGAGGGTTGGAAAATGAATATAGAAAACTATACTAGTTCTTGAACTTAATATCACAATTGTGTACACAAAATGTATAACTCATGTACAAACAAATGTCTGAGCCTGCATTAACCTACAGCATACTTTGAAGGTGTGCTAGCAAAACAAAAATAAATATAATCCAGAAATTCCTGGATAAAATGCTTCATGCAATTGAATAATTGTTTTCCTCCGAAAAGGCAAGTATCCTATGACACATAATTGATATTTTCTCCTTCTATGAACTGTGAAATAGGCGTTTAGCAATTAGAAACCATCAAGATCTGGAGATGACGTTTCAAAAAAATCTCCGTTGTTGGGATTACATGGAAAAATGATAACTTCCAATTGGTTGGGTTCTGTTTCCAGCAGATATGGAGTGCAATTTAATACCATCTCTTTCCAGTATATTCATAACATATACGTTTCCAACTTGTATATCGTACCCAAGTTGTGAAGTCTGACATCCAGCAACTTTATTTGAGAATTGTTCAGATTTTGGATTTCTTTACGAGTTCGGTGATAATGAAAATCCAAGTTGGGGAGAAATTCCCGTTAATTCTCGTGTACACATTACAATACCTGCATTTTTTGTAGGAAAAACGAGTTCTTGGGTTTTCTTTCCCTCGTTGTTTATTTTTAGGTTTTTGCACTGAATCAATTTTGGTATTTTTTGAGGAAAGCTGCCACGTCATGGAAATATCATGGATAAATACCATTTTTCAGCAGTAGTTCCAAGTCTCCCAATGGCTGATCCAACTCTGATGAAGTCTTTTGCGATATTGTCTGGGGTTTCACACGTGATTGTCTATTGTTTGTACGCTGCGGTGGATGGAGGCAAGCGGTTTTTCTGTGTGCGGGAGTTTTTGTTCGGCGTTTGCGGATGACATGCAGTTTGTTAGGGAAATAATATTCCGGATCCGTACGCTCTCAGGGTTTTATTATTCAACATTGCTTCTCATTGGCGTTTCAGGAAATAATAGAACACATGACACCAACTAGAATCGGGTATGAAAGGATGGCGATGTACAATTCTGTAGAGAACACATTATTTCCTAAATCCATATCTTTCAAGCTGGCTGAGCACTATATTATAATGATACAGTCAGATGTTTTGGAAAAGCCCTGAAGGATGGCAGCTGTGGTTTCTACATTACTGATTCCTTCATACAGAGGCTGCAGAAATATAGATAGGGCGTCGTTGGTGTTTGTATTATTTTGAAATCCCAACTCACAATATTGTAGTTGCCCCCCAGAAATTCCATCAGTTTCTCAAATATTCTACTCAATGTATCTAGGATACAGGTCAGATGTTCTTTGTTGCTACTTCTATGAATTGGTATCACTACCAAGGTATATTTTGATTTTGGGCTTCAATTTGTAGTTTTGTAATTTGAGTTATAGTTTCTAGTGAAAGGGCATCCTGAAGATAATTTTCAACCAAAGGAAAATTCCCTTTTCTCATGACTTTCAATCATCAGGGATTGTCCATTCATCTTAACGAACCCATGTTTATGTCAGCTTGATATTCAGAAATAAATATTCCATTACTGTATTTTGATATTTTTTTCAGGAATAGTATTTCTTTTGTTATTACACGCTTTATATTAGCTTCACTTGTATGTTTGTTTGTAACCGACTCCTTTGGGCGCGATTTTGACCCACTTCCAGACGTCCGAATGATTTGAAATTTGGCAGGTGTACATAATTCCGGTGACAATGCATTGAGAAATTTTTCTGTGAAGAAAAAACAAATGGCGGCTCCAATATGGCGTACGAGTTTTGTGATTATGGTCCGAATCGTTTCAAAATTGGTATCCTAGAGTTTTGTGGTCGGAGATTATGATCCTTTTGTCAAGATGGAAAAATTCAAGATGGCGGCCGAGTTTTGTGATTATGGTCTGATTCTATTTAAAATTGGTATGGGGGGTTTTTGAGGTCGAATATTATAATTATTTTATGAAAATTTGAAAATTCAAGATGGCGGCTTCAAAATGGCGACCGAGTTTTGTGATTATGGTCAGATTCTTTTCAAAATTGGTATGTGGGGGTTTTTGGGGTCGAGTATTATGATTCTATTGTAAAAATTGGAAAATTCAAGATGGCAGCCGAGTTTTGTGATTATGGTCTGATTCAATTCAAAATTGGTATGCGGGGGTTTTTGAGGTCGAATATTATAGTTTTTTTGTGAAAATTGGAAAATTCAAGATGGCAGCCGAGTTTTGTGATTATGGTCTGATTCAATTCAAAATTGGTATGCGGGGGTTTTTGAGGTCGAATATTATAGTTTTTTTGTGAAAATTGTAAAATTTAAGATAGCGGCTCTGAAATGGCGGTCGAGTTTTGTGATTATGGTCTGATTCTATTCAAAATTGGTATGTGGGGGTTATTGGGGTCGAATATTATGATTCGTTCGTAAAATTTGAAAAATTCAAGATGGCGGCTTTAAAATGGCGGCCGAGTTTTGTGATTATGGTCTGATTCTATTCAACATTGGTATGTGGGGGTTTTTGGGGTCGGAGATTATGATTACCTAATTTGATAAGATTATTCCATTTTTTTATTTGCAAAAAAATTATAAAAATAATAGTTTATAAAAAAATAAAAAAACACGCTTTTATAAATAAACCACACTAAAAAGTAGGAAATAAATAATAGTTTGAAAAAACTAAAAAACACGCTTTTATAAAAAACCAGACTAAAAAAAATAGAAAATAAGAAAAAAAATTATTTTATTTTGAAAAAAGCGTGGGGTGCATGGTATTAATAATCATAAAGTACATTACACACCGAGACGATACCCCATGCACCCCACGCTTTTTTCAAAACAAATTTTTTTTTCTTATTTTCTATTTTTTTAGTCTGGTTTTCTATAAAAGTGTGTGTTTTAGTTTTTTTTTACTATTATTTTATTCTTTTGGTTAGACTTTGATTTTTTTCGGAGTAGTTTGAATAGTCTACCATATTCAGTTGTATGTACTTTATAATATTATTTATTATGAATTTATTATGATAAGTTACTCCACTGGTTGGATGGAAGAGCAATTCCTGCCATGAGCAATTATGTGCAGGCATTGAATCCTGCCTTTTGTTAGGATATAAGCTAACTGCTATACCTGCAATAAAAGCATTTATTATTATTATTATTATTATTATTATTAGCTGATCCCTTGTCTTCTATGTTTCGAAAACACCTGGTATAAACCAATTTTCAAGTGGTACTTTCCTTATTTCGAGTTGGAAAAACAGGAGAGTAAGAGTGTAGAAAAAAAAATACCAAATTCAATCAATATTGATTTATTGGTTTGGGCGATAACCGCGTAACATTTTGAATTCTAGTTTCATGAGCGTGTGATGAATATTATATCAAGTACACCCCCAGAACGAGAATATTTGTGAATGTTTCACGGATATCTTTCAATAAAACATATATATAGATATGTATATATATATATATATATATATATATATATATATATATATATATATATATATATATATATATATATATATATATATTGTTCCGTATAACGGTCCTTGGGGGTGGGTTGCGCTTTAGATGAATTATTAGAAGCCTAAATGCAATTTTCCCAACCAGAAACAGTTCCTGCATGAAAAGGTCCTATCTCTTGAGGAAATCCAAGAACAGCCACCTCTCGTGCAGTCTCCCGAGCGTCGTTATTCCTTTCATAGGTAAAACCTTCACTTGGGGTAATTTCTATGATAGACGCCGAGTACTCAGTCACTGTCCGCCAGGGCTTTTGGTTTCCAGTGACCGACTCTCCACGACTGCGGAAACTACCCTGCTTGAAACTCTTCCATAATTTCTACAGTGTCACGAATTATTTCTAATAATTTTTCCCAGTGGTTGAGCCCCTTATCCCCCATTCGTATCGGTCCTTCCATTTCCAACTTCCGCGTCGATATTTGAACGGAAGTCAGAGAACGACCTTCCTCCGCCCCTGCCATCGTCCTGACAGTCGTCTTGATCATTTGAAAAATTTGGCTCCAATTTGAAAAATTCTGAATTTCACGGAGATCCCATTGAAAATGCATTTTGTCTCCCTGGTATCTCACCAGATATGCCAGATACCGGCTGGAACCTATTTTCGAAAGCGACAGGCTCTTTTTGAGAATTTCTACCCGACGCATAGTGGAGTATTGGTAAGAAAAACAGGACTTTCAGATATTATGTGTGGAGTGCCACAAGGATCAGTTTCAGGACCCATTTTATCCTTATTATATGTCAATGACCTTGCAAATTTGAGCATTTCTGGAAAATTCACTCTTTTCGCTGATGACACGACGATATTGTGGAACAACAAAAACTCAAATGATTTACACAATGCAATATCTACTGATATGAAAAAATCAAGGAGTGGTGCGATGCTAATTTGTTATCCTTCAATATCACTAAAACAAACATTATATCATTCAGATGTGCTCTTGATGACCTGTCATTGGGTGATAACTTAGTGATCAAGAACGAGACTCAAACTAAATTTCTAGGTATTCACATTGACAATAAGCTCAATATTATTGAACATATCAAGCATCTCAAAAGTAGAATTTCTTCTGGATGTTATGCAGTGAGAGTATCTTCAATAAATTTGGGAATCAAAACCGCCAGAACGGTGTATTACGCCCTACGTTATGGAATACTGTTTTGGGAGTATGCAATTCATTAGCACTTCTGATACTATAGAAACGGGCTATCAGGTATATGTGTAAGATTGAACCTTGTGATTTGTGCAGTCACAAATTCGTTGAGGAAAAGATTTTAACAGTGATTGCTTTGTTCATTTTGGAATCGGTTTGTTGCATTTACAAAAGTTATGTCCCTATTCGAGGCTTCGTGCAGTTCTTATAACACCCGTTTCAACGCGTTGAAATTGCCAATTCATTTAATAAATTTGGCCAAGGATTCTATTTATTACAATGGGGTCAAGATGTTCAATCACTTGCCCTCAGATATGAGACAGGCAAGTTTGACCAACAAAAAGTTCAGAATAAGAGTAAAAACATTTCTGGCTGCTAGACCCTATTATAATTTGCAAGAGTTCTATAATGATAAATTTACGTGACAAAATGTGCATATTTGAATATATGTTATATAAGATTTTTGTTTATATTCTTGCTTGGATATAAATGTTTGTTTGTTTGGTGTGATAGGTGTGTTCATTTATGTAATATTTTATATAATTGTGAATGTTCATATGTGTATTATATAAGTTTTGATAATATTTTTAAACAAAACTGTACAATTAATGTTGATACAAAATTCGACGATGAACTTTATACTGTATATTCTAACTTTACTTTTTCGTAGGTGTTTTTATATTTACATTTTATATTTCTATATTTACATTTATATTTATTTTTCACAAGCTTTGTCCGCAAGATTTATTCTTAATGACAATCAAGTATATTATTATTATTATTATTCCAACGTGCAATTACGTATGAGAAAAGTTTTCATTTAGTCAAAATTAGTAAACACAAATCATTGCTGTCATTATTAGGAGCTGCCATAAAATTTGATTTGCTCCTGAGACACAGAATGAGATGGACAGGAACGTACATACACCAAGAGACATTTTTTATTTCAATATTCGTTAGATTATATTAGTTCTAAGCTATCAGAATCCTCCTCTGGTCGCTCAAAAGCAAAAATTGCATACCCTTTCATGCATCTAAAACAAACTTTATCGAATACCGATTTGCTTCCATAAGTACACAGAAAATATCAAAGCGGAGCCTAGTTGAAACCTAAATGAATTTGCATGCATCAAACTGGTATCGAATTCCTTAAATCCTGAGAGCGCTAGGGTTATTTTTGTTCGAAACCACAAGACAAAGTTTCTATGGCGGCCACAAAATCAACATGATATGAAATTTTTGTTCTATCAACCGTGAAATACAAGACATTCACCCTCTGCTAGAAGCCATAGACGGCGTTCCGAATAGGGAACGGAAAATTCGTGGTGACGTGTATGTTTACACTTTACACCAAATATGTGGGGATTTTTCATAATAACCGACACCTTTCCTTGACAATGTCCCGTTCTGGCGATTACTTAAGCTACAGTGTCAAGTTCTAATTCATCTTTGATTGAAGATAAGATAACATTTGAGTTGTCTTAAATGGGCAGCAAAAACATTTGTAATAATTGAATTCATATCCCAAAAAATAACAATTCAATGCTCATTCAAAGGTTATTGTTCTGATAATAGTCAGTATCATATGTACCGATAAAATCGTTATATCTGAGGTTCTATTCTCAAATCTCGAATTCGATATGTCGCATATCCAGCAGTGGGGAAATGTCTAATAAATATTTATATGTTGTATTCTCAAATGTCGCTTTGGTTAGTTTCCTCATAATTCTCGTCTCTTCTGACGTATAACTTACTTAAATCACAAAAACATTGAAGGCGGAAATGGAAAACATTTTGAAATTGCGATGTTGCCATTATATCTGATAACACTATTGTCGTAGGGCAACATAAGTCAATAGTATTTTAAGATCATATCACGTGGTTCATGAAATTCCTTGTCAAATTGTAATAAAATATTTGGGCCAAACAAAAAATTGTTTGAAATCACGAATAGCATTACATGAAAGCATTGTAGAACTTTAAAGAAAATTTTTCCTCAACGAAACATGTCATGGATAACGATCACATCATGAATTATGATTGTGCCAAAATATTACACATTGAAAACAATTTGAATGAAAGAATTTCTTTAGAAATGGCTGAAATAAAATTACAATTTGATAATATGAATAAAAAAACTGATATTGATAACTTGGGTAGAATTTACTCGTAACTTCTTTTACCAAAAAACCATTCTTCATTTGAAAATACCTGAATTAATACACCACTGTATATACCTTATTTTATTTGACACGATAATAAATTATTGTCAGCCATCAAATTTGCATGTCACAATATTGTTTAAATTTTCCTTCCTACTTTTCTGATTATATATTATGTTCCTAATCTTTGATGTCCAAAGAAAATCTCAAATTGCACAGTATGTATACTATTATCAGTTGAATATTTTAATGTCCATATTTTCACTTTGTAGCCCTCGAAAAAGCAAATAAAGGTTTGCGAAAGCTCGGGTAGCAAAAAGAGTGTACCTTCTTCAAGACCGAATTCCCGATAGATACTCATTCTATATATATATATATATAATGGAAGGAATTTAATGGACATAGCCCTCAGCGAAAAGTGTTAACCGTAGACACGTGTTTCGGGCTCTCGGCCCTCATCAGTACGGTGGAGAAGTGCAAGGATGAACAACACTTGGTAGAAAACGACAAATCAACGGAGTCAACAAACAGAAGCCAGCCGCTCATTTGTGATTTCGGTCAGCAGACCCTGAATTCCAGGGCAACAACCAACGTCACCACGGAGGCAGCTACAGCTACCTGCGTGACATCCGAGTCCAGGAATATAAATATGAAAGAGAGTAATATCGAGGGGACTGTTAAAAACAAAATGGAAGGAATTTAATGGACATAGCCCTCAGCAAAAAGTGTTAACCGTAGACACGTGTTTCGGGCTCTCGGCCCTCATCAGTACGGTGGAGAAGTGCAAGGATGAACAACACTTGTAGAAAACGACAAATCAACGGAGTCAACAAACAGAAGCCAGCCGCTCATTTGTGATTTCGGTCAGCAGACCCTGAATTCCAGGGCAACAACCAACGTCACCACGGAGGCAGCTACAGCTACCTGCGTGACATTCGAGTCCAGGAATATAAATATGAAAGAGAGTAATATCGAGGGGACTGTTAAAAACAAAATGGAAGGAATTTAATGGACATAGCCCTCAGCGAAAAGTGTTAACCGTAGACACGTGTTTCGGGCTCTCGGCCCTCATCAGTACGGTGGAGAAGTGCAAGGATGAACAACACTTGGTAGAAAACGACAAATCAACGGAGTCAACAAACAGAAGCCAGCCGCTCATTTGTGATTTCGGTCAGCAGACCCTGAATTCCAGGGCAACAACCAACGTCACCACGGAGGCAGCTACAGCTACCTGCGTGACATTCGAGTCCAGGAATATAAATATGAAAGAGAGTAATATCGAGGGGACTGTTAAAAACAAAATGGAAGGAATTTAATGGACATAGCCCTCAGCGAAAAGTGTTAACCGTAGACACGTGTTTCGGGCTCTCGGCCCTCATCAGTACGGTGGAGAAGTGCAAGGATGAACAACACTTGGTAGAAAACGACAAATCAACGGAGTCAACAAACAGAAGCCAGCCGCTCATTTGTGATTTCGGTCAGCAGACCCTGAATTCCAGGGCAACAACCAACGTCACCACGGAGGCAGCTACAGCTACCTGCGTGACATCCGAGTCCAGGAATATAAATATGAAAGAGAGTAATATCGAGGGGACTGTTAAAAACAAAATGGAAGGAATTTAATGGACATAGCCCTCAGCGAAAAGTGTCTACGGTTAACACTTTTCGCTGAGGGCTATGTCCATTAATCTCCTTCCATTTTGTTTCTTAACAGTCCCTCGATATTACTCTTTCATATATATATATATATATATATATATATATATATATATATATACCATGCCTGGCATAAGTGAAATCCATATCCTTTTATTTCAGAGCGAGGACATACCAGCGTGATAACAGAATGAATAGCATATTGTCACGCCCTACGGTGGGTGACCCTGTGAAACCTTGGCCCCCTAACTGTTTAGGGTGCCCACTAATTAACTTGCTTGGCTTGCGAGAGGTTAAAACATTTTTATTCTGTGATTGTGACAACCCTGGTATAGTGAAATAAAAAAAGGAAGTGAAAACAATTATGGTTTATTAAAAATTATAGAAGGGCAAAAAATAACATGATGGTGAATACAAAAATAGTGAAGTGAACAATGACCATAACGAGTAAATAAAAATATCACTTACATTATAATAAAAACCAAGGGAAGGAGATGTGTCACCGTGGACCAGCAGCATAAAAACTAAAGAGAGCCCGATTAAAAACAAACACTTTCATTTATAGGAAATATATCGCTGACTTGCAGAATCAGCGTTCTTGCTATTGATGAATGCAATACCGGACTGAAACCCAATCCCTGGTTAATGACTGGCGTTGAACTTTGAATTTGCAGGAAATACTGTATTTCAATAAATGTTAAACTAGATGATGAATTACTGTTAAATATATGAACTACGGATTTTTCCACTTTGGGTTCAATTATGTTTGAATTTTATTCTCAAGTCTGGTAAATTAATTCGGAATTTTGGAAAAGAAATGATTGCTATATTTATATCGGGTAATATTTTTCATACTTGACAATATTCAAAGTATACAGTGATGGTATTTGGGAACAAAGTATTTTTTTCAAATTCAAAAATCAAAGATTAATTTCTAGGTGCTTTGTGACTTATTAAGCAATAAGCAAAATACCAATGGAATGTAATGCCCATTCTTCAAACCGTGGATTGTAAAAAGTTGTACAAACAATTTTGGACAATATTGAAAGGTTCCATCAACATTCCAAATGTTAGTGCTCGTTCAAAAATTAACAATATGATTGACTTTGTCATTTAGCAAAATAAAATGTTCACTTTGGTTTCTCTTTACCTTGTTGGCTTCTACCACATTTTTTTGGAAGCAAAATTTGTACCCGTTAATCAGTAACAGCGATTTTCCTTTTTTACTTGAAATTAGCGTACATTCCATTTTTTTAACGTACTATCACTAACAAAACTTTAAACAAGGCAACTAAACAACTAACAAATTTGAATAGCAAATAAACTTAATAACGATGGAATACACCTTATATTAACAATACGAAAAATAGCTGAAATACCACCCCCTAATTAGTTACCTGAGTACCTACCTCTTAATTTATTACCTGAGTACCATAAAATTTAGAAGAAATGTCTATCCTACAGCGGCAACAATGTTGTATTAAAATTCAGTTTTGACCAATTATTTTAATATTTACGCGGACCCAATTGAGCCCTAGGTGGGACCCAATTGAACCATAAGTAAATATACCTGCTAGAATTGGGACTCAACTCGGACTCTTCCTTTCCAACATTTTGAAAAATATCCCATTTTCCTACATTCAACCAGAAGGAACCTTTTTCTCATTCTTTTCTGAGTTACTGAACAATTTAATCATTTTCTCAAGCCATTATTATATTAACTGAATATCCGGACCTTCTTCTACCCACTCGAACCGCGCGCTACTGCTTTTATTCCGGTTATATCCTCCGTTCAAGTATGAACCGGAACAACTGCAATCATTCCGTTGTTCAAAAATACGGGATCTTGTCCAGAGCTCGAGTACATTTTGATTCCTGATATCCCTGTTTTTATAAAGATGAAATAGAGCTATCGAACGCTTCCCATTGAATCTATTGTCAGAAAAGTTTCCTGAATACCCCGAACGGTTTTCGAGGTATTAGGGACGTTATTCTATGATTTCTCATGTAAAAAATATGTTCGCGAAATATTCCGCTAAACTTGATGTGAGGGGTTCGAAGAGAGGATGTATTGATAGCTGAGCTGCTCCTTTCAAGTGGAAAATAAATTCAATATTATGCAGGATCAAACGGCAGGAAAGGAAAAGGGATGTGAATTGAGGTAAAACGAATATGAAAATAATATTATGAGGATATTCAGCATCATCTGGAATGTGGAAATGTGTATAATAACATATATTTTCCACATCAAGGACTGTCTATCGTTAAAAATGTTGATGTGATAAACCACCATAGTTGAAAGATGTAATTCCTGATCTGAGATGTGAGAAATTGTGAGTATATCGTTAAATGGGAATTTTGTTGCTAAGACCTTCCATATTTGAGGGACTAGGGGAAGCAGTTATCAACAAATACAATAGAAAAACCAGTTCGATTCGATTTCACTGCATCTACAAAATGATGTTTCTATAAAAACTTTTTAACAAAAAATTAAACCGACGAAATACGGAACTGAAAAGTAAAAAATAAAATAAACCTTCTTAGTCTCAATAACTAAGCTCCTAAAGTAATGTAAGTAACCAATTTTGAGTCGGCGCCAAACAAACAAGCAAATGAATTAGATAAGGCGTAAAATTATGGTATCGAGTTGCGCGGTGACATTCTGATGATATTTTTTGAGTAATTTAATGATCTTCGTTGATTGTTCGTTTGGCGCCGACTCAAAATTGGTTACTTACATTAGTTTAGGAGCTTAGTTATTGAGACGAAGAAGGTTTATTTTATTTTATAACTTTTCAGTTTCGTATTTCGTCGGTTTAATTTTTTGTTAAAAAGTTTTTATTTTTCAGTTTTTTGTGGCTGAAATCTACTAATTACTACCCACTTGTTTTTTTATGACTTCCGAGATATTTACTTACCCACCTTACTTCAACTATTACCAGTTAAATAATATGATTATCTACTTTTACTATTTGTTGTGATATAAATTATTTTTGTTTTTCTGGTTAGTTCATTTCATTACTTTGTATATCATTTCTTCATCCCATAGAATATAATGATTGTGACGGATGTAGACAACAAAAATAATGACATTAGCGTTTGTCATTGTCAACTACATATGTGAGCCAATGTTCACAATGAAAAATAAATAATTCCCTATTTTCTACCCGTAAGGTTGGATAATTCCATTCGAATTCCAAATATGATTAACTATGAGGTATACCCTATCTAATAAAAAGAAATCATCCAAATCGAAGAACCCAGTACAAAGTTATGCCTGATAGAATCGGTTAACGGACCAGAATTCAGAGGGTGAATGATCAATATCCTTCATTTTGCTACCCTTAGGGGTGGATTTCATCTTTTAAAAAGGAAAAAACATATATACATGCGAAAAACTATACATTATTTAATTGTCCTGAAAAAGCGACCAATGTAGTCCCGAATGCATCAAGTTCACAGAAAAGTGTCCTTTAGTAATATTTCCGACTTATTTTTTCAGAATGCGGCAACTAATGTCAGTAATTAAATCTTGCAATTAAAATTTCCCTTTCGCTTTTCCAAATAACTTTGAATTTGTTATTCTTATATGGTTTGCCTTGAAATATAACATGACAGTAGTTTTCAGGAAATATTCAAGATTGCGGATCAAAAATGGTGACGTTTTTGGAGATTTATAGTCAGAATCGTTTTGCAATTGTTACCTAGTATTATTAGGGTCAAATAATTAATTTAATAATAATTTATTTATCACCAAAATGAAATGTTTAACAATAACATGGATATTTATAGTCACCAAACAGGGAATGAATACAGGGTTGACCACAAAAGCAGATCTTCGAACGTGGAATTTCCGGATATTCCTAATTTAGATAATAATACTTGAAAAATAAAATATGGGACATGGGTTTCCGATAATAGCATATAAAATACAATTATAAACATGAGTTTTTTGATACATAATGATACATACACAGGCACACACTTTTTTATACATAATAAATATTCTTGATATCAACATACTGATCAGCAGGCGAGGCATTTTTTGAACATTTTCAGTGCGGTCAGTTGCCTTAGTACCAGGGTGATAATATTATACAACTCAGGTCCTAAGTAATAGTAGCTTCGTTGTAAGGTATTTTTTTAGGTTTTGGGACGCATGAAAAATTTATTTTATATTTGGTGTTACAATCATGTGTGATTTGAATGATATCTTTTTTATATTTATGTTGTCTAATGACGTAGTGAGAAAAAACAGTTGCCTTATATCGAGTACTTGAGTACTTGAGGTAAGAATGTAGTTTGCAATGTATTATTTTCAAGAATCTCTTTTGAATTGTTTCTAGATTTATTATATATTTGTTGACGGCTGCTCCCAAAGCTAATATGGCATAATTTGGGTGGCTTTCTACAAGTGCGTAATAAAACACTTTTAAGTGGTCCGATGTATATTGGATAAGTATTTGAATCTATTTAGAACTGAGCGAAGTTTTTTATTTAGGTGGTTTATGTGTACATCCCACTTCAAATGCTTATCTACGAATACACCTAAGTATTTAGTGTTTTCTACACAGATATAGAGATATCTTGATCATTAATGTTGATGCTTAATGAGTTATAATTTGGTAGGTATTTTGTAAACGATGTGAATGGGAGCAAATGAGTTTTTTTAAATTTAACTTTTAAAAGACGGTTTCCCGAATTAGTCAAATACTTTACTTAGATCACTTTCAGCTTTAGCTCTTTGTGAATACCAATCATCATCATTCAGGAGAATTGCATTATCGTCGGCAAAACTCATTACGTCTCCATTCAATGGTAATTTGAATAAATCATTTATGTAGAGATTAACAAGAAGTGGGACAAGAACTGTTCCTTGAGGAACACCATATTCCACTGGACTTGATTTACTTTTGATAACATTTATTTCAACTTGTTGGATTCTTCCTGACAGGTAGTCTTGCATCAATTTGAATGCTTGTCCTACCATGACTTTTTGGACAAAATAGAACAATTGAAAATGTCGAGTCCAAGACGGCGAATAAGTTTTATGTAGAAATTAAATAATTGAAGATTGTGATTGAGTTTTGTGAGTCTGGTGCGGACAAGTAATTTCCTTTTTATTGCATTTTTGCATTTTTGCATTAGGTTATTAATTCAAGATGATCTAATAAATTATCAAACGACCTAAAACGATTTTACCCGGTTCGCCTTTACAATATTGAACCGAACAAATTTATACTGTCTGATGATAGAAAATACTCCATTAAACCAATCTACAAAATACCGGGTGTCCACGGAGGGGATGAGATTTGGAGGATCTGTTTAATTCATAAAACTGCATTTTTTGACAAGTAACTTAACTTCATGCAAATTCCGGATTCACCGGAAGTGACATAAACTTTCGATTTTTAAATGTGACACCTGGTATATTTTCAGTTTTTTTGTCTCCATATGACATTAAGAATACAACCATGTATCATTTGTTACTGTTTGTAACCGGTTTTTCATTTTATTTTCGAAATAAATTTTTATTCTAGAGGGCTATGGATACGTTCAAATAACTAATTTCAGTCCTAAAATGTTTGTAAAAATACAACTTTACTGTTTTCGATCAAAATGTTTCAGCTATGACGTTTGATTTAAAATAAAATATTTGGAGGATACACATTCCATATAAATTCTGTATCTAAACCGTTTATAAATTTTAAGAAATAATAAGCGATATTGGTCCGATGCAAATTTACACTTGGAAATGGAGGAAGGAAATTTCCAAAAATGGTTTGGTTTCAATTGTTGGGCTGGGATTTTAGGGGACATAATTTGAGCCCATATTATTTTTTACGGTGTCCTGACAGGGGCTAGATATCTAAGTTTCCTCACTCAGGAAATTGAGCATTTCTTGGACGAGGTTCCATTAATGAATCGTGTTGGATTATTTCAACAACAAGATGGTGCTCCACCACACAACCTGAGGGCAGTTACGGAATATCTGCATGAAACATACAACGAAAACTGAATTGGAAATATGGGTCCAGTTAGGTGGCCGGCGAGGTAAAATACGGTTGTTTTCAATTTATTCCTTTATTTATTCCTTTTCAAAAAACTTTACAGGTCACCCGACTTTACGCCTCTAGTTTTTTTATGAAGATCTATTAAAAACGAGGTTTATGATATACCTCCTGCCACACGACATGTATTGAAGGACACAGTAAGGGCAGCTATTCATAGAATTACACCAAGGCAGTTGAGAAACGTTGTAAGAGCAACAATAAGAAAAGTTCACCTTTGTCAGCAACAAGATGGAGGTCACTTTGAACATCAGGAACTCTAAACATATGCAAATAGGTAGTTTCAATATAATTATTTCATTTTCAACGGGTGCTTCATTTTAGAAAAGTTCAGTTTTTTATCGAAAGTTTTCTGACAACCTATCAAATTAATCGTAATAAAATGCTCTTTTTTTCTAACCCGACGAGACACCATGTTGCCTTTTGAAAAAATAGTAATACAAATTTTAGAATCAAATATTTTGATCGAAAACAGTGAAGTTGTAGTTTAACAAACATTTTAGGACTGAAATTAGGTATTTGAACGTATCCATAGCCCTCTAGAATAAAAATTTATTTTGAAAAAAAAAAAGGTTACAAACAGTAACAATTGATACATGGTTGTATCTAAATGTCATAGGAACCAAAAACGAAAATATACCAGGTGTCCCATTTAAAAAGTTAGTTATTGTCAAAAAATGCAGTTTATGCATTAAACAGATCCTTCCATTATCTTTAAAATGTTATAGGGGCGAGCCACCTTCCATGGACACCCGGTATGTAATATCTGATAAAACTCAATTTTTTTTTTATTTTCCAAGAACGTTCATCCGGAGCATTTCCAGTTATATACTTCTCTATTTAATACCGGTATAACCAGGTCATATTCCTACTTGTTAGCCAGATTCCAGGTTTGTTTCATTAAGTCTCTAACTATAGCTGAAGGGTATAAATGGGCCATTAATTTTTTTTGTTATTGAAATTTATTGAAACTATTAGGTAGCCATGAATGTGCATGAAGAAAACTGAGACTGGCATCTGAAGTATATTTTTTATATTGGGAGCAGATGTTTTTGAGTGAATGTGGAAATATCGGATCAAGCATTTGACCTCCATGGTACTCCACAATTATTAGTGTGAAGTAAGCCACACTTTTTCTATCTACACTTTATGACGTGTGGTATGTTAAATTTGGGATAGAGATGATGTCAAAGGCAGTATTGCCAAATTTCTGATGTTTTTTGATAAATGTGGAAACTTGCTCTGAACTAACTGCCCATTCAATATTTGTTCTATTTTGAAGGAATTGCACACTGATGGTCCGAAATAACTATGATATAATCGAATGGTCGATTAACCATTGAGATTTTTATTCAGGAGCGATTGAAAACACTGAAATCGGGTCCTTCGTATATCGAAGAGTGAAAGAAATTGTAATTTGAAGGGGAGTGAAGAATCCATGTGCAACGAATACAAAAACTAAGTTGAATGATGACAAATTACTTTTCAGATTGATTTGTTCAGCCATCAGAATAACAAATTGAAAAAAGTGTCCGTAAATTTGGACAAAGAATGCGTATACCATAAACGGTAAGCAGTCAAACTGGCAGAAAAAAATTCATAATCACCCATAAACCAGAGGAAGAGTCCGTGTCCCACGAAAACAAGAATGAAATTGGCAATGAAGTTAAAAATGGAGGATAAAACGCTATGACAGAAAAACAAAATCTTTAAAATTACTCGTAAACAGGAAGAAGGAGTACGTGTGCCACGAAAACAAAAATTAGGTTGGAAAGGAGGTTGAAAACAAAGGATATGAGGCTATTCAAATCAATTTGTTTGGCCGTCAAAATGACAGAAAAAAAATAATTTTTTTAAAATTATTCGTAAACAGGAAGAAGGAGTACGTGTGCCGCGAAAAAAAAAAGATGTTGGAAAGAAGGTTAAAATCAAAGGATATGAGGCTATTCAAATCAATTTGTTTGGCTGTCAAAATGACAGAAAAAAAATTAAATCTTTAAAATTATTCGTAAACAGGGAGAAGGAGTACGTGTGCCGCGAAAAAAAAAGAGGTTGGAAAGAGGGTTAAAACAAAGGATATGAGGCTATTCAAATCAATTTGTTTGACCGTCAAAATGACAGAAACAAAAATCTTTAAAATTATTCGTAAACAGGGAGGAGTACGTGTGCCTCGGAAAAAAAAGAGGTTGGAAAGAGGGTTTCCAAACTCATTATTGTTTTCGCGGCACACGTACTCTTTCTCCCTGTTTATGAATACACAAACTCTTATTGTTAAAAAAATTATAGAAAAAAAATATTCATAACTTATATTATTTAAATATATAAATATATTTAGATATAAGGCTAAAACTATAAATTTTAACCTTAATAATATCAATAAAAAATGTTTTCGCTTAGATGAAAAAACAATTAAACCACAAAAAAATTTAAAGATTTTATTTTTTTTCTGTCATTTTGACGGTCAAACAAATTTTTTTCCCTTTTCCAACCTTTTTTTTTCCTTCTTCCTGTTTACGAATAATTTTGAAGAATTATTTTTTTTTCTGTCATTTTGACGGCCAAACAAATTGATTTGAATAGCCTCATTTCCTTTGTTTTCAACCCTCTTTCCAACCTAGTTTTTGTTTCCGTGGCACACGTACTCCTTCTCCCTGTTTACGAGTAATTTTAAAGATTTTGTTTTTCTGTCATTTTGAAGGCCTAACAAATTGATTTGAATAGCGTTTTATCCTTCATTTTCAACCTCATTCCAACCTATTCTTGTTTTCGTGGGACACGGACTCTTCCTCTAGTTTATGGGTGATTATGAATTTTTTTCTGCCAGTTTGACTGCTTACCGTTTATGGTATTCGCATTCTTTGTCCAAGTTTACTGACAATTTTTCTAATTTGTTATTCTGATGACAGAACAAATTAATCTGGAAAGTCATTTCTCATCATTCAACTTAATTGTTGTATTCGTTGCACATGGATTCTTCACTTCTCTTCAAATTACAATTTCTTTCACTCTTCGATATACGAAGGACCCGATTTCAGTGTTTTCAATCGCTCCTGAATAAAAATCTCAATGGTTAATCGTCCATTCGATTATATCATAGTTATTTCGGACCATCAATGTGCAATTCATTCAAAATAGAACAAATATTGAATCTGCATTTAGTTCAGAGCAAGTTTCCACATTTATCAAAAAACAACAGAAATTTGGCAACACTGCCTTTGAAATCATCTGTATCCCAAATTTAACAGACCACACGTCGTAAAGTGTGGATAGAAAAAGTGTGGCTAACTTCACACTAATTCCACAATTTATATTTATTGCGGGATAGACAAATGTGTGCCAAAGAGTTATTCCACTGATCCATAGTGGTGAATTATTCGTCTCTGAATTCACACATTGTGTAGATGCCAATCGCAGGAAGTGTTCTTCATGGAAGATTATTACAATCAACTGAAAAAATCGCCTGGGATAATTATGCCTTGCACGCTATGTCCCACAATTCTTCGAGTCATGAAAACCAATTATTGATTGGGAGCGAAGATTTAATTACACTCTAATTGACGACCCGATGTGATTCCACGTACTCATACTAGGAAAAAAGTCAATTGGCCGACTGGCGACGACCGAACGCATGTTTCTACTGTTTGCCGTGGTCATTGTATTTTAATCATTGCAGTAGGTGATTATGTTCGGTGACGTTCGCGCATTGATTGTCGATAAGATAAAAATAATATTGCCCATATATTCCCTTTCATTTTAAGTACGCTCTAATAAAAAGAATCCAACACTAGTACGTCTAGACGGAAGCTAATATAGATCTTGTCTAGATAGTCGGCGAAATTAAACTTTTTGAAAGTTTTTTAACAGAATTCTTACTAATAATAATAACAATAATAAAGCGGTTTTATTCATCATTTTAGTTAAAAATAAAAGAAATGTACAGAGTGGCATGGAATAATAAACAGAGTTAAAAATGATGAAAGGCGAAGTGTCAGCAAGAGCTGTTTTTCAACTAACCAGCAAGAAAAAAAAAAAAAAATTAAAAAAAAAAATATTTTTTTTAAATAAAAATAAATCGTACTAATAGTACTAAATGTGATATAAAATGATTTTTCATTATATCCAGCAGATATCAAAATCATTCAAATAATTTCATTATTCAAAGGAAAATGAGTTTAAATTGCTGATTGAATGGAATAAAACTATCTATATTTAAAGTTTCAATTATCCAATCAATATTAAAAAATGATAAAAACAAATAAATAGAATAACCGATATTGGTGTTTTTTGAGGTGAAGCTTCGTTTTGTTGGTTTCTCAACAATGGTCAGACATCATATTGACGTCCCAATATCCTTGATATCTTCCTCCATCTCTTTAATATTTTGATGAAACCTTCAACCTTATTCTTCACTGTGGTCTCCTAGAAAATGATCAATGTGAGAATTTTCAAAATGAACTTTCAAACTCATGTAATGATTCCTTAACATATTTGTGACTATTTTTTCTCTAATTAGAATCTTTACATTGCTTTAAAGTTTGGAAATTACATTTTTTAATAATTCACGGCTTCTTTACTAAGCTTGTCATGGCACTCTCGGTATGTTCGTCCTTCAGAAGTTTCCTGAACAGCATACGTTATGTGTCATCGATTTCTAATCGAACCTGGTCAGTTACTCAGAATTTTTCCTAGAAGCCCTTGACTGTCGAACACAGGTTGACTCAGTCTACACCGTTTTTACACGCTTTATATTAGCTTCACTTGTATGTTTGTTTGTTTGTTTGTTTGCAACCGACTCCTTTGGACTTGATTTTCACCCACTTCCAGACGTCCGAATGATTTGAAGTTTGGCGGGTGTACATAATTCCGGTGATAATGAATAAAGAAATTTTTGTGTGAGAAAAAAACAAAATGGCGGCTCCAATATGGCGGACGAGTTTTGTGATTATGGTCCGATTCGCTTCAAAATTGATATCTGAGGGTTTTCGTGGTCGGAGATTATCATTCTCTTGTACAAATTGGAAAATTCAAGATGGCGGCTCCAAATTGGTGGAAGAGTTTTGTGATTAAGGTCCGATTCTATTCAAAATTGGTATGTGGGGGTTTTTGGAGTCGAATATTATGATTCTTTCGTGAAAATTGAAAAATTCGAGATGGCGGCTCCAAAATGGTGGACGAGTTTTGTGATTATGGTCCGATTCTATTCAAAATTGGTATGAGGGGGTTTTTGGAGTCGAATATTATGTTTCTTTCGTGAAAATTGAAAAATTCAAGATGGCTGCATACTGTATATATTGACAACGTTAAAATCTTTGAATGACTTCTAAAATCGAGATTTTACTATCAATACAGCTGCACGCATTGATGATTTGGAAAATAATTACAGTTACTAATAGTTATCACGGAATTAATAGTAGATTAGAACAAATGATAGTTTAAAAAAATTAAAAAAACACGCTTCTATATATAAACCAAACTAAAGAGTAGAAAATAAATAATAGTTTGAAAAAACTAAAAAACACGCTTTTTATAAGAAACCGAACTAAAAAATAAATAAATAATAGTTTGAAAAAACTAACAAACACGCTTTTATAGAAAACCAAACTAAAAAAATAGAAAACAAATTTTAATAAATTTGAATTAAGAATAGTGTAAAATTTTTAAATAAATTTAAATTAATAATAATGTAAATAGGAAAAAAACATATTTTATTTAGAAAAAAGCGTGGGGTGCTCAATCTGAATCTCAAAAAGCACCCCATGCTTTTTTTTACATAAAATATTTTTTTTCCCATTTACATTATTATTAATTTATAACTATTAAAAAAATTTACACTATTCTTAATTCAAATTTATTAAAATTTATTTTCCATTTTTTCAGTTTGGTTTTCTATAAAAGCATGTTTTTTAGTTTTTTAAAACTATTATTTATTTATTTTTTAGTTCGGTTTTTTATCAAAAGCGTGTTTTTTAGTGTTTTTGAACTATTACTTTTTGCAAGGAATGCGACAAAATCAATCATAACAATCTCATATCGAAAATGCAAAAATCGGTGTAAAGAAGATCTGCTCGATTGATTACATCTTAGAAATACAATAGGACACAAATAGTGGCAAAAAACGGCTACAAATCGCCTCCTTATACTGTAACATCTGGAGTACTCCAGGGCTCCCACCTGGGACCAATACTCTTTCTTATCTACATAAACGACATATCAACCTGTTTTCAACACTGTACGCAGATACCTGATGATTTTTCATCTTGAGCACTTATCCAATCAGACTTGGATAGAATCACGACCTACTGCACCAAGAACAATCTATTTCTTAACCCTGAGAAATACTCCTTCATCTCTTTTACCAGAAATGTATTGAAATACTCCTTCAACTATAGTATATACCAAAATAAAGTGAAACAGGCCAAAGTTATCAATATATCTTATGCGACACAAAACTATCCTTCAATGACCACATGGACTATGCAATAACAAAAAGAAACCGCATGCTGGGATACATTATAAGAACCTGTAGAGATTTCAGAAATATTAACACTTTGAAATGTTTGTATTATTCCTACGTCCACAGTAAAATTACCTTCGCCTCAATGATTTGGTACCGGCATACCATGTCCTCATAAATAGGATGGAATCCAAACAAAATGAATTCCTCAGAATTCTAAACTTTAAAATGGGCTGAACACAACTTGCTGAGCAAACTTTTTCTCATTTTCAGCAGTGAGGTAAAACCTAAAAATATGCTCTATAAAGTCAAAGCGAGAGCAAAGTGATGTAATTTTTTTATATAAAGAACCGAGTGGCCTAGTAGACTCATCAATCAATCAAAATATACTTTATTGTCTGAAGAATTAATTCTTAATGACAAAGATTGAACAAAAATGGTACAAGTAAATGTGTATAGATAAAAACTCAAATCGTCAAAAAGTATAAATTAAAACATACTGGACATCGAATCATATCTAAATCAGGACATAATTGGTAAAAATATAAATATTATAGAATATAGTCAACCATAAAAAAGAAAGAAAAATGGAAAACAATGCACACACCTCATATAATAGTTTGTAAAATTTGAAATGGTTGACTCAAATCAAACAATCATAGTATACTTCATGTCTGGGGGAAAATTCATTGACAAGGTCATTATAGAAAACAGATAAAAACATATAAATATAATAATATAATAGCGTATATAGCAACAAAAAGAGCTGGAGCTACATAGTCACAATGAAGAAAAATATATATACATATACAGTGCTTCTCAAAAGTCCCCTTCCCCCTTTTATTTTTGGAACGATTATACATAAACGAGTGAAATTTGGAAACTGAATATTTAAGGTTGTAAACTTCCCTACTAGTGATGATAGATGACAAAATCGTCAAAGATGACGTCACAAGGCCATTGTGACCAATAATTTTAAATGGAACCCTACGGCAAGCAACACCTCTTTTAAAAGGTATCGAAAATACCTATTCAATGATACTAATTTTGTTTGTGTTTATGGCAGTTTTAATGGCTCATTAGTAAACATTAAAATTTAAATTCCATTCAGTATGATATCAATTACAGATTTAAGAATCAGTATCTACTTGAAGAAATTGCTCGAAGTGACCTCCATTCACTTCCTGACAGTGAAATATCCTATTTTCAAACTCTTCTCGTACTTTTGCAAATGTGTCTGCGGAAACAGCTTCACATTCTACAACAATACGTTGTTTTGAAACGTCAATATTATCAGGTTCAGTGGCGTAAACCTTCGATTCGAAGTATCCTCACAGAAAAAATCCAAAGGTGTGAGATCCGGTGATTGAGCCGGCCATTCCGTTGAACCTCGTCGTCCAATCCATCTACCACGGTACTCCTAATCAAAATACCGTCTTACTGTACCCTTATAGTGTGGAGGAGCACCATCCTGTTGGAATGTTATTTCCGAGTTGCCGAATTTATCTGGATTATCTTCCAAAATTTCAAGGATTAACGGTTCTATTGCGTTTTGCAACAGTTCCAGATAAACCTCACCAGTTGAATTAGTATAAGGAAAAAGAGGCCCAACGATGTGGTTTCTCAGGATACCTGCCCAAACATTCACCTTCTGGGGAAATTGGATATGTGTTTCACGAAACAGGTGAGGATTTGTGTCACTCCAATACCTCACATTTTGTGTATTTACTGAAACAAATTGTTTTATATAGTCTGGCTGTTGGTTAATTTTAGTTTCCATAATTTCACAGAATTCTAGTCTTCGGTCTGGGTCGTCGTCTGAGAGTTGATGAACCATTTTTAATTTGTATGGATGAAATTTGTTTTTTTTCAACAACGTGAGTTTTTGAAGAAGTAGGATTAACTCTTACTTCTGCCAGTATATCAATTTTTTTCTCATCAGAAATTTGTGGTCTGCCAGATCGTTTCGCATCATCAATACTACCCGTTGTTTCAAACTAACGAAGAAGCTCCCTTGAATAAGTCTTCGAAACGGGGCGATCGGGAAACCTCTCTTAAAAATGCGTTCTGCTGCATGAATATTTTGTTCAGTTTCACCAAGAATTAGAATAGCTGCTACTTTATCACCTAAAGCACGTACCATTTTGCTTCTTGAAGCACTTAAACGTTCGGCTCACAACAGTTTAACAAATTATTGAAATGTACAAAAATATTAAAAATACCAAAAGCTGCTAAAACAGTTAAACGTTCGATCAAGAATACACAAATCATTAAATGTACAAAATCTTGGACGATTACAAAAACGTCGAATTGGGGAGACGAACAAAAACGTCAGCTTATTTGACAACTATCGAGAGGCGGAGCTTGAATTTTGAATTTTAGTATTAACTGATTTAATTCATCACAGCTTTGCATTTTTTCAAAGCGAGTTGCCAAAACTGCCATAAACACAAACACAATTAGTATCATTGAATAGGTTTTTTCGATACCTTCTAAAAGAGGTGTCGCTTGCCGTAGTGTTCCATTTAAAATTATTGGTCACAATGGCCTTGTGACGTCATCTTTGACGATTTCGTCATCTATCATCACTAGTAGGGAAGTTTACAACCTTTAATATTCAGTTTCCAAATTTCACTTGTTTATGTATAATCGTTCCAAAAATAAGAGAGGAGGGGACTTTTGAGAAGCACTGTATACACATATACAGGGTGCTATGTAATAAGTGTCCGATATTTCACAGGACGATTCCTCAGTTATTTATGAGGTGGAAAGTTCATATAAGCATGGGTCTGCAAGGTACAGGGTGTCGAAAATTTATTTTTTACCGACGAAACCAAAAAGGAGGAGGTTCTCTAGTCGACGCTTATTCTCTTCTTTTTTATGTATGATCACGCATAACCTTTTACTGAAACGTCTGATTCCGATAATTCTTTTTTCAGTGGATAGGGTGTACTCTGAAGTTGGTCCCATTAGGATATAAAAAATATGATCCACCCCTTAGGGGAGCAAAATAAAGGATATTGATCACTCACCCTCTGAATTCTGGTCCGTTAACCGGTTCTATCAGGCATAACTTTGTACTGGGTTCTTCGATTTGGATGATTCATTTTTCAATAGATAGAGTATATCTCATAGTTGATCATATTTGGATTTCAAATGAAATAGTCCACCCTTACGGGTAGGAAAATAGGGGATAATTGATTTTTCACTTGTGAACATTGGCACACATATGTAGTTGACAATGACAGATCGCTACTGTCATTATTTTTGTTCTACATCCGTCACAATCATTATATTCTATGAGAGGATGGCATGATGTACAAAGTAATGAAATAAACTAACCAGAACAACAAACATAATTTATATTACCACAAATAGTAAAAGTGGATAATCATATTATTTAATTGGTAATAGTTGAAGTAAGGTGGGTTAGAAAGTATTCTGGAAGTAATAAAATAACAAGTAGGTAGTAATTAGTAGATTTCAGCTACAAAAAACTGAAAAATTAAAACTTTTCAACAAAAAATTAAACCGACGAAATACGGAACTGAAAAGTAAAAAATAATATAAACCTCCTTAGTCTCAATAACTAAGCTCCTAAACTAATGTAAGTAACTAATTTTGAGTCGGCGCCAAACGAACAATCAACGAAAATCATTAAATTACTTCAAAAACATTATCAGAATGTCACCGCGCAACTCGATGCCATCATTTTACACCTTACCTAATTCATTTGCTTGTTTGTTTGGCGCCGACTCATAATTAGTTACTTACAATAGTTTAGGAGCTTAGTTATTGAGACTAAGAAGATTTATTTTATTTCTCACTTTTCAGTTCCGTATTTTGTCGGTTTAATTTTTTGTGAAAAAGTTTTTATTAATTTGGTTTTTCATGATTAATTTTTAAAATAACGTTGATATTTGGACGAAAATTGGTATTTGGCCTTTAATTGTAGGGGGCGCCGCCTACAGGTCTTTGTACCTATTGGGGAGTTACAACTTTGTCGTGCATGTATGTATCACATTTTCTAGAGGAAAAATCGATTGCTCTATCATTTTTACGCGAAAAAGGTATGCCTTTCAAAAGTCGCTACAAGCAGCCGTTTTGGAGATATTTTGATTCAAATTAATCGATGCATGTGTTTGTAAGAACATGAAACAATTCTGAAAACTTTTTTTTATTCAACATAAAAACATTTCAAACGCTAATTTTCAATCAACAATAAACAACGGATTACTAGATATAAACAAGAGTTCATTATTCGATTACTAAACTCATTTTGGATAGGTGTCTGGTAAATTAAGGATTTTAGATGTCCCCACAGGAAAAAATCCAAACTGTTAAGTCTGGTGACCAAGGTGGCCATGGTTGAGGCCCTCCCCGACCTATGCAACGGTTGCCGAAAGTTTGAACAGCAGTTTCTATGAACTTATCTGTACATTTTATTTTTTAAATTTTTTGAAGCCACCAAACCATATGTAATCCTTAATTTGTTTTTTTAACCTCTAGTTTACGGGTACATGCGGAAAGGCATTGCTTTAATTCAGAGATCAACACACGGAAAAAAGGATTTGTTAATTCAACCAAATTTATTTGGTCACTCTTATTGGCTCAACCTGACTAAATTAAAGTTCATCCCAAAACACAGATATATCGATTGATGGAATCATTATATTGCGGTGACAAAATGGATTTTTCAATGCAATGCTAAGATTAGTTTGATTTGACTATATGTTCTATCTATCGAAACAATCTCAAGCTCATCTTGATTAAACATTTGTGTCAATACAAGTATAATATTTATTTGAATCAAACAACATAAATGGATTGAAGAATATTATATTGGTTGAATTATATGCGTTAGATGGCGAAGCTTTCGCACAACTGACCCAGACTCAGATCATGTTATTGAATAGCAAAGCCAACTCATCATCGTTGCGACGTCAGGGCTTAAATGTCTGATATAGGCTCTCATTGCCATATTCGTCAATTCAGTGGATTAACAAAATGATTTGAATAGATATTTTTAGTGAAGAAATCAGCTGATTTTGTTTAATTGACATTATATATTGAATTCATCAATTCGACATAAATACTTGTTTGAATTAATATTTTTGTTAAAGCAACCAGCAAATTTTATTAGTCGATTCAACAAAATAATTACATGATTGAAATAAAATTTCTGCCAAAACGATTTATGAATAGAGTTGGACGAAGAAGATATTTGGTTCATGCAAATTAGTTTCGGTTGATTGAAACTTTAAATTTGATCCATAACCAAGGAATTTTATTTATATTTTGTCGTGCATATACGACACTTCTATTTGTTTGATTCAGATAAATTTTATTTGGTTCAACATTTTTTTTCTGTGCATTTCATTCTTATTTCCATTTACGCCAGGTTTTTTCAGCAAACGTTTTTTTTAATATGTGAATATCTAACAGAAAACAACTACTTCCCTGGCTAAAGCCACGCTGGATATTCAACATCTGATTTTATGGAGAGATGATTCTACATCTGATTTTATAGACACCGTGTTCATATTTTCAAACAAATCAATGGAGAAGTTAGGAAGATGTTCAGCCCCTTATTCTCAATTCTTATTCTGAGGATGATTTTGGCGATGATGATCATAGTGATGATGAAAGAAAAAATTGCTCTCCATCTATATTCCAAGGAAAATATCCCCAGTAATGTACATTCTGCATAATATTTGCCAAATGCTAGACACAGCCAAGGGACCTAGTGGAAATGTTCCGTCGTGTCTACAATTTCTCAGAATCACCGGTGCATTGTTGGGGCAGAATTTATCCACTAAAATTACGACACGTTCTCCCAAAGCGCAGGGGAAGGCCATATACACGACAGGAAGCCTGGACGTAATTCGGAAACTTCAGTCGATTATATTGTCTGGAGTTTAATAAGACTCCCTTGTTGGGGACAGTGATAATCGTCTACTGTATAGACGATCAATGTTCAGAAATATGTTCAGGGCCTTCGAATAAATAAATAAAAAAACTGTATATAACAAACTAGAACTATTATATACTTTTTCATTCAGAATCATCAATTTACTTCACTGAATTTAGAGTTTGATTTGACATTTCAAAAATTATTATTTGGCAAATTTTCGTGTTTTTTTTTTTCAAATAAATGAACTAACTCAGTTTGTCGAATTCTCAACAACTAGATGAGCGCTTGGGTTATTATTTTCCGAAAAAATCATACAGGGCGTTTGATTTGACGAATTGAAGAATCGCATGCTTCTAGTCTGAAATAAAGGTTGATATGTAATTTTTTTCAGAATAAGTAGGGTGAGTGCACCAATGGTTGACCAATCAAGAGCTTATTTCAAAAAAATTACTTATAGATACTAAAATATCAATTTTCATGAAAACAAAAAAATATACAAGAAGAACCAATTCTTAATATCATGTACACTCTTGAAAATAACGGGAAAATGAAGTTAAGAGGATACATTAGTCAAAATAGTCATAAATCACCAGTGATTGACCAGCAAGTACTTGACCACAATTTTACCCAGTGTACTTGATAAAATCGATTGAAACAAGTTTCTGAACAAACCTGTAGATTTATTGATATAAAAAATAAGTTCTGATTTTCAAACAGAATCTTATAAAAGAATGATAATTCCTGAACTCATACCTGTTACAAAAATACTAGTTTTTTAACGAGTTGGAACTTCTTCACACGAGTTTGGACTACAATTTCCTTCAATTTCCGTATCATTTTCAAATTCCTTTACTTCAGTCTCGAAAGCCTATCGTCATTTCTTCTGAAAGGCTTAGAAAAACTGATAGATAGAGACATGAGGGAAACCGCTCTTGTAGAACGGCCTTTACATCAAAACCAACATGCCTATCTAACAGGAAAATCATGCGAGACAGCACTTCATCAGCTTGTTTCAAGGCTTGAAGAGTCTCTAGCAAACAAAGAAATTGCACTATGCACTTTCCTAGACATCGAAGTAGCCTTCGACAACACCTCCTTTGAACTCGAAGAGGCATTGACGAAACCAACTGCAGGTGGATACACTCAACGCTTCACACTAGACTGGTCCAAGCCAACATGTTCGAAGAAACAGAGCAGGTTCAAATTTCCAGAGGTACCCCACAGGGGGCATACTTTCCCCCCTTCTGTGGGACATGGTTGTAGATGAACTGCTTATTTCTCCGAATAACCAAGGGTATTACTCTCAAGGGTATGCAGATGACTTGGTCATCCGCATCAAAGGAAAGAATACTCGAACAACCTCAGACGTAATGCAAAATGCACTGAGGACAGTAGAGGAATGGTGCAACAGAGAGAGCCTAAGGGCAAATCCGAATAAAACAACACTAATTCCCTTCACCCGGGAAAGAAACATGGGAGATCTCATACGTCCCAGACTATTCGGTGAAACATTACAAGTAGTAGAGCAGGTGAAATATCTAGGGCTGATTCTCGACAAGAAACTAACCTGGAACCTGCATCTTCAACATGTAACCAATGAAAGCAAGATAACCTTCATGATGTGCAGGAGAGCTTTTGGAAAAACCTGGGGGCTCAAACCGAAAGCCATGCACTGGCTCTACAGAGCGGTAATAAGACCAAGAGTAACTCATGGCTCACTCTTAAAAAAACCAATCAAAGACAGGCAAAAACCAACCTTGGGAAAATCCAGAGGCTTGCCTATCTCTGTATCACGGGAGCAATGAATAGCACTCCAATGGCTGCAATGGAAATCATCCTAAACTTCGAAGCCCTTGACTTTCATGTCATTGGAGAGGCCAGGATGAGTGCACACAGACTGAAACAAACAAAAAACTGGAGAATCTGAACAACTGGACATACCAGATTCACTCATGTAATCAACATCGAAGAACTCGAAATGATTTCAGACTACATGCAACCCCTATACTCATTCGAAAAACCATTCGAAACACGAATTGACGGATCTGGATGGGTATAGAATCACAATCAACTGCGGACATAGTCTGGTATACAGACGGTTTGAAGACAGTCGAAGGAACGGGAGCAGGAATACAAGGCCAAGAAGGGACTACATAATACTACTTGGCAAATGCTCCACGATATTCCAAGCTGAAACACATGCCATTATGGTATGCATCCAGAAGAATCTAGAAAGTGGTTATGGGAAAAAACACATCTACATTCTATCTGACTGTCAAAGTGCTATCAAAGCACTCAACTCTATACAGATGAAGTCTAAACTGGTCTGGGACTGCCTCCAGAACCTCATCGAGCTGGCAAAACACAACAAGGTCACCTTGATGTGGGTGCCAGGTCATAGAGGCATTGAAGGCAACAAAAAAGCGGACCAGCTAGCTAGACAAGCATCTGAAACGCTATTCACAGGGCCAGAACCTGTACACGGGATTAGCAAAAACCGATGCAGGACCCTGATCGACGAGTGGATGAAAAGAAGACACCAACAATATTGGGATCAAACTGTCGTGCAAATACACAGCAAAGTCATGGTAGGGCATCCAAACCGGACCCTGACGGCTGACCTTCTGTACCTGAACAGAATGAAGGCACGTATAATGATAGGTCTGTTGACTGGACACTGCGGCCTTAGAAAACACCTAAACACCATGGGAGTACGCAGGGAAACCGTGGAGTGAAGGCTATGTGATGAAGAGGAGGAAACAGCCTCTCATATAATCTTCGACTGTGACGCCCTAAGTAGTAGGCGACACAGAACCTTTAGAGAGATCAGCCCGGAAATAGGCATGAATCCGAAGAACCTTATCAACAGGCTACTTAACTCAATTAAAGGCACAAACCTATTTGAATGAGGAACCACTGACGACAGAGTGATACAATAGACCCCAGCTGGTCGCAGTGTCAAGGGAAGCTAAGTGCCAACCCTGTCCCTGGCTCGTCAGCTTTCAACCAACCAACCAACCAGCCAACCATCAGTCTCAATATTATATTTTCGTTTCTCAGTTCCATTGTTACTTTCTTGCATTTCAGTATAACTATGTTTTCTCTTAGAACAGTTTCATTATTATTATTAGTTTCATTTTCCAATCCTATATCAATGTGTTTTCCTTCATTGTGTTCTTCTTGGTATCATCATGTTAGTCTTCTGCTGACTCATCGCCGCCCCATTCCTTCATTTCTGCTTTTTTAAACGATTTCCGTCTTTTCTTGGAAATAAGTAAATCGAAATATAGAAACGTTAATTGGCTTGATTCGTTCTATTCCGTCTTGATCACCCAAAGTTCGCGAAGCATCCTGCATACATTTTTTAAAATCTACTGCCTTGACTTCAAAATACATTTTTCATGCTTCTTTTTTCTAATAACAGAGGGAAAGTGGCTTTATGCAATCAGAGATCAATCAGAAACAAACTTTTTTCCCTATTTACTTTTCAAATTATTTATTAAAGTAACATGCGGTACCCCATACCCCATACAGCCTCTTCGATTGTCCAATATTGCTAACATCGTTCGCAGCCTGTTACAATCGTACCTTCGAATATTCGAAAAATTTTCTGTTTGTTTCATTTTATTTTTTCTGGGAAATACAGTGGTTTTACTAAACCTGTATTTGGGAATAAAAGAACCTCATATAAAGTAAAATGTGTACCAGTTGCTGATCATGACAAAAAACCAATAGTTGACCACTACAAAACCATGGTCAATTACTAGATCCGTTTTAAAATAACGATATTTTTTTGACAAAAATAAATATTTTACTCTTACCCACGGCTATGAAACAGACAAAGACGTACAACCATTAATTCCTTTGGAACACCAGTACTTGACCAAAGTGGTCAATTACTGGAGCTTCAACAAATATTTTGTTCTAGTAGTTGACCCCATGAATTAAAATAGTAAAAACACACATTCCAATAATGAATATACAATGAAAATACTTAACTATATTCATAAAGCAACTAGTACATCAAGTATGTTTCTAATAAAACTATCAACAAGAACGAATGATTTAAGATTACTAAAAATTGTCTTCTTACCATGTTTATTGCCACATCACTTGTTTTCTACCAGTGAATGACGAAAAATGTGTAAACATGACAGTGGCCAACTCATCGCGAAATTTAGTTGGGTTAATTGTGACATGTACTGGATCAAAGTCCCATTCAATTTTCGAAAACATAGGCAATCAACAAAATAGTATAGTATCCAAAACAGAATTCAGATGATTTTCTGGAAATATATTCAGGAAATTGTTTTACGTTAATGAAGGATTCTATTTTAAGATCCTAGGAATCACTCAAAACTTTGAATATGCATTCAAAATAGGGTTGCAGTAAACTTATGGACCATCACAAATAAATCTATCTATCACTTCCGTTTGACATTGTTTGTGGTCATACAATTGAAAATCTCAATCAATACTTGCACTAATACCCTAGGTTTTTGATAATTGTCAAGCAAGGTCCCCTTGAAGAGAACCGTTATCAAACTTTAATTATCATCCATTTCTGACAGCATCGATCTCACACTCTCCACTCATAGTGCAAAATTAATTCTGGAAAAATATCCGCCTGTAGACATATGCTGAGAGACTGAACCTGTAGTCAGTTTTCCTCCATTTTTATGGCTGTCATATTGGAAAACAGCGTTCTACTGTTCGAATTAATAATGTGTGGAATTCAATTTTGCATGATAAGGAACGTTCACAATTTGTATGAAGCTATAACCGTTCCTCTGGAAATAACGATCAGAATATTTGCTTCGATATAATATCTAGGAAAGTATGGCAAGAACAAATTATTTTAAATTTCTACGATCTGAGTTTTAAACCAAGTGTTGTACTTTACACTAGTTTTCATTCATTTCATGGCATTTTGATGTAACAACACTGAGAAGTAGAGTAATATTTTTCCTTTCTAGTTACTTCCGATTAAGAGCAATTCGACCATGTTGATTGATACAGAGAATAGATTATTCCATCAAAAATCATCTTATAGGAGTAAAAAAACTACAAATGCACAAAACTCCCTCACGAAATTGGTCCTATTACGGTCCTTATATATTTCACTAGATGTGCTAAGAATGAAATATTCGTTCGGAAATAATAGAGTACTTCGAGTTGCTGTCAAAAAAACAATCTGAATCTTTCAGCATTTCTTCTGAGATACATTACCGACAGACGACAGAAATGAATCAAATCAGTCAATAGACAGGTTATAACCGAAACCCATTTCAAATATGCTCGAGTTTGTAGCAAATATTATTTTACTGGTGAGGTTTACAAATAGTTAAATAATAATTGACTCAAATCTATTTTCATAGGAAAACCTGCAAAAATTAGATGTCGAATATCTTGAGTCTCTAATTTATTATTAGGCTATGGTGATAACATCGCTGAAAAATTCCAGAAAAGTGAGATTATGATTATAAAGTTTTTTTCTCAGCATATTTTTTCAGGTGTTTCACTTCTAGAATGTCGATAGTAATATAGCTATAGGAGTAACTATGATTGACCAACTCTTGAATCTGAAAATGACAAATACTTCCAGACCAAGATTGAAGCAAAAGTATTGTCCCATACGACATGGAAACTACGAAATCATTCTATGAATTCTTTGAATATATCGTTTCAGTCATTGAGCTGATAATATCAAAACAAATTATATTAGAGGTTCGAAAGCATTTATATTTCAGACATAAATCGAATGTTAACGTATTATCTAGAAAACCATTACAAAAGTAGATCAAATCAATCAATAGACAAGATTTAACGGAAACCGAGCTGATACCAACACTCTTGAATGAGTGATAAATGCTACCATGATATATCTTCTAGGATAGATAAATTCTATTCTATAACTCTATTGCTATGTTCTACAAATCTTGACTATACTTTGGTTCTGACTAGCTCTGACAATTTGTCCTAATAATTGTTTTTCCATAACGAAAGAACTAAATTGCAATTGAAGTCCATCATGTTACAATTTCAACTTGATTCACACCGTAAATATTTTTGGAGGAAATATAAAATTTTATGTTGTGGAGCCATAACATAAAATTTAGTTATTAGTTAACGATAAATGTGCAATTCGTCCATAGTACATGTTTACTCATCTTGAGTTAATATTTGCTTATGAAAACCAACAAATCCACCTCGTTTACCTAATTCTAATCTCCTTCCGCTATATGCAATAACTGATTATGGAACAAGAAAATAATTCCAGTGGATACAATGGCACTGATATACTACTCTCGTTGTCAACATTTTCTACTGCTTGCTGCTATTTCAGTGACGATTATGGTGGTTTGTCTACTATTCCTGAGGCATGTGAAAATGCCACTAGTTAACAGTGAAAAAAGCATGTGAGTATACAATTTTTTTTTTCATAGTTTTTCGATATGTAGATTCTATTTCGGATCTTGACAGAAGGCCTCTTTCCCTGACGTATTTTCAGAATGTCCCAAATGAGTCAGTACATATGACACCTTATGATGAAATAGCATTCTTCCCGAAATTAGAGAATGAACCTTTACTGAACATCGAACATATCGAACGTTTTTCTGTGTTCAAAATATAAACTATAATCAATAATAATCGAAAATTTTCGTCTCGAATCAGGGATTTCTTAGGATTCATTCTATGTTTTCATTTTACAACCAAGAATGAGCCAAATGAGAACACAAAGGAAGTCTGAAGAAGTTTCTGGCTAGGGAAGGAACGTTCTAATTATTTGATTGGAAGATTAAATATATCCAATCTAAAATCTAATATCCCAAGAAAACTCCTTCCGGTATATTCGAATGCTCAAAGGTTGTTCCGAGGATTAAGTACTTCAACAGATATTTGTAAGTACAACAGCCTACCAGTTGAAAAATTCAAATTTCACATCGATAATTTTTTGACTTAAATATATTGTATCGTATGTTTTTTCAATGTTGAAGAGTTTAGCTCTCACAACCTAGAGCTAAAATCAAATACTTATTTTCCTTGTATAATAAATAACTATTATTCACCTATATATATATATATATATATATATATAAATAAAATATATATATATATATATTTTTAGGTTACTTCTTAATCTTGATGCATCGACAGCATTAGGGATGGTTCTTGGCTACTTTTCCAATTGAAGATAAAATGAAATCAATTTGAACGCAATTTCAGCGGTTTTTGTGGTGACACAGATTTCTGGAATGCTCTTTTATAAACTCCCGTGTTATTTTTTATACAGGGTATCTTAGAATGGACCAAAAAATATTGGTTGAGCTATACTATTTGACCGGTTTGGATTTTTGTTTTAGTGCTCTTGCAGAGTCAGGAATAATTATAAGATTGTTTTTGTGTCATAAATTTACGGATGTAATCTTATATATAGACATATTTTTGGCACACTCTTGTTCAATACATTCTTCTAACAAAATCATAGATTGATACTGAATATTGATTAGGAAAAGGAATGATGATGTTTGAAGAGAGTGAAAATTTTCATTTTGATACAGATTTTTAAATTCAAGCGTTTTTAATTATTTTTTCATACCACTGGACGTAATTTTTTACATTCTCATGTTTGTTGTGTTGTGTAGGAGGGGCAACTCGTCAATCCAGTTACTAGCACAGTACAGTTTTACGTTATACTAATCCATTTTAATTTTTTCCAGAAAGTACCTTCTAAGTAAAATGCGGGTGGAGCCGAAGTTTGAAAGGATTGAAAAAAAGGTCTAATAAGGATGTTATTTATTGAATGAATAGAAAAAAGTAAAACTGTGATAATATAGATAACTCATAAATCGTATTTATATTTGTGCCAATTCATTCGCGAAACAGTTGAATACAATATGTTGTACAATGTGTCTTTCCATTTCTTCAAAACTTAGGAAAATCATTTCAATTCAGCAGACATGTATAATTTTAACAAACTCTGTAACATTTTTGATAGTTTTAATATGACTTCAGTTGTTGAGTGGCCCACAAGAGTAACATATCATTCAGCCACCACAATCGATCATATATTTACCAACTGTAGCGACTCTGTTGTCTGCGTCGTTGATAATATCTTATCGGATCACCGATCTGTACTGTTTGAGATTCCTGAACAAACTGATGTGGTTCGTCTCATATGAGAAGAAACTACACTGGGCACGCGATTGATTGTTCCAATACCGCACCTCTTCAGGAAAATTGGTTTGAACTTTATTAAATGTCCGACATGAACAATGCTTTCAATTTGTTCCTGGAAGTCTTTCTCTTTCATTTTGAAATGTAATTTCCTTTGAGAAAATGTTATACTAAAAAGAATAAAATAAAAAAATGGGTCACAGATGACGTCAAATCATCTAGTGTCAATCTGAAAGATTTACATTACCTACAATCAGAATATCCTGAACTACGCAGCACATATAAAGCTACTAAAAAAAAACACGAAAAGTTTTTGAAAAATTCAAAAAAAATTTACTATCAAAATACTATAGCTAATTCAACAAATGCTTACAAAACAGCCTGGAAAGTTATTCCAGAATTGAGTAACAAAAAAGTTCCGTCACACCATAAAATTGATATTAGTAAAGATGGAATAATATATGAGAATCCTCATGAAGTATCTAATTTGTTCAACAGTCATTTTATAAATGCTCCGAAAGAAATCATCAACAGAATTGATCAAAGTTAGATGAAAAATCCAAAAATTGAACTGAATAACTTTTCCATTTTTCTCGACCCTTTTGTTGCTATAGAACTGGAAACATTATTGAAAACTAAACTCAAGAATGAGCACTCGGCGTGAAATGATGACATACCATTATTCCCATTGAAAAAATCTCTGAATAGCATTATCGAACCCATGTCCTTCTTAGTAAATTTTTCTTTTTCAACTGGCAAATTTCCTGATGCCCCTCAAAACAGAGAAAATCGTTTCCATTCATAAAAATGGTCTTGTTAACTTGATGGATAATTATTGGCCAATAACAATAACGCCAAGTTTCTCAAATATCTTCGAATATTCATTTTTAGATAGCCTCTTCAATTTCTTGAAAAGGTTCGATATTTTGAGCAAAAATCAGGATGGATTCAGAATTAATCATTCGATAAATATAGCTGCAATTTCATTCTTCGAAAAAGCTGTGGAATGTTTTGAAACAGGGATCTTTTGCGATCTCAGCAAGGTATTCGACTGTGTTAACCATCAAATTATATTAGCCAAATTGTATAACTATGGAGTTAGAGGTTCAGCTCTTGGTTGGATTTCTTCCTTCTTAGTTAATCGACTCCAATACGTAAGCATACCAGAATTCATTTCTGGAGCAGCCACACAAACCAAATCTGAATCTAAATTGGTCAACATAGGAGTCCCGCAAGGGTCAATACTGGGGCCAATTTTATTTCTGTTGTACACCAACGATCTTGATAAGCACACAACAGAGACCAATAAAACGATGTTTGCTGATGATCCCTCTTCAATAGTATCGGATAAGGCCGAAATAAAAACACAACAGGTAAGTGAACAAGTCTTGAACTCTGTATATGAATGGTGCAGCCTAAATTTTCTATATCTCAATGCCTCTAGAATACAAATAGTGAAATTCCATAACAGACAAAAAGAGTGTCTACCAATAACTATCTGCGTCAATGACGTATCAATTGACAAATGAAACCAAATTCCTGGGTCTGGTCATTGATGAAAATATCAACTGGAAAAATCATTGTATATGCCTGAACAAGAGATTGAATTATTTATGTTATTTATTCAGGAATCTCAAACAAGTCTTGGAGGAGCCCCAGCTACTATCCTTGTATCACTCTCAGGTAGCGTCCCGAATTAGGTATGGTATATGTTTGTGGGGTAACTCCTCTTCCGTTAATGACGTGTTTACTTCGCAGAAAAGAATAATAAGAATAGTGACAGGCGTTTCTTCAACCTACTCTTGTAGGGGATTGTTTGTCAAACTTATTATAATGACACTTTCTTCTATGTACATCTATGAAATATGCACTTTTATTTTCACGAACAAAACTAAGTTTACTCTGAATAAAAACTTGCATAAGGTGAATACACGACGAAAGAATAATTTCCATATTCCATTTTATAAATAAAGAGTATCGCAACATTTATAACCTGTACTTGAGTAATTACCTAACCAATGGAGTTGGATTTTTGCAAAACAGTACACAAATTCGTAATGACTCCGTCGACCAATCCCGGTCTAGTCAGGAGCAGGTGGCACCAACCCGTTATTTGAGCGGTACTACTTTGAACTATGGAATTCTCTGTTCTACTTCTAGTGGATTTTAACACTTATCTCTCTCCTTTAGACTGCTAGAAGTGATATTGTTTTCAAGATATTGTGAATCAAAATAGATAAAAATTGCATAAATGAATATTGCAACAACTCTATCCTTCATGCAAATAAACTTTATCATTATTATTATATTTATTAGTTTGTAATTGAAATTGTACGTTTATTGTCAGATTATTGTATATATCTACCTCAATTCTATACTTAATTGAAGAGTTTATTGCATTTATTATATATACTTAGTTTTTTTCAACTCAATATCCCATTAATAACTAATTTTAAAAGTGATCTGTATTGTTCGTTCATTTAATATATTTATTATGTTCATTTTATCCCTAAAGTAACAATAACATTCATAAATTGTTTTGTAAAAATATTTTATTATGTAGTTGCGCATGCAGTCACACAAAAGTACTTTAACAACGCATTTTTGTTATACACTTCTTTTACTCACCTATGTTTATTGCATTTAAATATTATTGATTATAACCACTTTCTTCATTTATGCCAATAAACATTCTAATCAAATTAAAACAAACTTTATTGTCGGAAGAATACATATTCTTATAGACAAAGTCATTCAAATATATACAGATAAAATGATCATAGATGGTGCACATGTCAGTTTAATAAATAAATGTATAAATAAATGTATATGTATATGACGAGTCACACATTAGGACAGCACTGTTTGGCCATTTCTTGTATGCCAAGTATTATATCGTACATGTTATTGCAATAAACGGTGTTCTATGTAGGCTAATATACAACGGAGTTGAAAATTATTGTGAGTCATACAACACTGTTAATTTTTTTTTATAAGGGTTAATATTATGCAGTTGGAAAAATATATTACAATAATTAAATATTTATACCTAGAAAACTTCTGTGAAATAGTCCTGAATGGTGTAGTAGGCTTTCTCAATGGGTAGTTTCCAAACGTTATTTCTGATTTTTTTATGGTTAGGGATATCTTGTTTCGGGAGGTGGTTGTATAGTTTTCTTCCAGTGTGAAATATTGATTTAAGTGTTGAGGTTGGTATTGGCAGGTGGTGTTGGGTGTTCGAGTTACTCCTGTGTTTGTGCAGAAGGGACATTGTTTCCAAGATGAATAGACTTGGCAATGTTAAGATCCTATGTTGGACAAAAAGTGGTTTACATGTAAGTCTTCTGGAGGAGTTAGTTATGCTCCTGACTGCTCTTTTTTGAAGTATGGATGCTGAATTAGAGTTTGTTAGGTTGCAGGTGCCCCAGAAAAGTAGGGCATATCTGATATGGGATTCACAGAGTAAGTAATACACTTCTTTGGCTATTTAAGGACAAAGTTCTCTCGATGCTTCCCTTACAGCAAAGCACCCGGATGCTAGTCTTTTGCATAGTATCAGTGTGTGTCTTCAAATTCGAGCTGGTGGTCTATATGGAGTCCTAGAAATTTGGAGCATGTCTTTTCCTCGATCCTAGTGGTATCTACGTTAATGTTGTCTATTTCACATTTGAAGTTGATGAGCGCTGTTTTTGTGGTGTTGAGGGACAGGGATTTGATGTTACACCAGTTATTTATTAGTGCCAGATCACGGTTTATAGTTCCCTGGAGTTCTTTTGGATCTTTGTTGCTCCAGCAGAGTGTTGTATCATCTGCAAATATCGTCAAATATCGTTATGCTGCTGTTAGTTTTTATTTATGTTATGTCGTTTATAAAGAGTAGGAACAGGATGGGCCCCAAAACAGATCCCTGGGGGATTCCAGTTGTTACAGGGGAGCAACTTGAGTATGTGTCAGAAATTTTGACCATTGTTTGCGATCCGTTAGGTGAGATTCAATCCAGTTTTGCGATACTTCCCTGTTCCCTGAAGCCATATTGGTAGAGTTTTCATAGCAAGAGACTGTGATTGACACGGTCGAACGCCTTGGAGAGATCACAGAGTACGGCTACAGATGATTCTCCCCTATTGATGGATCCATAGATTGTTTCTAGTAGGTTTAGCATTGCCATTGTGTTTTTGTTTTGTTGGGATCCGAATTGTTTTTTGTTATTATATTACGTTATGTTATATTATTATTATTCTAGTATCAAAATTCCATGAAAAAAAAAGCATATATAGGAAGGCCAACGGAATGGCGAATGCAGCGGCGCCTCCTAGAATCAGGGCCGACCTTATTACACAAAACAAATGTAAGACGATATCGAGCCCAGCATACTAAGATCGAGATGAAAGAGGCGCCACAATCGAGCGCCGTGTGTGCATGTGCAGGTATGTAGCGTGTATGTGAAATAAGCACATATCGTGACCTCCATCCTCAATCAGCAGACAGGCTTGTTTGTTGATACGTGTCTAGCATCTTTTCTGCTGGCAACACTGGGTGTCTCTATCGGCTGGAGGATATTTCATGGTGTCGCTTTTTTTTCTTGTGGCTGCAAATATCATGTATATACACATAGAAAAAATTCGAGCCGCCCATACTGTCTAGTAAAGAGTTGAATACTACAGGGATAAGTAGATAACTCAATTGGCAGAAGTAAAATCAGATAACTGGAATGGATCACTAGCAGTTATTCACACCATGTATAGACATTTCAATATACTGACTGTGGTTAGTATTCTCAGTTGATTTAGCTGAATAGCAGTTGATTTACAATAATTTTTCGAAGAATTGATTTGTTTGATAGTATGAACAGGGTGTTCATAAAATCAAATGTGGAATCAACTGCTACTGGAAGATGAACTTCAGTCACTATTTTCCATTATTCTCATAGTATTTCAATTTTCAGAAAAATATTTCCATTCAATATTCAATTGAAAATGTTTTCCTTCTCAACATGAATTATTTTCAAGGGACTTATTAGGCCAGTAGATTTAGACAATCAATTAACATTAATTCCAAAAGTTTTCAAACTTCAATGGTATGTTAGTGCATCAATGAAAACAAACTATAAAATTTTGCCGAAATCTGCGATGAACGGAACTCTGTTTCAATTGCAAAAAACGTTTTCATGCTTTATTATTGCAATGAAAATTGCAAAAGTTCTGCAAACTAGGCATACCTATAGTATTGGTGTTTTACAACATGCATTGAGTTTGCACCTTGTAAATGTTAGAGAACCTTGTTTTTTGCCATTTGTTTGTTTTTCATTGTAATTGTAATTTGTTCTGCAAATTGGATCAGTGAACGGAAAAAAAGTTTAAAATATTCACGCAACCAATTATGAAAAACGCATAATTTATTTATTAAACTTTTTTATCGACACTCCCATTTTCAATATACACAAGCATTGAAATAATCATAAAAGTTTTTTATTGTGGATGCAAATAAAGCTAATATCGGTCTTAGTGGATATGTAACTTTTCAACTTCATACGAAAAACGGAACCTATTTATCCACCAATTTTTTTCTTGCTATTTTACAACTTCTGAAATAATTGCAAAAGTTATGCAAATTGCAATTAAAATAACGACTGATATGTTACGTGATGCAAGAGATTTGCAACCGTCATTGTTCAACGGAACATTTTTTTTCGTACAATTATTTTTTTTTTATAATTTGGTCATAAATTGCAAACATTGTGCAAATAGGTTTAAGATATATGTTAGACCGACATATCTACAGTGGTCCAATACTTGATTACACATCGCGTATATCTGTTATAATTTGTACTGGTTGATTGAAATTGCATCCGAAGAATAATACGGTTACGTAGTTGACCATTAACAAATTTGAAACTAATTATTGATCTCGGAAGCAATCACTGTTTTCGACTAATCAGCGAAATAAATTTAATCTAATATTTTCGAATGCAACAATCGGAGGAATACAAAATTTTGCTTAATTCTGCAGAAAGACTATTGGAAGACATTAATTTTTTATCGCATTCATGCAATCATTCTCCATTTAAAATTTTTGCTTGTCACAAGATGACTTCATAGCAATCGACGAGATTTTAAAATGAATAATCGATGCTCTATGGAAGTAAGGATATCAAAACGTTGTATATCTCGAAAGTACAAAATGTTCATCATTAAACAGAAACGTTACTGAAAAATTAAAATTTGTGAAATCGATATTACATCTCAAATTTAATTTTTACAGGTATGTATTTCTTGAATTGAATAACATTATAATTTACCTTTCCACTCGACTTTCTTACTCCAATTGTGATTCCACATAAAAAATTCTATTAAATCCGAATAGAGGACTGAAATGTAATCGACACGTGAGAATCATTTTCTTGATTTATAAAAATTTTTTAAATAAAAAGGGAAAAACATGTTGGTAGTTAATTCTATTTCAGTTGTAGCTCCGGGACTATTAGATGAATATGCATTGTTTTTGGTTAGTTAAATAGTTGTTTCCCATCAAAATACAATTGTCAGTTATTCTGGTAAAAAAATTAAACTGCTGTACATTCATTACTCTGTAAACAGAACACTCTGACATAACACAGTTATAGGTTAATCGCACTAATGTACAACTGTACGAGTGTTTTTTGAATCTCAATATTCACTGCATTTTTTAATGAATCAAGAAAATTATGAAAACGTCGATTCTCCATCAAACGTACTCGTACGTATTTTTTTATGCAAATTCCTAATTGTAATATGATGTTTTGAATTCATATCGAAAACGTTAGCTTTCAACATTGAATGATTTCACCATTGACGAGCTTCTTCTTGGTCGATAGTTAACTTGGTAACACAATGAATGTCATTTATTAGGTATATACAAATCATTATTATTCAGATAACACAGGTGTTGCAAAAATGAAAAAAAAAATCCGAATTTTTCGCATTGTAACATAGTTAGCAAATTATTATACTGCCACCGATTGGTAAAATGAGTTATCTGCCCGATTCGCAAAACTTTTGCATTTTTAGGTAGAGTACAAATACAAAAATATTTTTCTATTTATTTTACCCTCATTTCGTGTTACAGACGAGGTTGCAAATTAATGAAAACATTCTACGTCAGGAAATCTCCACTTGCAACCATCATTTGAAATTTTTGTAATGATTTCCATACTTATATCAATAAAAAATTTACAATTTAAAGATAACATATATTTTCCGTTTGACGCAAGAGGTAGCAAATCAAAACTTTCGTCAAAAACATTATTTTCGTTATTTTTTCGAGTTTGCAGAACTTTTGTAATTTTCTTCGAAAAATTAGGTCTAACAACATTTTTTTTTTCGATATAACAGACATTTCCGTTTTGGTTGCAAATTTATCAGAGGATGTAATTGCTATATTTCAAAACTTCGAAAGTTTGTAGAACTTTTGCAAATTTTTCCGCGTTAATGATGTGAAAATTCATAATATCCTGATTTTCAACATTTTCCGTTTAGAAAAAATGGTTGCAAAATCATACATATCATATGAAAGTTCTCTTCACCCCCATGAAGTTATGAAACTTTTATAATAATTATTATTACATTTTGGGAAAATCATGTATACATGCTATATAAAAAAGTGCACGTGAATCTCTTTGAAGATCCGGTTTCCGACATCCTGCTATCTGAATGAGACTACAATCACAATGTACATACCGAACGTTGGCCATGGTTATTTTATCATTGCAAAAAATTTGCAAATCAGAAAAAAATACACCAAATTATAAAAGCTGTATTTCGGAAACTATTGCATATACGAAGACAAAAAAAATACAAAATTCAGCAAAGTTCAACCTAGTTCGACAAAGATAACCATGGTCAATCATTCATTCATGGTCAAAATGGCCGAAAACTGAAAAAAGTTCCAAAATAATGCAGTTTTTGGGCTGGGAAACTTTGTTCCAGAAGGGCATTGAGGACGAATACTTGACCAGAGTACCTCTACCTAATCCTGAACATTGTGTGAAAAAATCGCTACTACCTGATTTCATATACGTGAGAATGTACTATTTTACTGTATTAATATAGCTTTCTCTCGTAATTATAAGGAACAATAATCGTCTTCAAAATTTTTGATTATGTGACACTTCAACGACCGACGAGACCGTTTTCATCTTCGACACATGCCACAAATATGTAAAATCCGACTACCAGTATGATGATTCAATCAATAATTCCAACATTATAAATTCGCATACAAACATTCCAATATTATGACCATCAACTAATCTCATTGCTCCACGTTCATTTATATTTTCTTACATTCATTTATCCATATCAAGGAGTTATTGATTAATTAAACATATTCACATGACGAGCTGCATAACTAGAAAAACAGGCTGCGCTATTTTTGCCTCGGGACATGTTCAGTTTTTGCAGAAGGCGGTACAAGAAATGCTAGCGATGTTTCTGCAGTGGTCACTTTATTTCATTCGTATCTGCAACATCAATAATAGCGAATGTATTTTCATTCGCATTGAATTGAAATGGATATCATGGAGAGTCAGTGAGCTTCGGTAGAATAACAGTAATCTATTTTCCGTTTCCGAGGTCATGGAGGACATAGGTACCAGCTTTACATGATTATTGGTTATATTTGACCAATAGATATCCTCCTTATTTGGAGAGCTAGAAAAATGGTTAAATTAGGAAAGTTGTAGCATTTTTCTGAACCGCCAGGTAATGGAAATAGAAGTACAATTGAACGTCGCATTCAAAAGTTATGATATGAACGTTTGTTTTTTCCAATGGGACACAATATATTAATGCATTTTTGGGTTCTCCGGAAAATTCTAGATATGTTCAGTCATGATGTTCTATATATACTTGCACATTCCTATCTTAGTTTTTCATTAGCTATCCAATGACATCAACTTTAGATTTAACCTCGTACGCCTATGGAATACGGCGAGGACAACTCGGTTTTATAGTTCAATAATGATTTATTACTATCTCACATTAGGAAACAGAGTACCAGATGAATTCGAGTTAGCTGTGGTCAAGCCAACTTATATAAAAGGAGTTAAAAATCTTCCAGTCAATCAAAGACCAATCTCGTTGATAACCACTCTTGCAATTTTTTTTGAAAGAGTCATAAACAGAGGCTATTGAATTATCTAAATAAGTTCAAATTATTGCCCGACAAAAAAATTTGGATTCAGCGATGGGAAATCTACAAATGACGCCATTACTCATTACTCATTTTAAGAGACGTATGCCAAAAAGTTGATACAACCCCGTGTATTTTCCTTGATACTCTAGGACACTCTGAAGAGATTGGGGATTGAAGGTTCTCCCTACAAATTCTTCTCTAGCTACTTATTAGATAGGAAACTAATTGTACAAATTAGGGAAACTCACAGCAATGAGAGGAAAGTTTTGTGTGGGGTTCCACAGGGAACAGTGCTTGGACCCATTTTGTTCCTATATAGATAGATAGATATTTATTAACTACGGTATATAAGGATACATTAGTAGCAAGTCAGTAGTACAGAGTGATAATAGAAATAGCAGATCTGCACAAAGATCCTTAAGAACATTAGAAATAAAAAAGAAAAATATATACCGGGTGTCCCAGTATGCCTGTTTCAATGGATTATCTCAGCCATTTCGGAAGATGAAGATTTGAAAATTTCAAGATCTCCAATTTGTTCGAGGAATCTTCAACTGAGAAAAACAAAAATTGACCGGAAGTGACTCTGACTTTTTTATTTCAAATAGCGCCCTGTATATTTTTTGCAATTTTTTATTTCTACCCAAAATTATCTTTCCAACGATGTATCACACTTTGTATTTTACATTTGATTTGATGGAGAAAACGTCAATTGAAATTTCAAATTGAAAGAATTGCAGTTGGCTATGATATTTTGTGCAATCTTCGTCCGTAGCATTTTTTCGGTTAAAGACAGTACGCTTTCTATGGAATGGTCCACTTGGTGCCAAATTCGAAGCCAAGCGTGTGAAATACATAGCGCTTGGCATTCGTCTATCAGGGTATTTCTCTCTGTATGCACGTAGGGCATTTTCCATAAATCAGTATCATATCCAATTTCTCTTAATTAGTGAAGTTATCACCATTTTCACAGTTATTCATTCTTGAATGTTGGTTTCTCTGACACGCACAGAACTATTGAGAATTATTAACTGTCAAAGTTATAAACAGATGTTTTCAAATGTTTCCATGGCACACTAAGGTTTTCATTTGAGAATTATTAATTCATCCAGTTCTACTACAATGCTAATAATTTGAAATTTGACGTTCTCTTCATCATCTCGAATGCCAAATTGTTCATGAATTATCAATTATTATTCAAGTCAAAATCAAGATTACACAAAATATCGTAGCCTACGTTTTCTCCATAAAATCAAATGTAAAATACAAAGTGTGATACATCGTTGGAAAGATAATTTTGAGTAGAAATAAAAAATTGCAAAAAATATACAGAGGGCTGATTGAAATAAAAAAGTCAGAGTCACTTCCGGTCAATTCGGTCAAACCAGTTGGAGGTTCCTTGAACGAATTGGAGATCATGAAATTTTCAAATTTTTATCTTTTGAAGTGCCTGAGATAATCCATTGGAACAGGTGTACTGGGACACCCGGTAGATATATATATATATATATATATATATATATATATATATATATATATATATATATATATATATATATATATATATATATAAAAGTTATATTACAATATTGAGGAAATATGATATATAAACACACAAACGAACATACACACAGACTAAATAATAGGTACATATTAGAAATGTTATAGAAATTCAAGCACTGAGGTTAAGGCAACATATTCCACTATACTATAAAAACATGTTTTAATTAGATATTCCATGATTTGTTTTTTGAACATTGACAATGGTAAATTCCTGGTAGTGAACAGTGAGACATCGTAAAGGTTGACATCGAGTGAGTTCTAGTTCTTTGAGGATTTCTGTAAGTTAAACCGGTAAGGTCTTAATAGGTTAGCCCCACGGGTGTTATACTCGTGAAAATGGGAGTTGGTCAAAAAACTATCTTTGTTTATTTATTTCCAAGAGAGTATGGTATATGAAAATAGATGGTAATGGCATGATGCCCAAATTTATGAAAAGGGGCCAACATGAATCTCGGTAACCTGCAATTGAAATTGTTCTGATTGCGCGTTTTTGGAGCGTGAAAACATTTGTAGCATTGGAGGAGTTGCCCCAGAGCAGAGTTCCATGGGAATGAAAAAATGCATAGTACATCGAGAGAAGCGTTTCCAAGCTTACAAAGTTTCTCAATCGCCTGAGTAAGAGAATATATTTTGAGAGTTTCCGGCTCAGTTATTCTACGTGAAGTTCCCAATTCAAACTGTTATCAAGTGTGATTCCCAATAAGTTGACGGTTTTTCCCTTCCGACATATTATGATCAGTTGAAAATGTAATTTGTTGGGTTTTTTCTTTATTGAGTATTAGTAGATTGAAGTTGAACCACGATTCAGCTTGTTTTTCGGCATGTGACATGGAGGCAAGCAAAGTCTGGCAGTTCTTGTCAGAGCATAAAATAGATGTGTATTCGGCATACATGACACATTTGTAGGGTAGTAGTTCATAGAAGAGATCATTGATATAGAGAATAAACAGAAGGGGCCCCAGAACGGATCCTTGGGAAACACCAAATTCAATTGGCTGTAGATCAGATGTTCTGTTATTGCCTAGATCAACAATCTGTTTTCTGAAAGATAAGTGCCATGTGAAGTGGAATGAATAGAAAAATCGAATTAAACGGTTTTCTTCACCTGAGATCTACCATTTTCTGGTTCAATTTTATATTGAATCCTTTATGTGAAGAAAACCGTTTAATTCGATTTTTCTATTCATTCCACTTCACATGGCACTTATCTTTCACTATATGCTAGACGGGCTTGCCACTCCTACTGAGAAGGAATCTTTTATTTAGAAACCTATCGAGGTGGGAGATTTTCGGAGTGTTTCTTTCTGTCACTAGGTACCGCCAGTTAAAGTTTATCTTTTCCGGCGTACCTATAGGTGTTACAAGATCGATGATGGTTTGTTTACGTTGTGTCTCACTTCAGCCAGAGTTCTTTGGACCTTTGGCTGGTTGACTACTCCGTACTGATGAGGGCCAAGAAGCCTGAAACCGGTATGCGGATTGTTAGGTGAACACGACATAAATTGAACATAATCGAGCTTATCAGAAAGAAACATTTGCATTCAATGTCCATTGATATTATATGGAAGTATGCATGGATTTTCGGTAAATCATTCAAGTTCTGCGTGGTATTTGCCAGGAAAGTAGTTGTTTTTCACCTGAGATCTACCATTTTCTGGTTCAATTTTATATTGAATCTTTTATGTGAAGAAAACCGTTTAATTCGATTTTTCTAAGCTGTTTTCTGTTCGTCAAATAGGATAAAAAGAGTGAGAGTGCCAGACCTCTAACTCCATATTCTTCCAGTTTATGTGACATATTAATATGAGAGACACAGTCGAACGCTTTACTCAAGTCACACAGTGTTGCAGAGCCATGATGACCCTTTTCAAAACCGTCGACTATATCCCTCACAACTCGTGCTACCGCTTGAACAGTGGAGCATGATTTTCGGAAACCGTATTGGGCCGAGTTTGGAAGATTGTTCTCCTCAAAATAAAGTTCAAGCCGTTTTTTTTACCAAAAATCACCTTTTTTAAAGATAGGGATGACTTTGCTGAATTCAAATTCATCAGGAAAAGATCCTTCACTGATACAAGTATTGAAAATAGACGTCAGTGGATCAATGAACTTCTACATCTCGACACAATTGCCGAAATTACTATTTTCGCTGATGACATATTTTACAGAGATGCCAGTTGAACGAACTACAGATTGAAAGCTGAAACTGATATGGGACAAGTCACAACTGGTTCATTTCAAGAAAGCTAACCATTAACTATGAGAAAACAAATTAAATGCACCTTACCTGGTATAAAACCGGCTTCTCGAATCCAAAACTTTATCCATAACATATTTGCTCCAATACGTTTTATGAGAAGAATACAATTCTCCTAACTAGACGAAAACAAACGAGATTAATGTCGGAAAGTTTCTTGGGAAGTCAAATTTCCCCAGGAATCGATCTATGAGAACATTTGACTATAAAGATCAAACAAAACTCCTCCGCCGGAGTATTTGTTTTATTTCCTTCTTCCTTCTTAAACTCGCTTGGTATTTTCAATTTAAAACTATCCAACTTTGCGGATACCGTACATTCTAGTTGAATTATTGAGAAGAGTGTAAGAGTCTCTAAGCAATGTGCTCTGAATGAAAATTAAATGTTAAACACATCCTAATCAGATTGGCGGTCCGAATGGGGTGGAAGAGTTGTATCGACTGCAGAGTTTCTGCATATATAGTATGGTATTTATTTTTCTTTGAGGAAATAGTTGGGTCAAGTGTCCGATATAACTGTATAACCGAGTATAAAAAAAGTTACCGAAGGATATGAAAAATAATTGAAGCCTCGTTGACCTACTTGAATCCCTCCAGCCATTCAAACTTTCATATATAGTGTGTCAAATTCAGAAGTTACCAGTGAGAATATTTCGGAAATGAAAAAAGATATCAAGAAATGCCCAAACCCATTTGGAGGCAAGGTCGGGTAAACCGAACTAGCATATGAACGAACCTCAATACTTTTACTCGCTCCGCTCCATCAACCCCTACTTCAAACGTCAATATACAGGTTGTTAGTGAATAAGTGCGACAAACTTCAGGGGGTGAAATGAAAATATAATGACAGTTTGCTATCTAACTTTTGTCGGCAAATGCTTCGTTTTCCGAGATACGGTGTTTTAAAGTTTTTCTTAAAAACTGACTATTTATTTATTGCTCTGAAACCGGTCGAGATATGCAAATGAAATTCCAATGAGTTTCAAGAGCGCATTTATTGCGCATTTTTTGACATGCAATTAAGAATTTTATCTTCATCATTGGCGCGCATACGGGTAATTATCTCAATTTTTTCAAAGAAAAAAATGGTACGCCACTGGGATATTTCAAATGGAACATCTAAACGCGTATTTTTTATTTCTTCAATACATTATCAAGAACCATCTAATTCAATAACGTTAAACCAGAACAATAACAGAAAATAACACTAATAAATAAATAGGTGCAAAGCTACAACAAATGTTCAAAATGACCTCCCTCAGACGTGATACAAGATTCAACTCTTTGCCTCATTGATTGTCATATTCGCGCAACTATTCCTGGTGTATTTCTTATTGTCTCACAACCGGCTCAGGTCAGAAAAAATTCAGATTATCAGGATTTTCAATAAAATAAAACATTGAAATACTGCAATCGGCCATTTTGACTGAAACACCAATCACAGCGCATGACGTCACGCTTAGGTAAACTCCGCTGTCAGTCAATGTCAAGTCAATACACTCATTCTCTGTGTTTTGTTGTTGTGAATACTACTGATTACGCATTTGGATTGATCTTTTATTATTTTACGTGTGATTTATCGTCTCCACTCTACTATAACAATGGATCCAAGCTTTGTTAAGGCAAATAGCTCAAATTTGCCCAGGATTGATGTAATGATTTGGGCGATTTCCTCGCAACAAATCGAGAATTTTGCTCGTCTGAGTTTAGAAACGTGAAAACGTCCTTGTAAGTAAATTTTGTGTTTATCTTCACCCTAGATACAACCAACTTAGATATAATCAAACCCGTTTTGAACTCATGCGAGTTTATTTAAGTTTCATAGGTTATTTTTACAATAAACTTGTCATTGTTTATTTTTGAGGGTTAACTCCCTCACAGCTTGTAAGTTGCTATTTTAGAGTTGATACCCGTTAAAACAAGTGAATTTCTGCAACTAAAAAACACCTACTAGTGCTAGTAGTATTTTTCCTCATAGTAAACACCTAAAATCTGATAAATCACCAAATCAATGTGTATGTATTTGTTCTAATTAATTTCAATTATTTCAGGTCTTCAAGACCATCATATGGGGATGACGCGATCAGTTATGTGCAACTAAAACGGGAAGGAAACATTTGTACAGTAAAGTGCAAGATTTGCCCAGAGCATAACTTTTTCAATGCTATATTCCAATCAATAAGTTGATAATATTGATTTGTTGAAAATATAAACAGGATGTTCATAAAATCAGATGTGGAATCATCTGTGACTGAAAGATAAACTCTTGTCACTATCTTCCATCGTCAAGATAACCTCTTGTGGGGTATTCATGTTGAAAAAGGAAACATTCTCAATTGAATATATAATATATACCTTAACTACCGGATGCAATTTCTTCAAAACATGATTGTTCTGTAACTATAAATTTTTTTTTTTATTCCTTTTTACACTCTTCAAGAATTCTCATTTTCCGTTTCCTAGCTATATAGGGTCACTCTGTTGTATCAGATGTTCGTGGTTTTCTGTCTGGTTGGCATATAAATTTATGAGGCATACATCCTGGTTTCATACGTACTTGTGATACTGACCCCATCACATGATACTCCATATAATTTTCCATATCATTTGGCAACTGCAAAAAGAAAAGTAAAGGATTAAAATTGATAATAAAAATGATAGACAAGACCAAAACAAACATAACCTCAATAAATTAGTTATTCCATAGCCTCAATATTTCAACTATTTCACGTCAAACAAACGTTTTAAGTTTGAGAAATATAAATATATGATAACATACTCACATAAAAGTGGTCTTCACAGAAATAAAGTGGCGAATTCGTGACTTCGTCGTTCGGGTTTCGCCTTACGAGCTTCAACCACTTATCTCTTATTATTTTATTGTTTGGAACATGTACAAACACTTTGTTGGGTGTTCTCATTGATGTGTTTTTACACTGCGGTACTGCACACCACTTATAAACTTTGGAATTCATTCTTATCACACGAATTGATTCAATGTTTTGTTTACTTTCTTCGCTACGCATAGACACAATGACATGTTTACCTAGGCGTGACGTCAGAGCCGACGCCATGACACCTGCGAGCTGTTTTCGCGCACTATTGAAAAAATATTAGTAAAATGGCTTCAAACTTCTTTAAACTTAAGTTTATTACCGAAATAGAGGTTTTTTCGTAAATAGTGAATGTGTACCCACATTACGGAAGAGTATTTCAAAATCTATCGTCACGCCTATTGCTGTTCTTTGAGAATTTTAAATACAGTGAAGTTGCTAACATTCAGTATGTTGGCAATTTTTCGAGAACTTGTTTCAGGTGAATCCGCAATCAACTCGAGAACTGCTTCTTCTAGTTGCACAGTTCGTACTTCTCGAGGGCGCCCGCAGTCAGCCGTTTGTTCCTCAAATATACCATTTTAGCGCAAACGTTGGTGAAGATAAGCAAATATTGTGTGATGGATACAACTCAGCATACAATCGTCGAGCTTGCCGACCGTTTCCGTTACTCCGACCTTAGACAAAGTGCATGTCTGACAATTCCGCATTTGTTTAATTTTCCATTCTTTTCGATAAAAGAAAAATTATAGACCAAAAATTCGTTTAATTATGAAAAGTACGTGTTTTTATTGACGAAAATATGTTTTGAAATGAAAATCCGTGTTGAAATGGACAATATTAATAAATTGGTAGCAGATATCAAAATACGGGAGCAAACAAATTAAATAAATATATTTTTGTGACTTGATCCCCATGAAAAGCTGTGCCGAGATGTTGTGTAATGATTGCAATAAGAAGGTATAATGTGTAGGCGATTATATATCCACATTATCCACCCTACTTTTAATTCTAGTTCATTTGCTTTATCGAAAATTTCCAAAGAAGCGACTTCCATGTTGGCCGTCGAGTCACATAATGATATTCCACACCTTTACCGTCGACTGTCAACGTTATACACTTCGATGAACCTCTCGAGATCGGAGATTCAATTTTTCGATGTCATGATATCCCGGCAATCGGACTGAATCAGACAGAAAATATCTGCTTTGCTGAACGACGTCGTTTTCTACGAAGTCCACTGCTGTAGAAATGATAGTGAACGCTTCATCTGCTGGTTATATTCTAAGCCATGTTCGTTTCTCAGTACGGGCTATTCTTGACGAACGCTGATTATGCGACGAATGTCATATCTAAAGTACACCTGGCGCAATACAAAGAAATGGCAAATCGCTAGAATGCCGATCTAAAAAAATAGTTTTTATTTAAGTTTAACGGTATTATTGTAACGAAACATAATAATGATGCAGATAATGTACTTAGGGCTGAAAAATAATTAGGAAGGTACCAGGTACCAGTCATCACACCACTCTCCTCATCAATATAGAGCCCGGATCAGACTATAATAAAATCGTGGGGCGTAGCGTTACCTAAGTAAGTATGTAAATTATCGTTCTGTGATGTCTCACGGTGATAGTGACGGATTTACTTTTTTCTGCTACTATATTAGTAAACATTCTTTTACGTACAGTTCACTCTATAAGTAAATCCATTCTCACGCACAACAACAAATAAAAACGCATAACTGTGCGATATGATGCCTAGTAAACAATCAAGTTAGCCTTGAACCACTCAAATCATGACATTAATCTGTCTTGCGTGTTGAATATTTGACAGTGACATCGTCATTATTTGAGGTTTGGAGTTCAGATCGATACTTTATGAATTATAAACCGATCTTTAATTCATTAGAATTCTTTGTATGTCTGAAAATATGAGCAACTACGATGTTGAAGTGAGTGCAACGCTACCAGAAATTGTTATTCAGGCTGCTTCTGCTATAGAGAATATTCTGCTGCAAAAATCGATGGATAGATATGAAAAGGTTCAGCAAAAGTTTATGGAATGGAGTATGGATAACCATGTGGGAACGTACTCCAAAAATGTTTTGCTCGCCTATTTTAATAATTTGACCAAAACATTTAAACCCTCCTCGCTCTGGGCAATATACTTGATGTTACGAACTACGATGAATAAAAGGCACGATGTTAATATCGAAAATTATAGAAAATTGAAAACTTATCTAAAGAGGCAGTTCGACGGCTACAAGGTAAAAAAAATCAGAAATTCTTAAGGTGGAAGAAATTTAAAAAAAATTGTAAGAAGCTCCGGATGGGGAATTCCTCTTTATGAAAGCAGCGCTGATTATTGGAATATATGGGGCTTGTAGAAAACAAGAACTCAAAAATGTGGAAACAAGTGATTTAGAAGATTCTAATGGGAAAACTCCTATAATAAGAATTTCTGATTCGAAAAATGAAATACCTAGATCGTTCATCGTTTCCGGAATTTTCTACAATATCTGTAAGAAATATATGAAAATGAGAAATGCTTTAGAGGGGACCAGTACTAGTGAGTTTTTTCCTAAATTATCAAAATGGAAAACTGACAAGACAAGAGTGGGAATAAATAAATTAGGAGCAGTGCCAAAAAAAATTCCAGAGTACTTGAGAACTTCGGCTACCATTTTGGTAGACGCAGGGGGTGATTTAATGCCGCTGAAACCACTCGGTAGGTGGAAGTTTTCTATCGTAGCAGAAGGATACGTAGACGTGCACTGTAAACAAAACAACAACTTCTGAAAGAATATTGCAATCCATCAACAATAATTTACCATCCACGCCAACTATAAATAATGATAATGGGATTTCGTCGAATATTTCAACAATTATTAATTTATCGGAAAAATCAAATGCTCCCATTGTAATAAAAAACTGTCAAAATTTTACTATTAACTTCAATTCCACTGATAATAATAATTAATAATTCCTAGATTTGTTGAAAATATAAACAGGATGTTCATAAAATCAGATGTGGAATCATCTGCGACTGAAAGATAAACTTTAGTCACTATCTTCATTTTAGTCGTGGATTTTTCAATTCACAGAAAAATCTTTCTATCAATATTCAATTGAGAATGTTTCCCTTTTCAATAACAATTCCTAATTATTTAGTTACATACATATTTAATTTGTTAAATTCATCATTTATATACTATATAGAATAAATGTATAGATAGTTAGATAGATAGTTTATTAACTACGTTATGTAAAAAAATACATTTGTAGCAAGTCAATACAATAATGTTCGAGTCATACAAACAGATGAACATCGAACAAACATTTCAGATAGACTACAATTACACAAAAAAAATGTCAACAATTCAAATAAATGATTAACAAAATAGGTATATAACAAACATTTCATTTACACAAACACAACTATCAAAAGTGGTGACACAAATGTATATAAAAGATACAAACATGATGTAAATAATAGAAGGCCACCATTAAAGTGATTCAGATTCAAACATGTGAGTTGGTGTGGCCAGATACTCGTTGACACTATAAAAACAATATGTTGTTGAGATATTTTTGGTAACCCTCTTGAAACTACATATAGGTAGATCTTTAACAGTGGGTGGCAATATATTATAAATATTAACATTGAGTGTATTGATCGAGGATTCGTGTAGTTTCAGCCTGGGTGGTCTTAAGAGATTAGCACCTCTAGTGTTATGTTCATGAACCTGTGAATTGGTCAGATGTTCGTTTTTGTGGTTATGAATTTCCATTAGAGATTGATAGATGAAGATAGAAGGTACCGTCATTATGTTTAGTTTTTTGAAAAGGGGTCGGCAGGTATTCCTTAAACCTGCATTTGAAATTATTCTGATAGCTCGCTTTTGTAGTAAGAAGAATAATTTCAAAAATTTTGCCAAATATAGAGACGATGGAGATAGGTCGATGATTCTCAAGAAGGTTTATATCGCCCTTTTTAAAAACTGGAATGACCTTACTGATTTTAAATTTATCTGGGAAAGTACCCTCTCTTATGCAAGCATTGAAAAGACACGTGAGTGGTTCGATCAAATAGGAACTTGTTTTTTTTATTATTCTACTATTAAGGGTATAGACATCAAAATAATTGGAGTTTTTAAACTCACCAATGGTATTGAAGACTTAGAGGTGGTCACAGGTTCAAAGAAGAAGGATCCTGCTGAAGAAGGTTAAGATTAGCATTGAGTGATGATGGGCAAGCAATATCGTTATTAGAAGGAAGTTGTCTAGTTATAGTTTTTGCTACAGTGGTAAAAAAAGTATTAAATTCATCAGGTGTGATATCATCACAGGTTTTACGAGAGTTATTTTTATATTTTTCGAAGTTGATGAGTTTCCAGCTATCTCTGACTTTATTATCTGAGTCACTGATGAAATTATCAAAAGCAGACCTTTTCGATTCCAAGATAGCTTTTTGATATTCATTGTTGACATATTTGAAAACTTGTTTATGATTAGGATCGTTTGTCACGTCGCAGATTATTTTTATGGAATGAACTGTGTCTCTAATTTTTTTCAAGTCATCGTTGAACCAGCCAACAAGGGTTCTGTTGGACTCACTGGAGACTTTTTTAAGGGGAAATAATTTATGAACTAGATTTACATATAAATTCAATAGAAAATCTACCATAACTTCAGAAGAGCTATTGTCGTTGAATATGCTCCAATTAACTTTTTGTAACGATGTCTGGAATTCGAGAATACCTGTGGATGTTATATTTCTTCTGAAGAGAGGGACATTTGTAACTTGCTTGTTATTATTTATATTTATAAATTGCGCATAGTGATCAGAGAGGCAGGGATCAACAACGCCAGACTCATAGCTGCTCCCATCGAAGTTTGTGAGTATATTGTCTATACAGCTCTTTGAACCATTTTCGACTCTGGTAAATTCTTTCATAGTAACCTCAAGTCCAAAAGAGTTTGTTAGACAAATCAGATTACTAAGATTCGAAGAAGGTCTCAAAAAGTTCATATTGAAATCTCCAAGTAACATTAGCCGTGTATATTTTTGTGAAATAGAGATTGAAAGTTCTTCAAGCTTACCCAAGAAAACAGAGCAATCTTCAATGCATGCTGATCTATAGACTGTGATAATGGCAGTTTGTGAGCTGAGGAGTTCGATGCCACATACTTCAATATCACGCTCAATGCAAAATTTTTCGAGTTTTAGAGGTTTGTGTTCGATATTACTACGAATAAATATGGCCACACCACCATGCACATGCTTAGATCTGCAAAAGAATGATACCAGGTTATAGTTAGGTATTTCCGTAAAACTTGTCGTATTTGTCCAAGAACAGCGACAGTTTGTCCAGTTTGTTGGATAATTTCCGAATATTCAAGTGAAAAATACTCACTCCGTCGTAGTTTTTAATATTGTCATTACTTACATCATACACATATTATAGTAGATTTAGTTGTTGTTGAAAATTAAACCATAAACTGCGTCAGTTACCCTCGTTCCTTTATTACTTAAAGCTTGAAAAACGCACTCAGTATATAAAAGTCGTAGGAAAAGTATAGTACGTATTGCGTGTTGTAAAGCAATTACTCACTCATGTAATTACGGCACTCGCCGCTACTCGGCTCATGCGCAATTTTTCCATTCGTGAGTAATATGCTTTTTACAACACTTGATACGTAATATACTATTACACGCATTTTGCATAAGATGTCTATTGAGAGGATGCATCCAAAGCATTTAGTGATATGAGCGGTTTACTGTAGATAATAGAAATTCGACGCGCCCCACGATTTTATTTTAGTCTGATCAATACCCTATACTAATGAGTGGTGTGATGACTGGTACCTGGTACCTACCTAATTATTTTTTAGCTTTCAGTACATTATCTGCATCATTATTATGGTTCTTTAAAATAAAACCGTTCAACTGTCGTGGGTTCAAATCCCACCACTGACGCCTTTTTTTCCTCATGTATCATTTTAAATTTCCCGCAAGCAGAACAGCAGTTCGGATGGTTTCGTACATCTTCGGAATCGTATGAGCTCTCGCCTAACAACCTACTGCAAGCCGCGTGAAGGAACGTCGTTCCAAAAAGCTGCGGAATCGAATGGAAAACTGTAGAATTCGTCAGAAATTTGATAACAATAGATCAACAAAACACTGGAAAATGGAACCCTTCAAGGGTCTGTCATCAGCCCAACCCTATTCATCATAGCCATAAATGATATCTCGAAAGATAGATCATTAACATTGAAAGCACGTATTTATCGAGATGATCTGGTATTTTTCTGCAAAAACAAATGTATAAACACCATGTCAACATTGTCTCAGACAGTACTATCAACTCTAGAGCAATGGACGAAAGAAACTGGATTCGTCTTTTCACCGGATAAACACAATGTGTTCTTTTTCCTAAAAAAGAAAATGAAGATATACCATGCCTATGGCCAAAATATCAAATTCGTCAATGCTGTAAGATTCATGGGTATGACATTTGATGAGAGACTGAACTGGAATGCACACATCAAGAATCTAGTGAAACTGTGCCACAGTAGAGTAAATCTGTTGAAAACTCTAGCATATAAGGAGTGGCGGTCTGACTGTCAAACTCTATTAAACTTGTACAGAACACTGATCAGATCTAAAATTGACTTTGGATGTACTGCCTATGACTCAGCAAGCTAAACAACACTATAATCACTTGACACAATTCACAGTGCTGCCTTACGGATAGCGATGGGTGCCTTTTGTTATCGAAAGCATCTATTGTGCATCGAGGAAACCATCTCTCCATAATAGACGTGCATACCGTCTTACATATGCAGCCTCAGTGAGTGCAACCTCAACAAATCTCACATATGACAACACGTTCTGTGATAGATATGGAGACCTATTCTATTCGCAATCATCTAGATATCCTCGAACTATCCCTACCAATTACGTTTCCCAATGAACACTCCTTACAAATCAATTTAATATTTTATACATTAACTAGCTGGTGTCCGCGACTTCTTCCGCGTAGAATTTGAATTTTTCCTGGTTTTCTTTATGTAATTTGGCAGTTTGATTCAATGATTTAAAAATGATGGATTATCACACAAACTCATCCCCTTTTTTACCACCTTAGGAGTTTAAATTTTCACGGTCCTAGCCTCAGGAGTTTGGGCTGTGCGTCAGTCAGTTATTCTTTTATATATTAAAATTTTCAAGTCACCAAATGCATTTTTGTATATCTACTATATCTCTTTAACGTTGTAGCTTTACTGGGAAGTTTTTACATCTTCAAGAATAGTTTTTATTCAATTTGCTAGCAGGGAATTCACATTATTTTTGGAGATGCGAAGACTGTATTAAGGATTGTATCTCAATTAACAATAAAGAAATCAGTCAGCTTCTAGACTCAAAAGTAGATGATGCGTTATCCAAAATCAACGTTCAAATAGCGGCTATAAGACCTGATGTAACCAAAATATTCAGGGAACCGGCACTCGATAGTACCCCAACACCATACGCTGATGTTGTCAAAAATAAGACTCACCCCGCAGTTATTATTCATCCTAAGAATGAAAATCAGTCTATCACAAAAACCAAGTCTGAGCTTATGACTAATGTCAACCCATCCGAAAATGGCCTCCTCTTGGCCAAAATCAGGCATATGAAAGATGGCGGCATCCTCATCGGATGTAAGTCTAAAGAAGATAACGAAAAAATTAAAAGACTTGTTGAAGAAAAAATGGCGGAATCCTACGTGGTTCGGGAGTTTGCTGGTATCAACCCAAGAATTCGCGTGGTAGGAATGTCTGAACAGTACTCTGATAGTGTATTGCTTGATTTATTAGTAAAATGTAATCCCGATATTTTCTCCGGATCTTCCGACTGTACTATAGTTAAAAAAATTCCCACTAAGAAAAATAACAGTATTTTCCAAGCTGTGATACAAACTGAGAAACACTGTTATGACAGGATAATGAAGACCGGCAATCTGTTTATTGGCTTTGATAGTTGTAGCGTTTTTGATGCAATTGATATTTCTCGATGTTTTACATGTAATGAATTTCACCATTCTTCTAGAAAATGTAACAAGCCTCTCACCTGCCCACTGTGCGGTGACAATCATGAAGTTAAGGCGTGCAATTCTCAAATACGGAAGTGCACTAATTGCGTTAAACTTGGTGGAACAAATGTCTCAATTGATCATGCGGTGTGGGAAAAGGAGAAATGCACTGCTTACCAAACAGCTGTCAAAAAATTCAAAATTGACGTGCTTGGCTGTTTGTAGCAATCACCATCTTCTTCCGAAACATTAAATAATCTCGTGTCTTCCCATGATAATACTTTTTCACGAAATAGAAACTGCATAGAAATTTTTTATCAAAACACTCGAGGCTTGCGATCTAAAACAGACCTTTTCCTTAACTCAATTTCGGTGAACGAGTATCCAATTGTTGCACTGACAGAAACTTGGTTGAACGACTCGATCAAAAATAAGGAGCTATTCCCAAACTTTTATCAAGTATACCGCTCAGATAGAAATTTCAATGAATGCAATTGCACAAGAGGCGGAGGAGCTCTTATTGCAGTGTTAGATTCGTTCGGCTCCTCATAGGTTGACTTAACACCTTTAATTCTCCATGAACTGGTCACTTAAGACATTGTTATGGTGAAGATAGTTTCTAATTCAACTTCACTGTTTGTCATCAATATGTATGTTCCTCCCTCTCTGTCAAACGACAAATTCTTTATCCTGTTCGAAACACTCATCAACATCCAAGTTGCCTATAGCGGTATTATTCTCGTCATAGGTGACTTCAATATACCTTCATATGTCTCGTTCATACAGGGTGACCAACTAAATACAACAAACAATATCTTAAAGAACTTTCTGGAAATCAGTAATCTGTCACAGTATAACTGCATCCATAATGATCATGGGAGAATACTCGACTTTGTACTATACGGTAGTAATGCTGAGTGCAGTGTCGAGAGATCATCTGATCCCTTAGTACCCGAAGACAAACATCTACCCGCCTTGAATGTTCAATGTAAATCGAATATGACTCTTAATCTGAAAAGAAACTTCGCCTCCTCTCACAATAATGAGTACAACTTCAGGAGAGCAGATTTTGCCCGGTTGTATGATCTTATAGCTAATATTGACTGGACCTTTCTTGAAGCTTTCGATAGATCAAATGATGCTTGCTCTTACTTTTACGGAAAAATTTATAATGCATTGGATCAATGTGTACCCCTACGAACTGGTAACGTCAAGCGTAAATATCCGCCGTGGTTCTACAGGGAATTTATTTGTCTAATAATGCCTCAAGGCTAAGCATTGGCGTTCATTCAAAAACAGCGGGGACATTGCTGCCCGGGATGAATTCACTCGCTTGAGGGCAAAGATCAAGGCTGACGTTGACAATTCGTACAAAAAATATGTGAAATCTGCTGAAAATGACATAAAAGGCAACCCAAATAAATTTTGGGCATTTATAAACAACAAAAAAGGATCGACTGGCATATCTGACAGAATGACCTACGGAGGACAATCTTTTGAAACTCCTCAGGACATTCTCAATAGCTTTGCTGATTTTTTCTCCAAATCATACATTATTAGTTCTCAAACCGAATTTAGTGATAGTGATCCGCATTCACAAGTCCTGAACATTCCCCATTTCGAAGAAAATGAAGTGTTGGCAGCTTTGAAACAGCTGAAACCAAAAATGACTACGGGTCCCGACAGCATCCCTGCACTAATGGTCAAAGATTGCGCTTATGCCCTGGCTAATCCACTAACAAGCCTGATAAATATCTGCGTCAAAACTAGTACCATCCCAGACCTATGGAAATTGTCTAAAGTTCGCCCAATTTATAAAAAAGGGGATAAGTCTGATGTTGAAAATTTCAGAGCCATATCTATAATATGTAATTTCGCTAAAGTGTTTGAAATCCTCTTGTACAGCAGGTTATATCCTCATCTGAGCAATCAAATCTCATCACTTCAACATGGTTTCATGAAAGGTCGCTCGACAACCACCAACCTTCTCAACATCACTCAATACATTGCAGAGACTACTGATAGGAGATCCCAAACCGATGTCATTTATACGGACTTCTCGAAAGCGTTCGACAAACTTGATCATGGAATACTACTATCAAAACTGTACAGGTATGGCTTTTCTCAGACCCTCATCGAACTTTTCGTGTCATACCTCACCGACAGGCGACAGTATGTCATATTCAATGGCTTCAAATCTATTGAATATGCATCTACCTCAGGTGTACCTCAAGGAAGCAACCTTGGTCCACTCCTCTTCAACGCTTTCATAAATGACATAGTTGAGGTCATTGACCTCAACTGCTTAATATACGCGGATGACCTAAAATTATTTTCTGAGATTAATGGGATAGAAGACTGTCTTCAATTGTCCCTTAACCTGAAACGCATTGAGCAATGGTGCTCCCGTAATAAGCTTCCTCTCAATGCAAGTAAATGTAATGTAATGACATTCACTTTGAGAAATCAGCCACTTTTATATCAATATTCAATCAACGACATTCCCCTCCAACGGCCTATCACATACACCGATCTTGGTGTTATTTTCGACTCGAAATTATCTTTTGCCCCTCATATTGAAGCCACTCTGTCTGCTGCAAACAGAATGTATGGATTCATTGCGCGTATCTCTAAAGATTTCTCCGACCCATCTACATCGAAAACCTTATACTATGCCTTCGTCAGTTCAAAATTAGAATACGCATCTATAATCTGGAACCCACATCATCACTTATATATAGAGAAGGTTGAATCGGTTCAGCGTCGCTTCCTTAAACAGCCTAAGCTGCCGTCGTGATTGTCACTCCACAATCTTCCTGTTCAAACTTATCAACAACCTAATTATTGAACCACATATTCTGCAAAAACTCAATTTCAGTGTACCTAGACCATCGTCTAGAGTAGACAACACATTTTATTTACCAACACCACGAACAGATGTCTTGAAATACGCACCGCTGCAAAACATGTGTGTCAATTGTAATTCTGCAAGTTGTCAGATTGATATTTTTGACTGTTCAATCTCTGCGATTAAATCCTATTACTTTAGTTAATCTCGATAGGTATTATTACTTCGTTAATTTGTTATTTTGTATTGTACTGTATTTGTAACTTATATTCCTGTTCTGTAGTTGGGTGTAACCTGTAGAACAGTGCATCAATAAATAAATAAATAAATAAATAAATAAATAAATAAATAAATAAAATAAATTATTCCTCTTGATATGAATCCTCAAATTTTCCTTTCAAAATGCTTTTTCTGTTTTTTCAAAACACCGGTAAGGAAATTTTGATGAGTGAACTCGGTTTAGAAACCACGCTCATCAAACAAAATCTCTGCTATCGAATTAGCTACATGCTTTATTTACTTTTATTCCATTCATTTGGCAAATGTTATACCTCCGATGCCTGGTAGAAGATAGCCATTTGACAGATTGAACGGAGAGATTTCTATAGACAGGTTTTCTGGCAAATGAATGGGTAGGGTCCGTTCGAGAATACGGCCCAGATTTTATCTTATACCGCTGGGCTGAGTCTAAGGGGATATGGGTTTATTATTTGGTCGTATATCGTTTTCATCACTCAATTTGCAGGCTCCTTGGCAAATTGGTTTTAGCGGATGGTTTTGGATTTTTTTCGTATGGCTCGCCTACTACAAGACTTGATTGATATGGGGAACAGTGAGTTGATAATCGCAATTCCAGGAATTGTTCGAATTTTAATAATCTTGCGAAATTTGATTCCATAGTCAGGACAGTATTCTAAATATTGAGATCAAATTTTCATCTTGATCGTTGAAAAAAACATTTTGCATTCGACTGCTTCCATTTTTTTCCTGAATTACTTTCATATAGGCTCAATAGTTAACTTTACCCATTTTATAAAATTTCCATGAAACTGCCTCTTAAATATTTTTTTGCTTCCATTTCTAATCCTGAAATAAATATGATGAGGCTGGTGAAAGGTTATTTATGAATTTGAAGAAATGGGTCCATACACACTAAAAATAAAATTCGTATATGGTGGTGAAACGTTATGAAAGACAACCAAATTTGACATTGAACACGCTACCTAAATTTGAAATGAAGGATCCATACACTATCTTAGTTTGATATGAACATTCCATTTGTTTTTTAATTTTCTGATTCTTGTCTGATTTTTAATAACAAAAAGTCATTTACGGAATCCGGCGAAGCTGTCAATTCACTCCACCCCATATATTATCAAATCATTTCCATACTAATTTGGTTAGTTACTCTCCTGCCGCTACGCGGGATCCAATCAACTAATATAATCTGATTATCAGTATAAAGTGAGATACGAAACTAATCAAGTTTATAGTAATATGTGATGAGTGCTTGAATATAACTAGGTTTATAATTTATTGTTTTTGCCTACCTACTGATCCCGATTCTCTGCAGGATGCACCCGGGGTGATTGCAGGACTGAGACTGATTTTATTAAGTTGACTTTCAATTACTTCTGATGTTAATGAATTTATTTCCAGAAGCTGACTTCGTAGATGAACATGATTTCATTCGATTAACTTCTATTGTTTTCGTTCAACGGAACGGTAGCAGTTGTTAGCGATTTCGGATTTTATTATATATTCATGGATTCGGAAAATATTGAATTTGGTCGAACTTGCGATCTTTGTCTGATAAAATGGTGAAAATATATAAATATCTTTGGTTTCGGAATACTAATTTTCATTTATGTTTTATTTTCACACAGTAGAAATGATCGATGTCTAGTCTTATACCCACATATTGTCCAACCAATGTTGGTTTAAATCTACCACACAATATTATAAATCAAACCAATCACACCACCCAACCATCTCAAACAATTTTAACATTGATTTCATCCATAATCAAAACACCATTTACTCTCATTGAATACGTCACTTCCTTCTCCACCATCGACACAATATCATCCAACCAACAAAGAGTCTTTCCCGCGATTACAAAAACATAAAACTGAAATCCAAGAAACAGTAATAAAAAAGTACCACAACTCACTGGAACACCACAATAGCCGTTTCAAAGGAACAATTAATTAACGGAACAACATGCTTTCAATAAATATTGCCAAGGTACGTAGTTGTAGGTTAGAAACCTTCTTGGCCTACATATACAATTACGAACAAAGGAACATGTAAAATTATTCCTTCTTTTCAGGCTTTTAGAAAACTAATAAAAACAATTGAAAAAGCCCTTGGCCAGGGTAAACGTCTTGTAAACAATTTTAGTATTTCTCAAGAATGCAAAAACCCAAGAAAATTCAACGGAAAACGTAAAACAGGATGCAAAAACCTCTTCAAACTGAATATAAATATATATATATATATATATATATATATATATATATATATATATATATATATATATATATATACAGTGTGACCCATTTAAAATTGAACCACCCCTGTAGAATACGCATTTTTCAGTCAATCTCAAAAATATTTTTTTCCAATATTGAGCATCAAAAACTGTATTTTGACACAAATTTTCATAGTTTTAGTTTCATTTCCAATGCACTCTATGGTTTTTTTTTCTTTGTCAAAAACGGCAAAAGTTTATTAGGCATTTTTTTTTCCAAATTTGACTACACCACTGGATTTGTAGTCGTTATAAATGAAAACCATCAAAATTTCATAGAAAAATATTGGTTTACAACGAAGTTACAACAACTTTAATTTTGGAAACAAAGTATTTGATTATAATTTTTATTTAGATTGCAGACATATTTGAAATCTGGCAACACTGCCGATACGAAGTAGAGCACAAGTGAATTTGTACAGCGAAAATCCCAAGTCAATAGCTCATTCCGTTCAACAGTTATAACTACTGAAAGTATGGTAATGTGAGCGATTTGTGGTGTACTAAATCACAGCCTACTATTGATTTAGTACAATACCTATGCCCAATGTATTAGTTCAGCTTTCCTCAAATTATTGATACCTTCTCGAAAAGCTTGTTTCAGTTGAGTTTTGCAGAATAAAAAAGGAACATTTTTTTGTCCTTCTTTCTGTTTTATTATTGAATAAATAATTTTGATACTTTAAAACTTGATTCGGTTCATTTCGTTTTTATCGGCTATTGAAAACTGCATAACTTGAAAATGAATTTTTAATTTTCTGTTATTTTCGATTACACTTATAACCTAAACTTAAATAAATGATTTTAAGGGAATATGATTCACAAATCCAGTGGCGTAGTTAGATTTTTATTACAAAATCGCTTCCACCAGAAATCGCTCACATTACCATACTTTCAGGAGTTATAACTGTAGAACGGAATGAGCTATTGACTTCGGATTTTCGCTGTACAAATTCACTGGTGTTCTACTTTGTATCGGCAGTGTTGCCAGATTTTAAATATGTCTATAATCTAAATGAAAATTAATATCAAATACTTTGTTTCCAAAATTAAAGTTGTTGTAACTTCGTTGTTACCCAATATTTTTCCATGAAATTTCCATCGTCTTCATTTATAACGACTACGAATCCAGTGGTGTAGTCAAATTTCGAAACAAAGATTGCCTAATAAACTTTTGCCGTTTTTAACGAAGAAAAAAAACCATAGAGTGCCTTGGAAATGAAACTAAAGTTATGAGAATTTGTGTCAGGATGCTCAATCTTCAAAAGAAATATTTTTGAGAATGACCGAAAAATGCGTTTTTTACAGGGGTGGTTCCATTTTAAATAGTTCACACTGTATATATATAATATATATATATATATATATATATATATATATATATATATTATATATATATATATATATATATATATATATATTTTGGAGCCATTTTCAAGAGAAGTGGAGAAAAAAAATATAAAAATGTAAGTTATTTGTAAGAATAAAAGAGGAAAGTGATTTCGAACCGACGTCTCAATCAGCCTACTCCTAGGTTGTAGTCAGGATTTTGTAAGTCTGCCTACTCCACAGGTTTTGCCACTAGCTCCCTCTAAGATCTCAATCTGCCTACTTCTTCGAAAGAACTGAGGATCAGAGGGTGGATTTTATCCTAGGTGAATTCAGTGGAGCGGAACAATGGGCAGGGCTTGGTTCGATAGTAAGGCGGGATAGTAGAGGTTTCCAAGTATTAGGTAGTCTGCGTTCATCATCTGCGTCCTCGTTTACTCTTATCAATAACTTGTATTTATATATTTTTTCCACTTTTTTAAAAATTATTCCAAAATGGGAGCTGGTGAAAAAGTTCAAAGCTATTCTCCGAAACCTATGTGCTTCTATATTGCAGACTCTAAGGTATGGTTAATAGTATCAGTAAATTTTTGTGCAATGTTAATATCATAAAAGCAGATTCCTCATTTTTTGCTAAATCTCAATGACATTTTTCAACATGAGTTATTTTTTCAGATATTTTCTGACCATCGTCAAACAATTAGATGAATTTTTCTTCACACTTTATTCAATGATATAGGTAATGCCAGCTTTTAGAAAGTACTTATAATGTCGAACCATTAAAAACGTTATCATTACCCACGTCCTCGATCTATACAATACATGTTCTTGATGAATCTTTCTAATTACACACTGCAACTTTTCATGTATGTTGGTTCTTTCGGAAAAAAATGACTTGGAAATAATCACTTGCAAACTGGGTAATCGGGATATAAAGCTTTCGCATTATCACAGGATACCACCCCAGTTTTCTCGCTGAATTTAATTTGATATATTTCCCGTCTCAAATCAGTTCAATCAGAATTAATATCAGAATCCTCATCACACTTATTACCCGCAGCATTTTACTGTAATAATCTGAAAAATTAACTGAGTTAAGTCAGCTCCGATCTTCAATTTACTATGGATATGAGTCATTATCATCAAGTTTTTATGCCGAAACAAAAATAGCTAATTATGAAACTGATCATCAAGGCTTCATCAACTAATCTGGCGATACTGGTTGTTGATTTTACGGCTTAATTATAGTGTGCAAATACACGCCAAAAAAATGTCGGTAAACGACTTGCTTCCACCACTTCACTTGAAAAAAAAGTTAATGTAATAACAACACAAAAATTTTTGTCGCGAGATTTTGATTTGCAGTGAAAAGAAAATTGGATGTTTATATTGGATTAGGTTCGAAGAGTTAATTTTCCATGTCAAGTAATCAGTTGATATATGGTTAAAAATTATTAAATCATTAAGTAGTGATTATCAATTTAAAGTTATTTTTTTCTATAAACAACGTTTCTCATCATGGTTTTCGGGTTTCTAATCTCCCAGAATCTGAAAGGAAATCTGTCTGCTATAAAATTATAAGGTACTGTGTTTATCGAAAGATTATATATGAGAATGGTCAAATTAATCAGTAATTTGAATTCATTTATAAACAAAATGAGCTGAAAAATCAATGGAACTTTTTAATCCAGCCGTTCTCAAAATCTAATGGAAATATATCGAATTGTGAAGCAAATTGATGTTGATTGGGAATTCATACCCAGAAGTATACATGTTAAAGAAATTAGCACATGGACATTTTCCTTTAAGATTACTTTTTGAGTGAATGAAACCGGGCAGCTCACAAGGCGCATTTCAATTCGATTACATTAAAAACAAGTCACTCAATGGAGATTTCAATTGAGAAAAAAAAAATGTTCTGGAGGAATTTTTCGAGGGGTATTCAACCAAGAAAATTAAATACTTGGGGATAATTCTAGACACACATTTGAAATGTGACCTCCTTATTAAACACACTGTCAATAAATTAAGGACCATCTCATTCAAATTCAGGAAACTCAAAGAACTCCTACCGCTGACTAGTCTCAAAACATTATATTACGCACTAGTGGAAAGTCATATCCGCTACGGAATAGCAGTCTGGGGAGGAGCGTTGAATACTCATATTCATCAGATTGCAATTATGCAAAGGCGTTTCCTCAAGCTAATGATCTCAAAAAATGGCAGGTATCCTTCCGACAGTTTATACATCGAAACTCGTACGATGGATATAAGACAGCTGTACTTCTTATGCTATAGCACTAAATACCATACATCGTTGCTCCCTTCACACCAGTACCTAACACGTCAGAGAGATCAGTACATTACACCTCTAATGGTCAAGGTCACTGCACAAAGATCATATAATTATTTTGCGCCTAAACTCTACAACAACATTCCCGAAAATATAAAATCCATTACAAACATCAATCGCTTCAAAAAAGATTTGAAAAGACATATTCTTCAAATTCAAAGAACTGAACTTCTACATCTATTTGTATAGATGAGAAAAACCATTTGTACTTTTGCTATATTGTTCGACTCTGAAATGTATTTCTATTTATATACTAATTTGTCCACTTGTATTTATCAAACTAAAATTCAGTTTGTTAGATTTTAAATTGTGATTTTATATGCTGGAACTTTAATTCTATAATTACCTTCTTTCAAATGTATATGTATATAATTGTATTTGGACTGAATGTTGTCTATATACGTAACCATCACCACTTTTTGGTTTGTCGATTTTTATATTATCTGTCTGCTATCTTAAATCTTAATTAATATATTAAACAAATTAAAATGGATATTCAGGCTATTATATTAACTTATATATGCGAATTCATCTTCACCATTCTTAATTTTTTATTTTTTTATATATAGTTAAATTCAATATTTATGTGAACTTTATACAATATTTTAATTTTGCTTTGAATATATTTTCTCCAGATACAAGCAACATGTGATGCCTCTGTGGTTTCTACCATGTTTATTCAGCTTATGTATTACCTTCTTGTTACGTTTTGTGATCTGAACCTGATTAAACATTATTTATTATTATTATTATTATCATTATAACATTGAATATCCTTCGTTTTTTCTGTGACTTGAGATAAATTTCCTGCTGGGAAAAAAACATACACAATAAATCTTCCCGAAACAAGCCCTTCAAAACAGAAACTCACGGCCTAGCTATCTGAAAAGCATTGTGGAGTGCCAATGGCGCTGGTTGGTTGGTTGAAAACTGACGAGCCAGAGACAGGGTTGGCACTTAGCTTCCCTTGACACTGCGACCAGCTGGGGTCTATTGTATCACTCTGTCGTCAGTGGTTCCTCATTCAAACAGGTTTGTGCCTTTAATCAGGTTTGGTAGCCTGTTGATAAGGTTCTTCGGATTCATGCCTGTTTCCGGGCTGATCTCTCCAAAGGTTCTGTGTCGCTTTCTACTTAGGGCGTCACAGTCGATGATAATGTAAGAGGCTGTTTCCTCCTCCTCATTACACAGCCTACACTCCACGGTTTCCCTGCGTACTCCCATGGTGTTTAGGTGTTTTCTTAGGCTACAGACCTACTATTATACGTGCCTTCGTTCTGTTCAGGTTCAGAAGGTCAGCCGTCAGGGTTCGGTTTGGGTGCCCTACCATGACTTTGCTGTGTATTTGCCCGACAGTTTGAACCCAATATTGTTGGTGTCTTTTTTTTATCCACTCGTCCATCAGGGTCCCGCATCGGTTTTTGCTAATCCCATGCACAGGTTCTGGCCCTGTGAAAAGCGTTTCAGATGCTTGTCTAGCTAGCTGGTCCGCTTTTACGTTGCTTTCAATGCCTCTATGACTTGGCACCCACATCAAGGTGACCTTGTTGTGTTTTTCCAGCTCGATGAGGTTCTGGAGGCAGTCCCAGACCCGTTTAGACTTCATCTGTATAGAGTTGAATGCTTTGATAGCACTTTGACAGTCAGATAGATTGTAGATGTGTTTTTTCCTATAACCACTTTCTAGATTCTTCTGGATGCATTCCATAATAGCATGTATTTCAGCTTGGAATATCGTGGAGCATTTGCCAAGTGGTATTATGTAGTCCCTTCTTGGTCTCACCCCATGTATTCGTTCCCGTTCCTTCAATTGTCTTTGAACCGTCTGTGTACCAGACTATATCCGCAGTTGGCGCTCTATATCATAAAAATAATAATCACAACATAATATTGTTATCTGAGACACACAACATCAAATACGAGCTTCACAATTGCAGCAATGAATTCTTCCATATGGGTGAAAAAGAAACCGACTAGATTTGTGAATAACAAAACTATTTGGAGTTATCTTCAAGAACTGCTTAATCAACTTGAGTGTTTCCCTAGATAATTAAGAAGATCTGAAAGATGATTGAGGATGGGCACCAATCCATTCCAATGAAATTAAAATTTCATATTCTAAGTATTTCAATGCGGAAGATTGACTCTTTTTTTTTATTGAAGGTAGTTTTCTAGTACCTAAAAGAACATTTTTTGTGGAATCAGCGCGTCGGATTATATATAGGTATACTTCGGATTTTTTTTTCAAATAAAATAAAAAAACTTGGAATTTCCGGATTTGATATTGAATTTTTCGGAATTTTTGTGGAATGATATCGATATCGCCGAGAAAAATCCTACAAAATATTTATTTTCTGGAAAAAAAGTCATCATATAATCTGTTTTGACTTAGCTGTACTGGTGTATTTTGTGTCTCATAAAATACTTTTTCACTTTGCGAAACATTTCCATTCCTCATAAGAATTTGTGACAGACATTTAATAAGGGGAAAAATTATATGGAACTCCAAACACCAAAAATGTTTGCTCATTAACCTACCGCTAATTTTACAGGGAACAGGGTTAATTTAAATCACCCATTATCTGCAACACAACACACCTCGCACCATAATTAATTATCATTTACCATTGTGGAGTATAAAGGGAAAATAGATGAGCCCTGTTACTCCTAGAGAGTATCAAGTGCAGGGTCTTAGGACTGATTACTCGTCAATAACAGTAGGCGAGGAGTTTGAACCTTTCTAGAATATGGGTTTATATTTTTGTCAGGTTTTGTGTATCACTTTTTTGGTTTACGCAATCATCATGGAAATTGATTTTGATCATTTCTCACAACAATCTCTTTGAATAACTCATCACTTTTTCCAAAATGTTTGCTGAATCGAAATGAAAATTGCACGACGATTCAAAATGATGTGCAGCAAATGCTATTTCATCTCTTTTAGTACTATTATTTTCATAGCAGTCATATTTGTGTTGATATTTTCTGGTTTTTAGGTATTGTTCAGTTTGCCGTATATAACTTTTCCCACATTCACAGGGAATACTATATATTACACATTAATCTGATTTAGCTGGTATCTCATCTTTTAACTGCGTGAATAATTTTCTTGTAGTTTTCAAATTGCAAAAAGCAAACTTGTGAGAATCAGTTCAATTTTATATGAGAGATATGAAAATTTTAAATTGTAACTTATTTCTTCCGGAAACATATCCTGCCTATCTGTTCTTTGACATTTATTAAGTTCTTCGCTTTAACTAAATTTTCCGAATGGAAACAATTATCCCTAAGGTTAGAGGCTGTATTAACCTTTTGGCTGAAAGAGTGTTCTGTAATTCAAAATTCTCCCCGAATTGGTAGGTTTCATGAACCAATTGCTGAGTAATTTACCACTGTTATCTCTTATGATCTGGAGATCCAGGAACGGTAGTTTAATTTATTTCTCTATTCCTAACGTAAACTGAATATTTGGGTTGTATTTAATACTTCATCACATTTGTCAGGCGGAATATCAAGAATGCAATCATCAACATAATATTTACTGACAGTTATATCAAAAGGTAATCCCGATGTTATTTTTGTAATTATATAATTTACAACTATATTTGCCAACACAGGACTGGCTGGATTTTCCAAAGCTGTTCCTTCTTTTTGTTTGTAAAATGTTCCATCCAATATAAAATCACTTGAGTCAAAAATAAAGTCGATTAATTTGAGCAAAAAAACACATTGGAATATCTGTATAAGCAGAAATTATTTCCCATTCTGATATCAAAATCTCTCTAATCAAATTCCCAAGAATTCGATTAGAGAGATTTTGATATCAGAATGGGAAATAATGTCTGCTCATACAGATATTCCAAAGTGTATTTTTCTCAAATTAATCGACTTCATTTTATATTTGATGGAACATTTTACAAACAAAGAGAAGGAACAGCTATAGGAAATCCAGCCAGTCCTGTGTTGGCGAATATAGTCGTTAATTATATAATTACAAAAATAACATCGGGATTACTTTTTGATATAACTTTCATTAAATATTATGTTGATGATTGCATTCTTGATATTCCAGCTGACAAATCTGATGAAGTATTGAATATTTTCAATAGTTTCAACCCAAATATTCAGTTTACGTTAGAAATAAAAAAAGAAAACAAACTGCCGTCTCTGGATCTCCAGATCATGAGAGATAACGATGGGAAATTACTCAGCAATTGGTTCATGAAACCTACCGATTCGGGGAGAATTTCGAATAACTTATCCGAACACTCTTTCAGCCAAAAGGTTAATACAGCCTCTAACCTAATTTCAAGGGTACTTACTCTTAGCGACAATTTTTTCCATTCGTGAAATTTAATTAAGGCGGAAAACTTGTTGAAGAACAACAACTACCCCACGGAATTAATTAATAGTATCAATAATAAACGTCAAAGCATATATAGGCAGGATATGTTTTCCAATGAAATGTGTTAGTATTTTAAATTTGCATATCTAGATGGACTCTCATATACAATTAAAAAATGTTTATCAACTGATTGTCACAAGTTTGCTTTTTACAATTTGAATACTACAGGAAAATTATTCACGCATATTATAATTACTCTTATTAAGTACGTTTTTTACATATATATATCATATATAACTTTTCTACAAAATTAAAAAAAAACTGTACTTTTGTAATCTATATACAGTGTTCGTCTAAAGTCCGTTCCCCCCTACTAATTTTTGAACCATCTGGTACATCGCAACGAAATTTGGAGGGCTTCAATATGAGATGAAAACCTACTTTTTCAGGAAAAACTCACACATAAAAGTTTCAAAAGGGCGGCAGAGCGCCATCTTCAATATTTTTTTTTATAGATATTATTCCATTTTCGAAATCTGTTCATAATTCTCAACAGTTTTCTACCATACACTTCACTCCTAAATTCAATAGTTTTCGAAATATTAACGTTTGAAAAGTGACATTTTGGTCATTTCAAACCCAACCAAAAACACTAATGTTGCTTTCAATCAAGTTTGCATTGGAAAAAATCGTTGTCGCGTTAACATCTTGTTAACTGTCAAACTGAACTGCTAACTGTCCAATAGTCCGTTGAGCGCCTAAATCCTTTTATATGTGTGATCATGGATCATAGTTCAGACGCTATATTTGAAGCAGTTTTGATATTTGGAGAAGCTGGAAGAAATTATCATCTAGCAGTCCTTATGTTTAATGATAGATTTCCCGAGAATCCTAGTTTGAGGTCATATTTGCGCAAACTTTTAAATAAGTTCCAAGCAACTGGTACGCTGAAAGATGCTCCAAGATCAGGAAGACCGCCTCTTTCAGAAGAAAGAAAGGTAGAAATTGTTGCTGAAATGGTACTCAGTCGACGTCTGCAGTTGCTGAATCCTGTGGAGTAAGTTCAAAAAGTGTCCAAAGAGTCCTGAAAAAAGAAAAGTTTCATCCCTATGAAATGAAAATTCTGCATGCTCTCACGGAGGATGATCCAGACCGGAGGGTTGAATTTTGTGAGTGGTCAACTAGAACAATTGAAGGGGAACGGGGCTTCCTAAAACGTGTATGTTTCGCAGACGAATGCACGTTTTTTATAATGGAAAAGTCAACAAACATAATGTACGATACTGGAGCGATACTAACGGCATATTTTTAGAGAGGGACATACCCAGTTTCCTAAAAAGGTGAATGTTTGGCGGGAATTTTGGGCAATCGCGTTGTTGGACCGATTTTCATCAGAGGCAATCTTACAGGAGTTTTTACAGAAATCTTTTAGAAACTGAAATATTTTTAGAGAGGGACATACATACAGTTTCCTACAAAGGTGAATGTTTGGGCGGGGATTTTGGACCGATTTTCATCAGAGGCAATCATAACAATCAGGAAGAGTTTGAAAATCGTGAAATCATACTTCAGCAGGATGGGGCACCTTCCTATTTCGATCGCATGGCTAGAGAGTTCCTCGATACAATTTTTCCTGGGCGATGGATACGTCGCAGGGGAAGAACAGAATGGCCACCAAGATCTCCGTATCTTACACCTCCAGAGTATTTTCTTCGGGGGTATCTGAAGTGAGAAATCTACGCCACTGAATGCCAAACAATAGAAGAGTTGGATCGCAGAATAATAGATACATGTGAAGAAATAGACGAACAGACTTTCATCAACGTGAGAGAAGCTATCTATAATAGGGCCCTTTATTGTCAAGATTTAGGAGGGGGCCACATTGAACACTTTATGGAGATGAAACAATTGTTGGGGTTAAATGAAAGTGTTATTCAAAAATAAATTATAATTTTTCAGCTAACTAATTTGTTTTGATTGTGAATTTACAGATCACATTCGTAGGCTTCGAGATTTTCCGGTAAGCGGTACTGTGTATCCTTAATAAACTCTCTTTACGCCTCTTATTAGTCGAATTCATCGAGAGATTCAACTACAGATTAATAACAACGTTTAGTTAGCAAAATGTTTTACCGGAAGTGACCAAAATCCATACTTCATTTTGAACCGGGATGTCACTATTCAAACGTTAATATTTCGAAAAATTTTGAATTTAGGAGTAAAATTTATTGGATAAAACTGTTGAGAATTATGAGCAGATTTCGAGAATGGTATAATATACGGGGTGTTCCATTTGAAAAAATCATTGAAGATGGCACTCAGCCGCCATTTTGAAACTTCTAGCTGTGATTTTTTCATGAGAAAGTAGGTTTTTATCTCCTATTTGAGCCCCCCATATTTTGTTGCGATATACCAGGTGGTTCAAAAATTAGTGGGGGGAACGGATTTTAGACGAGCACTGTATATTTCATATTTTATACTCTGTAACTCCACTCTATATTTTATACTTTATATTCCCTGTGAATAAAGTTTATTATTATAATTATTTGTGCAGGTGACGTCCAATTTATGGCAAACCTAACAGGTATACGTGTCACAAAAAGCCTTAACTGAATTATTAGCGTCCAATTTATGGATGTCTTGTTTCCAGACCGATATCGGTTCAAAAATATTTCATTTCTAATCAATCACTGGATTATAACCTGCCGATTGGGGAGGGCTAATATAGATGTGAACCCTCCGCCTATAAAAACGGAGAACATAGATCATTAGCTACCTGTTATATCGGCACCAGAGGAGTCTGAGGTGTGCAATAATCTCGATTTGTATCGCAGGTGGAGGTCAATTCGACTGGTGACGGCCGAGTAATTGTTCGAAACACGGGATTCGGTGATTAGCTTAATTATACAATTGTTTATTATAGCGGTGTCAAAGTGGTTTTTGTGATACAATCGGAGCTTTCTCTGCGGGATCCTTGATTAGCAAAAGGTTCCCGCGATGCAAGGGGGCAATTTGATAAATGAACCGCGCTTTTTTCTGATTTGCGCAATCATTTTTTGACATTATTGAAGGCGTTGCTGGTGTTTCGAGAATTTGCTGGACGAGAAGTTCTGCAATCGATTTCTGCTGGAAGGAATATTCGGGGATCCGTAACAGTGGCATTTATACTGGGTGTCCACGGAAGGTGGATCGCCCCTATAACTTTTTTGTTTTTGTTAATGGAAAGAAATTTGCAGGATCTGTTTGATGCATAAAACTGCATTTTTTTACAAGTAACTCAATTTCATGCAAATTCAGGATTCACCGGAAGTGATATAAACTTTTGATTTTTAAATAGGACACCTGCTATATTTTCAGTTTTTTTGTCGCCATATGACATTTAGAATACAACCATGTATCATTTGTCACTGTTTGTAACAGTTTTTTAATTTTGTTTTTGAAATAAATTTTTATTCTAGAGGGCTAAATATACGTTCAAATAACTAATTTCAGTCCTAATATGTTTGTAAAAATACAACTTTACTGTTTTCGATCAAAATGTTTCAGCTATGTGGCGTTTGATTTTAAAATTTGTATTACAATTTTTTTTTAAATTGCAACATGGTGGCTCGTCGAGTTAGAAAAAAGAGCATTTTATTACAATTAATTTAATACCGCACTCTATTAGGTTGTAAGGAAACTTTCGATAACGAACTGAAAATATAACGTTAGAACTTTCGTTAAATGAAAAATCTTATTGAGATTAAAATATGATTTAAAATCATCAAGTAGCCTGTGACCAACACCACTGAAACAAAATCATTAAATTGTTGTGGTAATAATTGACGTGTCGACATTATTTTACATCTCTTCTACAAAGTCAATTAGGTAGTTATTGTTACCTCATTGTTTGAAAATAATGGAAAATAACAATATGTATACAAGAACTGAAAAAGTTGATATGTTATTAGTTTTTGGAGAGTGTAGGTAAAATTCAACCGAAGCTGCACGTGTACTACAGAACTAGTTAAAAAAATGCGAAATGAGCCTGATAATGATGGGAACAATTCGTTTGTTGTGAGTGAAGAAAAAGAAATAGATGTTCTGGCGTACGTTCAAGTAAATATTAATACGTCACTCAGGGAAATCGCAAGAGAATGTGACATTTCGAAGTCTTCTGCAGCGAACATTTTGAAGAAACATAAATATCATTCATTTAAATATCAACTACACCAAAACGATAATGCAAGGAGACTTGAGTTTTTAAATTGGTTCTTTGGAAAATATTTGGAGAAGGACACATTTCCATATAGAATTATGTATACTGACGAAAGCCGTTTCACTAATTTGTGACATTTCAACAGAAATAATAAGCAAATTTACCCTTGATGGAGGAAGGAAATTTCGAAGAACGATTTGGTTTCAGCTGTTGGCTTGGGATTTTAGGGGACATAATTTTGGGCCCTATAATTTTTTACGGTGTCCTGACAGGGGCTGAATATCTAAGTTTTCTCTCGCAGGTAATTAAGCATTTCTTGGACAAAATTCCATTAATAAATCGAGTTGAATTATTTTATCAACAAGATGGTGCTCCACCACACAACCTGAGGGCAGTTACGGAATATCTGCGTGAAACATACAACGAAAACTGGATTGGAAATATGGGTCCAGTTAGGTGGCCGACGAGGTACAATAGGGTTGTTTTCAAGTTCTTTATCTATCCCTTTTAAAAAAACTTTTCAGGTCACCCAACCTTACGCCTCTAGATTTTTTTTATGGGATTCTATTGAAAACGAGGTTTATGATGTACCTCCTGCCACACGACATGAATTAGAGGACAAAGTAAGGACAGCTATTCATAGAATTACACCAAGACTGTTGAGAAACGTTGTAAGAGCAACAATAAGAAGAGTTCGCCTTTGTCAGCAACAAGATGGAGCTCATTTTGAACATCTGGAACCCTAAAGTTATGTAAATAGGTAGTTTCAATATAATTATTTAATTTTCAACATGTGTTTCATTTCAGAACAGTTCTAATGTTATGGTATTTTCAGTTTTTTATCGAAAGTTTTCTTACAACCTAATAGAATGCGCTATCAAATTAATTGTAATGAAATGATCTTTTTTTCTAATCCGACGAGCCACCATGATGCCATTTGAAAAAATATAGTTATACAAATTTTAACATCAAACGTCACATAGCTGAAACATTTTGAACAAAAACAGTACAGTTGTATTCTTACAAACATTTCAGGACTGAAATTGAATATTTGAACGTATCCATAGCCCTCTGGAATAAACATTTATTTCGAAAAAACGATAAAAAAAAGGTTACAAACAGTAACAAATGATGCATGGTTTTATTCTAAATGTCATATGGAGTCAAAAAACTGAAAATTTACCAGGTGTCCCATTTAAAAATCGAAAGTTCATGTCAAACTACTGCAAAAATGGAGAATATAACATTATTAAGTTAATAGACAATTATTGAATCAAATTTGAAATTCGTCAAAAATTGCAGTAAGAGGCATACCTACAAATCTAGCAACCAGAGGATCTGAGGATTAATGAGTATTAGAATCTGGATGATGATGATTTGTTTTAGTAAATTTTTGACCTCAGGAGTATTCAATCAATTAGTATCAAAATTGTTGCACTGAGCATATTTTTGGAGAGCTGATATTCTTTTGTTAATAGAACCCTGACTGAATCGCAAAATTTTATTATCTTAATATTGTAGGAGTGAATATACTCATGGAAATACCTTACTAAGGAATTATTCGAATTTTTCAGGATTATAATCTGCAAAGTCTCCGAATAATTAACTGAATTCTTCCAACTCTGAAATGCATGTCGGAATGCTTACTCGTAGAAAAGGGAAACATTCTCAATTGAATATTGAATAGAAGGATTTTTCTGTGAATTGAAAGTGTCTATCCAAAAGAAATGATTCTTACTTTTCCATCTTTGCAAAGTGAGATTGCTTCTTGAAAATGTGTTTCCCATTTCTTCCGGTTTTCCTGATGATCGTGGAAGCGTGAAATAGATTTTCGTCGACAAAAATCTATTGAAGACCTCGTGAATGCGATGTCTCTCTTGCGTAAATGTTACGAATGATTTCTGGTGAATACTCTCTGTTGGAAAATATTCTTCTTTGCCTCATTCATCTTTATGAGTTTTTAATTGGGACTAGAATAGAAAATCAAATAACTATCTGAATAAAAATGCAAATTTTCAATTTTAGATTTTTTCCTTTTGAGTTTGAGTCTTTCCAGAATATCTTTCAGATGTAGGTCAATAATCAGCGTGGCTTTAGCCGGGAAAGTAGTTGTTTTCTGTTGGACGTTCACAAAAGAAAATAACTTCATTTTTATCGTGGAACATTATAAATGAAGAATGAATGCATGTCATTTATAATGCGATAAAAAATGAATATCTTCCAATAGTGTTTTATCACAACTTCGAGAATATTAAATTAAATTTATTTCGCTGATTAGTGGAAAACAGTTATTGCTTCTGAGATTGATAATTAGTTTCAAATTTTGAAATGGTTATCAACTACGTAACCGTATTATTCTCCGGATGCAATTTCAATCAACCAGTACAAAATATAACAGATATACGCGATGGACCACTGTGGACAAATGTCGGTCTAATATATATCTTGAACCTATTTGCACAATGTTTACAATTTATGGCCAAATTATAAAAAAAACAAATCATTTATACAAAAAAATGACAGTTGCAAATCTCTGTGCCACATAAAATATTAGTCGTAATTTTAATTGCAATTTGCAGAACTTTTGCAATTATTTTAAAAGTTGTAGAAATGCGAAAAATCATATTGATGGATAAATAGGTTCCGTTTTTCGTATGAGGTAGTAAAGTTAATTTTTTTTTTATATTATGGTTCCCACAAAAAGGGATATCCTGTAATGTTCAGAGAACATTGTGGGAACCAAGGGAAAGAAGGTAGGAGTTGGTGTTCTTCTTGAATTTCTGGAGGTTGTATGCCTCGGGGAACACCTCCCTAGGCAATGAGTTCCAAAGCCTCGCTGTTCGTTGGATGAACGAGTCTTTGGAAAGTGATGTTCTGCAGGTCTCCAAAGTGACCACGAAGGGGTGTGATGACTGAACTTGACGGGTTAATCTCGAAGAGACTGACAAAGCAGGAACGATTGTTGATATTTCAGAAGAGCATCGCCCATGAAAATATCTATAAAATAGAGACAAATCGCCAACTTTTCTACGGTGTTCCAGACAAGTGAGCGAGTTTGTAAGCGAGGCATCACCGACGAGACGAATTGCCCTTTTTTGGACAGAATCCAATAGCCTCAGGATATGTTTAGGTGCCGCGCTCCAAATATGGGAACAGTATTCCAGGACAGGTTGGATCTGTGCCTTATAGATCATAAGCAGCTGAGTGGGGGTGAAATAGCTCTTGGCATGAAACAAAAAACCAAGTTTTTGGGATGCACTTTTGGCAATGGACCTCACGTGATTTTCCCAGGAAAGGTTATTGCTGATAGTAATACCAAGCATCGATATGGATGACTTCAGTGGTATGGTTACTCCTGACAAAGTTATGTTAGGCACAGTGAGATCGGCTTTTCTAGAGAAAAGACATGCTTGTGTTTTGTTTGCATTGAATTCTACCAAGTTATTAGATCCCCACTCGTGAATTGTTGCTAAGTCCATATTTATATTATTAACATTTCTTCCTCGTTCATTTCTGGTTTCACGGGCTGATATAGGGGCCCTGGAAGAGAAAGCGGTATGGAGGGTACTATCATCGGCAAAGCTGTGTACTGGACATGAAGTTGCTTTCAACAGGTCGTTGATGTGAAGTAGAAATAGTGTAGGTGCGAGAATAGGTCCTTGCGGAACACCAGCATTTATGAGTAGAGTGTCAGATGAAACTCCATCGACCACTACATGGAGAGACCCGTTTGAGAGAAAACTAGCAAGCAGAGAACACAGCTGAGGGGGCAAGCCATAAGACGGAAGCTTGGCGAGGAGTCCCTGGTGCCAAACTCGATCGAACGCCTTGGAGATATCTAATGCCACAGCTAAAGTTTCTCCATACTTTTCAATAGATAGCTGCCATATATGTGAGACGTAAGCGAGCAGGTCACCAGTTGATCTCTGATGGCGGAAGCCATATTGCCTATCGTTGACAATTCCTGAGTCTTCCAGATATTTCATGAGCTCGATGTTGATGGCTTTTTCCATGACCTTTGAAATAATAGATAGCAGTGCGATAGGTCTGTAGTTGTTAGGTAGGGCCTTTTTGCCTTTTTTAGGGACTGGCTGTACTCTTGCAATTTTCCAATTGGACGGAAATACCCCCAAATTGTAAGAGTGGTTGAACAACTTGCAAAGAACAGGTGTTAGTTCGGGGGCACATTTCTTGAGAACAATCGGCGGGTTTCCGTCAGATCCACAGGCTTTGTTGGTGTTGAGACCCAGCAAAATCTTTCTGATAGTACGTTGGCGAAAGGTGATCTCGGGCATGTGACTGTCAATAGGTGTAATGTTCGGGGGTTGTTTTCCCGATGAATCCAGAGTGGAATTTCCAGCAAATAGGTGCGCAAAGATATTGGCTTTTTTCTGGGCAGACGTTGCTAGTGTTCCATCTTCTTTGGTTAGAGGAGGAAATGAGCTGGAAGTGAAGTTTCTTCCCACAGCTTTGGCGAAAGACCAAAATGAACGGGATCCGTTAGGACATTCAGCAAGTTTTGATCTTATTTTGGCATTGTGGGCATCTTTTGAGCATTCTATTGTCTCTTTGCATATGCCTCTAGCCTCGACATATGCTGCTCTGGTCTCAGGGCCCGGATTTTTAGCCATCGATGGTATGCTGCCTGTTTGGAAGCCACAGCTCTAGAGCAGTTTCTGTTACACCAGGTCTTATCGGATGATGTTCTTCTTTCGGTATTCGGTATGTAAGTTTGCATCCCCAACATGATGATTTCAGAAATTATCTCAGCACATCGTGTTGGATCTACTGAAGAGAAACAAACTCTCTTCCATGGAAACGCTGAGAAAAACATACGAAGACCTTCCCAGTCGGCCGAATTGTAATGCCACATGAGACGGGGTGGTATTGTGCAGCTCGATGGTAAGTGGAAAGAGCATGTTGTGGAGATGAGGGTGTGATCAGAGTTTCCAAGTGGGGCACAAACTTCTATTCTATACGGGTCAGGATTGGTGGTGAGGAAAAGATCTAGTGTATTGGCAGACTGGTTGTTGACATCAGTTGTTCTAGACCATGAGTGATGGCGAAGGCCTCGGCTTGACGACCCGCATCATCTGTTTTGTTAGAGAATTTGAGCCAGGCAGCGTTATGTACATTAAAGTCTCCCATGATTATGGTTTCAGCTGTTGGATGGTTCTCCTGAATGTAGTCCAGTTTGAGTGATAAAAACTCAAAGAGGTCGTTATATGAAGGTTCATTAGGTGATAGGTAAAGGCAGCAGAGGAACTTAGTCAGTTTGGTATCAGATAGCTTGAACCACATCACATCAAAGTCTTTCGGTTCCAAACTCTCTTCACGCTGGCATGAAAGGTTAGCCTTAGCGTAAAGGCAGACTCCACCTTTGAACCTGAATCGAGAATGGAGTTCGTAACCAGGACAAAGCATATGGACCTTGTTGGTGGACGAGTTTACTTGTGTTTCTGTTAGAGTCAGAATATCCGGTTTTTTCGTCTGTAGGTGATGATGGACGTCATTGATGTTCTTGTTGAGTCCGCGGATGTTGCAAAAATTAATCTTTAATGCTGAGTCCCCTCGAGTACCTCTCGCCCGGAAATCCGAATGGAGAGGTATTTTGCTTCCGGAGTGTTTTACTCTAGGAGACTTCATCATTATTACTATTAGGATGCACCTGAAAATAAAGGAGGAATTGGGGAAAAGGAAAGAGGGAGACCGGAAAGTATCGACCGAACACTGAAACATGGAATGATCCATTTCACAGCACACAAAGTCGATATGGTGGTATTTTACCGGGCGATGAGACCATCTTCCACCTACGGTTATCCTTTTAGTCGCCTCTTACGACAGGCTATTCTAAAGCCGACCCCATACATATCCACTGAGACCGATATTCTCTTTATTTGCAACCACGATAAAAAACTTTTGGAATTATTTCAATGCTTGTGTTTATCGAAAATGAGAGCGTCGATAAAAAAGTTTGATAAATAACTGATGCGTTTTTCAGAAATGGTTGCCAATGTAAGTGAATATTTTAAACTTTTTTTCCGTTCGTTATCCAATTTGCAGAACTTTGGTAATTTTTTTGAACAAATTACAATGAAAAACTTAAAAAATGACAAAAAACAAGGCTTCGTAACTTTTACAAGGTTGCAAACTCAATGCACGTTGTAAAACAACCTTACAATAGGTACGCCTAGTTTGCAGAACTTTTGCAATTTTCAGTGCAAAATCAAAGCATGAAAACTTTTTTTGCAATTAAAACAATGTTCCGTTCATCGCAGATTTCTGCAAAATTTTATAGTTTGTTTTCATTAATGCACTAATATACCATTGAAGTTTGAAAACTTTTGGAATTATTGTTAGTTGATTGTCTATATCCACTGGCCTAGATGTTAGTTTTGGGTTTGGATCGGCGAAGATATAGCAAAAGTCGTAGTGTTTCTATAATGTCTATTTAAAGGGCGACCCAAGTCGAATTAACCAGTTCCCTTCTATTCTTCGTGTTACTGCCCGACCAAGGCCATCGACAACGGGAAGCTGGAAACCCATGTCGATGGCTATCCCGCAGATCATGTTGGCAGGTGCATAGGACAAGTTCTAAGCGCGGACGAACCTGTATGAGTCCGATCTGAACGAACAAATGAAGAACGGCTTCTACGAACGAACGAAAGGCCGACAGCCGGTCATATTAGTACAGTCGCTAGTGCCATGAGCGAAAAATTAAAGCACTTCAAATCTTACGATGCACACTGATAGGCAAAGGATTGATTACCGCACATTGACTCTTGAGAAATCGGCGATAAAAGGCTACTTGCAAATCACAGACCTATCTCAAATCGATATATTTACAATAACTGACTCTCTCTTCAAGGATTTTCTAATAGATGGTATGGATACATGAAAAATTGCTTGGAATCAATTGGCAGTAATTGAATGGTGGTAACAGAATAAAAAAAGACGTGTGGCACTCGGAGACTGCCGCGGTAAAGCTATTGCATAGCATTTTTTATCAACTTACGCAATTATAATTATATATTCATTTTATTTATGCAGTATTTTTTTTTCTTTGATATTAATTCAAGTTACACTTTGAGCGTGGTGACCGATAATAAAACAATTTTTTTTTTAATTAAATAAATGGTTAATATTGTTCAAAATATTTTTTTATTATCTTTCAATACATGTCGGTTCTTCAGGAATATTTATCATTAAAACTATAGGTTTATGGTAACTGAAATAAGAAACATAAGTTTGAGACTTGATATCTTCTAAATATCTGGAAAATACCGCATCAATGGTGGTTCCATATTTTGTTGTGGATTCTTGTGGATCATTATTCATTTTCAAATTCAATATTTTCGAAAGAAAACTTGTCAACCGCTCTGATTTTTTATCAGCGAAGTTGATGTTGAAATCGCCAGCCAAGATAAGTGGAAATTTATTACCATTTGTACCAAGTATTTTCGACCCTTCTTCAGTGTACTCCAGTAAAGTGCAATGAATAAAATGCTCTACCTCGTCTAATTTTGGATTCGGAGAAATGTAGATTGCTACCATGACTATGTGTAGGCCATTTCTAAGTTTGCATAAGCACGCACAAATATCTCCAACAAATGAGCTCCTAACATTAACATCTATACTTTCTCACAAACAGCTGATTACGTATTCGTCTGATTTCGGAGCAGCTCGTCTCGATTCGTGCGAGCTTCGTAGAGTCGTACCATGAAGTAAATACAAAGAGGAGGTGCCCTAACGCCGACCGCTGTGCCGGTCGGAGTGGGGGGGTGTTAGGTTTATTTTCGTTACGGAATTTCTGGATTCGGTCTCCGCGCTCAAGGCCCGCGATAAAAGCTTTATGCAAAAGTAAAAAAAAAATAAACCTTTTTAAGCTCCTAAACTAATGTAAGTAACTAATTTGGAGTCGGCGCCAAACAAACAAGCAAATGAATTAGGTAAGGCGTAAAATGATGGTATGGAGTTGCGCGGTGACATTCTGATATTTTTTTGAAGTAATTTAATGATGTTCGTTGATTGTTTGTTTGGCGCCGACTCAAAATTAGTTACTTACATTAGTTTAGGAGCTTAGTTACTGATACTAAGGAGGTTTATTTTATTTTTTACTTTTCAGTTCCGTATTTCGTCGGTTCAATTTTTTGTTAAAAAGTTTTTATTTTTCAATTTTTTATGGCTAAAATATACTGATTACTACCTACTTGTTTTTTGATTACTTCCAAAATACTTACTTACCCACCTTACTTCAACTATTATCAGTTAAATAATATGATTATCTACTTTTACTCTTTGTTGTGATATAAATTATTTTTGTTGTTCTGGTTAGTTTATTTCATTACTTTGTATATCATTCCATCCTCTCATAGAATATAATGGTTTTGACGGATGTGGAACAGAAATAATGTCAGTAGCGATCTGTCATTGTCAACTTCGTATGTGTGTGCCAATGTTCATAAGTGAAAAATCAATTATCCCCTATTTTTCCACCCGTAAGGGTATATAATTTCATCCGATATCTGAATATGAGGTATACCCTATCTATTAAAAAAAGAATCATCCAAATCGAAGAACCCAGTACAAAGGTATGCCTGCTAGAATCGGTTAACGGACCAGAATTCAGAGGGTGAGTGATCAATATCCTTCATGTTGCTACCCTTAGGGGTGGATTTCATCTTTTAAAATCCAAATGGGACCACCTTCGAAGTACACCCTATCAACTGAAGAAAGAATTATCGGAATCGGACGCCTCAGTAAAAAGTTATGCGTGATCATACATAAAAAAAATGATAGAAAAAAAATACGGGTCGACTAGAGAACTTTCTCCTTTTTGGTTTCGTCGGTTAAAAAAAATATACGGTTCGACTAGACAACCTCCTCCTTTTTGGTTTCGTCGGTTAAAAAGTTACGTTTATAGCAAAGAATTAGGACCTCTGATCTGCTTCATGTCGTCTTATTGATTGATTTGAAAGATTTCATTGGTTATGAAACGATTGTTTTAACAACATTATTAACCAGTAACAATGATTCATTTCATTCATATGTGACAACTCTGTAACAAACTATCCAGAGTAGAAAAATCGAATTTAAACGGTTTTCTTCACATAAAGGATTCAATATAAAATTGAACCAGAGAAAGGTAGATCTCAGGTGAAAAACAACTACTTTCCTGGCAAATACCACGCAGAACGTTGAATGATATTCACCTGAAAATCCATGCATACTTCCATAAAATATCAATGGACATTGAATGCAAATGTTTCTTTCTGATAAGCTCGATTATGTTTAATTTAAGTCGTGTTCACCTAACAATCCGCATACCGGTTTCAGGCTTCTTGGCCCTCATCAGTACGGAGTAGTCAACCAGCCAAAAGTCCAAAGAACTCTGGCTGAAGTGAGACACAACGTAAACAAACATCATCGATCTTGTAAACCTATAGGTACGCCGGAAAAGATAAACTTTAACTGGCGGTACCTAGTGACAGAAAGAAACACTCCGAAAATCTCCACCTCGATAGGTTTCTAATAAAGATTCCTTCTCAGTAGGAATGGCAAGCCCGTCTAGCATATAGTGAGAGATAAGTGCCATGTGAAGTGGAATGAATAGAAAAATCGAATTTAAACGGTTTTCTTCACATAAAGGATTCAATATAAAATTGAACCAGAGAAAGGTAGATCTCAGGTGAAAAACAACTACTTTCCTGGCAAATACCACGCAGAACGTTGAATGATATTCACCTGAAAATCCATGCATACTTCCATAAAATATCAATGGACATTGAATGCAAATGTTTCTTTCTGATAAGCTCGATTATGTTTAATTTAAGTCGTGTTCACCTAACAATCCGCATACCGGTTTCGGGCTTCTTGGCCCTCATCAGTACGGAGAGTCAACCACCAAAGTTTATGTTTAAGGCGGTACCTAGTGACAGAAAGAAACACTCCGAAAATCTCCCACCTCGATAGGTTTCTAATAAAGATTCCTTCTCGTAGAGATGGCAAGCCCGTCTAGCATATAGTGAGAGATAAGTGCCATGTGAAGTGGAATGAATAGAAAAATCGAATTTAAACGGTTTCTTCACATAAAGGCATTCAATATAAGAATTCGAACCAAAGGTTCAAGATCATCATGGTTGAAACAAGCTACTTTCTGGCACCATATAGCCAAAGCAGAACGTTGAATGATATTCGACGCTGAAAATCCATGCATCATTCCATGAAAATATCAATGGACATTGAATGCAAATTTGTCTTTCTGATAGTAGCTCGATTATGTTTAATTTAATCGTGTTCACCTAACGAACATACCGGTATTCGACTTCTGGTCATCCTTCATCAGTACGGAGTAGTCCAGCCTAGCAAAGTCCAAAGAACTCTGCTGAAGTGAGATCACAGTTTCTTGTCAAGACCCAGAACATCTTCGGTATCTTGTACGACATATGTTTGACGCTCGCAGAATCAGACTTAACTTTATACTGTAGCGGGTAGCAACTAGGATGACAGACTAAATAACTAATCGAGCTTATCGAAAAACATCCATCCTCGATTTAGGGTATGATTTTCAAGGTGAAATCTCACGTTCTCGTAGCCGGAAAGATTGTCACTGAACTCCTCTAGCATTTATAATGTTGAGACGTAATGTGCCATTCACAGTGGAATGAATAAAAACTCGAATTTAAGTTTTCTTAAACCATAGTTTACATGTTTCTTTCTGTCACTAGGTACCGCCAGTTAAAGTTTATCTTTTCCGGCGTACCTATAGGTGTTACAAGATCGATGATGTTTGTTTACGTTGTGTCTCACTTCAGCCAGAGTTCTTTGGACTTTTGGCTGGTTGACTACTCCGTACTGATGAGGGCCAAGAAGCCTGAAACCGGTATGCGGATTGTTAGGTGAACACGACTTAAATTAAACGTAATCGAGCTTATCGAAGAAACATTGAAACATTGATTTTAGATATCAATGCTGATTTTCAGTGAATATCATTAAGTTTGCTGGTATTGCAGAAAGTAGTTGTTTTCACCTGAGATCTCTCTGGTTCAATTATATTGAATCCTATGTGAAGAAACCGTTAAATTCGATTTTTATTCTCCACTTCACATGGCACTTATCTCTACTTATGCTGACGTTCCATCCTACTGAAAGGAATCTTTTTAGAAACCTATCGGGTGAGATTTTCGAGTGTTTCTTTCTGTCACTAGGTACCGCCAGTTAAAGTTTATCTTTCCGGCGTACTATAGGTGTTACAAGATCGATGATGTTTGTTTACGTTTGTCTCACTTCAGCCAGAGTTCTTTGGACTTTGGCTGGTTGACTACTCCGTTGATGAGGGCAAGCCGAAACCGGTATGGGATTGTTAGGTGACACGACAAATTAAACATAATCGAGCTTATCAGAAAGAAACATTTGCATTCAATGTCCATTGATATTTTATGGAAGTATGATGGATTTTCAGGTGAATATCATTCAACGTTCTGCGTGGTATTTGCCAGGAAAGTAGTTGTTTTCACCTGAGATCTACCTTTCTCTGGTTCAATTTATATTGAATCCTTTATGTGAAGAAACCGTTTAAATTCGATTTTTCTATTCATTCCACTTCACATGGCACTTATCTCTCACTATATGCTAGACGGCTGCCTCCTACTGAAAGGAATCTTTATTAGAAACCTATCGAGGTGGAGATTTTCGAGTGTTTCTTTCTGTCACTAGGTACCGCCAGTTAAAGTTATCTTTCCGTCATAGTGTTCAAAGATCGATGATGTTTGTTTACGTTGTGTCTCACTTCAGCCAGAGTTCTTTGGACTTTGGCTGGTTGACTACTCGACTGATGAGGCCAGAGCTGAAACGTATGCGGATTTAGGTGACACGACTTAAATTAAACATAATCGAGCTTATCGAAAGAAACATTTGCATTCAATTCCATTGATATTTTATGGAAGTATGCAATTTTCAGTGATATCATTCACGTTCTGCGTGGTATTTCCAGGAAATATTTTTCACCGAGATCTACCTTTCTCTGGTTCATATATTGAATCCTTTATTGAAGAAAACCGTTTAAATTCGATTTTCTATTCATTCCGCTACATGGCTTATCTCCATATAGCTGAACGAGCCTACTGAAGAATCTTTATTAGAAACTATCGAAGTGAATTTCGAGTTTCTTTCTGTCACTGGAACCGGTTAAGTTTATCTTTCCGGCTCTATAGGTGTTACAAGATCGATGATGTTTGTTTACGTTGTTCCTCAGCGAGTTCTTTGACGGCTGGTTATACTCCGTACTGATGAGCCAACTAGTATGGGTTATGCCGACAAATAAACATAATCGGCTTATCGAAAAGCATTTGCATTCAATGTCATGATATTTATGAGTATGCAGATTTCAGTGAATATCATTAAGTTCTGCGTATCGGAATAGTTGTTTTACCGAGATCTACCTTCTCTGGTTCAATTATATTGAATCCTTTATGTAACGTTAAATTCGATTACTATTCATTCACTTCATGGCGCTATCTCACTGTATAGCTGAGACGGGCTTGCCCTCCTGCTGAGAAGGAATCTTTTATTGAAACCTATCGAGGGTGGGAGATTTTCGATGTTTCTTTCTGTCACTGGGTACCGCCAGTTAAAGTTTATCTTTTCGGCGTACCTATAGGTGTTACAAGATCGATGATGTTTGTTTACGTTGTGTCTCACTTCAGCCAGAGTTCTTTGGACTTTTGGCTGGTTGACTACTCCGTACTGATGAGGGCCAAGAAGCCTGAAACCGGTATGCGGATTGTTAGGTGAACACGACTTAAATTAAACATAATCGAGCTTATCAGAAAGAAACATTTGCATTCAATGTCCATTGATATTTTATGGAAGTATGCATGGATTTTCAGGTGAATATCATTCAACGTTCTGCGTGGTATTTGCCAGGAAAGTAGTTGTTTTTCACCTGAGATCTACCTTTCTCTGGTTCAATTTTATATTGAATCCTTTATGTGAAGAAAACCGTTTAAATTCGATTTTTCTATTCATTCCACTTCACATGGCACTTATCTCAAACTATCCAGAATTGCAATCTCGATATATGGAATGTTTGATATCAGTTGATTAACCATCTGCCATTCTTTATTTATCCTGTAAGAAGAGGTGTGCGGTATATTTTGACAGTGTGTTGAAAGGCAGTTGTTCGATAAACAGTTCCTTCCAGGTTTCTCTCTTCTTGGTTTGGTTTGGTTCAATTATATGTATAACTGTATGCAAAATTCCTAAAAATTGCAAATGAATTCAAGTTATCAGAAATGAAACAAAAAGACAATTAAGGAGCAAAAAAGCAATACATTCAATTTTAATTCAATTCAATTCCTTTATTTTACTTTTAGACAATACATGATTGTATAGGAATAGTCAGAGAAAGTGTAAATTAGTCGGTTGGATAAAGCAATTATTGAGAGTTACAGAAAAAAATATAAATAAAATAAAACACGACAATAAAGCACAGCACTACAACATACGATATATATTACGGAAGGAACATGTTCACATTATAAAAACACCTATCAAACTAAGTACAATTTCAAAAAATAATTTTTTTGTCTGGTATTGGCGCTGGTATTTGAAATCTCTCACATTTTTGAAGACATCCATACATGTTTCCATAATATACAAGGAGGGAACAGTTATAATTTAATGTTTTCTGAAGGTATCAACGCATGTTTCTCAGTACTTCATTCCTGTCATACTTCCCAGTACCCTCTACTGGGCAATGAAAAAATAATTTGCCGTTGGGGATGTGCCCCAAGTACAAATTCCATACCGAATTCTACTTTCATCTTGATCATAATACAATTTTATCAACATATCCATATTCAATATACTTCTTAGATTCTTCAACTGGAGTTACGCTGTGAGATCAGATATTCACAATTAGGTTTCCATGTTATACATTCATCTAAATATAAACCCAAGAATTTGACAGAGTTGACTTTTGTCTTGATGTCATGAAAGACAAGCAGCTGTTCACATTCTTCCTGTCTGTTATGAAATCTAGTGGATTGTGTTTTATTTATGTTCATCAAGAGGTGATTCGAAGCAATCCATTCGTTCATTTTTATTAGCGTTGTATTACATTTTTTCGTTAAATCGGTATGATCCTTACATGAGATCACTACAGTCGTATCATCAGCATAGATAAATGAGAAATGAAACAAGGCCCAAGATTGAACCCTGAGGTACTCCGATGTTGATATGTGTTTGTTTCGATGAGGTATTATTAAGATTTAAAGTTGAAAAACTTTCAGGGGTATACCCCGTACACCGTTTCTTGATAACTTCTCCTCTAGGATGTCATGATTGACAGAGTCGACTGCCCTGCTGAGGTCACAGAAAACGACATAAATCTGTTGTGATAACAGTGAATTGCTGTTGTTATAGATTTTTTGTTTGTTCATGAAACCGTGTTGGTTATCTGGGAATATATTCTCTTGTTTTGAGAAATTCAAGAGTCTAGCAAGAAGGGAATACTCGACAACCTTAGAAAAACCACTGGGCACCGTGATAGGTATGTAGTTCTCTGGCCTATTGGGGTCTTTTTTTATATATTGGAGTGACTTTACCGACTTCCAACTTATCTGGAAAAGTTCCGGTTGAAAAAGATAACTTCACAAGATATGTGAAGGGTTTTATCAGAACTGTCATTACTTTCTTCATCAGAAACATCGGAATCTCATGATTTATTCTTCAGCTTCAGTTCTTTCTCTATGTACGGCACAAGAGAAAATGACTTAAGGTGTAAGTGTATATTTTTCATTAAATTTTCAGAATCTTTTTGTGGTAGAGATTTTATTTTGAATAAAGTGTCGGAAGTGACACTTTGATAGTATTCGCTGAATATTTGGAAATCTTTTTGATCCCATACTAAAAAATTTTTTAAAAGGGGTACGTTACTATTTTCTTCAAACTTGAGGACATTTCATCAAAATACCCTCGAATAATGATGAAATATCTGTTATTTTCATAGAATCAATATCTGAAATGATGAAAATAACAAATTCAGATTGTATATCAGGAATTCTGTTCTTTATATCATCATTCATCTCATTTGTTAATAACTCAAAATGTCTGCCGTAAGGACAATGACCTTCACCGATTCCTCAACTACGTATACAATATCAGTGGTAGGAATTGAATTCGTAAAAAGATATTTCCAATAGTTTTTCTATTTTTACCCTAAGAAGTGATAATTCGGTGTAGATATCATGATGCAATGAATGATGGAATTTAACCAATTCATGGCCCTGAATTCCCCAATCCATATGGAAGAGTAGATGATTCTGCTGAATATATGACAAACTGTATCATTCTTTCAATTTTTGAAAGGGTTACGTTACTATTTTCATCAAACTTGAAGAAATTTCATCAAAATACCCTCGAATAATGATGAAATATTTTCTATTTTCATGGAATCAATGTCTGAAATGATGAAAATAACAAATTCAGATTGTATATCGAGAATTTTGTTCTTCAAAAATCGAAATCTGACAAATTTTTTGAGTGAAATTGTTTTGTCGTAATTGGATTTGTGCTACTTTTGTGGGATTTTCGGAGTTGTCAATTTTATGATGAAAGTACGATTTTTTTGTTGAATCGACGAGGAGTTCATGTTTCTTTTTCGATTGTTTTTTTTTTAATTTTCTAACCTTCATTTCATCGGTTACCCAATACTTAGTTTTTTTTTTCCATTCGGAGGATTATATGTTCTTTGTTTGGGAAAATGCTTGTCGAAGTAAAAAATAAAATTATCGAAAAAGTACTGAAATGTTCGATGCATATCGGTAATGATATACAACTCCACCCATGTTTCCTCTCCAATATCGGCGATGAAGCGTTCTATTGCATCACTATTGAAGTATCTTCCGTAGATATTTATGGGAGATTTATCTGAGTTATATGTCAGTCCTGGGTCGAACATTATCGTTAGGTGATCAGAGATGGTGTTGTCAATTACACAAACGATTTCATTCCCTGAAGGCTTGATGAATATATTATCAATAGCTGTTGCTGAGTTCTGAGTTACTCTGGTGAGCCATTTCATTATATTTATAAGATTGTAATGTACAGCAAAGTTTTTTGAAATTATAGCAAGGATTAAGAGAATCCATATTAATATCTCACAAGAGAAAGATATTCAAATTTGGCGTGAAAAGCTTGTCAATGTTCATGATTTGATGCAGAGAATGATGAAATATATCCAATTCTCGGCCCTGAATTCCCCAATCCATATGGAAGAGTAGATGAATCTGCTGAAAATATGAAAAACTATATAATTCCTTGACTTTTTGAAAGGGGTACGTTACTATTTTCATCAAAATTGAGGACATCTCATCAATACCCTCGAATAATGATGAAATATCTGTAATTTCCATAGAATCAATATCTGAAATGATAAAAATAACAAATTTAGATTTTACATCAAGAATTCTGCTCTTTATAAAATCGAAATCTGACAAACCCTTTTTTTTCATTTTTCAGACATTTTCATTTGTTAATAACTCAAAATTTCTGCCGTAAGGACAATGACCTTCACCGACTCCCCAACTACGTATACAATGTCAGTGGTAGGAATTGAATACAAAAAAATATTTTCAGTGTTTTTTTATTTTCACCCTAAGAAGTGATAATGTGGTGTAGATTTCATGATTTGATGCAGAGAATGATGAAATATATCCAATTCTTGGCCCTGAATTCCCCAATCCATATGGAAGAGTAGATGAATCTACTGAAAATATGAAAAACTATATAATTCTTTAAGTTTTTGAAAGGGGTACGTTACTATTTTCATCAAAATTGAGGAAATTTCATCAAAATACCCTCGAATAATGATGAAATATCTGTAATTTTCATGGAATCAATATCTGAAATGATAAAAATAACAAATTTGGATTTTATATCAAGAATTCTGCTCTTTATAAAATCGAAATCTGACAAACCCTTTTTTATTCATTTTTCAGACATTTTCATTTGTTAATAACTCAAAATGTCTGCCGTAAGGACAATGACCTTCACCGACTATCCAACTACGAATACAATGTCTGTGGTAGGAATTGAATAAAAAAAATATTTTCAATATTTTTTTATTTTTACCCTAAGAAGCGATAATACGGTGTAGATTTCATGATTTGATGCAGAGAATGATGAAATATAACCAATTCTTGGCCCTGAATTCCCCAATCCATATGGAAGAGTAGATGAATCTGCTGAAAATATGAAAAACTGTTTAATTCTTTAAGTTTTTGAAAGGGGTATCTTACTATTTTCATCAAGCTTGAAGACATTCCATCAAAATACCCTCGAATAATGATGAAATATCTGTAATTTCCATAGAATCAATGTCTGAAATGAAGAAAATAACAAATTTAGATTTTATATCGAAAATTTTGTTCTTTTCCAAAATCGAAATCTGACAAATCCTTTTTCTTCATCTTTCAGACATTCTCATTTGTTAATACCTCAAAATGTCTGCCGTAAGGACAATGACCTTCACCGACTCCCCAACTACATATACAATGTCAGTGGTAGGAATTAAATACAAAAAAATATATTTTCGATGTTTTTTCTCTTTTTACCCTAAGAAGTGATGATTCGGTGTAGATATCATGATTTTTGCAATAAATGATGAACTATAACCTATTCATGGCCCTGAATTCACCAATCCATATGGAAGAGTAGATGATTCTGCTAAAGATATGAAAAACTGTATCATTCTTGATGTTTTCGAAAGGGGTACGTTACTATTTTCATCAAACTTGGGGACTTTTCATCAAAATACCCACAAATAATGATGAAATATCTGTAATTTTCATAGAATCAATATCTGAAATGATAAAAATAACAAATTTAGATTGCCTATCGATAATTTTGTTCTTTATGAAATCGAAATCTCACAAATACTTTTTTCTTCATTTTTCAGACATTCTCATTTGTTGATAACTCAAAATGTCCTACCGTGAGAACAATGACTTTCACCGACTCCCCAACTACGTATACAATGTCAGTGGAAGGAATTAAAGACAAAAAAAGATATTTTCAATGTTTTTCCTCTTTTCACCCTAAGAAGTGATATTTTGTGTAGATATCATGATTTGATGCAATGAATAATGAAATATAACCAATTCATGGCCCTGAGTTCCATAATCCATATGGAAGAGTAGATGATTCTGCTGAAGATATGAAAAACTGTATCATTCTTGAAGTTTTTGAAAGGGTTACGTTGGTATTTTCATCAAACTCGAAGACATTTCATCAGAATACTAGGATTCTGTCAATTGTGGTGAAATGCTCTGCGAACACTTGTGTCAACTCATAATCGTTCACTTGATATGTAGTTGAGTTATACAGGGTAACTCCCTAGTAGTCGAGTCGAAGTCATATTTGAGACATAACATCTTCAGCTCTAACAAAAACAATAGTCATTTGGTAAACACAATAACTTGATAATTAGAAGCGTAATTAAGTATACAAAAAATGTTGTTTTTTTCTGGAGTGACTGGTCTATTATGTTAGGTGAGGGAGTGTGCGTGCAACAAGACGGGTATCCTCGATCGAGTTGTAGTTGGGTTTCAGTTGCGAGAACAGTTGAAGGCGATGATGATTTAGGATGGGCCGGTGTGATGCTGAGATTAATGATTTCCGGAATGTTACGAAATATCTGATTATTCCATGGATAAAGAGATCCGAATCTATCGGTTTGCTGGTTGGATCCCAGATGAATAATAGTACAACATATCTCGTGGTCTGAGGATAGCGATCTCAATTCAGAACTGTGCCCGCTCAAAAAAAAAGATTAGAGGGATATGGAGAAACGTTTGAATTTTCCGAGAAGTTGACAACAGCTTACTTTAAATTTCATTTGAGCTGCTCAAGAAGTGGATTTCTGGAACGATGTTCCTTTTTGCGGCTTGCGGTAGGGATTGACTGGTAGAAATCGTTACGTGAGAAAAAAATGTTATGCCCCCCATGCGATTTTTTCTCTCTCTCTCTCTCTCTGTCTCTTTCCAGTATATACGAGTCTGTGTGACAAGCGTCAGGCCCTTGCTCATACGATTCCAAAGGAGTACGAAACCATCCGAACTGCTGTTCTGTTTGCCGGATATTTAAAATAATACATGAGCAGAAGGATATCCATGCGAATACAAGTAGGATTTTATCGTTGAGTGGTAATACGTGGAAGATATTTTTGTTTCATTTATATTTCTATATAACGTGTGTTCAGATGGTTATATCCTTTTTTGGACATAATTTCTTATGTTTTTTGTATGCCGAAGTTGGATTAATGGTTTTGAAAACAACCCCCGAACATTACACCTATTGACAGTCACATGCCCGAGATCACCTTTCGCCAACGTACTATCAGAAAGATTTTGCTGGGTCTCAACACCAACAAAGCCTGTGGATCTGACGGAATCCCGCCGATTGTTCTCAAGAAATGTGCCCCCGAACTAACACCTGTTCTTTGCAAGTTGTTCAACCACTCTTACAATTTGGGGGTATTTCCGTCCAATTGGAAAATTGCAGGAGTACAGCCAGTCCCTAAAAAAGGCAAAAAGGCCCTACCTAGCAACTACAGACCTATCGCACTGCTATCTATTATTTCAAAGGTCATGGAAAAAGCCATCAACATCGAGCTTATGAAATATCTGGAAGACTCAGGAATTGTCAACGATAGGCAATATGGCTTCCGCCATCAGAGATCAACTGGTGACCTGCTCGCTTACGTCTCACATATATGGCAGCTATCTGTTGAAAAGTATGGAGAAACTTTAGCTGTGGCATTAGATATCTCCAAGGCGTTCGATCGAGTTTGGCACCAGGGACTCCTCGCAAAGCTTCCGTCTTATGGCTTGTCCCCTCAGCTGTGTTCTCTGCTTGCTAGTTTTCTCTCAAACAGGTCTCTCCATGTAGTGGTCGATGGAGTTTCATCCGACACTCTACTCATAAATGCTGGTGTTCCGCAAGGATCTATTCTCGCACCAACACTATTTCTACTTCACATCAACGACCTGTTGAAAGAAACTTCATGTCCAGTACACAGCTTTGCCGATGATAGTACCCTCCATACCGCTTTCTCTTCCAGGGCCCCTATATCAGCCCGTGAAACCAGAAATGAACGAGGAAGAAATGTTAATAATATAAATATGGACTTAGCAACAATTCTCGAGTGGGGATCTAATAACTTGGTAGAATTCAATGCAAACAAAACACGAGCATGTCTTTTCTCTAGGAAAACCGATCTCACTGTGCCTAACATAACTTTGTCAGGAGTAACCATACCACTGAAGTCATCCATATCGATGCTTGGTATAACTATCAGCAATAACCTTTCCTGGGAAAATCACGTGAGGTCCATTGCCAAAAGTGCATCCCAAAAACTTGGTTTTTTGTTTCGTGCCAAGAGCTATTTCACCCCCACTCAGCTGCTTATGATCTATACGGCACAGATCCGACCTGTCCTGGAATACTGTTCCCATATTTGGAGCGCGGCACCTAAACATATCCTGAGGCTATTGGATTCTGTCCAAAAAAGGGCAATTCGTCTCGTCGGTGATGCCTCGCTTACAAACTCGCTCACTTGTCTGGAACACCGTAGAAAAGTTGGCGATTTGTCTCTATTTTATAGATATTTTCATGGGCGATGCTCTTCTGAAATATCAACAATCGTTCCTGCTTTGGCAGTCTCTTCGAGACTAACCCGTCAAGTTCAGTTATCACACCCCTTCGTGGTCACTTTGGAGACCTGCAGAACATCACTTTCCAAAGACTCGTTCATCCAACGAACAGCGAGGCTTTGGAACTCATTGCCTAGGGAGGTGTTCCCCGAGGCATACAACCTCCAGAAATTTAAGAAGAACACCAACTCCTACCTTCTTTACCTTGGTTCCCACGATGTTCTCTGAACATTACAAGATATCCCTTTTCGTGGGAACCAGAACATAAAAAAAAAAAAATATTGAATTTGATGCACGTCAATTTGATATAATATAACGAATAGTATTTATCAGGAATAAAATACATTTTACTGGGCGGAGGTGTTTGGAAAAAGGATATATAGGTATAGTATTGCATGGTATAATGACAATTGAATGTGATGGAATAAAAAACGTCAAATTTTCAAGGGAAAAATATTGAGAAAAAAGAAACACAAAATGGTGGATACATGAGATTGATAGCAACATGATTCGTCTCGTTCCGGATGTCCATCGTATTAATTGATTTAAAACGACGTTTCGAACGCTTGTATCAACAATCGTCTTCAGGTGAATACTGACAAGTTCAGGTGCTACTTACCAATTTATATGTCTGTCAGTGCAATGATGCGTGTAATTCCGTCATGTGCAGTGGTGCATGCAATTTCGCGTGGTGTGGTGGTGCGTGAAGTTTCGCGCCTCTGCACCCCGCCAGAAGAAGCAATTGTGGTTCCCAAACGTTCTTGATCTCAACGCTGGGTTGACTAAAGGCGTTATTGGCTTCGATGTGGGTGGCCTCTTTGAACTTTCGTTTGAACCAATGCTCCTCTCTATGTAGAGCACTTGCGTCGTCCCATGGAATGCGATGGTGCTTAGTCCGGGCGTGGTCAGCAATTCCCGATTCTGACGTTTTTCCACGTTGAGTCCATTTCTTGTGCTCATCCAATCTCACCGATAACGTTCCCCTTGTCTCTCCAATGTAGGAAACTCACATGGAACTTCATAAATGCAATACTTACTGATTTTATTTTTGTTGTCCAATCACTTCGTAGACACCATCACAGATGTTGAACTTGGTCCAGAAGATGGTTTCATCAGCTTCGACGTGGAGAGCCTTTACATCAATGTCCCAATAGAGGCATCACTTAGTATCATCAAAACGAAACTCGAAGAGGATAACCATTCCATCCAAGCAATATTGGAATTACTGCAGTGCTGCCTACAGAACTCATATTTCCAGGAAAAGGACCGATTCTTCTCTCAAGTCGACGGGCTCCCGATGGGATCTTTTCTTTCTCCAATCATCGCCAACATATACATGGAGTGGTTCGAGGACTTGGCTATACGGGAGAAAGAATACAAACCAAAGCTGTGGTTGAGGTACGTGGATGACACTTTCATCATATAGAATCACGGAGATAAACATCTCCAGGATTTCTTCTCAAGAATTAACAAAATCAGGGATTCGATCCAATTCACGATGGAAATGGAAACCAACAGTGCCTTACGCTCCCTCGATGTGAACGTTGAGAGAATAGGAAATGAAATCCGCACCGCTGACTACTGAAAGAAGACACACACGGGGCAGAATCTCAGCTACAACTCCAACCATCCGAGTTCGACAAAGAGAGGGATCGTGAGAACATTGGTAGAGAGAGCAATGCACATATACAACGACGAAGAGTCACTAGATGCCGAGTTGAACCTCATCAGAGAGGAACTTCACCGGAATAGATACCCCAAGAAAATCCTAGGAGAATTATTGAAACAACTCCAGAGAACGAAGACATCTGAAGCGCAACAACAAAGCACAGTGATCTACTTTCCGTACATCAGAGGTGTCTCCGAGAGATCAGAAGGATCGGAAATAAGTACAACATCAAGAGCTGCTTTCAATCCGGCAGCACTTCACGGAGATTCCTCACCAAGACCAAACCTGACAACAAAAATGAAATCAGTAAGTATTGCATTTATGAAGTTCCATGTGAATGCGGAGTTTCCTACATTGGAGAGATGAAGAAGCCGTTATCGGTGAGATTGGATGAGCACAAGAAATGGACCCAACGTGGAGAAACATCAAAATCGGGAATCGCTGACCACGCCTGGACTGAGCACTATCGAATTCTATGGGGCAACGCAAGTGTTCTACATAGAGAGGAGCATTGGTTCAAACGAAAGTTCAAAGAGGTCGCCTACTTCGAAGCCTTCAGTCAACCAAGCGTTGAGATCAAGAAAGTATGGAAACCACTAATTGCTCTTTCTGGCGGACTGCAACGGCGCAAAACTTCACGCACCACCACACCGTGCGAAATTACACGCACCACTGCACATGGCGGAATTACACGCATCATTGCACCGGCAGACATATACTTTGTAAAAACTAACCTAAACTTGTCAGTATTCACCTGAAGACGATTGCAGATACAAGAATTCGAAACGTCGTGAAAACGTTTTAAATCAATTAGGACGATGGACGTCCGAAACGAGAGTAATAAAGTGACCACATCGTCTATAACCTTCAAACAAATGATGGCAGCATATTCTGCTACCTCGATATTATTCATAGTTCACTATTTTATATCTAATTTTCAATAAATAAAATACTTAATGGGACTTTTTGATTCAATTCCTTACTTTACATTACTTGCATTGAAAATCATAGAAACTGCAAATAAATATACAGATTACACACCCACAGAGAGAGAGGGAGAAAGTCGCAAGGAGGGAGCATAACGCTTTTTCCTTACGTGATGATTGATCTCCATATCGATTAACATTCGTTGTTGACGAAAAAGCGTAAGGAACTTCATTCCTGATGGAGTTTCCCGGACCGCTCACAATTTTTCATACTTATATATTGTTTCCGATTTCTGATTCTCTCCATCACCAATAAATATTATACAGTCACCTGTTTTTTGTGTTTCATTTTCTTTTAGTTTTATATCTCGATATCGATCATCTTATGCATAGCTAGATACATAGCGTGAAACACCTTAGTGGTACAAAACATGTGTTATTCCGTGCTTTGAATGAAATCTACTCGAAATTATTCCTCTACTACCTCATCCATCTGAATTCAGAAGGCACATATTCGAACACAATTTGAATATCTCTTTATATTCCATGGGTTTGGACAAATAATAATCATTATTCTTTATTCATTCGTTATTAGCATTATCTATATTCCCAACACTGGTAATAGAACATAATACAAATAACCGCATTACTGAGCTGCATCGTTATCAATAAATATAACAAGATATGCAAATTTCATTACGTTTCAATATCGAATTCAATATCCATTTCATTGTTTTTCCCAACATCATTTAATTACATCAAATCAAATATATTATTAACCAATTTATAGCGCCACTGAATGAGCTAATCCCGTTTGATAATTTGATTCGGAATCGCTAATTTACCGGCACGATTAATGGAAAATCCTGGTACAGCATTTTTGGGCAACCCTCTGTGGAGATTCATTCAATTCTGTTGGGTTCGGAAAAGAGAAATCACTCTGTTGTCAAACCCAACATCTTCCCAAAAACAATAAGCGAATTCTTACTAGAACGGTTACAATTGTTGGCCCAAATTGTGAATAATTGCAAGCAAACGGGAATGATTTAGAATTTTTCAGAACAGTTGAACTAGGTAAACGAAAATGTCGAAACCACAGAATGTCAGAACTATTGAGCAATAACACTGAAAAATGTAGTGTACATACGAAACTAATAGAAAAAAGATTTAAAAAATCCAATGGAGCGCCCAATCGATAGGGGTAGATTTCCCAATATCCTATTCTAGAAAGAGAAATACTGGTTAGTCATAAGTGTCAAAGAAAAATAAACTTGAATAGCATTTAGTCTACATGAACAAGATATGCAGGATACACGGATAGAATAAATGTATTAAAAAACATTTAACAGTTATTTTTAGTTATTTCCAGTTTTTGTGAACATCTCAGAGTGTGTGGCCCCAAGAGCTTTATCAAATAACATTTAATATTGAAATATAGATATGGATTTTCTTCAATATTTTTTAGCAGCGATCATTTCGAAAGTATCTGACCGATATGAACTATAAAATAATATCAAAAGACAAAGTGTCCTTATTTTTCAATGTGAATGAAAGCTTTGCAATGCGAAACCTTATCACTTATTATTTCTAACCTAGTGCTAGACAAGGCACTAAAAACCAGTCGAATGTATACAAAAGAATAAACACAAAGGTGTAGCACATACAATGTCATAGCATCTGTAACAAGAACCAAAAACGTAATGGTACAACTATTCCGAAGAATTGAAAACGCGGTAAAACAATATGGTTTGCAAATTAATGAAAGGAAAACGAAATGAAGGAGTTTGAAGGTGTGAAAACTTCTACGCACTTGAAAGTGCTACTGAATAAAGGACCCAAATGAAAATGAAGACTTAGAACTATGCAAGGAAAGTATATATAAGAGCTTGTTTCAGTTGTAATCATAACAAAACCAAAATTATCCTAGGCGGTGATTTCAATATAAACTTTTCTAACAGCTCGAGAGAGAGTAAGGGAATTATCGATATATTCCGAACTTTTGGATTAAAAAAGGAGATTACAGAATATACCAGATACAAGGTAATTCAAAGACCTTTATAGACAATATTTTCACGATATGGAATCGATAAATGCGGAAGTTATAAATTGCCTCTTCTCAGATCATAAAGAACAGATAATAACATTCAGTAATGAAGAAAATACCAAGTGTCCTAGTGATATTATACACAATAAATCTGTAGAAAATAAAAGTGTTTTTCTCAAAGAACTAGATTTCGAAAGCTGGGCTGGATTATACGATGAAAAAAATTCCAGAAGTGCAGTAGACATATTTTATAATACCGTAAAATACTATCACGTTATATCATTTCTCCTAGTCGAAATGAAAGCAGACAGCAAATCTAAATCTGTTTTTTCGGAACATCCTCAAGTAGTCAAGATGAAGAAGCAATTAACTGAATTTCATGACTTCATCGAACAAAACCATTCAGAGGAGAAATTGAATACAAAAATAAAAAAATATGAATACGAACAACTTCTCATAACATTAAAAAGAGAACGAATGACCGAGAAAATACTCACATCAAGTAACAAACAAAAAACCATATGAAAACATGTAAACAACAGCAAGGAAAACAAACAAACACACTCAAGTAATAAAATCACGAGTGAATAATATAATGAGTATTTTGCTATATAGCTAGTGAAATAATACAAAAAAATCCTGGATCTAGCTGATCTTACAAAAAATAAAATACAGTTTTTTATATTCGATCACAGAAGCTGAAGTAAAAAATATTATTAAGCGAATTGTACTTATTTCTCAAGCACTGTATGTTCAAGCAAATTATTTTGTTATATTTGACATTGGTTTGCTTCCCAAGAAGTGTCCTTTATTTCTATTTGTCGTTGTCGCGAAAACCTGTTGCGAATTCTTTCTTTCTGTAAGTCAGGTTCTTCAGTGTCGAATTTTTGTGATATACTTTGATCCGTTTTATATGAATTTTTGGTTGTTTAGTACTTGACCTAGGACAAACAATTAAATAAAATATGTTTTCCTTTTTAGTGTATTTGTATGAAAGCTTGTCTTGAAATTCTTGAATTTTGATAAAATAATCATGATCTCCATCCCCAAAAATCCCACATACCAATTTTCATTAGAATCGGGCTATAACCACAAAACACGTCGCCATCGTGGAGCCGCCATCTTGAATTCATGAATTTTTACAAAAACATAATGATGTTCGACCCCAAAAACACACCAATTTGGAATGGAATCGGGCTATTATCACGTAACTCGTCGCTATCTTGAATTTGTTGATTTTGACAAAATGTTTGTAATCTCCGACCCCAAAAACCACCACATACCATTTTTTATTGGAATCGGGCTATAACCACCAAACTCGTGGCCATATTGGAGCCCCCATCTTGAATTTATGAATATTAATGAAAAATTCGTCTGTCTGTCTGTCCCCGAAAACACCCACCTAACAATTTTGAATAGAATCGAACCATAATCTCAAACTCGTCCGCCATATTGGAGCCTTCATTCTGTTTTTCGTCTAGCCAAAATTCCATAATGCATTGTCACCGGAATTATGAACACCCGCTAAATTTCCCTTCAATCGGACAACTAGAAGTAGTTCAAATTTAACTTGTAAGGTTTGATTACAAACCGACAGACATACATTGGAACGGGTGGAACTGAATAAAAGCTTGTAAAAAAAGGAAACACTGAGGGTTGACAAAGCGGGTAGGTATAGGGTCTCAGCAAGTTATTGGCATTTAAAAACATCATGAAGAGAACTGAATCAAATACATACAAAACGAATATCCAATCAATTCTTCGCCATAATCCTTCAATCATTGGTACCTTTGCTTCATTCATAAAATATAAAAATGTTTCAACAATAGAGGCGGATATTCACCAGGAATTGTAATAGATCGAGTTGATAATTTTTTCGTGACGCCTCTTATAATATTTCATGCTATTGAATTACTATGATAACTCACTATAAACACATTTTTCCATCATCCTGTGTTTGTGAATAATAACTCTGTGATAATTATCTATGTGGAGAAACCTCCTTCACGGAAACCCGTAAACGTGAAGAATATCATATTATCGTTTATTAGAGAAAATAATCGCACAGGTCAACGGAATTGTGGTTATCTCAACGGCACGTTCCCGATCTTTCACCTTCTAACTGCGAGACTATTACCTTAGAAGCATAAATTTGATTTATTCCCAGCCATAATATGCTACCTGCATCCCGCTGTCCACTATTATTAAATTATTGAGCTCGTAGCCGCATACCACACGTGCATTTAATACGAATCGACTGTGATTCGGAATTCAGATGTGATTTCTATGTTTCATGGCGAATTTCACTCTGAAGGAAAGCTTTTGTATTGCAGCCTGAAAACAAAGAAGATCCAGAGCTCCTATGTATAAAGATATTCCAGACTTTGAAAATAGGAAATATTAGGTCCATTGACACAAAAAAGATATCCAATAGGCGTCCGTTAATGATAAATGATCTGTGAAGTTAGAGGTAGAAATAAACCACGGAATGAAGGAATGAACTTCTTGAAATAGTTGCTACTTTTATGGTTCTTATAATACTTGAATCTAGGAGTTTGTTACGGTCTATTTTCAGATCGGTATCTTTCAAATTGAGCGACTGTTTCTAGTAATGCGTATTAATATTTTCAGTGAACCTTTTCCTTGTTTCTACAAATAATTTGGATGGCGGCTGAGCATCATCTTCAATAATTTTTTTAAATAGTACACCCCGTATATTATTCCATTTTCGAAATCTGCTCATAATTCCCAACAGATTTCTCAAATACACTTTACTCCTGAATTCAATTGTTTTCGGAATATTAACGTTTGAAAAGTGACATTTTGGTCATTTCAAACCCAACCAAAAACACTAATGTTGCTTTCAATCAAGTTTGCATTGGAAAAAATCGTTGTCGCGGTAACATCTTGTTTACTGTCAAACTGAACTGCTAACTGTCAAATAGTCCGTTGAGCGCCTAAATCCTTTTATGAAAAGTGTGATCATGGCTCGTAGTTCAGACGAAAAATTTGAAGCAGTTTTGATATTCGGAGAAGCTAGAAGAAATTATCATCTAGCAGTCCGTATGTTTAATGATAGATTTCCCAAGAATCCTATTTCGAATTCATATTTGCGCACACTTATAAATAAGCTCCGATCAACTGGTACGCTGAAAGATGCTCCAAGATCAGGAAGACCGCCTCTTTCAGAAGAAAAAAAGGTAGAAATTGTTGTTGAAATAGTAATTACTCCGACTCAGTCGACGTCTGCAGTTGCTAAATCCTGTGTTCAAAAAGTGTCCAATGAGTCCTAAAAAGAGAAAAGTTTCACCCCTATGAAATGAAAGTCCTGCATGCTCTCACGGAGGATGATCCAGACCGGAGGGTTGAATTTTGTGAGTGGTTAACAAGAACAATTGAAGGAGAACGATGCTTCCTAAAACGTATATGTTTCGCAGACGAATGCACGTTTTTTCTCAATGGAAAAGACAACTAACAGAATGTACGATACTGGTGCAATACTAATCCGCAAATTTTTAGAGAGAGAGAGAGACATACCCAGTTTCCCAAAAAGGTGAATGTTTGGGCGGGGATTTTGGGCAATCGCGTTGTTGGACCGATTTTCATCAGAGGCAATCTTACAGGAGTTCTTTACAGAAATCTTTTAGAAACTGAAATTAAACCTCGAATAAGACAAATTGTATTAAACAATCGGGAAGAGTTTGAAAAACGTGAAATCATATTTCAGCAGGATGGGACACCTTCTCATTTCGATCGCATGGCTAGAGAGTTCCTCGATACAAACTTTGCTGGGCGATGCATAGGTCGCAGGGGAAGTACAGAATGGCCACCAAGATCTCCGGATCTCACACCTCTAGATTTTTTTCTTTGGGGGTATCTGAATCCAAGAATCTACGTCACTGAATGCCAAACAATAGAAGAGTTGGAACGCAGAATAATAGATACATGTGAAGAAATAGATGAACATACTTTCATCAACGTGAGAGAAGCTATTTATAATAGGGCACTTTATTGTCAAGAAGAGGAGGGGGCCACATTGAACACTTGATGAAATGATTGTTGGGGTTGAATAAAAGCGTTATTCAAAACTAAATTATATTTTTTTAGCGAACTTATTTGTTTTGATTGTGAATTTACAGAACACATTCGTAGGCTTCGAGATTTTCCGGTAAGCGGTACTGTCTATCCTTAATAAACTGTCTTTGCGCCTGTTATTAGTCGAATTCATTGAAATATTCAACTACAGATTAATAACAACGTTTAGTTAGCAAAATTTTTCCCCGAAAGTGACCAAAATCCATACTTCATTTTAAACCGGAATGTCACTTTTCAAACGTTAATATTTCGAAAACAATTGAATTTGGGAAAAAAATTTGTAGAAGAAAACTGTTGAGAATTATGAGCAGATTTCGATAATGGAATAATATACGGGGTGTTCTATTTAAAAAAAAATATTGAAGATGGCGCTCAGCCGCCATTTTAAAACTGGCGTGATTAGCTGTGATTTTTCCATGAAAAAGTAGGTTTTTATCTCCTATTCAAGCCCTCCAAATTTCGTTGCGATATACCAGGTGGTTCAAAAATTAGTGGGGGGGGACTTTAGACGAGTACTGTATGAAAGAAGTCCTCAACACAGAAGTATTGAGTTTTTCAATATACTTTTGGAAACAATAAAAAGCCGAAGAAATGTGAATAGTTTAAAAATAGAGTTATGATCTCATCTGTCGTATTATTACTGGAAAACATTTTTTATTATTATTATAATAGACATATATCCTTGACTGATCGTTACGAAAGCTTTCTGCTGATCTAAAAAAGCATGTATTGTTATTGTCCGTGGATTTATATATTTTTGAAGTGATATCATGTGTAGTTATTTTGAGCGCTATTTTCAACACAGATGAATCGTAAAAATTGATCCATCATTTATTCATTCACTCATGCCGTAAATTGAACGGAGTGGTACACATTGAACGACTTTGCGTATAGACGAACATGAATATGAATTCTGGTCGACTATAAAGTTGATGAATTATTCATGCGGTCATAAATCTCGTGAGATATCATCAGACGGTTCATCGTAAATATAAAATCGTAAAATTATCAGCAATTGGTATTGCCAGTGTTGCCCAGGTATCGGTCGCACTGACGTCTAATTGCTCCCAGAATATCGGAATATCGTACACATTTTCACTTTTCCTTTTCGAGTATCATCGTCTTATTGAGTGGATAAGTCTTTTGATTTGATATGTTTGATATTCTTGTTTCTATAGTTATATTGAAGTCATCTGCCAGTTTCACATTAATAACGTTATTTGTCTTTTAAATTATAATGTTTATTTTCATAGTTGACAACGCAACAAGTTTAATCCAAATCAGCAAAAATGCTTTTGACTAATGATTGAAAATGTGTTTTTTTAATTTGACATCCTTTATATCCAAAACGAGGCAAGTTAGGATACATGCTCGTAGGAAAAAAACGTATTTAATCCTCGGTTACCCTGCATATATTTCCCAAAGTATTGAAATTTCAACCGTCATACCAATACCTAAGGAAGCAAACCCAAACTCAAGACCTGGTGATATGCTGAGTTCTATTCACACAACAATATCACAGGAAAGGTGTATTAATAACTAGTAGGATTCATTAACATATTTACGACGATGTATAGGCGCCATCCTACCAGTATTTTTTTTAATAAAATCTCAAAATTTCCTTTTTTTTCTAAAAATAATGGGATTTTTTCAAAAAAAATTTATTTATATTCTCAAAATTTTGAGTTTTTTTTTAAATTTTGACTCATTCTCAAAATTTTGAATTTTATTCTTAAAATTTTGAGATTTTTTCTCAAAATGTTGACTTTTTTATCAAAATTTAGATTTTTTTTCTGGAAATTTCTACTTATTCTCAAAATTTTCAGATTTTTTCTCAAAATGTGATTTTTTCAAAAAATTTCAACTTTTTGTTTCAAAATTTTCACTTTTTTATTCTTAAAATTTTGAGAATACACTAAAAAAAGATACAGGTAGGATGGCTCCGAAACGCCGTCGTACATGTCAGTCAGAGAGCTAATCAATAAATCAATGAAAAGAATATGATACTGTGATCTAGGATTACTACATTTCAAATAAATTATTCAGAGAAATATCAGAAAAATACCTGATTATAGTAAAATTTAAGATTACAAGTGCAGTCGAGAATGTATTTTTGTATTTTTATTACTTCTTCACCACAACTATAATAGAAGCAAGGCACAAATTATCACACATATTTATGGGTTTGTCTTTCCACTTATTATGCGTCAATGTTACGAATGATTTCTGGTGAGTACTCTCTTTTGGAAAACATTCTTCTTTGCCTCATTCATCTTTATGAGTTCTTAATTAAGACTGGAATAGAAAATCAAATAACTATCTGAATGAAAATGCAAATTTTCAATTTCAGATTTTTTCTTTTGAGTTAGGGCTTTCTCAGAATATCTATCAGATGTAGTTCAATGTCCAGCGTGGCTTTAGCCGGGGAAGTAGTTGTTTTCTGTTAGACATTCACAAAAAATAACTTCATTTTAATCGTGGATTTTTCAATTCACAGAAAAATATTTCTATCAATATTCAATTGAGAATGTTTCCCTTTTCAACATGAATACCCCACAAGAGGTTATGTTAACGATGGAAGATAGTGACTAAAGTGTATCTTTCAGTCGCAGAGAATTCCACATCTGATTTTATGAACATCCTGTTTATATTTTCAACAAATCAATGCGTATACATTTTCAAAAAAATAAATTATCAATATTATTCAAATATACCTAAGTTGCAAATATTTTCCTAATGGTTCAAGAGATTTAAAATCACGTCTTGGCTGCAACACTATATTTTGGTCTTAGTAATGCTTATAAGTTGCATGAAAGTACAATTTTTTATGCCCTCGGAATGCCCTTGTGATGCCTTGATATGAGGGTTTGTGAAAAAAAAACAATAACGTAACACCCAATTCCAATGCCACTCAGTCAAAGTTCTCGATCAATGAATTACCCGATCCGAATCGGAAGTTCAATATTGAATCTTCAAAGTCTGGAAATAATCCAAACACAATTCAGAATTATCAGGAGGAATCTCCTGTCACATATCCGCATCTGTTGAGAACTACTTCAAATTAAAGTTTTTCTTTCGAAGCAGCCATCGGAGAAATCTATAACTGATGCAGTTGACAGGTGTGAACTATATGCGGACGGAAAACTTCATGAAAATTTCATCGGAGTTATCAAATTATGATACTCAGCACGGAGTTCTAGCTTGCCTTTGATGTCAAGAAAATAGATGCGGCGTTATAGTCTATGCTGATGTGAATTTGCATCTCCTGCTTGGATAAGAGCCCTCGTCAGCATTGAGTTTTGAGTCCGTGCCTCCATCGAGAAAATCTGGATAAACTGCTTTCGTTTTTGTGAATCTCAGAGAAATTGTTTCGAATATAATCTATATGATCATATAACGTAAGAAAGAGAACATGTTTGTTGCCCCAACGTACCAGAACTTCAAAATTGTGTCGTAAATATTTATAAGAATTATACAGGGTGTCCTAGGATTTCCTATTTTTCTTTCGGGAATGTAAAGATGGGGTCAAAATAGTTGAGGAACGTCCAATTCCAAAAACCAAGCACTAAGTGAGGAGATTCCTTGGTCTGACAGGTATTTTCAGGAGATTTGTTGAAAATTATGCAGAAATCGCGGAACCAATATCAGATTTGACAAAAAGTAATGCGAATTTTGTTTGGGGGGAAAAGCAACAGGAGGAGTTTTGTAGGGCTGAAGGGTTATCTGCAAAAAGCACCAGTGTTGCAGTTATATAACCCGAAGGCAAAAACAGAACATCACTGTGACACATCATCTTTGGTTTATTGTTACAGGAAGGATGGTAAAATGTATTTAGTATATTATGTCTCAAAGAAAACAAATGATTCTGAAAAATTGTATCACTCTCCACCACTTGAGCTCTTAGCTATTGTTTGGTGTTGTGAGAGATTGAGATCGAATTTATTGGGCATTAAATGCACAATCGTGAGTGATTGTCAAGCACTCGTTTCTTTGAATGCTAAGAAAACGACCAGACCACAAATTACACGTTGGTGTATAACTCTATCTGAGTATGATTTGAAATAAAACATAGACCAGGAGCAAAAATGGCTCATGTGGATAGTCTGAGCAGAGCAGCAGTGGAGAAAGCAAATCACAAGAGAATGATTGAGGAAGTGACTGAAAAGAGGTTGCACGAGTTTACTATTATTTCAGAAGAAGACAGAAATTCAATGATTCAGAGCAGAATAACTCGACTTAAGACTATCGATGGATTCAGGGAGAATATATATGAAGTCAATGGGGCGTATTAATGGCTCTATGTAATTCCAAATTCCATGAGAGAAGCTACAGTTGTGAAATTTCATGATCAAATGGGCCACTGGTCATTGGATAAAACAGTTTCTAGCATACTGAGGGAAATTTGGTACAGAGGTTTGAGAAGATATGTGAGAAAACACAGTCAAGGTTGTTCTGAATGTCTTCAAGAAAAAGTTTCGGGAGGAAAGAAACCAGGTAAACTCTTTAGTCCGCTAATGCCTAGGAGACCAATGGTAAAACTTCATTTGGATCATCTGGGACCTTTTCCAAAAAGCAACTCTGGAAAAATGTATATTTTAGTTATGGATGATGCATTTTCTAGGTTTGTTGAACTTTCTGCAACAAGGAGTAGGTACAACTGCCACATAAACTGTAATACAAATGGAATCCTTCATGAGTAATAACGGTACCCCAAAGACTATTAACTGATCGGGGAACAGCTTTCACTGGCGACAATTTCGAAACTTTCTCAGAAAGTATGAGATTGAACATACGCTGATTGCAGAAAAATTTCTACAAGGTAATGGAATGGCAGAGATGAGATACTATCTGTTATGTTAACTGAATAGTCAGCGACGTTATATTATTGCTGTTTTCTTCTTCGGCAATATTACTAATAGTATAAGCAGATTTATCTTTGTCACTTCCCATCTAAATATTTTATCTGCTATGTCTACTTTATTTGTAAACGATTCCTCTATATATCCTTCGGCAACAGTTGAGTATTTCTATCCCTCATGCTTTTTTAAAGCAATGAAATCTGCCCCAGCATTAACCAAAATTCATGTGCATATGGCAAATTTGAAAGTTTTGCGACAATTTGAGGCATTTTGCCAAACTGATTCCCATTACTTGCCTGCAACCTTTCCCATTTGAATATTTGAAAAAAATCGGCAACTTTCAACATTTTCTGGACATGCAACATTTCGGGTATTTCAATCAGAAGCTTAGATCAAAATTCGTCTATGTCATTCAAATTTAATTGATATAGTTCATCACGGCGTCCTGCACCGGCAACACCAAATATTGAGGCAACCTAAGAAGTAAACACTATATAAATATCTAGCTAATTATAAAATTATTACATTCTGAAGGTGCCTTATTCATTGAGTATATATAATCTGGTGCTTGAGTAATAAACGTTTCAATTTGTTCATCTGACAAAACTTTCGAATTTTTTGGTTTCTAGTTGTCACTTTGACGTTTCAAGGAAGCACGTAATTTCGAATGTTTTGTAATATCAATATCTTCTTTCGTACTAAGTGTAGCTAGTAATTTGACCATAACGTAGATGCCTTCAACTTTGTAGATAAATCGGGAAATTATGCCATCAGGCATTTTCAGATCGTGGGGTCGTCTTTTCTACTTACCAAAATACATGAAACGTTTGTAAGCGTATTCATATTTTGCCTTGGATTAATTTGGCAATAACATTTTCAGCGGCATTACATTTTCAGCAGCATTTACTAACTCTGGTGCTGCCGCACACTTGGACATCATCATCACTGTCCATTTCAAATATTTTTTTGTGATAAGTATGTGGTGAACCGAAATACGTATTGAATCTCTGACTTTTGTCACAACAATAAAGGGAAAGTGATTTTCAAGAAAACGATTTCATAGGCAATAAGATAGTAATAAAAAATTGTTAGGCATTTATAAAAATTCCTTAATTTATGACATTGTTGATTGGAATTCCGGAAAAAATTGTATGTGTACCTCCTAGTAAAAACAATTTACATTTTCGTCCAGGAATGTATTGCTTTAACTACTAGATTCACAATGTGCTATTGCTTCATAGAATCTTGTAATGAAGATCCTACCCATTATTTCTATTATCATTGAAAATTATTGTTTTCAAATAATTGTGTACGTTTCAGGTTGAATGTCGTCGAATAACACTGCATTTTCACAAAAAATCGTTGCTCCGATCGAGTTTACAAACGAGTACTTTTATTCAGAAAACTAATCAGGAAACCGTGTTTTGTTGAAAAGTATTGAAACCTCTTCGAAGGAATCAATTTATTTCGACAGTCTCCCAAATTTGGTTGATTTTCAATATTTACTTAAAAATTTGTTGACAGTTCTAACAACCATTCAAATTTTGTCATCTTGTGTCATAAGAAACAATTTAACCCAATCATGTCAACATTACACTGATAATTGCTTCCAGTGCAATTATCAATCACTATGACAACACGATTGAGTTTGACAACTTCATTCCAAATAAATTTCAAAATGTCACGTTTTGGCAATGTGAATGTTCAAAGTATAAATGCACTAATCAAAGAAAAAAATGCCCAGAAATACAACCTACAGTCACAAATATATTAGTGGAATATTTATGGAATTTCGCTGTGAACGAGAATATGAATTAAATGAACATAGAAGTTTAGAAGAATTGGCGTTGATACTGAAAGATTGGGAGGTCAATATGAGAAAGAAAGACGGGACCGAATTTAAAGAAGCAACGGTGAAGACAATGTGGAACGTTTCGTGCAAACTTTTGCAAGAAAAGTACTATAATGAATATAATATTATGATTGACCCGTTTCACAATACAATATTTGAACCAACCCGAGATGCCCGCGATGCAATCAGGAAGAAACTACAAGCAGATCCATGTAAACGTAAGTCCAGTTCAGTTTCATTAAATCTGCCTGGAGTTGACAAAATAATATTGGTATGGGATGAAAATACTCTGAAGGTCTTATGCGTGAATTTTACCTGGTGGATTTTTTTCAAATCGAGAAAAATAACGATGACTCTCCAACAAATCGCATTGAATACAATCCGGTGGTAACTGAAACGTGCCAAGGTGGTTCTGAAAGCTGAACAAGTAGTAAATGGTTGGTCTCCAATAGTGAAAGACAAAGCTGCCCTGTACGTCTTTTTCATAAACTGATATCAGAACGAAGCGACAATATTACCTCACCACGACTGTTCTCAAAACCAAATCGACACTGGAAAAATGAAACTGACAAATGGTACGATAATTTCATGGGGGATGAGATTATCACCGATCGCATAGAAGGAAAAATCACGAACAAAAATTGGCCCAAAATTTGGAAAAACTGTTTGAACAAAAATATAAATATCGATTGGAGAGCTGCAGCATTCAAAGCCCTGAATGATATTCACCCCGTACAAGCAAAGCTACACAAACAAAATTCCTACTACAAAAAATTGTGAAAAATGCCGCACTACTGATAATTTGAGCCATAGGCTCAAGGAATGTGGGCATGCAAAATATATCTGGGGCTGGGTTAAAAATTTACTGGTGAAGATTTTTGAAATACATATCGATCAAATGTACGTGTATGATCTGATAATGACTGATTTGGAAAAAGGAGACGAATAGAACGTTTAGTTATGGTTCTGCGAATCCCTTATATTTTTCGACTTGGAAAAAAAAGGAAACTTAGATGAATATCGAAGAAAGATTCAATATGATAGATACTTCAGAATACAATCAGGTAAATTTAGCAATAGAATCCTACACTGTTGAAAAGTGGGTGTTGAAAATAAATTTTCAGTCGCAGATGATTCCACATCTGATTTTATGAACATCCGTTTATATTTTCAACAAATCAAATTTTATTATTATAAATAAAGTAAGGATCATTATGTAAGTCAAAGCAAATGATTTGTATTTGTGAAATGATAATGTACAAATGTATAAATGCTCATAATAAAGAACTGCGATGAAAAAATAATGTACCTGTTGGGAGAAATACAATAAATGGGTGGACTTAATCTGCTGCTGAGGCAATTGGCTTGAATGTAAAGGACAAAAAGTTAACAAATCACTCGAATAGATCAACTGCTATTAGCGAATTGGCAAAAAGTGGTGTAGAAGAACTTCAATTGCTGAAAATTACTGGTCATAGCAATCAAAATTCTATAAAACTATACTCAAATCTCGATCAAGAACACCACAACAAGATCATAAATATTATGCGTGGTAATGGATCTTCTATAGTAGAGAACGCCAACAGATCTAATGTTAAGTTGAATTTTAATAATTGCACTTCCACTAACTGTACTTTTAATAAATAAATGAATGTTTCATTGTGTTGAGTTATACATTTTTTTGTCAACAAATTTTTCGCCGAATATCCCTTGGACATAGACAAATGCCTCATAATTTTATGACAAATTTCTCAAGCTCGTTGCTTGGTTACAGCCTCAGCCTTTGGCTTCGGGCTGTTACCAAGGAACGAGCTTTCGATTGTCATAAAATTATCTTGTCTATTATCAATATCCTGGGGATATTACTACTGAAAAGTAACCAAAGAAAACAATATGAAACTTAATAACGAAGGATCTTAGGAAGAAAATGTATATGAAGTACTGGTGATATTTTGATCACATCTATACATTTCTGAAAGGAAGAGAGGAAGTCCTCGGACACCCTGTATATTCAGTGATTTTTTTCGATTTTCCCTCTTAGTCGTCGGTGCGTGAAAATATTACTTATATTTCGATGAAAAAATGACAATTTTGGAGTCACCATATATATAATTTTGTCGATATCGAAAAAAAATCTAGCTCTCTCATTAATTTCAGCATTTTGAGGAATTGTTGTTTTCGTTTTATACATTCTCAGAGCTTCCTGAGCTTTCAAGCATCATTATTTCAATCCAGAATCAGTCATGATTAGAAAATCGATCATTGTAAGTCCATTTCTCCTCGGCACTAGCAACAGAAAAACCCTGCAACACATCTCTCAGATTTCCATAACGCATGATTTTTCTCATTCGATTTCTCCCATGTTTCGTAACAGTCGACAATAAACGTTGGAAGCTATTCATGTGCGAAGTTTTTGTTCGAGTCCTTTTATTCCAGACCATTAAACTTCAATCTAATACAAAAAAAACTCGCAAATTTTTTGAAAGGTTGAAAAAGGGACTGTGAGATTGCGTCTATATTTCTGTTTATATATATTCCAGCTCATCGCGTAACCAGTTTTTTGTGAAGGAGTTTGCTTTTTGGGTTTGATGAAATGATAGCCGGGGCTATATTCGAAATGGAAGAATATTTGGGAGGTTGGTAGGTTTTTGTACTGCAAGTAAGTTGATTTCACGTTGGTCTCTGAATAAAAGGATTACATAATGGCAATATTATGATAATATTCATACAGGCATATCTGTGTCTTCAATTTTGTTCGAATTCATTGTGGCCGTTTTGTGAGGGATCAATCGTAAATGATCAATTATATGCCCTAGCGGACTCCCCATAACATCGTTTGGTGTTACTCCTCCATTGCATAAAGTTCCCAGTTTGGAACACAATTTTTTAAAATTCCATTAAAATAGCCTGGTGGCATAAGTGAACCGATATGCATATAGTTCCTATATGGGAACATCGTAGTATCGCTACTTATCAATAGGCGACAATGCAATGTAGTAAAGCTAACAAATTTATTCAGTTCATGTAAATGTTTCTGACATCCATAGGTTATGTGTGTGAGCTAATTTGGAATTGTGATATTTGTATTGGAAAAACAGGTATGTGTCGAAAATAGAAATATTTTCTGGCTGGAAAATAATAGATAATCATTGTTAGTAAACAGGAGAAATGAGAAATTGTAAGATTTCCTTGATTTAATCCTATACTTTTCTGTTCTCACTTGAGACATATGTTGGTTGGTTGGTTGGTTGGTTGAAAGCTGACGAGCCAGAGACAGGGTTGGCACTTGGCTTCCCTTGAGACTGCGACCAGCTGGGGTCTATTGTATCATTCTGTCGTCAGTGGTTCCTCATTCAAATAGGTTTGTGCCTTTAATTAGGTTTAGTAGCCTGTTGATAAGGTTTTTCGGATTCATGCCTGTTTCCGGGCTGATCTCTCCAAAGGTTCTGTGTCGCCTACTACTTAGGGAGTCACAGTCGAAGATAATATGAGAGGCTGTTTCCTCCTTTTCATCACATAGCCTACACTCCACGGTTTCCCTGCGTACTCCTATGGTGTTTAGGTATTTTCTTAGGCCAGTCAACAGACCTTTTATTGTGCCTTCGTTCTGTTCAGGTTCAGAAGGTCAGCCGTCAGGGTCCGGTTTGGAAACCCCACCATGACTTTGCTGTGTATTTGCCCTACAGTTTGATCCCAATATTGTTGGTGTCTTCTTTTTATCCACTCGTCGATCAGGGTCCTGCATCGGTTTATGCTAATCCTGTGTACAGGTTCTGGCCCTGTGATTAGCGTTTCAGATGCTTGTCTAGCTAGCTGGTCCGCTTTTACGTTGCCTTCAATGCCTCTGTGACCTGGCACCCACATCAAGGTGACCTTGTTGTGTTTTGCCAGCTCGATGAGGTTCTGGAGGCAGTCCCAAACCAGTTTAGACTTTATCTGTATAGAGTTGAGTGCTTTGATAGCACTTTGACAGTCAGATAGAATGTAGATGTGTTTTTTCCTATAACCACTTTCTAGATTCTTCTGAATGCATACCATAATAGCATGTGTTTCAGCATGGAATATCGTGGAGCATTTGCCAAGTGGTATTAGGTAATCCCTTCTTGGCCTTACCACATGTATTCGTGCTCTCATTCCTTCAACAGTCTTTGAACCGTCTGTATACCAGACTATGTCCGCAGTTGAATGTGATTCTATACTTGGGGCCCATCCAGATCCGTCAATTCGGGTTTCGAATAGTTTTTCGAATAAGTATAGAAGTCTGAAATCATTTCGAGTTCTTCGATGTTGATTACATGAGTGATTCTGGTATGTCCAGTTGTTCGGATTCTCCAGTTTTTTGTTTGTTTCAGTCTGTATGCACTCATCCTGGCCTCTCCAATGACATGTAAGTCAAGGGGTTCGAGGTTCAAGATGATTTCCATTACAGCTGTTGGAGTGCTATTCATTGCACCCGTGATACAGAAACAGGCAAGCCTCTGGATTTTCCCAAGGTTGGTTTTTGCCTGTCTTTGATTTGTATTTGGCCACCATAAGAGTGAGCCATAAGTCTTGGTCTTATTACCGCTGTGTAAAGCCATTGCATGGCTTTCGGTTTGAGCCCCTAGGTTTTTCCAAAAGCTCTCCTGCACATCATGAAGGTTATTTTGCTTTTATTGGTTACATGTTGAGGATGCGGGTTCCAGGTTAGTTTCTTGTCAAGAATCAGCCCTAGATATTTCACCTGCTCTACTACTTGTAATGTTTCACCGAATAGTCTGGGAGGTATGAGATCTCCCATGTTTCTTCTCCGGGTGAAGGGAATCAGTGTTGTTTTGTCCGGATTTGCCCTTAGGCTCTCTCTGTTACACCATTTCTCTACTGTCCTCAGTGCATTTTGCATTAGCTCTGAGGTTGTTCGAGTATTATTTCCTTTGATGTAGTAGTATCCTATTTGATATATTTTTTCCTTAGAAATATGGATCCCATTGCTCCTTCATCATTTTATGGTAAAAAGTCAGCAGCTACCGAATATAAAATAAAGGGAACTCCCTTGTGGAAGCTCAGATTCTGAACTTCCTAGACGATGACATTTCAGAACCTGTACAGCTGAAAAATGTGGATTATTTTGAGTCGGATCACTCCAAAGAGGTTCCTGAAGATGATATTCCTCTAGCAAGACTTCAGGAGAATAGAAAAATAGAAAAACAAGGAAGAGACACTGAAATGGAAAAAACTACAACAAAACGAACCAATACATGAATTTCTAGGTTCTGAATTATTGCTAGATCATATTTTGCTCCATATACATTGTTTCATCACTTCCTTTCGCATGAATTCGAAACTGAAATTGTGCGTCCAACGTGTATTGTTGCAGTCAGCTCGACCAATCACCACGTCCATTGAAGAAATTGAAAAATTTATGGGAATACTACTATGGATGTCACTCATACAAGATGATACTGGTTACCATAAACAAGAATTTTGCAAATAGCTGAAGAAATGTATAAATCGCTTTGAAAAGTTAAAAAAAATGCATTTCAGTGACAATAGTACAAAACGTATTGACAAAATATACCTATTATTGAACTTCGCAATGCCTGTATGGGAATACCACTAGGAGAGTCTTTGTTCTGCGACGAAAAAGGTATCCATTTCAAAGGTCGTACCACTCTGAAAACGCATAACCCTAAAAAGCTCCAAGATGTGGGTTTTTACGGGAGTTTCTGAATTTTCTTACAATTTTGAATTATTTGGTGGTAAGCAGGGGTACATTGAAATTACGAATGAGCCCAATCTTGGAGCTGCAAGTAACGCGGTAGTAAGAGTCGCCTAATTCCTTCACTTCAAGCTCTATTATGACAAATACTTTTCTAGTCCTTCTTTGGTAGCATATTGCGCAAAAAAACTAATTCAGTAGCTACTGTACGTACAAATAGGTTGCCGAATTATAAAGGCCTTTCTGAGAATGATATGAAACAAAGAGAAATGGGTACTATATTAGAACAAACTTACTCCAGCAAACTGGAATCCCTGCAGTCCAATGGTATGACAATAAAATTGTGTCACTGATCTCAGATTATTGTGGTACAGAACCAGTAGCCCAAGTAAAACGGTAAAAAATATATACCTTGCCCTGATATCGTCAAAGAATATTACAAACATATGGGCGGGGTTGTTCTGTGAAATTTACTTTAAGGTCATTACTCCATAAAGGTTAAAGGCAGGAAGTGGTACCATAGAAATTTTTAGAAAAAATCGAATTAAACGGTTTTCTTCACATAAAAGATTCAATATGAATTGAACCAGAAAATGGTAGATCTCAGGTGAAAAACAACTACTTTCCTGGCAAATACCACGCAGAACGTTGAATGATATTCACCTGAAAATCCATGCATACCTCCATATAAATGGACATCGAATGCAAATGTTTCTTTCTGATAAGCTCGATTATGTTTAATTTATGTCGTGTTCACCTAACAATCCGCATACCGGTTTCAGGCTTTTTTGGCCCTCATCAGTACGAAGTAGTGAACCAGCCAAAGGTCCGAAGAGCTCTGGCTGAAGCGAGACACAACATAACCAAAAACATCATCGAGTCTATAACACCTATAGGTACGCCGGAAAAGAAAACTTTCAACTGGCGGTACCTAGTGACAGAAAGAAACACTCCGAAAATCTCCCACCTCGATAGGTTTCTGAATAAAAGATTCCTTCTCAGTAGGAGTGGCAAGCCCGACTAGCATATAGTGAAAGATAAACGTCATGTGAAGTGGAATAAATAGAAAAATCAATTAAACGGTTTTCTTCACATAAAAGATTCAATATGAATTGAACCAGAAAATGGTAGATCTCAGGTGAAAAACAACTACTTTCCTGGCAAATACCACGCAGAACGTTGAATGATATTCACCTGAAAATCCATGCATACCTCCATATAAATGGACATTGAATGCAAATGTTTCTTTCTGATTAGCTCGATTATGTTTAATTTATGTCGTGTTCACCTAACAATCCGCATACCGGTTTTCAGGCTTTTTTGGCCCTCATCAGTACGGAGTAGTCAACCAGCCAAAGGTCCGAAGAGCTCTGGCTGAAACGAGACACAACATAACCAAAAACATCATCGAGTCTATAATACCTATAGGTACGCCGGAAAAGAAAACTTTTAACTGGCGGTACCTATTGACAGAAAGAAACACTCCAAAAATCTCCCACCCCGATAGGTTTCTAAATAAAAGATTCCTTCTCAGTAGGAGTGGCAAGCCCGACTAGCATATAGTGAAAGATAAACGCCATGTGAAGTGGAATAAATAGGAAAATCGAATTAAACGGTTTTCTTCACATAAAAGATTCAATATGAATTGAACCAGAAAATGGTAGATCTCAGGTGAAAAAACAACTACTTCCCTGGCAAATACCACGCAGAACGTTGAATGATATTCACCTGAAAATCTATGCATACCTCCATATAAATGGACATTGAATGCAAATGTTTCTTTCTGATAAGCTCGATTATGTTTAATTTATGTCGTGTTCACCTAACAATCCGCATACCGGTTTCAGGCTTTTTTGGCCCTCATCAGTACGGAGTAGTCAACCAGCCAAAGGTCCGAAGAGCTTTGACTGAAGCGAGACACAACATAACCAAAACCATCATCGAGTCTATAACACCTATAGGTACGCCGGAAAAGAAAACTTTTAACTGGCGGTACCTAGTGACAGAAAGAAACACTCCGAAAATCTCCCACCTTGATAGGTTTCTAAATAAAAGATTCCTTCTCAGTAGGAGTGGCAAGCCCGACTAGCATATAGTGAAAGATAAACGCCATGTGAAGTGGGATAAATAGAAAAATCGAATTAAACGGTTTTCTTCACATAAAAGACTCAACATGAATTGAACCAGAAAATGGTAGATCTCAGTTGAAAAACAACTACTTTCCTAGTAAATACCACGCAGAACGTTGAATGATATTCACCTGAAAATCCATGCATACCTCCAGGTTAGGTGAACACGACATAAATTAAACACAATCGAGCTTATCAGAAAGAAACATTTGCATTCAATGTCCATTCATATGGAGGTATGCATGGATTTTCAGGTAGATATCATTCAACGTTCTGCGTGGTATTTGCCAGGAAAGTAGTTGTTTTTCACCTGAGATCTACCATTTTCTGGTTCAATTCATATTGAATCTTTTATGTGAAGAAAACCGTTTAATTCGATTTTTCTATTTATTCCACTTCACATGGCGTTAATCTTTCATAGAAATTTTTGTCATATGTTGGATGCCGCGTTGGCCAATGCTGGTTACTTGATAGGAGAATGAAGGAGCAGCTCTGGCCAAACATCTGTGTACATTGGAAATCAGAAAAATAGATCGCCCAAGAAGTTCTACTCCAGAGGCTCCACCAAAAAGAAAATGGGACTCTTGAGGCTACAAAACACGAGCAACACAACACAACAAGATAAAGGAAATAGTAGCAAGCAACATTCTTGAAATGAAACCAACTGACAACACAACTCCTAGATACATCTTTGCCACGAACTTCGATGTGATCATATAAGACCGAAGCGAATGGACAGACGACACCATCAAGAGCAAACCTGACCAGACGGATTCAAGACCGAGGAAGGAACTGGTGCTGATATATACAGTGAGGAAAGAAACTCCCAAGTGAGCATCTCACTGGGAATAAATACTTTCGTTTCTAAGCGGCAATCTTGCAATGCGTGAAAACAACATGAGGGGAGTGCGCAACGCACTTATCAAAATATGCACGGACAGACAGGCATCACCGAAGGCTCTCACGAATCCAAAAGTGACATCAAGACTGGTATGGGAATGCCAAGAAGAACTCAGTGCCCTCGCAGAATACAACAAAATAACTTTGGACACTGTGGCATCAAGGGCAATGAGAAAGCTGATGTTTTTTTTTTTTATGTTCTGGTTCCCACGAAAAGGGATATCCTGTAATGTTCAGAGAACATCGTGGGAACCAAGGAAAAGAAGGTAGGAGTTGGTGTTCTTCTTAAATTTCTGGAGGTTGTATGCCTCGGGGAACACCTCCCTAGGCAATGAGTTCCAAAGCTTCTCTGTTCGTTGGATGAACGAGTCTTTGGAAAGTGATGTTCTGCAGGTCTCCAAAGTGACCACGAAGGGGTGTGATGACTGAACTTGACGGGTTAGTCTCGAAGAGACTGCCAAAGCAGGAACGATTGTTGATATTTCAGAAGAGCATCGCCCATGAAAATATCTATAAAATAGAGACAAATCGCCAACTTTTCTACGGTGTTCCAGACAAGTGAGCGAGTTTGTAAGCGAGGCATCACCGACGAGACGAATTGCCCTTTTTTGGACAGAATCCAATAGCCTCAGGATATGTTTAGGTGCCGCGCTCCAAATATGGGAACAGTATTCCAGGACAGGTCGAATCTGTGCCTTATAGATCATAAGCAGCTGAGTGGGGGTAAAATAGCTCTTGGCACGAAACAAAGAACCAAGTTTTTGGGATGTACTTTTGGCAATGGACCTCACGTGATTTTCCCAGGAAAGGTTATTGCTGATAGTAATACCAAGCATCGATATGGATGACTTCAGTGGTATGGTTACTCCTGACAAAGTTATGTTAGGCACAGTGAGATCGGCTTTTTTAGAGAAAAGACATGCTTGTGTTTTGTTTGCATTGAATTCTACCAAGTTATTAGATCCCCACTCGAGAATTGTTGCTAAGTCCATATTTATATTATTAATATTTCTTCCTCGTTCATTTCTGGTTTCACGGGCTGATATAGGGGCCCTGGAAGAGAAAGCGGTATGGAGGGTACTATCATCGGCAAAGCTGTGTACTGGACATGAAGTTGCTTTCAATAGGTCGTTGATGTGAAGTAGAAATAGTGTTGGTGCGAGAATAGATCCTTGCCGAACACCAGCATTTATGAGTAGAGTGTCAGATGAAACTCCATCGACCACTACATGGAGAGACCTGTTTGATAGAAAACTAGCAAGCAGAGAACACAGCTGAGGGGGCAAGCCATAAGACGGAAGCTTGGCGAGGAGTCCCTGGTGCCAAACTCGATCAAACGCCTTGGAGATATCTAATGCCACAGCTAAAGTTTCTCCATACTTTTCAATAGATAGCTGCCATATATGTGAGACGTAAGCAAGCAGGTCACCAGTTGATCTCTGATGGCGGAAGCCATATTGCCTATCGTTGACAATTCCTGAGTCATCCAGATATTTCATGAGCTCGATGTTGATGGCTTTTTCCATGACCTTTGAAATAATAGATAGCAGTGCGATAGGTCTGTAGTTGCTAGGTAGGGCCTTTTGCCTTTTAGGGACTGGCTGTACTCTTGCAATTTTCCAATTGGACGGAAATACCCACAAATTGTAAGAGTGGTTGAACAACTTGCAAAGAACAGGTGTTAGTTCGGGGGCACATTTCTTGAGAACAATCGGCGGGATTCCGTCAGATCCACAGGCTTTGTTGGTGTTGAGACCCAGCAAAATATTTCTGATAGTACGTTGGCGAAAGGTGATCTCGGGCATGTGACTGTCAATAGGTGTAATGTTCGGGGGTTGTTTTCCCGATGAATCCAGAGTGGAATTTCCAGCAAATAGGTGCGCAAAGATATTGGCTTTTTCCTGGGCAGTCGTTGCTAGTGTTCCATCTTCTTTGGTTAGAGGAGGAAATGAGCTGGAAGTGAAGTTTCTTCCCACAGCTTTGGCGAAAGACCAAAATGAACGGGATCCGTTAGGTCATTCAGCAAGTTTTGATCTTATTTTGGCATTGTGGGCATCTTTTGAGCATTCTATTGTCTCTTTGCATATGCCTCTAGCCTCGACATATGCTGCTCTGGTCTCAGGGCCCGGATTTTTTAGCCATCGATGGTATGCTGCCTGTTTGGAAGCCACAGCTCTAGAGCAGTTTCTGTTAAACCAGGTCTTATCGGATAATGTTCTTCTTTCGGTATTCGGTATGTTGGTTTGCATCCCCAACATGATGATTTCAGAAATTGTCTCAGCACATCGTGTTGGATCTACTGAAGAGAAACAAACTCTCTTCCATGGAAACGCTGAGAAAAACATACGAAGACCTTCCCAGTCGGCCGAATTGTAATGCCACATGAGACGGGGTGGTATTGTGCAGCTCGATGGTAAATGGAAAGGGCATGTTGTGGAGATGAGGGTGTGATCAGAGTTGTCAAGTGGGGCACAAACTTCTATTCTATACGGGTCAGGATTGGTGGTGATGAAAAGATCTAGTGTATTGGCAGACTGGTTGTTGACATCAGGGATGCGGGTTGGTAGCTCGACCAGTTGTTCTAGACCATGAGTGATGGCGAAGGCCTCGGCTTGACGACCCGCATCATCTGTTTTGTTAGAGAATTTGAGCCAGGCAGCGTTATGTACATCAAAGTCTCCCATGATTATGGTTTCAGCTGTTGGATGGTTCTCCTGAATGTAGTCCAGTTTGAGTGATAAAAACTCAAAGAGGTCGTTATATGAAGGTTCATTAGGTGATAGGTAAAGGCAGCAGAGGAACTTAGTCAGTTTGGTATCAGATAGCTTGAACCACATCACATCAAAGTCTTTCGGTTCCAAACTCTCTTCACGCTGGCATGAAAGGTTAGCCTTAGCGTAAAGGCAGACTCCACCTTTGAACCTGAATCGAGAATGGAGTTCGTAACCAGGACAAAGCATATGGACCTTGTTGGTGGACGAGTTTACTTTTGTTTCTGTTAGAGCCAGAATATCCGGTTTTTTCGTCTGTAGGTAATGGTGGACGTCATTGATGTTCTTGTTGAGTCCGCGGATGTTGCAAAAATTAATCTTTAATGTTGAGTCCCCTCGAGTACCTCTCGCCCGGAAATCCGAATGGAGAGGTATTTTGCTTCCGGAGTGTTTTACTCTAGGAGACTTCATCATTATCAAACAAAAACAAAGAGAGCGCTAGATGGAAGCCCCTCTCATGCACCACGGGAAACATTTATTTTGGGACCGTCGGAAAGAAGAACTTAAGATCCACTCAGGATGAGTTCAAGTCAGAACTATAACGGGCCTTCTCACTGGTCACAGCCCAATGAGAGGATACCTGCACAAAATGGGGCTGTACAACGGAGAACTTCCATGCAGACAATGTGGCAAAGGAGCAGAAACGGCCAAACATATATTATCAGAATGCGAGACACTAGACCGCGAAATACAAGCAATATTCGGACAGCCAAAGGTAACCCCCGAAGAATACTGCAGCCAACCGGTGAAGAACCTGTACACACTGGTACAGGGGACTAGATTCACGGAGTGGGTGCTGTGAAACGGAAACCGGAAGGTTCAAAAAGCCCAAGAGGCAAAGGTGCAGATGGCGACGAGACCAGCATCTGAAAAAAAAACAAATGCATTGAACCTAGACCAAATCAATATATTCAATGAGATCAGGTGTCATATTGGCCAGTGTTGACAGAAAACAGAGAAAGGTGTACGAAACTAGAGTCTCGTGGAAAGTCAAGAGCAAAATGCGTGAAGTGTTATGTTAAAAATGATAATAATAGAGCGGATTTATTTCCAATTCTACATATAACAAAAGAAAAATACAACAGTATTGAATAATAAAGAGAAGGTGAACGATGAAAAGGCGAAGTGCCAGCTATAGCTGTTTTTGAACTCGAAAAAGATAAAAAAACACAGATGAAAACAAAAAGAAAAGTAATAAATAAGGTAAACTCGTCACAAATAATCTACTAAAGCATATAACAAAATGAAAAAATTAATGATAAAGTTCGTTACTGTTTTATACCTTATTGGTTAGTGATATTCAACATGTCAAAACATATATCAGAAGCGGGATATATCAACGTAAGAACAAAAACTTCCTATTCTTTAGCCGAAGTTTCATTCTCTTTTTGAAATTACTTAGTGTGTACAGTCTGAATTCATTGGGTAACTGGTTGTACAATTTGGCAGCATTGTATAAAAATATCTTGTGTAAATTGTAGTGGAGTGAGGAGGAATGACAAGAATGTGTCTGTTCCGTATTCTAAGATCGTTCAGTGCTAATAACGTCTTTAATTTTTCATAAAGGTATTTAGGAGTTTTCGTCGTTCAAGAACTTTGTGGGTTATTGATAGTAGGTGTAGATTTCGAAGATCGTTCAACCTCAGCCAACTAGAGTTATTGAATTCCGTACTTATTTGGTCAAATTTCCGAATACCGAAGGAGAATCGAATGCACGAGCTTTGTATTATTTGCAGACGATACTGGTCAGACTTCAGCGAAAATTATGGGCAGTGGAAAACTCGTACAATTTATTCAAATCTTACTTTTAAATTATTTTGTGTTTCGTTGTGTTGCAGAGCATTGAAAGATAAATACAGTTGGGTATCATCGGCGTTGTAATTAATTTCAGCTAACTCTATAATTTCAAAAAAATTGGAAATGAATAAAGAAAACAGAAGTGGCCCCAATATAGATCTTTGGGGAACACCGTGAGCAACCGATAACGAATCAGACTCAATACGTTCTAAGACGACGCGCTGGGTACGATTTCATAGATAATTTCGTATGAATTCTACAGCTCCATTTGAGAAGCCAAAGTACCTAAGTTTGAGAAAAGTTTAGAATGATCCAGTGTATCGAAGGCCTTACTGTAATCTAATAAAACCAAACAGGAGACTTCCCCATTATCCGCGGCCTTGAAAAGATCATCCGTGATGGCCAAAAGAGCAGAAGTAGTGCAATGACCAGTACGAAAACCAGATTGTACATGTGTGATTATTTGATGCGTCTAACTGTAATTTGATCTTTCATTATCATTTCAAGGGCTTTGGAAAGGGAAGGCGGGATGCTTATAGGTCTTAGGTCGGAGAGCTCGGTGGGGGAATTGCATTTGGCAGAAGGAATTATTTTGGCGTGTTTCCAATTCGAAGGAAATATGTTCATTTTCATTGCGGTATTGAAAATGAAAGTTATGGGACTGTACCAATTTTATCATACTTATGAAGATTTCATCTGTTTCAACTGCATTACTTTTTATCTTATTCAGATATTCATCAACCCTTGCTGAAGATATATTTTTGAAAGTGAATACATGATCATTAACTTGATTTTTATATTTATCGAGAAGGGAAAATGGTATATCAGATTTTTCTGGGTGCGTTATACGATTGAAGTGACAATTTTTTCTATTAACGTTTTTTAGTTGGTCTGGAAGACAAGGCATTGCCTTCTGATGAAGAATATCAAGTGACCTAAGTGTGTTGAAGGATTCTTTAGAATTTTTTTCTGCGCAGGACATGTTCGAGATATGCTTTTTCCCGCGACGTATTGCCTCAGTAGTGTGTGTGTGTAATTTCTCAAATCAGTATAACTTTTCCAAGATGCGGAGTTTCTCAATGTTCATTTATGATTTTACACAAAAAGGAATTCCATGTTGTAACTTGAACGTATACCTGGAAATAAATGAATGTATTCGATATTATGTAGACCAAAGTCTACATTTTTTATAATCTTTCGCTGCCCGATAGGGCATAAATAATATTTGCTGAACAAAATACACTTTGATTAAAAAAAATGTTGGTGGTTGTTATGATGTTGTTATGAGGTACATTCACATAAATCAACAAAATGTAAGTTTTTTAACGATTAAATTTTTTTTGAAAAAATTCATGCAATTGGGGGTTAATTATTGAGGAGCCCAGCAAATCAGATTTAAAATTGGAAATTACAAGAAGCCATGAGTCGCCTTCCCTAAGCCTTTGGGGTAAAGAGAATTCTTCAAACGAACTCTTTCATAAGAACAAAACATAGGATTGAAGAATATATTGGATGAAATCGTTAAAAGCAAAAGTGAGGTAAATCACTTGATTGAACCCTGTGAAACACGTATATTCCTGAAAATACAATCAATGAGTAAAATAATACCATATATCGGAAAAGGAAAATGAAGAACTGGAAACAAAAATAGAAAATCGGGGAGTTTTTGTTTTTAGGATTTGTGTTGATTGCTTGTTTAATTAATACTTCATACTTTCGAATTCCTGAAAACAGAATTTCCCCTGTTTTGGAATTTTCATTGGGTCGATATCTCTTTTGGTTAGACTAATAGTATTCTCATCATTTGTTGTTTTACTTCTGCGAAAACAAAATATATTCAATAACATATCGGAACCAATTTACCAATCTTATCCTCTGAAATCATTAAATGTTTTCACTCAAAATGAAAAGGAAAGTATTGACACTCACCAATCATAAAAATACCACGAGATAATACCTTCAGTCGACCTTCCAACTACTTACTTATTATGCTAAATGATGATCTTGAATATGTACCCACTTATGCAATTCTCTCGGATAATAGTTGTTTTATGACCATCCAGCATTATCATTCGGAAAAAATTGGAGCACAAAAATCGGAAATTACGCATGGGAAAGCAATAATCCCATATATGAAATACCTATATCTGATCGGTAATGAAATATATAAATAATAATTACTTGGCTTCTGTATAATGAGTAGGTTGAACCAGTTTGGAGCAGAAAAAATCATTCAACCTTCTATATATAACATCAGAGGTGGTTGAATCTGGTTATAAATCTCAAAGACCAATGTAATACTCTTGGCGGCAAAGGAAAGTGAAAAAATTATAGAAACAAGTTGTCGATGTAAAATCTATGATTGATAGTCCATTCGTAACGTATACGTGATGATAATTGGTAGAATATGAAAAATCGACGTATTCCAATACAAGATTTATTCGCAACTAGGATATAATCTGATCAAATTGATTTGTTTGAAAATTATAATTTATCGTACAGATACCGGGAGAGTTTTTATTAGTATTTTCCTCAGAAATTCCTCAGTCAATTTTTTTGAGTTTTAAAATGGATATGGATTATCTCAAAATCAGGAAAGATGTAAAAAAAAAGTAGTTTCTTGTCCTTGATTTTTTTTAGTGGTTTTTCCGAAGATGTTTATTATCTACTTCATTATTTTGTTAGATAATTTATTTTCACAATTTATTCATGGATCTGGAGTCATTTAATTTTAAAATATTCATTGTCATATTGTAATCACATGTCAAAGTTATCCTACTATTCACAACTTGAATATATCTATTCATATATAATTACATGTCCTGAGACTGACTGATTGATTGACATACGATCAACGCCTAGACCAAACCGCTGAACCCAAAGAGCTGAAATTCGGACAGTTTTTAGAGAATCAACCGTCAAGGTGTTACAATGGGGTTTGAAAGTTTGTATGGGGTTTTTTTTAAAGAACCCCGAAGGAAAAGGGGGGGTGAAATTATTGTAGATAATATTATTTGAATCATAACATTTGGTATTTGAGACCTTTGTTACAAATAAAGGAATATGTGTTTCAGTGTTTTCAGGAATTCAACCCCTTAAAGGGCGAAGTGGGGGTGAAAATGGTATGGCATTTCCGTTAGTTTTTTGAATAGGGTCATAAACATTGATATCTGAGGTTAATGTTACAAATAGAGAATAGATATGTGTTTCAGTGTTTCTAGAAATTCAACTACTATACAGTGGGACCCATTTAAAATGGAACCACCCCTGTAGAATACGCATTTTCCAGTCATTCTCAAAAAAAAATTATTTGAATATTAAACATCAAAAACTGTAGCTTGACACGAATTTTCATAACTTTAGTTTGATTTCCAAGGCACTCTATGTTTTTTTTTCTTCGTCAAAAACGGCAAAAGTTTATCAGGCAATTTTTGTTTCAAAATTTGTCTACACCACTGGATTTGTAGTCGTTATAAATGGTAACCATGTGAAATTCATGGAAAAATACTGGTTAGCAACGAAGTTACAACAACTTCAATTTTGGAAACAAAGTATTTGATTATAATTTTTATTTAGATTATAGACATATTTAAGATCTGGCAACACCGTCGATACAAAGTAGAACACCAGTGAATTTGTACAGCGAAAATCTGAAGTCAATAGCTCATTCCGTTCTACAGTTATAACTCCTGAAAGTATGGTAATGTGAGCGATTTGTGGTGGAAGCGATTTTGTAATAAAAATCTGACTACGCCACTGGATTTGTAAATCATATTCCCTCAAAATCATTTATTTGAGTTGAGGTCAAAAGTGCATTCGAAAATAACAGAAAATTCAAAATTCATTCTTAAGTTATGCAGTCTTCCATAGCCGATAAAAACGAAATGAACCGAATCAAGTTTTAAAGTATCAAAATTATTCATTCAATAATAAAACAGCAAGCAGAACAAAAAATGTTCCTTTTAAATTCTGCAGAACTCAACTGAAACAAGCGTCTAGAGAAGGCATCAATAATCTGAGGAAAGCTGAACTAATACATTAGGCATATGTATTGTACTAAATCAATAGTAGGCTGTGATTTAGTACACCACAAATCGCTCACATTACCATACTTCCAGGAGTTATAACTGTAGAACGGAATGAGCTATGGACTTCGTATTTTCGCTGTAGAAATTCACTGGTGTTCTACTTTGTATCGACAGTATTGTCAGATCTTAAATATGTCTATAATCTGAATAAAAATTATAATAAAATACTTTGTTTCCAAAATCAAAGTTGTTGTAACTTCGTTGTTAACCAATATTTTTTTATGAAATTTTGATGGTTTTCATTTATAACGACTACGAATCCAATGGTGTGGTCAAATTTGGAAACAAAAGTTGCCTAATGAACTTTTGCCGTTTTTGACAAAGGAAAAAAACCATAGAGTGCCTTTGAAATGAAACTAAAGTAATGAAAATTTGTGTCAAGATACAGTTTCAGATGCTTGATTTAAAAAAAAAATATTTTTGAGATTGACTGAAAAATTCGTATTCTACAGGGAAGGTTCCATTTTAAATGGGTCACACTGTATACAAATAAATAAATCGTAGTCAATCTTATTTGACAATTTCGTCCATAATGAGTGAAAATTTGTGATGGTCGTCACAAAGCATCACTTTTACTGTCTAATCAATTAATTATAAAACGGGATGACGAAAAACAGGATAACAGAATGCGGCCAAAGCTACAGGCATAAGCTAAATGGAACAACACAAGGAAAAACATACGATAAAATGCAAATTCTACGCGGAAAAGTCGCGGGTACCAGTTATTCTGGAATAACATTTTGCATTAAGGTTAGATTCCGGAGAGATACCCAATGATAATTCGAGTAGCAAGGGGCTAAAACTCACACCTGAAAGTTTGTATAATTTTTATCTTGAAATTTATTTATTTATCTATATACGGGTGAACCCCAATTTTGTTTACAATAATTTTATACTAGTAAATTTTATTCTATACTACTATACTACTACAATTATACTACTTATACTATTATAACATTATTTAAATACAATTATTTTTTTGATCTAGATATATGCAATATATAGGACAATGATGACAATAAACATTAATAGTTGAATGTACTGTTTCTTTAAAAAATTTCAAATAGGAACTAGAAAAATTTTGTGCAAATTCATATAGTAGGTATACATTTATCTCAATCAAGAAAATAAACAGTGGTATGAATTCTAAGCAAGCGATAATGTGAATACTAGAACAAAACTAATAATCGAAAACTTAAAGAAACATCTCGATAACCCTACTATAAGAATAAAAATGAATAAAAAACTTTTAAGAAATCTGAATGGATGAGTAGGGCTTCAATTGTCTCAGTAAACAGGAAAAATGAACTACAGAATACAGAAACTATCGAAATAAATTTACAGTATTATTGAAAAAACCCAAAACTCATTATTACACGAGAAAAATAAACACTAACAAGTCCTCATCGAAAGTCCTCTGGAAAACTGTAAAAAAATATTGTCAAGATTCCAAGAAATCGAATTAAATCAAGGAAATAAAATCGCCTGAAGGTGCTTCGGTTATTGATAAGAGATATATGGCGAATATTCTTAATGATCACTATATAGAATTAGGGAAACAACTGGCTAATGAAATAAAATTGAACATTTGAATAACCGTCCTGAATTCAGAAATGAGACCATATATCTTTTCCTTACCAACCCCGCAGAAGTAAAATCGACAATATTTAATCTGAAAAAAAAGCACCGGGAATGGGCGGTTCAACAACTGATTTTTTTCTAGAAGTTAGTGAGATGATATCTGAATATATAACACACTTAACGAACACAATATTTTAGAGGGGGATCTTTCCTGGGGATTTAAAAATTGGCATAATCAAACCTATCCATAAAAGTTGAAATAAAACAGATGAGGTGAATTACAGACCGATATCCCTCATCTCGACACCATCCAAAATCATAGGAAAAATCATGAAAGCAAGAATAACAAATGTTACTGATAAATACAATATAAGGTCAGATAAACAGTTTGGATTTAGAGATGGGCTTTCAACACAAGATGCCATAGCATATGTCACAAAAAAGATTTATAAATCCTTCGATAAAAGTGAACCTATTTTGGGTATTTTTTTTGATCTGGAAAAGGCCTCCGATACAACAAGTCATGAAAGATTAATTGCAAAACTTGAAAGAATAAGCTTCAGAGGCAATGCTCTGAAGCTAATCGAAGGCCATTTGTCAGACCGACAACAAAATGTGGAGATAGAGGGATCATTGACAAGAGGTCGAATTATCGAATATGGTGTACCACAGGGCACAGTTTTGGGTCCTATATTATTCGACCTCTATATAAATGACCTTCTGCAGTTTTGCAGATGACACAGTGGTACTTTATGAGGATAATTCTTGGGATGAAGCGACAACAAAAGCAGAAGAAGTTTTTTCTCGTATTGAACAGTAGTTCACCACAAATCTCCTGACGGTCAATGTACTGAAAACTAAGTTTATTCCATTTACTACATATAATAAAAATCTACCCAATTTTAATGCACTGGAAATACCTTCCGGAAATGAAACCGTATATATTAAAAAATCTGACCAAATAAAGTATCTTGGCATAATGATTGATGAACATTTCAGGGGATGCGCAAATAAGTTATATCGTTCAAAAGATTAGAATGCTATCACCGAATTTATTTGTTGAAAATATAAACAGGATGTTCATTAAATCAGATGTGGAATCACCTGCGACTGAAAGATAAACTTTAGTCACTATCTTCCATCGTCATCCTCTTGTTGATTTTTCAATTCACAGAAAAATCTTTCTATCAATATTCAATTGAGAATGTTTCCCTTTTTACCGAAGTTCCGATATCTCAGATATTTCTTCAACATATATTGCTTGTCAAGTTTATATTTTTCACTCGTACATTCCCAATTAGCATACGCGATAATTGGTTGAGGGGGGGGGGGTTCAAAATAATTATCTTGACAAGCTAGAAACTATACAAAAATGGATTTTGAAAATAATATACCTACAACTCATAATAGTGACCTTCTTCTCATAGAGTCGAAAAAGCTTGATATACGATAGCTTTATGCTCAAGCAATATTACTACATGAACAAAAAAATGAAGAAAATATCTCTTATAATCGGTATAGTTATAATACGAGAAAAAAAAAATGTTACCACAGAAAAGAAAAGGGTATACAAAACAATAGGTGAAAGAAATCATACCTATATAGCTCCCAGATTGTACGACTTGTTACTTCTCGAATTCAGATATATGCATTTCATCAAATACAAGCAGAATATTAAAGTCTGGCTACATAACCCACAAGAACCATGACACACCAGGAAATTGACAATTTTTTTTTATCTGCAATGGCAAATACCTTTTGATCTTCCGATCCTGTGCAATACCCTATGCTATGAAAATTCTAGATTGAGAAAAAATATATATACCTACCTCCTCATTTGATCGATATTGTTGAAGTGTCACTTACCTTAATCGTTCTACCTCGATTTCATCTTGCATCTTCATCTTTTTTTTCGTCAACGTTTCGTCCCATGCCTTATTTCATGTTTTTATGATTAATTTTTGTAATTTTCATTTATGTAAATTGTTTTAATTATAATTTCAGTATATAATGTAGATTTGTAATAATGTCACATATCTATAGCCTTCTATTTCATGGTTTTATGAATTACTTCAAAGTGTTTCTGATCAGTTTATTAATAATCAAGAGGAATATGCCAATGTGAGCTAAACATTTTCATTATTTTGTTTTATAAACTCAAAAATCCTTAACAAGTACTAAGTACTGCTTTTGCCTCGCCATAATACTGTTTGTAACACTTTACTTTATTTCATGCAATACATATTATTATTATTATTAATTAAAATTAAGGTCGGTGAAATTGACGTCATCAAGTTAAAGAAGAAGGGGCCAATAGGTAACATAGTCGATTAGAGCAAGCAGTCAACTAACCGATATCTAGATTAGAGCAATGAAATGATGTCAGTGCTAACGATATTTCAACAGAAGATCACTGAGAAAAAAATTGTTTTTCAGTTCTGTATCGAATCCATGGACATTTTCCTGTCCCTCCACGGGTGATATCGCGTCAACTCGTATAACTGGAGAGAAGTCAGAAATAAGAGAGATGCTGGATAACTTACAAACGTAAGTTATTCCCTTTCATCTGATATTATTGACTCCTGAAATTTGGTCCCTAGTGTCAACCGAGATTATGCGAATATCTCTCAGCCGATTGATTTTCCGGTGGTTGTGATTTCCATGCCTGGCCGGGGACTTAATCAGCTTATATCGGTCAATCCTTGTAGGATTGTTTTTGATTGTGAGACTATTGCAGAACACGCTTCTGTTCATTAATCGCGGCCAATCTCTCTGGTTGGTTTCACGACTTCATCAATAGATCAAATATGAGAATTTTAATGATTATGAAAAAATTACGAAGATTCAGAAAATATTCCTCCTTATTGTAAAAATAATAGGAAAAGAAAAAGTTTAAAATTTAAACGATGTTGTAAAGGCAAAAACCACGCTACTCTTGATGAAGATCGGTATGAATGAAGATGTATATCAAGCTGATTGATGTAGCAGAATAGACGGTGGGAAAACAAGATATGTAAAAATCAATTCTCTGAAGTTTTCGCGAAAATTGACCGTTTACACAAAGGATAAATGAAAAAATGTTTCTAACTTTTATCCATTTTTGCAAAGTGAGATTGCTTCTAGAAAATGTGTTTCCAATTTCTTTCGGTCTTCCTGATAATCGTGGAAGCGTGAAATAGATTTCCGTCTACTATTTCCCTCATTATTTTTGAGCCAATCAAATGTCAGAAATTTCAAACAGAGAACCAATCAGATCATTTTTATAGTGATGAAACGTGTTCTTGATGTTTTATACTGATAAAACCACTAGTAGATTCGATATTGTTTTTCGATAAAACCACTAGTAGATTCGATATTGTTTTTCGATAACACCACGCTACCCTGTCACAAGTCATTATATGTCAACGCATTCAATTCATTATTATATATTATTCAATTCCTGTAAGGAAATAGAAAATGGAAAATTGATTAAATGAGGGATTTTGAGCTCACTACATACCATGATTTGGATATTGGAATTCAAATATATACCTTTTTCAGCCTGTTGAATGATCGAAGTAAATCAGTGAATCATATAATTCTTGTTGAAAAGGGGAAACATTCTGATTTTATGAACATCCTGTTTATATTTTCAACAAATCCATATAATTCTTATATTCTCACAAAATTAGGTAATGTTGTGGAATAGTGGTTATGTTGGTTAGAGCCCGGCCTACGGCGCGGAATGCCATTTTGTTTTTTTTGTTGTTTTTTTCAATTTTCTGGATCGAAAAAATTCCGAAACTAATTAGTTATCTGAAAACGGTTTTATGGTTGATTTTCCGTTAAATAAATAATTATCATTTCACTACATAGTTTTATAAAAATTCAATTTTCGTTTTCTTTTAAAACAAACTCTCAACTCTCGTATAAGCTTTGCAAGAGACGAGTACCTAAGCCGAAATTTCAGAATCACTTCCCCTAGCATATATCTCATATCCCACCACAGACCCTTTCCCCTTCGTCCCTACAGCAAGGAGGCAAGCTGGATGGGTACACCCAATACCATGAAGATATTGGAAGAATCAAATTAATTGTACATAGAATAAGTTGTATATAGTAGGTTAAGTGAATTGTATATGTTAAAATCTGACAATGAATCTTTGAATTGGTTATGTAACCAGACTGACGATAAGCGAAGCAAAGCAACGTCCATTGCAGTTCGTACTTGGATGGGTGACCGCTTGGGAAAACCGCAGCCGTCGTTTACTTTTTACATTTTCATCATAGATCAGAGATCAAATTTTGATCTATTTAATATTTCGATAATCAATGAGGACCACTTTTGAAAATACCTTTTTTCAGACTGTCACGCGAAAGGCTCGGATTCGATTCCTAGCAGTGGATATTTGTTTTTATCAAAATCAGTTCCAGCTACAATAATATTTTATTTCATGGTGAAAAAATTATATATATTTCAAGTTTTTGAGTGAGTTCAAGAGCAGTGAATAATCAGAATGAATGGAAGAATCTGTAAAACGATACCTTCTATTTTGGATCGAGAAGAATTTCTGTAACTTTCCACGTTGAAAATTCTAATATAACATGAATTCTGGTAGTTTTATTCAATTTCAAATGTGATTCGGGGAATATTCTCATTGAATATCAGTCGGGCTAGAGGATTTTATCGCAAAAAAATACCATTTCCGCATGTGTCAGTTACAACATTTTTCCTACGACTATGATATATTATATCTAAAAGAAAGAAAGGGTACCTAATATACTTTTTATTTATTTTCAATTCGAACTAATTATGAATAAAATTAAAATTAAATGTACAATTGGAAGCATTATGCAAATTCAACGCCGATCGGCTCTCCTTAGATGTGTCATGAAAGAATGTTTGTTGAATTTTCGCTGAATTATCGATAGGTGAGGATGCTGCTTCGCGAGAAACTGATGTCGATGGGGATCTGGAGTTTGGTATTGGAGCGTCTGAAAGTGTCTTTAGAATATGACGAGCAATTTTCTTCTAATTTTCGAGCGAATTTCCTATGTGTGATTCTGCCACAGACGTAGATTTCCATCCACCGTACTTTCAAAATGTTGGTGATGTTGGCCAACATTGTGGCTGACGACCGCCGGAAACAATGACCGGCGTAATTCTCAGGATTTGGCCCAAGTACATAAAAAGTTTGATGGCATTTTGCCAAAAGTATTGATTCTCACACATTGTTCAGTACATTTTCCTGATATGAAGAAGAGAAAAAACCGCTGATGATGAGTGTCAGCAGGACGCATATTGCCATACTTTTTGTATAATTCTAGGTAGCTTGTTCTTACATTTTCGGGGTCGCAAACCACAAATTTTCTCATAATGTTGGTTTTTGTGTTCGGGATGGTAATAACAAGAACATTTTTCTTGTCTTCAATATCATCTATCATCTAATGGTAGCCACCTTCATCAACAGGTAGTCGTTGTCCGGAGCATCAGTTAATAATCTATAAATTTCCTGTTTTTCGAAAGGCTTCGATTTCTTGTGTTTGAAATCTTCGTTCAGTCTTCTTAGATATGCCGTTGATTTGAGATAGTTGCTTATATCTATGTCTTCCTTCAATTTATAATCAATAAGTTTAATAATTGAGTATTTCGACCACAAGGTTGACGGGCAAATATTTTTTGATAAATGGTGAAAATATACTATGAATACCTCTTCTTCCACTGATAGTTTATTTTTCTCCTTACACCACAACTCGTTACGCCAGTGAGACTTTTCTGGAAGCTACTTATAGAATCGGCAGCCTTCTTGATGGAATATTACTTGATGAATCTTCTGAATTGTTGATTTTTTATATAAAATTGAAAATTAAATTTGAATATAACTTCAGGGTACCGCAATTCTGCTTTATTGGAGTTAACAATCGCTACCTATTTACCCGATTCTATTGTAATCAGAGAATTTACTCTTAGAATGAACGTACCATGTATATTAGATGTATGAACTCGTCATTCGCTCATGTCAGCCAATTTAATAGTAATTTACGTAACAAGTTCCGAAAGTGATATTTTACGGGATGAGTAGGAACTTTCCAGGACGAGTCCCGTACAATCACTTTTGGATCGTGTTACGTACAATATTTTTTCTGTAGCCATTTTGTATGTTAAAAAGGATATCGATGGATAATAACGTATGAACTTTATATAGACAATTACATATAACAATCACTCTTATGATTACATTAATTATGAATATTAATTACACAATTATGACAATTACTCAGATTTATATTATTAGGGAACCATCACTTTCAGCGAGTAAAGTGCCTGAGCTCTTGCGTAAACAGTGCCCGGTGTTTTCTTTGGAATTCGGTAATTTAAGAAATTTAGCAATTGTGCAGGCGATTTTTTCATAAGTGTGAATACCAATAGGTTGTATAATACATTTTCCGTTTTTATAATAAACAAATAATCTACGATGTGGTGTGTTTGCTTGACGTAATTACAAATATTTTCTGTATAAAGAAGTATTATTTTCTCCAATGACGTCAAAGGTTCTATCCATACTCGTTTTAGGATTAGGAATTTCAATCACTAACATGGTTGTCTTAACTTCTTTATCATCCAAATTCATTTTAAAATGCCCTTCACGATGACAAGCGCCTGCCAATACAATTATTAATACTACCTAAAATAAACATAATCTTAAGGGAGGAGAAGAATTAGATTTAATGATATTACCTTTGTCATTAGGTAGATATTATCTCCAGCTTCTGATAAGAAGTGATCTATTTCTTCTTTATTCAATACTTTTGATTTTTTTTTTGGCTTATACCCTATGAATTTTCTTTCGAGGAAAGCAATAACTTTGGGATAACGGCTTATATCTATATAATTTTTAATTATTATTGTGGACTCAAAGCATCGGGTAATTACTCCAGAGGCTTGATGGCTTTAAGATTATAGTTTTTCCATTAAATATGCAAGAATCACTTGTTCATTTCTAGTATGAACATTTTTATCATTGCTCCATTTTTGAAATAAATTGTAGACCAATTCATACCTCTCTCTTGACTTTAACGGCAATAATTCATATGTAGTAGCTTTACGGGATTCACTAATCTCATGTGGAATCATTTCAGCCTTATTTTCACTACTGATTTCCATTTTTTTTATTTGAAAAGCGACAAAACACACACCAATGTTACATGACAAGCGCTGTCATAATAAAGTACACAGTTCATGTTATTGTCAAAGCCGCCTACATAGATACCCAAAATCGTCCCGAAAGTAACAAGAATCGTCCCGAAAGCGAAGAAATCGATTAGAAAGTGAAAAAAATCGTCCCAAAAATAGCTATTTTCGGTACCATTTGTGTAAAGTGGTACTTTCGGAAGTTATACGCAAAAGATAAAGAGTCCACTAAATTTACACAATTAATTTGGACCAATATGATTCGAACAGTGTCATTCAAATATCTCCGTATGAGCAATACTAGTCAACTACGATGGTTTCACCGGAAAAATTAATTGTCTAAGAACTTGATTACCACCGTCTTGTGATCAGTCGAAGAGTCTCACACACTAGTGCGGAAAAGTACTTTACCACAGATCATTGAAAGAAGTGCACTTTTCCATATACTCGTAGGAAAAATATTGAACTGGTACTTGCCAAAATAAATTGTAACCTTAACAGGGCGTTTTCAAATTCATGTTTACAGGTCACCTAATTCTAATGATAACTCCTCCAATAGTGCAAAAAATAGTATTATACAGTGCGACTAAAGTGATTTGATCCATTGAGTGGTTGTTCCCTCGGGCAGAGCCTTCGGGAACAATCCCCATTCGCGGAATTGAACGGGTCATTGGTATATGATATAATGTTGTTACTTCCTGTGAGACTTTTTTAGGTCAACCTCAAGCTGGCACAGTATCTTCGGTTTTTGGAACAGTTCTACCCAGACAGCATGGAATATTCCTAGAATATTCTCTAAATATCCGAAAAGAGAAAAGTATATTCCGACCAAATTGTAATTGGTCGTAAGATATCGAGGTGCACTTTCACGACCAATCAAAACCATTCCGCGCGCGTTAGCGTCTGTCGTTCATCCGGTAGTCGTAGCTTAACCCGATGGCAGAGCTGTGAAGTTGAATGCATTTTAAATTGACATTTGACATCTTTTGGTTTTTTTACTGGTATGGGTTACTTTTGCATATTTGTATGTGAAACTACTGTGTTTGGAATTGTTCAACAAATATTTTTAATAATCACCACTTTTATGTTACCATTCATTCCATGAAAATTTGTATATCACTGATCATTTCATTTTCGAGGCGTTTTCTACAAAATGCCTAAAAGAAAAAGAAGCAGTGCTTGGTATAAGGAAGTACACCAGGAAACTGAAAATATTCTTAATGCAATTTTTACACAAGCATGCAGAAAGACAGTTAAATAATCAAGTTGAAACTCTTAGTGATAGAATGGATTCAAGTTTTTCCGATTCAGATAGCAGTAGTTCAATCTTGCAATTCTTGTTTTTCAGAGATATCCCCGTAGTGACAGAAGAAACGGATTAATAAAATATGTGTTATTATTATTATAACTAAATAGAAATAGACCTGTTCAAATTCATGTTGTTTCATTTCATTGTAGGGAAGGGGTGCGCAGTCTGCGGAAATATTCAAATGGTTTTTTTTCTGAGTGGAACTTGCAATTCCAATCCACAAATACTCTGAGGAAAACAATTACGTATTGCACTACTACATGATTTTTGAAATGGAGTTCTGTTTCTTGGCGAATGTAAGCGAATACATTGCTTGAATTGTCAGGCATAATTGTAGAAGTTCATATTATTGATGTAAAAGTGCCATTCAAGATTTTATTTTTGAGGATACTCATGTGGGGAAACAGTTGTATTTTTCTTTATTTTCTCAATTTCGGAAATTTCAGAGAATGGTTATTTTATTCTGAAAACCCTTCAGGATATTTAGGAAATATCACTGTCATATTCCTGAATTACTTTGAATATTCTCGGAATATTCATAGAATATGTTCATGGAATATTCTAGGATTATCCTTTCTGGAATATTCATGGAATATTGTAGGCATATTCTGGATATACGAGGAATATTCCCAGAGGATATTCCAGGAGTACTCTTTCTGGAATATTCATGGAATATTCTGGATATTCCGGAAATATTCCCCAAAATTTTTTTATGAATATTCTAGAAAAGAAATGTATATTCCTGGTACATTTAGGAATATTCCAATATCCCAAAAATAATATTCTATGAATATTCATGGAATATCCAGTGCTGTCTGGGTAGGGCCTATTTCACCATTTATAAAAATTATCTTAAAATTTATAGCAAACTAGTATCAAATGCTAATGACACTGTTGCCATATTTAGTGGATATGATTGGGAAGTTACTGAGGAAAGCGTTCAAGAAGGTATGAATGTCATAAAGATGTGGTTGGATGGGTATCAGCTGTCTTTAAATGCAGATAAAACCAATTATATAGCATTTACCATCACAGATATGAACACACATAATTTTCACAGCATTAATATTGAGTGCACAGGAGACATAAAAGAAGTTGAAAATACTAAATATTTAGGAATTATCATAGATGGAAATATAAAATGGAATCAACATGTCGCATTTTTAACAAAACCAGTTAGAAAACTAATATACAAATTTTATCAGTTGAGGGATATCTGAGTAAAAATATATTGATTTTGGTATACAAATCCTTAGTGGAATCACTTTTAAGATATGTAATACTGGTTTGGGGAGCAGTATATGACAATTCATTAAAAACCTTGTCTAAAATTCAAAATTATGTATTGAAAATAATTTACAAAAATGGCAGACGATACTCAACCAGACTACTTCATGGAAGGGATATATGCAACTTGAGATAGCTGTACTTTTATACATTGGTAATATTTATGCATAAAAAAGGACATTTAAAAAAGCATATCTAGCATAATATTGTGACTCGTAGTATAACAAACAAATTGCTGAAAGTACCTTACTCTAATAAAAATGTACATGAAAGATTGGCTTACTATCTAGCCTCAAAGACTTACAATTTATTACCTTTAAGTATTAGGAATATTAGTAACTACAAAAAGTTTTAATTGCAATATAAGACGTTTATAAATGACAACTATTTTTAATTTGTAAAACTAATTGATGAATTCACTTTATTTTATATTTACAATTGTAAAATTATTTAATATAGTACAGGAAATATATTAATCAAACTTGTTGAATTAAAAAAAAACTTTGTTAATTACGTTCTGCACAAAATAAGTGTTAAATCACTTAGGTGCATATGTAAAGGAAACAATATAGTATAGGTATATCACCAGCGACGAGAATTCTCAACATTATGTAATATTTTTCTAAACCGATTCTTACAATATTAAGTTTATATCATATTAGGTATATTAAGCAACATATGTGAATTTGATGTTGAAATCATTAAGAAGTGTCGCTGATTCACAATGAATATGATATGATGTATGATTTTTTATTTTATTTTTCATAAATAGCGTAGAAATAAATAAATTTATTGGCAGAATCTGAACTGTTATTGGGACAGTGACTCATGGAATCGGTTGAAAAAATCCCTATTTTACAAACAGCTTGATAAAAGATATTATAGTCGACGGCTCTGTTCTTTTGCATCGAGAATAAACAAATGCAACCTCAATCGTCTGCTAATTTGAATCGTATATCATGTCACAAGCTTCGGAAAATGTCGGAATCGAGCTGCAGGAGCTAAAAATGCAAATTCACCACCAACCGGGTTCCACGAAATCACCTTGTTCCGCTGATTCCTGATAAATGCTTGAATAAGATTGATAATTTGCATTGGAACAGACGTTATCTTAATTGCAAACTTGGATACCACTTTACATAATTATAATCTCAAGTAGAATGGGATAGCATATGGATTACCAAATATGTTGCATATATTGGTGTGAAGGAGGTGATATACAGGGTCATCTGAATTGCATGTAACAAGTGATATCCTACGAATAATGCCGTCTTCTCTCAATTAGTTGACTATGTGAAATAATTTATTTTTATTATTCATTTATTTTATTGATTTTCATCAACAAGTATGCAGGTACAATGAGTTCTTAGTTTATTGAATATTATTTCATTAAATTTTGTTGAAATAATTCCAGGTTTTTTAGGAGTTTGTGTAATTTCTCCACAACCAAAAATGACATATAATACATGCGACTGCAATAAACAATAATATAGTATATTCATCTGGTTTTGTGAAACGTATTGTTCCATGATTTTGAATCTTGTCATAAGGAATCAGATTTTTTCAATATGTTTACATGCGAGTCCCATTTTAGTTGGAAATCTATAAATATTCCCAAAGTACACTCCACTCCTTCGGTGTTATTCAATGTCAAACTGGTATAATCAATCCATTTCTTGATTATAGATGAGTCTCTTTCACTACGATTTTCTAGGTCTTCTTTCCAGGTCTGCGCTGTAGAGAGTAACGGTGTCGTGAGTCAAACAGAATAAATTTCGATTTCTGTCTAGGGTTAGTGAGTCTTTATATACATTACAAATGAAATTGGACCCAGAACAGTTCTTTGCGGTACGCCATAACTCATTTTTGTGATATTACTCAATTGGTCATCAATGAGAATTTGCTGATATTTATATATATATATATATATATATATATATATAGAAAGAGGAGAGGTAGTCTTTGCTGACTAGTTAAGGAAAAGTCTGAGAAATTCTTTGGGACAGCTGCAAACGCAAATTCACTCTTATTTCCAATATTTCGACAATGAATATTGTCATCATCAGGAAGCTACAAAGGTGAAAAAACTATAGTATGTTGATAAATATACAAATAACCTCACTTACAATGTTAGTGAGAATGGTCGTTTTTCGGTGAAATACAAAAAGATGTAAAAGACCTCATTAAAACATGTAAAAACATGGAGCAACAATTAGATTCATATGGAATAATATTTGCAACAAAAACATTACTGGTAAATTTACTAAAAGCCGAGAACAATTGTGGTAAACATTCTTTGGTTTTGACTGTGAAAAGTGTGGGAAAATCAAGACATAGAGGTTGGAATTTAACATAACCTAAAATGTACAAATTGACGTTGACATTTTAGGTTATGTTAAATTTTCACAGTCAAAACCAAAAAATGTTCACCACAATTGTTCTCGGCTTCTAGTAAATTCACCAGTAATGTTTTTGTTACAAATATTATTCCATATAAATCTAATTGTTGCTGCATGTTTTCACATGTTTTAATGCTGTCTTTTACATCTTTTTGTATTTCACCGTAAAACGACCATTCTCACTAACATTGTAAGTAAGGTTATTTGTATATTTATCAACATACTATATATATATATTGTTATGTTGTATATGATTGTGAGTAATTTTTTTTTATTTAAATTTTCGTTACATACTGATCATAACAAAAAAAAACACTCCGGCTATGATGCCTTTTTTCCTGTACACTTTACCTCTCCTTTTTTTTATTTTACCTTTTTCCAGATGATTCCCTCAATCTCAGGAGGATTGCAGCTGCACCATCTAGTTGTTTTCTTGATGTCAATATACTGTTTATGTTAGAAAGATTGATTGTAAAATGATCAATTGATAAATGATGAGTCCAAAAATAGTAGGATAGTTGTTTTTTATCGAAATATGACTTAAAACAACCTATGGCTGCGATATCTATCTTATTCTAGTAATATTTTTCAACCTATCAAAATTGAAAACTTTATATTTGATTGCTCATGCGGAATAATAGAAATATTCCAAAATAAATATTTATAGGTTATTCTCAGCCTTTTTGATAAACAGAAGAAGAATATTTCCACTCAAAATAATGTGTTTTTTCTAATCAAATCAAGAATGTTACAGTTCGATGAATATTCCCACTTGATTGAGTTCATGGAGATAAAATACCTGTTATGAGTATTTCTTGCACTCACACGAAACCAGGAAAGTCCTGTGGTTAGTTTGAAGTGGATGTCTTGCAAAATTCGGCCTCCTTACTGCTAGTGAAGTGAAAAGTTGGGACTCTAACCTCCAATTCTGGGTAAGTGGTTTCTTAGTAGATTTTGGTCCTGATTTGTTACAAAGTTGATTGATGCATGAATGTATCTCAAATGCCTCAGTAATAAGCATTTTTCATTCAAAATTGATCATAGAAATTTATAGTTCTTTCTTTATTTCATTTTATTCTTGGTGACCACCACTTTTTGTTATATTTTATCAATTTTCACAATCAGCACCTTTTTTTAAAACAAATTTCTCATCTTCTCACCTATTCTACTTATATTATTTACAAATTTGATTTCTACCCATATTTACAAATATTTCTTCAAAGTTGTCATTTTCCATTTTTCTAGGCTCAAATTTTATTATTATGGTCATTTAGAAGAAAAATAATATGACATTTGCCTGTCATGTTTCCTTTTGGTTCTAAATTTGTATACAGGGCGTTTCTTGCATATGAATCAAATCAAATCAACTTTCATTTCAACAACAGTTATTACAGATACAGTTTCATTGGCTGATAAGAGCCATTTCAATGTAATATAATTATTCATCATGTTAGCTCTACAAAAATAAAAATATCATAAAAAGGAGAATAAAAAAAAGATATTGAAAGTAAAATAAAATAATCTTTATACAACATTAATCTTGCTTTTTCCAGAGTGTAGTAAAATACACCTGGGCGTATGTCGCCTGTTTTGTGCTTTTTTTGCCCCACTTGAAGAAGTATTCAACTTCTGTAATAAAATTTTATATGCATATAACAGCAGTGGTAGAGAATGAAGATGAGAATGAAAAATGTAAATGAAAACAAAGAATAATACAAATTTATAAAACAAAAATTATAAGAAAATATAAAAATAATAATGATGGTACTAAAAATGATAATCATAATGATAATGATAATGCAGAGGAAGGGATAGCGATCGGCGATGCAGGATTTTGGGGTGAGTCTTCGAATCTTTTGTATTTTAAAATATTTTGAATGTTATCGGGTTTTCTAGTATGTGTTGCATGAGGGTCGGTTTGTTGGAAGAAGGTTGTACAGTTTAGGTCCGAAGAAGAAAACAAATCTTTGTGTATGACTTTTTTTGAAGAGCGGAATTTTGATATGCAAGTTTTCGACTGATCTTGGGGTTTTGTGAGCGATAAAACTAAATTTCTGGATATTCGAAAACATCCATATCAAACATTGGTAGCTGTATAAAGATCTAATGTTAAATATTTTGGTTCCCTGTATAGTTGCTCCGTTGGGAAACGTCTAGCTCTTTTAAATGTAATTTTCATTAATGAATTTTGAGTTGTTTGTAGGCAATTGATAGCATTATTGAATGCTCCTCCCCACACAACAATACAATATCTAAGTATAGATTCTTCCAAGGAATTATATAAAATTAACATATTTTTTCGAGAGAGTATATCCCTAAGGGTGTAGAATTTGAACATGAGAAGTCTCACCCTTTTTATAACTTGGGAAATGTGTTCTTCCCACCTCAGATGTTGGTCAATAACTACGCCCAGATATTTTATGGATGTCGTTTTTTTCTATTTTTGGGCAGTTGCATGTCATATTCTAAGTGCAGGTGGGCATGTGTATTCTGAGTTTGTTGATAGGGGGTTGGTCATCAGAGTTTAATGAAAAGCACATAAATTTTGTCTTTTTTATATTAAGACTCAGTAGGTTATTGTTGAACCAGGTTTTCAATTTCTGTAGGTCTTCCTCAGCTCGATTGAAGATATTATGCCAACTATCATCTCTGAATATTAGAGCTGTGTCATCAGCGTAACAAATGACATGGATATTGAAATTTTGAATTTGGGATATAGCGTTAATGTATACAAGGAACAGAATTGGGCCCAAAACTGTTCCCTGTGGTACACCAATAGATATATTTAATGGCCCACTGAGCTGGTCCCCGATTTTTACTTTTTGTCCAATGCATGGCCTCGAGTTCCGTAATATAATGTTTAGTTGAATTCTGACTATTTATTTCTGAATTTGGATTTGTATATTTCTATAGGTTGTTCCTATTGATTGAACTGATGATGATAATAGAAAAACTCTACTGCCACCCTCTCGAATTATGTGCGTCGACTAGAATATGGCCAAAGGTTTTCAAGATGCAAACCGTAAAGAAAAAAATTATAAAAACAATCATAGCAGGTATTTATGAAGTGTTCAAATATCATTGTGCGCTACTTTTACTTTTTTATTTGACATATATACCATATCATAACAATATATATCTGTTTGGTTTTTCTTGGGATTTAGATTCCTACTGGGACATCTTTCAATCACTTATTTTTCTTCTCTACATAATTTGCAAAACGTTCCACTCCTGGTCTGGAGCTTTATCAATTGTTTCATCACATTCCCTAAACATTCATAACTAAAAACGAAAGTTTTGGTTAGTTTTTGTTTTGTTTACTATTTACATCAACTTTGCAAGTACGTATCATAACCTACAGGTGGCAATCCGAGTATAGAGGACTGCTTCGTATCACACTTTATTTCAAAAATATTTTGTTTGTATGGGTGTCTTGTGTTTTTTTTTCATGTACATGATGTCTGGACTTTAGGTTGATGTTTTTAATTCCGTTGGTCTGCGTAATTTGTTCGACTTGAGACCAAAGGAATTAAAAACAACAACCTAAAGTCCATGTGACAATCATGTAGGTACATGAAAAAAAGAACAAGACACCCATACAAACAAAATATTTTAAAAATTGAGTGTGATACAAAGCAATTCTCCATACTCGGATCGCCACCTATAGGTTATGGTACGTCCTTGCAAAGTTGATATAAACAATAAACAAAACATAAGCTAACCAAAACTTCCGTTTTCAGTAATGAATGTTAATGGAATGTAATGAAAGAATTGATAAAGCTCCAGACCAGGAACGAAACGTTTTGCAAATTACATGTATATGTAGAGAGGAAGAATAAGTGATTGAAACCTGTCCCAGTTGGAATCTAAATCCCAAGAAAAACCAAACAAATAAATTATTATTACGATCCAAAAACCACTTCCAATATATAAATAATTATATATATATATATATTTATATATATATATATATATATATATATATATATATATATATATATATATATATATATATATATACAGTGTCCGCCAAAAACTTGGAACTATATGGGATTTTTTTTATTGGTTTCTCACAAAATTTCATTTTACATAAAAGTTGGTGTATTCAATTTGACTGAATACGCGCATAGCCGTTATTATCAGTGGCGTGCGGTTAACCGAGAATTGGTCGATATTCAAAATTCAGCGTTTTCTCCGATTTCAGAACTTTCAATAACCTCCAAGAGTTTTTTATGCGACACCGTATCGACTGCTTTCGCAAGATTTACGAATATACATAGTAAAGGCTTGCTCTGATCTATTTTTCATATATCACCTGTAATGGCGTCCTGAGTGAATATTCTTATTTTAAACAAATCAAAATTATTTATATGATAAGATGTCGGAATATGTTCTACTATTTCTTTTGGTAATGTTGCCGGAACCTAGTACCTTTTTATCTTTCAGTTCTGAGATGATTACTCTGATTACGAGTTTGCTAGTTGAAGTTAAGTACATGAACTCTTTTCGCAGTTTGAATTCGAATCTACTTTTTCCATTTTCCAATTTCCATCCAAATATTTGATGATATTCTTCCATTACCAAAATGAAATATTTCACGTTTAGAATTTTTTAAACTGGTTAATCTCCCATTAGAACTAACTTCACCAAAACAATTGAAAAACATCAATATTTGAATAACGTCGTGATCAGCTTTTATGCAGATTTAATATATTCACTATTTTGATATTGTTCATTCAAATACTCTGTGGTCATTGTGGGACTGAATTCTGATAATTGTTTCAAAAACTGAAAAATGGCTACCGGCTCAAAAGTCATTATTATTCATGTTATAGAATTTCAGAAGTGAATTTGCAATGCCGGTTAGGCCGATTACCTGATGAAACCGGATTATATATTGAATATAAATTCAACAACGAATACATTGTTATTATTGTTCTGTTATTTTTCACAATTGAATTGATATTTAAATCATTTCGTTTCGAATTGTAATCGGTTGATGCAAAGTCTTTGGTTCAAATCATATATCCCACAAACTCCTACTCAACAAATTGAAGCTACCGATTGCGATTGAAAACAATATGCATGTGCTCAACTACAAACCTCCAATATTGATTCAGTGTTGCCAGATGACATCAAGAAGGCACAACTCAGGATATTGTTGAGGTTTTGTGGATAATTCATTCGTTTATCTTTACTAGCTATATTGGAGCAAAACATGCCCCGTGGGTTTTGTTGACCAATTCATTGTGATAATCGTAGTGAAGTGTTTTTCAACCGACGAAACCAAAAAAGAGGAGGTTCTCTAGTCGACTCGTATATTTTTTTTTATGTATGATCACGTATAACTTTTTACGATTTCTTCAGGGGATAGGGTGCACTCCGAAGTTGGTCCCATTCGAATTTAAAAGATGAAATTCACCCCTAAGGGTAGCAAAATGAAGGATATTGATCACTCACCCTCTGAATTCTGGTCCGTTAACCGATTCTATCAGGCATAACTTTGTAATGGGGTCCTCCAATTTGGATGATTCTTTTTTTATTAGATAGAGTATACCTCATGGTTGATCATATTTGGATTTCGGATGGAATTATCCACCCTTACGGGTAGAACAAGAGGGACTAATTGATTTCTCACTTGTGAACATTGGCACACATATGTAGTTGACAATGACAGATTGTTTATGTCATTATTTTTGTTCTCCTACATCTGTCACAATGATTATATTCTATGAGAGGATGGAATGATATACAAAATAATGGAATAAACTAACCAGACCAACAAAAATTATTTATATTACAACAAATAGTAAAAGTAGATAATCATAGTATTTAACTGGTAATAGTTGAAGTGGGTAAGTAAGTATTTTGGAAGTAATAAAAAAACAAGTAGGTAATAATTAGTAGATTTCATTAACAAAAAATTGAAAAATGAAAACATTTCAACAACAAATTTAACCGACGAAATACGGAACTGAGAAGTAAAAAATAAAATAAACCTTCTTCGTCTCAATAACTAAGCTCCTGAACTAACGTAAGTAACTAATTTTGAATCGAACGCCAAACGAGCAATCAACGAAGATCATTAAATTACTTCAAAAAAATTATCAGAATGTCACCGCGCAACTCGATGCCATCATTTTATGCCTTATCTAATTCATTTGCTTGTTCGTTTGGCGCCGACTCAAAATTAGTTACTCACGTTAGTTTAGGAGCTTAGTTATTGAGACTAAGAAGGTTCATTTGATTTTTTACTTTTCAGTTCCGTATTTCGTTGGTTTAATTTTTTGTTAAAAAGTTTTTATAGTTTACTGTAATTCATATTTGTAGAGGCATTTCTGTAGAACTCAAGGGAAAGTTGTCTAGAAAGATAGATAGATAGATTTATTCATCCTCTGAGCTACATTAAATAGATGGGACAGGTCATATTTCTAAGGAACATATATAATGCATGAAATACATAATTAGGTTATTGTGAAATGAAAAACAAATCATAATAATAAATGACATGAAAACACATTAACAGGTCAGGTCAGTTGAACTTATACATATGAATATCAGTACCGCATGAAATGTGATACATGTGAAACAAACGTATACATGAAGATATAGATCAAAATAAAATAAATTAATGAATAACATATTGAAATATATTGAAATAAATTCGTCACAATGAAAGTGATCCGGCATTACCAACCCTGAGTGTAAGTGTGAATTCATCTACTCTGTTAAAACTGTTTTTTGAAATCTAGAGATGACAGTGTCTCTATATCGCTGGGCAACATGTTATAAAGACGGATACCAACAAACATAGGAGACTTTTCATATAGTAAACATATTGTTATTCCTGGTATGGTAATTATCGATTTCTGATTTCGACTCTAGATGCCTTCTATTTTCATGGATATACGTTAATGTTTTCAAAATGAACAAACTTGCAACAGTTAGTATTTTATTTTGATGGAAAATTTCTTTATATGACGTTTTGTAATCTAGAGTGAACATCAGTCTCTGCTATATGAAAATGCTGTCTATTATACATTCCGTTTTTTCATGGTTGATTTTTATTTGGCTGGTTATGCCCAACTTTCTATCTCTTCGGAAGTGTAGCTTATAACTTATATAGAATAAACTAGTAGGAGCCCCAAGAGATCCTTTATCCTTGATAACGATGTTTGCTATTCAGAATATAAGGAAATACGTTAATATAATCATCCGTAATGAGAAATCAGTGCTATATCATCTCAGTGATTTTGATTTAAACCCGAACGACACTCTATTAAAACAAATGTAGTCGGTTCAGATTACATCTGGAGAGAATACTTACGTTTTCTGGATGATTTTCATTTGACTGTCTTCCCACCAATGTTCCATTTTCTTGGTAGTGATATGTACTTTATTAGTTATATAGCTGAAAAACAGTAGGGGCCCCAGGAGATATCCTCAAGGAACCCCCGATAACGTTGTTTTCTGTTCAGATAAATGATGAAATAGTTTATCAATACAAACATTCGCAATAACATCGAATACAAATTTGAGAGAATACAACAGGATTTTTTTTTAACATACTGGTCCTGAAAATAACTTCAGAATTGTCAGTGTATTAGGTATTTTCATGTTACAGTCAAAACTAATCCTACCAACTTGAGTGCTTCTTTGGGAGTCTTTCTGAATTATTTTTTCCAGTGGATACCATCAGTGAATTTTTTTTCGAACCAAATAATCAATTTGGCACGCTTGTTGACATTTCTTGAGTAATCTCTCAACCCATTCCCAAATTCGATAGAGTTTTTACTGAAGTACTGTTATTTCAAATAGCAAAGTCCCAAAAAATAGATGAAATACCTGTTATTACTTTTTCATCGGAAGTGCTTCCTGCACGTTAATGCACTGTGGCTAAAATTATTTCATTTTCCCTTTTGAGTAATACAGCGAATGCTTTATTATTTAATTTGGAAGGCCCGAGTAAACTCAATTCCAGAAGCTGTTAAGCAAATGGATTTTCATTCGAAAGGGCTTCTTTCTTCGATTTTACAGAAACTGCCTGTAAAATGGGAATAATTGTGTTGGATTTGACAATTAGTGCAATGGGTACAGGTTTTCGCAAGAAAATGGTTGTAGGCAGAAAAAATATGGATGATATCTGATGGAAGGTGAAAGCATGTCGTTTTTCTAAAGTTAACAAACTTCATACACTTCCATGAATGACGGATGCAATCATAAATAAATAATGGTTTAAAAAAACTAAAAAACACGCTTTTATAGAAAATCAGACTTAAATAATAGAAAATAAGAAAAACATATATTTTATTTTAAAAAAAGCGTGGGGTGCATGGTATCATCTCGGCAACAATTACCTGTGATCTGAGACATTTCTCACTTTACTGCCCTAGGTAATGTACTATATAATTATTGATACCATGCACCCCACGCTTTTAAAAAAATAAAATACATGTTTTTCTTATTTTCTATCCTTTTAGTCTGGTTTTCTATTAAAGCGTGTTTTTTAGTTTTTTTATTTCCCATTTTTTAGTGTGTTTTTTTTATAAAAGCGTGTTTTTTTAGGTTTTTTTAAAACTATTATTTCTTTATTTTTTTTTGCAAATTGAAAAATGGAATAATCCTATCAAATTAGGTAATCATAATCTCCGACCCGAAAAACCTCCACATACCAATTTTGAATAGAATCGGACCATAATCACAAAACTCGGCCGCCATTTTAAAGCCACCATCTTGAATTTTCCAGTTTTACGAAAGAATCATAATATTCGACCCCAAAACCCCCACATACCAATTTTGAATAGAATCGGACCATAATCACAAAACTCGGCCGCCATTTTAAAGCCACCATCTTGAATTTTCCAGTTTTTACGAAAGAATCATAATATTCGACCCCAAAAACCCCCACATACCAATTTTGAATAGAATCAGACCATAATCACAAAACTCGGCCGCCATATTGAAGCCGCCATCTTGAATTTGCCAATTTTCACAGAAGAATCATAATATTCGACCCCAAAAACCCCCACATACCAATTTTGAATAGAATCAGACCATAATCACAAAACTCGTCCACCATTTTGGAGCCGCCATTTCGGATTTTCCAATTTTGACAAAAATCATAATTTCCGACCACGAAAACCCTCAGATACCAATTTTGAAGCGAATCGTACCATAATCACAAAACTCGTCCGCCATATTGAAGCCGCCATCTTGAATTTTCCAATTTTGACAAAAGAATCATAATATCCGACCCCGAAAACCCCCCATACCAATTTTGAATAGAATCAGACCATAATCACAAAACTCGGCCGCCATATTGAAGCCGCCATCTTGAATTTCCAATTTTCACAAAGAATCATAATATTCGACCCCGAAAACCCTCACATACCAATTTTGAATAGAATCAGACCATAATCACAAAACTCGTCTATCATTTTGGAGCCGCCATTTCAATTTTCAATTTTGACAAAATCATATTCCGACCACGAAACCCTCAGATACCAATTTTGAACGATGTACCATAATCACAAAACTCGTACACCATATTGGAGCCGCCATTTTGTTTTTTCTTCACAAATTTGTTTTAATGCACTGTCACCGGAATTAGGTACACCTGCCAAATTTCAGATCATTCGGACGTCTGGAAGTGGGTCAAAATCGCGCCCAAAGGAGTCGGTTACAAACAAACAAACAAACATACAAGTGAAGCTAATATAAAGCGTGTAAAAAATTAGAAAATTTTTGTCAAATTCAACCATGTTTTGGAAACCACTGCTTGCACAATCTCATCTGCTGTTCTGAGCCGTGAAAAAACACTGCAATTAACAGATGCAATGAACAATTGAATACGTGGGATTTTGCACTGATTGTTTGAGAAAAAAAGAGAGAAATACTGACTTCAACACAACGAAAAGGAATGTTTTTCAAATGACAACATCTTCTAGTCACACATTCCTCAGATTCTTATTTCCACGATGAATCCATTGATGGTTTCAAATCGAAAATCGGATGGATAACAATCCTAATACCCTCTTTATCTGTCGAAAAAGTTTGGGGTATACGCTCATCAAGTAGAAGTGAATCCTACTAGGAAAATAAGCTATACGAGAAATACAAATAAGTCATGAGTCATCGAAGAATATTTTGAATAATAATAATAATAATAATAATAATTTATTGAATCCTTTAAGATCAAATACATGATATAGGATACGTCAAGAACACAAAAAGGTAGACAAATAATCAAAATACCAAAATACAAAATATAAATGTCACATATACACAGATAGAACTAACATTTTATCTGGAATTTAAAACAAATCAAATGTAAAATATAAATGTCATATATACACAGACAGAACTAACATTTTATTTCGAGTTAAAAAATTCAGAAATGCTGTAGAAACAGTTTTCTAACAGATATTTCTTCAATTTCGATTTGAACATATTTTTGTTTTGAATTTTCCTTAGATCAGTTGGAAGATTGTTGAAAAATGTAATTCCTGTATATGACGGACTGTTTTTAAAGAATGATGTGTTATGAGTTGGGATCCTGATGAGATCTCCATTTCTAGTGGAATAGTTATGATGTTGGGAAACAGTGTCGTACATATGTTTCTGTTTCAGAAATAACATTATACATTTAAAAATATATATACATGGATATGTTACGATATTGAATCTTTTAAAATATTCTCTACACGAATCTCTAATCTTTAGATTGAAAATGAGTCTGATGACTCTTTTCTGTAGAATAAATATTCTGTTGGAGTTGCTGGAGCTGCCCCAGATGTTGATATTACAGGAGATGTGGGAGTAGATTATGGCATAATAAATATTGATCAATTGAGTTATATCAAAAATATTTTTCAGTTGTAGAATGGCATAATAACCACTATTTAACTTTTGACAAACAGCATTTATATTTGCTTCCCATCTCATATCACTATCTACGAAAGTTCCGAGAAATTTAGTATTTTCAGAGAGATTAATCACATCATCCATCACTCTTACTTGAAAATTTGTTACAATTTTTGATCTGCGATAGAACTGCATACACACTGTTTTGTCTGAGTTCACAATTAAAGAATTTTTTTCACACCAGGTTGTGAATTCCTTTGACAATATATTCAATTTACCTTGGAGTTCCTCGGGACTGTCAGCATCAGCAGCCAAAGTTGAATCATCAGCATAGAGAACTATACATTGTGTGCTTATATGAAGTGGTAGATCGTTTATGAATAATAAAAAAATCAGTGGACCTAAGATGGAACCCTGAGGAACTCCCAGGTCCATAGAATAGAAATCAGACCTATGCTCTTCAATTTTGACAGATATTTTTCTAAGACGCATGTATGAGACTAACCACGACAGAAAATTACCACGAAATCCTAAAGAGTAGAGTTTGCTTTCGATAATGTTTAGGTCAATGGTATCGAATGCTTTCGATAGATCGAAAAAGAGTGCTCCAACATATTTTCCTTTATCTATAGAATTGTAAATATATTCAAAAAAGTTGTAGGAAGCACTTTCAATCGACTTTTCTGGACAAAAACCATGTTGGTACTTTGATAGAATTTCAAATCTGGTTAAGAATGCATACATTTTGTTATAGACACATCTTTCAATAACTTTACCTATCACAGTCGGTACTGTTATTGGTCGGAAATTACTCATGATAGATGTATCACCCTTTTTGAAAATAGGAGTCACTAAACCTGTTTTTAGGTAATTTGGAAATTCTCCTGACTCTATTGATCGATTTATAATATAAGCTAAAGGTTTAGCGATGTACACAGCGATACTCTTAACGATTTTGGTGGATATACAGTCTATTCCAACTGAGTTAGAATTTTTCAGTGAACCTATTGCATCTAGGACATCACAGCCCAAAACAGGGAAAAAATAGAATGTATTAGTTTTATACATCGAAGTAAAATCGTTGAATACTTTCGAGCCGAAGTGTTGCTCTATGGAATTTTTTGCATTGTTTGAGAGAAAGGCGCCGAAAGCGTTTGCAATGACTTTCTTGTTCTCAACTATTTCATTTTCTACTTTTATTTGAATATTTGATGTAAATCTTGAATTTCCTATTTTTTCTCTGACTATATTCCATATTTGTTTTTGTTTCTGGTGATGCCTTTTTCAATTTTTTTTTTAAAATGCGCTTTTTGTATTTTGAATTGTTCGTAGTAGACTTTTTTAGATTCCTTGTAGATTTCAGTTACATGGCTATCATTTGAGTTCCCCAATTTTTTTTATTTATTTTTCTCACTGGTGTGTATTTGAGTTCCTGTTACATTTTTTTACAACTGTTGGACATGATAAGTCAATAAAATACTGAAGAGTATTTAGGAAAGTCTCATATATTATATGAATATTTTCAGAGCATAGGTACAGGCCGTTTTAGTATCAGGTGCATTTTTTTCCATTTTTTGTATTTATTTATTTGGTATATACATCCAGCAGGCCGAGACCCAATTACAGGAGTACTTATATGTGATTGTGCAATAAAAAGTTTGGTTGACTTACAGGTTATAGCTTAATCAGAAACCAAACTGGAAACTGTTTGTCTGAATTGTGTCTGAGTAAGAAGAAAAATGTCAATTGAGCCTAGCTTATTTTAATTTCTGCTCATTGAGTTTATTGGCGAATGAAAGTGATGTTGTGTATTAGGTACATTGAAGTGGAATGTATTGTGAAACCGACAAGATTGTAGGGGTATATTGAAGTTGATTAACGAAAGTAATGTCGAAAAATCTATGGTGTTGTATATGATTCAGTACATAAATAGTAGATCATTGATTTCTCTTCTTTTTCTCAATGACTGTGTCTTAAACTCGCTCAACAGGAGATCATAATTGTTCTTTGAGAGTAAAGTTTATAGTTTTTATAAAATAAGTATTTTAAGAACTTTCGTTGAACCATTTCAATTGCCGAAATTGTTTGTTGGTGGTACGAGTTCCATACTTGACTGCAGTATTCCAGTTTGGTTCTAACTAAGGTATAGTACAATTGACAAAGGGCATCCAACGATTTAAATCCGTTACAAGTACGAATTAAAAAACCTAATGATTGGATTTAGAAATTATTGTTTCATAATGATTTGTAGAAATTAGTTAACAGTCGTATGTTAATGGTATAATTGTACATTGAAGGGATGTTTTTTCGTGAATAGGTCATAATTTTACATTTACTAACATTAAGTGATAGTTTATTCCAGGTCATTTTGTAGTGAAATAGAGTCTGTTAGGCCGTCAATCCGTCTGAATAGTTTTATATCATCAATAAATACAAGGGTTTCGCATTCAAATTTTAGTGCAGATATCATTTACAAATAGCAGAAAAAGTAGGGGTTCCAGGTTTGAGCCCTGTGGTACACCGGATGTTGCCGTAAACTCATAGGCTTCCACTCCTTCATAGTCAACGTAGAGTTTGCGATCTTTCGGATACGTTTTCAAGATATTAATAAGATTCTCAGAAAAACCAAAAGATATTAGTTTGTCTAGAAGCCTGTCGTGCGATAAGCGATCGAACGCCTCACCAAAATTTGTATGAAGATTATGGAAATCAAAGATTAGTTTATTGCGATGAGTTACTTCAGAACAATACTGCTAATCCTGATTGTTTTCCGACGAGTCAAGATTCGCGAACAATGAAATGTTTAACAGAGAAAACTGCATTTATTATGCGCAACATAATTAGCATTCAATGAAGAAAAGTAATTTTCAGGAAAGATCCAGAGCAACTATTTGGGCTGTTGTAATCGGAAGTAAAATAATTGGACCAATTTCATTCAAAGGACAGTTGACAGGGGTGAGGTATTTAGAATTTCTCCACTGGTCTATTATGGAAGGATCACTCCTTCATAGAAAACCAATAAACGCTAAGGAATTAACGAATACAATGAATTAATCACTTTAATTCATCAGTCCTTTGTTGTTAGGTTGAGATAATGAGTATTGAGAGCATCGACTGTCTGAGGATGCTCGAACCGAGATCATCTCACTGGAGCGGCCTACAAGGAAAATATCTCTTTCTCTCAATACATGGGAGTATGGGGCGTTTATCAAGGAAGTACGTACCGTTTCTCAGAAAGTGTGAAAGAATACCCTTGGGAATGCATTAGAAATATACATATATATTTTAATGAAAGTTACGAATGCCTTTCACTCATTCTATATAAGGATGAATTAATGCAATAGTCACTAAATAGGAAGAAGAAAAAAGAAATTGCACTATGCACTTTCCTAGACATCGAAGGAGCCTTCGACAACACCTCCTTTGAAAGTATGGTCTCTGCGGTTACTCGAAGAGGCATTGACGAAACCACCTGCAGGTGGATACACTCAATGCTACACAATAGACTTGTCCAAGTCAACATGTTCGAGAAAACAGAGCAAGTTGAAATTTCCAGAGGTACCCCACAGGGGGGCATTCTCTTCCCCCTTCTGTGGGACATGGTTGTAGATGAACTGATAATTTCTCTGAATAACCAAGGGTATTACTCTCAAGGGTCTTGGTCATCCTCATCAAAGGAAAGAATACTCGAACAACCCTAGAGCTAATGCAAAATGCACTGAGGACAGTAGAGAGCCTAAGGGCAAATCCGAACAAAACAACACTAATTCCCTTCACCCGGAGAAGAAACATGGAAGATCTCATACCTCCCAGACTATTCGGGGAAACATTACAAGTAGTAGAGCAGGTGAAATATCTAGGGCTGATTCTTGACAAGAAACTAACCTGGAACCCGCATCTTCAACATGTAACCAATAAAGCAAGATAACCTCCATGATGTGCAGGAGAGCTTTTGGAAAAACATGGGGGCTCAAACCGAGAGCCATGCATTAGCTTTACACAGCGGTAATAAGACCAAGAGTAACTTATGGCTCACTCTTATGGTGGCCAAAAACAAATCAAAGACAGGCAAAACCAACCTTGGGAAAATTCAGAGTTAGCTTTACAAACGGAATATACTCAACAGCTGCAATGGAAATCACCCTAAACATCGAACCCCTTGACTTACATGTCATTGGAGAGGCAAGGATGAGTGCATACAGACTGAATCAAATACAAAACTGGAGAATCCGAACAACTGGACATACCAGAATCACTCATGTACTCAACATCGAAGAACTCGAAATGATTTCAGACCACATGCAATAGAATCACAATCAACTGCGGACATAGTCTGGTATAAGACTGTTCGAAGACAGTTGAAGGAACGGGAGCAGGAAAACATGGGGTAAGGCCAATAAGGGATTACATAATACCACTACCACTACCACGATATTCCAAGCTGAAACACATGCTATTATGGTATGCATTCAGAAGAATCTAGAAAGTGGTTATAGGAAAAACACATCTACATCCTATCTGACTGTCAAAGTGCTATCAAAGCTCTCAACTCTATACAGATAAAGTCTGAACTGGTCTGAGACTGCCTCCAGAACCTCATCGAGCTGGCGAAACACAACAAGGTCTACTTGATGTGGGTGCCAGGTCATAGAGGCATTGAAGGCAACGTAAAAGTGGACCAGCTAACAAGACAAGCATCTGAAATCCTATTCACAGGGCCAGAACCTGTACATGGGATTAGCAAAAACCGATGCAGGACCCTGATCGACGAGTGGATAAAAAGAAGACACTAACAATATTGGGATCAAACTGTCGGGCAAATACATAGCAAAGTCATGGTAGGGCATCAAAACCGGACCCTGACGGCTGACTTTCTGAACCTGAATAGAACGAAGACACGTATAATAATAGGTCTGTTGACTGGACACTGCGGCCTAAGAAAACACCTGAACACCATAGGAGTACGTGGGGAAACCATGGAGTGTAGGCTATGTGATGAAGAGGAGGAAACAGCCTCTCATATTATCTTCGAATATGATGCCCTAAGTAGTAGGCGACACAGAACCTTTGGAGAGATCAGCCCGGAAACAGGCATGAATCCGAAAACCCTTATTAACAGGCTAATAAACCTAATTGAAGGCACAAACCTATTTGAATGAGGAACCACTGACGACAGAGTGATACAATAGACCCCAGCTGGTCGCAGTGTCAAGGGAATCCAAGTGCCAACCCTGTCTCTGGCTCGTCAGCTTTCAACCAACCAACCAACCGTCACAAAATAGTGGTGAGTTTACATAAAGTCAGTTTTTGTCAGTCTCAAAGTTGAGATTGACATCAATACAGGTTTCCAATAGGTATCCAATGTTGAAAACGACTATTGATAATTATTATTCGAAGAACATGAGAACACAAAATATGGAGATGAATTTAACAACACATAAAAATCATAAATGGTTCAATTTGCCCAAGCATAAGATACAGAAAAGTATTTGAACTTACTCCACAACACCAGGTTTCAACACTCATTCACTCGATTATTGGTTTTCAATAACATTAGTTGATTGTATTATTATTTTAATTAATTCCGCGGAAGTTGTTTATTTACTTTTATCTCGTACTGAATATTAGAATATAGAGAGATGGATACTGTTTTTCATTGAAGTCGTGAACTGTCGACTAGAGGTTTTTCGTTGACTTATCTCGTTCTTGAAGCGTTGATAAATAATTGGTAATTTTTTGAAAAAATAATATTCACTTGATTTGAGTGAATTTTTTCTTGATGGCTTCTTTTAAACTGTCGGACGACTATATTCGTACTCTTCTCATCTTTATTTCACTATATAGTAATCGAATGCAATCTAACCTCATTTCGAGAGGACTTGTTAATTGATTCACGTCTGTACACCGAGAGAGATATGGTCCGCGGAGTCGTGCCTTTTTATAATCTCCTACCCGTTCACGTGATGGCTTTGATCGTCGCGTGTCCAAAATTCCTAATATCATAGTTATCTTCACCCTGTCATAATTAATCAGTAGCTTGATGATTGATAGCTTATTACTGTCGTCAAAAATCGGATTTATGGTATTCAGTAGTCGGAGTACACTCAGCGAGCTGTCAACAACTATTAATTCATAGCGTATTTGTTTACATAATGAATTCCTCAGATATGACTAACATGGGAAAGTGACGAATGGTGTATGACTCATTTGAAAAAAGGATGACTTTTTTTATCTGCCTTCCGGCTGGCGGTATTCAATCTATTCGTAACGGGCCGTTGTTTATTAGTTATGTCGCGTATTGGACCTTAGAATTTATTTTCATTCCTAGTGAATTGGTTTTCTGACTATAAAGTTCATATTTAGTAATATCGTGTTGTTTCTTATGCTTGAAAGTTTTTCTGTGATTATGGGGCATGACAACTTGCTGTTCAACAAGATGGGCTCCGCCACATAATATCAGGAACTATTTAATGAACTGGATTAATGAGCGAGTAATTGTACGTTGGCCTGCCAGATCACCTGATCTCAATATTTCAGACTTTTCTGTGTAGGGCTCTGTGAAAGAACGAGTGTTTCATGAACGCCCTCACACACTTTGGAATTTTCAGGTTACTTCAGTGGTATTGTTGAAAGTAATGAAACTGCTGTGATGTCAATAAAGTAGAGCAGTTTTCTTATGCACTGGACCCAAAAGAGGACCTGGTCCTGATGGCATTTCAGCATTTCTTCAAGAAATACATGATCGAACACTGATGCGAAATCTTTGTATCCGGTGTACACAGAAAACTATTGAGGCTAATGAATTATTTTTCGTGGAAAATCTCAATTGATAACACTAAATAATGATAAATTGAGCAGTGTTATGGTTACCTCTGGTATTCCACGAGGTCTCACCGAAACCCGTTATTGTTCAGTATATTCATAAGTGACAAACCAATCAGAAACTACGAGATGCTTTCAAAATGGGTGATTACCATGGTCAAAAAAATCTGAATACATTTCGTAGCTTATGTAAGGACGCGTATTGAATGTGAGGAAATGCCATTGGATTCCTTCCTCTAGGGCAGTCAGTCTACCTCTCACTAATTTCACTATTATTTTTGTATTCTCATAAAATGGCTTTCGTATAGAACGCATTCCGATATCCATATGGTATTTTGAATTACCAACTGAATGTCACCAATATCTCTCATTCTCAATGTAACGATAATATTCTTTGAGAAACAGTCGTTACCATTCCTATTTGTTCAAGAAGGTTTATTCTCTTCAGAAGTAATAGTCATAAAATCTCACAGTCCCTATTTGATTACATCGACTTTTCTGATCGACAAGCAATAAAACGGAAAATCAAAATGATCATTTTCTCTCTGTGATTCTTTCCCTACCGACGACAGTAACATTATTAAAATCTCATTTGCCTCGGATTTGATCGCATCTCCAGTTTCCTGGTTCCCATGTATTTTCAGACGTCAGGAATTCTTCTTATTTTTACTTTCAAAGCGGCTTTATATATGAATCCATTAAATTTTAATAATTGGTAATTTATCGGTACTGAGAGATGAAAACAGAAAACGCTCTATCGGTGGATGGATTTTGCAATTCAACAGGTTTTCGGGATATGAGAAATTTCAGACGTAAAAATTCATTACAGACGTTTATTTTTCTCTGGTTGAATTTACTGGTACATCATCTCCTCATTTAGACTGCATGCGACCTGATTAATCTTTCGAAACTCCTACTTTCATTTCTCAACATGATATGTATCTGGGCAACTAAACAATCATCTCACACCAGTTTTGTTTCATCATGTCGAATAAACGATTCCAGAGCGCTGAAAAACGCATTTTTATTCAGAAAATGAGTCTTTCCCACACTACTGCCCGAAAAAAAGTTTTGTGATTATGTTCCAATTCGATTCAAAATTGGTATGCAGGCTTTAAAGGTCGGAGATTTTGAATTATTTTTCAAAATTTATAAATTAAAAATGACGGCCCCAAGATGGAGTACGAGTTTTCTGGTGATGGTCATATTTCATTCAAAATTGGTATTAGGGGGTTTTTAGGTTTGGAGATTATGAATTTTTTGTCAAAATCTATAAATTCAAGATGGCGACTTCAGGATGCCGGATGAGTTCTTTGATTATGGTCAGATTCAATTAAAAATTGGTGTGTGGGAGTTTTTGGGGTAGGAGGTCATGATTTCTTTCAGCTCAAAACTTACAGGGAGGAAACCTTGTAATAACGATGTTCTATTAGAAACGAACAGATTAAGGCGAACTAATTGAAAAGCAAAAAATATAAATACTAATAAAAAAATTTTTTAAAGACAAGCTTTCATGTAAGCCGTGTACTAAACCGTATAAAATAAGTTCAAGTCATCGCTGACAACGATTTTATTATTTTCAGTTGAATCATTTGGTTTCAAAAAGCTTGTCGCGCCAATTGTAGTAAAATTAATACTTTGACGAATTGTTAACTACCAACCAATCATTGTCCAATGAAATTAATATTTACTCACCTTTGGGAATACTTTGTAAAAATTAAATACTTTGACCAATGACTTTCCAATCAAATTAATTGGTACCTACTTTTATGAACATTTCGCGCGACAAGCTTTTTGAAGCCAAATAATTCAAAAAAAAATCATTAAATCATTGTCAGCGATGACTTGAACCTATTTTATACGTTTTAGTACACGGTTTGAATGGAAGCTGGTCTTCAAAAAGTTTTTTTATTGGTTATTTTATTTTTTGATTTCGAAAATTATAGAGAAAATATGCTTTCCAGTGAGTTATTCATCAACATTGATTTAACAATCTGGAGACAGAAACAAAAAGTACTGATTTCCACATGTAAATGAATAGAAGGAAAAAAAAACTGCTGTACAGTAATTTTCGCATGTTCTACCATAGATTTTGTAGACCCCTTCTGCAAATATCTGAATGACTCCCCAATATCTTACGTATGATATTGATGATCTGAACTGCAGGAAAGATCCTTTCTCCAAATTTTTCCACGACACTTTTCACCAGAATTGTTCCTTTTTCACCTCAACTGAAAATCAAGAAGGTACTTTGCATGGTTCAATGCAGTAGAACGGCATTGCATGCCTCGTCGTAGTCTATATATCTTATTAGGGCCCTTTGACAATTTAATAACAGTCATTTTAAAACTTATCGCGTTCATGTTGTGAACAATACCTCGCAAATACTTTCGGAGGTAGTTAAAAATTGAATGTGATTCTTTTCGCGTGCGGGCTCGATTATACATAGTTTGAGGTGAGTTTAATGTCACCTATTTCCTTTTTGAAATTGGTAATGTAAAAGAAATGGGCATATCTAAATAGCGAAATGGAATCATGTAAAAAGAGATTGGAGTTATGTATATTCTTGCAGAAAAAATTGAGTGTATGGATAACTGAAATATTATTTTTTGGTACAATAATATATTAATAATAAACGAGGATAAATAAACAACATTACTAGTTGACGTCACTGCGGAAAAAAGAAATACTAGCATCGAATTTGGACTCAAAACGTAATAAAAGAAAAAACTATATGAAAAAATTAGTTTTTTTTTTCCAGTTCATCAACAATGGAGTGGGAAACAAATTCATATAAGTTTTTATGAATAGGTCATGACATAAAGAGTCCCGCACGAAAACATATGGGAAAGTGGCTCTCGGTCGAATTGGCTGAAATTATATTATGTTATAGCAGGATGGGTCATTAGAAAAATGTATGAGTTTAAATGATTTAGTATGTTTAGTTTCTGAGATATAAGCGGCCAAAATTCGTAAAATTGTCGTATTGGGGTAGGATTGACAAATAAAATAATAGTTTTTTCTAGTCGAAATAAGACAAAGTAAGGATGGAAATGTTTTGTTCGGAACTCATAAACATATTCAATTATAATCTCATTGATGATAGTACATTAGGGTGTATACGGGGCATAATAAAAAAAATTGTTTTTCCGGATTTTTTTCCAGCACTATTCCAAAACCAACAAGTTATATTTTGTTAAGATATCATAGTTTCAGTCTATTGTAAGCGGAAAAACATGTTTTGTTTCTTGAAATATATATATTTTTTAATTTTCGAGTATCCCCCCATACTGTTCCGTTAATTTGGACCATATTTTACTCACAATATTTTGAAAATGTTGACTATCATACGCGATAGTTTTATCAACTTTGTATCTTGCGTTTCATAGGTAAGCATTTTTAAAGTTTACGGTATTACGATGTATGGGGTAACCTATCGATTTGACAAAATTTTATGGAACCTTTCGATACATTCAATTTTTTTATAAAAGTTTTAGAAATCAGTTATTTGATACTATGAACAACACAAACCACACTCAACAACAATTTGGAACACAACAGTATAGACTAAAAAAAATCGAATTATAAATACTTCTAACATAATAAAAGCTTTTTAACAAAAAATTAAACCGACGAAATACGGAACTGAAAAGTGAAAAATAAAAACTTTTTAACAAAAAATTAAACCAACGAAAAAATCAACTGAGAAGCAAAAAATAAAATAAACCTTCTTAGTCTAAATGATAATTGAGCTCCTAAACTAATGTAAGTAACTGATTTTGAGTCGGCGCCAAACAAACTAGCAATTGAATTAGGTGAAGCGTAAAATGATGGCAGCGAGATGCACGGCTGCGTTTCGATGACTTCTTTCATGGATAATGATCTTCGATAGTTGTTTGTTTGGCGCCGACTCAAAATCAGTTACTTACATTAGTTTAGGAGCTCAATTATCATTTAGACTGAGAAGGTTTATTTTATTTTTTGCTTTTCAGTTGATTTTTGGTCGGTTTAATTTTTTGTTAAAAAATTTTTATTTTCAAAAGGTTTCAAGAAAGAAACAAGCGGCACCACGACTGATTGTTTCAATTTGAAGGTGACTTCAGTCAGTTTCTATCACAATCACAAGCAAGGCTGTCGCATCTAACTAACTTGCGGGGACAAGAGTTTGCCCACGCTCCCAAGTAATTAGTATATTTTAGCCATAAAAAATTGAAAGATAAAAACTTTTTAACAAAAAATTAAACCGATGAAATACGGAACTGAAAAGTAAAAAATAAAATAAACCTTCTAAGTCTCAATAACTGAGCTCCTAAACTAATGTAAGTAACTAATTTTGAGTCGGCGCCAAACAAACAAGCAAATGAATTAGGTAAGGCGTAAAATGTTGGCATCGAGTTGGGCGGTGACTTTCTGAAAATTTTTTTGAAGTAATTCAATGATCTTCGTTAATTGTTCGTTTGGCGCCGATTCAAAATTGGTTACTTAAATTAGTTTAGGAGCTTAGTTATTGAGACTAAGAAGGTTTATTTTATTTTTTACTTTCCAGTTCCGTATTTCGTCGGTTGAATTTTTTGTTAAAATGTTTTTATTTTTAAATTTTTTGTGGCTGAAATCTACTTATTGCTAACTACTTGTTTTTTGATTACTTCCAAAATACTTACTTACCCACCGTACTTCAACTATTACCAGTTGAATAATATGATTATCTACTTTTACTATTTGTTCTTATATAAATTATTTTTGTTGTTCTGGTTAGTTTATTTCATTACTTTGTATATTATTCCACCGTCTCATAGAATATAATGATTGTGACGGATGTAGGAGAACAAAAATAATGAAACTAGCGATCTGTCATTGTTAACTACATATGTGTGCTAATGTTCACAAGTGAAAAATCAATTATCCCCTATTCTTCTACCCATAAGGGTGGATAATTCCATTTGAAATCCAAATATAATCAATCATGAGGTATACCCTATCTGATAAGGGAAAAATCATCCGAATCGAAAATCCCAGTACAAAGTTATGCCTGATAGAATCGGTTAACGGACCAGAATTCAGAGGGTGAGTGATCAATATCCTTCATTTTGCTACCCTTTGGGGTGGACTTCATCTTTCAAATTCAAATGGGACCAATTTCGAAGTACACTCCTATCCACTGAAAAAAGAATTATCGGAGGCGAACGTCTTAGTAAAAAGTTATGCGTGGTCATACATAAAAAAAAATATACGCGTCGACTAGAGAATCTCCTCCTTTTTGGTTTCGTCGGTTAATAAAAAGTGAATTAATATTATGGAAATTATAATATAACAAATCGAAATTAAAACTTATCAGTTATAAATAACATAATCAACAATTTACATAATGGAACTCTCAAAAAACAAACAATAACCAAAACCCAAATTCAAATAAAATTATAAATATTTTTCATGATTAGTCTATTTGCGTAATCTAAACCATTTCTCAATAGTTTGTGGCTGGGGTACTTTATTGTTTCTATTTGAAATTGATTTGCATAATCCTGAACCTGGACTATTACGCTGCCGCATAGCGTCCAGATTTAGAAATGCTAAGTATCAAGTGTGGATATCTTTAGTATTATTCCTGGTGCACCTGCAAATTAACGTATTCTAGGTTACTACTGTACCTGCAAAAGTGGAGCAAGAACAGTGGGATTCTATTCTCATATTTGCAGCGTACTTTGGTACCTAGGATATGCTTGTCATCAAGAAACAATAAAGTACTGTAGCCATGAACAATATTGATAATATTATTTGAATGTAGGTTTTGTTTATTGTTTGTTTTTTGAGAATTCAATTATGTCAATTGTTGTTTATGCTGTTTATAACTAATTAGTTTCAATTTCGATTTAGAGTTCACTACTACAATACACTATAATATTTTCACTACATTAGGGTTCACTGAAGCACGAAGCGTGTTTCGCTATACAATAGCTTCATCAGGTGCATTTCGATTTGTTATAATATAATTTCCACAATATTCATTGACTTTTTATGTTAGAAGACGTTATTTATAATTCGATTTTCTTTTGAGTTTATAGTATCAAAAAATTGATTTCGAAAAGTTTTATAATAGAATTGAATGTATCGAAAGGTTCCATTGAATTATGTTAAATCGATAAGTTACCCCATATATAGTAATACCGTAAACTTCAAAAATACATATCTTAGAAACGCAACCTACAAAGTTGATGAAACTATCGTATATGACAGTCAATAGTTTCAAAATATTGTGAGTAAAATGTGGTCCAAATTAACGGATTATTTTTCTAGATATTCAATAAAAATATTGTAAATGACCTAAAAAAAATGTAACGCACTCTTTATCTAAATGAAAGGAAACATTGAACAATTGAGTTCATCATAATGTTACCCTATCTTTTATTCAATGGGCAGTAGCAATTAATTCCTTTTTTTGTAATCAAAAACGATCTGTCAATTGTTTTCAGTAAAGGGGTTTACTCGAAAATAAAATAAAATATATATTTCATACAGAGAGAGTCATCAAGAAACAAAACACGTTTTTTCGCCTACAACTATTTCCCGTATATACCCTAATGTAATATTATCAATAAGATTATAATTGAACATGTTTATGAGTTCCGAACAATACATTTTTATCCTTACTTTGTCTTATTTCGACTAATCAAGTTTTTTTCTTTGTCAATCCTACCCCAATACGACGTTTTCACGAACTTTGGCCGCTAATATCTCAGAATCTAAACATACAAAATCATTTGAACTCACAGTTTTCTCTAATGACCCATCCTACTATAACATAATAAAATTTCAGCCAATTCGAATAGAACCAATTTCCCATATGTTTCGTGCTTGGTTCTTTGAAATAGTCAACTGATAAGTTTGGTTGAGGATAGGTCTTTTCTATACAATGAAGGAAAATAAAGTTGAATGTAACAATGGGGAAAGATATTTTTAATAAAAACTTTTTTTTTCTATCCTATAAGCAAGCATAATTCTACCGAAACAATGTTGAGAATTGTGATGGAACGTATTGATTCTGATAAATCCTGTAGTAAAAAATATGTGCATGAGATGAGATTCGAGATGCTACTATAAATGTTGAACTGCTCCATGTGTTACCAAATTCCCTGCAATGGAAAGCATACATCAGGCAAATATCTCAGCATTCAGAAACAAGAAAAAAAGACACAGTTACACAACAAACTTTTCAGCAGCATTAAACAAGCATAAAAATACAACTCATCATAATTTTAACTAAAAAAACTTAACCAAACCGCACTAAATAGGAACAGATATAAAAAATTCCCATTAACCCATCATACATAAAACTGATAAAAATAAAATAAATGGTTAAGAAAAAACTAGAAAACACGCCTATATAGCAAAATAGACTAAAAAGTTATAAATAATGGGAAAAGTCACTGACCAAAAAATTTCCTGCTATGTAAAAAAGCGTGGGGTCTTGATTTTGTATCGCTAGCTATTCGTAAAAGTAGATTCATTATGAAAAGCAAGTTAAGAGTACCCCATGGTTTTTGAACAAAAGGAGAAATTTCAGTCACTCTTAATATTTTTAACGTTTTAGTCCATTTTATATATAAGAGGGTTTGTTAAGTTTCTCTTCTGAATTTAATAATTCATTCATTATGATTTTGAATAACATATTTTGAAAGATACGCAAAAATTGATATTTTCCTATGCCTTAACTTTGAAACAACTGGAACAAGAATTTCAAAGAAATAGGGATATAATGCCTTACAAAATAAAAAATTTAACGAAAGTTCTAGGTTTTATGTATTATCTTATCGTTTACGGAACCCTCAATGTGCGAAGAAACACGCACTTGACGGTTTTTTTGTATACTGATTCAACAAACTGATTTCCAGGGGTGATTGAAGGGTGGTGGAAATTTCGAGAAAAATTTATTACAAGGTTTCACTCCACAACCTCGTTCTGGTCCATCCAAGTGAAATTGTTTGCGATTGTGGTAGGACTGCATTCTCTGGAGGCAGGTGTGATTGCAATGGCACTGAAAAAACAATTGCCAGTGCGTGGGGCCTTGGCCTGCATGTACTTTGGACTGAAGTAGCCAGTGGCTACTTTTAGACGAGGAATTCTTTCGATAAAATGTACTTCTTCAGCACCAAACACCAGAAAGCACACCAGAAAGTATAGAGTTCCTGGAGGTTTTTTTCAACGTAAATCAACGTTTTATGAGCAAAAATCAGTGAATGGGCATCAAAGATTTCAGGTTTTCATCTTCCTGAACATTATATGTGATTTCTTTTCAACTTTCTACCTCCCACCTCATATGAAAAAACTAATCTATCGAAATTTGAAAAAAAAACTTCCAAATGTAGCCCAAAACAATAACGAGTAAAAGTAGGAAGTCGAAAATTCTTCAATCTATGTTCTCTCCACGAAAAATAATTTTCAGTATATCAGAAAAAACTAGTGCGAAATAGCCATGAAGAGTACAAAAATTGCCTTGGGAAGACCAAATTCATTTATTTCCGACAAATTATTGGAGCGAAGTTCCTTCACGCGTCTTGCAGTGTTGACTGGTAGAAATCGTCACGCAAGAAAAAAGCGTTATTTTTTTTTTTATGTTCTGGTTCCCACGAAAACGGATATCCTGTAATGTTCAGAGAACATCGTGGGAACCAAGGGAAAAGGTAGGAGTTGGTGTTCTTCTTAAATTCTGAGGTTGTAGCCTCGGGAACACCTCCTAGATGAGTTCCAAAGCCTCGCTGTTCGTTGGATGAACGAGTCTTTGGAAAGTGATGTTCTGCAGGTCTCCAAAGTGACCACGAAGGGGTGTGATGACTGAACTTGACGGGTTAGTCTCGAAGAGACTGCCAAAGCAGGAACGATTGTTGATATTATATATGTGTCTCTTGCTAATACGATTCTGATACATGAGCGGTAGGATATCTTTGCGAATACAAGTAGGATATTATCGTTGAGTGGTAATACGTGGAATATATTTTTGTTTCTTTCATATTTTTATAATAACATGGGTTCAGATGATTATATCTTTTTTTTTTTGGACATAATTCCTCATGTTTCTGTATGCCAAAGTTGGATTAATGGTTTACATTGAGTATGTGGCATCTCAATTTGATATAATATAAGTAATAGTATTATCAGGAATGAAATACCTTCTTGTGTGGCGGAGGAGTTTGGAAAAAGGTATATAGTCCAAAATCCCAGAGCCGACAAACTGAGTCATTTTAGCAAAGCTACGTTAAAGTATACTAATATTCTGACCCTTAATAGAATGAAACAGCCGAGCGGTTTTAGGCGCCAGATATAAGAGATTCAAGCTCTGGATCTTGAAAGAAAGCGTAGGTTCAAATCCCACCACCTGAAGTTTTATTTCTATTTTTTCCCTTCGTCCGCCATCTTAGAACCGCTATTCTGTTTTTTTCTCCAACAAAAATTCCATAATGCATTGTCACGGGAACTATGAACACCTGCCAAATTTCACGTTGATCGGAGAACTAGAAGTGAGTAAAATTTAACTTTTCGTATAGTAATATAGTATTGCTTGGTATTACCTGACGATTTCTACCAGTACACACCTACCGCGTAAAGGAACTTTTTTACTTTGAAGTCTCCACAATTCAAAGCCATAATCGATATTGTATAAAACCATGATGAGGACCGTCCAACAAATTTTCTTCAAAGACCATCGACCCGTTAGTAGAATTTATAATCACTGCCCCAAGTGACCTACAGTCATTTATTAGATCTACTATTGAATGGTTCAATGTTGCTTTTGTTAATTTTTTTTCTTGATTTTCAGATGATATTGTCATCGTAACTTGCAATGGACATGCTTCCAAGATTGGATATTGTTCTATCAATGGCAGTCCTTGGTTTTCGCATAATTTAAATTTTTCACAGCGTTATATCTATGTTTTTTTCGTGAATCCTCAACGTTACGTCGTCTGGTATACGATAATCACGCAATGGCGTACCGTATTTATTTTCGTAACAATGATATTTCTGAAACCAATCATGATATTGTTATTTTTCTGAAACACTCCTTGTTTCCATCCATATCTTGAAAGTGAATGGATCGTACCTAAAGAAAACATTAGCGAAATGAAGGGAATTGATAAAGTAGTTGAGTGTAGAGTGTTTGTTTCAAAAAGGGATGTGTCATTTATTTAAGTCAAATTTATTCAAAAATAACGAATTCGTCCATTGTTCATTATACACTTCATTATTGTATTAAATTCCATCAAATGCTGTATTTTTACAAGCTTTTATTTAGTTTCACCTGTCCCGATGTTTGTCATCAAATCTTGCAAGTTAAATTTGACCCAGTTCTAGTTGTTCTATTAACGTGAAATTTGGCAGGTGTTTATAGTTCCCGTGACAATGCATTATGCATTTGTTAGAGAAAAAAAAAATTGTGGCTCCAAGATGGCGGACGAGATTTGTGTTTATGGTCCGATTCGATTCAAAATTGATATGTGGGGGTTTTCAAGGTCGAAGATTATGAATTTCCTGACAAAATTCATGAAATCAGAATGGCGGCTTCAAGATGTCCGATGATTTCTGTGATTATGGTCCGATTCTATTCAAAATTGGTATGTGGGGGTTTTCGGGGTCGGAGATTATGAATTTGTTGTCGAAATTCACAAATTCAAGATGGCGGCTCCAAGATGGCGAACGAATTTCGTAATTATGGTCCGATTAGATTCAAAATTGGTATGTGGGTGTTGGGGGTTTTTGGAGTCGGAGATTATGAATTTAGTCGAAAATTATTGATTTTTTGTCAAAATTCATAAATTGAAGATGGCAGCTCCAGGATAACAAACGAGTTAATCTTTAGATGGTCTCCTCGTTGAAGAACTAGATAGCTCAGAACTCACAGGAAAAAGGTCTCATGAATACGACTTCAACAAAAATGCATAGATTGAGGCGTACTTACTAAAAAGCACAAAATAAAATAATTGAAAAAACCTTTTTAAAAACAAGTTTTTATTCAAATACCCTGAAAACTACAAAATAATTGCTTTGGCTGTGTGACGTAGGTTATTCCGTGATTTATATATTCAAAAGCTTGTCGCATCTGTATTCGAAATGAAAACTTCGCGCGACAAGCTCTTGAATCTAGAACTCACGGAATAACCTACGTCACACATCCAAAGCAATTATTTTGTAGGGTATTTGAATGGAAGCTTGTTTTTAAAAAAGTTTTTTTAATTATTTTATTTACAATGTTTTATTTACTCACACCTGCCCCAATGTGTGTAATGGAATATTACAAGTTAAATTTGACCCACTTCTAGTTCTCCGATTAACGTGAAATTTGGCAGGTGTTCATAGTCTCCATGACAATGCATTATGGAATTTTAGTTAGAGGAAAAAACAGAATAGCGGTTCTAAAATGGCGGACGTGATTTGTGCTTAGGTCCGATTCGACTCAAAATTGGTACGTGGGGGTTTTTGGGGTCGAAGATTATGAATTTCGTGTCAAAATTCATGAAATCCGAATGGCGGTTACAATATGGTGGATATTCTCTGTGATTATGGTCCGATTGTATTCAAAATTGGTATATGGAGGTTTTCGGGGTCGGAGATTATTTACTTTCACCTGTCCCGATGTGTGTAATGGAATATTACAAGTTAAATTTGACCCACTTCTAGTTCTTCGATTAACGTTAAATTTGGCAGGTGTTCATAGTCCCCATGACAATGCATTATGGAATTTCAGTTAGAGAAAAAAAAAACAGAATAGCGGTTCTAAAATGGCGGCCGTGATTTGTGTTTAGGTCCGATTCGACTCAAAATTGGTACGTGGGGGTTTTTGGGGTCGAAGATTATGAATTTCGTGTCAAAATTCATGAAATCAAAATGGCGGCTACAGTATGGCGGATGTTCTCTGTGATTATGGTCCGATTCTATTCAAAATTGGTATATGGAGGTTTTCGGGGTCGGATATTATTTACTTTCACCTGTCCCGAGGTGTGTAATGGAATATTACAAGTTAAATTTGACCCACTTCTAGTTCTCCGATTAACGTGAAATTTGGCAGGTGTTCATAGTCCCCATGACAATGCATTATGGAATTTTAGTTAGATGAAAAAACAGAATAGCGGTTCTAAAATGGCGGACGAGATTTGTGTTTAGGTCCGATTCGACTCAAAATTGGTACGTGGGGGTTCTTGGGGTCGAGGATTATGAATTTTGTGTCAAAATTCATAAAATCAAAATGGCGGGTACAATATGGTGGATATTCTCTGTGATTATGGTCCGATTCTATTCAAAATTGGTATATGGAGGTTTTCGGGGTCGGAGATTATTTACTTCCACCTGTCCCGATGTGTGTAATGGAATATTACAAGTTAAATTTGACCCAATTCAAGTTCTCCGAATAACGTGAAATTTGGCAGGTGTTCATAGTCCCCATGACAATGCATTATGGTATTTTTGTTAGAGAAAAAAACAGAATAGCGGTTCTAAAATGGCGGACGTGATTTGTGTTTAGGTCCGATTCTACTCAAAATTGGTACGTGGGGGTTTTTGGGGTCGAAGATTATGAATTTCGTGTCAAAATTCATGAAATCAAAATGGCGGCTACAATATGGCGGATATTCTCTGTGATTATGGTCCGATTCTATTTAAAATTGGTATATGGAGGTTTTCGGGGTCGGAGAATTTCTGTCAAAATTCATTATCTCAAGAAGGCGGACAAGTTCTCTAATTATGATTCGATACTATTCAGAATCGGTATGTGAGGGTTTTTGAGGTCGTAATTCATGAATGTATTGTCTTACCCCATCATTTCGGGGTTCAAGATTGGTTTTTTTTCGCCAATATTCATAAAATCGAAATGGCGGCTTCGAGATGGCGAGCGATCTCCGTGATTATGGTCCGATTCTATTCAAAATTATGAGTTTCGTGTCAAAACTCATGAAATCAAAGTGGCGGCTACAATATGGTGGATATTCCCTGTGATCATGGTCCGATTCCATTCAAAATTGGTATATGGAGGTTTTCGGGGTTGGAGATTATTTACTTTCACCTGTCCCGATGTGTGTAATGGAATATTACAAGTTAAATTTGACCCAATTCTAGTTCTCCGATTAACGTGAAATTTGGCAGGTGTTCATAGTCCCCATGACAATGCATTATGGAATTTCAGTTAGAAAAAAAACAGAATAGCGGTTTTAAAATGGCGGACGTGATTTGTGTTTAGGTCCGATTCGACTCAAAATTGGTACGTGGGGGTTTTCGGGGTCGAAGATTATGAATTTCGTGTCAAAATTCATAAAATAAAAATGGCGGCTACAATATGGTGGATATTCTCTGTGATTATGGTCCGGTTTTCGAGGTCGGAGATTATGAATTTTCTGTCAAAATTCATGAATTCAAGATGGCGGTGGCGGACAAGTTTTCTAATTATGATTCGATTCTAGTCAGAATTGGTATGTGAAAGTTTTCGGGGTTCAAGGTTAGGTTTTTTTTTGTCAAAATTCATAAAATCGAAATGGCGGCTTCGAGATGGCGGGCGATCTCCGTGATTATGGTCCGATTCTATTCAAAATTGGTGTTTGGGGGTTTTTGAGGTCGTAATTCATGAATGTATTGTCTTAACTCATCAATTCAAGATGGCGACTCCGAGATTACGGACGAGTTTTGTGATTATGGATCGTTTCTATTCAAAATTGGTATGTCGGGGTTTTTGGGGTCGAATATTATGAATTTAGTCGAAAACTATTGATTTTTTGTCGAAATTCATAAACTAATTATGGCAGCTCTAGGATGGCGGTCAAGTCGAAAATCTTCAAATGGTCTCTTCGTTGGAGAACTAGAAAGCTCAGAACTTACGTTCAATAATAACGACGCTTTAACGAAAATGCATAGATTGAGGCGTACTTACTAAAAAGCACAACATAAAATAATTAATAAAAAAACCTTTTCAAAGACAAGCTTTCATTCAAATGAGCTTAGAAGTAAAAAGTAATTGCTTTGGATGTGTGACGTAGGTTATGCCGTGAGTTATAGAATCAAAAGCTTGTCGTTTTTGTATTCGAACTGAAAAATTTGCGCTACAAGCTAACCTACGTCACACATCCAAAGCAATCATTTTCCACTTTTCAGCGCATTTGAATAAAAGCTTGTCTTTTAAAAGGTTTTTTATCAATTAGTATTTTGTCTAATCAATTTATTTACCAAGCTAGTTGTGAATTATATCCATATTTATTCCAATATTTTTGTACTCATTCACATTATTTCATAAAGCTTTGTTTATGATTAAAATCTTGAGTTGATCCCCCCAAATAATTCCTTGGTGGAAGTTCCATGAGTTTTTCCACTCAAGGTAGTTGTCTTTGATTCAGAGACTATTATCAGGAGATGAACTCCACGCCTATCGTACTATAGAGGCCAGCCAGAGAAAGAAAATACTGTTCGCGAAACGTAATTTATTTGGTGCATTAACGTGAAATATGATTCCATAATTTTTTATTGGTACGTTAGTAGCAGGTTATTTTATTGAGTGAGATATGGCTGATCAGATATCAAAGCATGTTTTTTTTTCTATGTTCATTGAAAATGACAAGAAATCAATAATAGGTAATGGACAGTTTATTGACACAGTACGTTGGTGATTGGAATTGATAAAATTCAAATATAAATGGATTGAAAGTTTGACTTTCTATTACTGTATGGTTTATATTATTAGTCCATTTTCGGGAGACACTGAAAAAGGAGAAGAATTCCAGCTGGTATGAGTATAAATATTATACAACATATGTGCCTAGGTATGTTGACACTTCAGCGTGAAGTTCAAGTCCAAAAACAGCCTCTATAAGTTAAAAAAAATATTTATAAAAAATTGCAATTTTCTATTATTTCAGAAAGAATTTCAAATTCTGCATATGGGCCTTAAATTGAATTGGAAACAACGTTTTCAATCCACTTTATTGCTATCTTGATCTGCCAAAATTAATCGAACAAAAAATTAATAGATTTTTGGCAAATTGTTGGAATCATACAATCATACAATATTATCATTGTTGCGTGCATCGCAGATTTCATCATGATCGAAGAGGCCATGAAACAATTGACTAATGTTAATATGTTATTAAGATTGGTCAAACGATTTAGTAGTGTTATTATTTATCCAGATATTTTTATCGTCTTTCTTGTATAGTTTTTTCATTGTAAAAGTGGTTTCACATTTTGTTGTGCGTTAACAAAAATTAGAGATGCCCCAAGAAAAGCTAAGTTGCAAGATGAAATTGAGCTAGTTTTAATATAGATGGTTACAATGAATAAAGTAATCATAACGATAAGTGTAGAACACTTGTTTCGCAAAAAATAGGGAGTTTTGAGAAAATATATGATTGAATAAAGGTACAAAAATAACTAGTTAAAAGTTCATAATAACACAATGATATAAAACAACATGCACTAAATATAATTAAAATCTAGTATATGTAATGAAACAATGTAGTTCGTATTCCTCATGATACAATAAATGAAATTATTCATAAATAACTAAATAAGAGCACAGGATTAGAAAATAATGAAACACCATATGACTGATGATTAATAGTATACGAGAAGGTTTGAAAATAAATTTAAAATGAGATTAATATGTGGACATAAAGGAATAAGAGAAGAATGAATCAAATAAATACACACATGGATACATACATATATAGAGCTGGACTAAACAAGACATATTAGAACGTTACTATAGTTTCGGAGAATAGGGTTTTAAAATTAAAAATCACATTACCATGTCGGCAACTTTTCCCCTAGGTTGGCTGTGAATGAAGATCTTCAACTCTTTCTTATATAGAATCAAGTTATCAATTTTTTGTATATGGAGAGGTATGGAGTTATACATTTTCGGAGCCATATATTGGTATGACCGCTGGCCAATAGATTTTTGCATTTGTGGGATTTTGTGATGGTGTTTTTTTCGAGTTTATAATGAGGTAGGTTTGAATTAATAGGTTTTTCTCGGTGGTATTTTATATTGATATTATTATAAAAAAGCTGACGAATATCGAATACATGTGCTTCATGAAATAGTTCTTCAGATGGATATTTATAGTCTTTGGACATAATCAGCTTGAGGAACCTTTTTTGCAGTATTTCCAGAGGATGAATATGTGTTTTCAATGCCCCTCCCCATCCGACTATACAATATCGCAAGTGGCTCTCAACTAATGCATGGTACAGTACTTTGAGCTGATGGAAAGGTAATATGTCTTTCAGATATTTGAACTTGTAGAGAATCATACGTTACTTATTACAGACATAGTTAATACGGGAATCCCATCTGAGATTCGTGTCTATTATTACTCCCAGATATTAAAAAAAAAAAAATAAGGCAGGATTATATACTGTTCACTCATTGTGGTAACCGTGAGACTATCGAATGATGGCGTGTTGGACCGATCACAGCTAAAAGGTGGGTAGTAGGTTTTTTGCAGGTTGACAGTAAGTAATTTGTTTTCTAACCATTTCTTTATTGAATGAAGGTCTGTCTCTACTCTGTTTTACAATCCTTGCCAGGTGTCTGCTTTATAAAATATTGCGGTATCATCAGCAAAACCTAGTATTTCACCACTGCTCCTGATAGAGAACATGCCATTGATGTAAATATTGAAAAGGATTGGGCCCAAAACAGTCCCTTGAGGAACTCCATACTCAATTTGCATTTGATCGCTTTGCACATCATCCACTCTGACAGACTGGAATCTATTGGCAAGATAACTTTCGAAAAGTTTTAAACAATTATTTCTGATGCCAATATCTTCCAATGTCTGTAAGAGGAGACTATGGCTTACAGTGTCGAAAGCTTTAGACAGATCAATAAATACACATAGAGCAGAAGAAATCTTCGTAGTTAGTGCCAACAACGCGTCTTGGGTGGAGCTATTCCCTCTAAAACCATACTGCATACTCGATATTCGATTATATTTGGATATATAAGAAGCTAACAGTTTTTTTTATTTTTTCGAAAATTTTTGATAGATGCGTTATTAGAGATATCGGTCTATAATTAGTGATCGATGTCTCATCTCCTTTTTTGTAAACTGGTACTACTATTGATTCCTTAAGCGCTCTGGGCCAGATACCTTGCTCCATGCACAAATTTATAATGTATGTAAGAGGTTCTAGAATATATGTAGAAATTATTTTAATAGTTTCTGCTTTGATATCGTCTACAATATGTTTTGAGAGTTTTCATAGTTCCAGAGAAGCAGCAGATATATTCAATGCTAGATATCCAAATGAGAATATCTATGGATCTACTGTGATGTTTGTTATCGGTGACAGAAAATCCACAGATGGCACTATCGGAGAGGCAGGAACAAACTGGTATATCTGAAAAATCCATTAGAAGAATTTTGAAGAATAATAAATATCGTGCATAAAAACCAAAATTAATCCACATCTTACTCGATAGAGATTTCGATGCCCGCTTAGATTTTTCATTTTGGTTCCAAGGCATGACAATTACAAAGTTTTGAGTATGCATGAAATTGTTTGCTTTATAATTATTTCAGTTTCTAATTTTACTTTGAATTGTTTGAAAATAAAAAGATAAATATTTGTAAGTTCTTGTTATGTCAAAAATTAAATCAATTTTTTTTCTACAAAAAAATTCAAATCAAAAATTGTGTAGATACATGGTCCTTCATTAATAATAAATAGTATCGAGATTATAATGTCCTGGAGATATTTCAGTGGCCTCTTATGAAGCAGCTGAACACATGACAAATTAACAAATTTCAAATTTTCTCCGAATAAAATAGAAATATTTTGCGAATCTTTACAAAATATCATTTAAAATATTACTGTTGGCGTCACTGATGAGTTTTTCTGTCAGAAATAAATTTTTCCAAATCTATTCTTTATAGCAAAAAATTCATTTTGAATTTTTGTACCTTAGATTTTTTTTCAAAACATGTACATAGCTATAAAATGTCATTCTGAACAACTTGAATAAGTGTGTTTTGAGACATATTTTTTTAATTTTTTTCATTTCTCGTTTAAAACGAAAAGACGAACGGTACTGTTCAACGTCTTCTGGGGTTTCTTTCGATGCAGAAGCGATTGCACGTACCGATATTTGTCAAAATTTATTAATAAAAGAATTTCCCATATATGCGTACTTTCTGCCGGTCACTGTATATTTGGTTCGTTTACCCGTAGAACTGTTGTATTTATTGATATCGATGGTAGTTGTATTTATTGATATCAATGTATTGATTATCGAGTTCTAGTCTAAAGATCAATAAATTATTGCTTTCTCTGTATTCTCTTTCAGTAACTTGATTTCTCAATTCTGCATTTTATTTTTTAGGGGCAATTTTCTCTTTGTTTGGGATACTTTTCCTTTTCCTCTTCCTCAAGAGTTTTTAGTATTTCAGTACAACATCGAATCATCGTCTGCGCTGTCCATTTGACGTATCCACGTTGATTAGCAAAAGTGCTACAATGGCCTACTCCTCGCTCTCATATATAATATAAAATGACTTATTTTGGAGTCTGATAAGATGCATCAATCAACAGTTCATCATCTTCTTTCTATCTCTTGTGCAATAGTTCACAGGAAAGTTCAACACCCTATACTTGTCTCAACAGATTTGATCGAGATGTGATGATTCATGTGAATTCTTGTTTATGGCAATATTCCGACAGCGTCAACAGAATATAATGCGTTCCTTCCGTTATCTAAAAACACAGTGTCATCAAACCGTGGTAGCGATAGATGAAGTATATTAAGCTAGGCGACGAAGGATTTTATTATTATGCATATGCACATAACTTTTCTGAAAACTCATTACCAACTTTTATTCGTTCCAAATTAGTTTAACCGTATCTCTTGGTTACATATTCTGGGTGATTCGATTATATGAATCGTGAAAAGGGATTTGAGAAAATTTTGAATTAACCTTGAGTACCACCTTAACTATAAATTCAAATGACGCAGTTCATGTTGAACATTGAGTACAATAATTTGAATTTTGTGTAAGGTAGGGCTGTAAAAAATGTCATTTGCTTTTTACGACAGCTGCATCCTCTCAGTATTGGTTTGTCCAATGAGCATTATAGGGAGGTATTTTCAATTGAAGATGCGAGTGGTTGAAGGTGTTATGTTACAGAAGTAAAGATTTGAGTAAATTAAGTTTTTTTATGTAATTTTTCCCATTCAGGAGTAGCTGAGCAACTGGTTATGAAAGATCATACAATTTCACTCACTAACGATTCATGAATGTAAAAGATGGGTTCACAACACCTTCATTCAAGCAAAGAAAAAATATTTTCAAGGTTTGTTTTGCGTCGTCAATTGTCTCCAATTGTTTCGACTAGGGATACAAATTAAACTTACATATGATTCATCAAGGAGATTGGTGGAAAAACTGGTTGAAAAATACTTTGTTCCTGGGAAAACAATATAAAACATTCAATAACTCCACATTGGATATTCTATTTCAGAAAATTTTATGGAAATGTAAAATATATAATGAGCTTTTCAAACAAGACAAACTAACACATATAAATTTATGTGATTGAATAATGGAAACTGGAAACAATTAAATAAACTGCGAACAACAGTTACTCCACCCAAAGAATAGTACTGGGAAAAATTTACGTGGAAACTTTCCTGTTCCCATTGTTGATCAAAGGGAAAAATATCTGTCAGTTACTTCTTCATTCCTCCATCCCAGGTAGATTTTCTATACAGTACAAAGGACAATGTAAAGTGCCGTCCGGTAAAATTTCCTGAAACTCTGGTATATTGTTGTACTCGACCTGGTTACCAAAAGTGTCAAAGGCCCAACTCAATCATATGAATAGTTTTCTAGATACGGGGTGTTAAAGTTGAAAATTGACCAGATTTTCGTTTTTTTTTAACTTTAGGGCTAGATTGAATTTTTGTTAAATACACACGTTTACTACCTGTTTTGGTAATACATTAGTAAATAAGGATAATTGAAAATATTTATATTGATAAAGGATTCATCGTCCGAATCTTAAATTTCCATATCTAGATGGACTCTTATATAAAATTAAAAACTGTTTCTCAACTGATTCTCACAAGTTTGGTTTTTACAATTTAAAAATTACAGGAAAATTATTCACGCAGTCAAAAGATGAGATACCAGCTGAATCAGATTCATGTGTAATATATAGTATACCCTGTGAATGTGGGAAATGTTACATAGGGCAAACTGAACAATACCTAGAAACCAGAATATATCAACACAAATATGACTGCTATGAAAAAAATAGAAATAAAAAAGATAAAACAGCACTTGCTGCACATCATTTTGAATTGTCGGGCAATTTTGATTTCGATTCAGTAAAAATTTTGGAAAGAGAGATGACTTATTCAGAAAGATTGTTGGGAGAAATGATTCAAATCAATCTCCATGATAATTGCGTAAACCAAAAAAGTTATACACAAAACCTGACAAAAATATACACCCATATTCCTAGAAAGGTTAAAAAACAGATTTCTGAATAATGATACAAAAAAGATTTGTTTTGTTTGTTTTCGTTTCTTCATCTATGTAGTGCTGGAATATTTCAGGTGGAATGATCAGTTGCATATTACATGGTCGTGTGTTGTTTCATTTTAACGTGTCTGTATTTGTTTATATACAATTTTAAAGTTTTTAAAAGTTTTTAATGTGTAATTTGTACCAGTGTGTTTTTATCGGCTGTAATTTGTATCGACTACTCTACAGTTTTTTATTTGAATCCATGAGCAGGAAAAACTCAGTTTTAAAAGTGGGTCATACATATGTTCTTCGTTTCAATCTATACGTGAAAATTGTTATTTCAGCTTTGAAAAAAGAATAAATTAATTCCAAAATGTCAGCGATAAAAAATAAGTTTTACTCCCTGGTTCTATTCCCGTTGAATCCAAATATATTTATATTCACAGGATGATTCACAAATGTATGACGGTAGTTTTTTACAAAATGTCACTGTTTCTACTGTGACGTCAGGGAAGCATATTATCGAAAGGTACTCCTCAATATAGAATTTTTACGGAAAAATATTGCACAAATTTCTTATACAGGGTATTTTATAGAGAGAACCATAATATGAATTTCTTTTTTCAGTGATTGATTCTGAACCCTGTATTTATGGATATATTTTTGGGAAAGGTAATACCACTAACATAGGTGTGACTCTAAGCTTCAGATTATACAAGGTGGTTAATTTGTTGGAAGGTATTCTATTTCAAGAAAAGTACAAAAACCATGAACGGATCCTAAAATTCCTCCCGTCAATTGTAACGATTTTCTCAGAATATAATAATTTTTATAACGTCTTAGGAGGCATGCATATTTCACCGATCCTATAACAAAATATCGAGATACATGGCTTTAAAGCGGAGAATTGCTGATTTTATCAGTTTTTTCTTCAAATTGAAAAGCTGAATTGACTTTATGTTGCGTATACAGTGCTTCTCAAAAGTCCCTCCCCCACTCTTATTTTTGGAACGATTATACAAGTAAATTTGGAAACTGTATATTAAAGGTTGTAAACTTCTCTACTAATGATGATAGATGACGAAATCGTCAAAGATGACGTCACAAAGCCATTGTGACCAATAATTTTGAATGGAAACATACAGCAAGCGACACCTCTTTTAAAAGGTATCGAAAAAACCTATTCAATAATAATAATTTTGTTTGTGTTCATGGCAGTTTTAATGGCTCATTAGTAAACATTAAAATTTAAATTCCATTCAGTATGATATTAATTACAGATTTAAGAATCAGTATCTACTTGGAGAAATTGCTCAAAATGACCTCCATTTACTTCCTGACAGTGAAATATCCTATTTTTCAACTCTTCTCGTAATTTTGCAAATGTGTCTGCGGAAACAGCCTCACATTCTGCAACAATACGTTGTTTTAAAACGTCAATATTGTCAGGTTCAGTGGCGTGAATCTTCGATTTAAGGTACCCCCACAGAAAAAATCCAAAGGTGTGAGGTCTGGTGATCGAGCCGGCCATTCCGTTGAACCTCGTCGTCGAATCCATCTACCACGATACTCCTCATCCAAATACTGTCTTACTGCACCGTAATAGTGTGGAGTTGAATGTTATTTCCAAATTGCCGAATTCATCTGGATTATCTTCCAAAATTTCAAGGATAAACGGTGAGAGATAAGTGCCATGTGAAGTGGAATGAATAGAAAAATCGAATTTAAACGGTTTTCTTCACATAAAGGATTCAATATAAAATTGAACCAGAGAAAGGTAGATCTCAGGTGAAAAACAACTACTTTCCTGGCAAATACCACGCAGAACGTTGAATGATATTCACCTGAAAATCCATGCATACTTCCATATAATATCAATGGACATTGAATGCAAATGTTTCTTTCTGATAAGCTCGATTATGTTTAATTTATGTCGTGTTCACCTAACAATCCGCATACCGATTTCAGGCTTCTTGGCCCTCATCAGTACGGAGTAGTCAACCAGCCAAAGGTACAAAGAACTCTGGCTGAAGTGAGACACAACGTAAACAAACCATCATCGATCTTGTACACCTATAGGTACGCCGGAAAGATAAACTTTAACTGGCGGTACCTAGTGACAGAAAGAAACACTCGAAAATCTCCCACCTCGATAGGTTTCTAAATAAAGATTCCTTCTCAGTAGGAGTGGCAAGCCCGTCTAGCATATAGTGTGAGATAAGTGCCATGTGAAGTGGAATGAATAGAAAAATCGAATTTAAACGGTTTCTCACATAAAGGATTCAATATAAAATTGAACCAGAGAAAGGTAGATCTCAGGTGAAAAACAACTACTTTCCTGGCAAATACCACGCAGAACGTTGAATGATATTCACCTGAAAATCCATGCATACTTCCATATAATATCAATGAACATTGAATGCAAATGTTTCTTTCTGATAAGCTCGATTATGTTTAATTTATGTCGTGTTCACCTAACAATCCGCATACCGGTTTCAGGCTTCTTGGCCCTCATCAGTACGGAGTAGTCAACCAGCCAAAGGTACAAAGAACTCTGGCTGAAGTGAGACACAACGTAAACAAACCATCATCGATCTTGTAACACCTATAGGTACGCCGGAAAAGATAAACTTTAACTGGCGGTACCTAGTGACAGAAAGAAACATTCTCGAAAATCTCCCACCTCGATAGGTTTCTAAATAAAAGATTCCTTCTCAGTAGAGTGGCAAGCCCGTCTAGCATATAGTGAGAGATAAGTGCCATGTGAAGTGGATGAATAGAAATCGAATTTAAACGGTTTCTTCATAAGGATTCAATATAAATTGAACCAGAAGGTAGATCTCAGGTGAAAAACAATTACTTTCCTGGCAAATACCACGCAGAACGTTGAATGATATTCACCTGAAAATCCATGCATACTTCCATATAATATCAATGGACATTGAATGCGAATGTTTCTTTCTGATAAGCTCGATTATGTTTAATTTATGTCGTGTTCACCTAACAATCCGCATACCTGTTTCAGGCTTCTTGGCCCTCATCAGGTGAATATCATTCAACGTTCTGCGTGGTATTTGCCAGGAAAGTAGTTGTTTTTCACCTGAGATCTACCTTTCTCTGGTTCAATTTTATATTGAATCCTTTATGTGAAGAAAACCGTTTAAATTCGATTTTTCGATAAACGGTTCTATTGCGTTTTGCAACAGCTCCAGATAAACCTCACCAGTTGAATTAGTATTCAAAAGAGAGGCCCAACGATGTAGTTTCCCAGGATACCTGACCAAGCATCCACCTTCTGGGGAAATTGGGTATGTGTTTCACGAAACAGGTGAGGATTTGCGTCACTCCAATACCTCACATTCTGTGTATTTACATTTCCATTCAGATAGAAAGTAATTTCGCCACTAAAACAAATTGTTCTGACATCGTCTGGCTGTTGGTTAATTTTAGTTTCCATATTTTCACAAAATTCTAGTCTTCGGTCTGGGTCGTCGTCTGAGAGTTGATGAACCATTTTTAAATTGTATGGATAAAATTTGTTTTTTTTCAACACCCTGTGTACTGTAGGATTAACTATTACTTCTGCCAGTATCTCAATTTCTTTCTCATCAGAAATTTGTGGTCTGCCAGATCGTTTCGCATCATTAATACTACCCGTTGTTCCAAACTTACGAAGAAGCTCCCTTAAATAAGTCCTCGAAACGGGGCGATCGGGAAACCTCTCATCAAAAATGCGTTCTGCTGCATGAATATTTTGTCCAGTTTCACCAAGAATTAGGATCGCTGCTACTTTATCACCTAAAGCACGTACCATTTCGCTTCTTGAAGCACTTAAACGTTCGGCTCACAAACGTTCAACAAATTATTAAAATGCACAAAAATATTAAAAGTACCAAAAGCTGCTTAAACAGTCAAACGTTTGATCAACAATACACAAATTATTAAATGTACAAAAACTTGGATAATTACAAAAACGTCGAATTAGGGAGACTAACAAAAACGTCAGCTTATTTGACAACTATCCAGAGGCGGAGCTTGAATTTGGAATTTTAGTATTACCTGATTTAATTCATCACAGCTTTGCGCTTTTTAAAAGCGAGTTGCCAAAACTGCCATAAACACAAACAAAATTAGTATCATTGAATAGGTTTTTTCGATACCTTTTAAAAGAGGTGTCGCTTGCCGTAGGGTTCCTTTTGAAATTATTGGTCACAATGGCCTTGTGACGTCATCTTTGACGATTTCGTCATCTATCATCACTAGTAGGGAAGTTAACAACCTTTAATATTCAGTTTCCAAATTTCACTTGTTTATGTAGTTGTTTTCTGTTAGACATTCACAAAAAATAACTTCATTCTAATCGTGGATTTTTCAATTCACAGAAAAATCTTCTTATCAATATTCAATTGAGAATGTTTCCCTTTTCAACATGAATACCCCACAAAAGGTTATCTTGACGATGGAAGATAGTGACTAAGGTTTATCTTTCAGTCGCAGATGATTCTACATCTGATTTTATGAACATCCTGTTTATATTTTCAACAAATCCACATAAGTTTTTGTTAGATGTACATAAAGAAGTAGAACTAAAAATATTTACGGTTGCATGGGGATTCACTGATAAATCTCGAGAAATCATTTCATGAAGTTAATACTCATCCGTTCACAATTTTGAGGCTAGTAGATTTCGCAGAAAAATAAACCTAACTGTTAAACTCATTTCCACACCATTATATAGGTTTTGGGGCGTTTTTTTATGATGGTTTTCCAAGTTATTTTTGTAGTGTTCATCCCAAAACGTTTGTTTGACAGCATACACACCTAGGGTATATTTTAAATCCTAACCAATTACGATTCTGATTGAACGGGTCCAATTTCAATGAAATGGCGCTCCTGTCTTTGAACAGCGTTTTGTATGAAATATGCCGCTAAATATATATGGTAGCGTTCTATCAACTTTGGTAAATATTCTGCTGACAAATTCACCCAAAAAAAATTCTGATTCCAAGCAAGATTTTGGACCCCATAACAGTTTGCAGTTTGTCCAGCATTTGTTGTGATTCACATGGATTTTAAGTTTTTTTATTTCAAAAGATTATATGTTGTGTCACTTGTTCATTGTTATTTCTAACTCCCTTATCTATCTGGTTACTGCACTAATCCGTCTACACATATTCATATCTGCTTCAAGCATTTTATGTTACATACACCCCTAGTGGTCAGTTTCATTTACATGGTCGCATATTCTTTTCTAAAGAACCTTCTTCTCAACATGTACTCGCAACAAAAAAAAGATTAGTCTGAATTACGTGGAATAGTCCTATTGGAGAAACCAGTATAAAAAAAAAAACAAAACCTGTACCTCTCTGGTGGTGTGGAAATGAGTCTAACGGTTCATTTAATTTTCCTGATAGTTATTGCAATATACGTTTGTACCTTCTTGCATGTATTGATCATCCTTAATTAACATATTTTTCTGATAAAAATAGAACATTTATTTAGTAATAAGCAAGGTAATAATTATTATGAATTTTTTAATTTCTAATATACTAAATAACTCGCTCTACACGTATATTGTAAAGTACCTGTCTGTACGAAATGGGTACCTAGTATTTGAATCATACCTACACAAAAAAGCGATAATTATCATATTTGTTGCCCGTGTAAAATTTGTCAATTATATCGGATAAGATGTGTAATTATTATAATAATTTTGTAGGTGATTAAAAACAATTGAATCACCATGTACATTCTAAAATCTTCATGCATACCTGATTCAATGTTATCGAGTTACTCAAAAGTCACTGAAGAAATGCAAGTTATCGTTTTAATAATTGTAAAGCATAATTATTTCTGGTGGTTGGCTGTATGGCTCACCCTGTATGGAAAGTAATCACAGCGAACCTCCAGCCTCAACATTGTGAACGGGTAGATATTAATTTTATGAAAAATTTATCTGTTAGGCAACTGTAAATATTGAAATCTTGCAAAACCAATTGTGATTTATTCGTGAATCACCCTGTAAGAGTAAATATTTTCAGCTGTACCTTTTCATATACATACAACCAACACGCAATATTGTTTTCTTGGGAAATAAAAACTTTTATTATTATTATAAAGTCAATCCAGCATTCTAATTTGAAGAAAAAAACTGATAAAATCAGCAATTCTCCATTTTAACATCCTGTATCTCGAAAACTGATGATATGATCAAATGTTGAATTCATGCCTCTCAAGACGTTATCAAAATCATAATATACTGAGAAAAGGGTTACATTTGACAGGAGATTTTAGAAAACCTGGTGTTCATGGTTTTTGTACTTTTCTTAAAATAGAACACCTTCCGAGAAATGAACCACCTTGTATATTTTGAAGCTTAGAGACACATATGTTGGTGGTATTACCTTTCCCAGAAAACAATCCATAAGTGCAGGGTTTTGAATTAATCCTTAAAAAATAATAGTTTAAAAAAACTAAAAAACACGCTTTTATGGAAAACCAGACTAAAAAATAAAAAATTAGGCAAAAATGTATTTTATTTAAAAAAAAGCGTGGGGTGCATGGTATCGCCTTGGCCAACAATTACCTGTGATCTGAGACATTTCTTACTTTACTGCCCTAGGTGTGTATTGATACCATGCACCCCACGCTTTTTTTTAAATAAAATAAATTTTTTTCTTATTTTTCATTTTTTTAGTCTGGTTTTCCATAAAATCGTGTTTTTAGTTTTTTTAAATTATAATTTATTTTCAATTTTTCAGTTTAATTTTCTATCAACGCGTGTTTTAGTTTTCTCAAATATTGATAGTACATAATCCAAAACTCGGCGCCATTTTGACGCCATCTTGACTTCAATTATACAAAATAATCAATATTCCGACCATAAAACCTCGACCATTTTGAATAACAGAAGCTTGCCGCCATTTTGGAGCCGCCATTCCGAATTCTTCAATTATGACAAAATAATCATAATCTCCGACCCCAAAAACCCCCACATACCAATTTTGAATAGAATTGGACCATAATCACAAAACTCGTCCGCCATTTTGGAGCGCCATTTGAATCCTCAATTTGGACAGAATAATCTAATTCCTGACCTCAAAAGCTCCACATACAATTTTGAATAGAATCAACCATAATCACAAACTTGTCCGCCATTTTGAGCCGCCATCTCGAATCTTCAGTATTACAGAATAATCATAATCTCTGACCTCAAAAACCCCCACATACCAATTTTGAATAGAATCAAACCCTAATCACAAAACTCGTCCGCCATTTCAAAGCCGTCATCTCGAATTTTCCAATTTTCACGGAAGAATCATAATATTCGACCCCGAAAACCCCCACATACCAATTTCGAATAGAATCAGACCATAATCACAAAACTCGTCCACCATTTTGGAGCCGCCATCTTGAATTTTTCAATTTTGTCAAAAGAATCATAATCTCCGACACGAAAACTCTCAGTTACCAATTTTGAAGCAAATCGGACCATAATCACAAAACTCGTACGCGATATTGGAGCAGCCATTTGTTTTTTTTCCCACACAATTTTTTTTAATGCATTGTCACCGGAATTATGTACACCTACCAAATTTCAGATCATTCGGACGTCTGGAAGTGGGTCAAAATCGCTCCTAAATGAGTCGGTTACAAACAAACAAACATACAAGTGAAACTAATATAAAGCGTGTAAATAAGAAATTAATGTTGTGGTTCTCTTTATGAAACGCCCTGTGTACTGTTTAATATTTCTCCGTCAAAATACTATATTGAGGAGTACTGGACACTGGAGCTCACATGATGATGTCACGTGAACTACAACAGTCCTCATCACTACCACTTGATATGATAGGTTGGTTGCAATGTAATAACCATAGTTCAAAGAGTCATCAATCGCGCGTATAATTGTTCTAACAATTTCCGCTAAGAAGCGCATTTGGATGAGCACTTCCATAACCGAGACGGATATGCTGGTGCGATTGTGATATCGACTATTGCCAGTCGAGCCGATAGTCCTAGATCGAGATGATTGGAATTACAAACAGTGTCAAAGTGCCGATCATTTTATAATATAAATGAAACGAGTGCTGCCTCAAACTGTATTCAATTCGAGAATTTTGGTTTTTATCATCAGCAGAGTAACATGAGTGTGGGTAATAAAATACTGAGTTGAAATTAATGATATATAAAATATACACTGAATAGGAAAGAGTATAATCAAGGATTCTTCACATTTGAATGGAGAGACAGATATTTTCAACTTTGACAAGGTTGTCCAATTCCTTCAAAAACGCCCTTACCATTTCGATAACATTCGATACTGAGGAAAAATCTATGAAAAAAATCACATTTTGGTCGACAACTTTGGTAACTTTTGGGTAAGTGTATATAGATATGTATCTCACTCTATTTCCATATAATGGTTTTCTCGTTTTAAATTTCACTCAAATTTTATTCTTTAATCTATTCCATTGGTTGAAAAAAGTCATTGTCCTTATTGTTGTTTGTTTAAAACATGTAAAATGTGTGAACGTTACTTAGTAAGCTTTTCTTTGTAGCCTCGAAGAAGTCTGAATATATGAACGGAACGTCGGCTTAAAATTGCGTTGTTGTCTTATACCTTATATGTCCTCTTATATGTCCTCTAACCCACGAATTTTTTTCGAGAATAAACGTAATATTATCAGTATTATCAATTGCAGAATCTGTTTCTATAGGGAGCAAATCAAAAACTCACTTTGCTAACACGAGCGTATATGCGAAGAAACGGAATGAAAAATAATGTGTACTACTCGTAAATATTCTCCGTCGGCGAACGAAAGATCAAAAGAGCCGATAGTCAACGTGGGTGTGAGTGACAGCTGTCTAGTTTTGCAGCAGCCAATCAAAACGGACCGCAAGCCAACTTGTAGTTGTGTCTTTACGTTGAGACTAATAAATCACCAGTTATATACGTGTTTCAAGAGGTCTGAGTGAATAAGAGCCAGTAGCGTATCTGGTCTGGGATCGAAATATAATTTAAAATATTCTATAGTTGTGTTGTGCTTTGTTGGAAAATATGTCCTTCTTTCGACTATGGGCAAATAAAATTATGCTGATTTGATTGCCTATTGATACATACTTCCTCGTTTATGGTATATTTTCTATTGTAACGTATTTTTGAAATATCTAAATAAAATTAGTTTTCTCCGCCTCTGCTGCTCAAAGGATACTGCTTTTTATGCTTCTGCAATTGTATAGTTTAACCATTTTCAATTGCAGAAGCTGTTTCTATAGCCAGCAAATCAAAAACTCACTTCGCTAACAGGAGCGTATATGCGAAGAACCGGAACGAAAAATAATGTGTACTACTCGTAAATATTCTCCGTCGGCGAACGAAAGATCAAAAGAACCGATAGTCAACGTGGGTTTGAGTGGAAGTTGTCTAGTTATGCAGCAGCCAATCAAAACGTACCGCAAGCCGATGATAATGCTTGTAGTTGTGTCTATATGTTGAGACTAATAAATCACCAGTTATATACGTATTTCAGGAGGTTTGAGTAATTTGGGTCATTTCAGCCTGATTTTTGAGGCATGCTTGATCTAATATCAAAGAAAAGCGAAGCTGAAGTATATAGGAATACATACTTCATAGACATGAAAATCTCATATCAGTTTGACAAGGGTTGGATCAAGGGAGAATAGGGGCAAGAGAGTGAACTATTTTTTTCAAAGGAGAAATTGTGGCATTGCAGACAGATCTTTAAATTTCCAGGAAAACACCATCTTCGAGCATGAATAAAACCCTCGACCTCTAGATTGCTAGTCTCATGCTCTACCAACTGAGCTATCGAAGACACAAGGTTCACATCTGCGTTCCGCGATACCGGTTTCTCCCAAAATTCAATGTTAGTTGTTGAAACATGCCAATAAAATATGATTTGTTTGAAGGTTGTAGACGATGTGGTAACTTGATTACTATCGTTTCGGACGTCCACCGTCTTAATGTATTTGAACGATTTTCACGACGTTTCGAATGCTTGTATCTGCAATCGTCTTCAGGTGAATACTGACAAGTTAAGGTGCTACTTACCAATTTCCAATTACTTACAATTACTTACCAATTTCCAATCCGGCAGTACTTTACGGAGTTTCCTGGTCTGACAACAAAAATGAAATCAGTAAAAATTGCATTTATGAAGTTTCATGTGAATGCGGAGATTCCTACATTGGAGAGACCGTTATCGGTAAGATTGGATGAGCACAAGAAATGGGCTCAACGTGGAGAAACATCAAAATCAGGAACCGCTGACCACGCCTGGACTGAGCACCATCGAGTTCTATGGGACGACGCAAGTGTTCTACATAGAGAGGAGCATTGGTTCAAACGAAAGTTCAAAGACGCCGCCTACATCGAAGCCAACAACGCCTTTAATCAACCAAGCGTTGAGATCAAGAACGTATGGAAACCCCTGATTGCTCTTTCTGGCGGACTGCAGAGGCGCGAAACTTCACGGACCACCCAGTGAACTCTATATACTACCTGGAACGGCCACGCCTTGGGCGAAAAGTGAGGCAAAACCATTGTATAGGCAACCCGCATCTGTTACGGATACCTATCTCTTTTTATCTTATGTTGGTTAATGGAACCCTCGCACATTATTCTGAATAAATTTGTATTTTTTAGGTTTTTTTAGGAGAAAACATGATTTTCTCCCAATCGTTATTCAGGAAAGAAAGTAATAATGCAAACAGTACAACGTTCAAGTAAAATTTTGACTGATCCCCCACGAGATTTCTAAATAAAATTAACACACAAAATGAAATCCAATTCTTATTTTATATTACAATGGAATTTTATATATATATATATATATATATATATATATATATATATATATAAATCTAACAGTCATTAAATAAACAGTTTTGTCATTTTTTTTTGGACAGATTAAATTTAATTTCTATGGTGATACATTCGGTTTATTTTAAATATATAGAAATTATTTTACGAATAATTTGAATTTCATGACATTTTTCACCTACAAATTCTTGTATTACAGGGTGTCTAGGTTTGAAAAGATCTATTTCTACAGCAAAATGATCAATAACTGTATTTATGATTTTTTGTTTCAAGTTTATTTTGCTTTTCAAAATGATTTCACTTTTCTAAAAGAAGACGAATTTGCTTTTCTGCAAAATGTAAAATTTTGTTCACCACATCTGAAGCATAGAGGAGACCTCCTCGAGTGACAAAATTGGTGAATGATTTATAAGCTTCAGGAGGGGCGGTATAAGAGTGGTCAGTAGATATACTACCTCTGTATAGTAATATATCAAATTGAAAATAAATTCACTTTCAATCTTGCTAGTAATATCGCTAAATATTCATTACATAACCAAATCTAAATATTATCAACTTACCCATGAAAATATATTTGCCGATAATCTTGCTCGTTTTTGCATCCAAACGCTACACAATAAATCACCATTGTTTTTTAATGAATGTTAAATGAAAACTATCGCTAGACCAGTAGCAAATCACACCAACTATGCTGCTCTTTAAACCACACACGATAAAGGAAACGGAACTAATAGCACAATAGAACACAGTAAATGTATATCTTCACTTATATTTAACGTATTGAACAAAAATAATCCCCAATCTCCCTTAATTTTCACTTAAGAGATAATTTATGCATATAACCGTAATTCATTTGACTGAGTATGACAAAGACAGGTTACCGTAAATTAGGCTATCTCTGTTTTAGCTGCCCCTGACACACTTTACGTTATTGGAGTAAACGGTCGGGTCCGTTCCAGTTACGTATAGTATAGAGTTCACTGGAACCACCACACCGCGCGAAATTACACGCACCGATGCACATGGCGGAATTGCACGCATCATTGCGCCGACAGTCATATAAATTGGTAAGTAGCACCTTAACTTGTCAGTATTCACCTGAAGACGATTATGATACAAGCATTCGAAACGTTGTGAAAAACTTTTAAATACATTATTAAGACGATGGACGTCCGAAACGATAGTAATCAATGAAATATGACATGTAACGAATCTACGTGTCTTATCAATGACCATCAAGAACAAATTGTACCTATCGCCGACGACGCCGAATCTGCCGGCTTCAGTCGATGTTCAGGCGCTGATCTCCGGTCACTGAAAACGAGATGGTTTTTTTCTGGATTTCAAAAACTTATCTGCAATGCCAATGTCCTTCCTACTTCTATATATATTCACAGACATTGAAAACTATACTCTTTAATGATTGTATTATTTCTTTTTAAAAGCTTAAATGACCAATGCTGACATATATTAGAGAAAAACAAAGGACATATCCAGAAATCACCTTCAGAGCTAAAGTTTTCCGTGTTTATGTATCCATCTCAGATACTGTTGGGAAATGGTTGTTCAAACAAACTCCTGTGGATAGTCTGGCACAATAAAGACATTGTAAAAGATGATTATTAGTATATTATTTAACGAGCGGTATTGTAGGTCATAACTCACGCAGATGAAGTTTGCAGCACAAGCTGCAGGCGAGTGTTGTAATTCATCAAGTGAGTTATAACCATTACCGAAAGTTGAATACTATACTTTATCTACGACTATAACAATAAATACTAAGATACAAGTACAGAGAAAGAACTTTATTCACAAATCTTTATAGTTACCTATAACAATGCTATACAAAATTTGATTGTGATTACTCATTTTTTTTATTAATAAAATGAACTGTAAAGTTCAAACAATCAGTAAACTGAATATGTGGGACTGAATTATGCAAGTTCATTGTTTTATTTTGGGTTTGTTGCATATATGTTGTAGAGGTGTTATAGAACTGTATATTTTATTTGCAGTATCTGTCTTATTCTTTTCGGAATCATCATCGTACCCCTCAGCCACAGTTATATTTCCTCCAGCATCTGCTAATAAAGTTGCTGACGAGCGGCGAAAACAATGCCCTGTCTATAAATTACAGTGTGGTAATTTTAAAAATGTAGCAATGTCTCTCCCCATCGCTTCAAATTTATTAATGCCAATTCTTTGTGAGTCATATTTTCCATTTTGAAATTTGAAGAATAATATCGTTTGCGATATATCAGTGGGACGAAGATTTAAATATTTCTTAACTATGGTATTAAAATTTCCCATAACAGTGAATTTTCGGCAATTTTTGTTTGTATTTGGTACACTGACCATAAAAATAGATCCATTATCTTCTAAATCTGTAATTTGCATTGGGTGCAGTGCACGACAAGCACCCATAACGCCCATTATTGAAGCAACCTAAAATGAATTATGTAATTGACTAGATGATAAAAACGATTGAATATTGTGAGATCCACTACCTTTGTCGCCGGATATTTCTCATCAGGAGCTTCATTTATGAAATTATTAAGTTGTTTTGGCCTAAAAGTTTTTGCCTTTTTAGCTACATGTTTTTCCAATTGACGTTTAAGAAACGCGCGTAATTTCAAATAATTCTCTATATTGATTCCATTATTTATGTTGAGTGCGCTTCTTAGCATGGAGTAGAAAGAGCATAGGGACGATGCTTTATATGTAGTACTAAGTTCACTAAAATATGCCAAAAGTACATTTTCTGTGAACGATGACTCAATGTTCTTGCTGCTATACCAATCTTGAAAATTCTTGTATACACCTTTATATTTGTTCTGGGATTTTTCGGGCAATGAATACTGTATGGTAACATTAGCTTCTTGTCTCATTTCTGGAGGAGTACATAATAATTATTCTTCATCATCTGAATTGATCTTTTTCAGCACAAAATTCAGAATAATTTGGTATTAACCTAATTAGAAAACGTCAAAATTATTCAATTGACATTACTCTCCTCAATAACAATAATGGACTGTTCTCTTCCGGCCAAATGGCTTGTACAGAAGAACAGAGCCACCTTGATATTCGGTTTTCCGATTTATTATAGTGAGTTATTTTTTTTTTTTTTATGTTCTGGTTCCCACGAAAAGGGAATCCTGTAATTTCAGAGAACATCGTGGGAACCAAGGGAAAGAAGGTGGAGTTGGTGTTCTTCAAATTTTTGGGGTTGTATGCCTCGGGGAACACCTCCCTAGGCAATGAGTTCCAAAGCCTCGCTGTTCGTTGGATGAACGAGTCTTTGGAAAGTGATGTTCTGCAGGTCTCCAAAGTGACCACGAAGGGGTGTGATGACTGAACTTGACGGGTTAGTCTCGAAGAGACTGCCAAAGCAGGAACGATTGTTGATATTTCAGAAGAGCATCGCCCATGAAAATATCTATAAAATAGAGACAAATCGACAACTTTTCTACGGTGTTCCAGACAAGTGATCGAGTTTGTAAGCGAGGCATCACCGACGAGACGAATTGCCCTTTTTTGGACAGAATCCAATAGCCTCAGGATATGTTTAGGTGCCGCGCTCCAAATATGGGAACAGTATTCCAGGACAGGTCGAATCTGTGCCTTATAGATCATAAGCAGCTGAGTGGGGGTGAAATAGCTCTTGGCACGAAACAAAAAACCAAGTTTTTGGATGCACTTTTGGCAATGGACCTCACGTGATTTTCCCAGGAAAGGTTATTGCTGATAGTAATACCAAGCATCGATATGGATGACTTCGTGGTATGGTTACTCTGACAAAGTTATGTTAGGCACAGTGAGATCGGTTTTTTTAGAGGAAAGACATGCTTGTGTTTTGTTTGCATTGAATTCTACCAAGTTATTAGATCCCCACTCGAGAATTGTTGCTAAGTCCATATTTATATTATTAACATTTCTTCCTCGTTCATTTCTGGTTTCACGGGCTGATATAGGGGCCCTGGAAGAGAAAGCGGTATGGAGGGTACCATCATCGGCGAAGCTGTGTACTGGACATGAAGTTGCTTTCAACAGGTCGTTGATGTGAAGTAGAAATAGTGTTGGTGCGAGAATAGATCCTTGCGGAACACCAGCATTTATGAGTAGAGTGTCAGATGAAACTCCATCGACCACTACATGGAGACCTGTTTGAGAGAAAACTAGCTAGCAGAGAACACAGCTGAGGGGGCAAGCCATAAGACGGAAGCTTGGCGAGGAGTCCCTGGTGCCAAACTCGATCGAACGCCTTGGAGATATCTAATGCCACAGCTAAAGTTTCTCCATACTTTTCAATAGGTAGCTGCCATATATGTGAGACGTAAGCGAGCAGGTCACCAGTTGATCTCTGATGGCGGAAGCCATATTGCCTATCGTTGACAATTCCTGAGTGTTCCAGATATTTCATGAGCTCGATGTTGATGGCTTTTCCATGACCTTTGAAATAATAGATAGCAGTGCGATAGGTTTGTAGGTTGCTAGGTAGGGCCTTTTTGCCTTTTTAGGGACTGGCTGTACTCTTGCAATTTTCCAATTGGACGGAAATACCCCAAATTGTAAGAGTGGTTGAACAACTTGCAAAGAACAGGTGTTAGTTCGGGGGCACATTTCTTGAGAACAATCGGCGGGATTCCGTCGGATCCACAGGCTTTGTTGGTGTTGAGACCCAGCAAAATCTTTCTGATAGTACGTTGGCGAAAGGTGATCTCGGGCATGTGACTGTCAATAGGTGTAATGTTCGGGGGTTGTTTTCCCGATGAATCCAGAGTGGAATTTCCAGCAAATAGGTGCGCAAAGATATTGGCTTTTTCCTGGGCAGTCGTTGCTAGTGTTCCATCTTCTTTGGTTAGAGGAGGAAATGAGCTGGAAGTGAAGTTTCTTCCCACAGCTTTGGCGAAAGACCAAAATGAACGGGATCCGTTAGGACATTCAGCAAGTTTTGATCTTATTTTGGCATTGTGGGCATCTTTTGAGCATTCTATTGTCTCTTTGCATATGCCTCTAGCCTCGACATATGCTGCTCTGGTCTCAGGGCCCGGATTTTTTAACCATCGATGGTATGCTGCCTGTTTGGAAGACACAGCTCTAGAGCAGTTTCTGTTAAACCAGGTCTTATCGGATGATGTTTTTCTTTCGGTATTCGGTATGTAGGTTTGCATCCCCAACATGATGATTTCAGAAATTGTCCCAGCACATCGTGTTGGATCTACTGAAAAGAAACAAACTCTCTTCCATGGAAACACTGAGAAAAACATACGAAGACCTTCCCAGTCGGCCGAATTGTAATGCCACATGAGACGGGGTGGTATTGTGCAGCTCGATGGTAAATGGAAAGAGCATGTTGTGGAGATGAGGGTGTGATCAGAGTTTCCAAGTGGGGCACAAACTTCCATTCTATACGGGTCAGGATTGGTGGTGAGGAAAAAATCTAGTGTATTGGCAGACTGGTTGTTGACATCAGGGATGCGGGTTGGTAGCTCGACCAGTTGTTCTAGACCATGAGTGATGGCGAAGGCCTAGGCTTGACGACCCGCATCATCTGTTTTGTTAGAGAATTTGAGCCAGGCAGCGTTATGTACATTAAAGTCTCCCATGATTATGGTATCAGCTGTTGGATGGTTCTCCTGAATGTAGTCCAGTTTGAGTGATAAAAACTCAAAGAGGTCGTTATATGAAGGTTCATTAGGTGATAGGTAAAGGCAGCAGAGGAACTTAGTCAGTTTGGTATCAGATAGCTTGAACCACATCACATCGAAGTCTTTCGGTTCCAAACTCTCTTCACGCTGGCATGAAAGGTTAGCCTTAGCGTAAAGGCAGACTCCACCTTTGAACCTGAATCGAGAATGGAGTTCGTAACCAGGACAAAGCATATGGACCTTGTTGGTGGACGAGTTTACTTGTGTTTCTGTTAGAGCCAGAATATCCGGTTTTTTCGTCTGTAGGTGATGGTGGACGTCATTGATGTTCTTGTTGAGTCCGCGGATGTTGCAAAATTAATCTTTAATGTTGAGTCCCCACGAGTACCTCTCGCCCGGAAATCCGAATGGAGAGGTATTTTGCTTCCGGAGTGTTTTACTCTAGGACACTTCATCATTATTACTATTAGGATGCACCTGAAAATGAAGGAGGAATTGGGGAAAAGGAAAGAGGGAGACCGGAAAGTATCGACCGAACACTGAAACATGGAATGATCCATTTCACAGCACACAAAGTCGATATGGTGGTATTTCACCGGGTGATGAGACCATCTTCCACCTACGGTTATCCTTTTAGTCGCCTCTTACGACAGGCAGGATTCACCATGGGGCTATTCTAAAGCCGACCCCATACAGCTAATTACATTACTCTCCTCGATAACAATGATGGACTGTTCTCTTCCCGCCAAATGGCTTGTACAGAAGAACAGAGCCACCTTGATATTCGGTTTTCCGATTTATTATAGTGAGTTATAGTAGTGAGTTATTATAACTCACGTTGTTTGTTCATAGATACTATCAATTGCTCAAAAGCAGTTGAGTAATATATAATTTAATAGGAGTAGATAAATACAAATACTGACATATTGAAATCGAAATCGTACACAACAGGGTAATATCAACGAACAACTGATTATTCCATAAACGTTCAAGGTTTACCTACATAAGTATCGAAAAAAAAATCCAAACACATATCTTTGTTATGTATAATCATTATTCAGAAATATCTTTTCCTTTTCAAATATTCCAAGAAAATTGGTGCATATTTTTTTTTTGTTAGGTTCCCGCGGTTATCAAGAAGATATAATTTATTCATTTTTCCTGAGAATATCTTTGAATAAGCCTCTTTTTCCAAATTCTTCACAGAATCAGAATCCAAATCACAAGCTGATTCAAAATAATGTGCAGCGAATCATGTTTTTTTTTATTCCCATTATTTTTATAGTAATCGTATTTATGTTGATATATTTTAGTTTCCAAAAATTGTTTAGTTTGTCCTATATAACATTTTCCACATTCACAGGGAACACAAAAACCTGATTTAGATGGTATCAAACTTGTGTGTATCACATTTTTAATTTTGTGTGAAAGTCTCTTAAAATATGGAAATTTAAAATAGCAGTTAGTAAATGTGTGGAATATTTATTGTATTCAATGAGTTCTCCGCCTGAACAGAATTCTATTGACGGATATCATGGATAACGGAATTTCACTCTCATTTACTAGCCAGGTTTAATTTTTCTTTTCTCATATATATTTTGCAGGACATTAAAAAGTGAACTTATATCAGGATAACCAGATAGTATATTATGCAATGAGCACAAAATGATGCCCATTTTGTCGAGTTGCATACTATACTTTTTCTATGACAACATATCGTTCACGTTTGATACATGCATACATTGCAAAAACTTTAAAAGAAATAAACTGATGATATTTCATCATTCCGAATTCGCCGCTAATGGGCTTTCTATCAGAATTAAAATATAAATTGAAAAAATATGTAAATATTTTCTTTATTGCTATTCCTAATAGATACACAGAAATAGAAGCCTATAAATGTATGTATGTATCTAATTGAAGTTGAATGTGCAGTTATTGAATATCATATTTGGAGAACTTGATTGCTGAATACTTAATTCTTTTCGAAATTGATAATTTGTCGACGTTGAAGTAGACGGCTTCTCGCGATTTTCCATTTCTAAATTCGTTGGTATGCCTGATGGTATGTTGTGAATTGCATTTGCAATTTTATTTGCTATGTCAAGCTTACTTTTCTTCGATTCATCAATATATTCCTCAGCGACTGTAATAGATTTCCAGCCACCGTGGCGTTTCAACGTGGTTATGTCACCTCCAGCTTCAACAAGAATTGTTGCGGAGGATCGAAGAAAGCAGTGCCCAGTATATAATCCGTAATTTGGCAATTTCAAATACTTGGCAATGTCTTTTCCCATGGCTCCAAACTTATTCAGACCTATTCTCTGAATGGTTCACTTTCCTTTTTGATAATTAATGAAAAACCATAGCCCTTTAGCATTTTGAGGGCGAAAATTTGCGTATTTTTTATAAATTTCGTAGAATTTGCCAGTTACAGTAAAATTTCGTACTATTTTGGTTTTACTGTCTGGTATTGTTAATGAAACAGCTGAACCAAGATCATTGAAATGAGTAATTTTCATTTGATGTAATTCATGTCTTCTACATGCACCCATTACTCCCATAACTAATGCAACCTACAATGTAAATTAGTTTACTTAAACATATTTTTCATCGAATGGAAATATCAAACTTACTTTTGTCGCCAAATATATTTCATCTGGAGCCTGTTCAATGAAATTATCGATGTCATTTGCTGTAAAGATCTTTGACTTTTTGGGTTTGGAGCCGTTAGACTGCCGCTTGAGAAATGCTTTCAGTTTCAAATATTTGGCAATATCTATATCATTATAGATACTAAGAGTCGTTCTCAGCATTGAGAAGTGTGACCACAAAGTGGAACTTTTGAATTTTTTGGCTAAGTCGCCAAAATAAGCCATTAAAACGTTCTCGGAAAACGATTTTGTCTTTTGATCTACCTTCCATTCCAAAAAAAGGTTATAAGCGCGTTGATACATACTCTTCGACGTTTCCGGTAATAAATTCAGTGTTGTTACCTTCGCTGCTTCTATTATGTTCGGAGGTGTCGAATCTAAGTCAATATCACTATCAGTTTCCATTTTAATAAATAGTTTTCATAGAAAACAACTATGAAATTACTCGTTACCTACTAAAACTTTGACAGAAACGATATGCTGACATTTCATCAATTTGTCGCTGGACGTCATAATTTGACAAGCCGTAGTCGTCGTGATTTCAGAGTGAACCCAGACCTAACACGAAATATTCCATTTCGCATTTGTTGCTTAGCAACTTGTTTATGATTGAAGTTACGGTTATAAAATGAACATTTATCGAGGTTGTCGTAGAAAAATGATATTTTTCAGTCCAAACAACTCTTTAAATCCCTGTTCATTAATTACTAGTAGGAACTAATTTGTAGGATCTCATGGAAATCGTTGGCTATTCGACAAAAACCATAATCTTCTTCCATTCATGATGACACAAAAATATAAGCAGAAATTTGTTCAATACTCATTCAAAATATTATTCTTCATCATTTGCACAAATTCCAATCAAATAATGCTGAAAATCAGGGTCAGCAGTTTTTTCTTCCGGGAACAACTTTCAAACATGAGAATATTCAAATCACCGCCTCGGGAATCCAGAAAAACCCAATTTTCCAGCTCCTTCACCCTTAAACGAGAATTCGTCTCCTTCACCAATTCCGCTTAGTAAAAAACCGGATTCCCGAACTTTATAATTTTTCTCTTTCGCAAATTCCCACATACAGTAGATCAATCAAAGTGACACTCTCGATCGTCTTCGAACCCGTTTTTCTTTTGTTCGCCTACCTTTTCGCAGTCAGATGTTAATATCGTCTGACTGATGGAACCGGAGACATTGATAGCTGTTACTGAAGACATCAATCCAGCATGTTAACTGTCTCATTCGGCAAGGTTTTTGTCGTGTCCGGATGATCCGTGAAAGCACGAGCGTGGGAGAGGGATTCAGTGAAGGGCGAGGAGGATTCTGGGTTGTTATGAAATGTGAGCGCACTGAATATGTTTATAAAAAATAGTCTCCCCATAAAATTGTCTCGGAGTTAATTTGGAAAAAAAACACGAAAAAAGAAATATTTTTTTTTTCAAGAAATTTCGACAAATAATTCGACCTTCAATTCATTAATGTTTGGAAAAATGACCAAGACCCTTTCATCATCTTGTCATGTGAGGTAATAATTAGGCCAGTAGATATAGATAATCAATTCACATTAATTACAGAAGTTTTCAAACTTCAACGGTATGTTAGTGCATTAACGAAAACAAACTATAAAATTTTGCAGAAGTGTGCGATGAAGGATTATTGTTTAGTTATACGATTGTTAATTAATTAATTTTTATCCAATCTTGTTTTTACAAAAGTCGACATAAAGATTAAATAATTGACCTATGCATTTTTTGCTTTTTGGAGCCCTTCTTATATACATCTTAACAAGATCACATGATGAAAGTTTATTAAGTTTTATATTTTGTTTGTTATAATTTTTTTAAATGAGCAAAAAATTCAATATTAAAAAAATGTAAAAAAAAATTGTTGACAAATGTTATTATACAGCTGTTTACGCATCTAACAATGGCATTAACTACTAGGGCAAAAAAATTACGTGATTTGTTAGAAATTGTTTATTAACGAATTGACAAGTATATATTTAAAAAAATTATTTCTTGCCATTTTAGTGAAAAATAATGATTTTAAAATAAAATGAAAACTAAATAATTTTTCATTGTATATAATCGTTTTTTCTATATATTCTGTTTGTTTAAATAATTAATTGACAAATATTAAAAAATCTTAAAAAATCATAATTTGGCATTCAACAATTTTTTTTTTATCAATAATTCATTGATTGTTAAGTTAACAGTTTGTTATAAACAATTTGTGACCCTGGTTAATTTTTTCCTGAAGTAAAAACAAAATACAAAGACAGCCATTAAACAAAGAACTAAAAAAAAATACTTTGATTTTTTATAAATTTTTTAAATATTACACGATAACGAAATCAAGGTGGCCTCTTAATTTTTCGAGTAAAAAATAGATATAACTTTTTAATTATGAGAGATACGATAATGGATATCACGAACATTTTTGTGAAAGAATAATCAATCTTTGAAATGGATAAAAATTAAGTTTGTAACTTTGCTATCAGCTGTTACATGCATTTGTTTATAAAAATGTTTTTTTACATTTTGTACTTTTTTTGACTTTAACTTGTTAAAAATTAAAATTTTTTAAAAATAAATTTTAATTTCTATCAGTCTGTTAATTAAAAGTTATAGAATGTTAATGAATATTTGTCTCACTCGTGTTATATACGATATTTTATAATGATAAATAGTATGAAAATATAGGTAAATTGATAATTTTAGAAGATACAGCTGAGAAAACTTAAAAAAATTTGAGTAAAATTCCATAATTTGATTAAAAAATTAATGTTTTTTAAATAAACAATAAGGGCACCTTCATTTAGAAGCTACTATAATTCATTACAATAAAAAAAAGTGAATATATTGCTAAATATAAATGAGTGCTGTAATATGAAATGAAATATCGTATATAACGGAACACGAGTTAGATGAATATTAATTAAAATACTTTATTAATTCAAACTATAAGAAATATGGGTATGATGTAAAGGTTATTTGGCAGATATTTGATTACTGAACGAAATTATCTGGTTCACAGCTGTATTCTCATTTTTTAACAAGTTATAAGTAAAAAAAAGTACGAAAATTTCAAAAAAAAAATTTTTTATAAACAAATGTATATGACTCCTGATTGGCAATAGTTACAAACTTGGATTTTCATCCATTTCAAAGACTGATTAATCCTCCATAAAAATGTCTTCGAGGTCCACTATCGTATGTCTTATGATTTGAAAGATATATTTATTTGTTACTTGAAAAATTAAGAGACGACTCTGATTTCGGTGTCGTGTAATATTCAAAAATGTTATAAAAATTAAAGACAATTATTTTCAGTACTTTGTTATATATCAAACCGAGGGTCACAAATTGTTTATAACAAATTGTTAACTTATAACCAATGAAATTATTATAAAAAATATTTTTTTGTTAACCCATAGAGAAATGCTTTTTAAGGAGAAAAAATTTCTCAATTGATTATTTAAACTAGGGAAAAAAACAATTAAAAAATGTATTTAGGATTTTTTTTTAAATCATCATTTTAACTTGACAATTGAATTGTAAAAATATTTTTTTAATATTATATTTGTATTTGTTTATAAACAATTTCTTGAAAAATGCGTAAAAAATGTTTTCCCCACGTTGATTATTGCCTTTTAGAGAAAAACAGCTGTATAATAACATGTCAACAAAAATTTTTCAACAATTTTTTTTATATTTCATTTTTTTCATTTAAAAAAAATATAACAAACAAAAATTATGAAACTTTGATGAACTTCCATAACGTGAGTTTGTATATAAGAAGGGCTCCAGGAAGCAGAAAATGTATGGTCAATTATTTAAACTTTTATGTCGACTTTTGTAAAAACAGAGATTGGATAAAAATTTGTTAATTAATAATCGTATAACTTTTTGAAAAATCGACATAATTTTTTTTCCAACGGGGCTCATGCCGTAACGCCTGCCGGAGACCTATTTTCGGCGTTGAATAAAAATTATAAATAATAGAGATAGAATTTCGGGAGCCGCATCTTTTTCATTGGAAATTTCCTTCTCTTCAAGGATATTTTTCCAAAAAATCTCAAATATCAATAGTATTTGAGTTATTAACCTTCATTGTTCATCTTATTTTGTTAATAACAAATTGCAATTTTTTATGTGCTGATAAATGCTCGGGATACATTTTTCTAGACGTCATTCCGAATCGAATCAGCTATCTATCGCACATATTATTAGGACCGGGAACGAAAATTAACCCGTTTTTTAACTTGTTGATCAGACTATTAGTTTTCCATTGTAATTTGTTTAAAAAAAAATACAAAAGTTCTGAAAATTGGATAAGTGAACGGAATTTTTTTAACATATTCACGTACATTTGCAACCATTTCTGAAAATCTGTTTATCAAACTGCGAATAGAAGCACCGAACTCGAGAATTCTTCGCATATATCATTTATTGAGATAGAAAAAAAAGGGGGCTAAAACTACCTTGCGGTGCACCACTCGATGCTGTGAAGGTGTATGATTTGTGACCTCGATGATCCACATATAATTTCCTATTGGATAGATAAGATTTGAATATTATCAAGAGATTATTGTCTAGACCAAATGAATCTGGTTTACTCAGTGATATTTGGTGATTTACTCTGTCGAAGGCGTTTGACGAGTCTGTATAAATAGTGTCGACTTGTGTATGATTTTCGAAACTGCTGTATACTGTTTGGGTGAAGCATCTCAAATAGTGACATGGAGCGTTTGTTGATGAAACCATGTTGATTAGTGGTAATTAAGTTATTTACGTTGGGAAGATTCTATTGTACAGACAGGTCTCAAAGGCCTTCGAGAAGTTTGAAAGAAGAGTAATTGATCTGTAGTTCAAGATGTCATTTACTTTACATAATTTAATGATTTGAATATGGGGCATATTTTAGAGATTTTCCATTTGTCTGGAAAGTAGTTAATTATTAGTTGAACATGTTTTAAGGTGGTTCGGCAAATAAGCAAGCCCAGTCTTTTGCCAAAAAACTTCGGATTTGGTCGTTCCCACTGGTGAGTTTGGGTTTGAGTTTTTTGAGTGCACGCTCTACCTCTGGTTCAATATTGATTTAACTGAGATTGTGGTGTGATTTATATTCGTGGTGTTACTTTCTGGGGGAGTTGATGTGACAAAAACGGTTTCGGAGAATGTTGAAAAGGCGTTAACAATTGCATGTGGATTACTGTATTCTACATCGTTGAGTTGTAAAACGCCGGGGATTCTTGACGAAGCTTTTTTGCTATGAATACAAGACCAAAAGTCTGATTTCATAATGTTTCCCGCTCTTTCTTGGGTTCAGATATTTGTAATTTTATCGAGCTCCTGAGAGATTTATATTGGTAACGATGGTGCTCAGAGTTTGTGGTTTTTTAGTTTTTTCAGGAATATGTTTTTTTGCTTTATGTCACGTTTTATATTATTGTTGTGAAGATTGGATCTTTGTTCGAGTAATTTTTTTGTAGATGGACACATTGGTTTAGAATTGAGTAGATCATTTGATAGAAAGTTTCCACTGCTCGATTGACGTCAAAGAGATTGTTGAGTAATGACCAGTCCATGTGTGTCAGGAAAGAATAAAGCAGTGGTGAGTTGTAATATACGAAGTTGTATGTAAAAATTAATTTTGATATTTTCATGGAAAATTGTAATGCAGGATGGTAGTCCTCCTCCGTTACAAAAGGGAGTTCGTATCTTCCAACAGAGCAATAAGTATTGGATAGAACTATGTCTAGCATTCGACCTGATCTATTGAATACTGTGTTGTGTTGGTACATATCATAGAAGTTAGGGAAATTTCTGAGGGCCAAGAGAGTACAGGAGGATTGTCATCTTCATTTACAAAGCTTGGCTGGTTGGGGTCGCTGAATATTATTAAATTACTGTCATATAAGTTTTCGGAAGATTCTAAGGTTTCAGTTGAATTTAGTATATGTATATTACAAAAATAAAAAATTAATTGTGGTTGAATTTTACTTTGCAGCCAACCATGTCGATGGAGGAGAATAACTGGCGATGTGTTGAAAGATCCATTCCGATTGCGGTACAGTGTGATCTGTTTTAAGATTACGGTCAGATCTAAATACTAAGTAGTTATCTGCGTTGTTGATGTTGGTTTGGAACCAGGTACCGCTGATTCCCACCACATGGAAGTCTGCCACTGACGAAGATTTATAGAATTCGTGGGTTTTTGTGTTCATTATTGAAGCCAAGGACCCCAATATAGTTCCAAAGTGAATGTATGGTGTGGAATTTTGAATGAGCGAATTGTAGGTCCCTTCTTTTTTAGACGTTTTAGAAGTTCAAATGCCGAACGGTATTTGAACTTTCTACGGACCGAGATATCTACATTTATTGACAACCAACCATTACAAGAGCGGATTTGTTTATTTTTCCAACAAGATGGGGCATCTATTCATTCTACGAATCAAGGGCGGGAGTGGTTGAACAATGAGTTTGGTGAGCAGTGGATAGGTGGATATCCAGGTAATCCCTGGACTGCTAGGTCTCCAGAGCTAACGCCGTGTGATTTTTTTTATGGGGATACCTGGAAAGCGATGTTTATAAACAACGCCCATTTCGAAATGTAAAGCATTTAGAAATTTGTAAAAGGAATTGTTCAGCACTGATCAACAGAACTATGTTGAAAAATGTTCGCCACGAAATGTTTTCCAGAACAATTCTATATATGGAGCGCGAAGGTGGTCACGTAGAATATTGAAAATTTGTACATTGTTCGTTTATTTAGTTTTTTTTATTTTTCCTCATCCACCTAAACAATAAATACTAAATTAAATTAGGATAAATAATGTACTATCAAATTTTAATTAAAACATTAATTGGTTTAAATTTTATTTACGGGTTGCGAATATTGAATAAGCTCATGTCCATCAATATACAGGGCATGACTTCATCTAGTGACAGGACTGAATCGTCTTTTCATAATCAATCGTCGGCAAAATGTCTATTCCACAAATATTTGATTAGTTTTGACCTAAACTTATGTGATTTGGGTTATTTAAGCTGTTTCCAGATGAAACAAGGATGTAAAATGTTTCTTAGTAAGGGTAGAGGAATAAAAAGGTAGTTTCGATTTTTCTTCAATCTGCTTCAAAATTGGTACATGGGGTCCTCGTTGGATTCCTAACACATTTTCTCCATAAAATGTTTCAATATCTTGTCAATTCGACCCATTCTGGTAGTAGCAGTGAAGGTGAGAAGTGATCTTCTTGTTAGAAAACATCCTCTCCTTCGAGAGAAAATTGAAAATGCATGTAATTGTCAACTGTTTCTACAGTGTATGTGAATTTTTAGATGAGCGATTTCAGTTTTAGGTAATGTACTGTGAGGAATCCTATACAATGTGATCTTAATTTCAAAGTAAATAAACGAATCGATCTATCTATAGCTGTAGAGGAGATCTTTCATTAGTTGTTTCATGGACGTCCAAGATACAATCGCGAAATCATATTGAATGAGTATTTTTATTTTTTGCCAAAAAATGGGTCAAATTGACAAGATATCGAAAAAAATTATCGAAAAAATGTGTCCCAACAAAAACCCCATGTATCAATTTTAGACCGGATTGGAAAAAAAAAAACAAAAATACCATTGTATTCCTCTATACTTCTATATATTTTCCTGATTATATATTCATTTTCAGACTGTGGAAGGTTACCCAAAAAAACATGTCAAGAAACGTTGTTCCTCCACAAAAAATCACATTCATTCAATATTCCTCTACCCTTACTCAGAAACATTATACATTCTTGTTTCATCTAGAAACATCTTTAATGACCTGAATCACGAAGGTGGTCACGAAGAATATTGAAAATTCGTACAATGTTTTTTTATTGAGATGTTTTATTTTTCCACCATCTAAACAATACTAAAGTCAATTGGGATAAATAATGTATAATTGAGTTTTGATTATAATTGATTATTTTTTGTTCCACTGGTTTCCCATCTAGGGTACGTCTTCAGAGCTCTCGAACTTTTGTGTTATGAATAATTTACTAGAATATTTTTCCATCCTCAACGATTCTTCCATCTCCTATAGTTCAAATGAATTTTCACCCAGTAATATCACCCAGTATATGCTGTCACCACGTCTACTGGAGGAAACTAATCAGAGCCACTTTAAATTTCAGCTGTTTCGAAATTCACAAGGGAGTAGTGTTTTGTGAGTACTTTGAGTTTGCATTAACTTTGTTACATTTGTTATCTTTGTTATGTTGCCTCTGGTGTCACTTTGGCTCCGTATTTTGTTTTGTGTTGGCGGATGTTTCTGTATATCGGATGCCATAAGTGCGCTATCTGCCGTGATGCGATTTGTTGCAACATACAGGGCGAGAAAAGTTTTAATTTCTGCGTCGAAATAAATCCATATGGTATAGTGATTGAATGAATCCAATCATAATCCACTTACTTCCTTGTGCTATCTCAAGGATCCACTCGGAGACTATGAAGGTGTTTTTGGAGGGATTTATAGGTTATTTCCCAATATACATTTCATTTATATGGCTCTGATGAATCCTGAAGAAATTTGTTATTATTTTTCATAAGAAAATTACTGTAACATTGGAAGTAGGAATAATATTTCCTGATTCGTTGCAATTATTAGTAATTAGCAACAAAAACCCAGTTCATTCATAATGTATATATGGAGTTCAGCAAGGCATATGGGTACCCAGGTGCGATTCTATAAAATTTTCTGGGAAGAGGTTTTTTCTCTGTACATAAGTTTACATTTTCTGTTGCCGTTTTAATGAACACTCTTGCTGCAATCTGTGGATCAGCCTTATTGTATACTGGATCCCAGCAGATATCTTGAAATGTATAAATCATTTTTTGTGTCAATAAGTTTGTGAATCTAACGTTTGTTCATTATTTTATTCGCATGTAGAACAATTTGTAGCATTGTGGTGTAGTAGTTTTTTATAAACGAAACAATTTTGACACTTTTTTATCTCGTTACGCGGTTTGGGATAATATTTAATTTATGAAAACTTGTATATTAAGGAATATTCTAAATTGTACAGATATCGAATCACCAGATATGCATTACTTGTATGGGCTCGTTGACCAGAATGCATACTGAGCCAGGCGACTGCATCAAGGGCGCTCCTAAAACAGATTCGTTCCTGATGCTCAAATAACTTCAATCACGAACAGAATGTTATGAGAAACAGGGAGTTTTTGAGCCAAACGATCACTTGAAAGGAGCACCTTAACTGCAAGAACTCCAGCAATTGTGGTAGCTGTTACAAATTCAGTTGAGGAAAATCCCGAAATAAGTACGAGGAAAGTTGCCAATAATTCAAATGTCACCCATATTCTGGTAGAGAGGATTCTTCATGATTATTTATTATATCTATAACATTCAACGAGATGTTTTATATTCGTGAACTTCCATTAGTTTCTCCAAAAAGTTGCCAAAACCTTTTATTCGACACAGAAATTTTATTCAAGGACAAAGCTACTTTTACTAAAACATTATCAGAAATTTTTATAATAATCATTTTTTGGGCAGAGGAAAATCCGCACTCAATCGTGGAATCTCATTATAAGGAACAGTTCTCATTAAATGTGTGGGCAGGTGTTATTGGAGATTACTTAACTGGAACTTTTTTTCTACCCGATAGAATGGACATAATTATCGCCGGTTTTTTGAAGATAATTTGCCAATTCCGTTGCAGGATGAGAAATCGCATGTGCTTCATGTACGACGGTGCACCAGCTCATTTGAGTTCTCTGGTACGCGAATATTTGAATCAAAACTTCAATCATCGCTGGATAGGTCACGGGGGAACAGAGTCATGGCCAGCTAGATTCCCAGATCTGAACAGTCTGGATTATTTCCTCAGATGTGGAATCATCTGCGATTGAAAGATAAACTTTAGTCACTATCTTCCATCGTCAAGATAACCTCTTGTGGGGTATTCATGTTGAAAAGGGAAAACATTCTCAATTGAATATTGATAGAAAGATTTTTCTGTGAATTGAAAAATCGACGATTGAAATGAAGTAATTTTTTGTGAATGTCTTACAGAAAACAACTACTTCCCCGGCTAAAGCCACGCTGGACATTGAACTACATCTGATAGATATTCTGAAAAGGCCCTAACTCAAAAGAAAAAATCTGAAAATTGAAAATTTGCATTTTCATTTAGATAGTTATTTGATTTTCTATTCCAGTATTAATTAAAAACTCATAAAGATGAATGAGGCAAAGAAGAATGTTTGCCAAAAGAGAGTACTCACCAGAAATCATTCGTAACATTGACGCAGGAGAGCCATCGCATTCACTAGGTATTCAATACATTTTTGTCGACGAAAATCTATTTCACGCTTCCACGATCATCAGGAAGACCGGAAGAATGGGAAACACATTTTCAAGAAGCAATCTCACTTTGCAAAAATGGAAAAAGTTAGAATCATTTCTTTTGGAGAGACACTTTGAAATTAGCGTTTTCTGACATTAAAACCTGTCATGGGGTATGATAGATTGATTTGTTGAAAATATAAACAGGATGTTCATAAAATCAGATGTGGAATCATCTGCGACTGAAAGATGAACTTTAGTCACTATCTTCCATCGTCAAGATAACCTCTTGTGAAGTATTCATGTTTAAAAGGGAAACATTTTCAATTGAATATTGATAGAAAGATTTTTCTGTGAATTGAAAAATCCACTATTAAAATGAAGTTACTTTTTGTGAATGTCTAACAGAAAACAATTACTTCCTGCGTCAATGTTACGAATGATTTCTGGTGTGTACTCTCTTTTGGAAAACATTCTTCTTTGCCTCATTCATCTTTATGAGTTTTAATTGAGACTGGAATAGAAAATCAAATAACTATCTGAATGAAAATGCAAATTTTCAATTCTCAGATTTTTTCGTTTGAGTTAGGGCCTTTTCAGAATATCTATCAGATGTAGTTCAATGGCCAGCGTGGCTTTAGCCGGGGAAGTAGTTGTTTTCTGTTAGACATTCACAAAAAATAACTTCATTTTAATCGTGGATTTTTCAATTCACTGAAAAATCTTTCTATCCATATTCAATTGAGAATGTTTCCCTTTTCAAGTTACCATAAAATTATAAAAATCTTGCCTAGATGCTTCGGTTACCACAATTTGTGAAATTGGGAGTAAAAGAGAAGCCATCGCATGGAAACAAGCAAATGAATGCATTTTATTTTTCAAATCTAAAATCGTCAAAGTCAAGAGACCATTTTCATGAGACAATAGAGGACAATTTTCAAAATACATGAGTATTATTTTGAAAAAAAACCCAGAACGATGTTTAGATCGCCAAAGAAGATTCACCCCTGTCACGTGTACTGATTTGAACGCGCTTTTTTCAATGAGCTCTCCAGGACACAATTCACATGACAAAAAACATTCTCCATAACCTTTAATGAATTAAGCGTATTTCAAATCTTCAGCTCAATAAGGCAACAAAACGTCTCCATTAACATCCTCGACTTATTTCAATTTGTGTTTTTTTTTATTTTATAGACTTTTCCGTGCTTTTCTCTGGATTCTATTGGTGATTACACATCAGTGGCAGCAACCATCTTTAAACGATTTAAAAACTTTTTTTTGTTAGTTTCACTTTGTCATTGAATAGTTTTGAAGTACTTTGTGTTGCAGTAACATCCTGTAATCAGATTTACTGGATCCTACTACTTTCGTTACTACTCTACTCATCTTTAAATGGATCGTAAACTTGTTTTTTTTTCTATAAACACCATGTGTTCGGATAAAAATGCCATCTACGCCAGTGGTGGAACGAGCTCATCCATTTAATTACCATGGGAGGAAGTGAAGTGTGTAAGAGTATTAGCACTGCTGGAAAATTCATTACACCGATTTGCCTGTGAATCAATAGAACCTTTTTGATTACAGTAGTCTCTATTACATGGACTCATTGGTCTGAACCGCGTATTTCATTGATGCTTACAAATCGTGAATCAACGTGATCGTGGATTCATTCATGAGGAAAGATAGCTTACAGAAGCAGTTTGGAAATGGAAAAAATATAATATATAATCTTAACATGCGGAAATATGTTTATGAAAACAAATAATTCAACAAAACACAAAAATTTATCAGCGATGACGTAATCTTATTTTATACGTTTTAGTACACGGCTTAAATTAAAGCTTATCTTCAAAAAATTGTTTTATTAGTGATTTCATTATAGTTTATCTCCTTTTTGTGTCTTTTGATTTTGTTGTATACTTTTTTTTCATTAAAAGAGAGAAGTTACTTCTAAGATGGCCTCAGCGGCAACATCCAGCTCAAAATTTCGTTGAAGGAAAGATGTATCATAGAAGATCAACTGTTTGCCTTTTCCCTATTAGAACGTCATGAAATTCAACGAATAGTCTCTTCCAAATAATGCCATTCATCACTTGTCACAGACGAGTCTCTGGCAGACTCAAACATATTCCTGGGGTTGTTAGGCCAGTGTAGTTTCCTTGATGGGTTGGAGAACTCGTTTATCTCGTAATGCCCGAAGGAATGAGTCAAAGTAATCGCCCGGTGGGAGTTTTTGTCATATTATGGTTGAGATGAGCCACTCCGACAACTATGTATGTTGCTGCCAGGGACTGTTATTATCATTTAACTTGATATAGAATTACCTTATTCATTCCGTAGTTTTGAAGTATTCTCTTACGATGCTATTACAGTAACGCGTTCGCTACTTCAAACAGTCGGGGAGAAATGCTACATTCCCCTCAACAAAAACCTTGTTTTTGATATTAAAATAATGTGTCATCAGGAAAAAGCGCATACTACCTGCATCTTTCTCGACATGGAAGTTAATAATCCGAATCAATCTTCATAATAGCCTTTTTTTATTAGTCTGACAGGTAAGAGCGTATGAGCTGGAACGAAGTCATTTCATATAATATGAAAACTCGATGTTCTTTTGATATATATTATTCCCATCAAGGTGGTTCCTGTGAGGGCATTGGAAAAACTTGAACTATTCATTTGTGAAGCATAATAATACTTTATGAACGTGACCTGGGGTTTATAATCAACTGAAATATTCTCATATGCTCAGTTGAATATTATTATTCATAATGACTATTTTCCGACCTTGAATTTGGAAGAATATAACGAACAGAATCTATATTATCATTAAATTAATTCAGAAGTGTACTATATCAGTCCTGATCAAATAACTCCAAACTATCAAGTTCCACATTTACGAGAATGTCTTCCAACTAAGATACTCCATTGGATGAATTAAAATTTGAGTCAAATGAATGGATAAACTTCAGTCTTTTTATATTTACCATTGACAATTCAACTCATGTATGAAAAATCGGATATGCCACAGTGCAATTTTTTGTTTGACAGCGGCAAAAGTTAGCTGCAACTTTTACAGCGACAAATGCACTAGTGGTTTTTTCACTTATTCATTTGTTTATCAATTATCGCGGTGTTGGTTGCCAAAATAAATAGTTGGACATGTTTGTCAACACCTTATTGAATTTAATTTCTAAGCACACAACAATGAGTCGATTCGGTGAGTCTACGATCGCCGAAATTAGTCAAATTGTTAATGCCTGTGTGCCTACTTATACTCTGGCGACAATTTTCCTCGTTTTGCGATGCAAAAAGATATAAATTTGAGCCAGATACTTCCATCGAGAAATTGAATGTAATATTGCAAGATTGGGCATTTAATATGCGAAAGGAAAGAAGACTACAAAGAAGCGGTAGTTGAAAACAATTTGGAACACCACCGCTAAAATGCTACAAAGTAAATATTATAACGAATTCAATATTGTATTTAACGCTCTCACCGACGTTCAGTTTAATTCATCACGAGCTGCACGTAATGCTAAACGTGAAATCCTACAAGCACAACCCGAAAAAGGAAAATATGGTGCATCAGCTCTTAATAAATCCGAAGTATTTGCAATGACCAGATTATATGACGAAAATTAAGCGGATGGACTTCGAAAGAAATAATATCACATTTTGGTATTTGAATAAGCTTGGTGTGGAGGAGAAGCAGCTTACTGCAAAACCACTTATTTCGTATCTGAAATTGAAAATAATGGAAAAGAAATTTTAAACGAGAAAGGCGGTAACAATAGAGGAGATATTTGCCCAATACGTTTATTTAAAGAGTTAATGGAAAAACGAACACTTCTATACATTGGACAGAGTATTTCTCACACCAAATTGGAAGGAGAAAAGTTCTAAAGGTTGGTATAAGAATGTGCCGTTTGGAATTAATGAAATTTCCAAATGGACTAAATGCTCAGCACAACGTATTGGTATAGATGTCAAACGTGCCAAAATCACAAATCAATCAAATCGAGCGGTAGCAGTTACCGAACTAAGTAAAAGCGGAATTGAAGAACAAGCTCTAATAAAAAAAAACAGAACACAGCAATTCATCATCAATAAAACCATACTAACAAGTTGACAAAGAGTATCATTCGAGCATCATTCATTCAATTCGTTTGGAAAAAGAAAAACATCTACTACAGAAACGATTAGTTGTGGCACCCGCAGCGACATCACTGTTCCTAGTATGAATTCCAATAACTGCGTTTTTAATAATCGTACATTCAAATAGAAATGTGTTTATTTTCAATGTTTCATAAATGAAGTTTGCATTGATATGTTTCTAAATTTCTTATTCATTAAATTGTCCTGCCGAATTACACTCGATATTATGTGAATTTGTGTTGTTCAAATTCTGAACTGTTTCCTTCAGCAATTTGACTCGAAAAACTGTCAACCTAAAAACGCTCCACTTTCGGTGTCGCGTTATTATTAGTAGACAGTTTTTCTCGTCTAATTGCTAGGCAACAGTTTCTCAATTAAACAACCCAAATTTACCCGATAAAATACAAACCTCTCGTGCAATTATGAGTGACAAAAAACACCAACTCCGTGAATTTTTGCGAATTTTGTGAATCTCTCAAAACAATAGTGGAATATGATGTATGCAAAACATTGTTATCGCCTCAAAAACAACGTATCAAATCATTTGACTATTTTATTGATATCAAACTAATATTGATATCAATCAATCTGAGATAGAAGGTATAAAAATAGGAAACATAATATTGTATATATTCTACAGAAATTTAGCAGGAGCACGCAGCTGACTCCCTGCAAAATTAAAAATATAAAAATGTAAATCAAAACACTGATAAATTCATTTCACCACTGAGGTTGTGAATCATTTCCTTCTTCATTTTCATCTGCGGAATCCTCATCTGTTACATTTGTTTATTCTGCTGCAAGTAGTCATCTTTCCATATTATATCCAAAGGGTTAGAAAGCGAACAAAATCTTTTCTAAATTGTTGGAAATCATAAAATAATGAAATATACCAACAAACACTATACACGGTATATCTCTATGAGTTAATGCGATGTATTTATAGAGAACTAAATGTAAACTGATTCTGAAAATTTGTAGAGACGGTGAAGAAAACATTGAGAATCCAACTAAAATATTTTCGTTATTGTGAAACTTCCGGCTTCTCCGGGAGTAGCGTCTTTTTTGTTAGTCTCGATAGGACACCCTGTGTTTTATCAAATTTTGGAATCCTCACATGATTTGGATTTAAATTCATGTATCATAACCATCACCCAAGATGAACAGTTTTTGATTCATTCGAGTTTTTCTAGAAAAAGTGGCCTATCGAACATACGCCATTTTCATGTGAATTACAATTTTTAGTGATATGCAGTGACTGCATCATGAATACTGAAGTTGAACGGATCACTCACCATTATCACATCCACTGAATAATTTACAGGGTGCGCAAAAAAGTGGGCCCGGAAAGTGAATGAGTAACTTCGAAAGTATCAATTTTTTCAAATGGAGACCAGATTTTCCAAAAATAATGAGGATTTCAAAAATGATTTCAATTTTTACGAAAAAGCAGTGGCATATCACTTTTCCCTTTAAAATGATTCAGTGCAAATCCCGCACAAATGCCACTGGCAACAATAAAAATTTATGTTGTACAGTATAAAATGCCATTCGATGCATGGATGATGCTTATTACGTTTCACAAAAATATCTAGGGACCAAAGTTGTCATAAAAAATGATGTTGTTCTTCAAACTTTAGCACCCTGTAGTAGTTTTCCTTCCATTTTTTCCCCAAAATGGACCTAAGAATAATCCTACATCAACATGTTATTGATAAACACCCTGTATTGAACTCAAAGGGGAATTATATGTTATAAATTTAAAAAAAAAATTTAAATGTTTTTTTTTAATTTTATTAATTAACTACCTAATTAACTCAAGATTGGCGCTTAGAATGTATAGAATTAAAATTTTTGATGCAAAATAGTTCTTTACAGAGCAGAATTCCTCGAATTGCCTAGACAAATAAAAATATGAATTTTATAGTATGTATTGTATGTATTTCGACTAATTCTTGACGTTATCCATACATATAATCATTATTTTGAATTGAAATGAAGTGCAAACTAGACATAAGCAAACATCACAAACTAATTGCTTCTCAAATCAAACAGTGAGAGGCTACCAACCCAAAAAGTATATGATTTCAACAAGAAACCATATAGAGCGTTTCCCAAGAAATAAACCGGAAAACTCTATTGTACTTTCTTCCTAAAAATGAATCTTTGGTCCCACCCCGCCACACTTTCGAATTCCTACTCCAACAAATTCCTCGAAGAACAACTTGTCCCATTCCCGATGACAAATTACATCTACACCTTCATTTCTGCCCCAGCTGACTTCGGGAATTCGCCTCCAGAGGCATCTCGATGCGTGCAACTTAAATACCCCGAACCGAATTTTCCGGCAGCCAAATCAGCAGCATCGCCCTAAAATCAATCATCCGTCTCACTTTGTCAACCGCTGCCGACTACCGTTCGACACGAAAGTTTTGGCAATTCATAGGAGCGGAACTTTTCCTGTAACACTTTATGAAATGAAAATATTATGTATTCCCGCAGGCATGGGAATTGTTGTCTGTTAACTCTTCCGATGCTGGACGAGAATTTCACCCACCAAATTCCACATCTCTACTCATATCTAAAACGTCGTGGCCGCTATTGTCGCTAGTGAGTTTCCTCCGAAAAATCGTTCCAAGTCTTCTGAAAATATGAGCGATGGCTCATTCGATTCGGGATGGCATTCTGAAAAAGATGTATTTTTTTTTCGCCGACGAAAATTTGCTATTTTTTCAACAAAACAAAATTAAAACGGCCTTAATAGCTCAAAAACTATTATTGATAGAAAAAATAAAATAAGTTCTCGAAGAGGAGAAAATTTCCCATAAAAAAGTTCCTACTTTCGGAACTCTATCTGAATTATTTATAATTTTAATTCAACGTTGAAAATAAGGCTCCGCGAGGGCGTTAATGCAGGATTACAGCACCTTCGAGGAGCAATTCATATAAAAAATTTTTAATGAATAATGTAATTGTTTATCTACTTAACAATTAAACAAACTTTTATTGACATTATATTTTTTGAATGGTACCAAGAATTACAAAAACAACCATATACGACTGCGCCCAAAAATGTGTTTGCTATTTTTATAGAATTCTCTAGAAATATTGCAAAATAAAATTTTTGACCAGTATATGGTTGTTTTTGTTATTTTTTGTTCCATTCAAAAAAACTCCATTTCCAATCAAAGTTTGTTTAATTGTTGAGAAAAACATTTTTCTTATTAGGTGGGGAACCCAATTATTAATTTTAAAGAAAAAAATTCTTAATATTTTATTCATACAGTGTGACGCATTTAAAATGGAATCACCCCTGTAGAATACGAATTTTTCAGTCAATCTCAAAATTTTTTTTTTAATATTAAGCATCAAAAACTGTATTTCGACACAAATTTTCATAACTTTAGTTTCATTTCCAAGGCACTCTATAGTTTTTTTTCTTTGTCAAAAACGGCAAAAGTTTATTAGGCAATTTTTCTTTTCGAATTTGACCCCACCATTGAATTTATAGTCGTTATAAATGAAAACCATCAAAATTTCATACAAAATATTGGTTAACAACGAAGTTACAATAACTTTGATTTTGGAAACAAAGTATATGATGAAAAATTTTATTTAGATTATAGACATATTTAAGATCTGGCAACACTGTCGATACAAAGAAGAACACCAGTAAATTTGTACACCGAAAATGTGAGCGATTTGTGGTGTACTAAATCACAGCCTACTATTGATTTAGTACAATACCTATGCCTAATGTATTAGTTCAGCTTTCCTCAAATTATTTACGTCTTCTCTAAAAGCTTGTTTTAGTTGAGTTTTGCAGAATTTAAAAGGAACATTTTTTGTCCTGCTTTCTGTTTTATTATTGAATAAATAATTTTGATACTTTAAAACTTGATTCGGTTCATTTCGTTTTTATCGGCTATGGAAGACTTGCATAACTTAAAAATGAATTTTTAATCTTCTGTTATTTTCGAATGCACTTATAACCTAAACTTTAATAAATGATTTTGAGGGAATATGATTTACAAATCCAGTGGCGTAGTCAGATTTTTATTACAAAATCACTTCCACCACAAATCGCTCACATTAACATACTTTCAGGAGTTATAACTGTAGAACCGAATGAGCTCTTGACTTCGGATTTTCGCTGTACAAATTCACTGGTGTTCTACTTTGTATCGACAGTGTTGCCAGATCTTAAATATGTCTATAATCTAAATAAAAATTATAATCAAATACTTTGTTTCCAAAATTCAAGTTGTTGTAACTTCGTTGCTAACCAATATTTTGTTATGAAATTTCCATGGTTCCCATGTATAACGACTACAAATCCAGTGGTGTAGTCAAATTTCAAAACAAAAATTGCCCAATAAACTTTTGCCGTTTTCGACGAAGAAAGTTATGCAAATTTGTGACAAGATATAGTTTTTGATGCTTAATATTCAAGAAATTTTTTTTTGAGAATGACTGAAAAATGCGTATTCTACAGGGGTGGTTCCATTTTGAATGGGTCACACTGTATAATAAAAATATAAAAAAACGATTGAAACAATGAGATTTTTTTTAATCATAATAATAAACAACAATTTTCGAAAAATATTCGATGCATCCATTTGTTTATAAATATTTTATAAACAAATTCAGTAATTTTTTTTTTATCGATTTATTGAAAATATAGACAGGATGTTCATAAAATCAGATGTGGAATCATCTGCGACTGGAAGATAAACTTTAGTCACTATCTTCCATCAATTGAGAATGTTTCCCTTTTTTTTATCGTTGTAAAATGCATTTGTCAGACAAAACTGATAATTATTTGAAATATCAGTGAAAAAAAATGACAATATTCACTCATATCACGTTTGTGCAATAAAAACACCTTTTGATTTTGTAGGGATGCCCAACAAGCAGATTCCACAACGAAAACGCTACTACATTCGTTCATAATAAATATTCACAAGTTGAAAATTTTCTGTTCTTTTAAATTTTGCTATTAGTAGATTAAAAAGTTCAATTTCTCTGAAAGCAATTTGGAATCATTTAATGGTGATACATGTGTTATAGAAGTGTCACCTTTTTTCAAATTAATCAAATTCATGTATTCATTCACAGTTTGTCGTTTTGTTCAGTATGTACTCTTACGTTGAAAACAAAAATCAAAGTTATAACTAAGGTCAGACTTCCTTCAAATTTTGGAATCTATACGAACTGATGATTCAAACAAAAACATAGCTTGATGAAGATGAAAAATAAATGTAAAAAAATAAGGCAAGCTTTTATACAATTGCATTAAAAAGGAAGACATAATGTCTTTGATTGTTTGCCCTAAATTGATCTGTGAGTAGCAGATTTAAAATCTTGCCACGCAAGAAAACCTATTTTATATTCACGGCAAGCCTTTGAATTTGCTATTCATAGAATAGGTCAAACAGTTGGAGAAATATTTTTTCCAATTTTGTGCATTTGTATAAAAACTTGTCATAATTTTTTTTCAGCTCATTTTTATTTATTTATTTCCAGTCATTCATACCCACATACCAATTTTGAACGGAATCAGGCTATGATGAAAAAACACGTCGCCATCTTGAATTCATGAATTCTCACAAAAACCCCTACACACCAATTTCGAATGGAATGGGGCTTAATCACAAACTTGTACCCTCTTAGCCGCCATCTTGAATTAGTGGATTTTTACAAAAAATATGATCTCGACCCCAAAAACCCAGATACCAATTTTCATTGGAATCAGGCTATACTACAAAACTCGGCGCCATATTGGAGCCGCCATCTTGAATTATGAATTTTTACAAGAAAATTCCTAATCTGTCTCCGAAAACCCCCACATACCAATTTTGAGTAGAATCGAATCCCATATTGGAGCCACCATTCTGTTCTCTAGCAAGGAATTCCATGAGGCATTGTTAGTGGACCTATGAACACCTGCCAAATTTCACGTGAATCGGACAACCAGAAGTGGGTCAAAATTCACTTACAAGATTCAAACTCAACATACATACATATAAATGTGAAGTTGACCAAAAGCTTGTAGTAAGTTGTTTTTTCCATAAACTGTTTTGAGTATACCATCAGTACCTAACCCAATGGCAACTCTATTATCATCTCTATGGATAGATATAAATTCTGCTAATTCTCTCTTGCTTTTTATTATCGACGAGTTTTTTATTCTGTTGCTTATTAATACCGTTTAATGAGCCTTTTTCCTCAAGTACGAAAAATTCCCCACTAGCAGCGCGGTTAGTCCTGTAGGGACAAACAATACCTAACTCACATTAAAATATATGTGAAAATAAACATGAAAAATGTTTTTTGACAGAAGACGACATTCCAGGAACCATATTGAAATTTGCAAATGTAAAGGATAATAATGTAGTAACATCAAAACGGTGGCTTGCTTGTCGAAATCTTAAAATTCCCGAAAAAAAAATTAATTAATTACAGTGAATATGATTCAAGAGGTCATTTATAGGCATCGTTTTCGCTCACAAAAATAACTCACAATGCCTCTTTCTTTTCACCAGCTCAAACTACAAACACCAAATCACTCATTTTCGGTACAACTTTGCACAAAATGTAGCCAGTTTTATCGAAAAAAATACTCCTTCAACATTTACACCTAACCTAATTTTCAACATTTACTAAATTTCATCTATCAAAAGTGAAAAGTTAATAATTCTTTCGATAAAACCGGCTGTATTTTATACAAAGTTGTGCCGAAAATAATTGATAGGGTGTTTGTAGTTTAAGCTGGTAAAACACGTAAGAAAAGTCAAACAGTTATTTTCAGGGAGCATGAGCCCGACCCCTTAACATTTACCTAACCTACCTCACTGATTGTTGCAGAAACTGGATCGGGATTTTCTTCAGTTGGACCTTTACCACCAATGAAATGTTAGAGCAAACATATTAATATTTATTTATTTTTTCTTTTTTTGAATCCACTCTCCTCGAGGTCAGGTGTGAGGTTTTACGAATGGTTATAAAAAACACGTTTGCCTCTGGATATCGATTATCCGAACTACAATTCGCAAAACTACAATGTTTTGTTAGCGTTGTGGTTATTAAAAAAAAATATTTACCTAATTATTTTGAATATTTCAACTGTATCATGTTTTCTTGGGTAATCTTCCACAGTCTCAAAATGAAAATATAATCAGGAAAATCTATACAAGAACAAAAGTGGATGTCAGTGCCATCATAGAATTACTCAAATTATGCACAGAATAAAAACATATTTTCAATTCAAGAACGAATTTTATCAACAAGAGTTTGGTATGGCGATGGGTTCTCCTTTGTCACCCATTTCAAGTAACATATTCATGGAATACTCTGAAGAATCCTTCGTTGAAACATTCCACAATAGTCCAAAAATATTGTGGACATACGTGGATGATGTTTTTGCTATCTGGAATCAAAGTGAAGAAGAATTAAAAATATTCTTGGAGCATATAAACGGTCTAGAACCAACGATCAAATTCACGTTAGAATCAGAACAAAACAACCAACTTCTTTTTTTAGATGTCATGATCCAAAAATCATCATCCCGAATGGAAACATCTGTACACAGAAAGAAGACACATACCAATCGATATCTACACTACAACTCAAACCATCATGCCAGTGTGAAAAAAGGCACAGTTAAATGTCTCTATAATCGAGCCAAAAAAGTTTGCAATTCCAACCAGAATCTACAGGAAGAAATAAACTTCATGAAATCTGTTCTCAAGGAAAATGCATATCCGGATCAGTTTGTGGAAAAAACAGTCACTGACATTGAAAACAAAAATCCACCAAACAACCAATCAACACAACCAACAGGAGAACTCCCACCACCTACACATTTCACAACGAACATAATACCTTATTTCTCCGGATTATCTGAGAAGATCAAACGAATTGGACATAGGTATGATGTGAGAACATCATTTAGAACAACAAACACTGAGATCTATACTAACACAAACAAAACAAAAAAACGCCGAAGAGTACCAAATTGTTAACCTTGGTGTGGTGATAGTAATATAGGTGGAACGTCAAGACCATTAGAAGTGCGCCAAAGTGAACATCAGAGTTACATCAGAAATCGACAAGTAACCGGATCAAAAATTGCAGAACACATCCAATGGCGATCATACGATTGAATGGAATAGGAAGAAAATCTTGATGAAAGAATTACATCAAGAGAGGAGAAAATTGAAAGAAACGGCCGATATTCTTCTTTCCAATAACAACTGATTTTCAACAAATTCTGTTGAAATGGACCATACATGGTTACCTCTACTCAGAGAGGAAGTGAGATATGGTCTGAGAACACCCCATATAGCAAATAAGCAATACGTCACTCTCAAATTTTTTGGCAGATCTCAATTGACATCTGTCGTTCGAAGAAGCGAAAAAGTCTCTGCAAGCAAAATCCAAATTATTCAACAATTGAAGGAGATTCAGAGATTTTGAGAACTGGGGCAGATATAGTCCTCGAGACATCAATCGAAAACTATATAGAGAAGTACCTTTTGAATTTTACTATTTTTTATAGCAAGTTCAGGAACGACAAGTTACTGACAAATTGAATTATTTTCTATGGGAAATATAATTTGGCGAACGCAGTAATTCATCGGGGTGAACAAATTAGTTTGGCCTTTTTACACTTGTATAGAGTTTCCTGATTATATTTTCATCAACTGTATCACTTAAATAACATTATCCCAAATGGAGAAAGTCTGATGTTTGTTCCTACCACAAGTGCTGCCTCTTGTGACAAATTCGTCACACTATTCTCAGCAAAAAGGCACATTCACCTATTTTCTACAAAAAAGTACAGTGGCATAAAAATATTGTATGATATGCGAATCAAAAGTGATTTCAACACTCACATCATGAATGTGTAATTCAAAATCCACCTAAATCATCTCATCCCTAGAATATCAAACAGGAAACACACGGACTGGGATACCTTGCAAATAAGGGGGCTATAACTTACAGAATCTCGATATGTAAATTCCATAAGCGATAAAATCGATCAGCGCATGCAAATGAATGTCAGTAGGACCCTGGCGAATATCCGTCGACAGCAGAAAAACATCGACTATTAACCGGTGTGAATTTGCATTAAGCTATCGCATTATCTCAACGGAATTTATGATTTACTAATAGGTTTCTCAGTGTGAACTACACGTAACCCGGGCTATATGTTATGTGGATAATTCGATGCATTGGCTACATGGCTATTTGGTGTCTTTTTTGGGGTGTATTGTCCAAAAGCGTTGAACAGAAAGGGAAGATATACATTGCCACGGAGTTTCCCGGAAAATCAATGCATTTATATAGCGATAACACCAATTTAAGTAAGTTCACCTGACAATTGTTCTGACCAGTGGAATTATATTTCGACTATGACCAAAATTATAAATTAACCGAGTTTTTGGGTGTAGCTCTTCCTCACTTTCCAATTGACTATGAGATAGAGAGTAAGTATTGTAATCATGAAAAATCGAATGCTAGATTTCAATGGGAATCGATTCTTACCTCTGTATCTGTTAATCAGCATGAAGTGTTATTAACGGGCCTTGGAATTTCAGGTGTCACACAGGATCCAACAATTGAAAATCAGAAGATTCAGTAAATGCGTTTTTTGAGTCTGCCGACATTAAACGCACTCATCGATCCTTCATACACTCACGTTTGGCGGTTCCCATCTATTATGCTTCTTTCTGTGTGGTCATCACAAAAATATAATTTGGAAGTTAGTTCGGTCTGCTTGAAATGGAACCTCCTAGAAAAAATCACCTACCTCTGGATTTGTGCATTTGACATTAACATTTGAATGGAAGCTTGTCTTCAAAAAGGTTTTTTATTAATTATTTTATTTCGTGTTTTTCAGTGAGTACGCCTTAATCTATGCATTTTTGTTAAAGCATCGTTATTGTGAGGCATTTTTCCTAAGTTCTGATCTATTTCTGATGGGAAGACCATCTGAAGATTAACTCGTCCTGGAGCTGCCATCTTCCCTGATGTATTTTGATTAGAAACGGTCCAAAATCACAAAATTCGTTCATCATCTTGAGCTGTAATCTTGAATTAAACAATAAATTCATAATCTCCAACCCCAAAAACCCCAAAATACCAATTTTTATTTATGAGGATATAGATAGATAGATAAAAGCTTTATTGTCTAAATTTAACATTTTGTCGACAAAGTTCATACATTTGTGGTATGTGTATTAAAAGTTATTTAAATCATCTTATACTCAAGATATTCACATTTTTTTATAGAAGGTCACATGGTAAGAATATAACAAATACTTTCGTAGTATGTACATATTAAATATTAAAAATTGAAAGTTTTCAAAAGTCATTTGTTACTAATAATAAAAAAAAAATTAAACAGTCACACGGTAAAATTTAGAGAGTAATGACGAACAACACACATTAACATCTAGCATCTGACAGTTCACAGAAAGACTAAAACTCATATGCTAAGTATTCCTCAGAGAGTAGAAGCATTTTCCTATGAGAAGTTTCTTAACATATTTTATAAATTGCTTTATGTTATTCATTTCTGTTAGTACCTTGGGTAAATGGTTATAAATTTGTTTGCTTCTGTGAATCAAGGATTGTTTCATCAGGGTGGAAGTGGGAAACGGAAGATCAAGTTTCTTCTCCTGATGAGTGTGCCTTTCTACATGGGCATTCACGAACCTATCTCTGTATTTATGTAACAAACAGACTGTCTCTAGAATGAATAATTCAAATAGGGTTAATATTTTGTATCCGGAAAAAATAGGCCTACATGATTCTCGCTTCTCAACTTTGAATATAACTCGCAGAGCTCGTTTCTGTGATACAAATATACGTTGCAAGAGACCCTGGCAACGAGCACCCCAGAATGGAATTCCATACCGTAAGTGGGATTCAAAAAATGAGTAGTAGGCAGTGAGTGAGGCTGGAAGTCCAAGTTCGCGGGAGATAACATTAATAATATAACAACCTGAAGATAACTTTTTTCTAAGAGATGTTATGTGAGTTTCAAACTTTAAGCTGCTGTCAATATGCAAGCCAAGAAATTTTGTAACAGGTTTACAGGTAATCGTTTGTGACTCTACTGTTACTTGTTCTAAGTCCCACTTGAATGTTATAAGGTTGGTTTTCGAAATATTCAGAGTCAGCAAATTTGCATTACACCAATTTTTGATTTTCTTTATATCTTCGGGGATGGATTGGACTAGAGCATTACGATCCTCATTGTGCGAAGAAACTGTAGTATCGTCTGCAAACAACGTAAAGTTTCCAGAAATATCAAGACTAGCCATATCGTTGATATAAAGTAAAAAGAGAATAGGGCCTAATACTGACCCTTGGGGGACTCCACTCACAATTGATTTTTTCTCGGAACTATTTTCTCCCATTATTACTCTTTGATTCCGACCAGTAGGGTAAGATCTGAGCCAATCAAGAGCTGTACCTCGGAAACCATAATGGGTAAGTTTCCGCAACAGAACTTTATGACTTACACAGTCAAACGCTCTCGAAAGGTCAAAAAAAACTGCTGCAGCTGCCTCCTTTTCATTTAGGTTCGTGTAGATTCTTTCAAGAAAGTCGAAAATGGCGTCTCCTGTGCTTTTCTTATTACGGAATCTGAACTGTTCTCTAGCCAATATCTTGTGCCTCTCTAAAAAACCCATTATTCTACATTTAACAAGCTTCCCAATGATTTTAGATAATGTTGATGAAATATATATTGGTCTGAAGTTGTTGGGGTCATCAATAGCTCCTCCTTTGTGAAGAGGTATTGCAGATTTTAAGCTTGAAGGGAAGACACCTGTTGATAGTTGATGATAGTTGAATATAATAAACTTTCAAGTAAATATGAAATCTTTATTGAAAGAGGAATTCCTTGAATAAATACAATGGTTGTTCAGATTATACTAATTTGGAAAACTACAATATAAAAAAATAAAATACGCAAAGTACAGTTGATTACATGACATGACAAGTTAAAAGAAGTTTAAAGAAAATATCTCATATAAAATGTTAATCTAAAAACTGTATATCTAAAACAAGTATATCCCTAAAAAAGTATTTAAAGAATTGAATATCAATCTGCACCAAGATAAACACAATATGTTGATTCATGAGTTGAGTGACATACATGGCTTTTCAGCTGGTTTTTGAAAGAATGTAACGTGGCTGAGTTCTCCATGGGTTTGGGAAGTTGATTGAAATCGTCCAATCCCTTGAAAAACAGCGAGTTCATAGAATTTCGTGTTCTTGTTCTAGATATGTGAAATAGATTAGTTGTCCTTGTATTGTACTCATGGATCTGATTATTATAAGGAATAAAGGAATCGAAGTATTTTGGTGATAAGTTTTCGGTAGATTTGAAATGAATACCATAGTTAAATAGAAATATCTTTTCGTTACATCATACCAACCAAGAGTGTTAGCATATATTGAAGCGGAGTATACCTGTTACACCTCAAAATAATTTTCATACCCCGATTTTGTAGTTTCTGTAACTTTTGCAAATTGTTCACATCTAATAGATATAACAGGGTTGAGCAATTGTTGAAATAGGGCTGAATGATAATTCTATATATGGTAATTTTGGAAAATATTGAGACTTCGAATAATATCCCAGAAAAAAAAAATAGTTTTTTCTATATGTTTTTGCATATGTAATCACAATGCTTGTTGAGTGATAACGATTCATCAAGCATACATCCTAGGTATCTGAACTCAGATACCCATTCAATTTTGTCATCCTCCATTTGAAGTCTAAAGGATTGATAATCCACTAATTTTAGTTTTTACACCTATATTTTCAAGAACTTCATTAGAGAGCGATTTGGTTGCTTGTGATCTATTAGTTAGGTACTCTTCAGAACACTTGAGGACAGCTTCCCCAATACCATAATATCTTAGTTTACGCAGTAAGATCCTCCTATCTATTGTCTCAAATGGCCTTTCAAGAAATACAGCTACTATATATTTACCATTGTCTAGTTCTTGTTTCCATTTCGGAATTGTCAGCTAAAGTGCCGTTTCACACGAATGATGGTCTCTAAAGCCGGATTGATTTCCCATGAAAAGGTGGTTTTCATCAAAGTATTGAATTATTTGTTCATATATTACTTTCCTTTTTTGATAGTCGGCAACGTATTCATAGCCCCAAAGTCTGACATGTCACTTGCGTTACTGATTTTGGGAATGTAATTGTACCGTTCGGAAAAGTTTCCATTTGAAAGTGACGAATTTATGAGATTCAGTAGAGCAAAACCAATCGTAGAGGAAGTTGCCTTCAAAAATTTGACACTCATAACTTCTTCAACACTACCTTTATTTTTGGGAGAGAATATGATGGATTTCAACTTACCTATGTTGATGTTTTGGAATTCAACAGAGCTCGTTTCTATTATTTCATTTGGAGTAGGCCATTCAATTTTACTTGTGATAGATCTAGGAATATCTTCAATGCTTTCAACAAAATATAAATTGAAGTTTCTAGCCGCTTCCATCTCAGTTTTTACTATAGATAACCATTCAGACGAAGATATTCCAAATTTGAAAGAAAATTGTAATTGTATTCAGTATACAGCAAAATCCTGTTTGTCACTAGTTTAACATTCGAATCGTGAATGCTAGATGTCGCCCACTTCGTGGTAATCCTGTATAGTGAGTGACATTTGGAATAATGAAATATAAATTGTTAGCATCCAATAAATGTATGTGAAAATCGAAACTTGATTTGAACCCAAACTGAACCATTATTCGTAGATTCTTTAGTGGATATATCTGTCAATAATACCATTGAATTTTATTCTGAAAAATAAAATTCCTAGCCATTCTGCGGCAAATTATTGGTTCATAGTTTTTATAGTATTGATGAACACCCGTTAATGTTCAGTTATGTTTACGAATGAATCAAATTTCAGTTCGTTGCATGACTACACTTTACGGACAAGTCCGTAAAAGTTGCATTTTACGTATACAAAAAAAGTATTTATTATCATTTCAAAATTTTCTGGGGCTGTTCTATATATTTCGAGAATAACATTCTGTGGTTGATCATCTGTAGCAAACATCACCATATAATCCGCATAGCAAATTTCTGATAGAGTTACCAGTACTTTGATATAAGCTAGAAATTTTCTCCAAATATATAATCTACTCACCCGATCAAACACTTTCTCAGGGTCAACAAATGACAATTCTTTTGTCGTCTTCATTTATTGCTTTTTCTGCTACTTATCTGCTGACAATAACCCAACCGTTCACGCTTTGATTTGGTCTAAAGCTAAAGTAAATCTCTGATGTCATTTCCATCTGTTGTCTAGTTTTTTTTCCTCAAGATTCTTGCATATACTCACTCTCTAGTTTTATATATTTGTACTATCTTTTTCATCGTCGAATCTTCTTCGAATACCCCATGAAAATGTGAAAGAGTTAGTCTTATCATTCCTGTAGCTATTTTGTCCAGTCCTGGCGCTTTCCTTGATCCAAACTCAGTGATATTCTTGTCCTCAGCTGAAACATATTATTCTGCTTTGCCCCATCTTCAGTTTTGGAACCGTCTTTATACTGGCAGATCCAACATTATTGAAGGTCCTTCCACCTCTCTGTCGTCCATATTAGACCTCCTTCTATTCTTCGTGATTCTTTTATTACAGCTTTCATCTTGACATTCTTGCATATCTATCCTATTTTTTATATCTTTTTCTCCTTAAGATTCCTTTGAAATATTGTTGTCATATTTTTCTATCATTTGTCGCATATTTCCATTTTGTCTTTGATATTATTCATTGTTTAAATTTTATTCATTCTCATTTACGTGGTGGTTCCAAAAACGAGTTTCTGATTTTTCTTATATAATATTTCATTTTATTTCCAATTATTTCTAGTTATTTTCTTGCATATGTTCTTACCTATCTACGGAGTGGGACATATGGAATCATCCAGTGAGTTCAATGAAAAAATCTTAGTTGAGACTATATCCCTGAAGAAAACTACACCCTTGTGCCAAAATCACATAAATTCTACCCTGTTTGCAATCTATATCCTATCAACGTCCAATTTCATTTTGCGCCAGTTAAAATCGAATTCCGCGGTTAATCCTACTTCAACATTATAATTGGATTATGTAAAATACCTCATGCTTTGATAAGTTTGACAAAAGTGAGTTGTCTAAGGAAAACAATAAAGCCATGGATGCTTAATCAACTTTGTGAAATGTTTCAGTTTAAGGAGTTTTCTGATTTTCCGAAGGAGAAAAGTTGACGGATCTCAAAGTCCATGCGGGATTAGAAAGTTCTTTAATTAAATTGTTAAGGAATCCTTCTTGCACGAGCGCCGAAGGAAGGGAAATGGGTTACCCGAATTCCAAATAGGAATTTCACTATTCTGACGTTGGCGATTATTTCATGTGATGTCAGTGTACTACTTAACGAATATCGTCCGCTTTTCTACAACATTCAATACCCTGATTACTATCGTTTCAAACGTCCATCGTCTTAATGTATTTGGAAGGTTTTCACGACGTTTCGAATGCTTGTATCTGCAATCGTCTTCAGGTGAATACTGACAAGTTTAGGTGCTACTTACCAATTTATATGACTGTCGGCGCAATGATGCGTGCAATTCCGCCATGTGCAGCGGTGCGTGTAATTTCGCGCGGTGTGGTGGTGCGTGAAGTTTCGCGCCTCTGCAGCCCGACAGAAAGAGCAATCAGAGGTTTCCATACGTTCTTGATCTCAACGCTTGGTTGACTAAAGGCGTTATTGGCTTCGATGTAGGCGGCCTCTTTGAACTTTTGTTTGAAACAATGCTTCTCTCTATGTAGAACATCTGCGTCGTCCCATAGAACTCGATGGTGTTCAGTCCAGGCGTGGTCAGCGATTCCCGATTTTGATGTTTCTCCACGTTGAGTCCATTTCTTGTGCTCATCCAATCTTACCGATAATGGTCTCTTTGTCTCTCCAATGTAGAAATCTCCGCATTTACATGGAACTTCATAAATGCAATTCTTACTGATTTCATTTTTGTTAGGTTTGGTCTTGGTCAGGAAACTCCGTAAAGTACTGCCGGATTGGAAGCAGCTCTTGATGTTGAACTTGTTTCCGATCCTTCTGATCTTCTCGGAGTCTGATTTTTCTCTTCAGATGTCTTCGTTCTCCGGAGTTGTTTCAATATTCTTCTAGGAGTTTCTTGGGATATCCATTCCGGTGTAGGTCCTCTCTGATGTGGTTTAATTCGGCATCTAGTGACTCCACGTCGTTGCATATGTGCGTTGCTCTCTCTACCAATGTTCTCACGATCCCTCTCTTCGTCGAATTCGGATGGTTGGAGCTGTAACTGAGGTACTGCCCCGTATGTATCTTCTTTCTGTAGACGGAGGTGCGAAACTCCTAGAAGAAGTATTGAAACAACTCCGGAGAACGAAGACATCTGAAGAGCAACAACAAAGCACAGTGATCTGCCTTCCTTACATCAGAGGTGTCTCCGAGAAGATCAGAAGGATCGGAAACAAGTTCAACATCAAGAGCTGCTTCCAATCCGGCAGTACTTTACGGAGTTTCCTGACCAAGACCAAACCTGACAACAAAAATGAAATCAGTAAGAATTGCATTTATGAAGTTCCATGTGAATGCGGAGATTCCTACATTGGAGAGACAAAGAGGCCATCATCGGTAAGATTTGATGGCAGAAGAAATGGACTCAACGTTTTTTTTTTTTTATGTTCTGGTTCCCACGAAAAGGGATATCCTGTAATGTTCAGAGAACATCGTGGGAAGGGAAAGGGGGGTTTTAATTTGGGGAGATTTGATGGGAAGAAGAAATGGACTCAACAGTTTTTAAGCCTCGCTGTTCGTTGGATGAACGAGTCTTTGGAAAGTGATGTTCTGCAGGTCTCCAAAGTGACCACGAAGGGGTGTGATGACTGAACTTGACGGGTTAGTCTCGAAGAGACTGCCAAAGCAGGAACGATTGTTGATATTTCAGAAGAGCATCGCCCATGAAAATATCTATAAAATAGAGACAAATCGCCAACTTTTCCACGGTGTTCCAGACAAGTGAGCAAGTTTGTAAGCGAGGCATCACCGACGAGTCGAATTGCCCTTTTTTGGACAGAATCCAATAGCCTCAGGATATGTTTAGGAGCCGCGCTCCAAATATGGGAACAGTATTCCAGGACAGTTCGGATCTGTGCCTTATAGATCATAAGCAGCTGAGTGGGGGTGAAATAGCTCTTGGCACGAAACAAAAAACCAAGTTTTTGGGATGCACTTTTGGCAATGGACCTCACGTGATTTTCCCAGGAAAGGTTATTGCTGATAGTAATACCAAGCATCGATATGGATGACTTCAGTGGTATGGTAACTCCTGACAAAGTTATGTTAGGCACAGTGAGATCGGCTTTTCTAGAGAAAAGACATGCTTGTGTTTTGTTTGCATTGAATTCTACCAAGTTATTAGATCCCCACTCGAGAATTGTTGCTAAGTCCATATTTATATTATTAACATTTCTTCCTCGTTCATTTCTGGTTTCACGGGCTGATATAGGGGCCCTGGAAGAGAAAGCGGTATGGAGGGTACTATCATCGGCAAAGCTGTGTACTGGACATGAAGTTGCTTTCAACAGGTCGTTGATGTGAAGTAGAAATAGTGTTGGTGCGAGAATAGATCCTTGCGGAACACCAGCATTTATGAGTAGAGTGTCAGATGAAACTCCATCGGCCACTACATGGAGAGACCTGTTTAAGAGAAAACTAGCAAGCAGAGAACACAGCTGAGGGGGCAAGCCATAAGACGGAAGCTTGGCGAGGAGTCCCTGGTGCCAAACTCGATCGAACGCCTTGGAGATATCTAATGCCACAGCTAAAGAAATATCAAAATTGGAAATCGCTGACTACGCCTGGACTGAGCACCATCGAGTTCTATGGGACGACGCAAGTGTTCTACATAGAGAGGAGCACTGGTTCAAACGAAAGTTCAAAGAGGACACCTACATCGAAGCCAATAACGCCATTAGTCAACCAAGCGTTGAGATCAAGAACGTATGGAAACCTCTGATTGCTCTTCCTGGCGGGCTGCAGAGGCGCGAAACTTCACGCACCACCACACTGCGCGAAATTACACGCACCGCTGCACATGGCGGAATTGCACGCATCATTGCGCCGACAGTCATATAAATTGGTAAGTAGCACCTAAACTTGTCAGTATTCACCTGAAGACGATTGCAGATACAAACATTCGAAACGTCGTGAAAACCTTTTAAATACATTAAGACAATGGACGTCCGAAACGATAGTAATCAAGTTACCACATCGTCTACAACCTTCAAACAAACATTCAATAACCTAATGCCTACTCTTTCTTCATTCCATATAAACTCGCTCAATGCACCTAGTGTTTTGTGAGATATTATCGTGATTCATTTATATTGTACCGCATCGTATTATATTTCAAACTCATTATTTTATACATTTTAACTTTTTTGTATACATTTCATTCAATTTCATACATTTTATGGACTTTATATTCACAGCATCATCTGAAGTTTTACTAAGATATATTTTTAAATTCCACTAATTTTTTTATTCCACTCATTTTTTTATGCAGAACCAGTGCAAATTTTATAACCACATAGTAACTTTTATATTTCATCAACATCACTGACACTTGCTGTAAACCTGAGGAGTATGTTGCTACAACAACAACAACAACAACAACAAGTTTCGGCAGATGAACGATATTTCTGCCGCGAGATCCAGAGTATTCACTCAATGTCTGACTATATAAGCTGTGGCATGTCTCGGCTATTCAATCAGACCGTGGCGAGTCTATTTTGGAATTGAGCTGAATAAATTTCATTAGAGAAAGTGTACTGATAGTTTGAGTGGGATATTATTTCAACTATAAGTATACATTTTTTGTCGAATAGCCACTGAATCACTGTTTTGGGTTACATTCGGTAATTGTATAAGGAAAGATATATTTTCGAATATGCTACCTGTTTCAAAGGACTCAAAACTCAACACTACCCATGAAATGATGACGCTTTTATAGTAATAACTCGATTTAAAAAATTGGAAACTACTTTCGTTATATTCCTCCCCACTCAGGAATGTTTCAAACCCTATTAATAATTCTCTGTGAAACATTAATGACATTCAATACCCTTCACGGTTCTTGTATAGTTTGATGCCAGACAAAACTATGTGGAAGAGCAATCTACATATTTGAATACATTTGAAGATAATATAAATGAATATGAGGGATGATGATATACCAAACTTAGCAGGGAAAAATGAGAGCCGAATAAATGCAGTAGAGATTATAGTTCTTGAAAAAAATCGAGGGCAGAACAAAAAAATATAGAATGGGTAATAAATGAACAGACAAGAATTGCAGCTGGAAGACAATAGAAGATGGTTCGGCCATCTATGTAGGATGTCAAATATGAGATTAACAAAGGAGGTAGAGTTAAAACGTTGCCAGATGGCGAAGTAGGTAATGAATCATTGGTGAGCACTGACATATACGACTGAGTCTTTTCCACTTGATAGATGTTTGATTACATTACATGAAAGTTACATTTGTAGCAGGTCATGAAGTGTGCACAATTTTTATATATAAAATAGTAGAAGACAGAATGTATTTAACAAGACAAAAACTCACACAAGCATAAAAACATTATGAATACATATAAAAGTTGCCAAACAGGTGATAATCTAGCAGGAAAATGTAGCGAAATGAATTAGGAAAGGCACATTTGTACAGAAACAGTGCATCCTTTCTCGTCTTCTGCTCTGTATTGATTATAATTTAGGTTTTTAATTTCTTCAGGTATCTTGTTACATAACCTTATATCTACTGAGTTTCTGGCTGACTTATTTAGACGATGTCTTGGTTCTCTTAGCAGATTTTCATTTCTGGTATTATAGCTATGGTACTCTGCATTAGTTGGGTCAACATTTTTGTTTTTATGTATATGAGAGTGGTTTATGTTACAGAAGGTACAGACACAATGCCAAAATAAGATCAAAACTTGCTGAATGTCCTAACGGATCCCGTTCATTTTGGTCTTTCGCCAAAGCTGTGGGAAGAAACTTCACTTCCAGCTCATTTCCTCCTCTAACCAAAGAAGATGGAACACTAGCAACGACTGCCCAGGAAAAAGCCAATATCTTTGCGCACCTATTTGCTGGAAATTCCACTCTGGATTCATCGGAAAAACAACCCCGAACATTACACCTATTGACAGTCACATGCCCGAGATCACCTTTCGCCAACGTACTATCAGAAAGATTTTGCTGGGTCTCAACACCAACAAAGCCTGTGGATCTGACGGAATCCCGCCGATTGTTCTCAAGAAATGTGCCCCCGAACTAACACCTGTTCTTTGCAAGTTGTTCAACCACTCTTACAATTTGGGGGTATTTCCGTCCAATTGGAGAAATTGCAAGAGTACAGCCAGTCCCTAAAAAAGGCAAAAAGGCCCTACCTCGCAACTACAGACCTATCGCACTGCTATCTATTATTTCAAAGGTCATGGAAAAAGCCATCAACATCGAGCTCATGAAATATCTGGAAGACTCAGGAATTGTCAACGATAGGCAATACGGCTTCCGCCATCAGAGATCAACTGGTGACCTGCTCGCTTACGTCTCACATATATGGCAGCTATCTATTGAAAAGTATGGAGAAACTTTAGCTGTGGCATTAGATATCTCCAAGGCGTTCGATCGAGTTTGGCACCAGGGACTCCTCGCCAAGCTTCCGTCTTATGGCTTGCCCCCTCAGCTGTGTTCTCTGCTTGCTAGTTTTCTCTCAAACAGGTCTCTCCATGTAGTGGTCGATGGAGTTTCATCTGACACTCTACTCATAAATGCTGGTGTTCCGCAAGGATCTATTCTCGCACCAACACTATTTCTACTTCACATCAACGACCTGTTGAAAGCAACTCCATGTCCAGTACACAGCTTTGCCGATGATAGTACCCTCCATACCGCTTTCTCTTCCAGGGCCCCTATATCAGCCCGTGAAACCAGAAATGAACGAGGAAGAAATGTTAATAATATAAATATGGACTTAGCAACAATTCTCGAGTGGGGATCTAATAACTTGGTAGAATTCAATGCAAACAAAACACAAGCATGTCTTTTCTCTAGAAAAGCCGATCTCACTGTGCGTAACATAACTTTGTCAGGAGTAACCATACCACTGAAGTCATCCATATCGATGCTTGGTATTACTATCAGCAATAACCTTTCCTGGGAAAATCACGTGAGGTCCATTGCCAAAAGTGCATCCCAAAAACTTGGTTTTTTGTTTCGTGCCAAGAGCTATTTCACCCCCACTCAGCTGCTTATGATCTATAAGGCACAGATCCGACCTGTCTTGGAATACTGTTCTCATATTTGGTGCGCGGCACCTAAACATATCCTGAGGCTATTGGATTCTGTCCAAAAAAGGGCAATTCGTCTCGTCGGTGATGCCTCGCTTACAAACTCGCTCACTTGTCTGGAACACCGTAGAAAAGTTGGCGATTTGTCTCTATTTTATAGATATTTTCATGGCGATGCTCTTCTGAAATATCAACAATCGTTCCTGCTTTGGCAGTCTCTTCGAGATTAACCCGTCAAGTTCAGTCATCACACCCCTTCGTGGTCACTTTGGAGACCTGCAGAACATCACTTCCCAAAGACTCGTTCATCCAACGAACAGCGAGGCTTTGGAACTCATTGCCTAGGGAGGTGTTCCCCGAGGCATACAACCTCCAGAAATTTAAGAAGAACACCAACTCCTACCTTCTTTCCCTTGGTTCCCACGATGTTCTCTGAACATTACAGGATATCCCTTTTCGTGGGAACCAGAACATTAAAAAAAAAAAAAAAGACATTATTCTATATCCGGCAAACAGCGGCCGGTAGTGATCCCTAAGTCCTCCATTAGCTATGACCTTTATAGCTCTTTTGAATAATGAAAACTCCCTTTGAGTTTGGAGTATTACCCCTTAGAATGATACCGTGATTCAAATGAGATTGTATGAAGTTCCCACGTTTGTACCTTTTTCAGTTGACGCAAAACATACGTGTATTTAGATATTTTTTTGAACAGTTCGTCTATATATGCAGACCAGTTGACATTATCATCGAAGGTTATATCAAGAAAATTTGTAGTGCCACCCTTTGAGAATGTGTGATTTGCAAAAAAGTTTCATTTCTGTTCAGGCAGAGTAGATCATTACTATTCCAGTGGTCTGCTATATTTTCCACCTCATCTTCAATGTATTTGGAAGTGCGCAAGTCTGAGTGTCTGTTAATCAGTGTCGCATCATCTGCATACATGATAATAGTGTTCGGAGGAAGGTGGTAAAAAAGATCGTTGATGTAAATAATAAACAGAAGGGGTCCCAGGACAGACCATTGAGGTACACCATATTTGATTTCACGTATGTCGGATAGCTTCTCGCTATCAGAGACACACTGAGTTCTTCCTGTGGGATATGATTTTATCAGTTGAGGAGGTCAACTTCTTACGTCATAATGTTCAAATTTGTCTATTCAAATATTATGAGAAACATAATCAAACGCTTTACTGTGATCTACAAGTGTGATTAATGTATGATTTCCCCCCTCAAAACCGTCGATGATGTTTTTTACTACCGTATAAATAGCATCGAGTGTTCCCAGACTTTTTTCTGAACCCAAACTGAAATTTATGTATCAGAGAATAATTTTCAAAGAAGCTAGTGACACGTTTTTTCACTATGATTTCAATTAGTTTTCCAATAACACGGACCAGAGATATCGGTCGATAATTGATGGGGTCATCGGGGTTGCCTTTTTCAATAATAGGGGATAACTTTGGACACTATCAGACAATCTGGAAAAGTTCCGGTACTGATGATTTTTTTCAAAATGTTTGAGTTGATATCGTATATATCGAAACTTTTCGAGTTTCTCAAGGACTTTATTGCATCCATTACGTCGATAACGGTCATTGGTCAAGAAAAAAAGTGAAATTTGGCCCGCCACGTGTTTCAAATAGTCTTCAGGATCACAGTCAGCAGCGGGTAGGTCTCTGATTATATTTTCCGCCGCAGTTGAAAAATAATCAACAAATCTATCACAAGTTATAGTGCACTCTGTTTTAGGAGGATTGGAATTCCGTTGGTAACTGATTATTCTCCAAGAGTCTCTAGGTTTGTTAGACGAAGTCGCGATGAGATCGGTGATTGCTTCCTTTTTGCTTTTGTAATTGCAGAGCAGTATTTTTTCAGTACGTTTTGTAAGCTTTATTGTCATTCACGTTTTTTGAGACGTCGTATATTTGTTTTATAGCAGCGAGAGATTTCCTCATGTTCTATTTTTATTAGGTCCCTGCAAAAAAAAAAGATATCAAAACACGAGATTTGCCTGAAGGAGTTGAATCTGCAATACGTACAGTTATTTATACCACGAGAGAAAATAAACAGAGAAAACTTCCGACAAGGACTACTAAATTGACATATTATAGATGTCTGTAGAAGATAATGGTAGAAAGGCTCTAATGGAAAGACCAGAGATTTCTTCTTCTTCTTCTTCACATGCACATGCATTCTCAAAGACGTTACTCTTAGTGAAGTTTGGGCTGGCACGTGCTTGTGGTACCTTTTGCTTCTACTAGTTTTTGGCTCACGAAAATCTAGAACAAACTAATATTTTAGAATATTTATAGTACTTATAAAAAAAATCCATTCTGCAAAATATACGTATATTACAGACACATCACTCAACATCACAGGAGGAAAATTAGCTTCACTGACATTTCAATTATTGAGATATTCGGCCAGGAACACCTCTTCAATCTAGACCGAACTTCAATGGGTTCGAATAATGGATCTATTAATCACCACCGATAAGATCTAGGACTTCTGAGAGATGATTTAATGAATTCGACAATTTATTCGAATATAATCAGGTGGTTATAGATGTGATTCGAAAACGTCGGCACCTCTCATCTCGAAAAAGTTCTTTAATTATTGCCTCTGGGATGACATCCACTTAAGTTATGCATCCCAATCGAATTGAGTTAACGACAATTGGTTTTGGAACTGTCGAAGATTGGTTTTGTCAGTGGCGGGTCTTTGAAATGTATTCAGATGATGTTTCTGATTTTTTGCTTTCCTTAGTGATTGTTTATGGGTCTAATAACTATAATATTTCCAGCTATCTTGTAACTTTCTTGTCTGATGGTCATGTACATTAAATGTTACGATATATTTCGACTGTGACTTTTTCCGGTTTACCGATTGAATATATACATGTATTCTCACTTCATACAGAGAATTAATGTTCAGAAGGTTTATGGATATATATTGAATATGAGTACCTAGCTTTAACCCTGACATACCCCAGATGTTTCAGGAAAAAGAAAAATATTGGCATTTTTCTTTTTCCTGAGTCTACGTATTGTTGGTTGCCTATAACTTTCTGGAACATCCAGCTAAGCACCGGTTAGTATGAAATCAACTGGGCTGTGAGTTAGTCTTGTCAGAAGTGCTCTGGGATATACCACACCTCACGTATATTCCCAATACAACTTCCGACACCAAAATGGTGAGTTTATGCAATTTTTTTTCAGTTCGATATACAGGATGAGTCAGAAGTATTTTGACAAACTTCAGTAGGTGATTCCACACAATATTCTGATATGAATTGTTCGAATAAATATTTGTCCGGAAACGCTTTCTTTCAAAGATACAGGGTGGTAAAGTTTTATTTTTATTTTCGTTTTTTTCAAATAATTTTCGGAATACTGACCTTAATTAAACGAAAATTATTATTGAGAAGTTTTTTGAGGTGTCGAATACTTTTTTGAGCGTACACTAGAATATTTTTCATTGGAAAAATCAATTTATTTATAATATCTACGTGAAAAAGCTACCCTTGCTACGAACCCCTATAAGCAACCGTTTTCTAGATATTTGGACTTGATAATTTCAAGTCGATTATTTGATAATCGATGCGTGTTGAAGTTATTATAGTTTTTCCAATATCAATTGCAGAAGCATAAAAAAGTCTTGCGGCGAAATCCTGTGAGCAGCAGTGGCGGAGATAACTAATTTCATTTAGATATTTTAAGATTTCAAAAATACTTCATAAATAATGAAAAATGAAAAAAAATTAAAGACAAGCTTTTATATATACAAATACATTAAGAAAGAATAATAATTACTTTCATTGTTTGATGTAGGTTACTAGAATATCCTAAAACGTATTTCGATCGGCACACACCAAGACCACAGACGCTACTGGTTTCTAATCTTTCAGAGCTATTAAAACACAATTATAACGCGTGATTTATGACCTTCCAGTATAGACACGCCTATACGAGCATCGATGTCCGTCGATTGGCCCAGACGAATCGGTTGTAGAAAAGCGACAGCTGTCACTCAGGTCCACGTTGACTGCGGCTCTTTTGATCGACCATATGCCGACGGAAAATGTTTACGAGTAGTACAGATTATTTTTCGTTCAGTTTCTTCGCATATACGCTCGTGTTAGCGAAGTGACTTTTTATTCGCTCCCTATAGAAACAGCTTCTGCAATTGATATTGGATGGACTATACCATTATTTTGCATTTTCCACAAGGAAGCTTAGGAAATGAATTTGACGTTTGAGTAAGTAGTTTCGGTAATTACATATTATGTGACAGTTAAACGTTTTGTTGAAATTTCTGTGAGGTTTAGAGCACTAATTTTGAAGAAAATTGATTATTTAAACAATTATGCTCATTTAGCTGATATGCATTTCGTTTATGGCCTTGTGGATGGCAATGCGCGCGAAGCAAGACGTATTTACCAGGAGCGATTTCCTAATCGAGTACTGCCTTCAGCTCCAACATTCACCAGTCTCCTCCGTCGTTTGGCAGAAACAGGTAGCTTCAAGAGGTCAGCTGATATTATTAACCGACGAAACCAAAAAGGAGGAGGTTCTCTAGTCGACCCGTATATTTTTTTTCCATCATTTTTTTTAATGTATGATCAAGCATAACTTTTTACTGAGGCGTCCGATTCCGATAATTCTTTCTTCAGTGGATAGGATGTACTTCGAAGGTGGTCCCATTTGAATTTTAAAGATGAAATCCACCCCTAAGGGTAGCAACATGGAGGATATTGATCACTCACCCTCTGAATTCTGGTCCGTTAACCGATCAGGCATAACTTTGTACTGGGTTCTTCGATTTGGACGATTCTTTTTTTAATAGATAGGGTATACCTTTGATTTAGATTTCGAATGGACTTATATACCCTTACGGGTGGAAAAATAGGGGATAATTGATTTTTCACTGATGAACATTGGCACACACATACGTAGTTGACAACGACAGATCGCTACTGACATTATTTCTGTTCCACATCCGTCAAAACCATTATATTCTATGAGAGAATGGAATATATATTACAACAAATAGTAAAAGTACAGAACCAGAACAACAAAAATAATTTATATTACAACAAATAGTAAAAGTAGATAATCATATTATTTAACTGGTAATAGTTGAAGTAAGGTGGGTTAGTAAGTATTTTGGAAGTAATCAAAACACAAGTAGGTAGTAATTAGTATATTTCAGCTATAAAAAATTGAAAAATAAAAACTTTTTAACAAAAAATTAAACCGACGAAATACCGGACTGAAAAGTAAAAAATGAAATAAACCTCCTTAGTCTCAGTAACTAAGCTCCTAAACTAATGTAAGTAACTAATTTTGAATCGGCGCCAAACAAACAATCAACGAACATCATTAAATTACTTCAAAAAAATTATCAGAATGTCACCGCGCAACTCGATGCCATCATTTTACGCCTTACCTAATTATAATAATAATAAGCTTTATTCACGTAAGTTAGATTAAATATACAAGAATATGTGCTCAAAAATAACGTGAGTAAAGGAAGAAGAGTGATAAGTGCTAAAGCACTTGTTTCACAATTATTCAAACAATGAAAAAATTGTATAAAAATTATATCTAAGTAGAAGTATGAAATTTTTAAATAATGAATAACAGCAGTATGTAAAAGTGAATAAAACAAAACATACAAAACAATTAGTCACACACCTATACATGCATATACATATAATAGAGTTAAAATGTTCATTATGATTCAGAATAAAATTATAAGAAAGCAGATTTGTGAGCTGGTACAGTACATAGATAAAATGGGTAAAAGTCAGAAATAGACATCAAAGTAAACGATAGAAACTTAAGAACAATTAAGTATGGTGTATAAAACATTTAAGCGAAATTATATAAACAAAAATTGTACAAAGTAGTGATAATAAAATGACACAATCAGTCACTCACCTATACACACATATACATATTATAAATATAAAAAGTTCGTTGTGAATCAATATATTATTATAAATAAACATATTTTTATAATATTTATCAAAATAAGTTTCCAAAATTTTTTTTAGTCTTAAAAAAAAGAACCAATCATATTTTTCGGATTTTCATTTATGAACTCTCTCAATTGTTGTTTAAATTTTCTTTTGATATTTATACATTTCAGTTCATCAGGAATGCTATTGTATAACTTGGGTGCTAAGAAGAGGAACATTCTCTGTGTTGTAGCTTTGACCATTAACGGAGGTATGTAATGATGTAATTGTGGGTAGGTAATTGGTTGAGATGCTTTGTGTCGTGATATCTCAGGCAGGTGATAAAGAAGTGTAATTGTCTCACGTCAAAGATTTTAGATTCAGAATAAAGTTGGTCAGAAGAGTATCTGGAATTTTTTGAAAATATCAATTTCATGAATCTTCTCTGGAGTACTCCCAACGGATTCAGATGAGTTTTCAGTGCTCCACCCCATTCCCCAATTCATTTGCTTGTTTGTTTGGCGCCGACTCAAAATTAGTTACTTACATTAGTTCAGGAGCTTAGTTACTGAGACTGAGAAGGTTTATTTTATTTTTTACTTTTCAGTTCCGTATTTCGTCGGTTTGATTTTTTGTTGAAAAGTTTTTATTTTGAAGACCACGAGCAGTCCTAACCCCAGAATTGGAAGGAGCTGTTTTGAACGTCTCGAAAAGAATCCAGGAACAATTACAAGAATAATTGCTGAAGCTCTCAATTCTACTCAGTCCACAGTTTGGATAATTATCCACGATCAACAATTTTATTCTTACCATATTCAAAGGGTACAAGCTCTTTTACCACGAGACTTTCCCCAACGCATTACTATGTGTCAGTGGTTTTTGAGAAAATTGGATGGAAATCCTCAATTTTTAAGATATGTACTCTTCACGGACAAGGCAAACTTCTCCCAAAATGCTATCACAAACTTTCATAACAACCATGTTTGGGCTCTGGAGAATCCCCACGCAGTTAGTGAAAGACATTATCAGTATCAATTTTCTGTGAATGTATGGGTCGCAATAACTGATAATTACTTGAGAGGTCCTTTCTTTCTTCCGTTCCGACTGAATGGCGCAACTTACAGAGTCTTTTAGAAAATGAATTGCCGGGACTACTTCAGAATGTACCATTAGATAGTTGTATCCGCAAGTGGTTTATGCATGATGGGGCTCCGGCCCATTTTAGCGTTGTAGCCAGGAAATTCCTTAACACTGTCTATCCAAATCGATGGATCGGTAGGGGTGTAGAAGAACCTAACCGTGTAGAAGAACCTTAGGCATGGGCACCAAGGTCCCCAGATCTGAACCCAGTAGATTTTTATTTTTGGAGACATTTGAAGTCACTAGTTCATGAAACTCCAGTAGCGAACGAGGAAGAAACAATAAGAAACATACCAATTATTTTTGGGCGGGTACGAGATTCAATGACTAGAAGACCGAATTCCTGTATCTTCGCTGAAGGTGGACACTTTGAACAATTCATCTGAATACAATTTAGGTTCCTTCATTTTATTTTATTCTACAGATTAAAAATTTCTTAAAATAAAATGATATTTCTTGCAAATTTTATTAAAACAAATACAGATTTTGCACCCTACTCAAACGAGTAAAAATAAATAGAATAGGTGGCGCCCCCTACAAAAAAACAAAACTACTTACTTGAACGTCAAATTCATTTCCTAAGCATTTTTGTGAAAAATGCAAAATAATGGTAATAACTTCAACACGCATCGATTATCAAATAACCGACTTGGAATTTCCAAGTCCAAATATGAAGAAAACAGTTGCTTATAGCGGCTAGTTACATGGTTAGATTTTTTACGTTAATATGATAGAGGAATTGTTTTTTTTTACTGAAAAATGTGCTGGATGTACGCTTAAAAAAGTTATGAATCTTCAAAAAAGAAAAAGACGTGTAGGTGGCGCCCCCTATGAATAAGAGCAATAATAATATCAGCTTCGAATTCGACACCTCAGAAAACCACTCAATACCAATTTTCGTTTACTTAAGGTCAGTATATTGAATATTGTGAGAAATACCTCCTGAAGTTTGTCAAAGTACTTCTACCTGTATGAAAAATATAATAATATTTAGGTAGCAGAAAGCGACAAAAAAGAGCAAATGTATCTTAAAACTTATGAAATAGTGTTGAAAGTGATTTTGTGAACGATTTTGTAGAAAACGGAAGTAATTCTGCTGATGACGATGGAGATAATGTTAGAGTCAATCCAAGCAGCATTATAGTGACAGAAACTGATACTGCAACTTCGACTCGGTGGTTATCACGTAATCACCACTAAATCTATCACTATACAGTGAGAATAACTAAAATTTTATATGTGTATGATTGTAGTCACGTAATTCCCATCTATGGTAGCCACTCCACAGTTCTATAACTTATTAGTGTCATTTGAGGTGTCTGAAACGGTATGGCCACTGATCAAATCACTTTGAAGGTTCTCAAACTTGAAAGTGGAAAATAACCGTTGCGGTAACCATCCTGTACCACTTAAATATCACTTAGAAGTCACAGTCACTTTCAAGAGAGTATGATAGTTTCGGTGACGTTTTGGTAACTTCCATAAAGCCTTCAATGTGGCAGGCACTTGATTGTGATATGTGGTGATGGTTGCCACGTCCTTGCTATCTCCATAAGTGATAACCTTCAAAATTCACCATTCCGCGCGATAACGAAAGCTAACCTAAGTTTTCTCAAATTATTTTATTGTGGTTTAAAAAAGTTTGTTTACCTGTTACGTGAAACATGAATGATTCTATTCAATATTGAATGGGTTATGCGTTTTCAATAGACAATTTTCCTTGATTCTGAAGTGACCGTGGATTGGTCCGTGCGATGACGAAAACTAACCTAACTTTTCTCATATTATTTTATTGTGGCTCACAAAAAGTTCGTTTTATCTGTTACGTGAAATGTGAATGATATACATTCAATATGAAATGGGTTATGCATTAATAGACAGTTTAAATAGATCGGATCTCTGACTTGTGCTCCTGCTTAATATTTATACTTTAATTGTTAATTCTGTTTGCATAAATGCCATCGTTTTCATAACTTGTTGATTGATAATTGTTACTTGATAATTTTTGATTGGAGCTGCACAAATCTACTATACTTGCTACATGTCCTTTTTTAACAATTAATGAATATGTACCCGCAATTTCGAAGTTAAAACTTTGAAGTGGCAGGTTATAATAGCCCGACGTATTTGCCCCTTTCAAGGGTATAAGACCCATTGTAATTTTAAAATTATAACTTTGAAGTGGTGAGTCATGGGCCTGCGACGTGGGTGTCACTTTCCAGTGGTGGAAAAGTTAATAATTTAGTTCCACTGGGCACTTTATGATGGGAGGAGCTTTAGAGTAGTATATTTACACTTTCTGCCACTTTAAAGTTACATTCTGCAAAAGTCGCCATATTTACAGAAATATGCTGGGTCGCCATTATTAGAGAAATTATCGAAATATTCAATAAAGATTCATTTGTCAGCAGCACTGCATCAAACGTAGTATTTGTTCCAACTAACCAAGATTGATAAAACAAAGTTTGAGGGATTTAAGTACATAATTTCAGAGGCGAGTTTTTTTCAAAATTATAATGTTTTCCTTAGATAAAGTGTATTCAGATGGCGCGTGCTCACAATCGAGCTACAACACCCATATTTAACATAAAACTTTCAATCGTTTTAATTTTATTCCGATCAGAAGTATCCAAATTCAATATACTCACGCGTTTGTATGTTTATATGTTGAAGTTGATCGGAGGTTAGAAATGAATCAGGCAAAATGGAAGAATGAGGAACATTTATCACAAAAATATGTTGCTGAACAGAGATCGAGCTACATATCAGCCAGTTGTTTAACGTGTCTAGTGTCGGCCGCTACATATCCACGTTTTTGCCAGGTGACCACAACGTGGTTGGAATGTGGCTATCTGAGATCCAGGAACGTAGATCGGAACGTAGCAGCCACCAAAAAGTGTTTCCCATTTTGGTAGCCGCCTCGTGATAGAACCGTGAATATTACGTGGCAGTGGTTGTGGCCAAACACTGCTGCTACTTGTGTATTCGCTCAGACAGTAATTTTATTGATTATTTTTTGACGATGAACGAGTCCTATGAAATTTAAAAATGGGTAGATTCGGGATGTTTGAGTGTTTGAGAAAACATTCAATACAACGAATAATTTTGTTTGTAACGTATAACGTTAAAAATCATTGAGAATGTTTCCGTTTTCAGTATGTTTTCTTCTGTTGAAAACCAATCAACGGTTTAGTTGCATATCCAGACTCTGGTTGTAAACCAATATCAACTATTCAGAACTCTAGGGGGCCGGGGGGGAGGGGGAGCCTCCTGGAAATAGGCCCAGGGCCTCCCTTTGTACACATCTACATCTACATGATAGTCTTGCCCTCAAGAACATACCGAATTTTCATAATGGATTATGTTTCCGTCATCAAATGACGATTTCCGCAAAATCCCGCCCGCACCGAACATACCAAACACTTCCCCCCTAGATATAAACTTTAATTACCCTCTTTTGTATTTTGTGATTTTCCCTCATTCGCATCTCCACCGTTACTGGAACACTAAAACGGCAAATAAAATTTCCCTCGCCATCAAACACTCAGCGCTACTCATTAAATTTATTTTATAGCAAGTTCGTTAATTTGTAAACAACCCGTATACGAACGTATCCGATTCGAAAGAGAGCAAATCGAATTAAGTAAAATTTAAAGGGGCCGACATAAAGTTTCCCGAAAAACAGGAACAATTAAACGACCGAACTTGCTTTCAGCGGCAGGAGTTCCAATATAAATCGGGAGGAATTTATTTCTTCGCAATCCTGCTGAAATTACGATTATGACGGTTCCGACTGAGCGAGTGGGAGAGTTTTCCTAAGTTTTTTGTTATTTTATCAGCCAATGTCTGCGGAAGGCATGCACGTTGAACCCTATAATGTGGAATGAGCATTAATAAATATCAAACAGAGATTATTCTTGGATGAAGACTGGCTAGACGCTGTCATGTCACACAATCACAAAATTGCACAATAACCCCTTCACCACACTAAATCATTTCACATCTATATGAGCATTTTGATAACTGAGTAATCATCATCAGAAGGTTAACTACAGTGCTGAGTGTACCCACTGTGCAAAAACTCATAGTACTAACGTTATTAAAAGGTAACAGATACATTGTTACGTTATGATTATTGTGCCCATAACGTCTCAATGACCATTTTAGAGTCGTTATACCGGGTGAGTCTGAGAGATGGGGCACCCCTATTTTTGAGAGAAATAATCTGATTCAAAGCACGAAAATTCAGGGGGCTATTGAACAACTAAAATGTGATTTTTTGAGATAAAAATTAATTTTGTAGCACTCCCAGTTTCGCCAGAAATGATCTGAGTATTAGTTTTTCAAATGGAACACCTTGTACATTTTAACATTTTTGAAATCTAGAGCAAATTCTGAACATGATAAGCTAAATTTTTTATTAATTTTTTTTTCTTTTTTTTTTCAAGGATTATGATTTTTTACATGTTGAACGTTCCTCTCCGATGCCATGTTGTCCGAGAAAATGAAATTAGCATTTTAATTACAACACTTTGCCACCAGCCGCTGTTTGAATGTGGCAAAATCACTTTTTTTCGATTATCTCATGTTTTCTAAATGGCATCTCTATGGGACACTCTCTGCAGCAGATTGTTTCGAAGGGAAGGAATCGAATGATACCAAAATTTTGAATATCTGTCAATTATTTTCAGATTTATCACTATTACAAAAAATGTACCAAAAAGTATTGTAGCAGCTGGACTAATAAAAATCCCAAATAAAGACATTATTTGAAATTTACTTACTATACCAATAAGAATAGTTGGCAAATTTGATGTATGTATTTCTGTAGTGATACTCCAGAAAAATGTAATGAAAATTCTGGTTTGCTACCATTTTTAACTTTAAAAATAAAAAATATCTGCTGTCAAATAAGTATCAATACGGAATAACTGTTATCTCAGTCCAATCATTATAACTGTGTCATGGATGAATTCAGCCAAAATGAAAAAATTGACATGCTTTTAATTTACGGTGAGTGTCTGAAGAATCCTACGGCTGCATCAAATTTATACAGACGGAGGTTTCCTGGTAGAAGACATCCGTGTAGGACATACTTCGTGAAACAACGTCAGTTGAGACAAGAGCCAAACAACCGACGTATTCGAAATCGAAATGTAAATGTAATAGTCAGCGAAGATAAAGAGATAGACGTTCTAGGATATGTAGAGGTAAATCCGACTTCTTCAACACGAGAATTAGCTAATGAATGTGACGCAAATCAATCGACTGTACAGAGAATTTTGAAAAAGCATAAGTTTCGCTCGTATAAATATCCGATACATCAAAGGCTTTATGGTGGAGACGATGAAAGAAGACTTGAATACTGTCGATGGTTTCTTCATAATGTTCGCGAAAATCCTCAATTTCTCTTGAGAATTTTATACTCAGAAGACACAAGATTCACCAATAGAGGGCTCACCAATAGGAATAATACTCGATATTGGGCACAGCAGAATCCAAGGCTTTTACATCAAGGTAATCCTCAAGAAAGGTTCGGATTTAACTGTTGGATGGGTATACTTGGAGATCGATTCATTGGGCCAATTTTTTTTCATGGATCTCTTACTGGAGCGAGGTACCTAACGTTTCTTCGGGATGCTATCGAGCCAATCATTAACGACCTTCCATTGGTTCTGCAAAATTTCTATTTTCAACAGGACGGTGCACCCCCTCATAATCATGGAATGGTAATTAATTACCTGAATAATGCTTACAGAAATAAACTAATTTCTACACATGGTCCCATCAGATGGCCACCTAGGTCACCAGACTTAACCCTCTTAGACTATTATTTATGGGGAACAATAAAAAATGATGTATATGTAACTTCTAGTGAAACACGCGAGGAACTGCAACAAAAAGTCATCACAGCTTTCAATAATATCAGCCCAGCAGAGTTAACTAGAGCAGTTCGAGCAGCAGTCAGAAGGGTGCAATTATGCATGGAACATAATGGCCAACATTATGAGTAATTTTTATAGAATGAGTATCAGAGCATTGTGCTACGTATTTGTTGTTTTCAAAAATTTGTAATAAATGTTGATAATCCTCAAAATCGCGTATTCAAATTCAAATTAATAAATTTAACGTATGATAATTTTCAATGTTGAAAATCGTTATGAGACAATTGAGTAGAAGTAATATTGAAAAATTTCCATCATTTTGGTGTTGTTTAGTCCAGCGGCTGCACTATTTCGTGGTAATTTTTTTTATAATAGTGATAACTCTGAAAATAATCGACAGATATTCAAAATTTTGGTATTCCTCGATTCCTTTCCTTCGAAACAATCTGTTGCAGAGAGTGTCCCATAGAGATGCCATTTAAAAAACATGAGATAATCGAAAAAAGTGATTTTGTCACATTCAAACAGCAGCTGGTGGCAAAGTATTGTATTAAAATGCCAATTTCATTTTTTGGACAATGGCATGGGAGGTTAAAAAAAAAATCATCCTTGAAAAAATATTTTTTTAAAAAAAAAAAAAATAAGTAAAAAAATTCAGCTTATTATGTTCAGAATTTGCTCTAGATTTCAAAAAAGTTAAAATGTACAAGGTGTTCCATTTGAAAAACTAATACTCAGATCATTTCTGGCGAAACCGGAAGTGCTACAGAATTAATTTTTATCTCAAAAAATCACATTTTAGTTGTTCAATAGCCCCCCAAATTTTCGTGCTTTGAATCGGCTTATTTCTCTCAAAAATAGAGGTGCGCCATCTCTCCTCACCCGGTATAGGGTGAGTCGGAATTACTTTGACAAACTTCAGTGAGGTGATGCCTCACAATATTGTGATATGAATTGTCCAAATTGATATATGTCCGGAAACGCTTCGTCTCCGAGATACAGGGTGTTAAAATTTTATTTTTATTTTAGTTTTTTTCAAATAACTTTCGAACTACTCACCTTAATTAAACTAAAATTGGTATTGAGAGGTTTTTTGAAGTGTCGAATTCGAACCTGATGTTATTATTGCTCTTACTCGTAGGGGAGTTCTGTTTGAAGAACCATAACTTTTTTGAGCGTTCTTTTAGCACATTTTTCAGTGGAAAAATCAATTCCTCTATCATACCTACCTAAAAAAGCTACTCCAGTTACAAGTCGCTATAAGCAACCGTTTTCTAGATATTTGGACTTGAAAATTTCAAGTAGATTATTTGATAATCGATGCGTGGTGAAGTTATTACCATCATTTTGCATTTTTCACAAGAATGCTCAGGAAATGAATTTGACGTTTAAGTATGTAGTTTTGGTAATTACATAGTATGTGACAGTTAAACGTTCTGTTGTTTTGTTGAAGTTTCTGTAAGTTTTGAAACGCTAATTATGGAAAAATGGATTATTTATACAATAATGCTCATTAAGCCGATATGCATTTCGTTTATGGCCTTGCGGATGGCAATGCACGCGGAGCAGGATGTATATACCAGGAGCGATTTTCTAATCGAGTACTGTCTTCAGCTCCATCATTTACTTAGTATGTCAGTTTTCACGGAAGCTCGAATTCTGGCATTGACCGAGTGACAGCAATCGTCTGGACAAGAATTCGAATATAAATTATCCTCCCGATACTTGTGCAGCAAAAATCTAATAGTTTGATATAATTATTATATTGAAAATATCATGAGCATTGATTATGAATTCAAAAATTGTTAAAATTGACCAAGTTAATGTTTCGATAAAATCATCCTTTCCAATTGAGTGAATGAAATATGTCATTGAAGTTCTGATAACCGTTTGTAATAAATAAAAAATTGTGAAAATTGACTGTGTTACTATTTAGATTGATTTTCCTATACAAAATTTGAGTTTGGACCAATATTCTGCTCAGGATGGAATGAATGCTCTATAATATGTACGCCATATCTAATCATAGCGGCAGCACTTCCAATGCACACTATACGGCATATTGCAAACACCCTTATTCTAATTGTTGGCACCTTTTCGATGACTCCCGTATATATTCCAAAATTGTTTCTCTCATCTTCCTATGTGTCTTTTCCTATGAGAAAGTTGATGATCTGAATTATGATGGTGTTGTGAGTTTTTCCGGGTTTTCTTCCAACTGAAACAGCAAAATACCGCCATCACTTCGAGTCCCGGGCTTCAATCAGGATTTTTATTTTGATATCATTTTATATTTTGAAAACTTCGCATTTCTATTTTAAATTAATTTATCTATGTATTATTGACAACAAATTTTGGAAACTTCTATGGAAAGTACCTTCCCCTTTGTCAGCATATCAACTATAGAATCCGAACAGTGTTCAACGAGTTCTGTCAGACTGTGTGTGCAATCAAAAGCAACCAGAATTAAAGCCTACAGACTTTTGGAGTCCAAAAACCAGACCCCTGGACATTTCCGTATCTCCGTCTTGCTGCTACCCCTGGTATGTGGAGTAAACCACTGTGAAATCTGGCGCCTGAGGATGGAAATTTAATTTAAAAATAGTTTGAGAAATGGTCTGAGCGTCATAAATAAAGTGGCGATTTCTATTGAAAATAGTAGTATTTCCGCTTTACAAATTACGTCATTTTTCTATCGGCAAAAGAACTCCTGAAAGTGAAAATCTCAAGTTATTTCTCGTGGAAAAAACAAACTAGTGCATTTTTTGCAAAGTAGATTAATGCTACAAAATAACTCAAATCAGGCACTAACACAAAAGGAAAACTGTATCAAATTGATCTATCAGCTGTTCGATTTCCAATATCGAGAATCATCAAAGTGGATACATTCATATCTACAAAAATATCTATATCGAAAATAAACTGGGAAGTGATGATCAAATATTTGTGTGCACTTATTTGTTAACGCTCCGAAATAACACTACATATTTTGTAGTTCGGATTTCGCAAGCTCTGTTTTCCACATTGTGACACGTATCAACTAGAGCGTTTCAATCCCTGGAATATTCCATTGTTGATCAAAATCATTTCAATCACATTACCAGAGTGAAGCCCCATAAAACCGTGCTTCAACCCGTCCAAGCCCTTAATTGAATACTGCTCGAAATAGCAGTTCACATATTCCACTGAGATAATTTTACTAATTGTGCAAATTGTGTGAATCAACGTGGATGGTCCACTATGTATTTAAACAAGTGAAATTCACTCTCAGTTATGGAATATCCTCCGAGGGAATGGTCCCGTCAGAAACTCTATTTCTAAAGGAAACCTTGCCATGTTTGAACTTCGTGAAGTGATTAATTCTTAATTGGAAAGCTGTTATTACCGTCAATCTATCGTCGTTTATAAACAATTCCAATACCCTAATCCACCCAATATTCAAACATTTATTACTTTTCACAGTTTTTCATATATAGTAGAGCAAGACCTGAAGTAGTGGAGGGAAATATGGCCCATTTTGATTAAAAAAAATCAGCAACATAATAGGTGAGTATGTGGCTGATATACGTATATAATTTAGCCTGGTTTGAAATGATTCTTAAGATATTGGTATGTTGAAATTATTTGCACTGCACTTGGGCTATATTACAAATATGGTCGGATTATATGGCCCACAATAAAACATCTTTAAACTTAGGAAGCTTTTGATCTGCTTTCAATTATTTTTTGAGTTGTTTTCACAGAATTAAATACAAAAAAAATTAAACTAGGCAGGAACATGAACAAACGTTACAAGTATTAAAAAAAAAACATACACTTGAAAAATAAAACAGCTTGATATTCTTATGCCCAAAAACTCAAATAAAAAAAATTAAACCGACGAAATACGGAACTGAGAAGTAAAAAATGAAATAAACCTTCTCAGTCTCAATAACTAAGCTCGCAAACTAATGTAAGTAACTAATTTTGAGTCGGCGCCAAACAAACAAGCGAATGAATTAGGTAAGGCGTAAAATGATGGCATCGAGTTGCGCGGTGACATTTTGATAATTTTTTTGAAGTAATTTAATGATCTTCGTTGATTGTTCGTTTGGCGCCGACTCAAAATCAGTTACTTACATTTGTTTAGGAGCTTTGTTATTGAGTCTAAGAAGGTTCATTTTATCTTCTACTTTTCAGTTCTGTATTTCGTCGGTTTAATTTTTTGTCAAAAAGTTTTTATTTTTCAATTTTTTGTGGCTGAAATATACTAATTACTACCTACTTGTTTTTTGATTATTTCCAAAATACTTAGTTACCACCTTACTTCAACTATTACCAGTTGAATAATATGATTATCTACTTTTACTATTTGTTGTGATATACATTATTTTTGTTGTTCTGGTTAATTCATTCCATTACTTTGTATATCACTTCATCCTTTCATAGAATATAATGATTGTGATGGATGTAGGAGAACAAAAATAATGACGTTGCGATCTGTCATTGTCAACTACAAGTGAACAATCAATTATCCCCTATTCTTTTACCCGTAAAGGTTGATTATTCCATTCAAAATCCAAATTTGATCAACTATGAGATATATCCTATCTGATAAAAAAAGAATCATCCAAATCGAAGAACCCAGTACAAAGTTATGCCTGATAGAATCGGTTAACGGACCAGAATTCAGAGGGTGAGTGATCAATATCCTTCATTTTGCTACCCTTAGGGGTGAAGTTCATCTTCGATATTCAGATGGGACCAACATCGGAGTAGACCCTATCCACTGAAGAAAGAATTATCGAAATCGGACGTCTCAGTGAAAAGTTATGCGTGGTCATACATAAAAAAATATACGCGTCGACTAGAGAACCAACTCCTTCTTGGTTTCGTCGGTTAAAAAAACTTAGATTACTTATACTTAAAAATGAAAACAAGGAGTCAACAGCACTGAAACTCTTCATCATCGCCAGACTCGAGGCGAACACATGCATAGGCCCAGGGCCATATAACCCGCTACTTTCCTGGGCCATATTTACCGAAAATACATCCGGACAACATAATGGATGAAAAAAACGACAGAGTTTCATTAGCGAATAGATATTCCGTGCGGAAATACTAAACAACATAAACCAACCTCTCTTAATTGTGCAGACCATTTACTTCGGTTCTCAGCGTAAAAACGTGGTCAACAAATAAGGCGAAAAATTAAAACAGCATATGCCTAACCTGGCAGACAGAATCCAACTAGCTGCTGCGTGCAAAACCGGTCAAAAATGTTGACAACATATTATACGAAAGCATTGTTACCTAGCACTAGCACGACCTATCTTCATAGATAAAAATCCAAAGCGCTTACACCCGAGGGATTTTTTATGGAGATGTGAAGTGCATTTGCTCTGAAGCAACAATGCTTCCGTATTATCATACAGCCAAAAGTTAGCCGTCAAAATATTAGGTCGAGTTATATTCGTCAAGACAAATGCTCAAAAAGAGCAATTCATTTATCTCAAAATTCAATCGAAAACACAATGATTGGAAGAACAGTGTTCATAATGCGATGCTGTTATCGTAGCTGCAGCTCTCATTTTCCCAATTATATTAGAATGATATGCTTTGTTCAACTGTTTTTGCACTGACAATCTATTTCATTTTCCAAAATTGTTCCTTCCTATCGGAGAATTCTTATACCATGATGACCCAGATTTATTATAGCAAGGATTGAGAGTGAAAAAAATCGGTCCGTAGTTATACTTGCGTTTCCATTCTGTTTCTCTATAAATTCATTTATTCACTCATTCCTGGAGGGGAGAGGGCAGAGGCTCAACCCCTATCAGGCCCAAAAGTTGTACAAAAAAAGGTATTGAACACACAAATGGTGAAACTAATTGAAATCTGAAAAATCAAACTTAAAAAAAAAAGAATTTTTTTTTCGGAAATTATGATTTGGCAGAAATCACTGAAACTACAGATGTATAAGCAGAGAAAGTTAATGTGTATGTGTGCACAAAACTTTTTACTATACTGTGGTACAGTTTAACCAGGCATATGTTCTGATTTTCGCTAAAACTGAAACAAAGTGAAATGCCACCGATTTTGACAAAATCTCCACAGATACTTCAGAACACGATAATAAAAGTAGATCCATCGAAACTGGCACTTGAAAGATTAAAAAAAGTCTATTTTCAATCATAATTTCCACTTATTTGGGACGGCTTAATTTCTTTATTTTTTTCGCAACATGCTGTATGGAACCCTCAATGTCTTTATATACCTTCTTCAATGCAATTCATATTCATTTTTTCGGATTCAGGATAATATGTAGTTAGTATATTTTCAGAAAATTTAAAATCGTTTGACGTATTAACGACTAATCCTTTGGATGCCACTTGCACTTGACTTGAACCTTTCAAGTTTTCCACATAGCATTCGTTCTGAGATATAGTATCAGTTTAGAATAATTTTGGAGAAGGTTGTTAACACGAATATATTACGCTTGGAGATGTGGCAGGCGGAAATAGAGACGGACATGTGAGTAATCATATAGGGATTCTGTTTTTGAAAGGTAGGAAACCCAAAACAAGCAACTTAAACCACACCCTTTTATTAAATGAAGAAATAGTGACTGCCATCTTTTGCATATCTGTATAGGCGGTCCAATTCATGCTTTCCAGAGTTATTACCTTCCAAAATACCGAGCATGTGCTTTTCAGAATGGTTTCTTCGTTAACGTCTCATCTGTTTTCTACATTGTTGCCAATTATTCAATTTTCGAACCTCAAGGTGAAAGTAAAATGGTAGTTTTTTAAATTGATGTCACCGATTCATAGGTTTGAAACCTGAGAACTGTTGATAAGCAAAAATGTTTTTATTGAACAGAAAGCTATTTAAAGGTGTTTATTTAAGCTCAAAATCCAGTTCATATAGAACCTGTCCAAAATAAAAAAATGTGACCTGGTCAGCTTTCCATATATTTGTACAATTCAAAAGACTATTACACTCTGATATCCATTGACCTGAAAATTCTATTTGTATAATTTCTATTCCATAGTATTTTTCCTTTCGACGCAAAAAAAGGTTTTCACAGGACGCTTAATTAATGATTGACACAGTAAAATGGAAACTTCATTATGTCTAATGGGTATCAACTATTCCATTACGTTTCAATCGAAATGGGTCACAAACTAATTGAATCCGAAATAAATTATATATCTCCAGTATTCTCTAGTGAGCTAACTGTCCGTAGTTTTATCAGAGTGACACAGGTATTCTCTGACTAATTACGCGGAACTTTTATTTGTTTCATTTATCCATTATTGTTGCTGCATAAAGTTTTAATGTAAATTAGAATTCCGCCATCTCGTACGGTTTTATGTAAATTGGAACAGTTTTTGTATTTATTCCAGATCTTACTGCGAAACAACGTTTAGGAATAATTGTTTTTAATTGCAGCAGATTCAGGACAGTTGTTATTGGAATCAACTTGCTTCTGAACAGATTTAATTAATTACTTCCGTAGTGTTTCCAGAGAATAGTACGGTATTAGTGTCTTACAAGTTAAAATAATCAGAATAAAGTCTTGACCATAATATTTTCTCTTATGTAAAACAAATGGGGTTGATACCAAATATGTCAATGTTATTATGAAAAGTAAGTTGAAGAGCACCCCAGTGCGTTCCGCCAGCCAGTACGTTCACATTATATTTGTAATATATTTTTTTTCCGATTTAGGTGAGAATACCAGGTAATAGCTATGAAATTATTGTATTGTCATTCATTTTTTCATTTTTTCATTTCACCCCTTGTATTATGAGGATGTTGAAGAGGACTTATCATTGAATATCATCTAAATGGCCTGATCAAGTTGAGTTTCGCCCAACTATCAACTACAAAATTGCATTAGATAGATAGATAGATTTCATTATTCCTTTTTGATACATATTATGTGGATGGGACAAGTCATAGTTCTATATAGGTTCATACACACATAAAAGTCCAGAAAAAATGTGATTAAAAAATATTTTACAATAAAAATAATTGAATCAACACTTCATAACAATATAAAATACACCAAGTCTAGATAAAATGTGATTAAAGAATTTCGCACAATAAAAATAATTGAAATAACACAAAGTCATAAAAAAACAATATAAAATACACCAAGTCTAGATAAAATGTGATTAAAGAAATTCCACAATAAAAATAATTAAATCAACACATCCTCATAAAAAAAAAAACAAAATAAAATACACCAAGCCTAGATAAAATGTGATTAAAAGACATTCCACAATGAGAATAATCAAACCAACACATTGTCATTTACAAAAAATATATAAATTGAAAACACTGTACCGAGACAAAAACATTTAAAAAGTAAACCACGATCGCGCATGGTTCACTTCCCGTGTGGAATCATCTACCGTGTTAAAACACTTTTCTGATAAAAAAAAATCCTTTTTTTTCGAAGTTATCAGGTGACGAAGTCTTCATATCATTTGGCAGTAAGTTATAAATGCAAATACCAACAAATTCAGGGGATTTTTCATATTTTTCGTGATGATGTTTTCGAGTTGTGATCATATTTTTACTCCTTATATTATAATTATGCATTTCTGCTCTCATTTGTAGCATACCTTTATTTTCATGTTTATATGTTGATGTTTTCAAAATCAACAAACTTGTAACTGTCAATATTTTGTTTTGTTGGAATGTCTCTGTACAGGAAGTTCTATAATCCAAATTGAATATCAATCTCAGCAGTGCTTTTTGCTTCATTGAAATCCTGTCTGATCCAGTAGCTGGTCCCCAGACAGCAATATTATGATATATAATCGAGTGAAATTAGCATAATAAACTGACATCAGTGATTTTGTATCTATACACTTGGAGATTTTATCAAGAAGTATGATTGATTCAATTTCTTACATGTAATATCGATATATCCTTGCCATGTGAAAAGCGAGTCTGGCAAATTATAAAGATTTGTTTTGGAAACTGAGATTGAGGTTATGTAGACTTCTAGATGAATTCGCAAATTGCATGCATACTGTTTTGTTCAGGTTCACAATGAGTCTGTTCTTGTTACACCAGGTCATTAAATTCAATTAGAACTGTATTCACTAATTGTGTCATATCGTCAGATGTTTCACTAGAAAGAATGTAGACGTGTCATCTGCGTAAAGAAATATTTTTCCATAATTTATGTTATCGAAGATCATTCACATATAATTAAAAAAATAGTGGTCCATTAATCTGCCTTAATCGGAGGTGGTGCTGTTGAAACCTCATTTCTGGAATTTTTCATAAATAGAACCAACAAAAGACATCTGCATTTCAAAATCGATGGAATGCAATCGAAAACTGTTGCAACCAATGTGAGAAGACAAGTCGTACCAATAAATGGTAGGATATAAGTGATCTGTAAAGAGTCCCCCACAGACGGTGAGATCTGTATCGCAAAATGTCGCGATACAAGTATATTAGGCCAGTCAAAATAGACCGTCAATTGAGTACAAACATTTCTTCAGCACTGGCGTATGTTGAGGCATCCAGTAAAGAGTAAATAAAAACATTTGCACACTCATCCGGTGACCGGAAATTACTCAAATTCGCATTAAACGTTAATTGGCAATATGTCCTTGGACAAAATTGCAAACATTGTGCAAATTGCAGGTATAATCCCTAAATTTTTTTCTACATCCCTTGTAAAATTTGCACACGTAATTTTCAACCGGAAATACGAATGATCCTTGATTATAATAAAAATATATATATAATATAATAATATATATAATTTTCGCAAATTCCACAAAATTATAAACTTTGTGCATTTTTTTCTTGAAGTTCTGCTATGGCAAACAAGTCTACGTATAAATTGGCAAGCCTATAATATGTCGGGAAAGCCGGGCAATAGAATATTTCTCTAGGAAAAACTATGCATACATAATATTTCATCACTATATTTCAACTTGCCTATCATCTGTTTTTCAGAGCATTATGGAATAAATCTAGTAAAATGTAAAAGAATTTGAAGTACAGTATTCTCTCATGTAACTATGGTTTTATTGAAAAAAATATCAAGATTTTCAAAAAATGTTATAAAGACTTGATTCAAGTGTTTCAGACTATAGGTAAGTGCTGATTACTCAATTTGAGTAACTTCAATCAAAATTCAGTGTTCTAGACTGTCCATGGGTATAAACTAAACAAGAGTGTACGAAATATGCCAAAAAGTGTCACTCAAAAAAAAACTAATTTTACATTACCATATGGTAAATCATATAGTAATTCAGACGTTGTAACCAAATGTACAGTGAAATTACAGTAAATGTTACATGATTTTACCAAAAGGTTATATCAAATAATTGAATTGAATAATTTCATTAAGTAATATTCGAATGATTATCAGTATCTACAAATACTTAATAGTTGTGGAAAATTATGTCTTATTACGTGGTATTTTCAGATAGAAAACCATCGAGTGAAACTATGTGTTGGAACTACATAGTGTTATCATCTGATATAACCATTCGGTGGACTCGTCTAATTTCACTATCGGGTATTATGAAGATGACGATATAACTTGACAATTCGCTTGAAAGAACGAAAAAATTACCGGCTTCGGTAATTTGGTCCTTGAATGATTATTCTCTGATAATAAAAATCGGGTTCAATTATTGAGCGAAAATTGCAAAAAGATTAACATTTCGCGAAAATTGCCTTAATTGATAATATTCCATTGCCCTGCTTTGCCAACGTTTTATGAGTTTTCAAATTCATACGTCAACTTGCTTGCCTCTCCAGAACTTGAGAAAAAAATGCACAAAGTTTGGAATTTTGTTCATCCGCGGAAATCGACTCAATTGACAATATTCCATTGCGATGCTTTCTCGACGGTTTATAGGGTTGCAAATTCATAGGTAGACTTGTTTGGCACTCCAGAACTTGGAGAAAAAATTGGCACTAAGTTTGGAATTTTGTGTCATCCGCGAAAATCGTCTTGATTGATAATATACTATAACCTTGTTTTTCCCAAGTTTTATAGGGTTGAATTTAAGTAGACTTGTTTGCCATTCCAGAACTTTTTAAAAAATTGCACAAAATTTAGAATTTTGTGTCATCTGCGAAAATCGACTTAATTGATGATATTCTATTGCCCGGTTTTTCCCGACATTTTATAGGGTTGCAAATTCATACCTAGGCTTGTTTGTCATAGCAGAACTACAAGAAAAAAATGGACGAAGTTTGGAATTTTGTGGCATTTGTGAAAATTGCTTCTGATAATAATATTCATTTCCGCCATCTTCCGCGATACTGAAAAAGGTGAAACTCAATTGGCGACTTAAAATTATGCCACCAAAGTTTGCAAAGCACGGAAACATTGTTTGTAATTTCGTGACTCCTAAAACTTGCCGCTGACACTGTTAGCGTTATCCATAATTTTTGGATGTTCCGTACACTCGAAAAGTTTGCAAATTTAAAGCATTTTAAGGGTGACGAAACCATGATTTTACCACAAATTTGCACAATGTTTGCAATTTTGTAACCAGAATTAGCGATAATTATAACGTAATCAAGGATTATTCGTATTTCCGGTTGAAAATTGCTTGTGCAAATTTTACAACGGATGTAGAAAAGATGTAGGGAATAAACCTGCAATTTGCACAATGTTTGCAATTGTATCCATCGAAATATTGCTAATTAGTAATTTCCGGTAACCGGATGAGTGTGCAAATTTTTATATTCAGTCTTAACTGGATGCCTCAACATCCGGCAGTGCTAAAGAAAACTTTGTAATTATTGTGAACGTCTCCACACACGGTGATACGGAATCGTCAAACATCATTCACAAGCACGTGGTTTCGCCATTTCACGACAGTGATTGAGACGGTGATACTGACACAACCACACACACGATGAGATTTGTATCGCTACTATCATGCAACATGTATCGATACAGATCCCACCAACTGTGGGGGCCTTAAGATCGAAATGCAACTCAGAAATCTTAGTTCACTTTTGATGAAGGAATATCCAGAAAGCAAACTCCTTATGTAATACGAAACTCCTATTGTATTACAGGATGTACAGTCCTTCATTTTGAGTGCACCTATATAGTGGTTACACTATGGATTCTGTTGTGTACATTTCTGAGTATTTGCGGGCGATTATTAGACAACAATTTCTCATTGTATGAAATAAAAAAACTATTTTTTCAAATAGCTCAATTTCTAAGAAAAAGAAGTTTGATAATTCAACTAGCCCGTGCAATTACGTTTATACTCCGTAACCGCACTCTCAGTGCGAAAACTAAACTTCATTAGCGAATGGAAAAAAGTTTTTTACTGGCTCAGCCTCGCCATCAGGTAATTTCATTAGCGCCTTAAAGCGTTCCTTTCATTGACGTTAGAAGCGGACGAGATGAAAGCCGTAGCCGTTGGTTTCCAGGTATTTGAAGTTTTTCTCAAAGAGACTGTTGTGACGTGGAAGTAATTACCGTTATGCATTACTTACAGCAGAAAATCATACAGAGTGTCGAAAGGATATATAATATCATACATTCACAGAATTATAGGAATTTTTTATACCCAAGAAGTCTCGAATAACAAAAAAATATTAATCACACAAAATGACGACCAGCGACCCATATTCAGTTTTCTAGAGAAATATATAATGTAAAAAAGCCAAATGGAATAAATTCAGTATCTCAATGAATGTGAATATTTATAGAAAATCCTCAGAATCAATTTCAGATTCTGAGTTGGCATTTTGTAACATATAAATTTCATCCTTCAATTCAACCCATTTCAGTTGCCACCTCCTTTTTTTTTAATTGGCAGTATGGGCTTGTGATATCTATCTCATTTGTGGGATCTTTTCATTCTCTACTTGAAAATGCTTGGTTTTAGGAAAAAAATTTTTGGTCAATGACTTCATTCTTATTATTCTCAGCTTTTTAGTCCTCATTGCCATATATGCGTGTTCCTTTAGTATTTTCAAACTATAATTTGATTTTTAACTTTTTAGTTACAAGTGAAGCTGATAAAAGTCATAATCATAAAACTCATGCGCCATTTCGAATTAATGAACATAATCACAGAGATCGTCCGTCATCTTGACGCCGCCAATGAGATTTTTTTTATTTTGATAAAAAATTAATAATCTCCGACCCTAAAAACCCCCATATATCAATTTTGAATATAATCGAACTATTGGTAAGATTTTTGAAGTCATCATTAAAACGAGGTTGTCATCGTACTTTGAATATAATAATTTTATAATTCAGAAAAAACCGCTCCACAATACAATCAGTTCGTAAACTGGTGACGGACATAGTCGAGGGCTTTGAAAATGGACAACCTACGGCAGTAACTCTATGTGACCTCAGCGAGGCCTTCGCCTGCATCCCACATCAAGGCTTACTTGACAAGCTTGAACTATATGGCATAAGAGGGAAAGCTTACTCTTTTTCCGAGTCATATATATGTGGGAGATTTCAATACGTTACATACAAGAACAAGACGTCAGAGTGTAAACTGATATCATCAGGAGTGCCCCAAGGACCAGTCCTTGGACCACATCAAACCAGCAGAGTGTATCTTGTTTGCGATGACATTACTTTCTACAATTCCGCCTTGAACTCGACAGTACTTTACCAGAAGGACGTCGAAGCATCTAACAAAATCAGTGAGTGGCTCACCCCTAACAACCTGATTCAAAACGACACGAAAACTCAATCAATCACATTTTTTCCCAACACCCACTTTGCCTCAGTTTACTATGCAAAAAGTTGGCAAGTCAAACCTTCGTCCTTAGACGGCTGAGAAACACTGTGGACGAGAAAGTCCTGAGAATGTCATACTTTCTTCTATTTCACTCTCACTTGAGATATGGCGTAACTCAATGGGGTAACTCTATCCATGCGCATCGTGCCTTCATTCAGCAGAAGAAAGCAGTCCGAGTTATTGCCGAAGCAGATTACAGAGACCCCTGCAAACCCTTATTCAGGATATCAGAAATTCTAACACTTCCTGCACTTCATGTATATTTCTGTTTGATTGGAATACATGAACATATTCATTGCTATACCAAACACGAAGATCTGCACATATATCCCACCAGAACCAGCTCTAAGCTCATCAATCCCAGATTTCGTCTCAATACATCATTAAAAAATTCAATCAATTTAAATACAGTATCGGAAACAATTTATCTGGGGTATAGACAGAAATCTACACGAGCAACAAGGAACGCAATGATATGATAATACCACAAAAACAAGAGAGACGCACTGCTGTGCGCCCCACCCGACGCATTAACTGACCACGTGGCAATGCGACACAGCGCACAGCTCAACTCATTCTTGCCGAGCCCTGGTTGCGAAAACAAAAGACCGTGACAATGATTACCTTTTGAAACATGCCGCCTATTTACACAACCGCAGAGAAAGTACAATAGATTCGGCTATTGTTTGGCCCAAAATGGTGGTTTGTTCGAACATTTAATAAAATAATTCCGTACAGAAAATATTCAATTTGGTTTATCTTTTCTTGTAAATATTTTTTTTCTCTCCATTCAAGAAATAATTGTTTTTCTGTTAGAAATAAGTTTTTTGTTTTTATTGTCTCACAGAAATATCGTTTGCTTTTGTTTATGTTTAAGATTTTTTTTTTGTTTTCGCGGCCGCCACGGCACCAAAGATATTTTGATCTACCTGTCGTCCGACAGATTAAATTGAATCAATGATTCAGTTTAATTTGTTCAAATTATCTGAAGTGAAATTATCGTCAATAATTCTTCTTCATTGCAGCTCACACATTCTCTCGACTGCTGCTGGTATGATACTGACGTCCTGAGCTGACCGCCCCGATTCTCCTATCTCTGTGTCGTGACGTAAATAACCCTTCCTCGAACGAGTCGAGAATAAATTGTAATGCTCTCTCAACATATAGCTATTCTTTACGCTCTCATGAAACCACCATACCCAAGATAAATACTTTCCGATACTATATATACAATACAGTGCCTGAATCGTTAAAAAAACTCAGCTACCATGAATTCAAACAAGCCATCAAATACCTTCTATTGGAACATAGCTTTTACTCGGTAGATGGATTCTTGTCAAGTGATCTAACATAATACAATATTCCGTAAACACCACAAAAAATGAAAACACCCATCTGTCCACCTCAAACTCATTTTAAACATAATTGTCATGTTCAGAATATCACCAAGAAGATATTTTACACCTTACTCAAACATATGTTGAACGATAATCTGTTGTGTAAACCATAATTTGCTGTGTATGTATATGTTTAATTTTCTATTTGTTATGTTCACAATAATCCTATAATATGTTATTTTAACTACGGACATGTTCCAAACTTCTGGACATGTGTAATGAAAGAAATATTCAAAAACACCAATAAATTATATTCTATTCTATTCCATTTTGATTTCATGATATGAAAACCCCCACCTACCAATTTTGAATCGAATCGAACCATAAACACAAATCTCGTTCGATATCTTGGAGCCGCCATTTGTTTTTTTTTTTCTCTAACAAAAAACTCTAATGCATTGTCACGGAAACTATGAACACCTGCCAAATTTCACATTAATCGGACAACTAGAAGTGGGTCAAATTCAATTTGTAAGATTTGATTACATGATTAGTTCAAGTTAAGACAATAAAAAGCGTGCTAAAATTTATTCAATTGTTAATCAACATCTGAGACGTGACCTACCCAATTGCAAGCGTTATTCCTTTCATTGAGTCAACTAGATCGCTAGGTTTCTTTTCGTATACCATACTTTTAAAATATACCCATAAGAAGAAGTCTAATTGCTTGAGATCAGGTGATAATGTGGCCATTCTAACGATCCTCATCTCCCTATCCACCGATTCTGGAATTTTGAGGTATTGCCGAAAGTTGATTTGATGTGTGTGTGTGTGTTCCATCCTGCTGAAACTATATAACATTGGAAAATAAGGAACTCAGAAGTCTTCTTCACAACGAGTTCAATATAAATTGAAATTGGTAGACCATAAGCGAAAAACAACAACTTTTCTGGCAAATACCACGAAGAATGAAAGATAAGTGCCATGTGAAGTGGAATGAATAGAAAAATCGAATTAAACGGTTTTCTTCACATAAAGGATTCAATATAAAATTGAACCAGAAAATGGTAGATCTCAGGTGAAAAACAACTACTTTCCTGGCAAATACCAGGCAGAACGTTGAATGATATTCACCTGAAAATCCATGCATACTTCCATATAATATCAATGGACATTAAATGCAAATGTTTCTTCCTGATAAGCTCGATCATGTTCAATTTATGTCGTGTTCACCTAACAATCCGCATACCGGTTTCAGGCTTCTTGGCCCTCATCAGTACGGAGTAGTCAACTAGCCAAAGGTCCAAAGAACTCTGGCTGAAGTGAGACACAACGTAAACAAACCATCATCGAGCTTGTAACACCTATAGGTACGCCGGAAAAGATAAACTTTAACTGGCGATACCTAGTGACAGAAAGAAACACTCCGAGAAACTCGATGATGGTTTGTTTAGCTCGATGATGGTTTGTTTACGTTGTGTCTCACTTCAGCCAGAGTTCTTTGGACCTTTGGCTGGTTGACTACTCCGTACTGATGAGGGCCAAGAAGCCTGAAACCGGTATGCGGATTGATAGGTGAACACGACATAAATTGAACATAATCGAGCTCATCAGAAAGAAACCTTCTGATTCAATGTCCATTGATATTATATGGAAGTATGCATGGATTTTCAGGTGAATATCATTCAACGTTCTGCGTGGTATTTGCCAGGAAAAGTGTTTCACCTGAATCTACCATTCTGGTTAAATTATATTGAATCCTTATGTAAAACCGTTAATCATTTTCATTCCCACTTCACATGGCAATTATCTTTCACTACATGCTAGACGGGCTTGCCACTCCTACTGAGAAGGAATCTTTTATTTAGAAACCTATCGAGGTGGGGGATTTTCGGAGTGTTTCTTTCTGTCACTAGGTACCGGCAGTTAAAGTTTATCTTTTCCGGCGTACCTATAGGTGTTACAAGCTCGATGATGGTTTGTTTACGTTGTGTCTCACTTCAGCCAGAGTTCTTTGGACCTTCGGCTGGTTGACTACTCCGTACTGATGAGGGCCAAGAAGCCTGAAACCGGTATGCGGATTGTTAGGTGAACACAATATAAATTGAACATAATCGAGCTTATCAGAAAGAAACATTTGCATTCAATGTCCATTGATATTATATGGAAGTATGCATGGATTTTCAGGTGAATATCATTCAACGTTCTGCGTGGTATTTGCCAGGAAAGTAGTTGTTTTCCACCTGAGATCTACCATTTTCTGGTTCAATTTTATATTAAATCCTTTATGTGAAGGAAACCGTTTAATTCGATTTTTCTAACCACGAAGAATGTTAAATGATATTCACCTGAAAATCTATGCAAACTTCCATATAAAATGAAAATTGATTGCAAATGTTTCTTTCTGATAAACTCGATTATGTTAAATCTATGACAGGTTCGCCTAACGATCCCCATACCGGTTTCAGGCTTTTGGCTCTCATCAGTACGGAGTAGTCACCAGTCAGAGATCCGAAGACCTCTGGCCGATGCGAGACCCAACATAAATGAAAACACCATCAAGCCTACATCACGCCGGAAAAAGTAACTTTTAACCGGCGGTACCCAGTGACAGAAAGAAACACTCCATGCTATTCCCCTATCTCAATAGGATTCTATATAAATGGGATTCCATCTCGGTAGGAGTGACTGAATCCCCGACTGGCGTGTATATCAAACAGTAAAGCCATGTGAAGTGTGATATAAGAAAAGAAGAAACTTTGAAGTCTTCTTCACAACAAATTCAATATAAATTGGAACAATTGGTAGACCACAATTGAAAAACAACTACTTTCCTGGCAAATACCACGTAGAACGTTGGATGATATTCACCCGAAAATCTATGCAGACTTCATTATAAAATGAAAATTGATTGTAAATGTTTCTTTCTGATAACTCGATTATGTTCAATCTATGCCAGGTCCGCCTAACAATCCGCATACCGGTTTCAGGTTTTTTGCTTTTTATCGGAGAGAAACATTTGCAATCAATTTTCATTTTCAATGGAAGTTTGCATATATTTTCAGTAGTAATACCACTAGTGACTGAATTTTCGCGATAAGTCTGTCGATTTATTTCTAAACGAAACTGAGTTGCTTGAAAACACCACGAGTCCGCAGGACGAGTGGTGTTTTCTTCAAGCAACTCAGTTGAGTTTAGAAATAAAAGACAGACTTATAAGATAAATTCAATCACGAGTGGTATTTTATTAGACTATTTCACGAACAAAATGAAAGGTCAAAAAATTAAAATTCGGCAGAATGAGAGGAAGAAATTTAATAATAATAAATAATTCAAATTTAAATATAAGCATGAAATATTTATTTAAACTATTTGTTTCAATTATAATTTGTTACCTATAATAATAAATAATTTTTTATGAACACGAACATAATATATTATTCTCGACTATAATTATTATAAATGGTGCAATTGAAAAAAATTTGAATAGTATGACCGTTATTAGGTGGCTACAATGTATTGATGGTATTATTACTTGATGTACTTGAAGTACTCCTAAAAGTATTCACTATATTCTGATGATTTTCAGCACTAAGATGTAAATACGGTTTCATCGAGCTCGAACTTCCATGTCCAGTAATTTCCATAGCTTGTTGTTCACTAACGCCGGATTGTAGTAACTGACTAACTGCAGTGGCACGATTAGAGTGATTTGTTATTTTTAGTTTTCTAATGTCTAATCCTATCTTTTCTGCAGATAGTTTTGATATTGTAATAATACCAATAGGGCAATTCTTGTACCAATTATTATTATTATATTTATTCCACTTGCCATTCACTGTCAGAGAAAGTCTGTCATTGGTAATAATTTCCCTTTTCGATATAAGTTTCCGGTATAATCTCACAGGACACATTTCAGGATTTTTCAAATTTTGAGTAAGCCATTTAGTATCTGCACAGTTTTTATCACCACCGTGGCGGGTTTTGGAGAATATCGGGTTATATGCAATTCTGTTTGTTAAACAGCCTTTGTTGTCAGTCTCTCCCTTAAAAAAATGTAACTTGGAAAACGTTGCTTCGTTACCTCCCCAAGCTAGTTCTACGCAGCTATGTGAAAAACTTCTTTGGAGTCCTCTGGCGTGTCTTCGTCCCATTGTGAGCACATATTTCTATATTTTCTCTTGCTATCCCGAGCCGCCCTCGCCTCCTTGAACATTATATTTTTGAAGGGATCAATATGTCTCTGATACTCACAAAAATATTTTTCTTGTACTAATTTTGCATTAGTGTTCCATATGGTTTTGATAACACTCTCCTTGTAATCACTACCATCAATTTTTCGCATATTGAATGCCCAGTCTTTCAGAATGAATGCTAATATTTCGTTGCTATTTTCTGCATCTAATTTGTAGTTGCGTTCCGCACAGAACATCATAAATTGTCTCCATATATAAGATTTTGATTTTTTTGTGTTACTGGGTATATTTACTTCAAAATTTTGGTTTATTACTTCGTTTGAAGTAGCACCGAAGCGACTCATTTTGACGTTTGCAGCTACAATTATTTTTGGTCAAACTGTCAAACTTTGCATTGCGATCCGTATCCATGGTTACGTCGTTGAAAACACCACGCTGATAGACCAATCAGAATTGAAAGACAGCTGGTGTTTTCGCGATAATACAAGCTGTCTCTGGTTTTTGATTGGTCAGATTTTGTGAAAATTCCAAGGTGCGTGGAATAGTCAAGTGAATATCATTCAACGTTCTGCGTGGTATTTGCCAGGAAAGTGGTTGTTTTTCGCTTTTTCGCAATTGGTAGACCTACCAATTGTTTCAATTTATATTGAATTCGTTGTGAACAAGACTTCAACGTTCCTTATTTTCTTATATTACACTTCACATGGCTTCCTTGTTTTTCCATATGACATTGGCTGGAACTTGTGGGTTTGCTTCAACAGGATATTAATTTGTCAAAGTTGACACGACCTCATTTTGGGCTAGTAGATACTTAATACTCCGGAAATTTTCATCATAGCAATAATTCCTGCTCAAACATGAATCTTAACAGGATTTTGCGCATATAATTCTCTCTGATTTATGAAAGTTAACTAATTTACAACCATTCACTCAATCACATATTGATTGGAATCAGTTCAGAAAACCTGTTGAAAGTCTCCTGATGGAGAAATATTTCTTAAGTACCTATCGTATGAATTCAAATCATTTCATGGTGTGCGTGATACAATTATGATATTTTATCAAATGTTAAAACTCTATCTCTCTACAAATAATACCCCGCTGAGAATATTCAACGATCCGCGACATCTCCCTGTACTATCATCCACTCCATATCACCTCCATCATCATTGACTACTGTCTGTGTTTCGCATTTCGAAAGTTATAAATATTAATCAACGTCTTCTTTATGGAAGAGTAAAATCCATACCGTTGACGATGATGCACAGCCTCCTGTCCGATGCGATTAATATGCATCAGGGTTCAACGTAGCCAGTTATTGGTCGAACTAGTTTTGATAAATCACTGTTGCACTGCTGGATGGGTCAATGATGGGTCTCGATGGCGTTTACAAAAAATGATGGATGGGATTGATGATCCATCGGTGGCTGATTGGAAACGTTGGTGATGAGTGGCATTTGTATGGTCTTCTATGTGCTCCTCGTTTTTGAAGTTATCACTAAGTGCCTATATGATTTTCATTGATTTTCCGTTCTTTGGCTCAATGCACATCAAATTTGTTGTTATTTTTAACATTAAATTTGTTTGAACTCTTTTGCCCAAAAAAATTGTGTTGTATCTGGATGTAATTCTAGGAATAAAAAAATCAATTTGCGACAGTTATGCAGGACAGTCAATTGTACTATTGAGTAATTCATACAGAGTGGGCCATTGAAAACGATACAGCGGCTCTGTAGGTCGGCAGAACCGAATTATATAAAAACTCTCGAACACGTCAACTACATTTTCGAGGGGGACATCGTTCGCGATGAAATTCACCCGAAATACATTTCATCCCTCGGAGCTGTGACCGCCACCCCTAAATTTTTAAATGGCAACATATGGCAAATGATACCTCATTTGGAAGGTAATTTCCTTCTCAATATCAAACAACAAAATTAAATCAATTCTATCGATTTGTTTTCGAGATATAGGAACGTGAAGTTGGGAAATCACTTTTCATTCACTCAATCAATAAAAACAATATCTGATAAAGCAACTGTCGCAATAATTATTATTGTCAATGAAATAAATGTTCAAACTGTCTACCACCCATTTCCATACAATAGTACAAGTTCTGTTCAAAACGAAACCTCACATTTCGTAGCATTTCCGGCGTTATTCGACGGCATTCTTCAATAATTCTCCTTCGTAAATCTTCCAAAGATTCTGGTTCGGTTGCAAAGATTTTGTTTTTCAAGTGATCCCACAAGAGAAAGTCGAGTGGGGTTAAATCTGGAGATCTGGCTGGCCACTCTATAGAGCCTCTTCTTCCTATCCAACATCCAGGAAACATTCTATCCAAAACGCCCTTACAGGCTGTGCATAATGTGGACGTGCCCCGTCTTGAAGATATATCAACTGGTACTCATGGTAACGATCGTCATTTTCAATAATGTCCACCTATTGTGGATAAACAAATTCATTCATTAACTCCGAATGAGTTTCTACTGTCAGGTTACCGTCGAAGAATACTGGTCCAATCAAACGGTCCTCAAAAATACCAGCCAAGACATTGAGTTTTTGCGGAGTTTGAGTATGGACCTCGTGGAAAACATTTGGATTGGCATCTGGCCAATAACGACAATTATGACGATTCATAGTCGAATTCAAAAAGAATGTAGACTCATCAGAAAAGCAGATGTTGAAAAGGAAATTATCATCAGCATCCATTCTCGTAGTCATAATTTCACAAAATTCCTGACATTGGTAACACCAGCCAACTTCCTTGTGCTCAATGTTGGGTCTGCATGAATTTGTCCCAAAAGTGCAACTTCAACAGCTTCATTTCTCAACGGAAAATCACGTTCTGGGTCTCGTTTCTTGTTGGCTACTGATCCAGTGTGACGAAATTTTTGCACTAATTCTAGAACGTATTTTCTAGCAACAAGTTTATCTGGATGGGTTTCATTGAACAAATTAGCTGTACGGTTACCGCACTCATCATTCTTAAAAATAATTGTTATTATTGCAACCCTTTCCGCGATCGTTACACTATTATTGCGGAAAGATATTCAGCAGCTTCAGTCAAGTAATTCACTCTAATGTCGTTCAATCAAAGATCAGTTTGACACTGATAGACGTCCACAATTGCGATTTGGCGAAAAAAATTATCTCATACATGTTTTTGTTGTACTCGCTTTCGAGTCGAATTCAAAAAAACGTCTTTTCATCGATTCTAAAGAAGCTTAAAAAAATTTCGATCAAGTAAAAGAGGATGAAAGAAAAATTTGAAACCGAATTGCATGTTATTTGTTGGTATCAGGAATGAAAACAATAATTTTAGTGTTTCCGCTCAGAATATCGAATAATAACAATATAAATTTATTATCCATGATTCCAATCCAACCAGCGAACGGAACGTATATCGCATGAAAAACATCCCATAAAAAATGTGTATTTCATCACGTGGACACAATGTGAAAGGGTATGAAATCCCAAGATAAGGAAAATGGACTTCAAAGGCAGGAATAATGGTTACTTTCGACTTTGAACAAAGCCTATGTGTCAAAGTTGAAATTTTAGGAAAATGCGACTTAAAGGTCCCATATGGGATAAACGCCATATTTTTTAGCTTGAAGCGCTTTCGCCATTGCAAAAATGATCCATAATTTTTTTTGGAACGACCACATTTTAATGATAGGTAGTCAAAAAATTGGTTTACATGATATGTATATACATACTTCATATATCAGATTAATTTTTGCAGTGTTTTATGAAAAAGGTTGAGGCAGAACGCCTAATTTTATTAATGTTTTCTATACAAGTTTGTTTTATATAAGTAAAATTCAACATTATCACAGAAAAGTTTGTATCACAAATAAAATCCGAACTAGATGTGAATGCAAAACTATCTCTTGCATACATCACTCTCTGTTTCACATTTCTTGACAGTTGTTTTTTCATATGCCCTGTCCATCTTCAAAGCTGTTACGGATAAGCATGTAGATGAAGATACACAATATTCAGTGAACTGTTATCATCTTCTTCTAATCTTTGATTGTTTGTTTTATTATAGTACTTATAACCTCAAATAGGTAGAAATGACTGAATGTTTCCCATCAGTCGACTATTCTTAAGGCAATTTTACCTATTTTTGCCTTCGACTTGTTAGGCCAAATGTCTTGATTGCCCAATTTTCGACTTCTGAATTACTTAATTCTTCCCCATATTGGTAGATTTGAGGTAATGATAACGTAATAATTACCTTCGGCAATTTAGGCGCTGACTTATTCGAAAATCGAAAGGACGTAAATTTTACTTGAAAGGTTTGTTGGGCACACCTAACAGTTTTTTTTTTCGAAATTGAAAAATGATTTGTTTGGATGGCATTACGATCTTGAGCTTCATGAATAGGGCAAATTCTGGAAAAACTGATGTTTTCAAAATTAAATTTAAAATAATTTGTAGAGGTGAACTAATAATCTTAAGCAGTCTTTCAGAAGAATGATGGTATTTTATCTGAACTTGGAGTCAATTTATTCTTTAACTTCGGATATGGTGAAAATGGCGGCAACAAAAATAGGTTTCCATCGAATATTTCAGAATCAAGACCTTTACCGAACCGTTTGAATATTTTGATATTTGTTCCTTTGTATTTGCTGAAAGTGTCTACTCTATCATTTCAAATACGTTGAGAATGATTTGGAGAATCGAACAATCATATGAGAGTCGAATTTTGTAATTAATTCTAGATACATTTCTAGCTTTCTTGTCGGTATGTTTGTTTGTTTGTCTCTTCGGTACAAATTTTGAAAAAAGTTAAAAAAATTCAGAAACAACAATTCTACAAGTTGATATTTTTTCGGTAGATATGTTTATCTGATCAGGTGAAGAAAAATTGAAATGAACATTAAATCCGACATGTTTGAAATTGCTTGCAAAACTTCACACACCCGAAACGTCGATAGTCTATGAAGTTTCTTTTGATTCAATTTTCATTCTGATAGGCGAAGTTCAGAATACTGACGAATTAAATAATTTTTCCTTCCATGAAAAAATAATTTGGTGTAAGCAGTAATTTATTGGGTCAACATGATGTATTTGCTATTTTTATAGATCATAGATTTTGTTTTCAAATTTTGGAGGGTTATCGATCCCAGAAAAGGCGAAAGTGATATTTAAATTTTTTTCAAGTTGAATTCAGCAAGATAGATTTTATTCCCAGAAAATATCGATATCAGAAACACTGACCTAGTTGTTCGAAGCCAAATATTTGTTCCAACACAGCCTTCAATTGAATCCGGAGAATATAATTCTTTTTATATCTTGAATCCGCATTTTTATCCACCAACTTTCCTGTTCATATCAAGTTCACAGAAGAAACTTTGGATTCAAGTTAAGTAGTAAACATAGATTGGAAACAATGAATTCCAGTCGCGCGAAAAAGCGATCCCAGTAAAATCTCCCTCATATAGAAGATACTGTTATCCAGGTTCAACCATCTATGAATATATCTTTTCCAATTAAAAGTTAAATAAGTTTCAGATCCTCTTTCCGTCTGTAGCATAGCGTGTAATGTGAGATAATGGTTTTCAAAATAATTCTTTTCTATTATTTTAATCAAAATTCGCATAAAACTAGTCTATCCACATTAGATGAGTCATTCCAAATGCTTCAGTTCTCCTTATCTCCAGTTCCACTGAAAAAAGGCTCTACTACTAAAATGAATGATCCAAAATTTGTTGTATGAATATTGATGTGTTTCGCTAAGATCACTTCTATTCATACCTTTTGTTGATGATACAAAATCGATAATGATTAAGATGAATTAACAAGAACAGTAAGACAGTTGGGATGAATAACAAGATATCTGGAGAACCGATACTCAAAAAATTACTTTGAGGTTTTGTCGGAGTTTCTACGTAGGCCAAGCAGGCCAAGTAGGCCCTCAATTCAGAAAACGAATATCTGAGCATAAAGACTTTCCAAAATGAAATTAAAATTTTGCTACTCACTCCTCGACTTTGCACTATTACATGTTGAAAAAATCGATATTGCGGAAATCAATTAACAGACACAAGAAGTCCCAATATTGGTAAATTTGTTTTAGTGGAGAAAATACCGATAATAATATAGCAAAACACATGTACTGGCTTTGTTAACCGAATTTCATTTAAATCATATACTGAAATATTTTTTTAAGGGAAACATTCTCAATTGAATATTGAATAGATTTTTTTTCTGTGAATTGAAAAATCTACGATTAAAAGTACTTTCCCGGCTGAAGCCAAGCTGGACATTGAACTTCTTCTGATAGATATCGAGAAATGACCCTAACTTGAAAGAAAAAAATATTGAAATGAAAATTTGTATTTTCATTCAGATAGTTATTGGATTTTCCATTCCCGTCTCAATTAAGAACTTATATTGAAGTGTTTTTCCTAAATAAACAACATCATTATTAATATAGAAAAATCAGCGTATATGTAGTGATGCAAATGGAAGTTTGGAAGATAAATTGAAAGAAGAAATTCTCCATAGGATTGATGATAAATAATAATAATAATAATGTTTATTCGGATAATTTCATCCAATACAGTTTTTACACATCTATTCCAATGGAGTATGAGTATGAATAAACGAAAATAACCACAGAAACTCAAGTTCTTAGCTTGTGCGTCGTATAAATATATTTTATAAATCACAAATGAATATTTGATGTGATCTAACACAGAAAAAATAAAAAAATATGTGTATATAAAAATTCATGTACAAAAAAAATGTGGTGTGGAATAAAAAGTACAGACACTCCATTATTGTAAAACTTTTATAAACATTGGTAAAATTAGAATTATAAAATATAATTATATGGATATGTCTTCGAAACATTGAAAGTATTAGAGGTATTACAATATGGGAAATATTAAAAATATCAATGGGGGTAAAAAAAAAATAAAAGGTAATATGGATTTGAATTTTATTGAAGGTCGGCTGGAGGTAGGTTGAGTAATATCAGAATTAGGTCACGTATTTCCATCATTGTTGATTATTCTGTGAAAAAAATTGCGTTTTTTGTCTAGTATCAATTTTTTTCTTTCAGTTTTGAATTGATTGAAGGTACTGCTGTCTCTAATGTTCGATGGCAATTCATTATAGAGTTTGCCACTCAAGTATGCACAACTACGTTCTCCAATGGTTTTTCCACACAATATCTATTAAAATTTATTTTCTTTCTGCCTTGTTGCATAGCTATGAGAGGGTGAATCTTAATTTTGAAGACACTGATTAATATATTCGAACTGTCTAATGTCATATATTTGAGTTTCGTTGAATAAGTTTTCGGTGGAGTGATCCTGAAATTTTCCGAAAATGATTTTCAGAATCTATCGAGATTTTCAAGATGCACATCACTTAGTCTTCCCCAGCCCAGTAAACTCTTTCAGCGGACACGCATCAGCACCAAACAAGGTCAGGAAACCTCTTGAGAACACCAAGATATAGACTCTCTGTATCACAGAAAAATTCATTGAATATAAACCTATATAATAAATGTGGAAATAAGATATATGAACTTTCATAATTTTAAGAGATCAGTGAAATCTTGTCTGCTGATGAACTGTTTTCACTCCGTAAAGGACTTTTTGAACCATAATTTTAACGTGGATGATCTAGGCTTTTAATGTGTTCGTCAATTCAACTTTTATACCCCTTTCTGTATTGTTTACAATGACTGAGTTCTGAGTTAACCTCATTTTATTTCTGTGTTGTAATGTGATTTATAACCGTAGGAAATTTAGTCCTACTCTTTTAACTTGTAACTTTTAACTTTAATTTTTTATTTTTTTTCTCAAGGACCTACTACAAATGTATTTATATATATGGACGTAGTTAATAAATCTCTCTCTCTCTCTCTCTCTCTCCATAGAATAAAATAGTCTGTACCAGTGAATAATATATTGTTGTCATTTGGGGTATGCCTAAGAATGTTTTCAGATACTTTGATCGTGATAGTAGCCCTCTGATTTTTCTTACATTGAAATTTATCCGCTGATTCCATCGAAGGTGTCTATCTACTATTATACCCAGATATTTTATGGACTCGGTTTCGGGAATTTCCGAATGTTCATCAATTTTCATGTTTCCTAAATTTGGCAGACTGTTTGCATATGAGACAAAGGGTAAGTATTCAGTTTTTTCCATATATAATGCCAGCCTGTTAAGCTGCAACCACCTTTTTATTGTTCTCATGTCGTTTTCAGTTGAGGTTTTAAGTTTACTCCATTGTTTAGCTCGGTATAGTATAGCAGTATCGTCAGCAAAACTGATAAATGTTCCTTCACTTTTCAGTGTCAAAAACCCATTAATGTATATTGTAAACAATAGGGGACCCAACACCGTGCCTTGTGGTACACCGTAAGAGACAATTCTAGATTCGCTGACAGCATCATCTATGCTCACCTGTTGTTGACGATCAGATAGATAACTTTTCATTAGGTTATATACGTTACCCCTCATCCCATATGCATGAAGTTTTCGTAATAGAATCTCATGACTAATGGTATCAAATGCTATAGAGAGGTCGACAAAGATGCAAAGTGTTGGTATTTTTTTATCCAATGCCATATATATTTTAGGAGCAACAGTTTGTATCGCATCTTAGGTCGATTTTCCTTCCTCTGAACTGCATGTCTGAAAGCATTGCGTGTTTTTGTAAAAAAGTTCATATACGCCGTTTTATATTTTTTTCCATGATTTTGGCAATATTTGTGATGAAAGTGACAGGTCTGTAGCTGAATTTTTGCTCCGTTTTTGTATAGGGATTTGACGATTCTTATTTCTAATGCTGTTGGAAAATATCCCGACTCAAGAAACTTGTTTATCATGAAAGTGAGAGTTGGTGAAATTTCTTGAGTAATTTCTTCAAATGTTTCTGCTCGTATGCCATCGCAACCTGCGGCTTTTTTGTTTATCAATTCAGCAATAACAGACTCCAGTTCATTCAGATCAGTTGGACATATAAACATACTTTCTTCTAACGGTTTGGAGTTCTCTGTGAAGTCCTCTGGGTCCTCTATTAATTCTGCATATTTTTTTTCCTAAATCGCTGTGATACGTAATGAAACTAGATAGAAACATCAATGAAAGGAACTGTTAAATAAACTAGAATTACGTCAAATCAGATCCTTCAAAAATTTTACCACCAAACCTCAAATGTGATCCTCAAGTTCGACATCATACTTTGGTAGGTATTTCTATAATCTGTTGGCGAAGCAATCCTCTGCAAGGAAATATTCTTTTCTCATTCTCTTTTCGAAATCGAATTGAGTACTTCTACAAATACTACCAAGCGTTTTTATCTTGTGCCGTTTTTCCCCCGTTGATATAAGTATTCCACCTTCATTCAAAGATCGTCTTAAAACAACTGTAAACTTCGAGAGCCACTTCAAAGATTCCATTTAAATTCATTTGAAATGCAAAAGAGCTGATCCGCTATGAATAAAAATAATTCCGGCTGTGTTTTCTCTTCTTCCAACTTCCGCCGCCACTAAAATTCAACCCTTTTCGCCTACTTGTATTTGAATATTTTGGATTTAATCCCGCCACTTGTACGGGTTTTGATTCCATCTCCGTTCTGGAGTTTAATCGATTTGGAGATGACTATGGAACATTTCTTTATATACAGTGCTTCCTAAAAGTCCTCTCCCACCTCTTATTTTTGGAATGATTATACATAAACAAGTGAAATTTGGAAACTGAATATTAAAGGTTGTAAACTTAGCTACTAGTGATGATAGATGACGAAATCGTCAAAGATGACGTCACAAGGCCATTGTGACCAATAATTTTGAATGGAACCCTACGGCAAGTGCCACCTCTTTCAAAAGGTAACGAAAAAACCTATTCAATGATACTAATTTTGTTTGTGTTTATGGCAGTTTTAATGGCTCATTAGTAAACATTAAAATTTAAATTCCATTCAGTATGATATTTATTACAGATTTGAAAATCAGTATCTACTCGAAGAAATTGCTCGAAGTGACCTCCATTCACTTCCTGACAGTGAAATATCCTATTTTTAAACTCTTCTCGTACTTTTGCAAATGTGTCTGCGGAAACAGCCTCACACTCTGCAACAATATATTGTTTTAACAATCTAATATTGTCAGGTTCAGTGGCGTTAACCTTCGATTCAAGGTACCCCCACAGAAAAAAATCCAAAGGTGTGAGGTCTGGTGATCGAGCTGGCCATTCCGTTGAACCTCGTCGTCCAATCCATCTACCACGATACTCCTCATCCAAATACCGTCTTACTGCACCGTAATAGTGTGGTGGAGCACCATCCCGTTGGAATGTTATTTCCAAATTGCCGAATTCATCTGGATTTTCTTCCAAAATTTCAAGGATTAACGGTTCTATTACGTTTTGCAACAGCTCCAGATAAACCTCACCAGTTAAATTAGTATTTAAAAAATGAGGCCCAACGATGTGGTTTCCCAGGATACCTGCCCAAACATTCACCTTCTGGGGAAATTTGGTATGTGTTTCACGAACCAGGTGAGGATTTGCGTAACTCCAATACCTCACATTCTGTGTATTTACATTTCCATTTAGATAGAAAGTACTTTCGTCACGAAAACACATTGTTTTGACATAGTCTGGCTGTTGGTTGATTTCAGTTTCCATATTTTCACAAAATTCTAGTCTTCGGTCTGGGTCGTCGTCTGAGAGTTGATGAACCATTTTGAATTCGTATGGATGAAATTTGTTTTTTTTCAACACCCTGTGTACTGTACTTCGACTGACTTCACAGGTAGATGCAACGTGAGTTGTTGAAGAAGTAGGATTAACTATTGTTTCTGCCAGTATATCAATTTTGTTCTCATCAGAAATTTGTGGTCTGCCAGATCGTTTCGCATCATTATTACTACCCGTTGTTTCAAACTCACGAAGAAGCTTCCTCAAATAAGTTCTCGAAACGGGGCGATCGGGAAACCTCTCATTAAAAATGCGTTCTGCTGCATGAATATTTTGTCCAGTTTCACCAAGAATTAGGATCGCTGCACTTTATCACCTAAAGCACCTACCATTTCGCTCCTTGAAGCACTTAAACGTTCGGCTCACAACAGTTTAACAATTTATTGAAATGTACAAAAATATTAGGAGTACCAAAAGCTGCTGGAACAGTTAAACGTTCAATCAACAATACACAAATTATTGAATGTACAAAAACTTGGACAATTACAGAAATGTCGAATTAGGGAGACTAACGAAAACATCAGATTATTTGACAACTATCCAGAGGTGGAGCTTGAATTTTGAATTTTAGTATTAACTGATTTAACTCATCACAGCTTTGCTTTTTTTAAAAGCGAGTTGCTAAAACTGCCATGAACACAAACAAAATTAGTATCATTGAATAGGTTTTTTCGATACTTTTCAAAGGAGGTGTCGCTTGCCGTAGGGTTCCATTTGAAATTATTGGTCACAATAGCCTTGAGACGTCATCTTTGACGATTTCATCTATCATCACTAGTAGGGAAGTTTACAACCTTTAAAATTCAGGTTCCAAATTTCACTTGTTTATATATAATCGTTCCAAAAATAAGAGGGGGGGAGTGGACTTTCAAGAAGCACTGTATAGATGTTGACGAAAATTACATTAAACAAAAACTCACGAAGTGGAAGTAAATACGGCGAGTCACAAAGCAGCTTCGCAACTTCCCCAATGAATTAAATAAAAGCAGGTAGGTATATACTTATACAGGGTAATCCAAAAGTACTTTGACAAACTTCAGGGGGTGATTCCTTACAATATTCTGAAATGAATTGTCCAAATAAATTTATGTCCGGGAAAGCTTCGTTCTGAAGTTTTATTTTTATTTTCGTTTTTTTTTTAAATTACTTTCGAAATACTGACCTTAATTAAACGGAAATCGGTATTGAGAGGTTTTTTGAGGTGTCAAATTCGAACCAAATGTTTTGATTGCACTTACTCGTAGGGGCGCCACCAGCACGTCTTTTTCTTTTTTGAAGATTCATAACTTTTTTCAGTAAAGAAATCAATTTCTCCATCATATCTGCGTAAAAAAAGCTACCCTTGTTACAAGTCACTATAAGTAACCGTTTTCTAGATATTTGGACTTGCAAATTTCAAGTCGATTATTTGATAATCGATGCGTGTTGAAGTTATTACCATTATTTTGCATTTTTCACAAGAATGCTTAGAAAATGAATTTGAAGTTTGAGTAAGCAGTTCTGGTTTTCTGTAGGGGGCGCCACCTATTCTATTTATTTTTACTCGTTTGAAATAGTTATTTTTGTATCAAGGGTGCAAAATCTATATTTGTTTTAATAACATTTGCAAGAAATATCAACATTATATTTCAAGAAATTTTGAATATGTAGAATAAAATAAAATAAAGGAAACTAAATAGTATTCAAATAAATTGTTCAAAGTGTCCACCTTCAGCAAAGATACAGGCATTCAGTCTTCTAGTCATTGAATCTCGTACCCGCTCGAAAATTATTGGTGTATTTCTTATTGTTTCACAGGCGTCTACTATTCGGTTTCTCAGATCTTCCTCGTTCGCTACTGGAGTTTATAAACTAGTGACTTCAAATGTCCCAAAAATAAAAAATCTAGCGGGTTTAGATCTGGGGACCTTGCTGCCCACGCCTGGTTAGGTTCTTCTACACCCCTACCGATCCATCGATTTGGATAGACAGTGTTGAGGAATTCCCTGGCTACAACGCTTAAATGGGCCGGATCCCCATCATGCATAAACCACATGCGGATACGAATTCCTAATGGACAAAAAGTGTTACTATAAAATGACCGAATTTTTACAGGATTAATAAGATACTTGTCTTCGAATATCCACTGTAAACTTCATTTCAATATGATTTTTAAAACTGGGTTTCTGTGATATACGGTATTTTAAATTTGTTTCGTATATATGTACAATGACGATTATTTCATACTGACTCTTCCAATGTCATGTAACAATGATCTCACAGGAAATAAATATTTTTATTATTATTATTATAATGCATCAGTGAACGTACTGAATATTCGACTTACAAACACAAATGAGTCAAATCCTTGGAATCCGTAGATGAAAATTAGTTTATCTGCATCTACTGATGTACACGTATCATACTGAATTACTGACGTGATTAAATACAGGTCATTCTAAGGCACCTTCAGTAATAGCCACAGAAAAAATTAATATTCTATGATACCACGTACTTAATGATCCCATGTACTGAGGGTTGAATACTAATTAGTCGTACTCCTACAGGTGTGTATTACTAGACGCATTTACAGTCAATGTTTATGACTCGTAAACGTTCAATGCGCATATGATGAATCGTAACAAATTAATTAGCTACAGGATATTAACACTCTTCTCCGGTTTACCATGGAATAACACTGATGAGATTTTGAGGTCGAAAAATCCAGGGAGGAAAGCAATTTGTTTTTAATCGTACAGATGGAGTTCAGAAACTCTACATTGCTCCAGAAATCATATCTATAGACTATGTTGAAAATGTTCATCATCATAATTTCATTCTTATTACATTGAAGAAAGCACCTCATCACCGCAAACAAGCATGCCAAAAGTTTTTGAGTAATTATTAGGAAACTGATTTCATTCAAAAACTTTTGTAACCCTTTATCTCGAAATCGAAGCAAAGTAAAAAATCTCATTTCCACCTAAAAACCCTATCCAAAAACATTGGTGGTTTATTGTTGGGTGTACCCTGTATAACCTAGTTGCATTATCTACTCTCAAATTCAATGAAATCACTTTCACTTCAAATATAATTATTGAAATCTGATTTGCTTGGATACAAATTGTCTCAACTTCTGGATTCTCTAGTATAAAATCCTTCCTTGATTCTTAAAATCTTCATGTTTCAATTTTTTTTTATGTATGATCACGCATTACTTTTCACAGAGTGGTCCGATTTCGATTATTTTATTTTCAATGGATAGGGTATACTTCGATGTGGGCCCCATTGTATTAGAAAAAATATCCTCACATAAGGGTAGGAAAATGGGGGATGATTGTTGGTCCAACTACTGAATTTTTACTTCTCAACCGATTCTACATAGAAAAAAGATATTCGTTGGTTACATGCAACCAACGTTTTTCGTGGTAAATTCTCCACTGGTTGTATGAATTTTAATTATTCACTGTAGAGATTGAAGTGGTCTTGTGATTTCAGTTTCACCAGGAATTATCAGAATTTTTACAATGCATTATGTAAAATCGAATACATTCTCAAGTGAATATTTCGACTCAATATTTGGAATAAAAAATTATGGAATTAAAAATATTATGTATTTTCTGCAAACGGAAATGTGGAATTACCATTGCAGTGTCTGTATTTTGGCAAGTGCAATTTCCAGATATTATGTATTTTCACAAATGTTGTGAAACCATTTTTCTGTATTTTGACAAATGTAATTTCTAGAATGTTTTGTTATTTCATTAATGTAGTTTCACCGATTGTCTGTAAAATTTCAATAATTTTTCGTATTTTCACACATGTAATTTTATGGATGTTTTGTATTTTAACGAATGTAGTTCAACCAATATTCTGTATTGATTTGTTGAAAATATGAACAGGACGTTCATAAAATCAGATGTGGAATCATCTACGACTGAAAGATAAACTTTAGTCACTATCTTCCATCGTCAAGATAACCTCTTGTGGGTTATTCATGTTGAAAAGGAAAACACTCCTAATTGAATATTGAATAGAAAGATTTTTCTTCGATTTGAAAAATCCCCGATAAAAATTAAGTAATTTTTTGTGAATGTCCAACTGAAAACAACTACTTCCCCGGCTATAGCAACGCTGGACATTGAACTACATCAGATGTAGTTCAATGTCCATGAGTTCATCCACTTTTACATATACTCACATCCTCATTGCTTCTTGAGAGCTTCACGTATTGAAATTGATTCGATCCAATTGAGCCTCTCCCTCGACATAATATATTGCACTCATGCCCGAAATTAACGTATTCTTACAACTTTGAGCGATCCTTGATGGAATTTCCGTAATGCAGGACATTAGCTGACAAGTGGATTATAATTTTCCCAACCAAAAGCCGTGGAATTTGGTGGGTGATAAAGCGTGGATATGTCCGAACCTTCAGAAATGACGGTAATAAAGTAACCATTTATGTTGAGCAATATCCATCTGGCCTGTGGCCGTCTTGAGTAGCCGGGGGTCGATGAATGAGATACTGAACGATCAATGAGGTGCTTCAATTTCGTTCACCTGGTTATTCCGAGAAGAGATCAGAGGCGTGCAAGATAGAATGTTAGCGGTGTTCACAAAGAGAAATCGATTATAATATGGCAATTCCCGATATAAATTGTGAAATAGGCATGTATCAAACAAGCTTTTTCGTAATAATATAATCCATAAAACAATTTTTTTTAAAGACAAGCTTTCTTTCAAAAGCACTAAGATTCAAGAGCTTGTCGCACTAAGTTTTCAGTACGAATACAAAAGCGACAAGCTTTTGAATCTATAACTCACAGTATAACCTACGACGCACATCCAAAGCAATTATTTTTGACTTTTTAGCGTAGTTGAATGAAAGCTAGTTTTTAAAAAGTTTTTTTTTTAATCATTTCATTTTGTGATTTTTAGTAAGTATGCCTTAATCTATGCATTTTTGCTAACGCATCGTCATTTTTCCTGAGCTATCTAGTTCTCCAATAACGAGACCATCTGAAGATCAACTCGTCCGCCATCCTGGAGCTGCCATCTTCAATTTATAAATTCAAATGAAAAATAAATCTTTGATTAAATGTATAAACTAGAATTTTTGAATGTATAAACTCCGATCCGACTCCAAAAACCCCGACATACCAATCTTGAATGAAATCGGAACATTATCACAGAGATCGTCCGCCATCTTGGAGCCGTCATTTTAATTCCATAAATTTTGACAAAAAATCCACCATCTTCGACCCCGAAAACCGCTCCATACAAATTTTGAATCGAATCGAACCATAATTATGAATTTTGACAATAAATTCATAATCTCCGACCCCAAAGACCTCCACATACCAATTTTGAATAAAATCGGAACATAATCACATAGATCATCTGCCATATTGGAGCCGCCATTTTGATTTCATGAATTTTGACAAAAAATTCATCATATGCGACCCCAAAAACCCCTCCATACAAATTTTGAATGGAATCGATTAGATTTTGAATAAATTCATAATTTCCGACCCAAAAACCCCCACATACCAATTTTCAGTCGAATCGGATGATAAACACAAATCTCGCCCGCCATTTTAGAGCCGCCGTTTTGTGTTTTTCTCTAACAAAAATTCCATTTTCACGGAAACTAAGAACACCTGCCAAATTTCACGTTAATCGGGCAACTAGATGTCAAATTTAACTTGCAGGATTTGATCACATACAGACAGACCCGGGACAGGTGAAACTGAATAAAAGCTTGTAAAAACGTAATTCAATAGTTATTTCAGTGGAAGTAATTAACTATCACCTCATCCGTTAGGTCAATGATTATTGCATGAAATTTGCGTTAAGCGAGTTGGCTATTGTGAGATAACAAAAAAGTCGATAACTCTCGTTTTGGAAGTCCATCTTAGATCATTGACATACATTAAAAACATAGAAGGGCCCAGTATGGATCCTTGTGGTATACCTTTTTTTGTTACAGGTTCCTGGCCTACATTATTATCAGTGCAAACATTCCACACTTTTCCAATTGTTCCAGAGGCTTTCGATAGGTCAGTAAATATATTTGGATATGACTGCTTATTTTCAAAACTTCCGACATTATCGGTAACGGCATATAGTACTTTTTCCTTTTCTTGACTTCAATTGATAAACATCAAGCAAATTGAATTCGTATTAGTCACTGCTGAATTGTATTGAAATTGATATTCTTGCGCTCAATATCTGCAGTTTTGTCTGTTAAACATTCCATTGTTCATGAATCTCTACTCACTTATAATTGCACTAGAGGTTTGTATTTTATTGGATGAATTTGGGTTGTTCAATGAGAAACTGTTGCCTAGCAATTAGACGAGAAAAACTGTCAACTGTAAAAAACGCGACACCGAAGGTGGAGCGTTTTTAGGTTGACACAAATTTATCCGATATCAATACAAACATCGAGTGCAATTCGGCAGGGCAGGACTATTCAATGAATAAGAAATTCAGAAACATATCAATGCAAACTTCATTTATTTTGGAAACCAACATCGCGATAATTGATAAACAAATGAATAAGTGAAAAAACCACTAGTGCATTTGTCGCTGTAGAAGTTGCAGCTAACTTTTACCGCTGTCAAACTGACAATTGTACTGTGGCATATGTGATTTTTGATAAATGAGTTGAATTGTTGCTGGAAAATAATATCGAAGAAACAAAGTCCGAATTAACAGTATTGTTCTGACGTATCCGATCACAATGAACTAATCTTCGATTTCCATTAATTTTATACGAATGCTGGTGCACTTGATACTTGAAGGTCCTGTACTAACGCTTTTCAGAGTCTTCCTTGCTGACACATTTTCAACTCGAGGCTGATTTCCCTAGTAGTAGGATTCACTTCTACAAATGCTAAAACCTCATCAATGATAAAAGTTTCATGGTTGGGAGTTCTTGTCCGAGTTGTTTCTCCACAACGGGGAAATATTGCAAACATGCACAAGTCAGTTGGACACCTTTCACCTTTACAACGTTGTTACGTTCCTCGAATTTTTTTGTTCGCCATAAATTAATGTCCACTTTTTCATCTCTTGTATACATATTTGTTGGAAAATTTCATGAACTGAAGAACACTAGGTATAGGAACTCAATGATGTACACTAATTTCCTACTTGTCAAAGTTATTTTCGTTTCCATAGCACACTTTTGATGTTCAAAGTTTTTACCAAACAATGAGAATTCTGTGATGAGAATGGGAATAAATCTGAGAAATTGTGTGGGCACTATGCGTTACCGAAACTGAGAAGACATATTTGGAGATGTTTGCGGAATCAAAAAATGATAATTATACAGAGAATTTCATCGAAAATTTCAAAGTTTGATTCTAATAGACCATTCCTCAGCGTCTGTCATACTGATTTAGTTATAGTGCTATTTTGAAAGGGTTCCATAATATTGATATTTCTACTAGTAGTGCAGGGTGATGATGAATTCTTAACAGAGTGTCCAGCTATGATAGACTCAGCACAATCCGAAAAATACCTAGCAAATAATTATCAAGAATGATCAAGAACACTGGAGTTATGATTGATGGTCATGGTACTCCCCGCACAAGAGAAAGTTGCACTCTAGATGCAAAAATAAGAATGCTTGTGAAAAATCAACCGTGCCATTTTTTTGTCTTGAAACTATGGGATCGTACTCAGAACTGTGCCTAGAATCCAAAAAAGTTAAAATGTACAGGGTGTTACATTTGAAATTCCCAAGTTGGGATCGTAAGTGTCTCTCCGCTCGAAGCTAGCACACAAGTTTTGAATTTCATCGATGATAAAATAATTCTTTAAGCAAGACAAGTCATGTTGTTACCTTTTTTTAGATCTACTGATGACTAATATTATTGTAGTATATTATTTTCAACGATCTAATCACTTGCTGCGCTTTTTTTTCGACTTCATTTACAAATATTGAGAATTCTAACTATCAACTTATTTTTATCAAAATTAATTATAGCTTATATCATCCAGAAAAAGTTCATTTTATTCTTACACTGAATGGAGGTTCCATATATAAATTCGAGCCGTGACGTTGGATCTCCCAATTTACTATCTTGCTTAAATAATCACGAATATTTTGCACAAGGAATCATTAAGGACAAAATTACAAAAAATGTCGTATGTGGCCACCCCATTGATCAAGCCGATCCCTCCATATGTATTATGGAATTATTCATGAAAAATAATAAATGTACTCCACTTAAACGTAATGAAATTGCTTTAATCGGTAGAGATGTGGTGCGCAATAATTCTCCACACACCTCTCCATCTCTTGAACCGAGTAATTTTCAATTTCACAACAGACCATTTTTCATTCAATAATCCCAGCCTTCGTCATTAATTCGATGCTGCAGGTGATTTGTTCTAGTTTGATAAAGATAAACTCGACAAATAATAGCATTCTACTCGATTATATATTTTCTGCAGTATAGTTATGCATATTAAGTATCTGCAATTGCAACTAATAATGCATATCGAGATTCCAAGAACTGCTCATACCCTTGTTTTGCAACGACTCGATCGTGTCTTTCCCACGGAAAGAACTACTGAATGAATTGGATATTCACTATTAACGCCATAATTGTGTTCAGTTTCATATAGAGTACGATGGAAAGTGGTTGTTGACAAACACACTGCTGAACATCAAAAATTCCATTTCTTGTATATTTTCACAATATCACCGTTGACACCGCATTATATGGATTTTTTAACACGCTTTTATTAGTTTCACTTGTAACTAACAGGCAATGTAATCAAATTTGGAAGTCAATTTTAACTTACTTCCAATTGTCGTATCGAAATGAAACTTGGTATATATATGTAGTTTGGATGGCAATACTATAATTTGGTATCTTGGAGCTGGAAGTGGAGTGGAACTCTTCACTTGCTACTGATAAAATACGGTGAATGCACTGAGGCCGTTCTCAGCATAATTTACAATTCGAATTGCGAATGCACTGGTTCTCAGCATAGTCGCCAATAGTCTTCTGTAGCAATATGGACTAAAAAGTGAAAAATAAAATTAAAATATGAAAAAACTAAAGAAACACGCATATATGGCAATGAGGACTAAGAAGTTAAAAATAATAATATTAAAGTAATTGACCAAAAATTTTTAGTTTATGTAAAAAAAGTGTGGGGTGCTCTTTACTCACTATTCATAATGATATTGAGATAGCTGATATCAAGCACGCTTTTCACATAAAAAAAAATGTTTTGGTCAATGACTTTATTCTTATTATTTTCAACTTTTCAGTGCTTATTGCCATATAAGCGTGTTTTTCTGGATTTTTTTAATGAATAGGGTATACTTCGAAGTTGACCACATTTGATTTTGAGAAAAATAACACTCCTAAGGGTAGGAAAATACGGAAGGTTTTATTGATTTCACACCTGCGAACCGATTCTATTGAAACTTGGCACACATATGTATTTCTGATGACACTCCAACATAATGAAGGCCCAGAGTTAATCTGATGATGGAGACGGAAGACAGCCGGAGGATCTCCTCAACGGTTCACAGCATTATCCCTCGCGTTTGGGATAATATATATATATATATATATATATATATATATATAAATATATATATATATATATATATATTTATATACTAGCTGACCCGACAGACGTTGTCTTGTCCAAAGGACCCCGCAAAATTCTTATGGAAAATGGCTCTCGGCTACATTCGCTGAAACTCTGCAAAAAGATAGTATTCGGTATGCTGTTCCCTAAAATGTTTTTCCCGAAAACTCTAGTCCACGTAGTTTTTTTTTTTTATGTTTTCCCTTTTGTTGTTCCATCTAGACTATGCTTTTGACTCCTTCCGCTTCCTGTTGTCCCTTATCCCGTTTTCCTGTTATCCCGTTTTTTCTTTATTCCGTTATCCGTTATCCCCTTATCCTGTCTCCCATTATCCCGTTTTTTTTTATCCCGTTATTCCCGTCATCCCGTTATCCCATTTTCCTGTTATCCCGTTTTTTCTTTATCTTGTTATCCCGTTTTTCCGTTATCCCCTTATCCTGTCATCCCGTTATCCCGTTTTCCCGTTTTTTCGTTATACCGTTATTCCCGTTATCCCGTTCTCCTGTTATCCCATCTTTTCATCATCCCGTTATCCCGTTTTCCCCTTATCCCCTCATCCTGTCATTCAGTTTTCCCGTTTACCCGTTTTTTCGTTATCCCGTTATTCCCGTTATCCCGTTTTCCTGTTATCCCGTTTTTTCTTTATCGTTATCCCGTTTTTCCCGTTATCCCCTTATCCTGTCATCCTGTTATCCCGTTTTCCCGTTTTTTTCGTTATCCCGTTATTCCCGTTATCCCGTTTTCCTGTTATTCCATTTTTTCTTCATCCCGTTATCCCGTTCTCAATTCATCGTAATACAATTATTATATTCGATTGCCATCTTGCGACCCTATTGCGGATCTGTGGATGAAATTCAAAAAAAAATCGTGATTGAAAAATAGGGGTTGATCGTAGAAGGGTGAACATTTAGGGATGGATGTATATTTGAATGCTGTATCATAAAAAAAACATTTTTATCTAAAAAATAAAATAAAAAATCAAGGGGTGGACCACCCTTAACATTTAGGGGGAAGAAAAATGGATGTTGTCCGATACGCAGACCTAACCGATATGCACACAAAATTTCATGAGAATTGGTCGAGCCATTTCGGAGGAGTTTGATTACAAAACGAGAATTTTATATATTAGATATATATATATATATATATATATATATATATATATATGTATATATATATGTATATATATATATATAAATATATATATATATATATATATATATATACACATCTATATATATACAGGGTGATTCAAAAGTACTTTGACAAACTTCAGGAGGTGATTCCTCAGAACATTCTGATATGAATTGTCCAAATGAATATATGTCCGGAAACGCTTCGTTTCCAAGAAAGTTTTATTTTTATTTTCGTTTTTTTTTGAATAACTTCCGAAATACTGACCTTAATTAAAGAAAATTGGTATCGAGAAAAGTTTTTTAAGGTCGAACATGATGTTGTTATTGCTCTTACTCATAGGGAGCGCCACCTACACGTCTTTTTATTTTTTGAAGATTCATAACATTTTTGAGCGTACTTCTAGCACATTTTTTTGAGAAAAAAATCAATTTCTCTATCATATCTACGTAAAACATGTATCCTTGTAACAAGTCGCTATAAGCAACCGTTTTCTAGATATTTTTACTTATTTCAAGTCGATTATTTGATAATCGATGCGTGTTGAAATTATAACCATTATTCTGCATTTTTCATAAGAATGCTTGGGAAATGAATTTGACGTTTGAGTAAGTAGTTTTGGTGTCTTATAGGTTTCATTTTTACTCGTTTGAAATAGTGATTTTTGTATCAAAGGTGCAAAATCTGTATTTTTTTTAATAAAATTTGCAAGAAATATCAACATTTACTTTCAAGAAATTTTGAATATGTAGAATAAAATAAAATAAAGTAAATTAAATTGTATTCAATTAATTTCATCGAAGTGTCCACCTTCAGTCGAGATACTGGCATTCAGACTTCTAGTCATTGAATCTCGTACCCGCTCAAAAATTATTGGTGTGTTTCTTATTGTTTCACAGGCGTCTACTATTCAGTTTCTCAAATCTTCCCCTTCCGCTACTGGAGTTTTATGAACTAGTGACTTCAAATGTCCCCAAAAATAAAAATTTACCGGGTTTAGATCTGGAGACCTTGGTGCTCACGCCTGGTTAGGTTCTCCTACACCCCTACCGATCCATCGATTTGGATAGACAGTGTTGAGGAATTCCCTGGCTAGAACGCTCTAATGGGTCTACATTCTGAAGTAGTCCTGGCAATTCATTTTCTAAAAAGTCTCGGTTAGTTGCGCTATTCAGTCGGAACGGAAGAAAGAAAGAACCTATCAAGTAATTATCAATTATTTTCGCCCGTTACATTTACAGAAAATGTATACTGATAATGTATTTCACTAACTGCCTGCGGATTTCCCAGAGCCCAAACATGGTTGTTATGAAAGTTTGTGATAGCATTTAGGAAGAAGTTTGCCTCGTCCGTGAAGAGTACATATCTTAAAAACTTTTTCATTTACGTTGAAATATCACAATACGTTTGACAATATCGTCCAGTTGGCCAAGCGGTCTGAGGCGCAAGATCTCAGCTCTGATATCAAAAACTGGCGAGGGTTCAAACCCCCACGCCTGACGTTTTTTTTTATTTTTCCCATCAAAATTGAGAAATGATTTGTTTTTTTTAAATTTGATAATCATCCCAAAACTGAATCATTTCTCAATTTCAAGCTCGCAAGTAGGCATACGTTTTCAACTACAATATCACACTATTCATACTTAAAATTTCAGCTTTGCTAAAATGGGGTAGGTTTGACGGCTCTGGGATCTTACTGGGATGTTTCTCAAATATACGTAACCAAAGAGCACCCTATGCTTATTGGCATAATCGTTGAATATTAATTAAGATTATTTTTCAATTTTTAGTGCTTCAAAAGCGTGTTCTTCAGTTTTTTTAAATATATATTTTTTATATTTCTTACTTGAATTAAGAAGGATCACATATCAAGATTGGAAAAAATATTGTAGGAAACACGTTGGAAAACCCTCCTTTTCGAAATTCGCTCATTACGCAAAATAGTGCTTTTCCCAAGTGGTTGCACAAATTACTATATTATATTTTAAAACAGTGATAAAAATAAAATAAATAAAAAAGCTTTCAACTCAATTTTTCTTTATTTTCCTGCGTATTTTTTTCCCACACGTATTTGGATAATACCATATTTATTTTCAAATTGATATTTGATAGTATGGAATTTTTTTGTTAGCAATGGCTGGTTTCAAGGAAGCGTACCAGCAAAGCGAGTCCTATCAACATTAAATGAGAAGTATTGATAATAGAGATGAATTTCTAAGAGTCGATTTAGTTTTTGATATTTCCTTCTCTTTGAGAATAATTTTCTGATTTATTTTCAGTAGTTATATCCCTAGGACATTGATAATAGACGAGATAATTTTATGACAATCGAAAGCTCGTTCCTCGGTAACAGCCCGAAGCCAAAGGCTGATGGCTGTTACCAAGTAACGAGTTCGAGAAATTTGTCATAAAATTATGATGCATTCGTCAATGTCCGAGGGATATTCGACGGAAAATTATTAAAATTCAACTTAACATTAGATTCGTTGCTGTTCTCTACTATAGAAGATCTGTTACCACGCATAATATTTATGATCTTGTTGTGGTGTTCTTGATCGAGATTTTAGTATGGTTTTATAGAATTTTGATTGCTATGACCAGTAATTTTCAGTATTGTTGTTCTTCTACACCACTTTTTGCCAATTCGCTAACAGCAGTTGATCTATTCGAGTGAATTGTTATCTTTTTGTCCTTTACATTCAAGCCAATTGCCTCAGCAGCAGATTTAGTCCATCCATTTATTGTATTTTTTCCAACAGGTACATTATCGTACCATTTGTCAGTTTCATTTTGTCGATTTGGTTTTAAGAACAGTCGTGGTGAGGTAATATTGTCGCCTCGTTCCGACATCAGTTAATGAAAAAGTCGTACAGGGCAGCTTTGTCTTTCACTATTGGAAACCAACCATTCACTACTTGTACAGCTTTTAGAACCACCTTGGCACGTTTCACTGAACACCGGATTGTATTCAATGCGATTTGTTGGAGAGTCATCGTTATTTTTCTTGATTTGAAAAAAATCCACCAGATAAGCAACTGCCTCTCCTCCTCGCCACGCTAATTCTACTGCAGCAACATAGTAAAATTCACGCATAAGACCTTCAGGAGTATTCTCATCCCATAGCAATATTATTTTGTGAACTTCAGACAAATTTAACGAAACTGAACTGGACTTACGTTTACATGGATCTGCTTGTAGTTTCTTCCTGATTGCATCGCGGGCATCTCGGGCTGGTTTAAATAATGTATTGTTGAACCTGTCAATCATAATATTATAGTCATTACAGAACTTTTCGTGCAAAAGTTTGCACGAAACGTTCCACATTGTCGTCACCGTTGCTTCTTTAAATTCGGTCACGTCTTTCTTTCTCATATTGACCGCCCAATCTTTTAGTATCAACGCCAATTCTCCTAAGCTTCTATGTTCATTCAATTCATATTTTCGTTAGCAGTAAAATTCCATAAATATTCCCCAAATATATTTGTGACTGTAGGTTGTATTTCTGGGAATTTTTTCTTTGATTAGCGCATTTATACTTTGAACATTCGCATTGCCAAAACGTGACATTTTGAAATTTATTTGGAATGAAGTTGTCAAACTCAATTGTGTTGTCATAGTGATTGATGATTGCACTGAATTATCAGTGTAATATTGACATGATTGGGTGGAATCGACAAAAATTGAATGGTTGTTGTTACTGTGAAAAAAATTTCACTTCAATAATTCTCAAGTTATTTGCCAAGATCATAATTTTTTTTTATCTTGAATCGTTTAAAAATTTGGAACTGTTTCCTGTTCTTTTGTCTACAGAAAGTAACTGAATGAATCGAGTAATAAAAAAGCAATAACAAATATTATTGATGGCCATATGATTGCCCCTTCCGGAAAAATCTCCAAGCCCACACTAGAGGACTAATTGCTGGAAATCACCTCAACGTTCACAATATCCGGCAGCAAATCTTGAGGAAATAATGGCAAACTAACTGCCTTGCAGTGGACAATGAACGACCAGACTGACCCCATACGACCGATATAAGATTGGACATAAAATCAATACAGATAATCCTTGATTCTTTTAATGGTTTTTTCAGGTTCGACTTATTTTATCGGTCTGGATTATTGCCACCGACTCTTGCGGCAGCTTGCTTTTATATAGAAAATCTCGACGGGAAATAGGAAACGATTTATTTCATCCATTTCTGAAATTAAATTACCTCTTATGATGAAAGCAGGCCGAGAAGTCCCACTTGTATCCAGTTGGACGGAATTGGAGTGTTATGAGGGTATTTATTGTTTTTATTTGATCTCAATCCCCAACGTATGAAGATTCTCCAATTCAATAATGTGTTTGGTTTCGTGGATAGGGGGAGGCATATGCTGCACATCATCAAAAATGCAATTTATTTTCAGAATTGTACTTATTTTTTGTTAGGTCCACGAGCAGATGGGCTATTGAAACACAATACTCTGTGTTTTTTAATTCTAATGCCAATGTTTCAGCGAAAATTTATCGCCTACTTCAGGGCTATCATCTGAGATGATACAATTAATGAAGGTAGTACTATACCGGGTGACAATGGGACAAGGGCTATGCCTATATCTCCCTCACTTATCAACCGATTTGAATGAAATTTCGTACATAGATATGAGACACAATTTTGGATTGACAGACATATGGAGACAAAATGGTCGACTTCCGGTTTCGCCAGAATAGCCACCAATTCTGATTTTTCAGATGAAACACACCAACAACACACAAACAACACACCAACAGCACACGAACAATACACAAACAACACACGAACAACAAACCAACAACACACAAACAACACACAGACAACACACGAACAACACATCAAGAGCACACTAACAAAACGCAAACAACACACGAACAACACACGAACAACACACGAACAACCCACAAACAACATACGAACAACAACATCCCAACAACACACAAACAACCCTCCAACAATACACAAACAACACATCAACAATACACCACCAACAGACCAACAACACACAAGCAACACACAAACAACACACAAACAAGACACCAAGAGCACACGAACAACACACAAACAACACACATTAAACACACCAAAAACACATAAACAACACACAGACAACACACCAACAACACACGAACAACACACGAAAACACCCAAACAACACCCAAACAACACACACCAACAATACACCAACAGCACACGAATAACACACAAACAACATACAAACAATACACAAACTACACACGAACAACAAACCAACAATATACAAACAACACAACAACACACAACACATCGGATTTTACGGCTCAAATTACATACGACAGTGTTGCCAAATTTTCATTTTACAATTGAAAAAAAAAAAATTTTTTCAGCCCAGTAGGCCTTGATCGGGTTAAAATTCATACTAATTTACATCAGCAACTCATAGTAATAGTCACTTCATCGATAAGATCAATAGCAAATACTACAGCAGGAACTGAAATTTTCCGAACGAATTTTTAACGAAAAAATAATGTTTTTCAAATGGTACCTACCGAGGCCCATCTTGCCATTCGATGAATAATTTAATTATCAATTCAACGATATAAATTATCTACCATTTTCTTTCTGTTCAGAACGTAGAGAGCCTTCTAACAAAACGAAATCAATCTGAAAAAATTGGTAGGTAACATGACATCTATTCATTCTTTCAAACTTTACTTCAGAATGGTTACAATGAATTACCAAAAATAATTAACGAAAAATAAACTCATTACAGAAAAGATAACTTCAATATAATCAAACTGTTTGAATGAATCTAACGACTGAAACAGTGAAACATTCGACGTACAATTATTACTCACAATACCATTATCCTGTTTTCAATAGAAGAGTTTCAACCATCGAAAAGTCATTTTATTCATTAATGACCAATGATATGTTCGAAGTGTTGCCCGTTTCCCCTAACACATAGACTAGTTCTATTTATTGTATACCGCTTCACATTTATCAGTTCGTGAGCAGGGATTTCCTGAAATGTGCGCTGAACTCTATCTCTCAAATCCTCCAAAGAAGTTGGATTTTATGTGACCTCATTGATAAAAATCAATGGGGAAAAAATTGGGCGATCTGGCTGGCCATCTGATTGGACCATTTGTTCCAATCCATCTCTGCCCATAGGTATCACAAAGATATTGCCAAACAATATTAGCATTATGTGGTCCTGCACCATCCTGCTGAAGAAACATATTTTTCCAGATGTTCTCAGGTAAATCGTTGATATTATTTTGAAATTCGTTTTCTAAGAATTGTAGATACTTTGGTCCGTCAAAGGCCCGTCGAAAAGAATTGGTTCAATGATTCTTGTCCCTATGATGCCTACCCAGACGTTGAATCCAAATCTTTCTTGAAAATCACCTTCTCTCAGCAACCTAGGAGTTTCTTGAGCCCAATACCTTGTATTATTCCTATTGAACATACCATTATTCGTAAATCTAAACTCATCTGTGAACAGTATCTCCGAGACCAAACCATTATTCTAATAATGATTTCGCAAAAGCCAATTACAATAAGTTAGTCTCCGTTCTGGCTCATTTTCATATAGATGCTGATGCAAACTGTATTTATAGGAGCGATATTTATGTTTTTTCAATAATTTTCTGGCACTTTACCTACTGATCCACATTCAATTTCCAATTCTCGCACCAAGGCAGATGGAGAAAAATGAACATATGCTAAAAAATTTGTTTTTGCTTCTTAACTGACGATGAAGTGGATGAGGTTTTGATCAACTGGTTCTTTCCTTAGCATCATTTCCAATTTTATAAACGATAAATCTGTTACCAGCTCACTCTTCCTCACACCTGTAAATAAAAAAGAGATTATAGAAATTATTTCTAAATTAAAAAATAATTGTGCACCTGGACCCGATGGAATAAAAACAAAACTAATTAAAGCTTATCACCCTTATCTAGTAGAACCATTAACCTATATAATAAATTTAATTTTCAAAACAGGAACAATACCAACGCAATGGAAAGAATCGAGAGTTACTCCCATTTTCAAATCAAGTGCCAAATCAGAAATGGGAAACTACCGGCCAATCTCTGTGATTGATAACTTCGCGAAAATACTAGAACATGCCTTGAAATCACGCTTGGTAAATTTTTATGAAAAAAATCATGTTATAACAGAGAGACAATTCGGTTTCATAAAAAAAAGTAGTACCGAATCCGCCATATTGAATTTCATATCACAAACAACAGGGGCCTTGGATGATTCCGAAAAGTGCCTAGCAGTTTTTTTGGATTCAGCCAAGGCTTTTGATACAGTTTCACACGAAAAACTGTTAAACAAACTATACACGTATGGTGTCCGAGGACCAGCAAATACAATTTTCAAAAACTATCTATCTCACAGAAGCCAACGTGTCAAAATCGGTGACAGCATTAGCAGTTCTCGCGAAATTTCTGTTGGGGTACCACAGGGCACAGTTTTAGGTCCGATACTGTTTTTAACTCATATCAACGACCTATTTGACATTAGAAATATGAAAGGTCACCTCATTTCATACGCTGATGATACAACAATTATTTTCAAAGCTAAAACGTGGCAACAGGCATACAATGAAGCAGAACAAAGCTTAGAACACATACAGATATGGCTGAATAAAAATCTTCTCAATCTCAATGTCTCAAAAACTAAATTTATAACATTTTCTCTTCAAAATAACCAACAGCCCGAGATGCAAAACATTCAGATACATCAGCCAAATTGCCCTAAAATATCTTGCAACTGCCCAAATATTGAGAAAGTGGCGAAAATAAAATATCTAGGTGTATTTTTGGACCAGCGTATGACATGGGATGAACATGTCTCTCATATGGTCAAAAGACTTAGGCAGCTGACATATAAAATATACAACCTTCGTGCTGTTCTTACTAAACAAAACCTGATGATAATTTACAATTCCCTGGTTGAATCATTAATTAGATATTGTATAACAGTATGGGGTGGAGTATTCGAAAATGTACTAAATAATATTCAAGTGGCCCAAAATTCAATTATAAAAATAATCTTTGGAAAACCTAAACGTTTCGATACCCAACTATTGTATAAGGAAACTAATTTACTTGACGTCAGGAGTCTATACGCGTTCCAATGTCTCGTTTGGATCTATTCCAATAAAACAACTCAAAACACGATTAAAACTAAGAATACCAGATATGCACAAAACTTGTCCGTACCATTCTTTAAAAAAAGTCATACGCAGAGAACAATATTTTATTTTGGTCCAAAACTATATAATATACTACCAGGCGGTATAGGAAAAACTTTCAAAATTTCAAAATATATAAAACAAACATCAAAAATTTCATTATTGATAACAACCAACTTATAATGACCCTCCTGAAAAACGCACCTTTATAATATAGAATCCGTTACCCAATAAGAATCCTTTTTTAACCGAACTGAATATATTGTAAATATAAAACCACGGTTTTACGTTGCACCAACCTTTTTTACTGTATCATCATGTCCTCATAATATACTATAAATGTATCACTACCATGTTCTCGCTCTACCAACTTTCTCTGTTATATCGTGTGTTCGCGGCTTATTATCTTATATTATATACCTAGTGATTATTATATCTGTCCTACCATGTTCGATTTATAAAAGTGTCACCATGAGGCGGAAGATGGGGAGCAAAAAACAAGCCAAATGCGCTTAGTTTGCCTTCCACCTATCTCCGAATGGTCCAAATGATCTATGTTAAACAAATGTATAACCTTTTCAAAAATAAACAAACTTCAAACTTCAAACTTTAATTTCCTGAAATAGTTCCTCGATGGGTGCCGTCTTAACGGATAATGAACAGCGTATAGCATACTAGCATTACCAGCGTTCTTCGGACATTTTCCGTATATCAATCTGATATCGATTTGGTCGTTTCGAGAATAACGATTATTATTTTCCATTTCGAAAAAAAATGCACAAACGAAACGATATGACAAGTGAAATTGTTATTTCACTTTCGACATGACATCAATCACCTACTGTTCTCCACGATTCTACGGGTACCTTTCGTTCCATCAAACCTAAACGGATAACTCAATGGAATTTGTAGGCATCGTATGAAATATTGTACAAATTCAATAATTGATCGTTTTTATTTTTGAACAAGACGAAAGTGTACATTATGTATATCGTTGAATTGGTAATTGAATTCTCTATCGAATGGCAAGATGGCCCTCGGTAGATACCATTTGAAAAAACGTTTTTGTCGTTAAAAATGCGTTGAAAACTTTCAATTCTTGCTGTAGAATTTGTTATTGATCTTACCGATGAAATGACTTTTACTAGAGGTACTGATGTAAATTAGTATAGATTCCAACCTGATCAAGGCCTCCTCGGCTGAAAAAAAATGGACAAATTATTTTTGTTCAATTGTAAAATGATAATTTGGCAACACTGTCGTATGTACTTTGAGCCGTATTTATGTAAGTACTCATAAATTATAGTATGAAGAACAATACAAATTGAATTTATAAATGATATACGATTTCTGAGACACTTCAATTTCATTATTTTTATAGGCGCACTCTTCGGAGGCGTGACTCTTGGATGAGAGCTTTAAAAGGGGTTCCCACTGAAGAGCAATTGAGTGACAAAAATTGTGACTGCAGTGTGAACTTATTTAGGGAGGATGATAAGTTTGTGGTAAGGAATAAAATCAGATTGAGACTTGATGCTATAATAATAATAATGATAATAAATTTACCAATAAAATGATATAAAATAGATATGAATAATAAAATAATATAAAATAGAGACAATATCAGTACAGCAGGTAAATACAGGTAACCCACAAAGGGATGAATCCCTGTGCGTGGGTATATAGATATCTTAACATACACATATATTACACATCCATGAGTATATACACCTATACAAATATATACTTACATTCACTCACACATACGTTATACATATATAAAACAATTTTTAAAAGAATTTGAACATAACATATAGGTAGGTATAAGCGGACCGAGCCAGCATATATCACATCAATATCAACTATCAGAAGGATCAAATGTTATTATATTTATTTTTTTCATTAGTGAATTCATAAGTTATAGGTATTTTTCCTATCGATTAAGCTGTGAATTTATTTTCTAGGGACAGACTGAAGCCAAACAGTAAATTTTTTTTTGAATAGACCGTACGCATTAATTCGTGTCAGTTCGGTAGGAATTTCAGCATAAAGAATGGGACCAAGCATCTTTGGGTTAGGGTTTTTTCAACTTTTGGTATAGCCGTTGTTTTGGCTTTGTGTCTTGTATTATAACCATTTGCCTGAATGTATTTCTGAACCTATAATGGTTTAGTATTATGCGCTGATAAAATAATTGTCTTGCATCAAACGCTCTAGTTTCCTTATATAGTTCCTCAGTTGAGTATGTGAAATTTTTGAAGAACATAATCTTCAGAATCCACTTCTGTGTTATCTCTAGTTTTTTCAGGTGATTGTCGGTCACCCCTCCCCATGCTAAAATACCATAATTGATATGAGGTTCACTAGAGAATTATAAAGGATTTCGAGATGAGTCTGGTTGAAAATACTCCTCAAAAACTTGAACAGAAATATTAAGCTTCTCACTTTTTTGACTATATACTCGATATGATGGTTCCATTTATGGTTATTGTCCATTATAATTCCTAGGTATTTGATCTTGTTTGCAGAATTTATTATCGTTATCGTATTCCTCAACTGAGTTTACAAAAACCCTATTCACCGTAAATCCGAATAATTCATAGGAGTTTCAGTAAGTTTATGAAGAGAAATATCAGAAGTTTGATAAAGCGAGTAGAGAACATGTATAAACATTTTGAGTAGGTTACTTATCAATTTTGAAAAAATATTCATCTTATGAGAATAAATTACTTATAGTTGTGCTGCATACCTAGTTATTTGTATTTATTATATATTTTTAAACCCATGTATTCATTTCGGAAGTTCTGAGATTTTGTCATCCACATCAGTAAACAACAAAGATACATGGTGTTCCATTTGAAAAATCAAAGTTGGTGGCTATTCTGGGGAAACCGGAAAATTGGCCATTTTGTTTTCATATGTCTGTCAATCCGAAATTGTGTCTCATACCTAGTTACGGAATTTCATTCAAATCGGTTGATAAGTGGAGGAGATATAGGCGTGGCCTTAGTTCCATTTGTCACCCGGTATACTATGATAATCAATCAAATATAATACATAATACATAACAAATAGCCCAGAAACAAATACCAGAACCAAACGTGACGATTCTCAAGTAAGTCTACTCACCTCTAATGTAATTTGAGTATTGGTGTCTAGGTATACAGGGTGTTTCACAATTGAATGCTTATCCTATCGCTTTATTTCTGAGACACAGGGTTGAAATTTAACAAAACACCAGTTTTCCTCCAACATTTCTGAAATTTTGTGGTATTATCATTTAGTTTTAGTAATAAGTTTGCATAAAAAAACATAAAGAATTGCATATATGAACCATATGAAATATAAATACTTCTCAATACATATCTTTGAGACCTGGATTGTTTGAGTTCACGTACAATATTCTCCTACAAATGAGAAGAAAATAATAACAATCGAATAACCCACTGAAGCTGTAAAATTATCGTTTTTTTTGTTCTGTCCCCAAGAATTATTGTTCACTATGTTCATTGATACCTATTTTACTGTCAGCTCTCCAATACAAACAATAATTTATCACGCATGATAATCTCCAGCTACCAAGTGCCTTCATATTGCCTTTCGCTGGTCATCGATCCGCCAAGGATTATCACAAGAATCAGTTTCCAGATGGACGCACAGTCGATGACTGTCTTCAGAATCACATTGACGTCGTCATTGGCTTCAATGTGATGGTATTCGATACCTTTGATTGCATTGTGAAGGGGATTGCAAGTGGTTGAAAAGATTCATTCTTGTTTCGAACGGAATAAGTGGATGAAAAATCAATAAAGTACAGAAACAGGATTTTGGATCTCTATATTGGGTTGAAATGTCACAGATTTTTGTTCTATTCAATTCAATTCATTTTTTAACCGACGAAACCAAAGAGGAGGAGGTTCTCTATTCGACGCTTATCTTTTTTTTATGTATGACCACACATAACTTTTTACTGAGATGTCCGATCTCGATGATTCTTTTTTTGGTGGATAGGGTGTACTTCGAAGTTGGTCCCATTTGAATTCGAAAGATAAAATTTCCCCCCCAAGAGTGGCAAAATAAAGGATATTGATCACTCACCTCCTGAATTCGGGTCTGTTAACCGATTCTATCAGACATAACTTTCTACTGGGTTCTTTCGATTTGGATTATTCTTTTTTAGTAGATAGGGTATACCTCATTGTTGATCATATTTGGATTTCGGATGGAATTATTCACCCTTACGGGAAGCAAAATAGGGGATCATTGATTTTTCACTTGTTAACATTGGACACATATGTAGTTGACAATGACAGATCGCTACTGTCATTATTTTTGTTCTCCTACATCCGTCACAATCATTATATTCTATGAGAGGATGGAATGATATACAAAGTAATGGAATAAACTAACCAAAACAACAAAAATAATTTATATTACAACAAATAGTAAAGTAGATAATCATATTATTTAACTGGTAATGGTTGAATTAAGGTGGGTAGGTAAGTATTCCGGAAGTCATAAAAAAACAAGTAGGTAGTAATTAGTAGAATTCAGCCATAAAAAAATTGAAAAAGAAAAACTTTTTAACATACAATTACACCGACGAAATACGGAACCAAAAAGTAAAAAATAAAATTAACCTTCTCAGTCTCAATAACTAAGCTCCTAAACTAATGTAAGTAAGTAATTTTGAGTCAGCGCCAAACGAACAATCAACGAAGATCATTAAATTACTTCAACAAAATTATCAGAATATCACCGCGCAACTCGATGCCATCATTTTTCGCCTTACCTGATTCATTTGCTTGTTTGTTTGGCGCCGACTCGAAATTAGTTACTTACATTAGTAAGAAGGTTTAAATTATTCTTTACTTTTCAGTTCCGTATTTTGTTGGTTTAATTTTTTGTTAAAAAGTTTTGATGTATAGGAGTAGTCAGTAGAATAACAAGTTCTGGATCGGAGTATATACAATAAGGGTTACAGTTTTTCGAATGAATCCGAACTTTTTCTCCACGAAATAAAATCATATCATATCCAAAAATTCAATCAAGCTATAAAAACAGTGGTGCAATAAAAATTTCTTCAGATTAGATTTGAATTTTTCCAGCGATTCACCTGATTTGATATGGAAAGATCGCTTGTTGCATAATTCCAGGCCTATGCAATGTGGTGAACACTAGGTTACTTTCTTGTTAGCTCTAGGTAAACGTGAGTTAGTTTTCTGGCGAGTGTTGCGATCACGAATATATTTATGGCACAAAAGTTTTTTTTTTCTTGAAAACACATATTCTAGTACAAATCTCAAAAATGTACAAACTGGACAAGGGTTAAAGAGAAAAGTCTACGAAAAATTGTCTGCATGAAATCCAACTCGGAATTCTGGCCATGTATCTTATTAATCGTTTTTGAGCTAGAAATACGTCAGAAGCAGCTTCACGGAAAAAGGGTGTTGAGTGACCATAGCAAAATAGGTTTTGCTGATACGCTGTTGCTGCTGTCCCTGAATAATGCAGTTATGGAAACAAGTAGGTCGTTCCTTAAACTAAACACATTTAATAACGTTAGCTGAAAAATATACCAACAAACTTGGTTCAATTCCCAGTGGTCCTAACTGAAAAATCAGTCATAAGCACTAGGTTTTGAGTAGACATTCTAACAAAATAAAGCCCAGTATTCTCAGCAAGATATTCCTGTTTGTGAGGATTCGGTTTTCCATTATCAGATAACGTTCATGCACCAACAGTATGCTCGTGAAGCTTTTCGGGGTATAAAGTTGTTTTGTTTTTGAAAAAACGATACCAGGTATGAAGACGTATTTTTTCACTTATGTTCAAAAACATAAGTTTTCGAGAATTTGAGATGTTTTTTTCTCGGTGAGTACATAATATCATATTTTTCTTAGAGATTTCAGAAAATTTCATACATCCCAATTTTCACATAATAACTTTTAACAAAAAATTGAACCGACGAAATACGGAACTGAAAAGTAAAAAATAAAATAAACCTTCTTAGTCTCAATAACTGAGCTCCTAAACTAATGTAAGTAACTAATTTTGAGTCGGCGCTAAACGAACAATCAACGAAGATCATTAAATTACTCCAAAAAAATTATCAGAATGTCACCGCGCAACTCGATGCCTTCATTTTACGCCTTACCTGAATCTTTTGCTTGTTTGTTTGGCGCCGACTCAAAATTAGTTACTTACATTAGTTTAGGAGCTTAGTTATTGAGACTAAGAAGGTTTATTTTATTTTTCACTTTTCAGTTCCGTACTTCGTTGGTTCAATTTTTTGTTAAAAAGTTATTATTTTTCAATTTCATGTGGCTAAAAAAGAATCACCCAAATCGGATAACCCAGTACAAAGTTATGCCTGATAGAAACGAATAATGGGCCAAAATTCAGAGGGTGAACGATCGATATCCTCCATTTTGCTACCCTTAGGGGTGGCATTTTTTTTCAATTTTAGATGGGACCAACTTTGAAGTACACCCTATCCATTGGAAAAAAAAATCATCGAAATCGGACTACTCTATGGAAAGATATGCGTGGTATGTTGGCTGAAATCTACTAATTACTACCTACTTAATTTTTGATCACTTCCAAAATACTTACTTACCTAGCTTACTTCAACTATTGACTGTTGAATAATATGATTATCTACTTTAACTATTTATTGTTATATAATATAAATTATTTTTGAAAGTTCTGGTTAGTTGATTTAATCACTTTGTATATAATTCCATCCTTTCATAGAATGTAATTATCATTGTGTCGGATGTAGGAGGATCTGTCAATGTCAACTACATATGTGTGCCAATGTTCACAAGTGTAAAATCAATCATCCTCCATTATTCTTCCCATAGGGGTGGATCATTCCATTTCAAATTAGAATATGATCAACTATGAGGTATACCCTATCTGATAAAAAAAGGATCATCCAAATCGAAGATCTCAGTACAAAGTTATGCCTGATAGAATCGGTTAACGGACCAGAATTTAGAGGGTGAGTGATCAAAATCCTCCATTTTGCTACCCTTATGCGTGATCATACATAAAAAAAATGATTAAAAAAAAATTGAATATACGCGTCGACTAGAGAACCTCCTCCGTTTTGGTTTTGTCGGTTGAAAATCAAATGAAATAGAAAGAATCTACTTCAAAAAAGTTCAGAAGGCAAGAGCATTTCAGTTGAAAATTATCACAATAAAGCGCGGAAAGCATTTGCTCCAAAGCAAACATGAGAAATAAAGTTCCGCAAATTTCCCAGCGGATTCAATACAATTCGTATTTGCCTTCCCCCAGTCGGTTATGAATAGAAACGTACACAAACACTGCAATTTTTCATCCATTGACGTAGTAACATTTCAATAACCTTCCACTAGGATTAATGGAGGTACTTACTCTGCGATGAACACTTCGCTCGATTTAGTCATTGATGGAAATTTATAAAAGCAAACGTCCATTTGTGATCACCCGAATGCCAGAATGATTTATGATGGGCGTATTCCTAGGAAAATATTTATATACAGCTGACAATGTTGTCTGATTTCGGGTTTTACGATTTGATTAATGCGAACGAAAATATCTGAGGCTCAATGATGACCTACATTTTGAATTTTTCCCCGTTTTCTCTTGAGGTTTTGGTCACACTTACTGACAATGAAGGGGATGCTTTCAATGAATTTATTATGTAACTTAACACCTTTTACGGTTATGGTTCGAACTTTTGTACTGAGATTTCAATTCACGAGACACAAAGATGTACTTTTTTCAGTAACAGCCAAAAAATACAATATCCCAGGTTTCTGAAAGTCAGTGGGGTGATGATGTTGGTTGGATTCGATATATTTCATCGTTTAACTTTTTATTTGATATTTTCCCGGTGCTTCTTGTTTTTCAAATCGTCTATTACTCGTTCAACTTCTTTTTCGTTATAGTGATACATATACATAGTGTTTTCTACATTCCTTGTGTGTTCCTGGATGTCTTTTGCTATCTCAATATTTCTAGCATATTTCTTTCCTATTGTACTATAATAATGACTGAAATTATCTGTGATACCAATTTTGTCTTGTTTTTCCCCATATTCTTCTGTATATTATTTATTTCTATTTTTTTCGTTTGTTTTTGTTACATATACATTCACAGTTTTTCATGGACTCGTGGATGAATTTTTGTTTTGATTTATGATATTTTGAAAGTACGTTGCGTTTGCTTCTCTATATTTTTAAAGTAAGTTGCTTATTTAATCAATTTTGATAATGTAATTTGATAGGTTTTATATTTAGGTATTCATTTTCGGGTTGTTTCATATAGATGTAATTTTTTTTTTTTTTCGGAATAGGTCAAGAAAATGAGATCACCCACGAAATTTCTACAGGTACTCCAAAACATGGTGAAAACAGTACAGCAATCGAAAATTTTGCGCGAAAAAGATAATAATGGGAGATATGGGCCCCCGAAGGTCCATAAAGAGAGTATAGGATATCACTCTTGGAAATTGTAAACTGATATACACAACTTCTATTTACACTGAAATAGTAACTGCACACTCGTTTGAAGTTTATTAATATCAAAATCGCTTAATTTCCGATAAAGTTATGAAAAAACTCCGATTACTTTTCATATAATTTTACAGAAGAAATGTCAAAATCAAACGTTGGTGATTGTGTTATGCTTATCCGAATATCATGGAAGTTTATTGATATGCGACGTTGCCTATGTCTCCAAGGGGAAAAAAAGTACTGTAATTCAATGCGCCATACATATTTAGCATATAAATGATAACTATTACAGCATGAAAAAACGATCTGACAGTTCTAATGGATATATGTATCAATAAAAGTTAAAAATGCAAAGAATATATCACCACGCTTCTTGGGAGTGATTCTAGCTTTTGAAAATCAGGCATGAAGTTGATGTGCTGCATTTAGAAAGTTACCAAATATATTAAAATAATGTGACTTCAGAAAATTTCGTTCTAGGTAATTGTGAATTGGACCAAGAAACGCGTTTGGATTGGATGTTTTCTCATATGCCTGTCATTGCATACGAGAAAACATCCAATTTCTTACGTAAAAAGAAGGAACACATCCCAACCTAACTCGGCTAACCTTGTTACCCAAGTTGAATGCAAGCTAATCAATCTTACAAGACTCCGCTCGCGAACATATCGATCAAACCAATTTATAACGAAAAAAAAGGAACACAACCTGATCTAACTTGGCTAACCTTGCTATCCAGGTTGAATTCAAGCTTATCAACCTTATAAAGCGACGCTTCGGTCAGCTCGCGAAAATTTCAATCCAACCAATTTTTAACATAAAAAGTATGAACATAACCTAACCTAACTTGACCAACCTTGTTATCCAATTTGAAAACATGTTAATAAACCTTACAGAGTGACGCTTTGCTCCAACCAATTAGTTACTTGAGAAGAAGGAACACAATCTAACCTAACTTGGCTAACATTGCTATCCAAGTTAAATGCAAGCCAATTAACCTTACGAAGCCATGCTTCGCTCCATTCGTAATCATGTCGTTGGTAGTATGACTTCTTTATAAAAATATTGGTGACCCTGAAAAAGGCCTTTTTTTCGAAGTGGAGTGATTCAATAATCTTCTTCCAATCAACTCTGTTCATTTTCATTATATGGATGGAATCGTCAGCCTGTTTTCGGGGATCGAATAACCTTCCAGCTAATTTCAAGAATTCCTCAGTCCTAATAACTTTTAGCATGTTACATCTTTTGTGAAACATATATCGTGCTAAATTGCCAGGAATGTGTTCCTTTTTTTTCCGTTGGATGAATTTATTGCCTTGACGTGTCTCCAAGAGATTCAATTGCATTTGTATGGGTACCAGTTTCTGCATCTTTCAAAGATATGGAGTTAATAACCGTAAAGTGCTCATAACCTTCCCGTGACAAACAATTATAAGTCTTCCAGCAATCCGAATGGATGGTTGTGCCCTTCCCAATCCACTCCTCTTTTATTGGCAGAAGAGTGTCGGTATTACGTTGTTCTGCAGCAAGCATAAATATTTTTCCCGATCCCCGTTGGTTCCCTCAAACACCCACTGAGCTTCCACAAGATGTCCCCTGTGATCTATTTCTACTATTTCTCCAGGACCAACAACTTGTTCAGGTTTGGAAAAAAAGCGTCCAACACAACCTCCCTACAGAAACTAGCCCGATCTCTAGTTGGAGGCTTTGATATTTCCAGTTGCTCTCCAATCAATTTTAATGAGGCATTTGAAATCCATAAATTTATAAATGCCAAAATTTGAAATATCGATAATTTTGATTTTGCGGAAAAAGTATCATGACGAAACTCTCTAGAGTTATGGCATTTCCCTATTTTTTTGTTTTCTCTTGGAAATATAATTATTACATTTGCCATCACTCCCAGAAAATGTAAAATATTGATATTTTAAAATAAATTCCAAGTAGTCCTTATGATGAATTTCGCTCATATATCAACAAAAAAAATATATACAAGTTAATCTTCCTAAATATACCCATGCACTGTTTTTGATGACTAACGAATCTCAAAATCCTGCCAATATCTATTAATCTGGCAACACCGCCAACACTAGATGTAACTTCTTTAGGTTTGGTCGTTTGCTTAAATTAGCTGCTATATGTCAAAAGTTCATCTTTATCAAATTCAGTTTTTTCGTATTTCATTTCCTTTTTGCAATCCGAAAATGCTAATAAAATAGTCTCAAACGATCAAAATCCGAAGTTTCAAAGTGAGTGAATGTATGATCGATAAAAAATTCAAGGAATACATACATACATATATAAAACGAAAACCAGGATTTCGAATTCATCATAAGATAATGTGAGGAAAAAAGTCATATACGAAAAGATAGGCCAGCGAAATTACCTGGAAGTATTTTCTATAAGCGAATAAGGACCATCGCATTTTGGACAGATATAATCCTCATCTTTGGGTATCAAACCCCATGTTCTCAATTTAATGAGCAATTCTTGCTTATTTTCGCAAAGTTGAAATAATCGTACCACATTCATTGTTGATTCGGCAAATGACTGATAATGATTAGTTTTTGTTGTGAAACATCAGTTTTTTGTTGGGTATCTAGATAGATATGAGAAAATTTAATGTACATTTTATTATCTACATCAAGAATATTAACCAAAAAAAATTTTCATGGGCGAACGAATTCGCAAATAGAAGGACGAGTTGGAACCCATCTCCATATTTTAATATTGAAGAAGCGAAACCACACTTTTTTCAACTTTAAAAGGCCATAATTCCCAAGTTATATATTTCGTGCTTAGATTTCCATAGCTGAAGTGTTTTTATCGAGTCTTGAAGCACCTGTGATAATTTTGTGATTATTTTGTGAAAATTTTGCGAAAATTCGGATTGGCCAAATTCACTTGAATAGTTGAATAGATCAATGCACAATGCAACCACCAATATTTGATTTTAGACATTTTATGTGAAAAATTTAATGAAACGTAATCGGAGTTTTTTCATGTCTTTATTGAAAATTAAGTGATTTTAATATTACTCAAACGTTAATTGAGTATACAGTTAATATTTCAGTGCTTCAAATTTATATTCTTCATACCAGTTTTCAGTTTCCAAAAGTGATATTCCATAACCTCTCTTTATGGACCTTCGGGAGCCCATATCTCCTGAAATTATCTTTTCCGCGGTAAATTTTCGATTGCTATACTGTTTTCATCGCCTTCTTGAGTTCCTGTGGAAATTTCGTGAAGATACTGGGTAATATCATTTTTAACCACCGACGAAACCAAAAAGGAGGAGGTTCTCTATTCGACGCGTATATTTAATTTTTTTTATATGTTTTTTTTTATGTATGATCACGCATAACTTTTCACTGAGACGTCCGATTCCAATACTTCTTTTCCCAGTGGATAGGGTGTTCTTTGGAATTAGTCCCATTCGAATTTAAAAGATGAAATCCACCCCTAAGGGTAGCAAAATGAAGTATATTGATCACTCACCCTCTGAATCCTGGTCCGTTAACCGATTCTATCAGGCATAACTTTGTACTGGGATCTTCGATTTGGATGATTCTTCTTTTATCAGATAGGGTATACCTCATAGTTGATCATATTTGGATTTCGAATGGAATTATCCACCTTTACGGGTAGAAAAATAGGGGATAATTGATTTTTCACTTGTGAACATTGGCACACATATGTAGTTGACAATGACATATCGCTAGTGTCATCATCACAATATCATTATATTTTATGAGGGGATGGAATGATATACAAAGTAATGAAATAACCTAACCAGAACAACAAAAATAATGTATATTACAACAAATAGTAAAAGTAGATAATCATATCATTTAACTGGTAATAGTTGAAGTGAGGTGGGTAAGTAAGTATTTTGGAAGTAATCAAAAATCAAGTAGGTAGTAATTTGTAGATTTTAGCCACAAAAAATTTAAAAATTAAAACTATTTAATAAAAAATTAAACCGACGAAATACGGAACTGAGAAGTAAAAAATAAAATAAACCTTCTTATTCTCAATAACTAAGCTCCTGAACTAATGTAAGTAACTGATTTTGAGTCGGCGCCAAACGAACAATCAACGAAGATCATCAAATTACTTCGAAAAAAAATTATCAGAATGTCACCACGCAACTCGATGCCATCATTTTACGCCTTACTTAATTCATTTGCTTGTTTGTTTGGAGCCGACTCAAAATTAGTTACTTACATTAGTTCAGGAGCTTAGTTATTGAGAATAAGAAGGTTTATTTTATTTTTCAGTTCTCAGTTCCGTATTTCATCGGTTAATTTTTTGTTAATTTACTTTTCAGTTCCGTATTTCGTCGGTTAAATTTTTTGTTAAAAGTTTTTATTTTTAATTTTTTGTTCAGGCTTCTTGTTTAGTGTTTATGTGAGATTTCAACTTTTCAACTATTCTGCTGTACTGAATTACTACGCTCACAGACTATAAATATGAATTGACAGACAAAATTACCTTCGACAACTGCAAACATAATGTCACCTCGAAAACTGATAGTTCAAATCATCAAACCAATACGGGTTGCTGCAAGATGTTTCAGCAAGTGTAATGGAAAACAGAAAGAAAAAGCGAATATTTGTGACAAAAAGGAGGAGGAAGCGGAAAACGTATGCGAGGAAAAGGTGGCAAAATCCGAATTTTGCGATGAACCAAAGAAAGAAAAACAACCCAAATATCAGAAGGTTCCAAATAATATGTTCAGGGTCTTCAAGCAAGGGGAGTGGAGGCCCTATTCTCCGTTTAAGGGCACCAAGGGTTGGGCGGAATACGCAGTTGCACGACTTGATGATTTGATCAACTTTGGAAGGAGTAGATCCCTGTGGCCTATGACATTTGGTTTGGCTTGTTGCGCTGTTGAGATGATGCACTTTGCTGCTCCTAGGTACGATATGGATAGGTGAGTCATCCACAATACGTTAGTTAGTCCAGTCCATTCTAGAAACATTCAACTAATTCAACTCAATTTTATTCAATTCAGATACAATACACTTGAGAGATTGTTGTTACCCAAGCAATGCTTGTATTTCATTCAGCAATCCAAGAAAAAGAAACAAATTAATAATGGGTACAATTACACAAGGAAAGAGAAAGCACTGGAAAAACAGCAGGAAGAGGTACAGGAGGTGAAAAGCAACAATTGAGATTATGTTAAAAATGAGCCTTATTATTCAGGATGAAAATCTTTTCAATCATCCAACATTTGTTCCAGGAATTGGTAGTTACCGTAAATGTATTTTTTCAACACTTTTTAAATTTTCTTGTGTTTTTGATACGTTCTAGTTGTAGATATATCCCATTGTAGAGTTTAGGTCCAATGAATGTCTGATTTGAGTGACTCTACAACGTGGTGCACTCATTTAATAAATGAAATATATGAAAATGGAATTCATACTGACGTATTCAAATTACCGGCTGTTAAAAAAGTAGAGAAAAATTTAATTATAGATCAATTTCTTCAACAACAAAAACACAAATATTTAGAAAAGACAAACTATTGTCCGACTCTCATTTTGGTTTTATATATGACAAATAATGCAATTACTAGATTGATTAGGACAAGGCCTTCGACACTGCTAGATATATCCATTGGTGGAGACTTCGGAAGTGGTAGTGGCTTCGAACTATTATCAAGCTATCTGAAAAAATAGAAAAAAGTATTATGAAAATTAATGATACCTCGAATGATGATAAAAATTCGTAATGTGGTGTACCTCAGGGCACAGCGTTATAACCCAAAGTATATATATATATATATATATATATACAGTGTGACCCATTTAAAATGGAACCACCCCTGTAAAATACGCATTTTTCAGTCATTCTCAAAAAAAAAATTTTCGGAAATTGAGCATCAAAAACTGTATTTCGACACACATTTTCATAACTTCAGTTCCATTTCCAAGGCACTCTATGGTTTTATTCTTCGTTAAAAACGGCAAATGTTTATTAGTCAATTTTTGTTTTGAAATTTGACTACACCACTGGATTCGTAGTCGTTATGAATGGAAACCATGGTAATTTCATAAAAAAATATTGAATAACAACGAAGTTACAACAACTTTAATTTTGGAAACAAAGTATTTGATATTAATTTTCATTTGGATCATAGACATATTCAAAATCTGGCAACACTGCCGAAACAAAGTAGAACACCAGTGAATTTGTACAGCAGAAAACCGAAGTCAATAGCCCATTTCGTTCTACAGTTATAACTCCTGAAAGTATGGTAATGTGAGCGATTTCTGGTGGAAGCAATTTTGTAATAAAAATCTAACTACGCCACTGGATTTGTGAATTGTATTCCCTTAAAATCATTTATTTGAGTTTAGGTTATAAGTGTATTCGAAAATAACAGAAAATTGAAAATTCATGTTCAAGTTATGCAGTTTTTAATAGCCGATAAAAACGAAATGAACCGAATCAAGTTTTAAAGTATCAAAATTATTTATTCAATAATAAAACAGAAAGCAGGACAAAAAAGTGTTCCTTTTTCATTCTGCAAAACTCAACTGAAACAAGCTTTCAGAGAAAGTATCAATAATTTGAGGAAAGCTGAACTAATACATTGGGCATAGGTATTGTACTAAATCAATAGTAGGCTGTGATTTAGTACACCACAAATCGCTCACATTACCATACTTTCAGTAGTTATAACTGTTGAACGGAATGAGGCATGGACTTCGGATTTTTGCTGTACAAATTCACTTGTGCTCCACTTTGTATCGGCAGTGTTGCCAGATTTCAAATATGTCTGCAATCTAAATAAAAATTATAATCAAATACTTTGTTTCCAAAATTAAAGTTGTTGTAACTTCGTTGTTAACCAATATTTTTCATGAAATTGGAGGTTTCCATTTATAACGACTACGAATCCAGTGGTGTAGTCAAATTTGGAAAAAAAAAATCCCTAATAAACTCTTGCCGTTTTTGACGAAGAAAAAAACCATGGAGTGCCTTGGAAAAGAAACTAAAGTTATGAAAAATTTTGGAAAAAAATATTTTTGAGATTGACTGAGAAATGCGTATTCTACAGGGGTGGTTCCATTTAAAAGGGGTCACACTGTATATATATATATATATATATATATATATATATATATATATATATATTTTTTTGAGATTGTCTGAAAAATGCGTATTCTACAGAAGTGGTTCTATTTCGAATGGGTCACACTGTATATGATGTAAAAAAAACCATTAAGTGATAAACATGTCGAGAAAGATAAAATGAGAAAAAAAAGATCCAATAAAAATCGATCTTTAGATAGATAGATAGATGAGTTTATTCCTCAGAATCGAAATTACAGTTAGTATGTTAAATATTTTAACAAATATATGTTCAGATTCTACATGGAATACAGCATCGAGAAAGTCTAGGGGTGTAGTGAATGAAAGCGAAAGTGAGAAAAGGAGAAAAGACAAGAAAACATAGAAATACATATAAAGATATATACGAAGGAACATATATACATACATACACACATAAAAAAAATATTCTTATTCTAATTTTTAGGAAAAAAATCGTCTAAATGATAAAAAACATTTTCATGCAATAATTTTTTTAGCTGTATTTTGAAACGATATTTGCTTAGAGATTTCAAGTTGGAAGGTAGGTGGTTGTATACTTTGATTCCTGAATACAGTGGCCCTTTCTAGTTTGTTGTATTATAGTTTGGCAGAGGGTATTCTAGGTTTCTAGTTGGATATGAGTGCTCGTTTGGAGTTAGTGAAATGTTGATCGATTTTTGTGTATCACATACTTATTTTAAATATGTCAGTGTTTTTGCTAAGGTGAATATTCTGTGGTCTCTGAGAAATGTTTCACAAGGGTCTCTATAACTCAAGCCGAATAGTATACGAATAGCCCTTTTCTGGATCATGAATACTTCAGGCGCATAAATGGATTGCCTCAAAATTCTATACATACTGTAATGTATGGAAATATGCGAAGTAGACTAGTTTCGTTGTCACGAAGTTGGTATTTCTCTTAATAGTGCTTAGCGCAGAAATTGACCTACTCAATTTCACTTGAAGTGCAGAAGTATGATCTAGCCAGTTCAACTTGTTGTCAATGGTTATTCCTAGGAATTTTGTTGAGTTCACGAAATCAAGGGAGTTTTGATTGAGGTGTATAGTGTATCATCAACATCTTTATTAATCTGAATAATATATTGTTCGACTTGGAGAAGTTGAGAGACATTGAGTATGCCACAAACCAGTCTGAAACTCCTTCCATTATTCCTTCGGACGATGTAGTGAATTAGTATACTTGTGTCGTCGGCAAAAAGTGTAGAGGTAACTGTAAGAAAGCTACGAACAATATCATTTACATATATGAGAAATGATGTCGGACCTAATACTGATCCCTGTGGGACGCCAGCCTGAATTTTAGTATATTCTGAGTCATGAAGCGACACATTACCTAACATTTGAGTTTTACTCTAACACACATTGATCTTCGTGATAGGTATGATTAAACCAACATAGACAACCTCTGATACCATAGAAGTTTAATTTCTCTAGAGTGAATTATGATTTACGCAATCGAATGCCTTAGGCCCGATTTCACCAACCTCTTTAAACGAGTTTTGTTCAAATTAAACTTAGATTAAGTTTTCTACACGTCATATTGGATTTCACCAGGAACTATAAACCGCGTTTAGTTCTAAATGGCGTTTCCGCTTCAAACGGGCTGAATTTGGCCAGTTACGAAGTTAAACGACGTTTAGTTCATTGGTTCCGTGCACGTTTGACAGATGGTTGACATTGGAGGTTAAACAACCCTACTTTTCCGATTTGTTTATGTTGGAGAATTGAACATCAGAATTCCATCTGCTGTTGTAAGAAAAAGAAAACATTGTGAAATCTCCCAGAGAAGGCAAGCAACCTAGATACATGCCATCAAACGAAAAGACTGGTCTGATAAGTTAACGAAATATGGTAGTTTGTTCCAGACATTTTCACTCTGGTAAAGGAAATATGTTGTACCAATTTATTCAATGCGCTGGGTGCCGAATGAAGTCCAAAGAAGGAATTCATTTGATGAATTATATTTTCACATTCATTGTAGAAGATATTGTCACTTTTATCAAGTTTCTTCAAAAACCGAACACCCACAAAAATATCACAAAACATGAGCCAAAGATGAATGTTATCGGTTTTCAATTTTCAGGTTATATTGTCACTTGGCTTTGGCTCCCCTACAAAACAACGAAATCTATGCAAAAATGACAGAAACGTACATATTTCACTATGTTGCCAGCTTTTGACTGTCCTTAAACTAAGTTTCAATAAACTCGGTTTAGCTTTCGTCTGTTTGTGTCGGTGAAACTGGATCGAGGTTTATCAAGATTGAAATCTGAGTTTAGTGAAACGGAGTTCAGTAAAACGCCGTTTATCTGTCTTGTGGTGAAATCGGGCCTTAGAGAGATCGCAGAAAATTCCGAGTGAGTATTGTCTCTATTCCAAAAACTCGTGTATTTTTTCTATCATTTGGAAAGTAGCATCCGTAGTATTTAAGTTTTGCCTGAATCCGAATTGCGATTTTGTAAGAATTTGTTGTGTCCTCAAATATGACAGTATTTGTTTCTTAACATTCCACTCCAATAGTTTTGAGAAACTTGAGAGTAATGAAATGCCGAGGTAATTATTGGGATCTGTATCATCGCCTTTTTTCGAGGAGAGGTATGATGATAGATTTGGAGAACTTAGGTTTTTCGAGCAGCTATACTCTCTGAAATGTCACTTTCGGTAAGCGGAGGGAAAAAAAATATTTTTTGTTGTTGAATTTGCAATTGTGCAAGTATTCTGGAGGAGAAGTACGACTGTTTGAGTTAGGTATTGCTTTCGTACTTATTTGCTCAAATTGACTTTCGAATTCCTCTGCGATCTCTCAGGTTCAGTTATCAAATTGCCTTTTTCATTCGTTAATTTAATATTCTCAATTTTATGCGTATTTTACAGGGGTGGTGCTATTTCAAATGGGTCACACTGTATAGTGTATAGAATTTAAGTAGTAACTCAATGGCCAAACAAAACTGGGATCCAGTCCTATGATGTATTTTCTTCCAGATATGGCTCCGTATTCCGTGCATCACCCCGCCAAACAGACGTCATCATAGTGGCAGGAACGCTGACCAACAAGATGGCGGTAGCCCTGAGAAAAATCTACGACCAGATGCCGGAACCGAAATGGGTCATTTCGATGGGGAGCTGCACCAATGGTGGGGGATACTACCATTACTCGTACTCTGTCGTCAGAGGGTGTGATAGAATCATTCCGGTGGACATTTACGTTCCGGGTTGTCCACCCACTGCTGAAGCCTTGCTCTATGGGTTGCTGATGTTGCAACGGAAGGTGAAAAGGATGAACGCGGTACAGAGTTGGTATAGAAAGTGATGGAATGATATGCTGGATCTTTTAGCAGATTTTCTTCGGTTCCTATAAGTTTTGAGATGGGATTACCTGAAACTCTGAACCAATTTTATTGCTTCAAATGAAAATGCATAAAGAATTGTTACTCCTCAAAATATGTATGCGAGATTGATCTAACGATGATATTCGCTTATAACATTTGAATAAAAATATATTTTCAATTGGGTGAAAAATTGGCTGACGTGAAATATTGATAAAAATACAAAGAAATAAACTCTCATTTTTGAATACCATTTTGATTAAATCAATTCATCAATTTTAATTTTCGAACTAATAAGTGAAGTAATTGAAGTAAAGTTGATGAAAGCATTCATCGAAGGCAATATCATAAGCGCTAGGAGTTTCATCTCTCAAAAAAAACATCCAAATCGGACAACCCAGTACAAAGATATGCCTGATCGAATCGGTTAACGAACCAAAATTTCAGAGGGTGAACAATCAATATCTTCCATTTTGCTACCCTCAGGGAAGGATTTTCCTCTTTAAATACAAATGGGACCAACCTCGACGTACATCCTATCCAATGAAAGAAGAATCATCAGAATCGAACTACTCTGTAAAAAGTTGCGTGGTCATACATAAAAAGAATATACACGTCGACTAGAGAACCGCCTCCTTTTTGATTTCGTCGGTTAAAAAGAAGAATGAACGTATTTTTAATCACCCAAAATTCAATTAGTGCAAATCAGTTTGGATTACAGACTAACAAAAGTACTCATGATGCTATCTTCTCCTTTTTGTATGAAGTTTATTCTGAAATAAACAATGGAGAACTTGATTACTATCGTTTCGGACGTCCATAGTCTTGATGTATTTGAAAGGTTTTCACGACGTTTCGAATGCTTGTATCTGCAATCGTCTTCAGGAGAATACTGACAAGTTTAGGTGCTACTTACCAATTCATATGACTGTCGACGCAATGATGCGAAACTGCACGCGCCACCACACCGCGCGAAATTACACGCACCGCTGCACATGGCGGAATTGCACGCATCATTGCGCCGACAGTCATATGAATTGGTAAGTAGCACCTAAAATTGTCAGTATTCACCTGAAGACGATTGCAGATACAAGCATTCGAAACGCCGTGAAATTTTTTTGAATACATTGAGAATTTGGACGTCCGAAACGATAGTAATCAAGTAACTACATCGTCGACAAACTTCAAACAAACAATGGAGAACTTGTCGCGTCGGTGTTCTGTGATCTGCCAAAACTTTTGACTGTGTAGATCATGGTCTATTGTTAAAAAAGCTCCAAGTTTATGGCTTCAGGGGAGGAACACTGAGCTGCTTTCAATCACATTTGGCTGGTCGAAAACAGAAAGTGAAAACAACATCACGCAAGAAATGAATATGAAATTTGGAGGTCCTCAAGGATCTGTGTTAGGCCATTACTTTTTTTTTATATGTTAAGATATAATGTCCTTAATGGAAAACTCACGCTTTTTGCAGATGATATAACCATCATGTGGCATAGCGAAACCGTAGTAGACTTGAAAAATAATATCACATTGGATCTCAACAAAATTAGGGATTAGTGTGATGCTAACGAACTGTCATTCAATATTAAAAAAAAATTATGTTGTATCTTTCCTGGACAACATATCATTGAACAACAAGTTGATCGAAAGGAAAGATTGTACAACATTTTTGGGTCTTTTCCCAGACAACAAATCAAAATTTGAAGATCACGTTCATGATCTCAATAATGAAATAGCATCTGGATGTTACGCAGTGAGGGTTATTGCAAGAGGACTAGGATTTCAATCAGCTGAGATGGCATGCTATGGCTTAGTGGAAGCCCACCTTAGGTATGGTATTCCATTTTGGGAGGTGTGTAATGATAGCTTGCAAAGCTCACCCCAGAAATTATTGTAAAGAGCTTTTTAGAAAACATAAAATACTCACCGTTGTTTTGATTTTCATCATGGGAATTGTTTCTCTGATACACAAACATAAGTGCAAGGTTTCAAGTCGAGTTAGCATGTTACATGTCAAACAAGTAATAACCTACTAAATCTCCCAATCCCAAAAACAAAACCAGTAAAGGACTCAATATACTATAATGGACGTAAAATGTATAATCATATACCCAAAGAGATAAGAGATATTGTTCGTGATTACTTCAGACATGCCCTGAAAGAAGTGTTCTCCTCCAGACCATGTTATAGTATACAGTAGTTTTTGAAGAGGATTTTCTGTAACAAAAAATAAAATAGAATATATTTAGGTTTTTTTTATCTCTAAATCCATCTTGCGCAATTTTTGTTTCCATACAAAATGATAAATTTATACAGAAAATGATGAATTTATACAGTCCCCTCGATTTTCCATCCTGTTATGTCACATTTCATATATTTTTTTTATCAACATGAATCTTTTTACATTTGTTTTGATCTTACCTCTATGTTACCATCAAATCTCTTAATGCCACATTTTATTGTTATTATTATGTAAATGCTTTGTCTACAAAATTAATATTTTTTTGACAATGAAGTATATTTATTATATTATTATTATTGACTTCTGGTGAATATCTATCGCCCGACAAACATCAATTGAGTTGACAAAGAAGGGTGAAACGGGAATGTTCATGTTGTTGAATCAGTTTTCGTTTTTTTTTCAATATAGCCCACTTGCTACATAAATGTAGGGCAACATCGTCATTTCCCCGGTAATGAACTTCAATTTCCTCTAGTATAGATCCAATTATCTGTCTGTTCTCAGAAAACAACTAGCTCCGATGATCATCACTCTCAAACTCAGGTGGTTTCATTCCCAAAGTAAACTTTTCCCGCTCAATCATCCAACGACGGAAACGAGAAAAACAAGATTCCCGACTACCGCCTCCCAACAACATCCCAAGAAAATATAAATCCCACACTCCACCCAATTAGGGCGCTCATCCAAGATATCTTCGAATCATCCCGAATGTCCGGCACAATCCTAACTTCAATCAAATTGATTAGAGCAGGAAAGAGACCGCTAGATCAAATAATCAAGCGGGCTTTTCCAGCTGACATGTTCAGTTACATTGTGAGAATTTCTGCAAACGGCAAGTGCATCCTCTCGCCCATTTCCTGTAGCATGGGGAATAAGAGTTTGGCGGTTGTTGGAGCTGACGTAGGTGGCGCTGCGACGGCGGAAGTGACGTGTTCACTGGTTTCGCAGCATGCTTGGATGTGGAATGTGTGGATGCACTGTTATTTTCCGGGCGGTGTTGCCGATATTGATAATATTTTCTAGTGAAAATTTCGAGTGCATTGACGACTGTTTAAAAAATATGCCTCTGGTGTATTTTTCCGCTCATCCTCTTTTTCTTTTGAAGAGTTCCTTGACGGCTTTGAATCGTCCCTCAGCTTGATTGCACCTGATTTTGTGAGAATATTGCTTGGCAACAGTGTCCAGTTCACGTGTTCTGAATGTCTGATTCACTACAACGGTCGTGATATTATTTTTCAAAACAATATTCAATTGCGAATGTTTTCCCTTTCAATACTGTTTGTGTCGTTTGTTTCTTACAAGGGACTGTGATAATTATGATAAGTGCCTCAAAGCAGAGTATGAACTCAATTAGTTTTGACTTTATCAGCAGTTTCGATATAAAGAGGTTAGTTGTTTTTTTCACTTTGATATTGAATGTATATCTCAGGCAGCCAGCAATATGAATATTTACCACACTATCAGTTCAACATTCCACTTTATTCAAATGTCGAGACAATTGTTTATTACCAGAGTTTTCCTCTGGGTAGCTCACCTGAAATTAGGCGGGTGGCGCTACCCAAAATTTCGTCGAATTTTATAGAGATCAAAACATGTTTTCAATTTTTTTTTTCAATTTTCAACCACTGTAATTCGTTATTAATGGCACTTGTTATTCACAGGTGTGAAGAGATAAATTACACCCTGTATTATATATATATATATATATATATATATATATATATATAAAAGCAAGTATCTAATATAAATCAATATAACAACGGCCCATTAGATGTAGTGTGGTTTTGTAAAGAGGCGTCTTCATCCTTGTATGAATGGCTTGAATGTCACCATCAAATGCTCTTCTTTCCATAGGAGTTATTTACTAGTTGAAATTAGGAAAATCGAGATTCGAAATACAGCAACACCGCTTTCTTCATCCAGTTGTCTCCTATTTATGGAAGTGTGACGAGCAGGCACCATTCCTCCCAATTAACTGCACCGGAACACGTTACATGATACTTTATGATTTTCCAGATGCCAGACATGATGATTTTACGACGAAAACTTTATGTAGCACGACATTCTGTTCTCGTGTTACCATACTATGGCTTCTCTCCTATTGTTTGTGTCCTGATAGAACTGAATGGAGTTAATAGGTAATAACAAACAATTGTGTAAAACAACTCTAGAAAAGTGGGAAACTGAGTTTACCAAAACAAATCTATTCAATTATATTTCCTTTCCTTGGAGGCAACTCATGCTTTTATAGACACAATAAACGTAGGTTAACTAAAAATTGAACAACCAACACGCTACAATTTTTTTGTTTTTTGCTTCCCACCGAAACTTTTGTTAAAATGCCCAAAAAAAACTTCCCTGAAAATTTGAGCTCTTAATATTAACATTAAGTACTTTCCCACAGTGTGGAAAGATTTCCCATTCAAAATACACGTGAACTTTGTTTTATTTTTTTCATATATCTATAACTCAGCGGCATTTCATTCTATCTCTCTCATCTACAAAGTGCCTATTGCGTATAGCTTAATCTGCACCTGTAAGATTGTACGTTTTTTTTTTCATATATCTATAACTCAGCGGCATTTCATTCTATCTCATCTCATCTACAAAAGTGCCTAAACGTATAGCTGTAATCTGCACCTGTAAGATTGTACGGGTAATATCTGATTTTTGTAGAAAATTCTTATTTTCTTGACGTTACTTCATAAATGACTGGATTTATCGTAATATGGAATTTCGGAGAATTATCGAATCAAATTGATTTGTTTGAAAATATGAACAGGATGTTCATAAAATCAGATGTGGAATAATAATGTTCAATTGAGAATGTTTCCCTTCTCAATATCGAATCAAACTTTTCATATTACGCAAAAAATAACGCTTCATATCTCGAGAAATTCACATTCACATTTTTTCCATAAATCCAGTCATTTATGAAGTAACGCCAAAAAAAATAGAATTTTCTACAAAAATCAAATTTAGTGACCCGTACAATCTTACAGGTGCAGATTACAGCTATGTCGCAATAAGTAATTTTGTAGAGCATGTAATCCTGAGTGAATCGCGCTTCAGTACGATAAGATAGCATAAAATGCCGCTGAGTTATAGATTTTTGAAAAAAAAAAGTTTACGTGTATTTTAAATGGGAAATCGTTCCACGCTCTGGGAAAGTACTTAATGTTATTATTAAGAGCTCAAATTTTCAGGGAAGTTTTTAAATGTTCATATCGATATAAACTATAAATGTTCATATCGATATAAACTATACGTTAGTAAGAATTTTGATTCTTTCGGTCAATCGGTTAGTGAATTGAAAAATGGTGGTACATTAATATTAAGGAATTATAATATTCAGTTTGTTTTCACTGTGTGGTGCTGACATTGTGAATATATGATGCAGGTAACCTCGAAATCGCTGAAGATTTTGGAAATGCCAAAATAGATTCCCATGTTGTAAAGATGAAACCGTCATAATCTAATATTTCAGTAGGTATATCATATCATCATTTAATGGACAATGACCAGATTATTCGATGACGGATATTAGCACAGGGAAAAAATTGATTTCCAAATTTTATTTTTACATATGGTTCTAGAATTCCTTAGTTGAGTCATGTCAGTTACTTCAGAAATTGATGACATGTAATTTGTACGGATGAAAAATGAGATTCTTAGCTCCGTGCCTCTTTTGAATGAAATGAATTATTGCATTTTAAAGCACTAATAATCATAATCACGTAGCACTGTATCTAACCTTTACGCAGTTCATATCTAATTCCCTTGATAATCGTCTTCAAATTGATGTTGTATATACTGATTCCAGTGAAGCGTTTGAAACAGTATCCCACAAACAGCTATCGTTGAAATAGGGAGCTTTTGGTCTTTCGCCGAAGATACAGCTTCTATTGAGATCCTAATTCAGCGAGAGACAACTATTTGTTGAATATAAAGTGTGAAATCCTTCAATTTTGTAGCTCACTCAGGAGTACCACAGGGATCGAACTCAGGGCCACTCCTATTCCTAATATTTATCGATGAAATATGTACTTCTTTTCAGTCGAGCAAACTCCTTTTTGCTGATGATATGAAAATCTATACAGAAATCTCAGAGACTACCGATTGCTTTCGCCTCCGGCACGATTTAAATCTCTCATCGTACTGGTGCTCAGCGAATAAGTTACATTTGAATATTGATGAATGCAAAATTATGAGCTATTCCAGAAAAGTTTCTCCCGTGATATATGACTATAGAATCGGTGATAGTATCTTAAAACGAGTGGATGAATTCAAAGAATAAGGTGTTCTTTTTGATACCAAACTTACGTTTGATCAGCACATCGAAAAAATAATAAACAATTCTAGAAGAACTCTGGGTTCACTAATACGCAATTGTGGATAATTTTCAAGTCTTAGGGCTATTTCCTCTATCTACTACTCTTTAGTTCGCAGCAAACTTGAATATTGTAGTGTAGTGTGGAACCCCAGCCACGTCAAATACATAACAGCTATTGAAACATTTCAAAATAAATTTCTTAAATTTCTATTCTACAAGAAACAACACACTTATCCCATTTATCACCGAATACGATCTACTATTGGAAGAATTTAATTTTGTTAGCCTCAGAAAACGTAGAGAAGCAGTAAATATCATATTTGTATACAAACTGATTATTAATCAAGTCGACTCAACATCTCTATTATCACTATTAAATTCCAATACCCCACATATTTCGTCAAGTTCACACTTGTCTTTTCGAATCGACATGCCAAATTCACAGCAATAGTCCAATCTCAACTATGTGTAGAAGCCTCAACAATGTACCCTCTGTAGATATCTTCTTTTCTGACTTGAATCAATTAAGAAAGCAACTGTATAGACTTATTCCAAATTAGCTCCAGCATATATACACTTTAAATTTTTTACTTGTATCTCCTGCGTACATCTGTACTTCATTCTAAGTTATCACATTTTCTATTTAATCTAACCTTCACTCTCTTGAATCACCTATGGGTAGGCATCTTTTTGTTATGACCTTGTTATTATTCGTTACCATTGATATCATTTACCCCTGATTTACTATAATATTCACTTCAAATTGTTATAAATTAGTATACAGTGCTCGTCTAAAGTCCCTTCCCCCCCTACTAATTTTTGAACCACCTGGTATATCGCAACAAAATTTGGAAGGCTTGAATAGGGGATGAAAACCTAGTCTTTTATGAAAAAATCACAGCTAAAAATTTCAAAATGGCGGCTGACCACCATCTTCAATAATTTTTTTAAATAGAACATTCCGTATATTAATCCATTTTCGAAATCTGCTCATAATTCTCAACAGTTTTCTCTGATACACTCCAGTCCTGAATTCAATTGTTTTCGAAATATTAACGTTTGAAAAGTGATATTCCGGTTTAAAATGAAGTATGGATTTTGGTAACTTCCGGTAAAACATTTTGCTAACTAAACGTTGTTATTAATTTGTAGTAAAATCTCTCAATGAATTCGACCAATGGGAGGCATAAAGAGATTTTATTAAGGATAAACAGTACCGCTTATCGAAAAATCTCGAAGCCTACGAATGTGTTCTGTAAATTCACAATCAAAACAAATTATAATTTATTTTTGAACAATACTTGTATTTAACCCCAACAATTATTTCATCAAGTATTCAATGTGGCCCCCTCCTGAATCTTGACAATAGAGTGCCCTATTATAAATAGCTTCTCTCACGTTGATGAAAGTCTGTTCATCTATTTCTTCACATGTGTCTATTATTCTGCGTTCCAACTCTTCTATTGTTTGGCATTCTGTGGCGAAGATTTTTTTACTCCAGATACCTCCAGAGGAAAAAATCTAGAGGTGTAAGATCCGGAGATCTTGGTGGCCATCCTGTACTTCCCCTGCGACCTATCCATCGCCTGGGAAAGTTTGTTTCGAGGAACTCTCTAGCTATGCGATCAAAATGGGGAGGTGCCCCATCCTGCTGAAATATGAATTCACGATTTTCAAACTCTTTCTGATTGTTTAATACAATTTGTCTTGTTCGAGGTTCAATTTCAGTTCCTGAAAACTTTCTGTAAAGAACTCCTGTAATATTGCCTCTGATGAAAATCGGTCCAACAACGCGATTGCCCAAAATCCCCGCCCAAACATGAACTTTTTTAGGAAACTGGGTATGTCCCTCTCTAAAAATATGCGGATTAGTATCGCTCCAGTATCGTACATTCTGTTTGTTGACTTTTCCATTAAGAAAAGACGTGCATTCGTCTGCAAAACATACATGTTTAGGAAACCCCGTTCTCCTTCAATTGTTCTTATCAACCACTCACAAAATTCAACCCTCCGATCTGGATCACCCTCTGTGAGAGCATGCAGGATTTTCATTTTCTAGGGATGAAACTTTTCTTTTCTCAGGAACCTTCGGACACTTTTTGAACTTACTCCACAGGATTCAGCAACTGCAGACGGATTGATTACCATTTCATCAACAATTTCTACCTTTTTTTCTTCTGAAAGAGGCGGTCTTCCTGATCTTGGAGCATATTTCAGCGTACCAGTTGCTTGGAGCTTATTTGAAAGTTTGCGCAAATATGACCTAGAAATAGGATTCTCTGGCAATCTATCATTGAACATACGGACTGCTAGATGATCATTTCTTCCAGCTTCTCCAAATATCAAAACTACTTCAAATTTATCGTCTTAACTACGAGCCATGATCACACTTTCCATAAAAGGATTGAGGCGCTCAACGGACTATTTGACAGTTAGCAGTTCAGTTTGACAGTGAACAAGATGTTACCACGACAACGATTTTTTCCAATGCAAATTCGATTGAAAGCAGCATTAGTGTTTTTGGTTGGGTTTGAAATGACCAAAATGTCACTTTTCAAACGTTAATATTTCGAAAACTATTGAATTTAGGAGTGAAGTGTATCGGAGAAAACTGTTGAGAATTATTAGCAGATTTTAAAAATGGAATAATATATGGGTTGTTCTATTTAAAAATGCTTTTGCAGATGGCGCACATTTGCCATTTGAAATTTTTTGGCTGTGATTTTTTCTATGAGAAAGTAGTTTTTCATCTCCTATTCAAGCCCTCCAAATTCAGTTGCGATATACCAGGTGGTTCAAAAACAAGTAGGGGGGAACGGAATTAAGACGAGCACTCCTGTTATTGGGTTTAGGCATGTTGGTTATATTATGTCTAAAATAAAAATGAAATAAAAATAAATGAGAATTATTTCAGGATTTATCACTTTTAAATGACAATTCCGTCCTGTCCGAACATCACTCGTCCTGGTAGAACCCTAACTCAAAAGAAAATATCGATTCCAGTTGGAGAATTTTAGAATCCATTTCTAGTGAATTTTTCGGATTGTATGTAGTCAGGACAAGAGTATTGGAATCCATTTCTATTGATTTTCTCGGATTGTATGTAGTCAGGCACAAGAGTCTCACAAACATTAATATTCATCGCTCTCGTTCGTCCTTCTTCGTAGTATAACATCTGGCAAAACATTCGCATTCAATCCCAATAATTTTTCATCAGGTAGGTACCTTCTGGAATTCAAATGAACTCATCCAAATCCACACTCTCGACGAACGCATCGCAAATATTTGAAATAAATCCTGATTTATACTGTCGAAGCCTAAACGGACGTTAATAAATTACACCGAGGTCTCATAAAGCCAATTATCGAATAGATGGAATACCCCATTCTCCCCGACATCGTTCAGTTAGTCGCGACCCAAACGAATTCCTCGTACATCGGTAGCGATTGATCGTATTAGTATATGTCAAGCTTATAGAAACAAATGCCGAGCGATCATCGCATCTGGATAATAAGCTGACCAGTACACGGACCGCCGCAATACACCTCCAACCACAAATCAAACCGATGAAAAGGTCTGCTATGCGGTTCAAATTCGCTGCATGGATCCGCGCGAAACAGAATTTATAGATGGAGCCATTATCGCTGCACTCCCCTTTGTCGGCAGAAATAACATTGATTGTTGAGGATGGTTGAGATTGAGTTATCGCTCAATATGTTACTCATGTCTTGTTGAATGAAACTACATCAACAATTGTTCAACGATAATGCTTCAAATGTTCAGTGGAGAGGAACTCACGGCATATTGACATCATATTCACTCAGGTTTGACATTGATCTATACAACAGTAGTTTGCGAAGAAATTAATGCATTTAACAGACGTCCCCAAGTTGCGTTTCCGAGAGGATTTTCATGATTAGTAAATTTATTGAAAAAAAAAGAATTATGAGCAGCGGCTCGGCATTCCATCAGAAAGAGTGATTTTTCTCCATAACCTTGAAAAGATGTCCTTCCAAGGTTAGATTGAATTTTTCGCCTGATGTTGTCCAAGGTCTCATCAACTTCCAGATGTCTTCCCGAATTTTCTTCGATACTTCATCTATTCTGTTCCAGGGCAAAACCAGTTGGGAAATTGACAACCTGCCATCGGCTGACTGGGTAGACTGTTTTTCACTACTACTACCACTACCCACATCGCCTTGAAAATTGGATCTCTGTCTGGAATGTCTCTCCAGGAGTGTCCAGCAATTACATTGTCCTTCGGATGTAGAAAGTTCGGGGGTGTATTCATTTGATCGATGGTACAATAGATAGACTGCGACTTCTCTATAGATTTCGGTATGCCGTTCTTTGATGTATATCCTGGACTCAAGCAGTGTCGTCTCAACGTAATGGTAGTTCGCCAGCTTCGCAGTACACGGTTATTTTTCATTCTCTGAGAACCAGTCTCATTGCTCTATTATGAACTGAGCCACTCATAATCAGAGCCGATTGGAACTTACCAATGTCCGGTGAAGCAGCAGGAGTATTTCGCTATCAGGACCCCACGTTTGGTTTGACAATATCCTGAGTAGATTCATGCTGCTCTGGCGGGATGATTTCAGATGACTTATATGGGTATTCCAGTTGAATTGCTTATTGAAGATTATTCCTATGTTCTATTCGTAAAGTTTCAACTTTGGTGTAGATAGTTCCCTATTTTTCGAGAAGTGAATGCACTTTTTCCGGGCCCATTTTGAAATCAGTACGATTCAACCAGCTCTAACTGCATCTTGAAGAGTGTTTACAATCAGATGTGGAATCATCTGCGACTGAAAGATAAACTTTAGTCACTATCTTCCATCGTCAAGATAACCTCTTGTGGGGTATTCATGTTGAAAAGGAAAACATTCTCAATTGAATATTGATAGAAATATTTTTCTGTGAATTGATTGATGTTCATGACAACTTCGTTCATAGCAATTAGGAAAAGGGTGACACTCAGCACCGAAACCTGGCGGGTACCATTCTCTTGGAGTTTCTTCTGAGAAATTATTCCATCAGCTTCAGCTCTGGAAAATATCATCTTCGAAAAAATCCTAACGAGGTTCAACAGACCCTTACTCAAGAGTGAAAAAGAGCTGATTGACCTCCGCCTTCTCAGTTTTGCAAATGCTCATTACCCTCATATGAATGATTTTTCTGAAGAATAACCTAGCAATGGGAACGAAACTCAATCAATCAATCAATCAAATATACTTTATTGTCTAGAGATGATGAATCTCATTGACAAAGTCATTTGTAAATGAAAGGATGAAAACTATAACTATCAGGTACAAATACATATGATGAATAAATTGGTACAAAATAAATGATGAATAAAATATACACAATAGGCCCACACGTAAATCAGATGAAATTTGGTGTATTTTTACCGTGCTGGTTGATAATAAACATTCTTCAAGAATAAAATATTTATACAAAATTATCATTACAATTATAATAATTGAAAACAGCTTCGTATTATATCAATGGTGCTAATCAATAGAACATAGTGGAATATATTATAATTGACTCCTGAATAATTGGAGATAGGACGACAAACTTGAATTTCACAATACTGAAAGTTCGCACAGTATAAGTAATCTAATGAGTAAGATTTTTCACAGAATTTTATGATTTTAATGTCGTTGGATATGCGATTATATAGTTTTTTACCATTATAAATTATGGAGTTTTTTGTTTGTGTCGATGTTGGAATTGGTAAGGTTATATTAAGTATTTGTCTAGTGTTATATTGTCTTTTCAAAGATTTGGTTTTTAAATTTCCTATGAATGAAACATACTGTTTCTAAAATAAAAATACAAGGTAGTGGTAATATTTTATGTTTGATAAAGAGTGACTTACAAAAACCATATTGAACAAATATTGACTACATGATCCCCAAAAACAAATTCCGTGTCTCAGAAGTGAGTCAACTAAAGTATAATACACACTTTTTGCCATATCTTCACCAAGTTCCCATGAAGTGGTTCTTACAGCAAAACATCCCAATGCAAGTTTTTCAATGTGATCTTCATATTTCAATTTATCATCAATATCACCTAGAAACTTTGTTCAATTAAAGTTAGATCATTCATGTAGAGTAGAAAAAGCTTTGGTCCCAGAACCGACCCCTGAGAAACTCCCCATTTGATTTCCAATTTTTGTAATAAGCTGCCTTGAAGAGATAAATAAGACTCAAACCACTGGATAACTACATTTATAAAACTATATTTCTCCAATTTTTGCTACAAAATTTTGTGTTCAGAACAGTCGAAGGCCTTTGTCAGGTCACAAAAAAACCGCTGCAGCAACTCCTCTATCGTTCAGATTCAGATAAACATTTTGAAACATGATGGAAAAACTCCTGTAAGGAATGAAAGATGTAATGCTCCAACCAGTACCGTAAGGGCGTAATCGGGGAAACTCACATTTCCCCGATCCCGATTTCTATAGATAAGTGGTCTCACCCAGACGTATTTTATTTTTGATTTCATTGAAAATTTGTTTCATCTCCTCGATGTCCATAGGCGTGAAAAAGAATGAGTCGGAAACAGAGATATGATTCGAATAACTCAGTGGTTGCGTTTGGGGATGGATCTCTTTGGAAACAGTTTCTGCAATTGAGCAATAATATTCATTGATATCGTTACATTCTAAATTTGTTTTTGCCCGAATAAAGTCGTTTTCACCTCTTAAGTCATTGATAATTGCCCAGCTCTCTTTTTGCTTATGACTTGCGTTTTGTATTTTTTTTCTATAGTGTAGTTGTTTAGCTGCACTCAGGGTTCTTCTATAAATGGATCTATACTTATAAAACGAAATGAAACTTTCATTATTACTGGTAGTTTTCCTAATCAGATGAAGAAGGGTTCGTTAAGTTGTTGCGGACACTTTGATAACTTTTGTTAACCATGGTTTTTTATTTTATTTTTTATTTCCTTAAGCGGAAAGCTCCTATTGAAAACATTAGAAAGCATCGACTGAAATTCGGTCACAGGGTCATTGCATATCAATGCTTCACTCCAGACGAGGGCATTATAATATTCATGAAAGAATTGTTTACTAAATATTCTTTCAAATAGTTTTTTTTGTACTGGGTAGTTCAGATACTTGAGGTACTTAACATAATACTGCTTCATGATCTAAGAGACCTGCATTGATAACGTCACATTTGATATTTTCCATGTTACAACAAACATAATATATTATGGACCTAGAAAATTTTGAATGACGTGTTGGTAATTTAACATTCATCTTTATATTGAAGCTTATTCATAAGTTTTCCAATGATTTTGTGGACATTGAAGTTTTGTCTTTGAAATTTATATTGAAATCTCCAGTGAGCATTAGAGATGCATTGGAAGAAAAGTGTGGAAGCAAAATTTCCAATCTTTCTGAAAAAAGGTTTTCACTGGATAATGGCGAACTGTACAAACAAATAATGAATAAATCATCATTTTTACAATATATACACGAAAATTCAAATTCTTCCTCAACCAACATGGAATTATAGTTTCAACTTGCTCTAATGATAGAACCAGTGGCGTACCAAAACTAATTTCATCATCGAATAATGGAAGTTTACTTTAAATGTTGCAAAAACAAAGAAACGCAAAACTTATATTGTATAGTATGCTTTGAAGTGTTTCATCGTGCCTGTATAGAAAAAAAGAAATCCTGTAAAGAACTGGGTGGTGGCAAGTTATACTGTTCGTTAAAATGCGAAAAAAAAGGTAATTCCCATAAAGTAGAATCGCAAGACTAGAAAAAGTCTGAAAAAAGAATATACGTTAAAATGCGAAAAAAAAGGTAATTCCCATAAAGTAGAACTCGACAAGGCACAACGTCAGAACAGAAGAACAAGAGATTTTGAAGATGAGGCAATGGAGAGAGATGTAAAAGACCATTCAATGTTGAAGGAACAGAATAGTATTATAAAAGCACTGAACAAAAAAATTATTGGAATCAGAGAGACAAAGCAGTCTTATGAAAATGACTTGAAAATTAGGAATGACGAACTTAAATTGTTAAAAGTAGAGCTCAATCGAATGGAGGAAATCAACAGAAGCATGGTGAACTCAATTAGAATTTTAGAACAGGAAAATACAAAATACAGCAGAGAATTGACTGAACTAAAAAGACAGACAGATGTAATTCATCCCCAGACAAAGTTAGTAGCGGATACAAAGACATATCATGAAAGAAATCATGAACATATCTGTGTAGATAATAAAGAAGAAAAAGCAGTGGAAGGTAACAAAAATAAGATTTTGATATTATGTGATGAAGGAGGTAGGAAGGTAGGAAACTTATTGCGTAGGGATCTAGGACAAAAATATATTGTACAAAGTATATTCAAATCAGGTGCTAGTTTGAGATATGTTATTGAAGACATAGTACAGTTAACACAATCATTCACAATGAACGATTTCGTGATTATACAAGCTGGTTTTAATGATTTTCTCAGTAAGAGTTACCCTTCATTTAAAATGTTGAATAACAATTTGAAACAATGTCTCAATAATACAAATGTAATCTTGACTACAGTTCCTCTCAAAGTATTACAACTGAATTTTTTCATTAACAAATTCAATGACAAACTTGGTAAGTACATTACCAGGTTGGACAATTGTATTAGGACAAGAGCAATATAAGTAGATATTAACGATAATGGACATATACTTACTAAAAACATGTTAGTGTCTAAATTAGCTAGTTTGATTGTTAATGGTAGACAACATAGCAACTTGGTTCATATTGTTACACACACAAGTGAATATTCAAATAAGGATGAGACAGGGAATGATAAGGCTGTGATTGAGAGTAATTTTTTAGAGATAAACGAAAAAACCGTGAAAAACAACGCATAACAGATAATAATGAATGTTTTCTTCTATACATGAACTCGCAAAGTATTCTAGCACATTTTGATGAAATAAACCATTTTGTTGACGATAAAAAACCTTCAGTAGTCTGTTTGTCAGAAACACACTTGACACCTGATATTTACAGTAGTGAAATTGAGTTGAGCGGTTATGTAGTTAATAGAGTGGACAGTTGTAGTAGACATACTGGTGGTGCTCTCATTTATACAAAAAACGATTTGCAAATATTGAATATTTCTAAAACGAGTTTCGAGAAGTCCTACTGGTTGATATCTGTTAAATTTGTGTATCATAAAACTAATTTCTTAGTAGTCTTAGTTTATAGGTCCCCAAATAGTAGTAGTGTAATATTTCTAGACTTTTTTGAAAAATGGTGCGATGATAATTTAACCGACAGGAACATCAAGATTATTATCGTTGGCGATTTTAATATTAATTGGTATGGTACAAATACTCACACTCAGAGATTGATGGTGGTGATAGAGGATATTGGTTTTGAAAATAAAGTTAAAGAGTATACGCCCTAACAAATAACGGAGGTACTTTAATTGATTTAGTGTTGTCGAATTGTGACATCGCTATACAGGTATTGGATTCACCTAGGATTAGTAATCATAGAAATATAATAGTAAATCTTGATGAAATAGTTTCTGAAAATGAAGTTAAACTAATCGAGAGTAGAGGTAGGGCGTTAGATTATCATGCAATCAATGAGAGGCTAGAAAGTGTAGAATGGGCTATAGAACCTATGATATTAATTATAAATATAAGTGTTTAATTAACACAATATTAGAAGCCGTGGATATAGTTGCCCCCAAGAAGCAGATAAAAATATTTCCTCACTATCAAGAATGGTGGAATATTACAGTTAAAACTGCGACAGCAGAGAGAGACGAAAGCTATAAGATATATGTCAATAATCGTGAAGCAGAGAACTGGGAATCATACCGACAGAAACGTAATACTGCTGTGAAGGTGATAAGACAAGAAAAAAAGAAATATTTAGAGAATAAAATAAATGGTAATGTTGGTAATCCTACTAAAATGTGGCGGACTTTGAAAAAATACTTACCAAATAACAATTTTTCCAGCGTGTATGCAAGTATTGAATTTGATGATGTTATTGTTGAAAATGATGATATTAAAATGTCGAATACTCTTAATGAATACTATGTCAAAGCATTAACCAGATCACCAATTCAATTAATGTACCCCAAATCGAAACTCCTATCATAGTAAGGCATGTTTCACACAAATTGAGATACTTCAAAATGATTACCATTGTGAATCTCAAGGAAATAATATTTTCAATGACTAATAAAAATAGTACAGATGAAATATCGACAAAATTGTTGAAGGAATGTTTCTCAACTATCTCTAAGCCACTATTGAATATTATAAATTATTCTTTTGAAACTAATGAAGTACCTGACGAAATTAAAACTGCTACAATTATACCAATCCCTAAAGTCGCAAATACGAATAAAGCATGTGAGCTGAGACCAATAAATATGATATCAGTTGTAGGCAAAGTACTGGAAAAATCGGTATACGATCAAATTGTGGATCACTTGGAACGCAATAAGGCTATCACATGTGTTCAGTCAGGGTTCCGTAATAAGCATAGTTGTGAAACTGCTTTGCAATGTGTCCTCCATGATTGGAAGAACACTTTGGAAAAAATTTAATGACAGTGACAGTTTTTCTTGATTTGCAAAGGGCGTTCGAGACTATTGACAGAACCAGATTATTGAAAAAATTGGAAGCTGTCGGAATTGTAGATGCAGCATTACAATGGATTGCGTACTATTTGGATAATCGGAAACAAAAGTTACGACTTAACCATGTTACATCTAGCATAATCGATATTAATATAGGTGTACCTCAAGGTAGTGTTCTGGGTCCTTTATTGTTTCTAGTGTATATAAATGATATGGTTGAGATAGTGAATGGATGTTGTATACACCTATTTGCTGATGACGCTGTTATTTATTGTACTGGAAATAACCGTTCGATATGCTTCAATACAATTAATGAAAATTTAGAAGCTATACACAATTATTGCTGTGGAAATTTGTTGAAAATAAATACAAACAAAACTAAATGGATGTTGATCAGTAGAGACAAAATGTATTAGGAAGTGATGAAGTCAGCACCGAAATTGTCTATTGGTGGTGTCCAGATAGAGTTGGTTGAGAAATTTAAATCTTTAGGGGTATTAGTTGATCGTCAACTGTACTTTAATGATCATGCAAAAAATGTAATAAAAATAATAGCCATGAAAATCAACTACTTGAGGAGATGTTCTCAGCATCTTACCCAATGGAGTAAAATAATAATTTACAATACTCTCATACTCCCTCATTTCAACTACTGTACCACTGTGCTTTATATGGTGAATCAAAATGTGCTAATCCGATTACAGAAATTACAAAATCAAGCCATGCGAATTATTCTTTGTTGTGCACGAGATACGTCGATAAATTCAATGCTAGATACCCTCAATTGGTTACCGGTTAAGAATTATCTATTATATCACTCCCTCATATTCATTCATAAGATTGAAACCGGTATGACGCCTGAGTATTTGCAGAATATTTTAATCCTCAATCAGGCAGTTCATGAGCACCACACTAGATATAGAGGCAACCTTCGTGTTCCCCTGGTTAGCAGAACATATAGCCAGAATTCTATTTTTGTCAAAGGTGTAACCATGTACAACAGAATTCCAATTTATGTGAAAAATTCTGGAAGTCTTGATATTTTTAAAATTAGGCTGAAGAAGCACCTCTGTACAAACATATTGTGATATAATTTTTTTTATTTTTTTTCATGTTGTGTATGTTATGCATGTTTGTTCATTTTGCTACATATGTTCCTTTGTGAGTACCTATATACATATTTTTTATATATTTCATATTTTTATATTATCATATTTTTTTTGTGTTACTCATTGTACTTGATATTAGTTATATGACTAAATAAACGATTTATATATATATATATATATAAATTCGGAAAAATCTCTTTTTTCAATAAAATCGATATGTATGAGGATCAGTGTGCCCCCATGTTGGCTGTTCAGCCTGGAATATTTTGTAATAGTTCTGTAATTGGGTTTGTGCAAAGGTTCTTCCATTTCCAGCCAGTGCTCTGTTAGCAAAACTATATTGGGGAGATTATGGCTTTCCAAAAATATAAACAGTTCATCTGTTTTGTTCCTCACTGACTAAATGTTCAAAGGCACCAAAGATGTGCATTTTCCGCTGTATTCTAAAAAACTTTTCAACAAAAAATTGAATCTACGAAATACGGAACAGAAAAGTAAAAAATAAAATAAAGCTCCTCAGTCTCAATAACTGAGCTCCTGAACGGATGTGAGTAACTAATTTTGAGTCGGCGCCAAACAAACAAGCAAATGAATTAGGTAAGGCGTAAAATGATGGCATCGAGTTGCGCGGTGACATTCTGATAATTTTTTTGAAGTAAGTTAATGATCTTCGTTGATTGTTCGCTTGGCGCCGACTCAAAATTAGTTACTTACATTAGTTTAGGAGCTTAGTTATTGAGACTAAGGAGGTTTATTTTATTTTTTACTTTTTAGTTCCGTATTTCGTCGGTTTAATTTTTTATTAAGAAGTTTTTATTTTTCAATTTTTTGTGGCTGAAATCAACTAATTACTGCCCACTTGTTTTTTGATTACTTCCAGAATACTTACTTACCAACCTTACTTCAACTATTACCAGTTAAATAATATGATTATCTATTTTTACTATTTGTTGTAATATAAATTATTTTTGTTGTTCTGGTTAGTTTATTTCATTACTTTGTACATCATTCCATCCTCTCATAGAAAATCATGATTGTGACGGATGTGGAATAATGACAGTAGCGATCTGTCATTGTCAACTACATATGTGTGTGCCAATGTTCACAAGTGAAAAATCAATTATCCCCTATTTTTCCACCCGAAAACGTAGATAATTTTATTCGAAATCCAAATATGAGGTATACCCTAACTATTAAAGAAAGAATCATCCAAATCGAAGAACCCAGTACAAAGTTATGCCTGATAGAATCGGTTAACGGACCAGAATTCAGAGGGTGAGTGATCAATATCCTTCATTTGGCTTCCCTTAGGGGTGGATTTCATCTTTTGAATTCGAATTGGACCAACTTCAAAATACACCCTATCCACTGAAAGGAGAGTTATCGGAATCGGACGTCTCAGTAGAAAGTTATGCGTGATCATATTTAAAAAAAAATAAAAAATAAAAATCTACGCGTCGACTAGAGAACCTCCTCCTTTTTGGTTTCGTCGGTTGAAAAGAGTCCTGTTCTAATTGATCCATAGAATGAGATTCTGAATTTACTATTGAGTCATCATAAATTAAGCTTGTACCGATACTCAGAACTGTATTGTCAAATACATCTTCGCGCATCTCATTCCTATGTATAGTTTTTAAAACAACATCACTATATTTTGACGTATTCAAATGATTTTTGGGCACATGAGAAATCTGAAATTCAATATCAACAAAGAATATAATTGAAACATTTCTATTCAGTTGAGGAAAATGGCTTACAACATTTCTAAATGAATCATTTTTAATGTGATCTCTTGGAGTATCACATTCCAAAAGTATTATAAGATTTGTTGTTCCTAATTCAAAGTTTTACAGTTACTGATATTTTCTGTATTGAACATCAATACAACATAGTCATCTTGGCCATAACTTACAGTGTTATAAAAAATATCACTTGCCAAAGTTGATAGTTCAGTCTCCGGTTTGATGATTTCCTGAACGCTATAAAATGGCTTGTTCATAATTTTCCCCAAACCCTGTTGCGTATTGATAGCATATGATCAGGATTTTGGGAGTTGATTCCAGGTTAACTGAATTTTCAGACGTTGATCTACGCTTCCTGAAATCACTTTGCATTGGTGTACACAGCCTATTCTTCACCAAAAACTAGGTGTGTCGATTATTGATTTCATTTCCAATAACTTACACATCGTACAAGTCGTAGATATAGGTCTGTAGGATTGTAGGTCGATCTCCTGTCTACCATTTTGGATTAGAGGTATTAAAGTTGCTTCTGACCGCTTTACCCATCCAACCACTTTCCGTAAAAAAAATTTTTCGGTGTTACCTGGCCTAATTTTAAGAAAAATCAATGGGATATCATCGAGTCTTGAAATATAGTTTTTGAAAGAGCTCATAGCTTCTTGGAGTTCTTAGTAGGTGATTGGGATATCCGCAGGGATGTTTCAATTATCGAAAGGGATAAAAGCTTCAGCTTCCTCGATATTTCCATACCGAAGAAATTCGTGGGTGTAGTTGGAGCTACTGGAACTTGTTTCATAGATATTTGCAGAATTTTCAGTAATTTCTATGAATGAATTACAGTCTATTTTCCTTGATGATCAATTCGTGGGATCCCATGTTCTGTTTTTTCATGTATGAAAAATCAAAATTTTCTAGTAGCAAGTTAAACATATAAATTTCCAGCGACACTGTATGGAAGGAAATCTTCCACGAATCAATGTGCAGCCTGATACGTTTTCATTGGGTATTCACTTGTTAGTTTGGGAAAGAATATCGTAGGAATTGTATAGTGTGCAAACTGCATTCCATATCTATTTCTCCTCCGTGAGAAATGAGTGTCATTCCATGCCCGTTGTTCAATATATCATTTTATTGAACAGCTACGTTCGAAGTAGAGATTTTCTATATCAAGCAATTATATTTTGGAAATATTTTCACAGTTACTGATTATTCGCTTGAACTGAACGGAAAAAGAATGGGACCCTCCCCGAAAGATAACTTTTCATCTGAAGCCTTGAATTGTGAATACTACTTCACTTTGGAGACTTTTCCTTGAAACTGAAATGCTCGAGACTTCATTCTACCACTTAGCTATAAAATCCGGGATCCTCTAGGGTACTTGTGTATTCTTCAGGTCGACACTAGTCCTTTTCATGACCCTCCCTACGGGAGAAGTTGTTTTTGTCAGTGCTCCGGCATCGATGAAAGATAAAGGGTTTTTACTTTCTCCAGGAATCCTTCAGTTAGCCCTCCAGATGAAAGTGAATTCGAGGTGTATTTTGTGTAAAATTGAAGGGCTGAGCTAGTCTTGCAAAAAAAATTGGAAGAATGTATGTGATGCTTTACGGGGTTCAACATCAGAAAAATACATTTCAGAGACCACAAAAAACCCAAATGTATACCATTTTTCCAGTCTCCAACCTAACAACTAATATTTCAGATGCGCTTCAATGAGTTTCATCCAACAGTTTCAGGTATGAAATAATTTTTTTGTATAGAAGAAAAAATATGTATGAATGTGTTACTTTGAATTCCATTCAGATTATAGTATTCATTCTAAAATAAAAAACTGGTCAGTTTTGGCTAGAACGAACATTTTTTTCTCGGAGGGGACGCCCTCTAGATTCAATGTCGAAATGGAGTTTGCTTATATTCACGAATTGAGAATTTTTATTATCGCATTCGCTGACATAGTCATCATTGCAGGTTGACATACGGATTTTTAGAATCGGGTTTTTTCCTATATCTCTCCATATGTATATTTACAACACACGCAGTCAAACTAGTGGAAATAGTTATCTCAATGTATGCTGTCTTATTGTTTTTGGTATTGTATATATCATATATCAGATCAACAGAAGGGTTGTCTATGAACTTGTCGAATTTATATATAAACAAGTTGATGAGAAAAAATTGTTGGAGCACTATTCTTTGATCTCACTAAGGCTTTTGATAGCCTTAATTCAGATTTGTGGAAAAACAACTACTTACTTACTGTTTTTATTATCAACTAATAGAAGATTGTTTTCAAAATTTTGTTTTTTGTTTATTTATTCTTTATTTTTCCGTATTTATGAGGATAAGTAACGAGTTTAGTGATTTCTATCTAATTTATTTTTGAATTCTGACAAAAAAATCATAACCTCCGACTACGAAAACCACTAGATACTAATTTTGAATAGAATCGGACCATAATTACAAACACTGTCCGCCATATTGAAGCCGCCATTTTGTTTTTTTTCCTAACAAATTCCATAATGCATTGTATCCGGAATTAGGTACACCTGCCATATTTCAAATCAATCGGACGATTAGAAGTGGATCAAATTCAACTTTTACTATGGAAACTGAATCTAACAATTGTTTACCTTTGTTGGATCTTTTTTTCAATCGAACGTTACCGGCAAGAGAAACATTCGAGCGTGTCGATCGCAGCTTGAAGGAGACAGGTATGTCTTATGGATAATTAATTGAAGCCTGTTGTTTTATTTCCATATTATTGTAGGTTCAGTTCTGCCAAAACGAGGTGGTGAGGGCGCTCCTAGGGCTGTGCGTACCGTTGTATTGGAGGAAAATATTTTGGAAGCTGTCGCTGATGATCCTTCAATGAGCATCAGAAACCTAGCAGAACAGTACCATACATCCAAGTCCACTATTCATAGAATAATTAGGGAACAACTGCTCCACCCATATCACATTACACCTGAAGATTTTCCAGCACGACTGGAATATGCCAATTGGTTCCTGGATAAGCAAAGAGAGGATATGACTTTTATTACTCGGGTTTTAGTCACTGATGAAGCAGGTTTCAGTAGAGATGGAGTAATCAACTCTCCAAATCTCCACATATGGGCCGACAAAAATCCCCATGGGATATTGCAAACCAAACACCAACGGAAATTCAACGTGAATGTTTGGGCTGGTATCATAGGAAACCATCTTATAGGACCATCCGTTCTACATGACCGATTGAATGGAGAACGTTATTTGGAGTTCATTCAGAACGATTTGAATGGATTTTTGGAATATGTTCCATTGCAAACCCGAAGAGATATGTGGTTTATGCATGATGACGCTCCTCCTCATTTTCGTTTGATTGTGCGGGATCATCTGAACCAGATTTTCCCCAATAGATGGATTGGTAGAGGTGGGCCATATTCATTGCCACCACGGTCTCCGGATTCAAATCCATTATTTTTCTTTCTGTGGGGGCATCTAAAGAGCCTCGTCAACGCTACACCTATTCACATCAGAGATGCCTTGTTGAATAGAACCACATTACATTGTGAAGACATACGAAACGACCCTGGCATGCTATTCCAAGTGCAGAGAGGGTGTTTGCGCCGACTAAGAAAATGTATTGAGAGAGGCGGGGGTCATATCGAGCTGTTTTTGTAGCGGATTTTGCATTTCTGTTTGCTCTTGAGGCTTGCGATTGATTATTTACACCATGAGTTTTGTAAGGTGAACGTATTTGCAGGATGAAAATTCGTTATGAACATTGTACCTATCATTTCTATTTTCATTACAAATTAATCTTTTCGAATAATGGTAGACATCTCAGGTTGGATGTCGTCGAACAAAAATGCATGTTTATCAAAAATCGTTGCTCCGATCGATTTTCCACACGAGTACTTTTATTCAGGAAATTGTCCAGGTAACCTTGTTCTGTCAAAACATATTGACAAATTCCAGTCATTTCAAAGTTTTGGGGTGTGGACCATCGGGGGTAGTCCGTTCCTGACTTTGTAGCAAAACAACTGACTCCTGCATGAAAGCTCATCGATGGAATTCATTTGTTTAGTCAATCACCATAATTTAGATGATTATGAATATTCACTTTGAAAGTTATCAAAGAAAAACATTTTTCATTTTGTAACTTTGAGGGCCCGTAACTTGGTAACGAAGGCTTTTAGGATCAAAAGTTATATGAAGTACTGGTGATATTATGACTCCATCTCTACATTCCCGAGAGGAAAAGAGGAAGTCCAGGGACACCCTGTATATGGATATTCCAAGCAAACCTCCTTTGTATGTTTCCAATTCCAACTCAATAAATTCAACATGGTCCTATTCTCACCTACAGATCAAATAGTTGAGAATCACTCTCATATATGTCTTGTCAAACCTTTGTTTTCATATTGTTCCTAAACCACTACACAACTGGTTTTACGTCCTACCAATAGAGGTCACTTTTTAGAATGAATTCGTTCACTCGGCCATTGTAAGCTGTCATTCTGCATCAGATTGTATCAAGATGTCGTTCCTTTTCACTTTCATCATGGTTAATAACTACAAGATTACCATTTGTTTCTATCCGTTCAAAGGATGTGACTAATTATGCTGTGGTTGGGATCACAACCCAATAAAATAATTACAACATTTATTTACTTATATATCTCATCGTTTCCACATGTGAGTAAAACCTCCTCGCCGGCCATCAATAAAATGTGTATGTCACTTCAAAATCAGGTCCTGTAAAATACTAATTTTCTCAGATCATTCCTTTGTAACATATAATACTGAAGATGGAACTAGTTAGCCCCGAAACGTGTCTATTACTATAAATAATTTCCAATAAACCGTGGAGACGACTTTGAGAAATGGACTTTTTCCTGAAACTCCAAGTTGCAAGATTTGATTACCGACAGACACACAGACATACACCGGGACAGGTGAAACTAAATAAAAGCTAGTAAAAATACTTGCAGTTCAATATATATCTCGGGCCCATTCTACACCAAACAATTGGACTTTATCAACCTGCATGACGAGCAATACAGCGTTACATCACATCTGCAGTGATATTAGGCGCCCCATCGACCTCATTCATCCATTAATAACAGAAATCACGGCGTACACGTCCCTCTTGAGTCCGTGGAATCCCACCGAATGGGGAAGATGCCTCGAGTGATTCGAATCCGTCCTTTTGTTGGTCTACGCGCTAATTGTTGTTATTATAGCGAGCTGGGGATCTAGATGAGTTACATGTGCTGAATACCGTTTATGATTGCTTTCCACTGTTGACATAAGGCTATATAGGTACATTTATGTTCCACGTGGAAAAATATCGAATGATACTGTCGTGTCTTGTATATTCGGGTTTCTCGCAACTGCAAATTCAAAGTTGTTCGATGCAGAATACAATAATTCACTCCTACTTCATGATGTGAATTCTGAAATGTAGCTGTAAATGTAGGCCATCGATTTTTTATTTTATTGGAACGAAGTTCTTTTACGCTGCGGTAGGTGTTGACTGGTAGAAATTGTCACGTAAGAAAGAAACGTTATGTCTATGTGACAAGCGTCACATAGACATAACGGGAAATTTATTGATACATGAGCGGTAGGATATATATGCGACTACAAGTCGGATATTATCGTTTCTTTTATAAAAATAGAAATAGAATTTATCCATCATTGAAAAATTGTGATTACATAGAGATATAAAAACTTTTATCAGACTAGTCAGACGTACAGATACAAACTTATGTTAAACCTACAAGTAAATCTAAAGTGTCTGTTGTATTTTTCTTGTTGCCATGCCTTGGATATTGAGATGCATAATATCCAGGGATGCTTCCATATTTCCTTCAAGTTGATCTATTTTGTTATTTTCGCCTGCCCGCTCAGTTGCATTCTTTTGAGTGACAGGTACTCAAGTTGGTTGTATTCAAAAATCCTTCCTGTGGTTGTAGTGGTTTGCACGATGCTGATGGTATTTTTTAAAGTCGAATCGTCGTATGGCTACACTTTCTGGCCCGTAGTTTGGATTATATAGTTCATCTTTTGAGCTGAAGTCAGCGCTCTGCTTGAAACTTTTATTTTGTGTGCTAGGTGTTGGTAGTTCATTGATATTCATTTCCCTGTCTGAATTGTGGTAATTCCTTCAGGTATTTAAGAATTTGTTCTTCAGTTACATGTCTTTTCAGCATGTACAGATATAACCAGATTTTTTTATCCACTCCAAAATCCTGATTCTCTTTTACACCCATTGTTTTTTTCTAAAGTCGTATGTATTGCTTCGAATATTTTTCCTCCTTATTACTCCACTATATTTCAATATAACGTATGTTTAGATGATTTTATCGTTTTTTGGACATAATTTTTTTGTATGCCGAAGTTGGATTATTGGTTTATATTGAATATGTGGCACGTCAATTTGATATAATATAACGAATAGTATTACTAGTTGTAATATCACAAGAGAGAGAATAAAGTGAGAATAATTCGACAGATTTTCGAAAACTTGTTGCCAGGCAATAGACACGAGAGCCCAACGAACTCTCGTGTTATTTATTCATTTATTTATTCATGTATTGATACATTGTTCTACAGGTTACACTCAACTACAGAACAGGAATATGAGTTACAAATACAGTACAGTACAATACAAATTAACAAAGTGATAATACATACCGAGATTAACTAAATAATAGGATTCAATCGCAGAGATTCTTCTTCTTCTTCTATCGTTATGGCGTCCGACCAATCAGGTATACAATTCGCCAGTGCTCTCTCTCTCTCTCTCTCTCTCTCACGTGATCTCCTACGTAATCGGGACTTCGTAATTATGGGGCACTCGAAGTGATACCACAAGTACCCCAGTCAAAAATATCAATCTGACAACGTGCGGAATTACAATTGACACACATGTTATGCAGCGGTGAGTATTTCAAGATATCTGTTCGTGGTGTTGGTGAATAAAACGTGTTGTCTACTCTAGACGATGGTCTAGGTACATTGAAATTGAGTTTTTGCAGAATATGTGGGTCAATAATTAGGTTGTTGATGAGTTTGAATGGGAAAATTGTGGAGTGACAATCACGACGTCAGCTTAGGCTGTTCATAGCGTGTCTAGCCAACAATGCATCATGGGGGAAGCCAATTGGTGGATATATGTTGTCCGTTTTATAGGAGAGAAGTTTGAGGAAGCGACGCTGAACCGATTCAAACTTTCCTATATATAACTGATGATGTGGGTTCCAGTTTATGATGCGTATTCCAATTTTGATTTGACGAAGGCATAGTATAACGTTTTTGATGCAGATGGGTCGGAGAAATCTTTAGAGATACGCGCAATGAATCCATACATTCTGTTTGCAGCAGACAGAGTGGCTTCAATATGAGGGGCAAGAGATAATTCCGTTTCGAAAATAATACCGAAATCGGTGTATGTGACAGGCCGTTGGAGGGGAATGTCGTTGATTGAATATTGATATAAAAGTGACTGATTTTTCAAAGTGAATGTCATTTCATTACATTTACTTGCATTAAGAGGAAGCTTATTACGGAAGCACCATTGCTCAATGCGTTTCGGGTTAAGGGACAACTGGAGACAGTCTTCTATCCCATTAATCTCAGAAAATAATTTTAGATCATCCGCGTATATTATGCGGATGGGGTCACTGACCTCAACTATGTCATTTATGAAAGCGTTGAAGAGGAGTGGACCAAGGTTGCTTCCTTGAGGTACACCTGAGGTAGCTGCATATTCAATAGATTTGAAGCCAATGAATAAGACATACTGACGCCTGTGAGATATGACACGAAGAGTTTGATTAGGGTCTGAGCTATTCTATAGATTATTTTTGATGTTACGATCATGAACACAATGTACTAAGCCGATTTTGATTCATTTCTCACTTTTTATGCGAATTGATGAGAGACGTCAAATTAGAAATATACGTAGTCAGACAATAAAAACAGAATACCTAACATTTAAGATGTCTGAAAACTCTGGTGCTCTCACTTATACCTGTAGGAGTTTGGGATTGACATGGCGACACTTGGCCTACTTGATAATAGAGATTACTAGCATGTCAGATGGCGCCAATTCCATTTCAGTTTTAATTCAGTAACATGGTATATTTACTTCCTCAGCACTCTATTTGAGGCGAACTCTTCGCGGGTTCTAATTCTAGCTTTGCTACTGGTTGAAAAAAGACATCTGTCAACACCAAAGTTAGAATTAGGAGCCCCCGAACATTGCACAAAGTGTTGTTTTTGTATTTTGTACCATCTGAATTTGAGGTTAACTGCATTCTGACAGACGGACAATTGGAAATGAAATTGTCATTAAATTGCAGAAAATACAAAATTCAATGCATACAATATAATGAATTAGAAAAACAAAGTATTCGTCAGGGAGGTACGTTTTGGTTGAATACAGGTGAATATTGTTTGGCGACTTTTATACTGTCCACAGAAAATACAAATGTGGCCCATTCTACAAAAAGTATCTTCACACACTACACTACCTGGAAATAAACAATTTCTCACGCACCAATGAACTGATGAACGAGTGATTTTTTGAAGAACAAACTCAGGAATAAGCTGAGCAAGATTTCAAATCGAAGAGATGGAAAACGCATAAATACCGACAAAGCACTGGAATAATTTCATATAGGATGCTGCAGATGTTAGAAATTAAGTTCTGACATAAGGCGAGAATATAAACATTTTTGGACGGCGCCATCTACCACAGACTAGCACAGAGAGAAGCTCTGTTGAAGTAACAGGTGGTGTCCCCTCGAAAATCTAAACAATATCGAATCAGTTCATTCACCAGGGTTTTGAGACATCTTACTAACATTATTCCCGCGGCAAATTTCTAGTTAGAATATTCCCACTATAGTAATGTTTCGATTCTGTGGAAGTAGTCCATTTCTTAAAGTGGGGTAGTGTACTAGGGTGATGAAAAAACTCAAAGTCTTCTCCACAAATAGTTACCGAAGATTTTATTCAAAATAGCCGAACATGTTTCGATCAATGTCCATTGATCATCTTCAGTGGGAAATTAATACAAAATTCGTTTGAAGCCGGGGTACAAAGGATATCCAAAAACAAAAATCTCCTATTTCTATTATACCAGTTTTTGCCAACCATCTCCTGACTGAAAAGCAGTGCTTTGATGATGACTTTGAACCTCTGCATGAAAAAAAGCAAGGTCAAAATCTCGATCTCTTAGGATTAACAAAGACAAGAATTCACAATACTTATTGAATGGCCAGATTAATTTGAATAATTCGCCCCTTTCAAATCAGTTTACCTAGAAATTGAATGATCTTTTGTCCAATAATTACTTACGTAATATGCAACTGACTACCTGGTCCTATTATTTATATCAAACCCCATTAATTGTAATTGAGTGCATCTCAACTTGAAAAAGCTATCCAACAATTATGTTTTTTGTGAATATCGTAGTGAAGTGTTTTTAGTTTAGTTAACTGATGAAAGAAATATATTTTTAATCAGCTGCACTCAAATCGGAGGAAAATTATGGAGTCACAACGGACGATTCCAAAGTTCCATTGTGTCGAAATACATCAAAAAACACTCGTTGGGAAAAAACTGAACACCTCCGAAACTTAAAAGGGAATATATAAAAACACACCCGGTAGATCAAAACCGGGCCCCGGCGAAAAAACAAATAATAACCTATTAACATGGGCCCCAAAGCCATCCATCATACTAATCCCAGTTCTCTAATAGTTCCCCAAGGAAACAAGACTAATAGCTAGTTACGAATTACACGTTACAGGGAAATTCATGTTCGTATCAAACTGATTATTTGCACCCGAATTGACGTCGATTATTTGTAGGCAGGGTAAACAACTGCAAGTGCTGTTAGTAGCAGTTCAAAACACAAACACCTACTCGGTCCTTGGGATTCGAATTCAGGGATGAGTTGTTTGAAAAGGGGTGGTGATCTATGGACCGCAATAGGCATGGTTGTTTCACTTCAATATAAGGAAATAACAGAAAGATACCCTACTTTCTTCTTCATTTTTTATAACATAAGCTTATTGCTAATCACTCATTAATTTTCCATGATGTGTCCTGTTTTGAGCTTTGGCAAAACATTGATTTTGTCAAGGGAAATAATAGTGATTTCATTTGCATATACAGGGTGTTTCCTTAGTATGTGTAGAAAATTTTGGAGCATGTTGCTAACGTCAAAATAAGAAGAAAATTTCCTATAAAGATATGTCCGCAAGTTATTCGTTTCTGAGATGCAGGGTGTCAAAGTTGAATTCTTATTTTTATTTTTTGTGAATACATTAGCTATAAATAATGGTAATATTCCAGTGAAGTTTGGTTTCTGGGAGTATTGTCAAGAATGAAAAACTAATTACCTGATAATGATAGAAATATAGCAATCATTTCTTTTCAAAATTCAAGATTGATTTACCATACCTGAAAATAAAATTTAAACATAATTAAGCCCAAGTTGAGAATTCCATAGTTCATTTATTTATTTGTAATTCATCATTCAATATCACATTTGTCAAAATACTATTCTGCAAATTCAATAATAAACGATATTTTTAATATAAATTGGAATTTTTGTTTTGACAAGGTTATTTTATTAGTCCTGTTTATGCTACCAGTCCATGATGGCACATCTCCCTGGGTTTTATAATAATGTAAAGTGTTACTCTCATTTACTTTTTGGAACATACCCATTGGTCATATGAATCAAACAAATTATTTTATTGATTTTTGGAATTGTTTTTGCAGGTTTATTTGTTGAATGTATGAATTTGAGTTTTGGAAAACATTATTATTTAAAATATATAATTCAGTATCGGTGTAAGACGATTTCCTGGCGCTCATTCGGAAATGAAGGGAAAATACTTGAATATTTTTTTTAATATTGAGTTGTTATGGAAAATATTTATTTCGACTTTGAATATGTTTTCAAAATTATTCTCGTACTCTCACCAGAAAATAACAAAACATATTTTGTTTCCTAAACCCTTGGGAAAAGGGGTGATGAAATATATTTCATGACCCAACTGGGAAAAGTACTCTTAAGAGGGAAATCAATTCAAAATTCATTGCATGTTGCGTATAGAATCGAAAGTAGCCTGTTGCAAATTATTTTTATTATTACATTATTTTTCAAACCCTATTTTTATATTACTTTCTGAGCTCTTGCGAATGTTCCAAACAATTAGGATCTAATTTCCATATTTTCTAATCCTGATTCATTGTCTATGTGAATGACCCCCTCATTGCCATTTTTCTATACTTCAACCGGCGCCTCCACCATATGTCACGCCCTGCTTGGGTAGATCCTGGCCCCCCTGAGTATATAGGGTGCCAAAAGATTATATTGCTTGGCTTGCGAGAGATTAAAACATTTTACTTCTGTGATTGTGACCACCTTGGTATAGAGAAATAAAAAAGTGAAGTGACAACTATTATGTTTTTTTTTTAATTGTCATTCAATGGCCTTCTTTCTACATTCAACACTTGAATGAAGTCAAAGAATGATTCTTGTTTTTTGTTACATAGTTTTTTGGACTCTTTACCGATTCAAATGAGTAACATGCAGGTGAGTACTCGTCATGTCATTTCAATCCGTTCTTGTGACAGTGAAGTTGTTTCCTGTATTTGTGTTCCAAACTCTCTTGAATGGCAGCATACACGAATAGCGAAATAGCCAATAGGATTCACGTATACGGTTTTGCCGATGGCAATTGCTACGAGGCTAGACGTATTTATAATGAAAAATTCCCTTATCACCGAGCGCTGAATCACGAGACATTCAAAAACCTTCTTTAGCGGCTTATGGAGTCTGGATCATTTAAAAAAGCTCTAGTGGTAGGCAGACCGTTTACATCTAGGATACCAGAAGTTGAAAAAGCTGTTCTTCAGGCAATCGAAGAAGATCCACAGACAAGCACAGAATTGCGCAAAATCTGAACGTGCATCACAAATTAGTTTGGTTTATTCTCAAACAAAATCAGTTGTATCCTTATCACATACAGCGTGTACAAGCATTGGTGCCCCAAGATTTCCTTTCTCGTGTAACATTTTGCCAATGTATACTGCAGAAAATTGCACAAAACCCCTCAATTTACTGCAGAGATATTATTCACTGACGAAGCACATTTTTCAAAGAACGCCATAATAAACTTTCATAATAATCATGTGTGGTGTGACGAAAACCGTCACGCAATAGTTCTGTCTAGGTTTCAACATCAGTTTTCATTGAATGTGTGGATTGGTATTGTTGGGGATTATTTGATTGGTCCCCACTTTTTTCCAGGGACTCTTATAAAAATTCTCATCCCGATTTCCTTGAAAATATTCTACCTGAATTACTTGAAGTCATTCCACTTTCACTGAGCGCCAGTGCATTGTACTTTAATAGTTCGTGAATTTTCAAATCAGCGATTTAGAAATAGATGGAGTGGTCGATGCGGTGAAGTTCCAAATCAATTCTGGCCTCCGAGATTTCCGGATTTGAATCTAATTTTTTTTTGTGGGGTCACTTGAAGGGCCTAGTTTATATGGTGCCAATAGAAACCAAATAACAAATTTGTCAACGAATCATTGCTGGATGTGCCGCTATCCGAAATATCCCAGGTATAATGGAACGTGTCCATGAGACGACGAACCGACGCATGCATAATGGTGCAAGTTGGCCATTATAAACAATTACTTTAATCATAACCCTCAACTAACTGTTTTAGTTTTAAATTGGTCTCAATAACTGTTATTATTATTATAAGTATTCAATGTAATAATATTCGATTCCCATTTTAAAATGAAATAATTTCTTTAACTGAATTGAGTTTGAATTTGAAAATCTTGTCATTCAAAATCACTTGCATCGATTATTTCAAATCCCAATAATTCGAAAACAGTTGCTCGCAGAGACCTCTACCAGAAATGTATTTCCCACGAGAATGTCAGAAACTCGATTTTTCCACTAGAAAATGTGATACCGGGTCGTACAAAAAGTTATGGCATTTCAAATGACTGAGAAGACATGTAGGTGGCACCACCCCCACGGAAGAGACAAACTAACATCAAATTTGATTTTGTCATTGACAAATACTCCAAGGTACCAAACTTCACTCGAATAGAGAGGGTACTTTCCCAGATAAATTTAAAATTAGTAAGGTCATTCCAGTTTTTAAAACGGGCGATATAAACCTCCTTGAAAATCATCGACCTATCTCCATCGTCCCTATATTTGGCAAATTTTTTTAAATTATTCTTAAAAAAAGACTATATCTCTACTTTGAAGTTAACAATCTCCTTAACACGGATCAATATGGTTTTAGAAAATCTTGTTCTACTATACAAGCTGTTGTTCGTGTGGTCAAGAGCATAGTTGATAGTTTTGAACAAAAACAGCATAGCTCAGCCACATTGTGCGATCTGAGCAAGGAGTTTGACTGTGTTCCTCACCCCACTCTACTGATGAAACTGAATGAATACGGAATCAGAGGAGTTGCACTTTCCCTCTTCAGCTCTTACTTGAACAATCGTAAACAATGCGTTGATCTTCGCGAAAATAGAACCTCGGATCTTTTGCCAATCGAATCTGGAGTACCACAGGGCTCTGTTTTGGGACCTCTGTTGTTCATCATCTATATAAACGACTTCTTCTTTCACTTATTACCAGATAAAAGCGTAATCTATGCCGATGATACAACTCTCCTGTACTAACCAAAACTCTGAGAACTTGCTTGTCACAATGAAAACTGTGTAAATCAGGCTGAGAAATGGTTCAATGCTAACCTTCTGGAACTAAATAAAGATAAAACGCAAACTATCACATTCTCCACAAATAATAACATAGCTAAAGGTGAAACTGTCAAACTACTAGGCATCACCCTAGACGATACTCTGAATTGGTCATATCACATTGAAGAATTAGGCTCGAAACTTTCCAAATATCTATTTTTACTCAGGCAATTGAAGAATTTTTCAGCTGAACACTCTTTTATCAGCATATTATGCTTTTTTCCATTCCCATGAGCTACGGAACTTTATTTTGGTGAAACTGTCCCAGTGCTGAGGTAATATTCTTACTACAAAAGCGAGCTATTAGAATAATTTCAAATGCGGGTTTCAGAGATACCTGCCGACCCTTTTCAAAAAACTTAACATAATGACAATACCTTCTATATTAATCTATCAATCTCTATTAGAAATTCATACCCAAAAACGAACATCTGACCAATTCACAGGTTCATGAACATAACACTAGAGGTGCTAATCTCTTAAGACCACGCAGGCTGAAACTACACAAATCCTCGATCAAAACACTCAATGTTATTATTTATAATATATTGCCACCCACTGTTGAAGATCTACCAAAAGGAGTTTCAAGAGGTTTTCCAAAAAATCTCAACAACACATTGTTTTATATGTCAACATATATGGCCAACCAACCATGTTTGAATCTGAATCTTTAATTTGGTCTTCTAACCAAAATATCGTTTATTTACAAGCTTGAATCTTTCATATACATTTGTGTCACCACTGTTAATAGTTGTGTTCTGTAAATGAAATGTTTTTTTAAAACCTATTTTGTTTATCATTTTTGAACTGTTCACATTTTTTTACTTGTAATCTTTTCTGAATTTTGTTTGTTGTTCATCTGTTTTAACCTCCATTATTTTTTGACTTGCTACAAATGTATTTTTTTTACATAACTAGTTAATAAACATCTAAATATCTATCTATCCTTATTTTAAATGATTCAAAAAATTAAAAAAAATTCAACTTGACCCCCGCATCTCAGAAACGAATAACTTCGGACATATGTTTATAGGAACTTTTCTTCCTATTTTGACGTCAAAAACTATTCCCAACGCCACACGTACTCGAAACACCCATAGAACATTCATTAGATCAGTTACAATATAATACTAAAATGGTAAAAAGTTCTGTTTTTGATTCAGGATATTTGGGTTGAAGGTCCCCACAGAGTGAATCGGTATCGTGAACATCAGTCGGACGCACGTTATATCGCCGTTTCACGACAGGACTGAGAGATGATACAGTGATACTGATACCGTGTATTTAAAATTTTTATCCACACGTATGCAATATGTAGTGATACCGATAACCCGATGAAGATCATTTCATCGACTTACTATCCATTTGATTATGGACTATCTTTCTTTATTTTTTGTTCATTTTTTTTTTGTTTTGATCATGTATCATGGATTATGGATTAATATTGTTTATCAATATTACCTAGATCTCACCACGCACTGGGGATATTTTTGGTTGGTATTTCCTTCTCACGTTTATTTACATTACAACAAAGTGTCTGATATCTCTTGAAAATGCACTCTAATTCTCATGAACGTTTATCATTTTTTATTATATTTTCAAAAATGGAATATTCAGGAAGCAACTGAAATTTCATGAATGTTTGAATCTTTTCTGTAATTTATGCAAATGAAATATGATTGTTGGGGTGGGATTTTCTGCATCAAAAAAATACGGAAGGAGCAATGATGTATCACACATGGGATTTTTGCCATTTAAACTTTAGGAGTAAGGGTTGTTGGTTTTGTTTGAAAACTGACGAGCCAGAGACGGGGTTGGCCAGCTTCCCTTGACACTGCGACCAGCTGGGGTCTATTTATCACTTTCATCAGTGGTTCCTTATTCGAACAGGTTTTGCCTTAAATGGTTCAGTAGCCTGTTGATAAGGTTCTTCGGTTCATGCCTGTTTCTGGGTTATTTTCCAAAGGTTCTGTGTCCGCCTTCTATTGGGCGTCACAGTCGAAGATGATATGAGAGGGTGTTTCCCCTTTTCCATAACCCCCAGGCCCACATACCCCCGGTTTAAGGTTTTTTCGGCCGCAGTGCCAGTCAACAGACCACATTATACTCCTTGTTTTGTTCGGTTCAGAAAGTAGGTCGGGCCCCTTTGGGTCCCCCTCCTTTGGGGCCCGACAGTTTGATTAAATTGTTGGGGTCTTTTTATCCCTTTCCCGGGAACCCATGCACAGGTTCGGCCCCGTGAAAGATTTCAGATGTTGTTAGTACGGCCCATTTTTTAAACCTCTTTAACCCCCATAAAGGACCTTGTTTTTTTTCCAGTTCGGGCGGGGGGCAGTCCCAGACCAGTTAGACTTTATCTGTATAAATTGGGGGTTTGCTAGCAAGGGGAAAGAAAAATGGGAACCCTAAAGGTCTATGGTGTTTTCCAGGTTCAACGCAAATGTCAATCGGGGGCAATTGACGGTTTTGGAAACGTTTCCCAAAAAAATCGAGGTTCTTTAAATTTACCACCATTTTTATTGTAAACCCCGATTCATAAAACGTCAAGTTCTACTTATAAAACCCCCAAAATTTCCCCTTTTTTCCCCCCAAAAAGCGTACCAGAAGCCCCAAAAGCGGGGGTAAATCGGAACGTATGTGATTTAGGCCCAGGGAAGAAATGGGCCCCTTTAAGGGAAACCCCCCACCCCCTTTCCCCCACTATTTTCTCATTTTTTTATCCGTTGGGGTTTTTAGGCCAGGGGGTTGTTCCAAACTCTAAACGGGTTTTTAAAATGAAAAGGGGGGGGTTCTTAAGGAAGGCCGCTGTTGTTTAGGTTCAAGGGGAATGCGCTCGAAGTACAAATATGATAAAAGTTGGCGAACCCGGGGTGAGTTTTTAATAAGTTTCCTTTGGGGTTTTTAGGGATATACCCCCAAGCTGGGGAGCTAGGGGAAATGCTTTTTTTGGGTTTCGTTTTCCCTTTTGTTTTTTTTCCCCATTTTTTTTTCATGAAGGTATTTCGCCCTGATAATATTTATTTTTTAACCCAACTAAAAATTTATTGGGACTTTAAAACTGAAGATTTATAGTCTACCGAATGTTGAAAATGGTCAAAAAGGGGAACCCTTTAAAATTATGTTAATGTTTGAACCCGTAACCCCGGAAAAAATTTTTGAAGAAGTTTTTATTCCCGGGAAAAAATTGAAAAAGTTATAAACAATTGGATAAAAAAATTTGGCTTTTTTGCCAATTTTTCCCAAAACTAATATTTAAAAATTTAAAAAAAAAGATTCTAAAAGAGGGGGGAATTTTCAAAAAAAAAAACCCCTTTTTTAATTTTAAACCCGTTTTAAAAATGGGTCCCCGGCGAATTTTAGGTTGCGCGCGCAGCTTCAAAAACGGAAGACACATTAATTAAAAAAAATTTTTGGTTATTTTGGAACACTATAAATAAATTATTCCCTTTGGGAAAATTTTCTAAAAGTTTTTTAAAAAAGTTAAACGATTGTTAACTGAAAAATTTTTTTGAACTTCTGTTTTTAATTTGTAAAAAAAAACTGTTTAAATAATTTTTAAAAAAAGCCCCTTCCCGTAGAGCCTTTCTTTTATACATACTTCTCACCCTTGAAAAAAACTTTTTTTGTTCAATTTTTTTTTTAAAAATGAATGTTTTTGAAAAATTTTAAATTTTCATATTATCGTTTTTACCAAACCCAAAATATAAATTTTATTTTTTTAAAAAAAACCCCCCATTTGTTGATCAAGGGGAAAAAACAAATTTAAAAATTTTTAAATTTTTACAAATTTATTTCCTTTGTGAGAAAAAATATAACATTTTAAAAATTTTTTTATTTTTTGTTTTTTTTTGTTTAAAAACGCTTACAAAAATACTTTTAAAAATTTTTTGGGTAACAAAATAATTTTTTTTCTACCTTAAATTTTTTATTAACCTTAAATTTTTTTTATAAACAAATTTTTTCTTTAAAAAATTTTTTTCCCGAAACTCAAATTTTAAAAAAAATCGCCCTTAAAAAAGAAAAAAAAAAATTCAATTTTTAACATTCAACCTTAAAGGCTTTAAAAATTTAATTTTTTTTTATATTTTTTAGGGTTTTTTTTGTAAGGAATTTAAAAAAAATTTTAACGAAGGGAAAAAAATTATTTATAATGATTTGGGGTTAATAAAAAAATGGAATTTTTGATAAAAAAAAAATTTTTTTTTCTTCATAGAGGGCTGTTTAATTATATTTTGGAAAAAAATTTTAAAAATTTTTAAAAAAATAAAAAAAATAAAAACATTATAATAATTTAAAAATTTTTATTAAAAACTTTTTTTTCAAAAATTTAATATTTGAATATAATGGAGTTGGGAAAACATTTTTTAAAAATATTGAAAAAATTAATGTTTTTAAAAAATTTTAACAAATGGCGAGAATTTTTTTCAAAATTTTTATCTTGTAACAATAAAAAAAGGTAAAATTTCAGTTGAAAATTTTTTTTCAAAATTTTGAATTTTTTGTTTTTTTTAAATGCAAAAATTTTTATAAACAAAGTATGGATATTTTTTTCATCTTGTTGAAGGGATGGTTATGGGGGCTCTAAAGCGAAAAAAATTTGCAAATTTAAACATTTTTTAACAATTTGAAAAGTTCGGGAAAAATTTTTTAAAACGCTTAACTGTTGAAAAATTTGTTGGGGAAAAAGTCCCAAAGGGGAAAAAATTCATAGTGTTCCAAAAATATTTTTCAAATTTTAAAAAAATATTTAATACCTTTTAATAAAAATTAATGTTCGTACTGCTTTTGGCCGCGCGCTTTTAAAAAAGCCTTTTAACCCATTTTCAGCGTTAAATAAAATTATAAATGGGGGAGATAGAGTTCCGGGAATTCGAAGTTTTCAGGAAAATTTTCCCTTTTTCAGAACCTTTTTTTTAAAATTTTTAAATATAAAATAATTCAGGAAATTTTAAAAAAACGAAATGTTTTTTTTTTTTTTTTCTTTTTAAATTGTTTTAACTTTTGAAATTTTTTTTTTTTTGGAAAAAATCCAGTTTTGGGGCACTTTTTTTCTGGCGTTTTTTCTGATTCAATGAGCTATCACAATAATTTTTAAGGGGTATCTCTTTTTTTAACCATTTTCAAATTGTCGAGTAGACTATTATAGGGGTATTGCTAACGAGATTTTATGCGATTTATAATAGTCGAGGCATTTTTAGGTGACAGGTTTAAACACCCCCCCAATTTTTCCGAGAATTTTTTACCGCAAAATCGGTTTCTTTAAAATTTTTCCGTAAAATCGACACGGCGATGGAAAAAAGGGAACAAGGTTTTATGCTTTTTTTTGGCTTTAAAAGCCAAAAAAACTGCCCAAAAAATTATCTTATTTTCCTAAAACCCTTATGAGTTTTTGGCCTTTTATTTACGGGGTCTGCAATCTTTTTTAAAACGCCAAAAAATTGTTTTTACGTTCATGGGTTTTTAATTTGTTTGGGATTCAAATTTTTTTTAACGTATTTTTTGGGAAATAAAGTATTATGGGAACTTTTAGGGGTTTTTGGACGTTTTGGGTTCATCGTATCATTGAAGATTAAACTTTTTTAAAGGAAAAACTGGGATTAATAATTAAACATCATAAACGTTCCAAAAAACCCACAAAAACCTTAGTTACCATAAAAAACAATTTGTTACCATAATTTAAAACATTAGTTTTGGTATAAACGTTAGATACCAAAAAAGTATTAGAATTTTGTTTTCATGAACATTAAAAAAAATATTTTGACAGCTTTTTAAATTTGATGGATACACCTTTTTCTTCAGCGTCCAGATCATCAGAGAGTTTAAAAAATGCCGATATTTTTTTTTTTTATAATGGGGGAAAATTTTTCCGGGAAACAAAATTCAAACCCTTTGGGGGGTTGGGCGAACCAAAATTTTATCTGGAACATCCAAAAACTTGTAAAAGATTTTAATGATAACTTCGTGCCTAAAAAGAAATGACATAAAACCCTTTTTGTTTTATTTTTTCATCGGGCCGTTTTAATGATACGATAAAGCTTTTAAAGTAACTCGATTATTAGGATTTGATAAGTTCGGGAAATTGGGGGGACTTTTTTGTCGCCTTGTCTATTATTTAAAACGCATAATAATACA